>CM028138.1:607525000-609925000 GCA_016271365.2 Neoceratodus forsteri | reverse complement strand
ACTGATGTTGCATGGCGTCGGCCACCTGGTGTGGGGGTGGTCCCCCGCCACAGACTGCTAGCTAGAAAGTTTTCCGTGAAGTCCTGACACCTGGCAGGTCAGTCCTATATGTAAATACCTACTGCAAGAGCCCTCTCGAAGTAAGATCTGTGGATTATGGAACCTTTCACGTCTAGACCTCTAGTTTGAATCTGACCCAGGTCTATGGTGGCCAAAAGCCATCATCACTGGATAGCTATTTGGGGCCTACATGAAATGAATTCAGTTGATTTTCAGTCCAGGGAAGTCCCTAGCCAGGCAGATGTTAACACCTCAAAAAGAAGTTATGTAAGAACTTACCATAACAATAGATCTTCAAGGGCATCTCAGTCATCAGATCACACCATAGGAACTTCACCATTGGTGAAGCAGGATCCAGATGGAAGATTTTTCAGCAGTACAACTGGAGCCACCCACACCAATGACATCTGCCGACATCATCAACCATATAAAGGCATGAGTGGCCCGCTCCCTCCTCAGTTCTTTCCCCTGGAGACCAAGGGAGCAGACCCATGCCATGGAGGACCAAAGAGAGAGGTGCCCAGGCCACAATAAAAGGCTGGCTATACCAGTTAGCCAGTCTGAGGCAAAGACCCAAACAGGGGGATGATGGGAGGGAAGGTTGACCTGATGACTGAGATCCCCTTGAAGATCTGTACTGAACTGATCTGAACTGTTACAGTAAGTTCTTACGTAACTGTTCTAGCTTCTTCAGAGGTATCTCCGTCATCAGGTCACACCGTAGGAACGAGTCCCAGGCAGTTACAAGTGCAGCAGAACAGTCTGGGAGAAAGACAAACCAAGGCCTAGGACAGAAGGCCCTGTAGAACAGCCCGGCCGAACCCTGCTCAGGCTATAGAAGCAATATACAGACTGTAGTACTTGGCGAAAATATGGACAGAACTCCAGGTGGCAGCAGTACAAATGTCAGCAGCTTAGATCCCCTTAAAACAGGCCATAGAGTTAGCCATGCCCCATGTGGAATGGGCCTTTACTGCCCTTGACAACTCATTGCCATGTTTGTTGTAGCAGAACACAATACAATGGGCCTACCATTTGGACAAACGTTGTTTGGAAACCTGAACGCCCTCTCTTCCTGGGGTGAAAGAAACAAAAGCTGCTTTGTCCTTCTGCAATCCTTAGTTTGGAGCAGATAATATTTTAGAATTATGCGCACATCTAAAGTATGGAGCAGTGCTTCCCCTGGATTGACACGCTCTGGAAAATATACAGGGAGGTGGATAGATTGGTTCAGGGTAAACTCAGACACCACTTTAGGAAGAAACTTAGGAATCATGTGCAAAGACACCCTGTCTTTGTGAAAAATCAAACAAGGCTCATCACATCACAGAGACTGAAGCTCAGAAATCCTTCAAGCAGAAGCATTAGCAACCAAAATAAAAAAATACTCATTGTAGTAATGTTGTTTCTTCCAAGGTGTCTTTTAGTATGCTTCACATTAGCAAATATGCCAGCTGGGTTCAGCTGCCATGGAGGCGGAGTCAGTGTAAATGAGCAGAGAACACTGGCCAATCAGAAGAGAGAGAAGAAGAGTGCCGCCTGCAGTCAGCCTAGAGGACTTCAGAATTGTTTAGACGCTGAAAAAAGGGAAAAAACTGTGCTCCATCAGAAAAAAGCTGTTACAACAGGAATGAAAAATCATTCAAAAGCTATCATAACACTAGCAAAAAGTCCAAACAGCTACTGTGAAAAACTTTCAAGCATAAAAAGTACAAAGGAAAAAGTCTGGCTAAAGAAAGGAAAGCAGAGCCATCCCCAGTCAGGTTGTGTAGGGGAGGACGGTGGGAAGTGAAGCACACTAAAAGACAACTTGGAAGAAACAATATTACTACGGTGAGTCATTTTTTTTTTCTCACTCCAGGGGTCTTTTAGTATGCTTCACATTAGCAGACTACAAAGCAGTACAGTTGGAAGGTGGGTACAGAACGTACTTTGGAAAAAGGTTCTGCAGTACCACTGTGCCAAATCTGACATCATATTTAGACTGTACATCCAAGCAGTAATGCTTTTTTTTTTTTGTAACTTACTTTTTATTAATGCTTGACAGTTACAAGATAACAGATTTAAAATCCAACATGGTACATATAATTCCATTAAAGTAGATAACAGTTACGAACATGTTGCGGAGAAAGTGAAAGCCAAAAAGATTGCATTCAGGCAATACAAATTGACACAGGCAGAAGGGGATAGGAAGAAGTACCAGGAGAAGCAAAGGGAGGCAGGGAGGTCAGTAAGGGAAGCCAAAGCTCAGACAGAAGAGCACATTGCAAAATCAGTGGGTAGAGGGGACAAAACCTTTTACAGGTACATAATTGAAAAAGAAAGGCAAGGGAGGGATAGTGAAATTGAAGGGGGAGGATGGGGGCCGTGTGGAGGATGACAACAGTAAAGCTGACATACTGAACAGGTATTTCTGCTCAGTCTTTACTGAGGAAGAGGAGGGTAATGGGTCTGAAAGGAGTACAAGGGGTGGGAATGGTGCAGAAATGGACACAAGTCCCTGAAGGAACTGGAAGTAATTAGAGTTGATAAAGCAATGCGGCCAGATGGGGTGCACCCCAGGGTCCTTAAAGAACTAAAGAGAGTTGGTGGCTGAACCTCTGGCAATCCTGTTTAGCCGATCACTGGAAACAGGGGAGGTACCCAAAGACTGGAGGACAGAAGATGTAGTCCCCTTATACAAAAGTGGGAACAAAGAGGAAGCGGGGAACTACAGACCAGTCAGCCTCACCTCGGTAGTGGGGAAGATCACGGAAGCACTACTGAAGGAAAGATTGGTGGAACATCTGGTTGTCAATGGACTACAGGACCCAAGGCAGCATGGTTTCACCAGGGGAAGGACATGTCAGACCAACCTTGTTGAATTTTTTAACTGGGTGACTAGAGAGGTGGATCAGGGGAGGGCAGTGGACATGGCCTATCTGGACTTCAGCAAGGCCTTTGACACTGTACCACATAGAAGACTATTACACAAACTGGGGAATATGGGTGTGGGCAGGACAGTAGTGCAGTGGGTAGGTAACTGTCTGGGTGGCAGGACACAGAGGGTGGTGGTAAATGGCTGTCACTCCGCAGAGAGAAGAGTGACCAGTGGAGTACCACAGGGAGCAGTGCTGGGACCGGTGCTAGTCAGCATCTTCATCAGTGACATTGCGCAGGATCTAGAAGGCAGAATTTCCCGGTTTGCCGATGACACAAAGCTCTGTAACAGAGTAGACACACCAGAGGGTGTAGACAGAATGAGAAGGGACCTGCAGAAACTTGAAGAATGGTCAGGGGTTTAGCAGTTGAAATTCAATGCAAAGAAGTGCAAGATAATGCATATGGGGCACAAAAACCCTGGCACAATATATCAGTTGGGGGGTGAGGATATAGCATGCACCAAGCAGGAAAGGGATCTTAGGGTTAGCATCTCTGATGACCTCAAGGTAGGGAAACAGTGTGACAAGGCAGCAGGTAAAGCAAATAAGATGCTGGGATGCATAGGCAGGGGCCTCACCAGCAGGAAAAGGGAGGTTATAATTCCACTATACAAGACACTAGTGAGGCCCCACCTGGAGTACGATGTACAGTTCTGGAGACCTTACTTACTTACTTACGTAAGGACATAGACAGGGTAGAGAAGGTTCAGAGGAGGGCAACAAATATAGTACATGGATTGCATCACAAGTCCTATGAGGACAGGTTGAAGGAATTGAATATGTACTCATTGGAGGAGAGGAGGGAGAGAGGGGATATGATAGAGACAAACAAGTATCTTACAGGGAGGAACAGGGTGCAGGAATGCACTATTTTTAAATGAAAAACATGTTCCAGGACTAGAGGGCATGGGATGAAGTTGGAGGGAGGACGATTCATAGGAAACGTGAGGAAGAATTTCTTCACAGAACGGGTGGTGGACAAGTGGAACACCCTGCCAGAGGAAGTGGTGGGGGCTGAAACAATCACGGGATTTAAGAATGCATGGTATAGACATAAAGGAATTCTGGAGGTCAGGGTCAAGGGGCAGCAGTCTCCTAGGAAAACATAAAGTAAACTTACAAGCTAAAATGGGCAGACAGGATGGGCCGTAGGCCCTTATCTGCCTATACTGTCTATGTATCTATATCTTTAGTTACTCAAGTGTCTATAATGTCATTTCTTTCTCTTACAGGAAAGGAAAAAAAAACAGTTCATGTGCTGGAAGAGTCCTTGTGGATGTTATTCCTTCACCCTCTGCTTGTCTTTGGGTTCCACACAAGGGTTCTCAAATGTTAACTGGATTTGTTTCCGAGTCTATCATAATTGTTACAATGCCTTTGTACCATATAATAAAGAAAACAGAATAAACTATAATTTAACCAGGAACTCTTCGTACCATAATGACTTAGGGCAATACTTAAACTAAATCATGCAATAAACGAAGGACATATAAGCAATAATGCTTTTTAAATGTGTGTAAAATCTTCCATGTGCCTGCTTTGCAGACATCAAACAAGGGGATATCTCTTGCAGCTGCCACTGTGGCAGCAGTGCCCCTAGTCGAATGGGCACTTAGACCCTGAGGGGGCTGTTTGCTGGCTTTGCTGTAGTAGAACTAAATACAAGAGACAATCCAGCATGAAAGGGTCCTCTTGGTAGCTGGTTTTCCTCTACCAACCTCACCGTAGGTGAGGAAAAGCTGAGTGTTAGCATCCCTGAACTGCTTGGTATGCACCAAACAGCAGGTTATGGCCCTCATCACATCCAAGTTATGTAGCTTGCATTCACCTGGTGTGGAGCTTTCTGTGAAAAGGACAGGTAGTGCGATTGTTTGAGGTGGGACTCAGAGACCACTTTTGGCAGGAACCTCCCATTCGTTCTGAGGACTACCTTGTCCTTGTGGGCAAAGATGTAATTAGGTTCGGTGCATACAGCCTGTAGCTCTGAGATTCTTCTAGTGGAGGTGATGGCAATCAGGAAGACAGTCTTCCAAGTAACATACTTCAAGTCAGCCGCCTCCATGGGTTCAAAGGGTGGCACCATGAGCTGAGCTATTCAGAAATTCAAGTCCCAAGGAGAGACAGGCTCTCAAAATCGGGGTTGAAGATGTAACAGGCCTCTGAAAAACGTTTTGAAAATAGGCTGAGAGATTATAGACCTTTCCTTCCCTGTAGAGAGGTAAGCTGAAATGGCTGCTAAGTGTACCTTGAGGGAAGAGGCCTTAAGGCCTGCCGACTGAAGGTGCACCAAGTAGTCCAGAAGGGTTGGTGGATCAGCCCAAAGAGGGTTCATCTGCTTATCCCTACACTGTAGGGAAAACCTCTTCCACTTGGAAACATTAGTCTTTTTAGTACTAGGTTTTTTTAGCCATATGAAGGATCTCTAGGACTTATTCAGAGTACTGAGAATCAGGAAACTCTAGCTCCTCAAGTACCAAGCCTTGAGGTGAAGAGACTGAAGATTGGGGTAAACAACCCCTATCTGAGGCAGGGTCAGGAAACTGTGGGTCCCTGGCAGGCAAATGGACTTCCTGACTGACAGGGCAAGGAGCAGCGAGTACCAAGGTTGCCTTGCCCAGTCTGGGGCCACCAGGATCATAGTGGCTGGCTGTCCCTGAGTTTGAGAAGAACTCTATGTATCAGTGGAAAAGGAGGAAATGTATACAGAAGTCTCCCTGCCCAATCAAGGATTAGAGCATCCACTGGAATTGTCCCTAGTGTTGGGGGCATGCAACAGTACTGTGGAAACTGGTGGTTGAGGTTGGAGGCAAAGAGATCCACCTCTGGAACACCCCACCTTCTGAAAACCATGGCTAGGACCAGCTTGTTCAGGGTCCATTCGTGGTGATCCTGACTAATGCAACTCAGGGCATCTGCAACAATATTATCCTTTCCTGAGAGATGAATGGCAGACAGATCCATGTCTAGAGAATAGGTCAGAGGACAAATTTTCATTGCCTCTGTGCAAAGTTTGGTGGATCTTGTGCCACCCTGCTTGTTGATGTAGAACACGGTGGCGGTTTTGTCTGTTCTAATCTGAACAGAGTGGCCTTTGAGCTGTGGAGCGAAAGCCTTGATGGCTAGGTATACAGCTCTGAGTTTGAGCAGATTGACGTGGTAGGTGGACTCTTTGGAGGTCCACGTGCCGCTTATGGACTGGTCATGCAGGTGAGCTCCCCAACATAGAAGGGAGGCATCTGTTGTAAGCACCCTGGAAGGATGTTTTAGCTGGAAAGGAACCCCTTCTCTGAGGTGCTCTTTATCTTTCCACCAGTCGAAGGCTTGAAGAAGTGTTCTGGTGACTGGAACTAGTTTTAAGAAAGGATCCTTTTTCTGGGACCAGTGAGCCCTGAGGTAATACTGTATGTTCTTCATTTGGAACCTGGTGCCTGGGACTACTGCTGTCATAGATACCTTGTGGCCTAGAAGTCCGAGGAAATGCCTGGTCAGCCTTGGTTGGCCTAGGACGAAGGAGATGACGAAGTCCAGAAAAGTTTGCACCCTGTCCATAGGAAGGAAGGCCTTTCCTTGTAGGGTGTTGAGTTCTGTTCCAATGAAGTCCAGTATCTGGACTGGCTCAAAGTGGGACTTCTCTTTGTTGATGATGAAGCCCAGAGACTCCAGAGTGCTTCACATCTGGATCAGGACATTTGTAACGTCTTGTGGTGTCTTGCCCACTATTAGCCAGTCATCCAGAGATGGGAGGACAGACACTTCTTGTCATCTCAAGTAAGCTGCCACTACTGCTAGGCACTTTGTGAAGACCCTGGGAGCTGAAGTGAGTCTGAATGGTAGGGCTGCAAACTGGTAATGGCATGATGACAGCCTGAACCTGAGAAACTTTCTGTGGGATGGCCTTATGGGGATATGAAAATAGGCATCCTTGAGATCTAGGGAGACTAGCCAGTCTCCTTGCTGCAAAGAATGCATCATCTGATTCAAGGTGACCATTTTGAATTTTGGATTCAGCAAGTGTCTGTTTAGGTACCTTAGGCTGAGAATAGGTCACCACTCATTGTTTTTCTTCTGGGTAAGAAAGTACCTGGAATAGAGTCCTTTTCCCCACTGAGGGGAGGGAACTCTTTCCACTGCTTGACCATTCAGAAGATATTTTACCTCCAGCTCCAACAGTAACTTCTCTGTTGGGGTAAGGGGTTTTGAAAGTTTGGGACCCTGAAGAAAGGGAAACTGTTTGAACTGCAGGGACAGGCCTTGGCCCACCACCTCCAGTACCCACTTGTCTGTGGTAATGAGATGCCATCAGTGGAGGCAGTGGGATAGCCTGCCTCCTACAGAGGAAGGGGAGATGACCTGAATGCAGTCAGGACGACTGCTGCTTAGCTTGTGTAGCAGGAGCAAGAATGGAGCTGGCTCTTATCTGGCCTCTCTTGGTCAGGGGGCCCATCAGACTAAAAGCTCGTCCTCTGCTAAGTTTTCTTCTTCTTCTTCATAATAGAAACCCTGGTCATAGCCAGGGTTTTTTAGAGGTACTATAGGATCTGAAGGGGCAGAGAAAAAATTGCCCATAGATTGTAGAGTCTGATGAACACGCCAAGCCTTAGCCATTTCATTTGCAGACAGCATATCTTTATGTGCCACAGGCTTCTCCCCTTGCTTTTCAGCGGGAGGGGCAGTGGTATGTTTTTTTTCTCTATTCTTTTTAGCAGGGACTAAATTAGAACCCTGCTCACCATGTGTTTTAGAGGCTTGGTCAGAATTATTACTCTTATCAGACTTCGTTTCAGTATTACCCTTAGAGGGCTTATCTTTATTCTTATATTCTGAAGAGGTACCCTCCTTAACACTTTTAGAGGAGGGGGAGGCAGACTGAGAGGCCATAGTTTTCAATTATTTAGCCCTATTAAGAGCTGATTTTGTGAGTTTAGAACAAAATTCATGGGAATGGTCTGGACCTAGGCAAGTAAAGCGAAGATTGTGGCTGTCTACCTTAGCTATAATCTTGGAGCAGTTCAAACAATTTGTAATTTCCGTTGGTCCAGTCCTTTTAGTTGGCTTTACTGACATTCCAAAGTGTCAGAAAACTCTTTAAAATAATGTTTCCCAAAAGGGAGAACTGGAAAGAAAATTGGTCCCAAGCTGTGGAGAACTGCAGGAAAAGCGTTTCTCAGCCATGGTAAAAGATACTAGAAATGCAGCAAAATAGCAGTTTCTTGCAGAAAAAAGAAACCACAGATAGTTTTACATAGAAAATAGTAAACCACAAAATTTTACTTCAAAGGTGGAAAAATTCACCTCGGGAAAGGTGGGAAGCACTCAGAAGCACGGAAAAACAAAGAAGAAGTCTGCGGTTCCCTGAAACCAAACAGGTAGCTTGGAAAAAAGGCAATAATACGGTAAAAATTACCTTAAAACTGAAGGCAGCATCAATAAAGAAGACTCAGAGAGAAAGAACTTTGTCTCTGAAGAGAAAAGAAGAGAGAGCACTCCGGGGCAGTGCTGCTTAGTTAGCGGAGAAAAAATTCTGAAGCCCTCTAGGCTGACAGCAGGCAGTACTCCCCTTTTTTCTCTTCTGATTGGCCAATGTTCTCTGCTCCTTTACATTGACTCCACCTCCAGGTCAGTTGAACCCAGCTGGCATATCTGCTAATGTGAAGCATACTAAAGGACTCCTGGGGTGAGAAATAACACTTTCCATAAAAGAAAGCATAGCTCGCAAGCCACGGCTGGCTCAAATGGAGACAGGGTAAGTTTCTTCAAAACAAAATTTAAATCCCAAGCCAGAACAGGGGTACAGAATGGAGGTTTCAGGTGCAGGATGCCCGTAAGAAAAGTGCGGGACACATCTAGCTGAGTCATGGTACGACCATCCAGTAGCTCATAAAAGACAGAGATATCCAAAAGGTGCACCTTGAGGGAGAAATACTGGAGGCCTGAGTCTGACAGTGATAGCAGGTAATCCAGAATCTGGCTCACCGGACAGGTAAAAAGGTCCAGATGATGTTTGGCAGCCCAGATGGCAAACCTCTTCCACTTAATGGCATGTGGCTCTAGTGGAGGGTTTTTGAGCTGCCACGAGGACACCTGCCACCTTCTGAGAGACGCCAAACCGAGCAATGGCTATGTCCTCAGCAGTCCGGCATGCAGACAAAGGGACTTGAGATTTGGATGGACCCAGGTCCCCTGAGCCTGCATCAGCAAATCCCTGCAAAGGGGCAGAGGCACCGGAGATTCCTCTGCTAATGTTGCAGTAATGGAAACCATATCTGCCATGGCCAGAAGAGTGCGGCCAGGCTCATGCAGCTGGCCCCCCTCCATCTACAGCTTGATTAGCACCCTCTGAATCGGAGGAAATGGAGGGAAGACATAAAGGAACCTCCTGCTCCAGGAGAGGAACAATGCATCTCACCAGAAAACCCCAGACTCTGGATTTAGTGAGCAGAAACTGGGCAGTTTTGTGTTGAGTGGGAATGCAAAAAGGTAAAACTCTGGACAACCCCATCTGTTGAACAGATCTTCTGTGATGTATGAGAGAAGTTCCCATTTATGCATCCTGGACTGAGTCTAGCTGAGGCTGTCTGCCACGGTGTTCAGCTCACCTGGGACTTGGACTGCCAAGATTTCCAGGCTGTGGTCCAGTGCCCAGTACCAGACCCTCATTGCTTCCCTGCAAAGGGGATACAAATGCATCCCCCTCCCCCCGCTTGTTGATATAGTGGACCAGACTGAGATTGTCCAACCGAATCAACAACTGGCCTGGAGAGAGTTGACCCTGAAAGGCTTACATGGCATACAGAACCGCCCTTATCTCTAGGACAGTTATATGGAGGGAAGTCACGATCTGGGACCAGGTGCCCTGGGTCTGGAAGGGACCATGGTGCACTACCCAGCCCAAGCCAGAGGCATTCGTAGTGAGAATCTGCTGAGGAGACAAGATCAGAAATGGGACCCCTCTTAAAAGGTTGTGAGGATCCATCCACTACTGGAGCACCTTAAGGACTGGAGAGAAGACCAGCACAGGCTGATTTAGATCATCTGTATGCTGAACCCACTGCCCCAAGAGGGTCCACTGGATGACACGCATGTGCAGTCTGGATAGGGAGATCGTGGCAATGGCTGCAGCCATGATGCCTAGGAGCCTCAAGTAAACCCTTGCATAGATATAACAGCTCTGTGCAACCACCTGAGCCAAAGAGATGATGCACTCAGCGCTATCTGGAGGCAGGAAAGCTCTGCCATGTGCTGAGTCCAGAACCTCTGCTATATACTGTAACCACTGAGATGGGATTAAAATGGACTTGGGTCACTTGACAGTGATGCTCAGGGAGTGGAACAACTGGAGAGTCCTCTCCAGGGTTCAAAGAAGCTGATCCCCGGACAAGACTTTGAGGAACCAGTCATGCAGACAGGGGAAAAAGTACAGGCCCTCTTGCCAGAGAGCAGCAGCTATGGCTGCTAAGCATTTTTTAAAAACCCATAGCGCAGAGGATAAGCCAAAGGGCAAGACTCTGAATTGGTAATGTTCGCCCTGAAGAAGAAACTGGGGAAGCTGCCTGGGCACACCGAAATATGCAGGTAAGCATCCTGCATATTGAAGGAGCACAGCCAATCGCCCTGTTTGATCAGGGGCAGCAGCCTTGGGAGAGTGACCATGCAAAACTTCTTGCATTGAATGTAGAAGTTGAGGTCTTTGAGATCTAGAATAGGCCTCAAGTCTCCACTTCTTTTGGGAGCCAGGAAAAACCTGGAATAGAACCCTTTGTTCTTCTGTGACCTGGGTACTGGCTCTATTGCCTTTTTCCTCAGAAGGGAGTGTACCTCCTTCTGAAGGACCACTGCATGGTCTGGGGGATAGGTGAAGAATACCAGGGGAGTCTCTGGGGGTTGTTCCAAAACATCCAGAGCGTGACCCCTTTCTATAATCTGAAGAATCCAAGCATCTGAAGTTATGGTTCTCCATTGGCTGAGCTGGTGGAAGAACTGACTTCCAACCACCACTTCTTGGTCGGGGACCGGAAGAGGGGGTCTGGCAAGGAGTCAGGCAGAGGCAGATCCAGCTGCTGGGGCTGATCTGTCACCTCTGGGTCGTTCCACAGCAGGGCCTGAGGAGAATGAGGGGTAGGCAAGGCAGAACTGGCCTTCCATTTACCCTGGAGATGGGAGCCCACCTCAGACTGGTAGTACACCTTTTGAAAGGACGGGAGCTCTCTTTTCCTGGGCTGAGTATGGTAGAGCGAATGGACAAACTTAACAGCCCTGGCAGAGGCCCATAACTCATTAATGATGTCCTGAACATCAGGCCCGAAGAGCTTGGAGCCATTGAAGGGACATTAAGCACCTTCTGCTGGATATCTGCCGCAAAATCCAATAGCCTGAGCCAGGCATGCCTACGAAGGCAAATGCCTGTAGTAGCAGCCCTGGCAACAGTGTCAGACATGTCATACAAGGCCTGTAGAAGGTGTTTACTAATATTCTTGGTGGCCTGGAGGGACTTAAGGACTTCCTGTTTCTGGGAACATTCTGGGAGGGTCTGAGCAGCTGCCCTGACCTTCTTCCATATGGTATTCTGGTATTTGACCATACGAGATAAATAATTAGCAATCCATCCGAAGACCCAGAGTGGAGGATGCATAGGCCCTTTTTCCCCAAAGGTCAATCCTTCTGGATTCCCTGTCAGGGGAAAGAGAGCTAAGGTGCTTGGGCACCTTGGACTTGCCATGCGCTGCTTTGGTGACCACAGAGTCGGTCCCAGGCTGGGCAGCATAATAGGGCAGACACTGGGGGGCATGTGTAACCCGTAGGCCAGTGGTTCAGATGACTTTTAGGACTCAGAAATATTACTACTACCTTCTTACACCTGGTAGTATTTTCATCCAAATGGCAGTACTGCCATCCACTGATCCATGTCGTACCCCCCACATCTAAGCCAAGTCTCAATCCCACTGGACGCCTGCAGTCACTGACTGTTTAATACTGCTGTGGAGTCATACTGTGACCATATTTTTAACACTGTCATGTTGCAACAGTCCTTCTAACCAGCCAGTGAGCAACTCCTGTCCCCACCCCTACAGATTCCTGTGTAGTGCCATGGCTGCTAGCATCTAAAGGTACTGCCAACTTTGTACATGTGTATCACTTATTGTAAATTTGCAGGGTGGGAAAAAACTTCCTAAAATCAGAAAGTAGGAGTATTTCATTCAAAAATGGTAGTAAAATACTCCTTTACTCCCCTTATCTGTGCCCCTGCCCTAGGTGGCGCTATTCCAAGGGCTATTACCCCTGTCTGTATTGCTAAGCACAGGTTAAGGGGCCTGGATTCAGTAGTAAGGTGCCTACACCCAGAGTAATGGTATTGGGGTGTCTGTCTATCCTGCTATAGCCCTCTGGGAAGCTATAACTACCCACCAACCCTCCTAGTGGCCCAGTACCTAGTACAGCAGCAAATTCACAGTCAGTATAAAACAGTAATAATATGCACACACCTTTCACACTTACCACCAGGGTTGGACTTGCAGCAATTTTCCTGGAGACCCCCTGTAAAATAAGGTTAGCAATACAGATGTACACCGTCAACAACTGTAACCCCACTAACAGTATGCACACTAGCCAGGTTAAACATGAAAACAGACAATCAGGTTTACTTAGGTGTCGTGAACAAGGAAGGGGGCGTGAATCTAGGCAAATCATTGGTAATCTGATTTGACTCAGGTTTGGCATGCACTTTCCTAGTCCCAAATAACACGCAACACTAGGTACCCAGGATGGGATATCTGGCTAGCCAGAGGCGTTGTCCGGGGTGGCCATCATTGCAGCTCATGTTGGGGTCCTTGATGGAAAGAAAAGCAGTTAGCATGCACAATTATAAGATGATCATTTGTAATCCAAGCTAGTTGGCTCTGTCCCTTGTAAACCCAGAAAGCAAATGAAATCAGATGGTACCACAGATGATTTAAATAGTCGTTGCAGGGAGCGACCCTGATTGTACACATGCTACCAGATTTCTGCAGACAGGCAGGCGATATGGAGACCTCGTTGTGTTCACTGATGAGCATGGGGAAGCAGGGCCGACACGACACACCTCCTCTTCATGGCCTTTCCTCCAGGTGGCCGCAACCTGAGAGTTGTTGTTGAGCAGGGGCTGGATCCCCAAAGCTGGTCTCTTGCCAAAACAGTCTCTGGTGCAGGGCAATCGATTTGGGACAGATTGGCAAAGGCCTAGGCAGGATGACCGAATTAGCAAAGTTTGTTTCTTTTCTTGCTGGTGAAGCCTCCAGCTGGCGTAACAGGTTGGGTCATTGGCAAGCAGGTCTTGTCCCACGAAACACATTCAGTACATTCAAAATAAGCAGCACTAACTTAGTACAGTTTGGATACAGTCCGGTTGCTAATTCAGTAGCTTCACTGAGCAAACCTCTCGATCCAAAATTCGTCTCGCACACAAGCTGGGCCGATAGCTTACTGGAACAAATCTTCAGTCCATAATGCAAGTGGTTCTGATAAACATCTTTTTTCCTTCTGCTGCAGTTCCAGGCTTCAATCGGAACAAGTCCAGCTTCTGCAATCAGGCAGTTCAAGGCAGGATAAATATGGCAGGGAGTCAAGGTAGGCCTCTTCCGCCGATTCCCCTATGCTCCATTCAGGGAGCAGCTGCTCAAAAGCTCGAGCTATTCACCCTCCAAACTCCAACTCTAACTGATCCACTGTCTCATACAGTACTGGGGATTTCCCTTGTAATCCAGGATTTGAGTTGGTTGGGGAAGCTGTCAGTCACAGTTAGGGCTCCCCCTCCAGGCTAGTTTTGACGCCAACCTAAAAACTACAGTTTTCCTTCCCATGAGATACTTGGACTAGGATCCATTTTAGGGCCCCAGATTCTGACTGGTCCAATTACTAGAAGTTCCAGCCCTACCTCCTGAAAGCATGCATTCCATACAATAACTCTTTTATCTTGAAAGACTTATTGTCTGAAACGCATCAGGCAGGACAGAGGTCTATCCTGGTGTTATTGTTAATAAAATGATGTGATACGAGATCACTTACTGGCATCCCTCTTTTAGGTTGTGTGTGCTCGAAACTTGGTAAGGTTGGATTCTATTTTGTTTCTTGTGCCACCACAGTCCCAGTGCACACTCTAGTAGCCAAGCCATGGAGGAGCCCTCTAGTGATGAGAGGCTGCAATGGAAGAATCCTCTAATGGTGAGAGGCTGCAATGTTAAGAAGCCACTAGTGATGCCAGCCTTTAGTGGATGAGCTCTCTAGTAATGAGAGACTTCCATGGAGGATCCCTCTAGTGGTGAGGGGCTGACTTTTTATATTAAGTTTTATTTGTGTTCGGTGCACCTGATATGTATATTTCTTTACTTTTATGAAAAATTGTGTCCTACCCAAAACTAGCTGTATCTTCTGTTCCAAACATATACTACCGTCAATGCTATCTGCTAATACTTTGTACATACTGTATTATTGTATCTCACTTTATTTATATTATTACTATTTTCTTGTGTGTTGCATCCCATGTATATTGTCCCTTGTTCCTTGTTAACAGACCCAGGTCCACCTCGAAAATGAGCTTGCTCAACGGTGATCGCCTGGTTAAATAAATACGTTGATTGATTGATTGATTGATTGATTGATTGAATGATTGAAATGGAGAACCTTCCAGTGGTAATAGGCTACAATGCAAGATCCCTCTAATGGTGTGGGATGCAATGGAAGATACCTCTAGGGGCAAGAGGCTGAAATGAAGAGTCCTCCAGTGTTGCAGGACTGTAAGAAAAAATTACTCACCTTAGTAATGTTGTTTCTTCTAATGGAGTCTTGCTATATTATGACAGTAGCAGTTTGATCCAGCTCTAGAACTGCTCCGGAGGTGAAATGGTTAATACCATTCCAAAATAGAACTTTGAGCACGAGCTCTAAGAAGCAGCTCTATCTGTGTAATTTCAAACCTGAACTGTCAGATCTTTTCGAGCAAAAACTCACTAAGGTCTGTGTGGAAGCTGTAACCTACACTAGCCAAATGGCTACCTAAATACCAACAACCATTGCTGGTCCCAACACCCAAGACTCAAGTCAAGGGACCAGAACTACTAATACAATTCTAACAACATGAGAATAAAACAACAGTATAATAAAACACACCCCAAACCCCAAAAGGGAGAAAGCTAAAAGGGCACAAAACAGTGCCCACACTAGTTACCGCACCCACCCAAGTAGAAGTTCTGAGAGGGGCAGGCTGGGGGGGGGAGGTCATAATATAGCAAGACTCCATTAGAAGAAACAACATTACTAAGGTGAGTAATTTTTTCTTCAAACAACATGAAGTCTTGCTATATTATGACAGTAGTAGACTACACAGCAGTACCTCCATGGAGGAGGGGCAGAACCTACTTAGGGAATAGGCTCTGAAGAACAGCTGTGCCAAACCGAGCATCTCTCCTGGCCTGGACATCCAGGGAGTAATGCTTGGTGAAAGTGTGTACCGTTTTCCAAGTAGCAGCCTGGCATATCTCTAATATAGGGATGTCTCTGGCAGCAGCTAGAGACGCAGCTGTACCCCTGGTAGAGTGAGCCCTCAAGCCAGAGGGGGAATCTCTGCCCAGTTTCTGATAAAATTGGATACAAGAGACAATCCACCTGGCAATTTATCTCTTAGTGGCAGGTTTGCGTTTCCCAACTTCACCATAGGTAAGGAAAAGTTGGAGGGATTCGAACCTGTGACCTTTGGTACGCTCTATATAGTAACTAAGAGCTCTCTTAACATCCAGGCTGTGCAACCTCCTCTCACCAGAAGAGGAGTGATCAGTGAAAAATACTGGAAGGAGATAGATTGGTTAAGATGGAAATCTGAAACCACCTTAGGTAAAAATTCCTATTAGTCCTAAGGACTACCTTATCCCTGTGGAAAGAAAAAAGTCAGTTTCTACTGACAAGGCTTGCAACTCACTTATGCGTCTAGCAGAAGTGATAGCCACCAGAAAAACAGTTTTCCAAGTTAGATACTTAAGCTCTGCAGAAAACAGAGGTTCAAAAGAGGGTTGCATTAACTGGGCAATACAAACATTAAGGTCCCAGGCAGGGGCCGGTTCCCGAAAGGGTGGATTAGTATGGAGTAATCCCTTAAAAAACTTGGAAAACACAGGGTGAGTGGAAAGAGGGGATGACTTTCCTGCTGAAACAAAAGCAGATACAGCTGCCAAATGGACTCTCAGAGTAGCTGGTCTGAGACCCAAGGAATTAAGATGGACCATGTAATCTAATACAATGGGCAAATCAGCAGATTCTGGGGAAACATTTTTCCCAGCACACCAAATGGAAAACCTTTTCCATTTAGAACTATAAGTAGTTCTAGTGGAAGGCTTTCTGGAAGCCTTTAGGATTTCGAGAACACCCTGAGAGAGGTGTAAATCAGCAACTCTAACTCCTCAAGAGCCAGGCCTTGAGGTTGAGGGATTTGAGGTCCGGATACCAAACCTTCCCTGGGCACAAGTTAACAGGTTGTGATTCCTGGGAGGCAAAGGGAAGATGGATTGTCAGTGACAGAAGGAGTGGGTACCAGGGCTGCCTGGCCAATCCGGGCAATCAGAATCACCCTGCAAGGCTGAGATCTGATTTTGACTAATACTTTGAATAGGAGAGGGAAGGGGGGGAAAGCATAAAGAAACTTCCCCACCCAATCCAGTAGAAGGGCATCCAGGGGGACTGAGCCCAGCACTGGAGGCCTGCAACAGAACAGAGGAAGTTGGTGATTGTCTGGGGCTGCAAAAAGATCTATCTGAGGGGTGCCCCATCTGGCAAAGACTATCCCCAGCACTTGAGGATCCAGGGACCATTCGTGATGGCCCTGGGAAATCCTGCTGAGAGCATCTGCTAGGACGTTGTCCTTCCCTGGAAGATGAACTGCTACGAGAGAAGTGTTCATGGAATAGGCCAGAGACCACAACTTCATTGCCTCCGTGAACAAGGCCGAAGACCGAGTGCCCCCCTGTTTGTTGATGTACCACATTGTTGTGGTGTTGTCTGTTCTGACTTGTATCACCTTGTTGTGGACAGATGCAGAAAATGCTTGAAGAGCTAAAAATACAGCTCTGAGTTCCAGCAAATTGATGTGGAGCAGAGATTCCTGGGGGGACCACACTCCCTGAGTGGAAAGGTCGCCCATGTGGGCTCCCCAACCCAGAAGGGAAGCATCTGTAGTGAGTCAAATTGTGAGCAGGGGAAATGAAGGGAACCCCCAATCTTAAATTGCTCTGATCCTGCCACCACTGGAGGGCCTGGATCAAGGTTCGAGTCACTGGGACCAACTTGGAAAGGGGTCTCCTCTGAGACCAAAAGGTTCTCAAGTGAAACTGAATGTCTCTCATCTGAAATCTTGCTCCCTGCACAACAGCTGTGGATGCAGCCATGTGCCCCAGGAGCTGCAGAAAGTGTCTTGCTGGTCGAGAGACCTGCAGAGGAAGGAGGAGGCCAGAGCCACTAAATTGTCACCCTTTCTAAGGGAAGAAAAGCTCTGGCTAGCTTTGTGTCCAACTCTGCCCCTATAAAGGTGAGTACCTGGACTGGTTCCAGAACCGACTTTGTAGATTTAGCAGAAAGCCCAGGGAGGTGAGAAGCTGCTGGGTGACTTGCAGGTGAGATTTTACCTGTTCTGGGGACTGGCCTACAATGAGCCAATCGTCTAGATAGGGAAAAACAGCAATCCTTTGCCTCCTTAAGTGGCCACTGCCACTGCCAGACACTTTGTGAATACCCTTGGGGCAGAGGTGAGGTCAAGGGCATTGTTTGAACTGGTAATGACCTGAGGGTAGTTCGAATCTGAGGTACTTTGGTGGGAGCTTCTGATTAGGACGTGGAAATAGGCATCCTTGAGGTCCAGGGAGGCTAACCAGTCCCCTGGCCTTAGGGAGGGTAAAATCATTGCCAGAGTTACCATTTTGAACTTAGGCTTCAAAAGATGCTTGTTCAGATATCTGAGGTCTAATATGGGCCACCATTCTCCTGTCTTTTTTGGGGTAAGGAAGTATCTGGAATACAGACCCCTGCCCTGGTGCAGGGGAGGAACCCTTTCCACTGCTTTGAGAGCCAACAGGGTTGAGACCTCTGCTTCCAGAGCAAGGGTCTCTGAAGCACTTGCAGGTAGAAAAAATCTGGTTCTCAACTTGGGAAACTTTTTGAAGCTGAGAACCAGACCCTGGCTTACTACTTCCAGAACCCACTTGTCTGAGGTTAAAGAAGCCCAGTTCTGACTGAAGTAAGCCAGCCTGCCCCCTACCGGCAAAGGAGAATCGGCCCTGGGCACCCCATTAGGGTGCCTGCTTAGCAGGTGCTTTAGGCTGAGGGGTAGGAGCAGGAATGCCCACCCCTCGTCTGCCTCTGCCTCTGAAGAAGCCCCTCTGAGCATAGGCAGAGGAGGCCTGAGTCTGATAAAAGGCCTGTGAAAGGCTACCCCCTACCCTGGGGTATGCCTCTGAGGAGTGGCTTGCCGCTCCTTAGCTTGGGCACTTTTGTAAGTAGTCCTATATTCATCCATCTTTTTCTTGTAATTCTCTGTCTGCTCCCCAAACAGAGAATTTCCCACCACAGGAAAATCCATAGCCTTAGTCTGGGTATCCTGTGACAGACTAGTACACCTGAGCCAGGCCAACCTCACGAAAGCTACAGATGTGGCCATGACCCTAGAGGAAACATCATTAACATCCACAGCAGCATGAAACTGAACCTTAGAGCTTCAATGCCATCAGCAGCCACCTGTTCTAGTTCACTAGCCAGCTGGCCATGGGCTTGCTTGGCTAATTCCATAACAGTATCCCATCTAGATTTCTGATACCTAGCTACATAAGCCATATAATTTGCTTGCCTGAGTCCCAGAGAGGCTGCCATATACTGTTTTTCCATGGCATCAATCTTCCTGGAATCCTTGTCAGGAGGATGTGAAGCCAGGGGAATATTAGTTTTATCACAGGCTGCAGCCTGAACTACCCCAACATGACTGCATTGCTGAGAAAGGAATTCTGTATCAGGACCTGACAATGTAACTTCTGTCCATCTTTTTATCTACAGGAGGCACAGAATTAGAAGCTTTTAAAATTTTTATTGTTTGCTTCCTAAAAGACTTATGCAAAGGAATAGACAATTTCCTAGACTCTGGAATATCCATCATTTCTACAAAATCAGGCTCCTCTTGCTCATCCACAGCTTCTTCCAAGGAAGCTGGAAGGTTTCAGCAACTTTTGTAAAACATAAAATGAGATGGGGACTCAGATAGCATAGGGGGAGATTCTAAAGGTCTGTCTGGGGAAATGTCCGGTTCAATGGGCACCCAGACCTTCCCAGCCACATTCATACTGTTCATAATCATCCTCCTCCTCTGGTTCATAAAACTCCTCAACATCATATTCCTGAACCACTGGAACCGACGAACCGACCTTTTGCCAGATAGTGGCGGTTCGGACGGAACCTGAGACAGTGACTGGACAATTTGTATGGCTTTTGTATCTCTGCAGCAGTTGGAGAAGGGATTTGACCCAAACCTGCTGACTTTCTTGTTTTCTTTACTGGAACTGGTTCCTCAGAACCAGCTTTTCTTTTGCCCGAGGAAGTCTGGCCTGGTCAGAGGGCATTCCTCCGTTCGGGTTGGCACCGAACCGGCTGGCCATCCGGTCAGCGGACTTTTTGGCCTCTCGCTCCCTGAGCCTGCCCAATCTCTTTTCCAGGGTGGCTGCAGGGAAATTCTTACATATCTGGCAGTCTGACTGGAGGTGGTCAAACCCCAGACAATAGACACATGTGGTGTGTGGGTCAGCCTTGGCAAAGGCTTCCCCACAGACATCACAGTGTTGAAACCCAGTGGGCCGGTTTTTCTTTTGGGTTTCTCAGACATAATGCCAGCCTAACCAGAAAACTTGCCCTTTAAACGGCAGTACCAGGCAAGACACCCTTATCGGTTCCCAACCGTGTCACGGGTATTGGAAAAAAACGTAATAAAATCCGTTTTTTTTAGAACCGATAAGAACCGGGAACCGCACTCTAAAATGTTAAACTTTAAAATTAATGAGTTTTAAACCCAGCTGATTGGTTCAAAACTGAACCAATAAACTTACAAGTTCCACACAGACAAAACCTTTGAATTACTTACAATTACACAGACAGAGCTTGAACTGAACGGTTTTGGTTAAATAAACTATTCTCGTTGAATTGGACCGAGAAACACTGTTTAAACCGAGAAATGAACCGAGTAGTAGAAGAAATCTCCGGAGCGACTGTTCACTGAGGCGGAGTAAAGAATCTGACAGTTCAGGTTTGAAATTACACAGATAGAGCTGCTTCTTAGAGCTTGTGCTCGAAGTTCTATTTTGGAATGGTATTAACCATTTCACCTCCGGAGCAGTTCTAGAGCTGGATCAAACTGCTACTGTCATAATATAGCAAGACTTCATGTTGTTTGAATAGAAGAGCCCTTTAGTGGATACAGACTGCAATGGAAGAGTCCTCTAGTGTTAAGAGGCTATAATGGAAGAGCCCTCTAGTGTTAAGAGGCTGTAATGGAAAAGCCCTTTAATGTTGACAGGATATAATGGAAAAGCCCTTTAGTGTTGACAGGATATAATGGAAGAGCCCTCTAGTGTTGAGGGGATGTAATGGAAGAGCCTTGTAGTGTTGAGGGGCTGTAATAGATGAGCCCTCTAGTGCTGATGGCATGTAATGGAAGAGCGCTCTAGTGCTGATGGCATGTGATGGAAGAGCCTACTAGTGTAGCGGGGGCTGTAGTAGAAGAGCCCTCTCTTGTTATGGGGCTGAAATTCAAGAGCCCTCTAGTGTTGAAGGGATGTAATGGAAGAGCCCTTTAGTGTTGACAGGATATAATGGAAGAGCCCTCTAGTGTTGAGGGGATGTAATGGAAGAGCCCTTTAGTGTTGACAGGATATAATGGAAGAGCCCTCTAGTGTTGAGGGGATGTAATGGAAGAGCCCTTTAGTGTTGACAGGATATAATGGAAGAGCCCTCTAGTGTTGAGGGATGTAATGGAAGAGCCTTTAGTGTTGACAGGATATAATGGAAGAGCCCTCTAGTGTTGAGGGGATGTAATGGAAGAGCCCTTTAGTGTTGACAGGATATAATGGAAGAGCCCTCTAGTGTTGAAGGGATGTAATGGAAGAGCCCTTTAGTGTTGACAGGATATAATGGAAGAGCCCTCTAGTGTTGAGGGGATGTAATGGAAGAGCCCTCTAGTGCTGATGGCATGTAATGGAAGAGCCCACTAGTGCTGATGGCATGTAACGGAAGAGCCCACTAGTGTAGTGGGGGCTGTAGTAGAGGAGCCCTCTCTTGTTATGGGGCTGAAATGCAAGAGCCCTCTAGTGTTGAAGGGCTGAAATGGACAGCCCTCTTGTGGTGAGAAACAGCAATGCAAAATACCCTCTATTAGTGTAAGCCTGAAATGGAAGAGCCCTCTAGTGGTGATAAGCTGCAATGAACGAGCTCTCCAGTGGTGGAAAGCTGCAATGGAATAGCCCTCTCGTAGTGAGCAGCTGCAATGGAAGAGTGCTGTAGTGGTAGGCTATAACCGAAGAGCCCTCTAGTAGTGACAGGCTGCAATACAAGAGTGCTATACTGGTAGGCTACAACTAAAGAGCCCTCTAGTAGTGAGAGGTGGCAATGCAAGAGTCTTCCAGTGGTAGAAGCCTGAAAGGGAAGAGTCCTCTTTTGTTGAGAAACTGCTATGGAAGGGCCCTCTAGTGGTGAAAGGCCACAGTAGAAGACAGTCATAAACTTCTAGTGGTGGCAGCTTCGTGAAGCAGGCTTATGTCCCCCCACTAACAATTTATCATTAAACTATCCTATACTAGGTCTGGTTTGAATATGGAACGCCACTTTTTTCTGAATCTGCCCCCACCCCAAACCTAATCACTTGGTCCAGAGCCACTCCTGGCTGAGGACAATGTATGAATAACAGTGACATTTGTCTCCACAACTGCCAATCTGGCAATTTCACAAGCACTAAAACACAGTAACTATTAAAGCAGCAGTGCTTGTTAGTGTAACCCCTAGGTGGCGCTATCCCAAGGGCTACTACCCCTCCCTGCTTGGCTAGTAGCAGGTTAAGGGGCCTGAGTTCTGAAACAGGTGCCTCCACCTGGAGGTCAGGGTTGGTAGTGGTCAAGCTAACCTGGACACAGCCCTCCGGGACACTGTAACCCCCCTCTTTCCCCTCTAGTGGCCTGAACACTGTACAATAATCACTTTCACAATACCCCTGGTACACCACACAAGTACCCACACTGTTTGCACTTACCACCAGGGCTGGTTCCTCTGGCTCGACCCTGGGGACCCCCTGTAAAACAAGGTTATGCACAGCAAATAGCAACAGTACAGTACTTTGAGCACAAACTGGAACCACAGTCAGATTACATGCAGAAAAAGTTAGATCTGATTTATTCAGGGAACTTGAACAAGGGAGGGGCAAAATCAGGCTAATTAGCTTAAAGATTATATCAATCAAGCAGTTATGCATGCGCTTTGAGTCCCCCACACAGTCACACCTCTGGGTACCCAGGTGGAGAAGAGATGGGCTAGCCAGGACTGATGCCCGGGGTTGGCCAGCATCGCAGCTGGTTGGGGCCCTGTGATGGAAAACACAACACGCACAGTACACAATATTTGTAATCCGGAGCCAGAGGGCTCAGTTTGTAAAGGAAACGAAACAACAAGACAATCAGATGACACACTCAGATTAAGCTGTTGTTACAGGGAGCTACCCTGGTATTTACTCATGATACCAAGACTGGACACAGGCTGGACGAAAACTGAGACTGCAGGTGGTTGATCTGGAATGCTAGGAGAAGCAGGGCCCACATGAGTCCCAGAGGCATCATTCCTGTTCAAGCTTGGAGTAGGGGGCTGATCCCCAGACAGGTCTCTCGTTGATGGCTTCTCTGTGCAGTGGGTAGTCTGGATGGGCCAGTCTGGCAAGGCCCAGACTGCATTGAGACAAATTCGGATGCAGTCCATTTGGGGCTGGATCCAGCTTCCAGCAAGCAGAACACAGTTCACACAGTGGGGGACTAACTCACAACCCACTAGCAGCTCATAGCACATTTACATGTATGGGAATTCTACTGTACCAAGCAAAGCACTCCCCGATCACAATCGCAAAGTCTCTGCACACACTTAGGGGTAGTTGGAACTCATGACAGGCCGATCGCATTCAGCAAAATCTTCGGGCTTCTTCAGGCTGAGCCTGGCCCACTTCAGTAGCTTACTTTAGTCACACAAACTTGGACTTAGTCCAAAAGAATTCTCTTCTCTCCCTCTCAGGAACAGCAGGCAGACATACAGGACAAACACTCAGCCTTCTCCCAGTTCTCCCATGCGAATCCACTCAGGATTGCTGCTCAGAATTACTTCAGCTCCTTCTTCTTGAGCTTCCAGCTCAGAACTAACTGAAAACTACAAGCAGCCCGGGACTTCCCCAAGATTCAAAAGATTTGGTTGGCTGATTTGGCTGTCAGTCAAAGCAAGAGCTCCCCCTTCAGTTGCAGAAAAGGCGCAAAAAATCTCCAAACTAAAGTTCCAACAGATTTTGAATTCAGACAGCTCCTGTAGTCCAGCTACATTTTAGGTCCGACCAGTACTGTTTGGTCCAATTTGCAGTCCAGGACCAAGATAGTGGAGACAAACAAAACAGTCCTTGCAAAAAAGAAAGCAGGTTAGACAAACTACATTATCATTATCACTCTAAATGATTTTCAATAAATAGTTACATCTTTCAACAGAGCTCCCTCTCAGATTCAGTGGCGGATCACCTTTAAGGTCGGGTTACTGACCTATAAAGCCCTACAAGAACAGGGACAGCGGTATCTTCAAGATCTTCTTGTTCCCTACTGTCCCTCTTGCTCGTTCCACCGACGAGGGATTGCTAGAGGTTCCCAGGGTTCATTTAAAAACATCTGGAGCACGGGTATTTTCTTATGCTGCCCCTACCCTGTGGAATTCTCTACCTCTTCGGATACGAAGCTGCCTGACCATTGAGAGCTTTAAGTTAGAATTAAAAACTTATTTATTTCAAAAGGCATATGGAGAGCGATTTTATTGTAATCTTATTGTGATCATATTGTTATTGTTGTTGTTTGTGTTATTTGTATGTATTTAAATCGTTTTTATTTGTACAGCACTTTGGTATTGAAAAGCACTTAAAAATAAATTTTACTTACTTACTTACTTACAGATTACTTAAGCTGTAATTAGGCAGCTCTTAAAGAGACAGTACACAGAGGCTATACAGGCTCTGGTAATCACATTTAAACTGCTAAAACGGAGGACACCAGCCTGGCAGAGAGCATGTAGGCAAGCTCAAGGAAGACTTTTTGGGAACCACCATTTGTAGAGGAGTTACATTAGGGTGAAATTTACATACCTAAACCTTTTTGTTCTAGTTTAGATTGCCCCAGTTCACATCTCTTGTAAGATATAGTTTCCCTATTTAGAGTCTGCTTCTATATTTTAGCCTTTAAAGGGCAATTGACAACTCCAGAAAAACTATGAAAAACCTAATCTGTGGACTCAGTTCAGGTTATATTTCACATTAGCTCTGTATTACTATGCCCCATTATTTATTACTGAGCTCATGTACCTAAAAAATAGTATCTATGTTCTTTGCATGTTCACCAGCTCCTATTGCTTAACCCCAATCTGAAGTCATAATACACTGCTTGTTACATACTCAGTAATAGATGGAATGGTGTGCATTACAAGGATGTAATACAAACCCAAGATGTGTGATGCTACATAATTCCCGAGAGCAAAGTTCAAGGAGATCATCAAGCATCACACACCATGGGTGTGCATTAAATTCAAGAAATTACACCATTCCATGATTTATTTTATATAATCACTCCTTATCATCCCCCCTCAAAAAAAAATACAGTAAGGACTGTTGGATAATTTCCCAGAAAGAAGTTTTTTACTGACCCTGAGTAACATCATTATAGAAAGACTGCTGTGGAAGTTTTAAGAGGTTAGTTTTTTTTTAAACTACTAAATAAAACTGTGCTGACTGTTGGTGAAGGCAGACTCCATCTTGGCTTCACTGTGAACAATGACCAACCAGGAAGTGCTGCACTCGAGACACAGGCATTAAGGCAGTCTCGAGCACAGCTGTGTTTAGGGCAGTTTTTGTGCTTTTCAGCTTTGGTATGGGCACATTTGAGGAAAGTTAACTTAAAGGGGCACTGTCAGCTTTACCCCTGTTTTTTTTACATCCCATCAGTGTGCATCTTGTCACCCTCTTTATGAATGATTATGTAGAATGCACTTCATGTCTGAAAATGTAGACTTTTTACCTGTTTTCTTTTTTTTTTTTAATTCCGATGTTTGGGTCTGGTACAGCTTAAATCACATCGTTATCGAGCACAGAGAGCTCAGGCAAATGCGTCACTTAGCGCCAGCCTGAACGGCACAAGCGATGAGTTTAAACATGCTTGTTGAATGTCACATTGGTCTGTGGTTAGTTTGAAAGAAGAGAAAGAACCTAGCACTGGACATTCTGCAAATACTATTTGAAACTCGGGGCCAAAATCCCATGCATGTGCAAGAGAAACCTTGGCAAAGATCCCGTACATGCGCAAGAGAGTGTTGCTCTTGGCCCTGAGTTTCAAATAGTATTTGCAGAACTTCCAGTGCTCGGTTTCTTTTCTGTAACCCCAAGAACACTTTTGATTAATGTGACAGACTGGCAGAGCATGTTTGTAAACCATGCTTGTGAAAAATAATGCAGTTTGGAACAGTGCTCGTGGTAGATGCACATTCCTGAGCTCTCTATGCTTCCAGTAGGTGCGCGATTGAAGCTCGTCCTGGACAATAAACATTGGATTAACAAAACAATGAAACAGGTAAAAAGTCTGCATTTTCAGACACAGAGGAGTATTCTACGGTAATCATTTCATAGGAGGGTGGCAAGATGCACACTGCTGCAACTGGACACCAGGAAGGGTGCAGGCTCTGACTTCATAGAGCCATACTATCTGAAATGTGCCTACTGTGTGCTTGTGGTGCCAATCACCCACCTATTCAACATGTCACTCTCCCAGGGTAGCCTCCCCCCTCAATGGAAAATAGCCCATGTCATCCCTCTATTAAAAGCAGGTGACCTCTGCGATCTAAATAATTACAGACCGCTCTTCCTCCTCCTCATCCTGTCTAAATTACTAGAAACAAGCATTTGTCAATGCCGAATGTTGCTTGCTTGTATGTGCTGTTTAGGTATTTGGAAGTGACAGTTTCATGCCTTCCTCCCAAGGCATCCACTGTGTCTTTCCGTTCAGTATTCACAGAAGAGTGGGAGGGTCAAGGGCCACAGCAGTACAGCAGTTGCCAAGGGGGTGAAGAGGTGGACAAAAGAGTCCTGCAGGAGCTCACTAAATTGAAGGTAGACAAAGCGATGGAACCAGATGGCATATGCCCAAGGATATTAACAGAACTGCGAAGGGAGATAGCAGTACCTCTGGCAGCCATGTTCACTGAGTCATTCAACATGTGTGAATTGGAGAAGGGCACATGTGGTTCCTCTAAACAAGTCCGGCAGCAGGAAAGAGGCAGGGAACAATAGGCCATTCAGCCTCACCTCAGTAGTGGGGAAGATCATGGAGACATTGCTTAAAGAAAGGATAGTGGGGCATCTAGATGCCATCGGAACCCAGGACCATAGACAAGATGGATTCACAGTAGGGACATCATGTCAGATAAATCTGGTTTATTTATTTGACTGGGTGACAAAGGAAGTGAATCAGGGTGGGGCAGCGGACAACGCTTACCTTGATTCAGCAAAGCCTTTGACACCATCCCATATAGGAGGCTGATAAACTAGCTGGGTAGGCTGGACATGGGGGAAAGGGTGGTAAACTGGGTTAGAAACTGGCTAACAGACAGGAGGTAGAGAGTGGTGGTAAATGGTATGCAGTCTAGGGAGAGGGGCGACCAGTGGGGTGCTGCAGGGATCGGTCCTGGGGCCAGTTCTGTTCAATGTCTTCATTAGTAATATTGCAGAACATCTGAAGGAATTTTTCACCAAATTTTCAACATAGCCATTTTAAGACCTCTGCTCATGAACAGTGTCACTGTAATTTTCTTAATTTGTCCCGACATTGATTTCAAGACACAGACTGCGCCATTGTGCGCTACATGGGCGGAAACACATTTTGGGTGAGATGTGAAAATGACAGCTGTACTACTCATAAGAAGATGTGGTAAATGGCAATGTTGAAAATCTGGAGTGAAAATATTGAAAATTCGCGAACTTACGAGCGTGTGTAGGAACTGTACAACGCACGCTCGTAAAACAGTCATTTTTTGGAATTTTTTCACCAAATTTTCAACATAGTCATTTTAAGACCTTTTCTCATGAACACTGTCACTGTGATTTTCTTATTTTTTCCCGTACGTTGATTTCGCACACCGACAGCGCCATTGTGCGCTACATGGGTGGAAACACATTTTGGGTGAGATGTGAAAAATGACAGCTATACTACTCATAAGAAGGTGTGGTAAAATGGCAATGTTGAAAATCTGGAGTGAAAATATTGAAAATTCGCGAACTTACGAGCGTGCATAGGAACTGTACAACGCACGCTCATAAAACAGTCATTTTTTGAAATTTTTTCACCAAATTTTCAACATAGTCATTTTAAGACCTTTGCTCATGAACACTGTCACTGTGATTTTCTTAATTTATCCCGTACATTGATTTCGCACACCGACTGCGCCATTGTGCGCTACATGGGCGGAAACACGTTTTGGGTGAGATGTGAAAAATGACAGCTGTACTATTTATAAGAAGGTGTGGCAAAATGGCAATGTTGGAAATCTAGAGTGAAATATTGAAAATTCCGATCTTATAGAGCGGCATATGAACTGTACAACGACTTCGTGAAATAAATCAGCTTTTGGAATTTTTCACCAAATTTCAACATAGCCATTTTAACACCTGAGCTCATGAACAGTGTCACTGTGATTTTCTTAATTTGTCCCATACATTGATCTCGCACACCGACTGCGCCATTGTGCGCTACATGGGCGGAAACACATTTTGGGTGAGATGTGAAAAATGACAGCTATACTACTCATAAGAAGGTGTGGTAAAATGGCAATGTTGAAAATCTGGAGTGAAAATATTGAAATTTCGCGAACTTACAAGCCTCCGCGAGGAACTGCGCAACGCATGTTAGAAACAGTCATTTTTGACTTACACCACCATTTCAAAAGTTAGACCCCTTTCATGAATGATGTCACTGCCATGGCGGGAGCCCAGGCCCGAAGGTGAATTCACAGTCACTGCGCAAATCACCCTTCGGGCCCGAATAATGCCATGACAGCGACATCATTCATGAGAAGGGGTCCCAAAAACCCCATGTTGAAAATTTGGTGCAAAAATTCCCAAAAATGCCTGAGATATGCAACAAAGTTGAAACCCCCTATCTAGCCCATTATACAGCTTACCGGCATTTCCTCAGTTCGAGGTCGGCTTTGAAGAGTGCAGACGTGTTCCCGGTCCACCGAAGATCGTCGCGCCGGAGTCCGGAGGTAAGTATGGGGTGAGGGGGGTGTGGGGAGGCTGGGTGCGCAGTGGGTGGGTGCGGGTTGTGGGGTTGGGAGACGCCACAGGACCGCTTTTTGTTTTACAGGTTTTAAAAAAAAAAGATTAGACGTTTGCCACGCTGGGGTGGGCTCCCAGTGTGGCACAAGGGCGTTGGGGGGGTGTTCAGCCGATGGTGGATTGGGCACCCCCGCCGGCCATGAGTTTTGTTGCCACGCTGGGGGGGCCTCAGCGGCACAAGGGATGCCAGCCGACGGGGATTGGGCACCCCTGTCGGCCAGTGATCGCTTGCCACGCTGGGGTGGGCCCCCAGCGTGGCACCTACTACTGGGGACGAGCTCAGCCGACGGGACTGGCCACCCCGCCGGCTATACAGTGCATGCGGGCGCGCACGCCTGGGCGCAGGTCTGTGGGGGGGAGCTGCGCTGTGAGCAGCCGGAGTATCTTATTGGTGCTCACTGAGCTGTAGCTCCCTTTCAATCTGTAGAGTGTTACTGCATTTTGGAGCGTGTTATCAGACAGCCCAAAATGCATTGGCTTACAGGGGCCGCGCCTGCCAGCACACTGACTGAATTGGAGGAGGTGACACACCTCCGAAATCTCCGATGATGGCACTATGTTTCTTGCACATGCGTGCAAGCAACATAAAAATAGCTAGGGGTATACTTAGAATCCAGAAGCCTATTAAACCTGGTTCAGTCTGTATTCAGAGCAAAGCACATCACCATAACAGCCCTAGCTAAGGTGACCAATGATTGGCTCCTAGATCTTGACAACAAAAAGCATGTCTGTGCTGTTTTCTTGGATCTTTGTAAGGCATTCGACACAGTCAATCATAGTCTGCTTCTTTCCTCCCTAAGCACCTTAGGCCTGGACTATAAATCTATGTGCTGGTTTGCAGACTATCTTAGAGAACGGAAACAGCAGGTTAAAGATGAAGGTGATCTTTCTCCATTAAAACCTATGCTGAGGGGCGTGCCCCAGGGCTCTATCCTTGGTCCCCTCCTCTTTGCAGTCTACATTAACAACATCAATGACCCCCTCAAAAAAGCAAACATCCACTTATTCACAGATGACACTGTACTGTACTTGAGTCGTCCCACGCCGGAAGAAGCCTGTGAAGACCTCCAAGCTGAATTTAACCTTCTACAATACCAGCTCATAAACAAAAAGCTTTTGCTCAATGCGAAAAAGACAAAAGCCATGCTCTTCTCCCCTTCGTTGCATGTGGCATTTCCTGCTGGGGGGGGTAACTATCCCACAAATTACCACTGTTCTTGGAGAAGCACTAGAGTATGTAGCTAAATTCAAATATCTAGGAGTCTGTCTCTATCATAAACTTTCCTTCGCCGACCATCTCGAAGAACTACTGAAGAAACTAAGGCAAAGATTAGGACTATTCTACAGAATTAACCACCTGCTCACAAAGGAGGCCAAGATTCAATGGGTTCAAGCTACCTTCCTATCTTTAATATATTACGTGGACCTGCTCTAGAGCCACTGCACTGCCTCTGCACTGGTTAAGTTGGACACCCTCTACCACAGAGCTATCAGGTTCATTACTAGCCTCCACTTTCCACACACCACTGCTCCCTGTACTCATCGTTAGGCTGACTTCCTTCACTATAGAAGGAACAGAACACTGCCTATGGGTTTTAGAGCGGTGACCAACAAGCTCCCCTCATATGTCTCAGATTGTATTCTCCGGAGTGTGTTAGGCACCTACGCTCTAATGAGCTATTCCCTAATTGCCCTCCAAGTTCCAAGGGTCAAAACTCATTTCGGCAAAGCTGCTCTAAGCTTCTCTTTACCCACATTGTGGAACGGTTTACAAAGGAACTTGAAGCTGAGCTGCCCTGTTAGCCTGAATATCTTCAAGGTGCTCTACAATCACTACATGAAAGCACGTTGTAAATGTTTTCCTCACTGCTAGCTCACTAATTCCTCAACTCCTGCTTTCCATCCTGACGCTCACCATGTTTCTACCCCTGGCTCTCACTCTTTCCCTATTAACTCTTCTTGCTGCACCCACCCTTCCCTGTCCACTCCAGCCTGGCTAAAGTCCCACCCCATCCACAGTAGTGTCCCAATTATCTACCCCCCTCCATCATTATCATAATAAACAAGTACACAACGGCCATCGTCACTTTCTGTGGTTTTAGCTCAATTTTTCCCCCAGTCATCGGTAATATATCCCTCCTCTTCTTTACTTCTCTAACCTGCCACCCCATACACGGCCTCTTTCCCCTATAGGTGTAGTTGTCGGCTGCCTCACTCAAAAGATCTCTGCTTATAACCCCTGTATCCCTATGGTTGATTGTACATCTGCTGACTTCTTCAACTGTAAAATAATGCTGTTTTTTTTTATTTATTTCAACCTTGTACTGTACTGTATACACTGGCCCAGATATTCAAAAGAGTTGAGCCATGCGCAATAGGGTTGCGCCTGCGCAAGTCCGAAATTGCGCCATTCTGCGATATTCGGCAGGAGGCAGTTGCGCCCCCCAAATCACGCTGAGCAACAGCGCAATGATAATGAAGGCATGCACAACTGAAGGGGGAGGAACCATGCATAAATGGCGCAGTGCGATATTCAACAACTTGTGCCATGCGCAATAGGGGAGCAAGCGGAAGTTGCGCCATAGCGGAAATGAGCTAAAATAAAAAGGAACAAGGAGAGGTGCAAGAACGCTCAGGAAGGCACATGAGGCTGAACTCTAGCCACACAAACAGGGCAGGAGGGACACACAGGGCAGGCCAGGGAAAGAGCACCCTGAACACAGAGGCACAGGGAAGGTGTGGGGAGCCACAGCCAGTGCAGAAGGGGGAAGTGCCACACAGCACAGAGGCCACCACAGGCAGGTGTTCCTGGTGCAGGGGAAGTAGCAGTGAGGACAGAGGGGGGAATACAGTAACAGCTGCCGGGGGGGGTGAACACAAGCCAGGAACATGGTCAGTGCCATCTTCCACATGGAGGCCGTTATGAGGGGGGTGAGAAGGCGGGCAGCAGGGGGGCGTGGCTGTGGAAGGGCCCATCAGCGGTATTCCCCCAACAGGCAGTACCGAGCCCGCACCAGCTTCGAGCTGTACAGTGATACCGAGATTGTGGGCCAGTACCGCCTGAATCGAGCAATTCTGAGGCAGCTCTGTGAGCTGTGCAGTGATGTGATGCAGGCACCCACACAACGGAGCCATGCCCTGTCAGTGGAGATGAAAGTGACAGCTTGCATGTGCTTGCTCGCCACGGGTACCTTCCAGAGACCAACTGGGGACACCACAGGCATAACCCAATCGGCCATGTCACGCCACCTCACCCAATTCCTCAGCGCACTGCTGCCACATGCTGCGGAGTTCATTCATTTCTCCAGCACACCGGCAGAGCGCACAGCAAACATACAGGAGTTCCACAGGGTAGCACATATGCCTGGCGTGCTAGGGGCAATAGACTGCACCCATGTGGCCATACGCACACCACCTGGCCCCGAGGGGGCCACATCAATCACAAGGGCTATGCCAGCATCAACTGCCAGGTGGTGTGCGATGCCAGGGGGCGCATAATCAATGTCTGTGCCACGCACCCTGGGGGAGCACACGATGCCTTCATCTGACACCAGTCGGCACTATGCCACAGATTCGAGAGTAGGGATATCCCCACTGGACACCTAGTGGGTGAGTATGCAAACCACATGGACAATCATAGGGCCTGGGGGGGCATGGTCAGAGGTGACATGGGTAGTGGCCTACATGGCGCAGGGCAGGGCGATGCTGATCACCAAACTAACCTCCACCCTCTACACACAGGTCACAGTGCATACCCACTCTGGCCCTGGCTGCTCACACCCTACCGGCGGCCTGCGACCCCATCACAGCAATGCTACAATGAGGCACATGCCACCACACGTAATGTCATCGAGTGGGTGTTCAGGATGCAGAAGGTACGTTTCCGTTGCCTGGACACCTCCGGTGGTGCCCTACAGTACAGCCCCTCAAAGGCCTGCGGGCTATTCCTGGCCTGTTGCATCCTGCACAACATGGCCAATGAATGTGGGATAGCCATACAGGTTGAAGAGGGGGACAGCGATGGGGATGATGAGGACACCGGTGATGATGGTGATGGGCAGCCCCCCTTTGGCCGATGGGACCCCTGACTGCTCCGGCTGGCACAGCTGCACCAGAACACCATCATGGAGGAGCACTTCAGCCAACCCAGGTAAGTCATGGGGCCATGTGCAGCCAACAGTGGCTAAGGCACAACCCACAAACATGCATGGACACACACCAGGGGTGCATGCCATCAAGGGAAGTGGCAGGGCATGGAACCACACACACAACCAAGGATGGGTGAAAACTAACATGCCACACGGACGGACACACACACAAGCACACACACACACAAAACGCACCAAACTTGCACAAAGGGCAGGAGGCACACCAATCCAGAACGCCACCCCTAGCCACACACAAGTCCACAGACCACCACGCCCACTGCCTGTCCATGTGCACGTGTCAGATGCTGAGAACCATTGCACACTGGTGTACAGTGCAATGCAGGCATCATCATGCACACGCAACTGAGGACAGCAGCCGGGAGGGTGTGCAGATAGACTGTGTCTGCGTGCAGGGCCGGGTACCCACCCGTGCACTGCCCACTGAAAGACACAATGCACACAGGGCAGCACCAGACAGTAACCGCATTTGGAGACAGGTCAGTCACACGACACAGTGCCCCGGCTGCCACGGATGCATGGGCGGCCCTGCCGAGACCCACCAGCACTGACAGGCTGACCACTGGCCTCATGGGGTGGCACCGATGGTCCCCCAGGGGTTCCACTGCGTGAACGCGACCATGCTCGTGCAGGGGTCTGCAGCACACCGAACATTCCTGCGCCAGGTGTGCCCGGGATGCCCACAGCTGAACCCGGTGTCGACAGGGAGGGTGTCGCACGATGCCAGGAATGGGGGTTGGACAGTGCACTGCGTGGTGTCCGCAATGCATGGGCACATGACTGTGTGCCCATTCTGGCCATGACAGCAGTGAATGCTTCTGCATGCCTGTCAATGTCAGCGGTCACATCCTCCCGGAACCGGTCCATCCCTGCCAGGATCAGAGCAGTGTCTCTGCTGCGACGCTCCTCTGCCTGCTCCAGAGCTGCATGCAGTGCATCCACCGATGTTGCAAGCCGCATCTGCTGCTGGACTGATGCTTGCAGTAGGCAGGTGTGCTCGTCCAAGAGGTCATCAGCCTCCTCATCATCCTGTCCCTCAGGGTGTGCGTGGCCCTGATACTCAGCACTCCCTGAGGGTGGGCGCTGCGCACCAGGACCAGGTCTGGGCATGTCCACAGGTGGTGTACAGATGCCGCCACTAGACCCTGTACCCCCAAGCCCATTGGCCGACTGCTGATGCTGCCCCTCCGGCTGCTGCTCCTCAGGGCTCAGTGGTGCCGCCGCAGTGGCCACAACAGTCCCACTGTCCTGAACAAACACCAGATTTGCCCCACTTGTGCTGACAGGCACAGGCTGGGACTGTGCTGACACGCAGGCCTCCATGGCAGCACCACCCACAGCCATGGCCGCGATGTGTCCTGCTGTGTGGCCATCCCATGGCACACACGTGTCACGGCCCATGCCATTAGCGACATCATCATCGGTGATGGACTCGGCACCGGCCCCAGTCACAGCATGCTGGCATCCGTGGACGCCAGCATGCTGGAACACAGGCAAGGCTTCCTCCGCACCTGTTACAACAACATCAGTGTGGACAGCCAGGCGGCCCCACTGTTGCACTGAGCCACGTATACCTGTGGAGGTGGATGGGCCCTCCTCCATCTCCAGCTGACTGTCCTCAGTGGACATGCCCACCACCGCTGACCCATGCAGACGCTCAGGATCTGTAAGGGAAAACAAAGTCGCGTTACTGCATGTGACCTACTCTGCTCCCCCCTCCATAGACAGACCATGACCTACCATGCAGTGGTGGGCCACCACTGGTCTGGAAGCCACCACCCGGAACACCCTCAATGGCACTACGCTGCATGCTTCCAGCAACCCTCTCCTCCTGTGGGGTCAGGTGTAACACCTCCGGCTGTCCCCCACCTGTTGCAACTCGTGCTGCCCTGATGGCAGCCACCTTCTCCTTTATCCTCCTCCTGTCCGTGCCCATCTTTTTCTTGCACTCCTGCACGGAGCACCGGTGGCTGTCATGCAGGTTCACAGCACGTGCCACCTCCTCCCATGCAGCAGCACAGGCTTGAGGTGTTCCCTGCCATCCGCTGAGAAGCGGCTCCTGATCCAGGTAGGCGTCAAACAGGGCTTCGGTCTCGGCCTTGGTAAAATTAGGCCTCCTCCCACCACTGTGTTCCTCCTCTCCTACAACTTGCTCGGTCATTATTTAGCCTGTAAGAATGGCAGTTGTTACCTGTGACTGTGCAGTCCCATGCATGTCCCTAAATCCACAGTCCATACTCCCAAACAGCATGCAACTCACCAATAGACTGCAGTAACCGACTATGGCCACTGCAGCCCAATGTCACACTTTTATAGAGCAACCCATGCAAATGAGATGAGGCACAACTTTAAGTGGATGCAAATTGCAGTGCTGCGCCATTGCATGGCTGATTAGCTGTTTTGCATATGACGGCTGAATATCACGCTGTTGCGCTTTGCGCAATTGTGTTGAACGTGCTGAGCCAATGGCGCAGTTCTGTGACATGCATAGTACACACCTCACTGCGCATGCCCGGGTTGCTGACGCAGGCGTCTGCCACGCTGCTGACGTGCTGTGCGTGGGAAGCAATGCAGGGCACGGCCACCATTGTGCCAGTGGCACTATAGCGATGGTCACCTACATGGCGCTGTGGCACTGGGCCATCATAGGCGCACTGGGGCAGCAGCACGGTAGGCCGCTACTGGCGGTAGCACACAGGCAGCCAATCGCACTACATGCATTGGGTTCCAATGGCACTGAGAATGTCCGTGCGCCAGAGGCCCTTGACCCTGTGCCTGACCTTTGCCCCCTAGGCACCATGCATCAGGCATGGGTGCACCACTATCGCGCTGTTCGGTGACAGCGCGATAGGGAATGACAGCGCTGTACCACGCAGCATCTGCACATGGGGAGCTGCGCTGCAGAGCACCATATTTGCAGCCCGAGCAGAGAGCATGGTGCGCAGGAGGGTTGCTCAGTGGACTCAGGTTGAGCTGGCCAACCTAGTGGCCATAGTGGAGCCACACCATGGGCCACTGTTCGGGGAGGCGCCCCTGGACAGGTCCAGAAGCCAGGTGTGGGAGGATGTGGCCACTGCACTCGAGGAGGCCACTGGACAGGGGAGAAGCACAGAGCAGTGCCGCCACAGGTATGGGGACCTGCAGCGGAGAGAGCCGGAGCTGCTAGCCCGCCGCGGGATGTGCCAGGAGGGGCACGGTGCCACAGCCAGGTAGGTGTTACATCAACACACTTTTATCTTCCATATGGGTATCACAGTTGTATGCGTCCAGCATATGGGGGAGGGACCGTCCGGGGTTGGCTGTGGTGGTGTTATCAGGGTGTGGGGCGGGTGGGACTGGCTGGGTGGGAGGGCACACACCTGGGGGCAGGGGGGCTTTGCTACAGGATTGTACTGATGTTCCTCTCTCCGTGTTTGCACCACAGGCCTGGAGAAATGGTGCCTGGCCTGTGAGCTGCGGCGCACTGAAGAGGAGAGGGCGGCCAGGCGAGGCAAGGGTCCACAGCGACCAAGGGACCAGCCCAATGATGGTGAGTGCTATAACTCCATGATTACTATTGCATGTTGTGTAACAGGGTGGGCAGCGGGGCATGGCCACCATCTATTGACACCACTGCCATGCACGCAACTTGTTACAGTCAACACTGTCCTATGGCAATGCATGTCTGGGAGTGCGTCGATGGTGGTTCATGCATGCACCGGGTACATGGCTGTGCCATTGCCTTTACACCACATAGCCATGTCACTAAACAGCCACGGTGGTGTTGTGTGTGACTTGGCCGGTGGGTGTGTGCAGCATTCCGCGTGGCTGTATGCACTTGGGTGGGCAGGTCATGTGGATGTGGTCACTGTGGGTGGTCACACACCATCACAGAGGTATGTCCCACGGCCGTATGCCATGCACAGTGAGTGGGCTGTATGGGGCTCTGCATTCACACCTATTGACTGTGCTCCCTTGTCCTAGGTACATGCCAGCTCCGAGACATAAGGGAGGTACTGCGGGAGATCCTGCAGGTGGCGAGGGCGTCACTCGACATCCTTCGCAGGATCGATGAGACCGGGATCCTGCGGAGGCACAGACAGCGACGGAGCCAGAGCAGGGAGCGGCGCTCCCATTAGGAGTCCCTCTGCCCCTGATATCCCCTACCCCCCTGGACCCACCCTCACACCCCTCCTTTCCTGTCCCATTTGTCCACCCTGCCTCTTACCCACCCCCACCTTGTTTGTGGCCTTCCCCCCCCACCTTGTATATATTTTGTAAATAGTTAACGTTTATATGTTGTTTTAATACAGTTATTTTGATAAGAATACTGTGGTGGTCTCTGATTTGCAGTGGGCTATAGGTGCTCAGCTGCAGTGGTGTGCATGGTGTCAGGGGTGGTGCGGTCATGGGTATGTGTGTGTGTCCATGTGGAAGTGACTATGGTATGGAGGTAGCTCTCAGTCAGTGTCTGTGGAGTGTGTGTTGTTCCCTGTGCACTGGATGACTGTGTGCAGTGGTCCATGGTGTGTGCTCTGTGTCCATGGCGCCCCTATCAGCCTGTCCATGGCCTGTGCAGCTGACACCTATGCATGTCTGTGACCTGCACGGTCTGCTGGCATGTCAGTGGTGGCAGTCCATGCAGGGCAGCCACTGTACCCGTCACACTGACGGGTTGCCTCCTGTCACTGGAGTGGTGCATGTCTGCCTCAGGTGACACTGTGGCCTCCACAGCTGTTGTCCCACCTCCATGCTGTGGCTTGTGTGGGTTGCAGGGGGATGTGCACCACTGTCTGTGACTTGTGCTCGGGGAAAATGCTGGTGGCGTACAGGTCCACAGTGCCTGCGCAGGGTGGCTGGCACTCCAGTGCCATGGAGGACTGCGGGTTGTGTGTACACAGCTTACATGGGCCCACTCTGGGGGCTTGGTTGCCCCGCTACTGCATCCCTGTGTTGTTGTGCCCTTGGGTATGGGTGGGTGTCTGTCCATGCACTGTGTGGCATCCAGTGTGGTGCATGCTTCAATGCACTATTGTGGGTGTCTGTGCTGGCTGTTGTGGCCAGTGCTGGGTCGGGGTGTGTCATTGGGAGACTGTGCAGGGTGCTGTACCACTGGTGGTGGTGTCCGGGGCAAGCCCTGTCCCGTGTGGGATACCTCCTGTGCCGACGCATGGTTGGTCTCTCAGCAATACCTCGGGGGGAATGTGCATGGTGGCACTGTGTATGCCGTTGTTGCATCACTGTGTGCTGCCACCCACTGATGGGTGCTCGTGGTGGGACTGCCTCGCATGGTTCTGTGGTGCACAGGGTTGCAGTGTCACAGTGGGGGTGGTGGCATGCATGGGGTTTCCTGCAGCGGTGGACGCTGCTCCTGGGCAGGGTGTCTAGGGGTCACGGTGCAGGGTGTGCTCTGCATTGGGTGGATGGTGTAGCATGGGGTGGTCAGCCCTCCTTGTGTGCCAGTCACAGCTTGCCGGGGGTGTGATGGGGCACCATGGCCCAGCTGTGGGTTGGTTGCTTGTCTCCATGGGCCGGTGGTTATTCCAGCCCTCCCTCAGTTGAACAGTGCATGGGGTGTGGGGGGACAATGTCTATTCTGCTGTGTGTTCCTGTGCCCATCTGTGGCATGGGTGGTGGGCCCCTACCTCCCTGGTTGTGCAGTTGCATTGCCCTGCTGCTGGGGGGCATCCCTGGTTGTGCTATGGCACCTCTGGACTGCTCAGCTGCACATCCCTTGTTGCGCTTTGGCGCATCAGATCTGCTCAGCTTCCCCTCCCTAGTTGCGCTATGGCGCAGGTGGTGTGATATTCAGTCATCGGCTGTAGGCTCAGTTTGGCCTGCTCCGTTTTTGAATATCGCGCCTCTTGAGCATGGGCGCAATGGACTTGCACTTGCTCCTGCTATTGCGCATTTTTTGGGCGCAGTTTGAATATCTGGGCCACTGTATATACTTTTTCTTCCTTGTATAGTATTGCTTTTTGTATACCTGCTTCTGTACTGTACTTTGATGTATTCATGACCAGGTCCACCTTGCAAATGAGCCTTGCTCAATGGTGCCCACCTGGATAAATTAAGATTTTGATTGATTGATTGATGGAATGTAAGAAAAAAACAGAGGGGTAAAGCTGACAGTGCCCCTTTAAAGTAAACAGTTTCATGTAATACTTTCACTTTTTCAAGTGAAAATATTACGATCGTGGAGAACAGCTACTGCGCTCAGGACAGAATGAGACAGTGAGTCTTGAGCGCAGCTCCTTTGTGGAAACCTGTGTGTTTGCTGTAATAATCAGCCGGTTATTATGGCAAATAATAACCAGTCAGCAACACTGAAAAAACTGATGACCAGTTACTATGTCACAGTTATTGCCATGATATCACAGCAGAGGATTATTACATCAAGTAAGGAATCAGCTGTCTGTGCAGATGAACTCTAAGGCATGAATCCTATTTCCATGCAAATTTTCTCAACAACAAATACTTGGGAGGGGAATTTTATAGAACACATGTGAAATACAAGCTAAATTGTGTCTAAATATTATGCTTTCCAACGTTGTTCCAGAAGCATCAGCAGTACTTTAAATTAGTTTTTTATTTAGAATAATTATTCCAGTGAGCACAATGAGCTGTAATAGTTCATTTCTAGATGCGTTCAGAGGCCAGCAAGTTGGATACAGTATAGCTGAAGTACAGTTAAAGAGAAAGCCCTCTCAGCCTATTTTCTGTATACCTGTGTAGTTTGTTGGCATGAACAATGATTCCCTCTCCTGCATCCCCCTAATGTCATCCTAACTAAATATTTCAGTTCAGTGCTGATGGCTTGCCTTGACTGCTACCTCCTCCTTTAAGTACCTTGGTGTCACCCTTGACCCACAAATGGAACTTTCCTTGCATATCACTAATGTGTAATGGGCTGCAAACGGGAAGCACTGAATGGCTTACAGAGCCAAGCACTTCCTCTCCCCCACTGCTTGGCTGGTCCTTGCCAAGGGACTGCTTTTGCTCCCCCTTAATTACAGGCTAATTACCTACACCAATGCTGCCAACTCCCTCTTATCTAAAGGGGTAGTATATTATAACAGTTCTTGTTTCACTCTCTCTGCTGCCTGCCTCACTCATTTTTGTGAGATTATAGCAGACTCAGTTTGTTATCCCCCACAAGAACCTGTGACTTTATGCTCGGGTGTTTTGTACTTAGGTTACTCCTGACTGCCACCCCTCCTGCCATTTGTCCTTGCTGAGAACTTTAAGGCTACTAATCTTGACTACCCCGTAAGATCAACTACCCAGTCCCTGCTTCTTTCCCTAAAACTCGGTCCTCCATGGGTGACCAGGCTTTTACAGATTGTGCCCCAAGGATTTGGAACTCTGTCCTGATATCTGTCCAGCGGGCCTCTTCTCACCCCCTTTTTAAAAGGTACCTTTGGACGTACTTGAAGACTCCTCTGCTTGCACTTGCCCAGGGTGACTGGCCATTCCGCCAACCAAAGTACTTGTGTTGTACTGTTTTTCATTCTTGTACCCTGATTAATGCTCTTGTGTATTACTACTATACTGTACTGTTCTTGTGCACTCCTGTAAATTAGTTGTGTGGTTCTATATTCTATTGCAACTACTGCAACACTATTTACAGTAACTGTTCACTGCGATTTTTGTTTTAAACGTAGATTGTGGGCTTTTAGTGACACAGTAATTTCTTTGCTGTCTTTACTTAGAATTGTTTTTGGGCTGTTGAAATGTAAAACCTAGTTTGGTGTGCTTGTAGTGGTGGTGTATTCCTTTGCTGTCTTTAATTGCTACAAATTTAGTCTTGGCTTGTCTGACTTACCCTGTAGTTTGGGTGAGGGGTGCTAATTCTCTGGCCTCTGACCTCAATTATGTGATAACTGGAGGTGGGGTTGAGGTAACAAGTGATTTTTTGTTTTCTCAGAAGCCAGAAGGGGAAGGAAACAGATTCATTTCAGTGCTTTACAGTAACATTTCATTGCTATTTTGGTTTTAAACTTAGATTGTGGGCTTTTAGTGACACTGTAATTTCTTTGCTGTCTTTACTTAGAATTGTTTTTGGGCTGTTGAAAATTTAAAACCTAGTTTGGTATGCTTGTAGTGGTGGTATATTCCTTTGCTGTCTTTAATTGCTGCAAATTTTCACCCTTCCCCCCGTCCCCAACTCTTAATTATATGCCCTGTTAAATCTGATTGACAGGAGCTAAGCACAGGAGTTGTGTAGTCAGAGGGGCATAAAGGGGAAGAAGCCCGCCATCAGCACGACAAGTGTTTTGACTCACTTTTCTTTAAAAAATAAAAAAAAATATCTGAGGATCAGTGGCAGGATTTTTAGGACAGTAAATTAATAAAACAGTAACTAGGAGAGCTTCAGTAACAGACAAGTACTGGAATAGCAGTATAAGTGCAGTATAATGTGGGGAGTGGTGTAATGCAGTTGCTGCAGGGCAGCCATATTCAGGCAGACCTTCTGAACACTGAGGTGCTGTCCTATCTGCATGCATCTATCTGGACTGCAGGATGAGGTAGCCAGACTCAGAGCAGAAGTAAACTGGGTCAGGAGTACCATCACCCCTATCCAGAGACCACCCAGTCCAATGCTGCTGCCTCAAAGGATGCCGAGAACGAGAAGCACTTGGATGACAGTGGGTTCAGGGAGGGTTAGGGCAGTCAGGCAGAGGCACACCCCAGATCCTATTCCACTCAAGAACTCATATGCCACACTGGAAAATGGGAACAACCAAATAGAGGTACCCAGACAAGTGGAAGGAAAGGTTGTGGAGGTTAGCCAAGGAGGTGACCTCAGTGGGGAGAGCAGTGGACCACACAGGAGGAGGAGGAAGCAAATCCTGTTGGGGGACTGCATCATAAGAGGGATCCAGCTAGGAACATAGGAGGGGGAGGACAGGGAGGTGAGGTGCCTACCAGGTGCCATGGCATGGAGGGAGGGAGGGAAGGAAGATCCTGGGGATCGCTGGGAAGGCAAGATGGGAGGGTGAGCTGGATGTCATTATCCACCTAGGTACTAATGACCTGGCAAATGGGGAGCCAAAGGAAGTTCAGGAAGAGTTTAGGAAATAGGGGAGGGGTCTCACGCAAGTAGCTACTTCTGTCACCTTCTCGGAAATACTACCTGTGAGAGGCATGGGAGAGCATGGGGTGCATGCACCAGGAACTTTAACTCGTGGTTGAAGACCTGGTGCTGTGAGGAAGGGTTTGGATTCATTGGTGACTGGCGACCCACCTGGAGAGTGGAGACTTGTTCAAGCCTGACGGCCTGCATCCACCCTTGAGGGGAATCCAAGCACTCAATAATAAGTTTAAATGCTACATGGACAAGCATTTAAACTAGCGGGGGTGGCAGGCCAGCATGGAGGGTACCTAATTGCCCACCCCCCACAGCTAGCAGTGGAACCAGTGAACCAGAGGAGTGGATATCTCTACGAAGCAGTGTGCAAAAGATGGAGATAAGCACCCAAGAGGTGGACAGGCAGAAAAGGGGCAAAATTCAACAGAAGGGCAGACAGCAAAGAGAACCAGGGATAAAGGACAATCAGGGAAGGGTCTGGAATAAAACAGCTAAACAGTCTGGGGAGGTCAAATCATGGAAAGTCATGTGTGCCAATGCCAGGAGCCTTAGCAACAAGATGGAGGATCTGTAGGCTGTCATGATGCAGTTAGACCTGAACATTGTGGCCATCACAAAAAGCCTGGTGTAATGATAACCACAACTGGGAGATGGCCATACCTGGTTACAACATATTCAGAAGAGACAGGGCAGGTAGGAAGGGAGGAGGAGTGGTACTGCATTTGAAAAATAACATAAGGGGAACAGAGATCCAGGAGGAACAAAATAGGGGAGAGATTCTGTGGGTTAAGCTGGAAAGGAAAATGGGGCCAGCCATCCGCACAGGTGTGGTCTATGGACCACCAGCCCAGGAGGAAGAAACAGATAGGGAGCTGATGCTAGCCATCCAAAGGATGGCAGACATGGGTGAGGTAGTGCTGGTTGGAGACCTCAATATTCCAGACGCAGACTAGAGCATCCCAGCAGCAGCAGCATCAACTAGGGGCATATTTATCCTGGACTCCCTTCAGGGTGCCTTCCTCAAGCAACTGGTCATGGAACCAACTCGGCAGAAGGCAATACTGGACCTTGTGCTCACAAACTGGGACAGTGTGATGGGGGTAACAGTGGGGCAGCACCTGGGGAACAGTGATCACCAGTCATTGTGGTTTGAAATCACAGAAGGAGCAGAACCAAACCACACAAAAACACGTATCCTGGATTTTAGGGGGGCAGACTTTGAGAAAATAGGGAGATGCTTGAAAGAGGCATTAAGGGGAATGGGGCAGGAATCAGGGGGGTGAGGAACAGTGGGCAGTATTTAAAATGGGGATTACAAGAGGAACAGAATTATGCATTAAGCAGGTAAGCAAGGAGAAAAGGAAGAGGAGGCCATTATGGTTTTCCAAGGAGGTAGCGGACAAAGTGAAAGCCAAAAAAAACTGCATTCAGGCAATACAAAAAGCCACAGGCAGAAGGGGTTAGGAAGAAGTACCAGGAGAAGCAAAGGGAGGCAGGGAGGTCAGTAAGGGAAGCAGAAGCTCAGACAGAAAACCACATTGCAAAATTAGTGGGTAGAGGGGACAAAACCTTTTATAGATACATAAGTGAAAAGAGGGAGGGATAGTGAGACTAAAGGGGGAGGATGGGGGCCGCATGGAGGATGACAACAATAAAGCTGACATATTGAACAGGTATTTCTGCTCAGTCTTTACTGAGGAAGAGGAGGGTAATGGGTCTGAAGGGAGTACAAGGAGTGGGAATGGTGCAGAAATGGACACAAGTCCCTTTACACAAGAAAGGGTCCTGAAGGAACTGGAAGTAATAAGAGTTGATAAAGCAATGGGGCCAGATGGGGTGCACCCCAGGGTCCTTAAAGAACTAAGAGAGGTGGTGGCTGAACCTCTGGCAATCCTGTTTAGCCGATCACTGGAAACAGGGGAGGTACCCAAACACTGGAGGACAGCAGATGTAGTCCCCTTATACAAAAGTGGGAACAAAGAGGAAGAGGGGAACTACAGACCAGTCAGCCTCACCTCGGTAGTGGGGAAGATCATGGAAGCACTACTGAAGGAGAGATTGGTGGAACATCTGATTGTCAATGGACTACAGGACCCAAAGCAGCATGGTTTCACCAGGGGGAGGTCATGTCAGACCAACCTTGTCGAATTTTTCGACTGGGTGACTAGGGAGGTGGATCAGGGGAAGGCAGTGGACATGGCCTATCTGGACTTCAGCAAGGCTTTTGACACTGTACCACATAGAAGACTATTACACAAACTGGGGAATATGGGTGTGGGCAGGACAGTAGTGTGGTGGGTAGGTAACTGGCTGGGCAGCAGGACACAGAGGGTGGTGGCAAATAGCTGTCACTCCACAGAGGGAAGAGTGACCAGTGGGGTACCACAGTGATCAGTGCTGGGACCGGTTCTATTCAACATCTTCATCAGTTACATTACGCAGGACCTAGAAGGCAGAATTTCCCTGTTCGCTGATGACACACAGCTCTGTAACAGAGTAGACACACCAGAGGGTGTAGACAGAATGAGACGGGACCTGCAGAAACTTGAAGAATAGTCAGGGATTTGGCAGTTGAAATTCAATGCAAAGAAGTGCAAGATAATGCATATGGGGCACAAAAACCCTGGCACAATATATTAGTTGGGGGGGGGGAGTATATACTATGCACCAAGCAGGAAAGGGATCTTGGGGTTATCATCTCTGATGACCTCAAGGTAGGGAAACAGTGTGACAAGGCAGCAGGTAAAGCAAATAGGATGCTGGGATGCATGGGCAGGGGCATCACCAGCAGGAAAAGGAAGGTTATAATTCCACTATACAAGACACTAGTGAGGCCCCACCTGGAGTACAGTGTACAGTTCTGGAGACCTTACTTACGTAAGGACATAGACAGGGTAGAGAAGGTTCAGAGGAGGGCAACAAAGATGGTACATGGATTGCATCACAAGTCCTATGAGGACAAGTTGAAGGAACTGAATATGTACTCCCTGGAGGAGAGGAGGGAGAGAGGGGATATGATAGAGACATACAAGTATCTTACAGGGAGGAACAGGTGCAGGAATACACTATTTTTAAGTGAAAAAGATGTTCCAGGACTAGAGGACATGGGATAAAGTTGGAGGGAGGACAATTCAGAGGAAACATGAGGAAAAATTTCTTCACAGAATGGGTGGTGGACAACGGAAAACACTGCCAGAGGAAGTGGAAATAAACAATCACGGATTTAAGAATGCATGGATAGACATAAAGGAATTCTGGAGGTCAGGGTTAAGGCAACAGACTTAGGAAAACATAAAGTGAACTTACAAGCTCAAATGGACAGACTGGGTGGGCCGTAGGCCCTTATCTGCCGACACTGTCTATGTATCTATGTATCTAATTGTATTATCCTATTGTAAGATCCTGGGTCGTATCTGAAAATAGGCATTTAATTTTCTAGTATGCTTACCTGGTCAATAAAAACTAAATAAATAAATAAAGAATAAATGAGGTTGCTTCACTCTGTTTTGCCCTGGTGTGAAAACCTGTTTGTCTCCATCCCAAAGGTCATGACCCTACTCATGCAAAGCATCATGGGAGTTGATGCATACATGCACAACCCAGCAGAAGTTATACTCTCATTCAGCTCTGTTACATGTCTTGTGAAGTCCCTGCATTTTCTAAAAGCATTTTTTTCTAACTCAGATACACTTCAAACTACAAAAAAACAGCAGGGCACTTCACATGCCTTGAAAAGTTCCATGGCCAGAATAAGACAAGAACATAGGGACTGCAGAAGACAGCAACAGCACTGACTAATACAGTGTAACTACTGCAGGCTTCAGCACCAAAACATCATAAAATACCAGGATATCTTACGAGTCAGCTCATGACCTTTACAAAGGAGTCAAGTGGCTTTTCACACCAGACTTTAAGTATCTTCATATACATTAAAATCCTGATGAAAGTTGGGGGGTGGGGCGGGCAATAGCAGTGATCATTGTGCATGCCTGCAAACTGCACAGGGAAACAGAACAAGCATTTGTCAATGCCGAATGTTGATTGCTTTGGTCCGTTGAGCTCACTCACTGCCCCTCTGTCACTCACTCGTTCTGTTGCTCCCGGTGCTGCAGGTTGCCCTTTTGTACTGGGCTTCTGCCTGCGTTGGCACCTTTTTCTGCCCACAGAGAATCTGCAGCTGTCCTGACAGAGCTCCATTGAGGAGGCTCACTCCCCCTCTCTCACTCACTCATTCTGTTTCTCCTGGCACTGCAGGCTGCTCTTTTGTACGGGGCTCCTGCCTCTGCTGGCGGCTTTTTCTGGCCACAGAGAAATCTGCAGCAGTCCTGACACAGCTCCGTTGAGCTCGCTCACTCCCCCTCTCTCACTCGCTTGTTCCGTTTCTGCCTGCACTGCAGGCTGGCCTTTTGTACTGGGCTCCTGCCTGCATTGCCGCCTTTTTCTGTCCACAAAGAAATCCACAGCAGTCATGATAGAGCTCCGTTGAGCTCGCTCACTCCCACTCTCTCACTCACTCATTGTGTTTCTCCCAGTGCTGCAGGCTGCCCTTTTGTACTGGGCTCCTGCCTGTGTTGGCACCTTTCTCTCCCATCAAAGAAATCCGCAGCTGTCCCGACAGAGCTCCATTGAAGTCACTCACTCCTCCTGTCTCACTCACTCATTCTTTTTCTCCTGGCGCTGCAGGCTGCCCTTTTGTACAAGGCTCCTGCCTCTGTTGGCCCCTTTTTCTGCCCACAAAGAAATTTGCAGCAGTCCCAACAGAGCTCCGCTGAGCTTGCTCACTCCCCCTCTCTCACTCGCTCATTCCGTTTCTGCCAGCGCTGCAGGCTGCCCTTTTGTACTGGGCTCCTGCTTGCGTTGCTGCCTTTTTCTGCCCACAAAGAAATCTGCAGCAGTCATGATAGAGCTCCGTTGAGCTCACTCACTCTCCTTCTCTCACTCACTCGTTCTGTCTCTCCTGCCGCTGCAGGCTGCCCTTTTGTACTGGGCTCCTGTGTGCATTACTGCCTTTTTCTGCCCACAAAGAAATCTGCAGCAGTCCCAACAGAGCTCCGTTGAGCTCACTCACTCCCCCTCCCTCACTCGCTTGTTCTGTGTCTCCCGGCAGTTCAGGCTGCCCTTTTGTACTGGGCTCCTGCCTGCGTAGTGGCTTTTCTGCCCACAAAAAATCCAGCAGTCCCGACACAGCCCGCTGAGCTCGAAGCCACTCTCTCACCACTTGTTCCTGCTTTCGTGGCGCGCAGGCTGGCCTTTGTACGGGCTCCTGCCTCTGTTGGCACCTTTTTCTGCCCACAAAGAAATCTGCAGCAGTCCTGACAGAGCTCCATTGAGCTCGCTCACTCCCCCCTCTCACTCGCTCATTACGTTTCTGCCGGCGCTGCAGGTTGCCCTTTTGTACTGAGCTCCTGCCTGCATTCCCGCCTTTTTCTGCCCACAAAGAAATCTGCAGCAGTCACAATAGAGCACCATTGAGCTTACTCACTCCCCCTCTCTCACTTGCTCATTCTGCTTCTCCTGCCGCTGCAGGCTGCCCTTTTGTACTGGGCCTCTGCATGCATTGCTGCCTTTTTCTGCCCACAAAGAAATCCGCAGCAGTCCCAACAGAGCTCCGTTGAGCTCACTCACTCACTTCCCTTCCCTCACTCGCTCGTTCTGTGTCTCCCAGCGCTGTAGGCTGCCCTTTTGTACTGGGTTCCTGCCTGCGCTGGCACCTTTTCCTGCCCATGAAGAAAACTGCAGCAGTCCCGACACAGCTCAGTTGAGCTCGCTCACTCCCCCTCTCTCACTTGCTCAATCCTAATCTGTCCCAAACACTGATTTCCGACAGTGACTGCGGCATTCTGCGCCAGAAGCGCGAAAACACATTTTGGCCAGGATGTGAAAAAATGCCAGTGTTGAAAATCTGGCATGAAAATATTACTAATTTGCGAAGTTACAAGTGTGCATGGAACCTGTGCAACGCATGCTCGTAACACACTCATCTTATGGACTTTCACACAAAATTTTCAACATAGGCATTTTAGGACCTCTGCTCATGAACATTGTCACTGTGACTTTCTTAATGTGTCCTGAACACAGATTTCCCACAGCGCCACGCTTATTCTGTGCCGGAACTGTGAAAATACATTTCGCCAGGACGTGAAAAATGACAGCTGTACTGTTCATAAGGAGGCGGTAAAATGGCAATGTTGAAAATCTGGAGTGAAAATATTGCAATTGACGGTTACGAGCGCAGTGTAGCAACCGCGCAACGCACACTCGTAAAACAGTAATTTGTAGGATTTTTCCCACCATATTTGCAACATACACTTTTTGAGACCCCACCTCACGAACACTGGCACTGTCATTTCGTTATTCAGTCCCGAAAGGTGATTCCACGCAGTGACCGCGAAAACACCTTTCAGAACTGATTAACGCCACAACAGTGGCTGAATTCATGAGGAGGGGGCCCAATAACCTCATGTTGAAAATTTGGTGCTAAAATTCCAAAAAATGCCTGAGATATGCAAAAAAGTTGAAAAAGCCCTGTTTATGCCATTATACAGCTTACTGGCATTTCCTCAGTTCGCGGTCCACTTTGAAGAGTGCAGACATGTTCCCGGTCCACCGAAGATCATTGTGCCGGACTCCAGAAGTAAGTATGGGGTGAGGGAGGGGTGTAGGGAGGCAGGGTGCGCAGTGGCTGGACGCGGGTTGTAGAAGGGGCCAGGGAGACCGCAAGGGACTGTTATCTTTTTTACAGGTTTAAACAAGAAAAAAAAATTGCGGATTTTTTTTTCTTTACAGGGGCATTAGGCAAGCTGGGGTGGGCTCCCAGTGTGCCACCTGTATGTTTGGGGGGGCTGTAGCTGACGGGGGATTGGCCACCCCCATCGGCACATATTCAGTGCAGGGGGGACTAGAGCCTAGGGGATTGGGCACCGCCTCAGCATAAATCGATCGGTTTGGTGGGGCCATTATGCCGATAGGGAGTACGCTCCCCCATCGGGAACCTGAACTTGAGCAGGGACTGCAGCCAACGGGAGATTGGGGCCCTCGTCGGCAAACACACACTGTTGTGGGGGGGCACATGCTGCCAAGGGGGCTTGGGCACCCCCTTGGCACTGGGACTTCACTAATCTTGTTTGTGAACATGGCAGCAAGCCACCGCCATGTTCACAAACAATATTACAGTACCAATGTTCCGCCAGCAATGACAGGTTGCTCCCTCATTGCAGCGGAATGGCTGTCAGAGCAATGATGAGGCAGCCCCTGATTGCAGTGGCTGAAACATTTCAAGGTGGGAGGCAGTATAGCGCAGTGGTTTAAGACTCTGAGCTGCAAATCTGGAGATCTGGATTTGAATACCGCAGCCCCCACTTGCGTACTGTGTGACCCTAAGCAAGTCACTTAACTTCCCTATGCTCCCAGGTCACACCTGTAAAGAAGCTTTCAGCTTAGTGAGCCACTCCTGGTTAAACAATTGGGGGGAAAAAAAAAAGGTGGTGGCACGCTGGCTGAACTAGTGTCAGCAGCAGCGTACTACCCCACTGGGGAAAGTGGGCCAAGCCTTTAAAGGCTGTGGGGGCATTGTCCACAACACTGCCATGCCTCCACAACCCGCTTCTGGCAAGCTGCCGCAATATGTTTCTTGCGCATGCGCGCAATCAACATAATAAAAGACTGAGGGAACTTGTCCTCTAAATACACATTTGCCAAAAAAGACATGGTGAAAGCCAGGGCATTGCCACTGTAGTAGGGCTACTGCTCATGACCCCAGAAACCCAGGTTTGAGAACAGGAACAAGCAAGTTAGAGGGCCAGCTTGGCAAGGAGGATTGAGTATCCCAGTGGATGCCCTCCTCCTCCAAGGAGGGAGGATTGCTGTGTTCACTGCAGTTCTTCCACCTGAGTAACAACGGGTAGTAGTAGTATAGAATTAGACAGCATGGGAGGGAGGCTGCTGGCCATGTGCGCAGCCGGCATACTGTTGTGCACACCCCTGAACTATGCCCCTAGAGTACTGATGTCCTAGAGGGGTGGCAGGAACATAGGGAATGGCGCTAGCACCTGCAATGATGGACCCGGTATATCCGCCACCCCCCCACTGCCTGTGATGCCTCCTGATGATACTATAGACTCAGGGGTAAATCCCCCTACCCCATCCCTGTCTGGAGTGTAGAGCCAACATTCTATGGAGGGTGGAGGCAGTCCAGAGAAGGGCAACTAAAATGGTGCATGGGTTGCACTAAAAGCCATATGAGGAAATGCTGCGGGATCTCAACATGTACACCCTGGAAGTGAGGCAAGCAACAGGGGACATGACAGAGACCTACAGTACCTCACAGGGATGAACAGCATGCAGGAGGGGAATCTCTTTCAAACAATAAAGAGCACCAGAACCAGAAGGCATGTAATTAAGGTAGTGGGGGGCAGTTTAAGGTGGATGTGAGAAACTACTGCTTCACTGAAAGAGTGGTGAACACCTGAAACAGACTGCCAGCTGAACTAGTGGAGGCAAAAACAGTAGGGGGCAAGCATGCATGAGACAGACATGGTGGCGTATTAGAAAACAGGCAAGGAGGAGAGAGACCAGATAGGGTCTGTGGAGACAGGCTAGGCACAGACCATCTGGGCAGACTGGATGGGACAAGTGGTCCTTTTCTGCAGACAAATTCTATGTTTTTATAGGGTTACAGCAGGGTCTGCTGTATCTACGGTGCTCCTGAAGGAGGCAAGTGCTGGAGATAGGAAGGGGCATAAAGAGAAACAAATGTTGATTTAAAAACAATAAACACTGCAATTGAATATTGAAAACTTGGATGTAGCCAGGCACTCTCCACCTCATTTAAAGAAGAAAGCAATACCAGAGTGCTATTTTAAAACATATTTAAAACATTTATTTAATGCCACAAGTCTAAACAGGTTATACTGCAATTGGATAGTTGAACAGTACAAAGTTAAAAAGAAGGTAACTAAAGCCATGTTTACATGGGAATGGCATCTCCAACTCCGACTGCAACAGCACGGTCCCGACCACCCATGACTCGATCATCTGCCCGTCTACACAGCCCCTCTCTGAATCACTCCAATCTGTGCTGGTGTGAGGCCGGAGGGCAGCTCAAGGAATCATGAGCCACTGAACAGGTTGCAACAGCGCAGACAGTCCACACAGTAGTGGAAGCTGTTGTAAACTGCTCACTACACTCAGTGTTCCCAGCTTGCTAGGGAATTCAGGAGCATGTTAGCGAGTGACTTACCATGATCCAGTGTCTGTCTACACAGCCACACTTGCGTTGGAGCAACCCAAGCGCTCGTCTTACTCCAGAGCAAATGCGACCGTGTAAACACAGCTTTAGGTAGTTGCACACCCACGGGAGGGTGGTATCATCAGCAGAACTAGAGTACTTGGAGGGAGAGGGGGGAGGGAGATGACAGAGGTCTGAGTTAGCAGGAGACGGATTGGTAAACAGAAAAACAATGGAAAGGGCTAGGTGTGGGGGGGGGTAGATACATGTGCAAACATGAGTAATGAGTCATTTAAATATAAAATAGCTTGGCACAGACAAGCAATCTGATTGGTCAGACATGATAACAGGACCTTGCATTAATTTCACATTACCACCTGGTTGAAATTTTCCTTTTTTCTCTCCAACTTTTTTAAACTCTTAAAACAATTTTTGATAAGCACAGTAACAAACAACAGGGTGTGCGGTGATGCCATAAATTACTGCCCAGGTGGATGAAGGCACTTTGCTGCGCATTACCAGACACCCTGCTGTGTGTTATTGCTTACATATTTAATGGTGATTATTATTAAATATGGCTGTTGCAACTAAGGTTTTCATCAACAGTCTCGGCTGCATTTGAACACCCATGGTTTAGCACTACTTTTCTTTTGACTTAGTACATTACTGTAGCATGTAACAGACTCTGCTCCCACACCTTATGGGACACTGTAGGTACGTCAGCTCTAATGCCAGGCCACAAAACTAAGCTCCAATACGGCAAACATAAAATAAAGTGGGGTGCCACAGAAATGCATTTGGGAGCACAAGCGAACAGCAGGTATCAGCACAGAGGGTTTACAATGGAGTGATGGAAGCAGGTCAGTCTCACTCATCTAACACTGTTGTTTTCATCACTCAAAAAAAAACAAACTCACCTTGTAAACTTTTGGCACTTGCATAGTCCATAGACCAGCTCACCAGCGCCATCACCAGGCCAAGAAGAACCAGGAAAATCCAGTCTTCACCCAGCTTCGTAATGAGGTATTTTTGGATCCGCCTTGCGCAATCTGTGGGGGTGGAGGCAGGGGGCAGGGAGGGAGAAAGAGAGGACAAAGAGTTCTTGTAAAGGAAGAGCACTGACTAAATGGAGTACAATACCCAGAGCTACAGGGTCCCCTGGAGCAACCCTTGAGAGTCCATGGGTGTAGAAACATAACGTTTGACGGCAGAGGAAGATTAAAGGACCATTGAGTCTGTCCTTACCATATTACTGCATGCCACCAGTCTACTGTAATGGTGGGCTTTCACCTTCTCCCCAGGAAAACCAAACTGTGCACAAGAGCTCTCTTTTATGCCTTCCATTGTTTAACGTACTAACATACTATTTGCCAGCAGATTAGGCCTTCAAACACCAAGAAGTCTTGCTATATTCCGACATATGCAGTGAGTCCCAACCTTCGAACTGCCCCGGAGATGAAAGAGTTAACTTTCCATGCCAGGCATGGAATGCTGAGCTCGAGCTCGGTTGAGACTCTGTCTGTTGTTCTTCAAACTCAAACCATCAGATTCTTTACTCCGCCTCACTGAACAGTTGCTCCGGAGATTTCTCCTGCTGCTCGGTTCAATTTGTCGGTTAAAGTACCGCTTTTCTCGGTTTTCGACCGAATTTAAACCGTAACCTGTCGGTTCAGTCTCTGTCTGCGGTATTGTGAGTACTGGATAGGTTTTATTTTATTCTTTTCTGTGTGGAACTTGTAAACGGTTATCGGTTCGGCTTGCACCGATCAAATTGTTTAAAATCTTAAATTGTGAATTTTAGAGTGTGGCTACTGGTTCTTATCGGTTCTAAAAAAACGGATTTTATTACGGTTTTTTCCACGACCCGTGACACGGTTGGGAACCGATAAGAGGGTCTTGCCTGGCGGATTGCCATAAAAGGGTAAGTTTGGTTAGGACTGGCATTATGTCTGAGAAACCCAAAAGAAAAACCGGACCCACTGGGTTTCAACACTGTAGTGTGTGTGGGGAAGCCTTTGCCAAGGCTGACCCCCACACCACCTGTGTTTATTGTCTGGGGTTTGACCACCTCAATGCAGACTGCCAGATTTGCAAAATTTTCCCTGCAGCTACCCTAGATAAGAGAGCTGGTAGGCTCAGGGAAAGGGAGGCCAAAAAGTCCGCTGAACCGGATGGCCAGCCCGGTTCGGTTCCAACCGAACCAGAAGGAGTGCCCTCTGACCAGGGCGAGATTTCTTCGGGCAAAAGGAGAGCCGATTCTGAGGAATCGGTTCTGACTAAAAGAACTAGAAAAGAGAAATCAGCTGGTGTGGGGCCAAAACTTTCCTCTCCAACCGCTGAAGAGATAGCCAAAGTGATCAAAATTGTCCAGTTGCTTTCCCCCGTTCCGACCAAACCGGCACCATCAGGCAGGCGCTCGGTTCGGCCGGTTCCACCGGTTCAAGAGTATGAGTTAGAGGAGTTTTATGAACCGGAGGAGGAGGAAGAGGAGTATGAGGAAAGTGAATGTGGATTTGAAAGTCTGGATGTGCCCATTGACCCAGACATCTCCCCAGACAGACCTTCAGGGGTTTCTCCTCCTAGGCTTTCTGAGTCCCATTCCCATTTCATGTTTTATAAAAAAGTAGCTGAAACCCTCCAGCTTCCTACAGAAGAAGCTGTGGATGACCAAGAGGAGCCTGATTATGTGGAAATGATGGATATCCCAGAGTCTAGGAGGCTGTCTATTCCCTTGCACAAATCTTTTGGGAAACAGGCATCTAAGATTTTGGAGACTCCTAACACTATACCTCCTGTGGATAAGAGAATGGACAAGAGGTATACATTGTCAGGCTCTGGCACGGAGTTCCTTACACAACAATGCAGCCATGTTGGGGTAGTGCAGGCTGCAGCCTGTGATAAGGCAAACATTCCCTTGGCTTCACACCCTCCCCCCCCGGACAAGGACTCCAGGAAGATTGATGCCATGGCAAAGAAACAGTACATGGCAGCATCTTTGGGACTCAGACAGGCCAATTATATGGCCTATACTGCTAGGTATCAAAATCCAGAAGGACACTGTTATGGCCCTAGCAAAACAGGTCCCTGGCCAGCTTGCCAAGGAGCTGGAGCAGGTGGCTGCTGATGGTATTGAGGCATCCAAGGTGCAATTCCATGCTGCAGTGGACTCCAATGATGTGTCTTCTAGAGTCATGGCTACATCTGTGGCACTTCTAAGAATGGCTTGGCTCAGATGTACTAGCCTGTCACAGGATACCCAGACTAAGGCCATGGATTTTCCTTGTTAGGGTAATTCTCTGTTCGGGAGCAAACAGAGAATTACATGAAGAAAATGGACGAGTATAGGACCACTTATAGAGTGCACAGGCCAAAGAAAGGCAGGCCACTCCCTCAAAGGCAGCTTCCCAGGGGCAGGGGCAGGGCAGGCCCTTTCATAGGCCTTTACCAAGCCCAGAGCCTCCTCTTCTGCTTATGCCCAGAGGGTTCCTTAGAGGAGAGGCAGACGGGGTACAAGCAGACCTGCTTCCACCCTCAGCCCAAAGCCCTGCCAAACAGGCACCCTTGATGGGGTTGCCAGGGCCGATTCTCAGCTACCTGTAGGGGGAAGGCTGGCTTACTTTGTCCAGGACTGGGAGTCTCTGACATCAGACAAATGGGTCCTGGAAGTAGTAAGCCAGGGACTGGTTCTCAGCTTCAAAAAGTTTCCAAAGATGAGAACCAGATCCTTTCCACCAGCAAATCCATCAGAGGCACTTGCCTTAGAGGCAGAGGTCTCTTCCCTCCTAGCTCTCAGAGCTGTGGAAAGGGTTCCACCCCTACACCAGGGCAAAGGGTTGTATTCCAGGTACTTCCTTACCCCAAAAAAGACAGGAGAATGGCAGCCCATCCTGGATCTCAGATACTTAAACAAGCACCTTTTAAAACCAAAATTCAAAATGGTGACTCTGGGAATTATTCTACCCTCTCTAAGGCCAGGGGACTGGCTAGTGTCCCTGGACCTCAAGGATGCCTACTTCCATGTTCTTGTCAGAAGCTCCCATCGAAAGTACCTCAGGTTCGAGCTGCCCTCAGTCCATTATCAGTTCAGAGCAATGCCCTTTGGCCTCACTTCTGCTCCAAGGGTATTCACAAAATGCCTGGCAGTAGTAACATAGAAACATAGATTTTGACGGCAGATAAGGACCGCTTGGCCCACCCAGTCTGCCCATTTCCCTACCTATTGGATAAGCTGCAGATCCTAGTTAACCAGCAGCCTACTTCTTCCTACCCCTACCCCCTAGAATTGCCTTATGACTGTCCCATGCATGCTTGAATTCCACCACTGTTTTTGACTCCACAACTCCTCCGGAAGGCCATTCCATGCATCCACAACCCGCCTGTGAAAAAATACTTAAATTACCTCTGAGCCGCCCCCCTTCTATCTTCACATTGTGCCCCTTGTTCTTGCACACCTCTTTTTTTGAAAGATGCTACCCTCTTGGACTTTGTTGATTCCCTTGAGATACTTGAAAGTTTCTATCATGTCCCCCCCTCTCTCCTTTCCTTGAGGCTATACATATTCAGCTCCTTAAGTCTCTAGTAGTTGCTTTTCTAAGAAGGCAGAAGACTGCCATCTTCCCTTACCTGGACGACTGGCTCACAGTAGGCCAGTCCCCAGACCAAGTCAAGTTACACTTACAGGTAATTCAGCAACTGCTCACTTCTTTAGGTTTCCTTCTAAATCTTCCAAAGTCAGTTCTAGAGCCTGTCCAGCTCCTCACTTTCATAGGTACAGAGCTAGACACTGTAAAGGCCAGAGCCTTCCTTCCCCTGGACAGGGCAAGGACACTGGTCTCTCTGGCCTCCTCATTCACCCTGCAGGTGTCTCGACCAGCAAGGCATTTTCTACAGCTCCTGGGGCACATGGCTGCTTCTACAGCAGTAGTGCAGGGAGCAAGATTTCAGATGAGGGACATTCAGTTCCATTTGAGAGCCTTTTGGTCTCAAAGGAAGGACCCTCTGACCAAACTGATCCCAGAAACTCGAACCCTGATCCAGGCCCTCCAGTGGTGGTGGGATCAGAACAATCTGAGACAAGGGGTTCCCTCTGTCACTCAGTCTCACTCTTTAATCCTTACTACAGATGCCTCCCTCATGGGGTGGGGGGCTCACATGGGCGACCTCACCACCCAGGGGTTGTGGTCCCCTCAGGAATCTCTACTCCATATCAATCTGTTGGAACTCAGAGCAGTATTTCTAGCACTTCAAGCTTTTTCCAAATCTGTTCAGAACAAAGTTGTACAGGTCAGAACAGACAACACCACCACAATGTGGTACATCAACAAGCAAGGAGGCACTCGGTCTATGGCCTTGTGCACTGAAGCAATGAAGTTGTGGTCTCTGACTTACTCCCTGAACACCTCCCTCACGGCAGTTCACCTTCCAGGCAAGGACAATGTCCTGGCAGATGCTCTCAGCAGGATTTCCCAGGGCTATCACGAATGGTCACTGGACCCCCTGGTTTTGGAGGTGATATTTTCCAGATGGGGCACCCCGCAGATAGATCTTTTTGCAGCCCCAGACAATCACCAACTTCCCCTTTTTTGCTGCAGGCCCCCAGTGTTGGGCTCAGTCCCCCTGGATGCCTTAGTTCTCAATTGGGAAGGGAAGTTTCTTTATGCTTTCCCTCTCTCCTATTCAAAGTGCTAGTCAAAATCAGATCTCAACCCTGCAAGATGATCCTGATTGCTCCAGACTGGACCAGACAGCCCTGGTATCCACTCCTACTGTCCTTAGCAGTCCATCTTCCCCTGTGCCTTCCCAGGAATTACAACCTGTTAACCTGTGCTCAGGGGAGGGTTTGGTACCCGAACCTCAAATCTCTCAGTCTCAAGGCCTGGTTCTTGAAGAGTTAGAGTTTGCTAATTTACACCTCTCCCAAGGTGTAATGGATATCCTGAAGGCTTCTAGAAAACCTTCCACCAGGGCTACTTATAATTCAAAATGGAAAAGATTTTCCATATGGTGCTCTGGGAAGCATATTTCCCCAAAATCTGCTGATCTGCCCACAGTCCTTGATTACATGGTCCACTTAAATAGCTTGGGGCTCAGACCAGCTACACTGAAAGTGCATCTGGCAGCTGTGAATGCTTTTATCTCAGCAGGTAAGCCCTCTTCTCTTTCAGCTCACCCTGTATTCTCCAAGTTTTTTAAGGGATTGCTTCACACCAACCCTCCATTTAGGGCCCCTGCCCCTGCCTGGGACCTCAATGTTTGCATTGCTCAGCTTATGCAACCCCCTTTTGAGCCTTTATCTTCAGCAGAGCTTAAGTACTTGACTTGGAAGACTGTGTTTCTGGTAGCCATCACTTCTGCCAGGCGCATAAGTGAATTACAAGCTTTGTCAGTGGAGCCTGATTTTATCTCCTTTCATAGAGATAAGGTGGTCCTCAGGACTAACAGGAAGTTCTTGCCTAAGGTGGTTTCAGATTTCCACCTTAATCAATCTATGTCTCTTCTAGTATGCTTCACTGACCATTCCTCCTCTGGCGAGAGGAGGCTGCACAGTTTGGATGTCAAAAGAGCCCTTAGCTACTACACAGAGCGTACCAAGGGTCACAGGTTTGACTCCCTCCAACTATTCCTCACTTATGGTGAGGTTGGTAAAGGGAAACCTGCCACTAAAAGATCCATTGCCAGGTGGATTGTCTCTTGTATCTAATTTTGCTATGAGAAACTGGGTAAGGTTCCTCCCTCAGGCCTGAGGGCTCACTCTACCAGAGGTACAGCTGCTTCCCTGGCTGCTGCAAGGGACATCCCTATTCTAGAGAAATGTCAAGCAGCTACCTGGAAAGCAGTTCACACTTTTACCAAGCATTACTCCCTGGACATCCAGGCTAGGAGTGATGCTCGGTTCGGCACAGCTATGCTTCAGAGCCTATTTCCTAAGTAGGTTCTGTCCCTCCTCCATGGAAGTACTGCTTGATAGTTTGCATATGTCAGAATATAGCAAGACTTCATGGTGTTTGAAGAAAAAATTACTCACCTTAGTAATGTTGTTTCTTCTCATGGAGTCTTACTATATTCTGACCTCCCCCCTGCCTGCCCCTCTCAGAACCTCTGTTTTTTTGGGATGTGGGTGGGCAGTGCAGTGTTGGCACTTAGTAGGTGCCCACCTTTTGTTTTCACCCCTTCTTTCTTGGGTGAGTTGGTGTTGTGTTTTTCATTTTGGGTCTCCTGACTTGAGTCTTTGTTTTGGGACCAAAAATGTGTTTTATGTTTAGTAGCCAGTTGGCTAGTGTAGATTTACAGCTTCCATACAGGACCTTAGTGAGTTTAGCTCGTAAAGATCTGACGGTTTGAGTTTGAAGAACAACAGACAGAGTCTCAACCGAGCTCGGGCTCAGCATTCCATGCCTGGCATGGAAAGTTAACTCTCATCTCCGGGGCAGTTCGAAGGTTGGGACTCACTGTCTATATCAGAATATAGCAAGACTCCATGAGAAGAAACAACATTACTAAGGTGAGTAATTTTTTCTTACGGTCTATCGAGTCTGCTCGAACCTCAGATCCCTAGCTGGATGCCGAGGCCCTCCCTTCCCTTGTGTTCCAGAAACCCCTATCATCCATCCCCACCCCCCTGGGACAGGCCATCATCTGATACATCCACTTTCTGTGTCTGTCCCACCCTCTCTTGAAGCCCTCCACTGTGGATCTCTGAACCAGCTCGCCAGGCAGTGCATTCCAAGGGTCCACCACCCTCTCAGTGAAAAACCTCCTCCTCTTTTCCCCCCTCACCCTTCCTCCTTCAAACCATGCCCTCTGGTAATGCCTCCCTGCTTTAGTCTAAAGATCCCCTCCATGTTTATCCTATTTATTCCCTTGAGGTACTTGAAGACCTCAATCATGTCCCCCCTGTCTCTCCTCTCTTCCAATGAAAACAGGCAGAGCTCCTCAAGTCTGTCCTCATACGTCAAATCCCCTAGCCTTCGTATCATCTTAGTTGCCCTCCTCTGTACCCTCTCCAGGAGCTGTATGTCCCTCTTCAAGTGTGGTCTCCAGTACTGCACACAGTACTCAAGGCGTGGTCTAACCAGTCCATTGTACAGCAGCAAAATCACTTCCTTGCTCCTAGAGGTGATCCCCCTTACGATGCATCCCAACATCCTATTTGCCTTGCTAGCCACTCTCCTGCACTGCTCAGAGTTATTCATACATGCATCCACCATGACCCCTAGGTCTTTTTCCCTATTGAGGCCTCCAGCACCTCCTCCCAGGGTGTACCTGTGTTTAGGGTTTTCTCGCCCAAGATGCAACACCTGCACTTGGTGATATTGAAATTTACTTCCATGTGTGAGCCCAGCTTTCCAGGGTGTCCAGGTCCCCTTGCAGGGCCAACCTCCCCTCTTCTCCCTCAACTACTGCTCCCATCTTGGATTCATCAGCAAAGAAACTCATTTCACACTCTATACCCTCTCTGATGTCAGATATGTATGCATTAAACAGGATCGGACCCAGTACTGAGCCCTGCGGTACCCCACTACCAACCTCTCTAGGGTTCGAGAGCTCCCCACAGACCACTACTCTCTGGGTGCGTCCAGCTAGCCAGTTTTCAATCCATCTGACCATCAGAGGGCCTACTCCTAACATACTGTAGTACTGTTTGCTGCCTTCTCCCTTGTATGAGTCACATGATATACTTGAGAAAGTGTGAAGTAAGAGCTAGTAAATTATGGTGCTACTCCTTTATAAAATGGTTAGAAAAAATGCTGAAAGCTGATTGCCGAGAGCCTGCTTCCCCTGTGATCTTATTCCAGTGCAACCTCACAGGTGAAACTAGTGCCCACAAAACAGTATAATAACAGCCCTACAAAAATAAATTGCTCATTATCAAATAGGTAGAAAGAATGCTGGCTCCTGATTGGCCGAGATGTACTTTCACCCAGGCTGTTATCCAGTACAACAGAACAGCTGTAAGTAGCTCAACAAAAATATGTTTAAGATAAACATCCAATTTACTAAAAAGGACCCATTTTATAATCACAATTAGGCACTCAAGGGGGTAGATTATGGTAGGATAGCAGCCCTTCTTGGGTGGTGGAAGCGCTTGGCTTTACCTCATGCTTCTACACACCCAAGGCAGGCCATTATCCCATCATAACACACCCCCTGTCATGCCTTATTGCTTAAATAAAGCACTTCATGGTGTGTGTTACTGGGATAACATTACTTCCTGGGTAGTTAAATGCACTTGGTCTGTGGCCTTGTGCATCACAATGCACCCGAGATGACATTATACCAGCACGACACAGGCCCTGACATACCTTATGTCTTAATTTTAGGCATTTGCTTTATCTTTAACTCAAACAGAGCACAACTCTCCTAGTCAGGATGGCATAAGGATGGGGATTTATTTAAATATTTTAATACAGGATAAACATGAGTGCAGTGGGATGGAATATCTCCTCTACCATGGCATCCTGTCGAAGGCAGCAGATACAGTTGAAAATATGAATGCATTGCCGGTTGCTCAGTAGGTTGCACAATTGCTTCTGAGGTCGTGGGTTCTAGTCCCACACCAAGAACTTGGACTCACAGCAATAGAGCTACATATATTCTCTCATAAACACAAACTGATTGAACATGGTTTTATGTCTCTTAGAGGCAAACTGGTTGAAATTGGCCTCATAAACACACACACACAAAAACCCAATTCATGTGACATGAAAAGACAGGGGCCTTCCTGACTTTCAAATATGGCAATATGGCTGGCTCTTCTCAAATTGGAAATAATACATTACTGCTTTAAGAAAAGCCACGATCATGTTGAAAAGATTTGGGTTACATTTGCTTATTACAAGAAGGGGCTGTTTATTACAATCTCACCATTAAATGTAAATGGTTTGTTGGCTGAAGTGCGGATGTAACAAAGATTAAAAGTCATGTTACTGCCCTTCAATCTCTGTATTTTATAATCTGCACTACTTCCCTTGGACTTTTCATTCCAGTTTTATGTTTTGTATTCATCTTACTGAGTTGTCCATTTGATTCCCATACTCTATATATTACCTTTTGTATGCTTTGCTTGTTTTACTGAAATACATACATTGATCCTCCACAATTTTATTCTGCCCCCCCTCCCCCAAGCTCAGTGCGTCTAAACAGGTCACATAATTTAAAATAGAGATGTACTAATATTATATGCATGGAACTGTTTCTTGCAGCAAATGTTATGTAATTATATCATAATGTATGGCAGAACACGGTTATCATCAAAATGTTATCGATTTATAGAGTTGTCGTACCCTCAAAGTGACGTCACGATGTTGTTATACCATCGTGAGTAAGTCACACCAATGCTACAACAACTGCGTTCGCACAGGCGTGTTACATCAACCTCAGGTCTTCCTGAACCAGTCGCAGCAGTGAGAGCTGGACCCGGAAGAGAGCTGCGGGTGATTAAAAAAACCTTGAAAGTAAGGCTCCTGCCTCTGTATTTTTGCTTTTTATGTGGACCATATACTATAAAATACAATGTATGGTCCACTATAGGCAACAAAGTGTGTGTTGCCATCTCGAGCTTGCCAAGATAACCAAAGCCTCTCATATTTCACTCTCAAGGTTTCAGTGGTCGCCCTGGCAACCTCTCGATGGCTACACACGCTTGTTATCAATAGCAGACCATACTTTATCCTCTATCTGTATCAATTAAACCTTCAACAACAAAAGGGAGTTAGGCTAAAACCAAGTACTGAAACTCTGTGCAGCACTATGGGAGTTGTTAAAAAACTGTTCTAGACAATTGGTCCGTGGGCCATTGCATCCATCAGTTTATGCGTGGTCTTAGTCCTGCACCCTCCTCTTTCAACAGAACACAGTTCTGTCCCCTTTGACAACTGCCCAAAAGCACAAGGTGAGCACAGGAGGACTTAGAAATTCTGGCCTTTGGTCTGCAGTTGACCCCTTACCTCAAGCAACAGTGACACCCAATGGCCACTTAGGGTAAACGCACAGGTTTCATCACGAAAGGAATTTCATGGTATTTAGTTTTACTTCAACCTTTCAACAGGATCTTGATGGTGGGATGACTCACTTTTTTACCACCCAGAGTCCCCGATATCCCACAATAAGAGGGTGCGTATCCAGAAATCAACCATGAAGATTCATATCTCTCAATTATACCTTGTGAGAGGGGTGTTCCTGATTTTACTGTTGACAGGCCCCTCTGTCACTCATGGATAGGGTGCTGTCCCACACTGCATAGCGGGAGTCATACTTCTCAACTGTCCCACACGAGAGGATGCTATCCCACACCACATAGTGGGATTCATACCTCTCAACTGTCCCACATGGAGAGGGTGCTGTCCCACACTGCACAGTGAGATTCACACCTCTCAGCTGTCCCACAGAGAGAGGATGGTGTCCCACACTGCACAGTGGGATTCACACCTCTCAGCTGTCCCACAGAGAGAGGATGGTGTCCCACACTGCACAGTGGGATTCACACCTCTCAGCTGTCCCACAGAGAGAGAATGGTGTCCCACACTGCAGAGTGGGAGTCACACCTCTCAGCTGTCCCACAGAGAGAGGGTTGTGTCCAGAACCGGTTTAAGACCTATTGGCACCCCAAGCAGAAATACTTGTGGTGCCCCCTACACTGCTTCACATCACCCCCCCATCCTCCCTTCTTCCCCAATCCACATCCAAAAAGTGATAAGAATTCTATGAATGCAAGGGTGATGCCAACAAGAAAAAATTACTTACCATAGTAATCTTGTTTCTTCCACGGTATTCTTCTGTATTCCTAACTCTCTGCAGTCAGCCTCCTAAGTAGAACTGCCCGGAGACAGAACATTATGCAAATGATAAAACATATCATTGGCTCATGCCACTTATTCAAACTTCTGCTCTTATCAGCTGCAACTTTCCACCAACATATCAGATATCTAAGGAGCCTGCAAGGCAATTTGAACTATAATTATACCTATCTATCTATCTACAATAAATCTATACTGTCTAGTAGAAACTACAAATATTAACATAAACCCAACCCCCCCAAATGCCAGAATCACCTGGAAAAAGAAGGGAAGGAAAAACTCCACCCATTAGGGTTTAAACAACGTATGTCAGTGTTTGGGACTCCATATTTAAAAGCTCAGTTAGGAGTGCAGAGGCTTTGGTTCTGGAAAGGGAGGCAGGGTGGGAGAGTTTGAAATATAGAAGAATACCCTGGAAGAAACAAGATTGCTATGGTAATTTTTTCTTCTCATCCCAGGTATTCTTCTATATTCCTAACTCTCTGCAGACTTCAAAGCAGTACCTTTGGAGGTGGGCACAGAACCTACTTTTTTGGAAAGAGGCTTTGCAGGATTGCTGTGCCAAACCTGGCATCACTTCTGGACTAAGTGTCTAGACTATAGTGGTTAGTAAAGGTGTGTACTGTCCTCCAGGTAGCTGCTTTACAGATCTCCACTAATAAAACATCTCTGGCTGCTGCCATGGTTGCAGCTGTGCCTCTTGTGGAATGAGCTCTCAGCCCTGCTGGGGGTTCCTTGCCAACTTTTGAATAGCAAAACTGAATGCACTGGATTATCCAGTGAGAAGTGGACCTCTTTGAAGCTGGGTTACCTTAACCCACATTCCCATAAGTCAGGAACAACTGTTTGTCTTGCCATGATCTCTGGTGTGGGGCACATAGTAACTTAATGCCCTCTTGACATCCAGACTATGGAGTCTGCACTCACCTGAACTAGTATGCTCAGTGAAGAAGACTGGCATGGTAATGGACTGGTTCAAATGAAAGTCAGAGACCACCATGGGGAGGAATTTTCTATTTATTCATAATACTACCTTGTCTCTGTGGAAGGAAAGATAATCCTTCTAGACACACAAGACCTGAAGCTCACTAATGCTGCTAGCTGAGGTGATAGCAACCAGAAAAAGAGTTTTCCAGGTAACATATTTTAGGTGTGCTGAAGCCATGGGCTCAAATGGGGGGGGCCTCATGAGCTGGGTAATTTCAGGTCCCATGCTGGTCCTGGTTCCCTAATAGGTGGGTGCAAATGGCACAGACCTTTAAAAAACCTTTTCAAAATGGGACTGGATGCCATGGAGGTGCTCCTCCCAGCAGAAATGTAAGCAGATACTGAGGCTAAATGCACTTTCAGGGATGTATGTTGCAGACCCAGGGAGTGTAAGTAGGTAAGATAATCCAGGACAGCTGGTATCCCCACATGAGAGGGGGAGGTACCTTTGGAAGCACACCAAACAGAGAACCTCTTCCATTTTGAAGCATAGGTTTTCTTAGTAGAAGGTTTCCTGTAGCCCTTCGGGATCTCCATGGCACTTAGATTGTGCAAACTCTTAAGTCCTCAAAAGCCATGCTTTGAGTTGAAGAGATCTGAAGTTCAAGTACAGGAACCTACCCTGATGGGAGATCAGCAGGTTGTGCCTCCTGGGTAGATGTATTGGTTTAGCTACAGACATGGAGAATCATAGAGGGTACCATGGCTGTCTGTCCCAGTCTGGTGCTATCAAGATCATTGCAGGTTGTGACCTGAGTTTGATCAGAACTCTGAAAATGAGAGGAAAAGGAAAAGCATATAGGCTTCTTCCTGACCAGTCCATTGTCAAAGCATCCAGCGGGATTGTACCCTTGGCTGGTGGTCTACAGCACAAAAGGGGCAGATGATGATTCGAGGGATGCAAAGAGATCTATCTCTGGTGTGCCCCACCTCCTGAATACTGCCTCCAGTATCTGCTTGTTGATGGACCACTTGTGGTGGGCCTGATTGATTCTGCTCAGGGCATCTGCTAGGGTATTGTCTTTCCCTGGCACATGAATGGCCTGTAGGGAGACCTTCAGTGAGTAAGCCAAACTCCAGATCTTCACTGCTTCAATGTACAGGGGCCTGACCTGGTCCCCCCTTGCTTGTTTATGTAGTACACTGTTGTGGTGTTGTCTGTCCTGACCTGCACCACTTTTCCTTGTAGTAGTGGCACACATGCCTTCAGTGCCAGGAACACTGCCCTCAGCTCCAACAGATTTATATGCTGGAGTGACTCTGCGCTGGACCAGGTTCCATGAGTGGTGTGTTCCCCTAAGTGGGCACCCCACCCTAACAGGGAGGCGTCTGTTGTAAGAATGGCTGATGGGGTTTCCCATTGAAAGGATACCCCCTCCCTGAGGTTGTCTGCTTCCTTCCACCACTGAAGGGCTTACAGCAGTGTTCTTGTTACTGGAATTGGTTTTGAAAGAGTGTCTTTCCTTTGGCACCAATGTGCACCAAGGTGAAACTCTACGTCTCTCATTTGGAACCTGGCACCCAAAACTGTGCCTGTTGTTGCAGCCATGTGTCCCAAAAGCTGCAGAAATTGTCTTGCTGGCTTTGGCTTGTTCAGCCTGAGAGAAGCCGCTATTTGCCAGATGCTTTGCACTCTGTCCTGAGGGAGGAAGGCTCTTCCCTCTAAAGTGTTCAGTTCTGCTCCTATGAAGTGCAGAACCTGTACTGGAGTGAGAACAGATTTCTCCTGATTTACCAGGAACTCTAGTGAGTGTAACAGGTTTAGTGTTACCTGCAGGTGATTTTGCACATGCCTGGGTGAGCTTCCCACCACCAGCCAATTATCGAGATAGGGGAAGACCGATACATCTAACCTTCTTAGGTGTGCCACCACCACTGCCAGATGCTTTGCAAATACCCTTGGGGATGAGGAGAGACTGAAGAGTAGGGTTGAAAACTGGTAATGTCCTGATGGAAGTCTGAATCTGAGATATTTTCTGTGAGATTCTCTAATGGGAATGTGGAAATAGGCATCGTTCAGATCCAGAGATACTATCCAATCTCCTTTCTGAATGACTGGCAGAATAACTGCCAATGTGACCATCTCGAACTTTGGCTTTACTAAGTACTTGTTCAGTAGACTGAGGTCTGGAATAGGTCGCCACTCCCCATTTTTCTTTTTGGTGAGAAAGTATCTTGAGTAGAAACCCCTTCCCTTCTGCTGAGGTGGAACATGGTCTACTGCTTTTAACAGGAGGAGGCTTTGAACCTCCTTCTCCAATACAGTAGTTTCTTTTCCAAGATGGAAGCTGGTTTTGAACACCCTTGTTCTCAAGAGAGGGAATTACTTGAAACTTAGGGGCAGACCCTGACTCACTACTTCCAGGACCCACTTGTCTGTGGTACTGGACTCCCAAGCCTGGAAATAGTGAGCCAGCCTGCCCCTTACTGGGATAGAGCCAGGGGAGACAGCCTTGACAGCTGAGTTAGAGATTCTGCTTTGCTTGGGGCTGGGCCTGGGTAGTCTGGAATCCCCTCCTGGAGCACCTTCTACCCCTGCCTCTGAACTACCTTGTCTGCTGTGGGTATTGCTGATATTGAGAGACAGCCTGGGCCTGATTAAAAAGGTCTGGTGTAGGCTGCTTCACCTCTGCCTCCCCTTCTGTATGACCTGTAGGAGAAGGAGGGTCTCTCCTTTGTCGAGTTGCTCTTATAGGTGGCCTTGTACTCATCCACCTTCTTCATATAAGCCTCAGTCTGTTGGCCAAATATTGAATGATCCTCCACAGGAAAATCCATAGTCTTGGTTTGGGTACCCTGTGTAAGATTAGTGGTCCTAAACCAGGCTAACCTCCTAAGAGCTCTGGTAAGCACCATCCATCTGGAAGCAGTATCACTGACATTTGCTGCCATCTGAGATTGGTATTTTGCTGCTTCCAGCCCAAACCTGGCTATCTCAGCCAAATCATCCGAGAGGCCTGATGCAGCCTTATCTACCACGGGCAATCCTGACTGCCACAGTGACTTTTGATACTGTGCATAATAAGCCTGGTAAATAGCCTGTCTGACTTCCAGTGAGGATGCCAGGTAGCCCTTCTTGGCCATACTATCCATTTTGCATGAATCTTTCTCAGGTGGGTATGATGTCAATGGCACCCTTGCCTTCTCACAGGCTGCTTGCTGGATTATCCCTTGATGGTCAGGGTGAGAGAAGAGGAACAAAACCCCCTGTCTGTCCAGCTGGTACTTTTATTCTGCCTTCTTGTCTGGGGAAGGGGGGCAGAATTTGGAGTTTGCAAAACCTTAAACAAGTCTTTTTTGAAAACTTGTTGATAGGGAGTAATATCTTCTTTGTGGGTGTTAACCCCATCATTTTCATGTATTTGGCCTCTTTCTCATCCTCTATAACCAATGTGGTAGCCAAATCAAGGGCTTCCACTATTTTCCTTATGAAGGGAAAATGAGAGGAAAAGTCCTCTGCTCTAGGAGGAGACCCAAATTCCTGTTCAGGTGAGATCTCAGCCTCAATAGGTTCACCCTCATCTACTTCAGGCAAATCATATTTTTCAAACTGCATCTGCTCCTGGGATGGAGTTGGGACAGAAGAAGATCCAACCAGGACTTGAACCAGTGTTGGAGGAGTTGGAGCAGGTATAAGACCCTGCAAAGCCTGTATGGCCTTCATGGCCTGGGCAATCTCTTCTGAGGATGGCAGGCTGTGAGGCACAGATGAAACCCCCTTGGTTTCTCAGTCAGGGGTTCAATGTGCTTTGTTTTCTTTGTCTTTTTGGTAGGAACTGGGGAGTCAGCCAGTTCACTGACCTTTTTACTGGAAGCTGCGTCACCCTTGTCAGGGGTGCTCAGTTTGGACAGTGAGGTTTCACCCGCATGTTTAAAGGGTGTGGGTTGGTCAGAACCCGTAGCACCCTTCTCAAGTTTTCTTTGGAGCCTTTCCAGCCTCTTCTCAATTGTCTTTTGTGGAAATGATTTAACAGATTCCGCAATCTGCAGAAAACTGTTCATTTTCAAGGCTGACAATGCATAAGCCATGCTTCTCTGCCTTGGCAAAAATGTCCCCAAACTTTTTTTTTTTGCTTTTATCTTTCTCCTCCCGGCCCTGGTCATCTCCTCATCCAGCTGCCATTCCCATGCTTTGCTCCTTCAGGCACTCACCCCTGCAACTCCCACGGCTTACCCCTCGTGGCGGGGCTGTGGGGAGCCCCTTACTCACCTGCCAAGCAGGATTCAGTTCAGGGTGTTACCTCCAGAGATGAAGTGCCAGGGGACAGCCATCAAGCCACCACGACCAGCCACCAGGGTCTTTTTCCTACATATTTTCTCCCTTACAGGCATTCACCATGCAGTGACACCAGCAGTGGGCACACACACGCACCCACGCGTGTCCCCACCAAGCATCTGCTGAGCTCCCGTCCCCCTTACTTGCGGCAGCATAGCGTCAAGCCCCAGCCTCCGCCAGGGGTCAAATGTGCGCCAACCGCAAATCGCCTCCCCTCCCTGGAGATGAAGAACAGTCCGTCAGACGCTCAATCCATCTCCTCCCTGCCGACCCCTGGTGGCCCACACTCATTCCCAAATGCGGGACACTGGCGTGGTGGAAGGTGTGGCGTCCAGTGCCTCAGCCCTCAGTGCCACCGGGCCAGTCAATGTCCCCACACTTAAGGCAGTTTTTAAACCCTGGGGGTCCAGCCTTTTTCTTAGGTTTTTCTGCCATTATCAAACTGATTAAGAAAAACAGAACCGCAAATAAAGTAAACTCTTTTTTTTTCCGGTTGCGGTCGGTTCAGCAACTGGTGAAGGTTCCAATACTGAACCGAGAACCGAACAACTTGAACCGGGATAGCGGTTCACTGAACCGGCTTGGCATCTAACAAAAGCAAGAATTTATTTAAAATAAAATACTAAAAATAACTAAACTGAACTGGAGATATGGAAATAAAAGCTCTGGAAAGGGATTTAAGGCTTGGTTCCCCAACAGTTATATCGAACCATAAGGAACCGAGAAAATTAAACCAAAAACACTAAAATAAGCGCTAAACTAACAGTAGGAATTTAAACAGAAATAAAGGCAGCAGTAGGAATAATTAAAATACTTATTTTCAGTGAAGAACCACACAAGGAACGACTGAGAGGGAAGTCTCCAAGGCATCTTGACTTGTCAGGCAGAGAAAGAAATCTGATATGTTGGTGGAACATTGCAGCTGATAAGGGCAGTAGTTTGAATCAGTGGCATGAGCCAATGATAGGTTCTGTCACTTGCATAACATTCTGTCTCTGGGCAGTTCTATTTAGGAGGCTGACTGCAGAGAGTAAGGAATATAGAAGAATACCTGGGGTGAGAATTATGGTTTTTAGATTGACACTTTTTTGCATTTCAAGATGATTTTTGCTTATATGTTCTACTTCAGTGCGACCCTTCTGTGCTGGCGCTCCAAGCGGCCACTTGGTTCGCGTGTGCCTAAAACCGCCACTGGTTGTGTCCCACACTGCACAGTGGGAGTCACACCTCTCAGCTGTCCCATAGAGAGAGGGTTGTGTCCCACACTGCACAGTGGAGGTCACACCTCTCAGCTGTCCCACAGAGAGAGGGTTGTGTCCCACACTGCACAGTGGGAGTCATACCTCTCAGCTGTCCTACATGGAGAGTGTGCTTTCCCACAGTACACACTGGGATTCATTCCTCTCAGCTGTCCCACATGGAGATGGTGCTGTCCCACACTGTACAGTGGGAATCATACCTCTCAACTGTCCCACGCAGAGAGGGTGCTGTCCCACAGTACACAGTGGGATTTATACTTCGTGTCTGTCCCACATGTAGAGGGTGCTGTCCCACACTGCACAGTGGGATTCATGCCTCTCAGCTGTCTCACATGGATAGGGTGCTGTCCCACACTGTACAATGAGATTCATACCCCTCGGCTATCCCATATAGATAGGGTACTGTCCCACACTGACCACTGGGATTCATACCTCTTAACTCTCCCACACTGAGAGGGTGCTGTCCCACACTGCACAGTGGCATTCATACCTCTCAGGTGTCCTGCACAAAGAGGGTGCTGTTCCACACTGCCCAGTGTTCATACCTCTCAAGTCTCCCACACAGAGTGGGTACTGTCCCACACTGCACAGTGGGATTCATACCTCTCAGGTGTCCTACACAAAGAGGGTGCTGTTCCACACTGCCCAGTGTTCATATCTCTCAACTCTCCCACACAGAGTGGGTACTGTCCCACACTGCACAGTGGGATTCATACCTCTCAGGTGTCCTACACAAAGAGGGTGCTGTTCCACACTGCCCAGTGTTCATACCTCTCAACTCTCCCACACAGAGAGGGTACTGTCCCACACTGCACAGTGGGATTCATACCTCTCAGCTGTCCCACACAGAGAGGGTGATGTCCCACACTGTACAGTAGAATTCATATCTCTCAGCTGTCCCACACAGAGAGGGTGCTGTCTCACACTGCACAGTGGGAGTCAGTCCTCTCAGCTGTCCCACATGGAAAGGGTGCTTTCCCACACTGCACAGTGGGATTCATACCTCTAAGCTGTCCCACAGAGAGGGGGTGGTGTCCCACACTGCACAGTGGGAGTCATACCTCTCAGCTGTCCTACACGGAGAGGGTGCTTTCCCACAGTACACACTGGGATTCATTCCTCTCAGCTGTCCCACATGGAGATGGTGCTGTCCCACACTGTACAGTGGGAATCACACCTCTCAACTGTCCCACGCAGAGAGGGTGCTGTCCCACACTTCACAGTGGAATTCAACCACTCAGCTGTCCCACACTGCACTGTTGGATTCATATCTCTTAGCTGTCCCACACAGAGAGGGTGCTGTCCCACACTGCACAGTGGGAATCATACCTCTTAGCTGTCCCACACAGAGGGTGCTGTCCCACACTTCATTGATGGATTTATACCTCTCAACTGTCCCACACGATGAAGGTGCTCTCCCACACTGCAGAGTGGTATTCATACCTCTGAGCTGTCCCACATGGCGGGGGTGCTGCTCCACACTGTACAGTGGGATTCATACCGCTCAGCAATCCCACTCGGAGACAGTGCTGTCCCACACTGCTCAGTGGGATTCATACCTCTCAGTTGTCCCACATGGAGAGGGCGCTGTCCCACATTGTACAGTGGGATTCATACCCCTCACCTGTCACACACGGAGAGGGTGCTGTCCCATACTGTGCAGTGGGATTCATAACTCTCACCTGTCCCACACGGAGAGGGCGCTGTCCCACAATGTGCAGTGGGATTCATACCTCTCAGCTGCCTCACAAGCAGAGGGTGCTGTGCCACATTGTAGAGTGGGATTCATACCCCTCAGCTGTCCCACACAGAGATGGCACTTTCCCACACTGCACAGTGGTATTCATACCCCTCAGCTGTCCCACACAGAGATGGCACTGTCCCACACTGCATAGTGGGAGTCATACCTCTCAGCTTTCTCCCACCAAAAGGGTGCTTTCCCACACTGCACAGTGGGATTCATACCTCTCAGCTTTCTCCCACTGAGAGAGCACTTTCCCACACTGCACAGTGGGATTCATACCTTTCAGCCGTCCTACATGGAGAGGGGGCTGTTCCACCCTGCACAGTGGGATTCATACCTCTTAGCTGTCCCACATAGAGAGGGTGCTGTCCTACACTGCACTGTGGGATTCTTACCTCTCAGCTGTCCCACACGAAGAGAATACTGTTCTGCACTGCACAGTGGAATTCATACCTCAACTTCCCACACGGAGAGGGTGCTGTCCCACACTGCACAGTGGAATTTATATCTCTCTGCTGTCCCACACTGCACTGTGGAATTCTTACCTCTCAGCTGTCCCACACAGTACAGTGTGATTCATTCATGCCTCCCAACTGTCCTACACAGAGAGGGTGCTGTCCCACACTGCATGGGAGGATTCTGGGATGTGCTTAGGTTAAGTACTGAGAGGAGTTACTATTTGTGACTGAAAGAAAAAAATAAACCTCTGCCATACTGTGCTTTAAACAGCTGAAGCCAAAACAGTGGTAGATCTTTAGCCCCTTAACTAAATGTTCAAAACCTTGATAATGTACATACGAACATATGAAATGCTAGCAGAAACAGGCCTCATGGTCTATCGAGTCTGCTCAGTTGTGCAGCTAGGCCCTCAACTTGCAGCTGCCCCACCCTCCCTCCCTCCCTTTTCATAACCACTCCCCACCCTCACTTTCTCCCATCCTCTCTTTAATCCTCCCACCATTCTACATGATACCACCTCCTCGGTAGAGTGTTCCACTTGTCTACCACCCTTTCCGTGAAAAAGTGTCTCCTGATTTCCCTCCTGAATCTCCCCCCCTCCAATCTCAGCCAATGCCCTCTCATTTCCCTCCCCTTCTGATCGGAAAAATCCCTTCTGTATTAATCCTGTTAATACCCTTCAGGTACTTAAAGGTTTCAATCATATCCCCCATCCCTCCTCTCTTGCAGGGAATACATTTGCAGCTCTCCCAGCCTTTCCGCGTAGGATTTTCCTTCAAGTCCCTGGATCATCTTCGTTGCCCTATGCTGCACCCCCTACAGCAATCTGATGTCCCTCTTCGGCAATGGACGCCAGTACTGCACACAGTATTCCAAGTGCGGCCTGACCAGTGACCTGTACAGGGGTAGGATCATTTCTCTGTGCCTGGAGGAGATTCCCCTCACTATGCACCCCAGCATCTTGTTTGCCTTTGCAGCTGCCTTCCTGCACTGAGCTGAGTGGTACATAATCCCCATTATTAGTAACCCTAGATCCTTTTCCTACACTGTGCTTTCTAACTGTACCCCTCCCAACTGATATTGCCTCCCTGGTTCCTTCCTCTGAAGTGCAGTACCCTGCACTTCTTGGCATTGAACCCCAACTGCCATGTCTCCAACCATTCCTGTAGTTTGGTCAGGTCTTCCTTCAGCCCCCTCCACCCCTCTATGTCATCTACCACAGCACCAGTCTTAGTATCATCTGCGAACAGACTGATCCTACTCCGGATCCCATTTGAGACATTGGCTATGAATATCCCGAACAACACCAGTCCCAGTACTGAACCCTGGGGCACCCCGCCCGTAATGTCCCTTGGTGATGAGAGTCCCCCCCCCACCACCACCCTTTGTTGCCTACCCCTCAGCCAGTTGGTGATCCAGTTGACCATTTTGTCCCCACCCCAATGCATTCCAGTTTCCCCCCAGCCTCCCATGTGGCACCGAGTCAAAGGCCTTGCTGAAGTCCAAATATAGGACATCCACTGTATGGCTCCTGTCCAGTTCCCTGGTAACCCAGTCATAGTACTTGACTATGTTTATCTGGCAGGATCTGCCCAATACAAAACCAAGTTGATGGCCGTCTTGGAAACCACTGTCTTCCAGAAAGGTCACCAGCCTCTCTTTTAGGATTGACTCCATGAGTTTCCCCACGATTGAAGTGAGAGATACCAGTCTGTAGTTACCTGGATCATCCTTTGGGCCACTTTTATGAATGGGCATCACATGGGCCATCCTCCAGTCTTGTGGCACGCATGCTGTGTCCAGTGATGTATTGAACAGGTCTGCCAGTGGTCCCGACAGGATCTCCGCTAGCTCCCTAAGTACCCTAGAGTGAATGCCATCCGGCTCCAGCGCCTTGTCCACTCTCAGTGCCCTTAGTCACTCCAGCACCCTGTCCTCTGTAATTCTAGTATCAGTCACCCCCGCCGCCCTCTGCCCACTCCACACTTCCCATGGGGTATCTGCCCCCTCTTTCCTTCGTGATCACAGAACAGAAGTACTCATTCAGTGGCTCTGCCTGGTCCTCCCCCTTTTCCACCCACCCCCCCATCTTTCTTAATCCTCATAATCTGGTCTTTGTTCCTTCTTCTCTTCCTTTTTTCTGTCCTTGATTCCCTGTGCCAGTCTCAGCTCTGTGGAAGACTTGTCCACTCTGTTTCTGACTAGCCTGGTAACCTCCCTGGACTTCTTCATGTATTTGTCTTTGTCCCCTTGTCCTCCCAATTTCCTAAGCCTCCAGAATGCTTTTCTCTTGGCCCTCACCCCTTCCATTACCTCCCGAGTCAGCCAGCTCAGATTCTTTGCTCTCCCCTTCTTACTCCATATCTTGGTGCAGGTCTCAGTAGCCTCTGATAGCCCTTTCTTAATGATATTCTATTTTTGGCTGGCACTCATGCATGTCTGAATTCCCACCAGATGCTCAACCAAAATTACCCCCATCCTTTTAAAGTCTGCTCCCTTAAAATCGATCACCCTGGTACCTGTTCCTCCTGTTATCCTTCCCATATTGAATGTGAACCACACCGCATGATGGTCACTCCCAGTCAGGGGGTCCTCCACTCCAAGATCCCTTACAGCCTCCCTGTTTGTTAATACCGGGTCCAGAGTCCTACCCTCCCTAGTCGGCTCACGGACCAACTGCACCAGGAAGCAGTCCTGAAATGCATCTAGTGATCTCTGCTCCTTTGCACTCATGGTGGTTGGGGTGTTTCAGTCCACTCCAGGGAAGTTGAAGTCCCCCACAACTACGGTGTCTCCCTTCCTACAGACTCTTCTAATCTGCTCAGCCAACTCCCTATCCAGGTCATCCCCCTGAGCTGGTGGCCTGTACACTACCCCCACCCTCAGTGTCTTTCTTTTAGAGTCTTGAAACTGCATTCATAGCACCTCTGTCCTGCCCTCCACCCCCTCTTCTCTCATACAACTTATCCTCTCCCTCACGTAGATAACCATGCCTCCCCCCTTTTCCCCCCTAGTCCTGTCCTTTCTGAATATCCTGTACCTTGGGATCATCATATTCCAGTCCTGGTTCTGGGTGGTCCATGTCTCCATGATGGCCACAATGTCTACCCTCCTCACAGCCAAGAGAGCCCGTAGTTCAGCTGATTTGTTACCTAAGCTTTTCATATTCAGCGAGACCACCCTCCAACCTGTGTCTTCCCCCCCACCCTGGTCCTCCCCCACAAGAAGAAGAGAAACACATGTTAGGTAACAGTGTTGTATTTGTGGATGCATGTTCTTTTTTTTTTTTTGTTCAATGTTGTTACTGTTAAAATGTGCACTGTTCTTTGTACTTGAGAAAAAAATGTCAATAAACTTTAATTTTAAAAAATACATCTTAGCTGGGTGGCGGGGAGGGTTGAGATACTGGATGCCACACCTCACATCAGCGACCCGGGTTCGGGAACGAGCCCTGGTTGTTGGGGGTTGGCGGGGGGAGGGGAGGAGTGGGACTGAGCTGTCGCAAGGCGGCTCTCTTCTCCTGGGGAGAGATGAGGGGTTTCCTGACCCTTGGCTGCCACCAGGTAGAGGACAGATGGCAGTTTGGGCAACGGGGAGCCTGGAAATAGCCAGGGATGGGGTGGAAGAGGCCTAGCTGGTACCCGGAGTGCGTGTGCACTTTCTCGCGCATGCTCTGCCATGTCTGCTGGGGTTCCAGGATCCTCGGGGAGAAAATGTGGGGAAAAAAATTACACCGAAATCTGGCCAATGGAAAATCATGTACACAAATGCTCGCAGTCTGGGAAACAAGATCCCAGACCTGCAGGCAATAATGACAGAGGCTAAACTGGACATAATAGCCATTAGCGAAACATGGTTTACCAGTAACCACACTTGAGAGACTTCAGTACCTGGCTATGTAATGTTCAAAAGAGACCAAGGTGCATAAATGATGGGCGGAGTGGCCCTTTATGTCAATGAAAATATCAAAGCTTCAGAAATTCAGAATACACATAAGGAGCCAGAAGAACTGTGGGTCACCCTGGAAACAGGAAATGGGATAGCCATACAAACTGGAGTTGTCTACAGGCCTCCGGACCCGGGGAGGACATAGACACATTCAATCAATCAAGTCTTTATTTATCCTGGTGAACACCATTGAGCAGGCTCATTTACAAGGTGGACCTACGTTACACAAGGTCAAGAAATAACACTTTTATGTACAGATAATAAATAGACATAATTATACAGAAATAGAAAAAAAAATACACAGAGCAATAACAAGTATTTCAGGTATAGGATTAACAAGGTTAGGGAGAATGGTATGAGAAGGGGAATTAAAACATTCTGAAACAGCCAGCATATTAAAACATTTCCAAACAGCACGGCATATCATTGGTCAGTATATATACAAACTTAAGAGGCAGATACAGAGGGGAGGGGTACAGGACTGCAGCTGTTCTAGGAGGGGTGCCACGGTAGAGGAGCTGGGGACATATATGTTAGGAGTCTGAGGGTAAGAAAGGTAGTGGATTAGTAGAAAAAAAGGGCGGTAGAGGTGGAGACAATCAAGGGGCTGGGTTAGGTGGAGATGTAGTGGGCAGGTAAGCAGTAGGCACCCTAGCACGCTAAGCATGCTGGAAACAGTTGCATAGCTCCTTAACAACCTTGGCATACAGGGTCTTGAAGGTGGTACAACTAACAGGGAGACTCAGTTTCATGGATTTCTGTAGTTTGTTCTAGAGTGAGGGCAACACAAAGCCTACGGCTGCTCTTCCAAAGCATGTATTGGCACTAGGTATCTTCAGTAGACGCAAAGAATAACTTCTCAATGCGTAGCTGCCTACCACGTATAAAGGCAAACAGTCGGAAACGTATTCGGGTAATTTGCTGGTAATAGCTCTGTAAGTCCAGAGAGTCACATTTCTATTCCTTCTGTACTGAAGGGAGGTCCACCTCACAGCTGCATATAAGGAGCAGTGGTGGGTGGTGATAGGTAGGCCAGTTATGAATCTCAAGGCTCTGTGGTATAAGGTGTCCAGTTTAATAAGACAGCTGGCATTACACTGACTATAAATGAAATCATCATAATCAATTAGGGATAGAAACATGGATTGAACTAACTGCATCTTGCCATCTTACTGTTACTGTTAGAAGATATACAAAACATGACAGCTAAAGGGGAAGTTCTGATAATGGGAGACTTCAACATGCCAGATACAGATTTGTCAATACCAGCAGGAACATCTGCCAGAACTAGACACATAGTGGATTCCCTGCAGGGGGAGGGCCTCAAACATCTGGTACAACAACCCACAAGAGACAGGGCTAGCCTATATCTAGTACTGACTAATAGGGAAAGGATCACAGATCTCCAGGTAGAAGGTCAACTGGGGGCCAGTGACCATCACATGGTATGGTTCTATTTGGCCACTAGAACTAAATAATCCCATTCCAAGGCACAAATATGGGACTTCAGAGGAGCTGACTTTGATAAGATGGCCCTGGCAAAAAGAAATACAGGTGAGGGGGTACAGGTAAAGTGGGCAAGCATTAAGGATGCAATCCTTGAAGCAACATCCCATTGTGTTAGAAAGAAAAGGAAGTGCAAAAGAAGAAGGAAACCACTTTGGTTCTCAAAAACAGTAGTAAAAAAGGTCAGAGCCAAAAGGCTGGCCTTCAGGAAATATAAGGGAACGCAGCAGGTTGAAGATAGGGAGGCACACAAAACTTCCCTAAGGGAAGCAGGGAAGGCAGGCAAAGGTCCAAACCGAGGAAACACTAGCACGAACAGTAAAAGAAGGTGACAAGACTTTCTATAGATACATTAGTGAAAGGAGAAAGTCCAGAGAGTATTGCTAAGATCAAAGGGAATAAGGGGGCATGTGAGGAGGAGGATCATGTAAAAGCATCTATCCTAAATAGATACTTCTGCTCAGTATTTACTGAAGAGAAGGTAGGGCAGGGCCCACAGCTCAGCACCATGGACACAGGGGGAGGGAGGCATGCACTAGTCCCTTCACAAAAGAAAGGGTCCTACAAGAGCTCGATAAGCTCAGGGTGGACAAGGCAATGGGACCTCATGGCATACATCTCAGGGTAGTAAAAGAGCTAAGGGTGGAACTAGCAGAGCCATTATCAGAACTGTTTAGTGAGTCTCTGAGCACAGGAGAGGTCCCAGATGACTGGAGAAGGGCTCTTGTGATCCCGCCCCACAAGAGTGGTAGCAGGGAGGAGGCAGAGAACTACAGACCAGTCAGTCTTACCACAGTAGTGGGCAAGATTATGGAGGCACTCCTTAAGGAAAGGATAGTGCAACACCTGGAATCCATAGGGGCACAGAATCCAAGACAGCATGAGTTTACAACAAGAAGGTCCTGTCAAACTAATCTCATAGATTTCTTTGACTGGGCAACCAGAGTGGTGGACCAAGGGGGAGCAGTTGATGTCGCCTACCTTGACTTCAGAAAAGCTTTCGATACTGTTCCACACAGAAGATTGATTAATAAGCTGGGTCGGCTTGGGGTGGGTCAGAAGTTGATCAAATGGGTGGCAAACTGGTCGACAGGCAGAAAACAGAAAGCGGTGGCAAATGGTCTACAGTCAGAAGAGATGCAAACCACAAGTGGGGTACCTCAGGGATCAGTCCTGGGGCTAGTTCTCTTCGATATCTTCATCAGTGACATTGCAGATGGACTGGAGGGTAAGGTTTGTCTGTCTGCAGATGACACCAAGATCTGCAACAGAGTAGATGATCCAGATGGGGTGGGCAGAATGAGAAGAGATCTGGATAAACTAGCAAAACGGTCGGAAGAGTGGCAACTGGGGTTTAACGCAAAGAAGTGCAAGATCATGCACGTAGGGAAGAGAAACCCTGTAGCCACCTATAGGCTGGAAGGGGAGTTGCTGGCAGTCACAAGGGAAGAAAGAGACTTGGGCATCATCATCATCACAGATTATCTGAAATCATCCAAGAAGACCACTAAAACAGTAGGTAAGGCAAGGGGGATGTTGGGGTGTATTAGTAGGAGTATCATAAGGCGTAAGAGGGAGGTAATAATCCCTCTTTACAAGACACTGGTTAGGCCCCATCTGAAGTACTGCATGCAGTACTGGAGGTCGCACCTTCACAAGGACATTAACCAAATTGAGGCAGTCCAGAGAAGGGCAACCAAAATGGTGCAGGGACTGCATTAGAAAACATATGAGGGCAGACTAACGGAGCTCAATATGTATACCCTAGAGCAAAGGAGGGAGAGAGGTAATGTGATCAAAACATTCAAACACTAGAGTAAAGGAGGGAGAGAGGTAATGTGATCGAAACATTCAAACACCTTAAGGGCATTAACAAGGTGAAAGAGTCTAACATGTTTCAGTATAAGAAAAGTATCAGGGCAAAAGGACACAGCATGAGATTAGAGGGAGACTGATTAAGGGGTAATGTGACAAAGTTATTTTTCATACAAAGGGTGGTGGATGCATGGAACTGCCTACCTCAGACAGTGGTGGATATGAATACAGTGCAGGGCTTCAGACAGGCATGGGATAGGCATAAGGGAGCAATACAGATGAGTATGAATAGATAGGCCATTGACAGAGCAAAGGCCGATGGCACATTCATAAGGTAGAAAAAGAAATGGGCAGACTGGATGGGCCTTGCGGTCCTCATGTGCCGTCAACTTCTATGTTTCTATGTTTCTTAACTGTTCCACAGAGAGAGGGTGATGTCCCACACTGTACAGAGGTATTCATACCTATTACCTGCCCCACAAAGAAAGGGTGTTGCCCATTCCCACACTGTGCAGTGGGATTCATACCTCTTAACTGTCCCTCTCAGTGAGGATGCTGTCCCTAACTGTAGAGTAGGATTCACACCTCTCACCTGTGCTACTCAGAGAGGGTGATGTCCCACACTATACAGTAGGATTCATACCTCTCAAGTGTCCCACAAGGAGAGGGTGCTGTTTTTCTTTTCTTTTTTTTTTTTTCAATATTGTTACTGTTAAACTGTGTACTGTTCTTTGTACATGAAAAAAAGTTCAATAAACTTTCATTTAAAAAGAATACATCTTAACTATCCCACACAGAGAGGGTGCTGTCCTACACTGCACAGTGGGATTCACACCTCTCAACGGTTCCACTCACAGAGCGGGTGCTGTCCCGCACTGCACAATGGAAACAGGTCTGATTTGTACAGTAGATTTTAAGAATCATCTTCTATGTTCATGGATCAAATAGAGCATGTCTCTAGGGAAGTGTAGCATTCCAGCATAGGGCCCAGAGTAGCCAGCTGAGCCCTTGATCCAATTAGACTCTCCATGATCCAAAACTACTCTTTCCCAGGGCTAATGCACCTAGCTAACCTTCACTAATTGATTCCGCATTTATAAACAACAGGCGGGCCTTGGGCTTCCTGGAAAGAGCTGACGTCCCTTCTCAGTGGAGTCTTTCCTCCCTCCCTACTGCAGCTATGACAACTGGTATCCCCCCTCCCAAACATAAAACGGATTCAGATATAACATTTGTTGAACTGGTTTAGATAATAAATGAACAGAGGCTGTGGTAGGTGGGGGACAGGGTATCATTAGCAGCTGAGATCTTCCTGGGGGTGGGGGAGTTCAGCTCTTGATAACGTGACCTCTGACAACAAAAGTAGTTATATATCTTAAACATTGTTTCAATATATTCGAAACACAGTCACACAGTAAGCCCAGCTTTTCTCCTCTTTCTCTAAAGTGAAGGCAAAAATCAAACTATTTGTACCCCACTGTTGAAGCGGAATCTTTGGACCCTCCCCCCCAGCAAACTCCCAGCTCTAGCACTTATCAAAGATCCAGTAGCGTGGAGCCTAAGAGTTACTGGATTTTTTTTGAGGTGGGGGTGGCATTGAGCTGTAGGTGCTTTATTTATCATCGATTTTCACCCTGTCTTCCCAACACCCTCAGGGACCATGGGCACACACTCGAGGTCCGCAAGTTCCCTGTGTAGGAGCCAGAGGCACAATGCTCCTTGATCCACCATCGTGGCTGCTATGCAAGAGACACATTTTGAAAAGAAAGTTGCCTCCAAGGCAAACATTATAAATTGAGATGCCTCCAAGGCAGGGCTTTTAAACTCTTCAGTTAAAGAGCTGAGCTTCACTGCTACTCCAGCTTGCTGGTGCAGTGGAAAGGCTATGGACTGATAAACAAGAGACTGTGAGTTGAATCTACTGTAGAGAAGATTCCCCTCAGTCTTCTATTTTTAGAAACAAGGTATATTTATTCTAATTAGGGATATTTAGAATTGTGTATAGGTGTTAATAAAGTTTATTTTTCATATTTCGAAGTATAACAGAAATGTTTTTCATCATTATCTAGAACTGGGAAAATAGGAATAATATCATATTTGAATTTTATAATTATTTATGGGAATTTCTGACATTTTTGTGATAAGGTCCGAGGTAGATACAAGTGCCTATTATAAAATGTGATATTATAACCTATTGTTATGACATATTGGCACGTTGTTCTGTTTGTAACATCTAAGTTGGTCCAATAAAAGGCATCAACACATTTACTTCTGGATCTGTTCTTACAAGGACCAATACAGCAACTAAACTAAATCTGTTTGTCTATTTTTAGAAAAGGATTACAATTGTAAGCCATGGTGGCATAGGATTAGAATAGTAAATATATAAGAAAAGAGCCATAATTATGAGAACGAATAATTGCAACAGTAAAGTGCTGCCTCCCACACAGGGCTGCCTCCGAGGCAACCTTTGTTTGAAAAATGAGTCTCTTAAGGCTGCTGTGCCTCTCCCCCCTGGAAGCCTTGCTGCTGGCAGGAACCATGACCAAGAACTGCCAGTTCATTCCTACACCTGAGTAAACCATATTTGAAATAACTAAGTGCTTCTTAAATATGGCCTGCCTCAAGTTTTCATCAGTTTTCTCAGCTGCTTTTGAGCACTTATTGTCCCGTAAGGTCAGGAAGCCATATTTAAAGGCGCTCACTCTGAATTATCCCAAAGCTAAAAAAAAAAACAAGCATTTGTCAATGCCGAATGTTTGCTTGCTGGCATTGGCATTGGTAGTGTAGGAGTTACAGAGCTGCATGATAGGAATGGCAGTGAAGTACTGAACTGAAGCCAACCCCACCACCACCCTGCAGAGAGTGACAGGCATTGGGATGTGCGTTTGGGTGGTCAGGCATAACGGCCATGCCATTTCACCACACCCTACCCTGCAGACACCGACAAGTGTCACGGTGTGCCTTGGGGTCTTTGGCCCTTATGTTCACCCCATTCCATCAGGAAATATGGTGAGATGGATGCTGTATAGGAGAATGGAGTGAACTTTAGGGCCGAAGAGTCCAAGGCACACCTCGATGCCTCTCACTGGCTGCAGGGTGTGGGTGGGGTTGGAATGGTATGAGCATTACAGGCGACAATCCCAAGTCATACCCCTCATGCCTGTCAGTCTCTACAGGGTGGGGCGTTATGGTCGGAAACCCTAATGCCTCAGGCGTTTGTTGGTATTTTCACTCCAAATTTTCAACATGTTTTTTTGTGATCCCCACCTCATGAACAGTTCGTTAGCCGAAAGCTGATTCTGCACAGTGACTATGCCATTTGGCACCACAGGTGCAAAAACACATTTCGAACAGGATGTGAAAAATGACAGCTGTACTGTTCATGGGGAGGTGTAAAAAATGGCAATGTTGAAAATCTGCAGTGAAAATATAAAAAACTGGTGAAGTCACTGAGTGCACGTAGAAACTGTGCAACGCACACCCGTAATGTAATTAGTTTGGGGATTTTTTACAGCAGATTGTCAACATAAGCATTTTGGGACCTCCGCTCATGAACAGTGTCACTGTGATTTTCTTAGTCTGTCCCAAACAGTAATTTCCCACAGCAACCACGCATTTCTGCGCTGGAAGTGCAAAAATGCATTTCGGCCATGGTGTGAAAAATGACAGCTGTACTGTTCATAACAAAGTGTGGAAAAATGGCACTGGTGAAAATCTGGACTGAAAATATTACAAATTCATGAACTTACGAGGGTGCGTGGAAACTACGCAATGCTTGCTCATAACACAGTAATTTTATGGACTTTTGTCACCAAATTTTTAACATAGGCATTTTAAGACCTCTGATCATGAACAGTGTCACTGTGATTTTCTTAATCTATCCTGAACATTGATTTCGCACACCGACTGTGCCATTGTGCGCTACATGCGCGGAAACACAATTTGGGTGAGATATGAAAACTGACAGCTGTACTGCTCATAAGGAGGTGTGGTAAAATGGCAATGTTGAAAATATGGAATGAAAATTTAAATAATTTGCGAACTTAAGAGCGTACGTAGAAACTGCGCAACGCACGCTTGTAAATCAGTCATTTTTGGAATTTTTTTCACCAAATTTTTAACATAGGGTTTTGGGGGGTCTACCTCATGAACTGTGACACTGTCGTTTGGTAAATCAGTCCCGAAAGGTGGTTCCACGCAGTGACTGCAAAATCACCTTTCTGGGCCGATTAACGCCATGACAGTGCCAGAATTCATGAGGAGGGGTCGCAAAAACCCCATGTTGAAAATTTAGTGCCAAAATTCCGAAAAATGCCTGAGATATGCATCAAAGTTAAAAAAAAACTATTTATTCCATTACACAGCTTACCGGCATTTCTTCGGTTCGCAGTCGGCTTTGAAGAGTGCAGACGTGTTCCCGGTCCACCGAGGATCATCTCGCCAGCCTCCAGAGGTAAGTATGGGGTGAGGTGGGGGTGTGGGAAGGTGGATGCACAAAGGGTGGGCGCAGGTTGGACGGGCAAGACAATCAACAAGGGACTGTTTTTTTCTTTTCAGGTGTTTGTTTTCTTTTTAGGAAGATGACACGGGACTTGTGCCACGCTGGGGTGGGCTCCCAGCATGGCAGCTGGATTTTTTTGGGGGTAGTCAGTGGAGCCAACGGGGGATTGGGCACCACCATCTGCCATACAGATGTGTGTTGTTTCTTTTGGGGTTTAAATAAGCCGACTGGGGACTGGGCACCCCGTCGCCATTCTCACTTATGCAATGCTGGGGTGGGCTCCCAGTGTGGCACCTAGAACTCTGGGGGGGGGGCGGGGAGCCAACGGGGGATTGGGCACCCCCTCAGCCATACTGTGTGCGGCCGGCGGGGGGGGGAACGCTATTCAGAGACACTCAGAGGGTTGGGGAATATTATTACAATACTGATTAGGTGTGTCAACAGATGACAACTGCGTCTACTTTTTCAGTCTCTTTGGGGTTCTGTTTTCCTGCTTTTGTCAATGCCGCTCCTACCCTGAACTCTGACTCAATATTCCAAGGATGGCAATTAGATCTTTTTTTGGAAACATTCCAAGGATGTCATTTTAGTCACTTGCCTCCTCCCAGAAAGATAGTCCTAGGAAAAGTTCACTTCAAACGGAATTTATGTTCCAGGAAGAGAAAGCAGAGACGTATACAAGCAGGATTGCCTGCAATATGCTAATCAACACTATCTTATCACTGCTCATCAAAGCGATCTTTCCCTTTCAACTGTACACCACTGCATTTTCAACTGCTGTCACAGACAGCTGCAGCATTCATTGGTGAACTGTGGCCGCGCCTGCAAACACACTGACTGAATTGGAAGACAGGGTGCCATGCCTACAAAAACTCGGATGATGGCACTATGTTTCTTGCACATGCGTGCAAGCAAACATAAAAATGACAAAGCAGACACAAAACTGGGAAAAATGGGCATCTCACAAGACAGGAGAACAAGGGCGAGCTGAAATGAAATAAAACAGCATAGGTTAAAAACGTTTTACCATAACATGCACTGCTGCTTTACGGTTCATGTACTGAACATTTTGCCTGTATCTAACATACAAACTGGAGCTCATTCTCAGTCGCAATGGGAGGAGGCATAAAAAGGGTGATGACAGCTCCCCAACTGTGCTGCCTTTCTTTAGGAACGATATGCAAAACAAGTTCTTAGTCATAAGTAGAAGGAGTCCTCCTGTGACTGAGTCATAATGCAAATGTGTTAGCCTAATGTTAGTGAGTGCAAACAGAGTTTGCACCTGCTGACACACTGGTGTACCTCTCCCACGGGGTCATGGCATGGCCCCTGATGCCTGATGCTATGCCATGCTATGAAACCGTGGGTATAGGCCATATGTCTGGATGCCCCCTTGTATCTTTAGACCTGCTTCTGGCCCACCAGTATAATTATTTTTGCCATTTTACTTTCCCTGGTAGTCATTTGCCCCCCCAACCCCCACTCCAAATCCCCTACTCCTTCGATGATGTCCATTTGAACCCCCTTCCATAGCCCCATCCTCCTTTGATTGCTGGCAGCCATCTGCATAACATCTCGACCTTCTATCAGCACACAGTAACTGGGCTGCAGCTTTTGGGCACCACACTTTGCACATGGCTCTGCAGGCCATTTGCATGGCATCCCCCACCCCTCATGGGCACAATGTCTGTAGGTGGACACTCTTGGAAAACAGAACAGCAACAATCCCTGCTCCACTCACTGAATGTGCCACGGTTTACAGTGACACACAGGGAAAACAAAAACTGGCACAAAACGCCACTCCGAAGTGGTATCAAATTTTTATTCTTTTAAAAAATACAGAAACTACAGCTGCAAAACAGAGTGTAATAAAACTTCCCAAGTTCTCTTAAGAAACTACAGCTGCACAGTAGAGGTAAAGAAAACTCTGCAAGTCTTCTTACACTCTGCTTTGCAGCTGTAGTTTCTGTATTTTTGACCAGAATAAAACTTTGATACCACTTAAGAGTGGTGTTTGGTGCCTTTTTTCTTTTCTCAACCACTCTGGGAAGACCTGTGACCCCACAATGGGGTGGCAACATGACTGAGAAGAAAAAATTACTCACCTTAGTAATGTTGTTTCTTCTAATGGAGTCTTGCTGTATTCTGACAATAGCAGTGAGTCCCAACCTTCGAACTGCCCCGGAGATGAAAGAGTTAACTTTCCATGCCAAGCATAGAACGCTGAGCTCGAGCTCGGTTGAGACACTGTCTGTTGCTGTTTAAACTCAAACTGTCAGATCTTTACGAGCTAAACTCACTAAGGTCCTGTGTGGAAGCTGTAAACCTACACTAGCCAACTGGCTACTACATATAAAAACAGATTTTTTGGTCCCCAAACAAAGACTTAAGTCAGGAGACCCAAAAAATGAAAAAACACAACAAGGTGGGGCACCTCCTGAGTGCCAACACTGCCACTGCCCACCCACATCCCAAAAACAGAGGTTCTGAGAGGAGAAGGCGGTGGGGGGAGGTCAGAATACAGCAAGACTCCATTAGAAGAAACAACATTACTAAGCTGAGTAATTTTTTCTTCAAACAACATGAAGTCTTGCTGTATTCTGACAATAGCAGACTACCAAGCAGTACCTCCATGGAGGAGGGACAGAACCTACTTAGGAAATAGGCTCTGAAGCACAGCTGTGCCAAACCGAGCATCACTCCTAGCCTGGATATCCAGGGAGTAATGCTTGGTAAAAGTGTGAACTGTTTTCCAGGTAGCTGCTTGACATATCTCTAGAATAGGAATATCCCCTGGCAGCAGCCTTACCTCTGGTAGAGTGAGCCCTCAGGCCTGAGGGTGGAACCTTACCCAGTTTTTCATAACAAAATTGAATACAAGAGACAATCCACCTGGCAATGGATCTTTTAGTGGCAGGTTTCCCTTTACCAACCTCACCATAAGTGAGGAACAGTTGGAGGGAGTCAAACCTGTGACCCTTGGTACGTTCTGTGTAGTAGCTAAGGGCTCTTTTCACATCTAAACTGTGCAGCTTCCTCTCACCAGAGGAGGAATGGTCAGTGAAGTACACAGGAAGAGACATAGATTAGTTAAGGTGGAAATCTGAAACCACCTTTGGCAAAAACTTCCTGTTAGTCCTGAGGACCACCTTATCTCTATTGAAGGAGATACAATCAGGCTCCACTGACAGGGCTTGTAACTCACTTATGCGTCTGGCAGAAGTGATGGCTACCAGGAACACAGTTTTCCAAGTCAAGTACTTAAGCTCTGCTGAAGACAAAGGCTCAAAGGGGGGTTGCATAAGCTGAGCAATGCAAACGTTAAGGTCCCAAGCAGGGGCAGGGTCCCTGAATGGAGGGGTTGGTATGAAGCAATCCCTTGAAAAACTTAGAGAATACAGGGTGAGCTGAAAGAGAAGAGGGCTTACCTGCTGAAATGAAAGCAGAAACAGCTGCCAGATGCACCTTTAGTGTAGCTGGTCTAAGGCCCAAGCTATTCAAATGGACCATATAATCAAGGACTGTGGGCAGATCAGCAGACTCTGGGGAAATATGCCTTCCAGAGCACCATATGGAAAATCTTTTCCACTTGGAATTATAAGTAGTCCTGGTGGAAGGTTTCCTAGAAGCCTTCAGAATATCCATTACACCTTGGGAGAGGTGTAAATCAGCAAACTCTAACTCTTCAAGAGCCAGGCCTTGAGATTGAGAGATTTGAAATTGGGGTACCAAACCCTCCCCTGAGCACAGGTTAACAGGTTGTAATTCCTGAGAAGAGACAGGGGAAGATGGACTGCTAAGGACAACAGGAGAGGATACCAGGGCTGTCTGGCCCGGTCTGGAGCAATCAGGATCACTTTGCAGGGTTGAGACCTGATTTTGACTAGCACTTTGAACAGGAGAGGAAGGGGAAAAGCATACAGGAACTTCCCTTCGCAACTGAGAACTAAGGCATCCAGGGGAACTGAGCCCAACACTGGGGGCCTGCAGCAAAAAAGGGGAAGTTGGTGATTGCCTGGGGCTGCAAAAAGATCTATCTGTGGGGTGCCCCATCTGGAGAAAATCAACTCCAAGACCAGGGGATCCAGTGACCATTCGTGATGGCCCTGAGATATCCTGCTGAGAGCATCTGCCAGGACATTGTCCTTGCCTGGGAGGTGTACTGCTGTGAGGGAGGTGTTCAGGGAATAAGCCAGAGACCACAACTTCATTGCTTCTGTGCACAAGGCCGTAGACCGAGTGTCTCCTTGCTTGTTGATGTACCACATTGTGGTGGTATTGTCTGTTCTGACCTGAATAACTTTGTTCTGAACAGATTTGGAAAAAGCTTGAACTGCTAGAAATACTGCTCTGAGTTCCAACAGATTGACGTGAAGCAGAGATTCTGAGGGACCACACACCCTGGGTAGTCAGGTCGCTCAGTGAGCCCCCAACCCCAAGAGGGAGGCATCTGTAGTAAGGAATAAAGAGTGGGACTGAGTGACAAAGGGAACTCCCTGTCTTAAATTGTTCTGATCCTGCCATCACTGTAAGGCCTGGATCAGGGTTCGAGTCACTGGGATCAATTTGGTCAGAGGGTCCTTCTTTTGAGACCAAAAGGCTCTCAAATGGAACTGAATGTCCCTCATCTGAAATCTTGCTCCCTGCACCACTGCTGTGGAAGCAGCCATGTGCCCCAGGAGCTGCAGAAAATGCCTTGCTGGCCGAGACACCTGCAGGGTGAATGAGGAGGCCAGTGTGATAAGGGTCCTTGCCCTGTCCAGGGGAAGGAAAGCTCTGGTCCTTTCTGTATCCAGCTCTGCGCCTATGAAGGTGAGGAGCTGAACAGGCTCTAGAACTGACTTTGAAAGATTCAGAAGGAAACCCAAAGAGGTGAGCAGTTGCTGAGTTATTTGTAGGTGTAATTTGACTTGGTCTGGGGACTGGCCTACTATGAGCCAGTCGTCCAGGTATGGGAAGATGGCAATCCTTTGCCTTCTTGGAGAAGCAACTACTACTGCCAGGCATTTTGTGAACACCCTTGGAGCAGAAGTTAGACCGAAGGGCATTGCTCTGAACTGGTAATGGCCTGAGGGCAGCTCGAACCTGAGGTACTTTCGATGGGAGCTTCTGATGAGAATATGGAAGTAGGCATCCTTGAGGTCCAGGGACACTAGCCAGTCCCCCTGGCCTTAGAGAGGGTAGAATAATTCCCAGAGTCACCATTTTGAATTTTGGTTTTAAAAGGTGCTTGTTTAAGTATCTGAGATCCAGGATGGGACGCCATTCTCCTGTCTTTTTTGGGGTAAGGAAGTACCTGGAGTACAATCCTTTGCCCTGATGTAGGGGTGGAACCCTTTCCACAGCTTTGAGAGCCAGAAGGGAAGAGACCTCTGCCTCTAGGGCAAGTGCCTCTGAGGGATTTGCAGGTGGAAAGGATCTGGTTCTCAGCTTTGGAAATTTTTTTGAAGCTGAGAATCCCTGGCTTACGACTTCCAGGACCCACTTGTCAGATGTTAGAGACTCCCAGTCCTGGACAAAGTAAGCCAGCCTGCCCCCTACAGGTAGTGGAGAATCGGCCCTGGCAAACCCATCAGGGTGCCTGTTTGGCAGGGGGGTTTGGCTGATGGGTGGAAGCAGGTCTGCTTGTACCCCTTCTGCCTCTCCCTCTAAAGAACCCCCTCTGAGCATAGGCAGAAGAGGAGGCCTGGGCTTGGTAGAAAGGCCTATGAAAAGGCCTGCCCCTGCTTCTGGGGTGCTGCCTCTGAGGAGTGGCCTGCCTTTCCTTGGCCTGTGCACTCCTATAGGTGGTCCTATATTCGTCCATTTTCTTCATGTAATTCTCTGTTTGCTCCCCAAACAGAGAATTACACACAACAGGAAAATCCATGGCCTTAGTCTGGGTATCCTGTGACAGGCTAGTACATCTGAGCCAAGCCATTCTACAAAGTGCCACAGATGTAGCCATGACTCTAGAAGACACATCATTGGAGTCCACTGCAGCATGGAATTGCACTTTGGATGCCTCAGTACCATCAGCAGCCACCTGCTCCAGCTTCTTGGCAAGCTGGCCAGGGACCTGTTTTGCTAAAGCCATGACAGTGCCCCATCTGGATTTTTGATACGTAGCAGTATAGGCCATATAGTTGGCCTGTCTGAGTCCCAAGGACGCTGCCATGTACTGTTTCTTTGCCATGGCATCAATCCTCCTGGAGTCCTTGTCTGGGGGGTGTGAAGCCAAGGGAATATTTGCCTTATCACAGGCTGCAGTCTGCACTACCCCAACATGGCTGCATTGTTGTGTAAGGAACTCCGTATCTGAGCCTGACAATGTATACCTCTTGTCCATTATTTTTTCTACAGGAGGTATAGTAGTAGGAGTCTTTAAAATCTTAAATGTCTGTTTCCCAAAAGATTTGTGCAAGGGAATAGACAGCCTCCTGGACTCTGGGATATCCATCATTTCCACATAGTCAGGCTCCTCCTGGTCATCCACAGCTTCTTCCATAGGAAGCTGGAGGGTTTCAGCCACTTTTTAATAAAACATGAAATAGGAGGGGGACTCAAAAAGCCTAGAAGGAGACACTCCTGAAGGTCTGTCTGGGGAGATGTCCAGGTCAATGGGCACATCCAGACTTTCAAAACCACATTCACTTTCCTCATACTCCTCTTCCTCCTCCACCGGTTCATAACATTCCCCTAAATCATAATCCTGAACCGGTGGAACCGGCCGAACCGAGCACCTCCCTGATGGTGCCGGTTCGGTCAGAACCGGGGAAAGCGACTGCACAATTTTTATCGCTTTGGCAATTTCTTCAGCGGTTGGAGAAGAAAGTTTTGGATCCACACCAGCTGATTTTCCGTTTCTCGTTCTCTTAGCCGGAACTGACTCCTCAGAATTGGCTCTCCTTTTGCCCGAAGAAGTCTCGCCCTGGTCAGAGGGCACTCCTTCTGGTTCGGTATGAACCGAACCGGGCTGGCCATCCGGTTCAGCGGACTTTTTGGCCTCCCTTTCCCTGAGCCTACCAACTCTCTTTTCTAGGGTAGCTGCAGGAAAACTTTTACAAATCTGGCAGTCTGCATTGAGGTGGTCAAATCCCAGACAATAAACACAGATGGTGTGGGGGTCAGCCTTAGCAAAGACCTCCCCACACACACTGCAGTGTTGAAACCCAGTGGGCCCGGTTTTTCTTTTGGGTTTCTCAGACATTGTGCCAGTCCTAACCAAACTTACCCTTTTAATGCCAATCCGCCAGGCAAGACCCTCTTGTCGGTTCCTGACCGTGTTACGGGTCGTGGAAAAAAACGTAATAAAATCCGTTTTTTTTAGAACCGATAAGAACTGGTAACCACACACTAGAAGTACAAATAAAGATTTTTTAACAACTTGATCGGTTCAAACCGAACCGATAAACCACTTACAAGTTCCACACAGAATAGAAAATAATATAAACCTATCTAGTACTCACAAATACCACAGACAGAGACTGAACCGACAGGTTACGGTTTAAATTCAGTCGAAAACCGAGAAAAGCGGTACTTTAACCGACAAATTGAACCGAGCAGAAGGAGAAATCTCCGGAGCGACTGTTCAGTGAGGCAGAGTAAAGAATCTGACAGTTTGAGTTTAAACAGCAACAGACAGAGTCTCAACTGAGCTCGAGCTCAGCGTTCCATGCCTGGCATGGAAAGTTAACTCTTTCATCTCCGGGGCAGTTCGAAGGTTGGGACTCACAGCTATTGTCTGAATACATCAAGACTTCATGTTGTTTGAATGGGGCCTACCTGCCAACCCATCAGCACAGAGATGCCACTCTCAAGGCCAATAACCCAGGTTTGTGCCCTGAATCAGACTCATTGGAGGGTCATAGGGAAGGGGAGAACTGAGCTCCCCTTCTCTGGGAAGGGTGGAAGCCAAGCTCTGCTGCAGCAATGGCATCTGTCTTACCACAAGTGTAAGTAGCGGTGGAGCTGCAGGGGAGGGTGAACATCTGATGGCTCCCTGTCGCAACATTCAAGCAGTGTGTGCATGCATGCATGCATTGGATCCCTTGCACACAGGCAACCATAGGGGAAGGACATAAGGGAGATAAAATTCCCTTGCTTCCAGGATGACTTACGATACACTTGGGCCCTATGCAGCCCATTTTACCCCTCTCCTTACATGCTCTAGAAAGGGGGAGACCTGCCCCAATCCAGCCCCACCCTGAGGGGTAAACCAGGCTGTACGAAAGTGGGGGACAAAGTCAGTGGTGACAGGGTTGGATGGTTACCTGGGACAAATGGAGAGCAGGACCAAGATGAACAAAGTATAAACTACCAAAACATAAAAATAACAAGCATTTGTCAATGCCGAATGTTTGCTTGCTGGCATTGGCAGTGGTAGTGTAGAAGTTACAGAGCTGCATAATAGGAATGGCAGTGAAGTACTGAACTGAAGCCAACCCCACCACCACTCTGCAGAGAGTGACAGGCATTGGGGTGTGCCTTTGGGTCGTCAGGCATAACGGCCACACATTTCACCACACCCCACCCTGCGGACACTGACAAGTGTCACGGTGTGCCTTAGTCCTTGTCTTGCGCGCACTCCCATTCCATCAGGAAATACGGTGAGATGGGTGCGACATAGGAGAATGGGTGAACTTTAGCTACAAAGAGTCCAAGGCATGCCTCGATGCCTGTCACTGGCTGCAGGGTATGGAATGGTATGAGCATTACAGGCAAGAATCCCAAGTCACATCCCTGATGCCTGTCATTCTCTACAGAGTTGGGCGTTATGGTTGGAAACCCTAATACCTCAGGCATTCGTTGGTATTTTCACTCCAAATTTTCAACATGGTTTTTTTGTGACCCCACCTCATGAACAGTGGCAATATCAGTTTGTTAACCGAAAGCTGCTTATGCACAGCGACTATGGCATTTAGCACCACAGGTGCAAAAACATTCCAAACAGGATGTAAAAAATGACAGCTGTACTGTTCACGGGAGGTGTAAAATGGCAATGTTGCAAATGTGTAGTAAAATATTAAAAACTGTGAAGTCAATGAAGGCAGCATAGAAACTGTGCAACGCACACCTGTACGTCATTAGTTTGGGAATTTTTTTACAGCAGATTGTCAACACAGGCATTTTGGGACCTCCGATCATGAACAGTGTCACTGTGATTTTCTTTATCTGTCCCGAACAATGATTTCCCACAGCGACCACGCATCTCTGCACTGAAAGTGTGAAAACACATTTCGGCCATGTTGTGAAAAATTACAGCTGTATTGTTCATAAGGAAGTGTGGAAAAATGCCACTGGTGAAAATATGGATTGAAAATATTACTAAGTCATGAACTTACGAGGGTGCGTGGAAACTGCGCAATTCTCATTCGTAACACAGTCAGTTTATGGACTTTTGTCACCAAATTTTCAACATAGCCATTTTATGACTTCTGCTCATGAACAGTGTAATTGTGATTTTCTTACTCTGTCCCAAACATTGCTTTCGCGACATCGACTGCACCATTGTGCTACATGTGCGGAAACACATTTTAGCGACATATGAAAAATGGCAGCTGTACTGCTCATAAGGAAGTGTAATAAAATGGCAATGTTGAAAATCTGGAGTGAAAATATTGAAAATTAGCAAACTTATTTAGTGCATAGAACTTTGCAATGCACGCCAGTAGAAACAGTCATTTTAAGGATTTTTTCACCAAATTTTCAACATAGCCATTTTAAGACCTCTGCTCATGAACAGCGTCACTGTGATTTTCTTAATGTGTCCCATACATTGATTTTGCACATTGGCGACTGCGCCATTGTGCGCTACATGGGCATGGAAACACATTTTGGGCAAGATGTGAAAAATGACAGCTGTACTGCTCATAAGGAGGTGTGGTAAAATGGCAATGTTGAAAATCTGGAGTGAAAATATTGAAAATTTGTGAACTTACGAGTGTGCGTAGGAACTGCGCAACGCACGCTTGTAAAACAGTCATTTTTAGGAATTTTTTCACCAAATTTTCAACATAGCCATTTTAAGACCTCTGCTCATGAACAGTGTCACTGTGATTTTCTTAATTTGTCCCGTACATTGATTTCGCACACCGACTGCGCCATTGTGCGCTACATGGGCGGAAACACGTTTTGGGTGAGATGTGAAAAATGACAGCTGTACCACTCATAAGAAGGTGTGGTAAAATGGCAATGTTGAGAATCTGGAGTGAAAATATTGAAAATTCGTGAACTTACGAGCCTGTGTAGGAACTGCACAACGCATGCTCGTAAAACAGTCACTTTTAAGAGTTTTTCCACCAAATTTTCAAAATAGGCTTCTTGAGAGCCCACCTTATGAACACTGGCAGTGTGGTTTCATTAATCAGTCCCGAAAGGTGATTTCGCGCAGTGACGGCGAAATCACCCTTCGGGCCCGAATAACGCCATGACAGTGACAGCATTTGTGAGAAGGGGTCCCAAAAACCCCATGTTGAAAATTTTGTGCAAAAATTCCAAAAAATGCCTGAGATATGCAGCAAAGTTGAAAAAACCCTATTCATTACATTATACAGCTTACCGGCATTTCCTCAGTTCACAGTCGGCTTTGAAGAGTGCAGACGTGTTCCCGTCCACCAAAGATCATCGCTACTGGAGTCCGGAGGTAAGTATGGGGTGAGGGGGTGGGGAGACAGGTGCGAGTGGGTGCGGGTGGGGGCAGAGACTGCGTAGGGACCGCTTTTAAGTTACAGGTGTTTTTTTTTTGTTTAGGTGACTGGACGCTTGCCACGCTGGGGTGGGCTCCCAGTGGCACAAGGATGGTTGATGGGGCGTGGAGCCGACGGGATTGGGCACCCCGTCAGTATAGATTTGTTGCCACACTGGGGTGGGCTCCAGCGTGGCACCCTGTCTGAGGAGAAACAGTGGAGCTGATGGGGGATTGGGCACCCCACGTCGGCTATACAATGTCTTGTACGCTGGGGTAGGCACCCAGCGTGGCCTATGTAACTGTGCTTGGGGGTGCAAGGCGTCGACGGGGATTGGGCACCCCTGCCGGGTTATACAATGCGGCCACGCTGGGTGAAAACCCAGCGCGGGCTCATGTAACTGTGCTGGGGGTGCAGCACAGCCGACGGAGGATTGGGCACCCCTGGCCGGCTGGTACAGTGGGTGTGTGGGGCGAGCATGCACCATGCGTGCTCTGTGTGTGTGTGTGTAGGGGGCGCCGCATGAACAGGTGATATCTTATCGCTGTTCACTGAAGCGTAGCTCCCCTTTTCAACTGTACGCCACTGCATTTTGGAGGTGTCATAGACAGCTCAGCAGGCATTGGAGAACTGCGGCCGCGCCTGCAAACACACTGCCTGAATTGGAAGAGGGCTGCCACACCTCCGAAAACTCGGATGATGGCACTATGTTTCTTGCACGTGCATGCAAGCAAACATAAAAAAGGATGGGACCCTCTGTGCATCTGTGCAACAACCACTTTTATGTGTATAGCAGCCTGTATGTATGCATGCAGGCACAGACTTTGTATAGGTGTGGCAGGTCCTTTGGATGCGCATGATAAATGTTTTGGATTTGTGTGACCAACACTTCATATGTGTACAAATTACAATGTGGATGCACACTGCATGTCCATACAGAAAAATAATACATTTTCTATATAAGGTATAAAAAGTATTATAAATAGGATGGCCCGGTGGCGCTGAGGGTTGAGGCTCTGGACGTCACACCTCATGCCACGATGGCAATCTGGGGTCGGGAGCAACCTCGGGTTGCCGGGAGTCGGCGGGGAGGGAGAGGATCAGCGATGGCGACAGCTCCTTTCCCATGGTTGGGGAGGATGTCATCCCACTCCTTGGTTGCCCTCCAGTGGAGGCCGGGGGTAGTGTCAGAGAATAGGAGGCAAGAGCATGGCTACGTGATGTGAGTGTGCCTCCACATGCATGCATTCATGGCCACAAGGGGATGGGACCAGAAAAGTGGAAAAAGGAGGGGCTACCTCAGGCTACGTGAAGCTCTGCCGACCGCCCAGCATCCCACTTCATCTCCAGACTGCCGTGATTGCCCCAACATGGATTATGTACTGGTTGGGGGATGATGGACCTCCCCCTTCCCGCCCCACCATGGGGGGAAATTCATGGGGGAAATGGGGCCCAGGATACAAGAGGGAGCGGAGGAGGACTGAAGGCGGATGGCAGGGGCAGAGAATCCTGCCTGCGGAGCCCCAGGGGGTAAAATAGAATATAAAAAAAAGTATTATAAATAGAATATAGCAAAATTGACCCCTTTTGATATGTTTAAAATAGATGAAAGAGTGGGAACAATATGTACTGTATACTAGTACATTTATACGTACATGTATTCAGTACATCTATGTATATGACCTCTATTATGGGTGCATGACAGGAACCCCCTAGTTAGGGTCTGATGGGTAGGTGATATTAAAAGTCAGTCTATGTCCTGCTTTACAATCAAAAAAAAGCCAATTCTGCATTCATACTGTACTCTGAGGATGCTACACAGATTGGGGTTGGGGGTCCAAATGGATCCGTGTGTGTGTCTGTATGTGTCCAATAATTGTAATGTGCTATTGTTTTTACAAATGTATGTATAAATAAAATTGAACTTGAGTGTGTGTGTGTGTGGGGGGGAGTATGTGTTGGTCTCTATGCGTATATCTATGTGTGGATGTGTGTGTGCGTGTATGAACTGTGTGTGTGTGTGTGTTTGTATGACAGGACAATGTATGTGTGTATGTTTCTGTGTGTATGTTTTTGTTGCATGTGTTTTGTAGACTGTACACAGCAGATTCTTCCAATGCATGTTCTGGCAGTATAGCCTTGAGGTTAGAGGAACGAAGTATGAATGAACTTGATACATCCAGCAGACCAGACCTGAGTTTGATTCTCACAACCTCCACTTGCATACTGTGTAACTCTGAGCAAGTCACTTAACCGCCTAGTGCTCCCAGGTTGCCCCTGAAAACAGGCACTTGTGCCTAGTGGGCCTTACCCGGTTACCAAAAGACTGAAATAAAAAAAAATGTAACAGTCAGTTTGTATGTTTGAAACAGTCAGTATGTATGCATTGTAATAGTCAGTCTGGATGTGGAAACAACCAGTTTGTGTGGAAAAGCCAGTTTGCATTTGTGAAACAGTGAACATGTAAGCACTGCAACAGTCAGTTTGCATGTGTGTAACAGTTTGCATGTATGGAACAGTCAGGCTGTATGTGTGTAACAGTCAGTTTGCCTGTGGGTAACAATCAGTTTGGATGTGTGTAACAGTTAGTTTGGCTGTGTGTGACATTCAGTTTGCATGTGTGGAATGGTCAGGTTACATGTATGTAACAGTCAGTGTGCCTGTGTGTAACAGTTAAATGAGTGTAACAGTATAACAATCAGTTTACATGTGTAAAAGAGTCAGTTCTGATGTGTGTCACAGTCAATTTGCATGTGCATAGCAGTCAGTTTGCATCTGTGTAACAGTTTGGATGTGTGTAGCAGTCATTTTGCATATGTTAAGCAGTCAGCTTGCATGTGTGGAATAGCCAGTTTGGCTATGTGAAACAGTCAGTCTGTATGAGTATAACAGTCAGTTTACATGTTGTAGAAAAGTCAGTTTTGATGTGTGTCATGGTTTGCGTGTGTATAGCAGTCAGTTTGCAATTGTGGAAGGGTCAGTTTGGATGTATGTAACAGTCATTTGTATATGTGTAGCAGCCAGTTGGCATGTGCAGGACTGTCAGTTTGTACTGTACAACAGTCATACTGCATATGTATAACAGTCAGTTTGCAGGTGTACAACAGACAGTTTTGAGATGGGGAACAGTCAGAATGTATGTGTGTAACATTCGGTTTGCATATGTGAAAAAGTAAGTTTTGCTGTGTGGAACAGTCAGTTTGGATGTGTGTAACAGTTAATTTGGATGTGTGGTACAGTTTGCATGAGTGTAGCAGTCTGCATGTATGTGTGGAACAGTCATTTTGGATGTATGTAGCAGTCAGTTTGCATGTGTGTAACTAAGATTACCAGTGTGTAACATATTACATGTGTTTGTGGAACTGTCTGCTTTGATGTGTGGAACAAACAGTATGAATGCAACAGTCAGTTTATATGTATGTAGCAGTTTGCATGTGTGTAGCAGTCCGTTAGCGTTGTGTATCGGTCAGTTTGAATCTGTGTAGCAGCCAGTTTGCATGTGTGAAATGCTCAATTTATATATTGAAAACAGTCATTTTATATGTGCGTAGTGGTCAGTTTTTATGTGTGGAACAGTCAGTTTGTGTGGAACAGTCAGTCTGGATGGTGTGTAACAGTCAGTTGGATTTGTGGAACAGTCAGTTTGTGTGTGTGTGGAACAGTCAGTTTGCATGTCAGAAACAGTCAGTTTACATGTATGGAACAGTCAGTTTGCCTGGGTGTATCAGTCAGTTTGCATGTCTGTAACAGTCAGTTTAGATGTACGGAACAGTCAGTTTGTCTATGTGTAACAGTCAGTATGCATGTGTGTAACCATTTGTCTATGTGGAACAGTTTTGATATGCAGAACAGTCAGAATACATGTGTGTTGCAGTCAGTTTGCATATGTGGAATAGTCAGTTTGGATGCATGTAACAGTCAATTTGGATGTGTGGAATAGTTTGCATGTGTATAGTAGTCTGCTTCTATGTGTGGAACACTCAGTTTGGATGTATGTAGCAGTTTGCATGTGTGGAACAGTTTGGTTGTGTGAAAGATTACACGTGTGTAATAGATTACGTGTGTGTGGAACTGTTTGAATGTGTGGAACAGACAGGATGAGTGCAACAGTCAGTTTATATGTATGTAGCAGTTAGTTTGCATGTGTGGAACAATAAGTTTACATGTGTGGAACACTCAGTTCGCGTATGTAAAACACTAATTTTGTATCTGTTTAGCAGTCAGTTTGCATAGTGGAACAGTCAGTTTGATAGTGTGGAATAGTCAGTTTGGCTATATGTAACAGTTTACATGCGTGGAATAACCAGTTTGCACGTACAGTATAAAACAGTCATGTTGTATGTGTGTAGCTGTCAGTTTGCATGAGAGAACAGTCAGTTTGGCTGTGTGAGACAATCAGTTTGAATTTGTGGAACAGTCAGTTGGAGTGGGAATAGTCAATTTGCATGTGTGGAACAGTTAGCTTGGATATGTAGAACAGTCAGTTTATATGTAAGAACAGCAAGTTTGGATGTGTGTAACAGTTTGCATTTGTGGAACAGTCAGTTTGGATATATGTAACAGTCAGTTTACATGTGTAAAACAGTCAGTTTGCACATGTATAACAGCCAGTTGGCATGTGTATAACAGTTTGCATGTATGGAACAGTTAGTTTGTCTGGGTATAACAGTTTGTCTGAGTGTAGCAGTCATTTTGCATGTGTGTATACCTCTCAACCTCCTGCCTCAGAAATCATGGACAAGGTTTAAAAAAATCTGGGACAAAGGACCAAAATCAGGGACACATCTTCAAAATTAGAGATATTCACCCAGAAAGCTGGTAGAATATGGGGCTTAGTGCAAAATGCATTTTCTAAAGAAGAACACGTCTGTAACTTTAATGCTTGACATTATTTTGTGCTTATAATCCCCACTGTTGAGCCATGGAAACACACATTTTAGGAAGGACAGAGTAAAATTTTGAGTCAAAATCAGGGATGTCCCTGAAAATCAGGGACAGTTGAGGGGTATGCATGTGTGTATCAGTCAGTTTGTGCATAACAGTCAGTTTTTCTGTGTGGAACAGCCAATTTGCATGTGTGGAACAGTCAGCTGGCATGTGTGGGACAGCCAGTTTGGCTGTGTGTAGCAGTTAGCGGGTTGGGGACACATCAGTTTGTCCCAGTCAATTCAGTCTGTGTCAACTCACTCCCCCACTTTAGCTCTGGTGTCAATCCGCTCCTATGACAATTCACCCCAGACAATTAGCTCTCACTACATATCCTACTGTACACCAAATAAAATTACAATACGACTTCCCCTCCTACTACCCTCAAGCACATTGTCTCATGTGGTGGGTGAACTGTGCCCACCTGGAGTTTATTTTACATTATTTATGTGGTGCGAACTGTCCAGGGATGCATTGTCATAGGAACCAATTGATGCTGAAGCTAATGTGACAGAGCGCGTTGTTGCACAACGAACTCACCAGGTCAAATTGTCATGTAGCCATTAGTTGGACTGTGGAATAGTCAGCCGTCAGTTGACTTGTGGAACAGTCAGTTAGCCTGTGGAACAGTCATCAGTTGAGTGGATTGTGGAACAGTCAGTTTACATGTGTGGAATATTCAGTTTGCAGTATAAAACAGTCTGTATGTGTGTAGCTGTCTGTTTATAGGTGTGGAGCAGTCGGTTTGGCTGTGTGTAAAAGTTAGTTTGCATGTATGGAACAGTCAGTTTGGCTGTGTGAGACAGTCAGTATGCATGTGTGGAACAATCTAGATGTGTGGAACATTCAGTTTGTATGTGTGGAACAACCAGTTTGCATATACCCATCTGCCTGGAGGCATGCAACTGTCAGCTTGGATGCTTTTAACAGTCAGCTTGAAAGTGTGTAACAGTCTGTTTGGAAGTGGGTAAAAGCTGCTTTGAATGTATGGAACAACCATTTAAAAAGTCCCTGTTGTTGAGACAACTTAAAAACAAGCATTTGTCAATGCCGAATGTTGTCTTGCTGGCATTAGTATTGGTAGTGCAGGAGTGAGAGACGCATAATAGGAATGGCAGTGAAGTACTGAAGTAATGCCAACCCACCCCCACCCTGCAGAGACTGACAGTCATTGGGTGTGCCTTTGGGTCGTCAGCTATAATGCTCATACCATTTTACTGCACCGTACTGTGTAGACACTGAGAAGTGTTGTGGAGTGCTTTGGGGTCTTTGGGCATTATACTTACCCTATTCCAAAAGGAAATACGGTGAGGTGGGTGCAGTACAGGAGAATAGGGTGAACTTTGTGGCCGAACACTGCAAGACACACCACGATGCCTGTCACTGGCTGCAGGGTGGGGGTGGGAGTGGGGGTGGGGGTGGAATGGCGTGAGCATTACAGCCGATGATCCCAAGTCACACCCCTGATGCCTGTCAGTCTGTACAGGGTGGGGTGCTACAGTTGGAAACCCTAACACTGTAGGCGTGTGTTGGTGTTTTCACTCCAAATTGTCAACATGGGCTTTTTGTGAGCCCACCTCATGAAAAGCGGCACTATCAGTTTACTAGCTGAAAGGTGGTTTTGCATAGCAGCTATGCCATTTGGCGACACAGGGATGAAAACACATTTTTGGTGGTATGTGGAAAATGACAACTGTATTGTTCATGAGGAGAAGTAAAAAAAATGGCAACGTTGAAAATCTGGAGGGAAAATGTGAAAAAATTGTGAAGTCATGAGCATGCATAGAAACTGTGCGACACACATCCATAACCCAATTATTTTTGGGAATTTTTTAACCACATTTTTAACATATGCATTTTTGGACCTCCCCTCATGAACAGCGGTGCTGTGATTTTGTTAATTTGTCCCAAATGTTGATTTCCCACAGTGACCATGCCATTGTGCGCCACAGGCACGAAAACACATTTAGGGCAGGATGTGAAAAATGACAGCTGTACTGTCCATAAGGAGGTGTGAAAAATGCCAGTGTTGAAAATCTGGCATGAAAATATTGCAAATTTGCGAAGTTACAAGGTTTTTTTTCCAGTTTTTTTTTCCAATTTATTTAACCAGGTGAGATGCACTAAGCTGAAAGCTTGTTTACAGGTGCAATCTGGGAGCACAAGGAAGTTAAGTGACTTGCTCAGGGTCACACAGTATGCAAGTGGGGCTGTGGGATTCAAACCCAGGTCTCCAGATTTGCAGCTCAGAGCCTTAAACCACTGCGCCATACTGCGCAATGCACACTTGTAGCACAGTCATTGTATGGAATTTCATCACCAAACTTTAAACACAGGCATTTTGGGACCTCTGCTCATGCACAGTGTCACCATGATTTCCTCAAACTGTCCCAAAAACTGATTTCGCAAACAGAGACCGCACTATTCTGCGCCGGAAGTGCGAAACCACATTTCGGCCAGGATATGTAAAATGACAGCTGTACTGTTCATAAGGAGGTGTGGAAAAATAGCAGTTTTGAAAATCTGGAGTGAAAATATTACAAATTCACGAAGTTACAAGCGTGTGTGGAAACTGTGCAACACACGCTTGTAAAACAGCCATTTTTGGGATTTTTTTCCACCAAATTTGCAACATAGGCTTTTGAGAGCCTCCCTCATGAACAGTGGCACTGTCATTTTGTTACTGGGTCCCAAAAGGTGATTCCACGCAGTGACTGCAAAATCACCTTTCAGGACCAAATAACGTCATGACAGCACCTGAATTCATGAGGAGGGGTCCCAATAACCCCATGTTGAAAATTTGTTATCAAAATTCCCCAAAATGCCCGAGATATGCAGCAAAGTTGAAAAAAAACCCTATTTATGCCATTATAAAGCTTACCGGCATTTCTTCAGTTTGTGGTCGGCTTTGAAGAGTGCAGACGTGTTCCCGGTCCACCGAAGATCATCGTGCCAGGCTCCGGAGGTAAGTATGGGGTGAGGGGTTGAGGGGAGGCAGGATGCTCAGAAGGTGGGCGCGGGTTGCGGGAGGGGGCAGGGAGACCACGAGGGACCGTTTCCTTTTTTACAGGTACAAGTAAAAAAAAAAAATCACTGGACTTTTTTTTTTTTTTACAGGGTAATCTGGCATGCTGGGGTGGGCTTCCAGTGTGCCACCTGAGTAGTTTTTTGGGGTGGGCTGTAGCTGGCGGGGGATTAGGCACCCCCGTCGGCAAATATCAGTGGGGGCAGGAGAGCCGAGGAGGACTGGGCACCCCCCTCGGCACAAAACAAATGGGGGAGGAACATTATCCTGACGGGGAGTGGGCTCCCCCGTCAGCAGATGAACTGGGAAAGGGTGGACTGAAGCCAATGGGGATTGGGCCCCCCATTGGCAAAGAAAGACTTTGGGGCGCATGATGCCGAAGGCAATTGGGCACCTCCTTAGCACACAGCGGAAATGGGAGAGGGAGTGGGCTTCCCCGTCGGCATTGTGACAGGCGGCGGCAGTCACTGCCACCATGTTACTTGCACGTTGGGAGGCATTTGTGGTCCTGCTGCATGACAGCTTCACTCTCATTGCAGCCAACCTTTTCTTTGATCTGGTGGCCACATTAACTATGCAGGGTGTCGGTGCCTGCTGCTCTCTTATTGGGGAATGAGGGACGCACCTACTGATGCGTGCCCTGCATTCTCCCACAATGACCGCACCTCCAAATCTGCTACTACCGCAAGATGTTGGCCGGCACGCACGCACGAGCCAACATAAAAATGTAAAATTCAGAAATAATTGTGATTATATTTAATTTTATTTCTGTAATTATCATCCCTATTTCTTTATTACTAAGGACTTTTGCTTGAAAAAAGAACCTCTGCCCTATCTGTTGAGTGCTTGTCTACCTACCTGACATCGCAGTTCTGTTGATGACATCACAATCTGTTGCTGTGGAGATAAATATGATGTCATAAACAGTGAATGAAGATGTCAGGTGTCCACAAGCAGCCAGAGCAAATAAAGTCTAATGGACTGAGATACTATTTATATGCAAGTCCCCTCAGTAATAAAGCAAAAAAGGGAAACAATTACAGAAAATATATGAATTATGTTTAAATCTTAGTTTTCAAAATTTTCTCAATGGTGTCAGGGGCTCTTTAGAATACATGTAATAGTCAGTTTAGACTCACATTACTGTATGTTTGGTTGCAAGTACCAGTCAGCATTGAGGCATATAAGTCATTTAGCATTCTGAAACAATCAGTTTTGATGCATATAACAGCCACTTTGAATGTGTGTAACTGTCGGTATTGATGCATGTAACGGTTTGGACACAGATCCTTACAGAGTGCAAGCATTTGGAAATATGCATGTAATAGATATTTTGAAAGTGCTAACACAGCTACAAACAGCCAATAAATTACACTACCAGTATCTAACGCATTTCTGGGTAAAGAGATACTTCATGTATCTGAAAAACATAATTTTTTTGTTTGTTTTTCCAAGAGCCAAATTTTAATTCTACTGCTAAGCGTTCCTGTTACCACAATAAGTGGCTACAACCCACGTTTGAACTGATGGGGGACTCAGGAAAAGAATCTTTAACTTTTGTGTTACCATGGCAACCAATGCCATCTCCACAGGATGAAGGTGGGGCGCTTCAAAGAAGGAATTAAAATAAAGTCTCTTGAGCTTCCTATGTGTTGTTACTATGGCAACCCCCCCCCAGCTCTTGAAGTGGGCTACAATTAACAGTCCCAAGAGACCAACCGTCATTGGAGAGCTGTCTCCGTTACCATAGAAACTCAACTCCTACTGCCTGTGTGTTGAAATACAAAAAAAGAAATGATACTAATGAAACCAGTTAGGCAGTTTCTTCCTGTCTTTTTTTAACACCCACTGCATTAAATAAATCATGTTTTTGTTCTCAGCAGGTGATTTAGTACAATACTAATAACATTCTTGGGTTTGTTCAGGAGCATCATTTAAGGGCTGCAAGGGTTGCAGTTGTGACCCCTGTGATGTTGCCTGCAACCCGTAGTAACCCCCTAAATCAAGGCTGCCACAGGCTTTTATTACATTAAATTTTGCAAGTGGGGGTGCTTCAAAACCCCCGTGATTCTGAGAAATAATTCCATTGTGCTCCTGACTGAAGTCTAATCTTTGTACATCACACAGTCCTGAGTGGAAGAAAGGCAGTGGGGTTGTGACCCCATGGACTCCCACACTGGAGCTGGCAGTGGGAGCTGGTACATCGAGAAGCTGCTCATCTACCAGGGAGGGAGGCTGCAGTCTGCCATGCATTCACACTGCCCCCTGCCAATGACCAACTAAGGAGCAGCACTGTTACTGGCTCTGCAGTCTGCTTGCCCCACTCTCATGATCAAAGGAAGTGTGCGGCTGTGGGGACCTCATCTGTGGGTGGGACCTCGGGGACTTGGGGATTCAGGAGGGGAAAAAAACAAATTAAAGAGCATGTAACCACTATAATAAAAGGCTAAAAATAATGATACGTTTACAAACAGTGTGTTTAACGTCAGTATTATTTTCTCTTGGTTTTGGTCTTCAAAATATGTCAGATAACTTATTACATAGTTCATTGTATCTTAAAAAAAGACTCTGACTGTCCCCAACTGGCATCACGATCGCTATTTGTGACATCTCAATCTGTTGTCATGGTTACCAAGATGCAGTCATAAACAGAAGCACAATGAGGTAAGTTATAAACAATCAAATACTTTTTACTGTAAGCCCCCCCCCCCAAGGAGGGCTTACTATAGTGACCCTCTCCTCCCTTTGATTTCATATATGGGCCAGGGGTGTATTTGATCTGCCCTTGGGTGGAGTTCCAGCTGGCCCAGGGTATATTAGGCAATGGGTTTTGGAGATTGGGTAGATCAATGGGAGAAAGACACTGCAGTAGGCCAGGGGTTTGTCCCCCTGTCTGGGAGTTCGGGCCTTGGCAACTCGGCAAAGTGGTTTCCACCTGGGAATGGGGGGAGAAAAACACGAGAAGTGCAGCCATTTTGTGACTGTTTTGTTTGTTTGTTTGTTTGTGTTTGTTGAATTTTGTTGATCCGGTAAGCCCACTGAGCCTAGAAGTCCCTTTTTCAGGGGTGACTGGGGGGGTGGGGTACAGATGGTAAGCAATTGAATTTGAACCAGAGTAAGCTGTTGGTGGTATTTTTTTTTTAGTGAATGAGGGAAATTGGCCAGGACATCAAATTCCCTGGGTCCGGAGTTTGGGAGCCGCGGCCTGCAAAAGGTGTAGGAGGCCCGCCTCGTGCTCTGTGGCACCAGGGTGGGTGTGGGGCCTGCTCCCTGAGCAGTGAAGCCAGTGGGAGATGGTGGGGTGCCCTGGTGGTGGCAGCACCATGGTGTGGGCCTGGAGGTGGTGACGGCCCTCTGGTCACTTTACCCATGTGGCATGGCATCTCCCCGACTGACAGCCTGTGGAGAGAGAGAAATTGCCTGGAGGGATCCCCCTGGCATAGCCTGTGTTGAGCCTGCTCTGGGATGCTGGGGGGCCAGGCCTTACACCCTGTGTTGCTGGATAGTAGGGTTGAGCAGAGGAGAAGGCAAAAGAAGCAGTCATCTCGTTTAGTGTTCCTACCCAATGAAGCATGGGAGCTAATGAGGAGCAGTGCAGGCAAGGGAGCTGCCAAGAGGTAGGCTGCAGTGTGTGAAGTACTATGAACTGCAGCCTCGAGGTCGCTGCTGCTTGAATCTGTGAATCCACTGGCTCAGTTGGTGAAGTCCAGCTATTGGGCTTGTCCGGCCCTAAATAATGTGCCATGGTTTCGGCCACAGTTCCAAGTGCCTGTCTCCAGTTGTGCCCCCTGCTCCATGGAGCTGTTTGTTGTCTTAAAAGAAATGAATTTGTTTATTTTATCAGAATATGCGTCCCGACAATGACTTATGCTGCTCTTTCTATCAAGGATTGCCTCCCCCAGCAGATTACCCAGGTTTCAGTCTGCCCCCGGAGCTGCAGTTGCTGTTGTTGTTGCTGTCAACAAGTCATCAAGCAAGAACCCTGTTTACCAGTGCTACAAGGTATGTGCCATTTTTCATTTGCTCTCAGGATGGTCACCTATGCTTGTGCCCCTCTTACATCCCCTGCTTAAACATCAAGCCCCCTAGACAATGGCCAGAGGGGGGCTTACATTACAAAGATTTCTTAGGCTACCAAAATGTGTTATAATCTCTGAAAAGGAAAGCAACATTATATTCACTAGTGAATTGTAACAGCTGAATTATTATGTTTAAGAAAGCACATGCTAATGCCCAAAGATGCTTTAAAAAAAGGAGGGTTGTTTGGGTATGGGATTTGCAGACTGGTTATATTTTTTCTCTGTCTTTGAAGAGAACATCAAGCTTGCCTTACCTTTGTTCTTTGTTTATTCCTGCCAATACCTGGCTCTACAAGCCCTTCCTGCTACCTCAGGATGCTCCTACCCCATTTTTCTACCTGGACAAATGTACTCTCCTGCTGCCATCCTCATCCAGACCCATTACAACTACCTGTGGGTGCCCCGAGAGCTTACCTGCTGTGGCAGGGCCTGGGCCTGTAGGGCAGTGGACAAGGAAGAAAAAATTACTCACCTTAGTAATTGTGTTTCTTCTAATGGAGTCTTGCTGTATTCTAACATTATGCAGTTAGCCCCAGCACTTGAACTGCTCCGGAGAGGAAAGAGTTAACTCTATGCCGGAGCATAGAACGATAGGCTCACGCTCGGTTCAAATCTCTGTCTGCTGCACTTCAAAGTGTAACCGTCAGATTCTTATGAGCTAATACTAACTAACTACACCTCCTAGGTGGAAATTGTAAACCAACTAGCCAAAAGGCAACCAATTTTTTGGGGTCCCAAAAGACTCAAGTCGAGAACCTCAAAACAATAACCAGGTAGTGATCAACATAACCACAAAAAACGACATAACAAAACCCACTCCCCCTTTCCAAAAGGGGGGAGTGCCAAAAGCACCCCTGAGGTGCAGCACTGTACCTGCCAGCCCACTTCCCAAAAAACAGTTCTGAGAGGGGAGGCAGGAAGGGAGGTCAGAATACAGCAAGACTACATTAGAAGAAACACAGTTACTAAGGTGAATAATTTTTCCTTCAAACAACATGAAGTCTTGCTGTATTCTGACATTATGCAGACTACCAATCAGTACCTCCATGGAGGAGGGTACCAGACCTATTTTGGGAATAGGTTCTGCAGTACTGCTGTACCAAAGCTAGCATCACTCCTAGCCTGGATATCCAGAGAGTAATGCTTGGTGAATGTATGGACTATTTTCCAGGTGGCTGCTTTGCATATTTCTAGCAAAGGTGTATCTCTGGCAGCAGCCAGAGAAGCAGCTGTACCTCTAGTCGAATGAGCCCTCAGGCCTGAGGGGGGTATTTTGCCTAGTTTTTCATAGTAGAATTGCATACAAGAGACAATCCACCTGGCAATGGTTCCCTTAGTGGCAGGTTTACCATTTCCCACTTCACCATAAGTGAGAAACAACTGAGGACAATCAAACCTAAGTGTCTTAGTGCGCTCAGTGTAGTAGCTAAGTGCCCTCTTAACATCCAAACTGTGTAATCTTCTCCCTCCTGAAGAATGATCAGTGAAAAACACAGGAAGAGACATGGTCTGATTCAGATGAAAATCTGAAACCACTTTGGGTAAGAACCTCCTGTTGGTTCTAAGGACCACCTTATCTCTATGGAATGAGATAAAATCAGGCTCCACTGACAGAGCTGGTAATTCACTGATATGCCTGGCAGAGGTGATAGCTACCAGGAACATAGTTTTCCAAGTCAAGTACTTGAGTTCTGCTGAAGCCAATGGCTCAAAAGGGGGTTGCATAAGCTGAGCAATGCAAACATTAAGATCCCAAGCAGGGGTATGGTCCCTAAAGGGAGGGTTGGTATGGACCAAACCTTTAAAGAACTTACAAAAGATAGGATGAGATGCCAGTGAGGAAACCTTCCCCACTGACAGGAATGCAGAGACAGCTGCTAAATGCACTTTCAGAGTGGCTGGCCTGAGGCCTAGGCCATTGAGAGGAACCACAACATAATCCAGAACTGTAGCCAAATCAGCAGTATCTGGAGAAACATCCCTATTGGAACACCAGATGCTGAATCTTTTCCATTTGGAATTATAAGTTTTTCTGGTGGCAGGTTTTCGAGAGGCTTTGAGAATATCCAGAACCCCTTGAGACAGATGCAGACTTGCATATTCTAACTCCTCAAGAGCCACGCCTTGAGATTGAGAGACCAAAGGTTGGGATACCATATCCTCCCCTGAGAGAAGAATCAGGATTTATATAGCGCTTTTCATACACAGTATCCCAAAGCACTTTACAAGCAATGCTAGACTGGTAGTGAAGTGACTGAATGTGTGGTGGCAGCCATATCGCACATCATCACCCACACACAGCCTGGATAATTGCAAGAATCGGTTTATGGGAAGGGGAATGTTGGCCTGGACACCGGGAATGCTCCCTGCTCTTTACGAAGAGTGCCCTGGGTTTTTTTACTTCCACCTGGACACCCACCAGGACAACACCAGGATGGGCAGAAGGGACCTCGGTTTAACGTCTCACCCGAAGGATGGCACACCCCAGCAGTACAGCACCCCCAATACTGCACTTGGATGCCAGCGATTTTTAGCTGCAAGTCCAATCCCGGTGTGGGACGAGAACCCATGACCTTCTGGTCCAGAGGCGGATGTGCTACCAACTGAGCCACGCTGACACCAGGTTAACAGATTGTGTTTCTTGGGAAGAGATAGGGTAAGATGGACTGCTAGGGACAGCAATAGAGGATACCAAGGCTGCCTGTCCCAGTCTGGTGCAATCAGGATCACTTTGCATGATTGTGATCTTATCTTGACCAGAACCTTGAACAACAGAAGAAAGGGGGTAAAGGCATACAGAAATTTCCCCTGACAATCTAGAACTAGAGCATCCAGGGGGACTGAACCCATGACTGAGGATCTGCAACAGAATAGAGGAAGTTTATGATTGTCTGGGGCTGCAAAGAGATCTATATCTGGAGTGCCCATCTTGAGAAAATTACATTCAGCACTAGGGGATCCAGGGAACATTCGTGATGGCCTTGAGATATCCTGCTCAGAGCATCTGCTAGAACATTGTCCTTTCCTGGAAGGTGGACTGCTACCAGAGATGTCTGCAGGGAATAAACCAGAGACCTTAATTTAATGGCTTCCATGCACAAGGTCATAGACCAAGTGCCTCCCGGCTTGTTGATGTACCACATGGTGGTGGTGTTGTCTGTCCTGACCTGAACCACCTTGTTCTGTACTGAGTCCAAGAAGGCTTAAAGGGCCAGGTACACTGCCCTGAGCTCCAGAAGGTTGATATGAAGTAGAGACTCCTGAGGGGACCAAAATCCCTGTGCTGTGAGGGCTCCCAAGTGAGCTCCCCATCCCAGAAGAGAAGCATCTGTGGTTAATACCACAGAGTGAGTCTGCATGATGAATGGGACTCCTTGTTTGAGGTTGTCCTGATCCAACCACCATTGGAGAGCCTGGATCAGAGTCTGAGTCACTGGAATCAGTTTGGTTAGAGAGTCTTTTTTCTGAGACCAAAAGGATCTTAGATGGAACTAAATGTCCCTCATCTGAAATCTGGCTCCCTGTACCACTACAGTGGAAGCTGCCATGTGGCCCAGGAGCCGAAGAAAAATGCCCTGCTGGTTGAGACACCAGAAGGCGGAAAGAAGAAGCCAGGTCTGTAGGGGCTTTTACCATTGCCAGAGGAAGAAAGGCTTTTGCTTGGAAAGTGTCCGGCTCTATTCCTATGAAAGTCAGGAGTTGCACTGGTTTGAGAACTGATTTTGGAAGATTGAGGAGGAATCCCAGAGAAGTGAGCAATCATCCAGACAATATTCCGGAACCGGAGGAACCGACTGAACCAAGCGCCTACCAGAAGGTGCCGGATCGGACGGAATCGAACGGAGCGATTCCACAATGCTAACTGCCCTGGCTATCTCCTCGGCGGTTGGACGTAACAGTTCTGGATCCAAACCGGCTGATTTCTTCTTTCTTTTTTACGGAACTGACCCCTCAGGATCGGCTCTCCTTTTGCCTGAGGAAGTATCGCCCAGGTCAGTGGGCGCTCCCTCAGGTTCGGTCGGAACCGAATCGGGCTGGCCGGATCAACTGACTTCTCGGCCTCCTTTTCCCTATCCCACCCAATCTCTTGTCCAGGGGCCTTCGGAAAATTTTTACATATTTTGCAGTCTGAATCGAGGTGGTCAAACCCCAGATAATACATACAGGTAGTGTGAGGGTCTGCCTTAGCAAAGGCATCCCCACACTCACAACAGTGCTGAAACCCAGTGAGCCCGGTTTTTCTTTTGGGTTTCTCAGACGTAGCCATCCTAACCACTTACCCTTTAGTAGCTTTCAAGCCAGGCAAGACCCCCCTATTGGTTACCAACCATGTTACGGGCTGTGGAAAAACACGGCTAAAATACGTTTTTTTGAAGCCGATAGAGACCGGTACCTCACACTAAACAAAATAAAGATTAAATTCAACCAAAAACAATCGGTTCCAAACCGGACCGATTGAAAGCTTTACAATTTCCACACAATACAGAAATAAACAGAACTAAACTAGTCTCCACTACATACACACTTACTGTACCACAGACAGGGATCTGAACCGAAAAAAAACCCAAGAAAATTACAGTTTAAAACAGACATTTTACTGACACCGAACCGACAAGCGAAGAAGATATCACGGAAGCGACTGTTCAGTTAGGCGGAGTAAAGAATCTGACAGTTATGCTTTGAAGTACAGCAGACAGAGGTTTGAACCAAGCTCGAGCCCAACGTTCTGTGCTCTGGCATAGAGTTAACTCTTTCCTCTCCGGAGCAGTTCAAGTGCTGGGGCTAACTGCATAATGTCAGAATACAGTAAGACTTCATGTTGTTTGAAAAAACATACACATATGTATTAAGCATAGAGGTGAGGCCCACAGTAGATACAGTACTACTGGCATGGTGCAGGGTGTTAGACATAGTGAAATTATTTTTGCCTCTCCTTTTTTTTCCCACCCACCTCCCCATGGCATGACATGTCATTATTGCACTCATGCAGGACCCGTTGGAGGGGGGAAGCTAGCACAGGATGGTCACCAATGGAGCCAAGTCTCCCCACAGACCACAGGAGGCACTGCAGAACAAGCTACCATAGCCCTCCCCCTGTAGCCTGAGCACACTGCCTCCAAGAGCCCCATCATTTTGAACTGAGGGAATCAGGACCAAGCTTCAATCCCGAATCTCTCATTGTAGCCATACAGTGTAAACACAGAAACATAAGACTTTGATGGCAGATAAGGACCACTTGGCCCACCTAGTCTGCCTGGTGTACTACCAGGTACCGCCACCAGGCCTGGTGCTTCACCTTTTTAAAATAACTGAACATTTGGGCATGGGCGCACTAGTCAGCCATGCATATGACAGTACACACTACTAAACAGCTCCTGCTAAACGCTACCAAATAACTAAGATAACACAAATTTGAAGTTCAATTTTAACCCCGAATATGTGACAGGTCACCACAGGTATCATTGGAAAATACAAGCCTAGTGGGTTTTAGGCCCATAATGGCTTGCCAAGATCAGATGGACTATCCCATTATGTTGTTTTCCATGCATTATTCATCTGATTTATTTTTAGAGATAGCCATACTTCCACTAGCTACTATTTCTAACGGTAAGGAATTCCACAACTTAACCACTCTCTGATTGAACCAGTATGCTCTTTTTTTTTGCCAGACTTGTGTTTCTGAGCAATTTGGTATCAGACTGAAGATCTGAAGACTGAAATGAGCAACAGGAGACCCAGGACAAAAAAATGACACAGCCGCCACAGTAGGCTCAAAATCCCAAGCTGGAGAAGAATGGGGACTACAGCATAAGTGGAGCTGGTGATCCCCTGCAATGAGACTCAGTGCTAAAGGCTGTGAGAGCGATAGATTGGAAAGTGGAACAGATCCTGGAAAGAATGAGAGCCCTGAATGTTAAAATAGAAGAGGCTAGCTGGCCCCTTGGTGCTGAACAATGGGGCATTGCTCTGGCACGTTGGCAACCCAGGTTCACATCCTGAGCCTGGATGCCAGGAGTGCAGGAAGGCAGAGAGGGAGCTGAAGAGCATCTCTTGGATGCTTCCCTCCCGGGGGGGGGTTTTCATGCACCACTCTCATAGCAACTCCTGGTGGTGGTTCACGGAGGTGTTCTTGGTGGCATGGATGACTACACACTGCCAAACGTTCCCACGACACCACCATCGCTGCACGGACTGTGGGAGTTGGGTAGGTGCCCCAGAAAAGTGGAAAAACATGGCTGCCCAGCAGCACCAGATGATGGCCTTCAGTAGGCCTACTGCATGCTGCCGACCACCCAGCACACTGCACCTGGCACCCCACCAACTTCCCTGGTGTAACAGGTACTTCCTCCCCCTTGCCACACCTCCCGGGGGTGCCCAATGGCAGGGATAAGCCAGACCACCAATGGGGAATGTCAGCAGAGCTCTAGGGGAAGCCAAGGCAGGCACAGCAGCAGGGGTTAGGTCTGATGGGCAGAGAGAGTGCCAGCATGCGAGTGCCTGGAGGAGTGGGGCTGTAGGAGACCCTGGAGGAGCAAAAAAAAATAGAAGGGGTTGTCACTATGGCTAAAGGGGCAGAGGAACGATCGATCCTGACCCAGGTGGCCTTCATCAAACCTGACCACTGAAAACAATCATCTCAGAGTGAGACTGGAAATGTTAGAGAATGCCAATCAGGCAATGAACTTGAGAGTGGTATTCATCTCAGAGAAAGAGAGTAGATTCGTACTTGTTTCCAACAGCTGAGGACCTTCAGCTGGATCCAGAATTGATAAAATGAGCCTTCAGCATGAACTTTAAAAAAGCCCAAATAGGGATACCCCTCAAACTATTCTTATCATGACGGCAAGCTCAAGAGGTCAGAGACACTATACCGAACTGGGACAGAGGTAAATATCCCCTAACTGTTGCTAATATGGGGGGGCAATGTGCTGTTGAGGGGCTGGGTTCACACGATTCACACATACCCAGACGGTGTAGCTCTGCTCCTGCAGACAGGCACACGGTGAATGGTATGCACTACCATGCGCCATTGCAAGGTACCTGTCTGCAGAACTATCCCCTGCGTGCTGCTGTACGGGAGTTGGACTGAGGGACACGGGCCAACATCCAATCAGATGCCCATCCTGGGTCCCGAAGTGGATCCCTTGCTCCACATGAGCAGTGGATTCTGGGAAGGCATTGGTCCGACATTTCTAAAAGTGCAGGTGATGCCCCCAGCCCTCCCTGTCAGCCCAGTGCACTGGGGTAGCACAGTGGGGAAGGGGATTCCCTGTCCCACCACAGCCGGCAGGTGTAATTGGGGTGCACGTAAAAGATATGGCAGGCTCTGCACTGCTGCATCCTGCACTCCCCCCTTGCCCAGCACTCCATGACTTTGTAAAGGGCGTGGAATGCAGGCACACTCCTAGACATGCCTCCAGACAGGCCACGCACATAGCTGCATGACCAGTCAGAGCAATCCAATGCAGAAGGGATGCAAGTCCCTTCCGTGAATGCTGCCAGGGTTCTGCCGTACCGCCGGTGCATAACATTCAGTCGTAGGGTTGCCTACATGCCATGGATCCACGGCGCAAAGGCAACCTGTCCCTTAATGCACAGGGGCCATGGGGTTTAACCTCTTTCCAGACTGCTCTTAGGTGACCTGAACAAGACGCAAACTATTTGGTCTGATGCACCAGTAACTCAGGCATCTAGGGGTGGTGTATTCTCTTCTAGCTCCAAAAAGACTTCGAATCACCAAGAGAGGTCAGACATATCAATTCTCTGACCTAGCAGAGGTGAGGAAATGACCTGCCAAAATTGCAGAGAGATTTCAAAGAGGAGAGGAAGGCATCAAACTGATATGACTTGTTTAGTCCATGGATGGGTCAAGTATCAAACCCAGGTAATTCTTTAATACAATACATTTATCAGTGTGGGAACCTGACAAGAAATGGATGATCTGCAATCAGGGAATTTAAAAAGCAATTGTTTGGAACCAAATAGCATGGAGATCTTTGTCTTTTGATCGACCAGTAATGGCTTAGAGCATAACCAGTTTGGGATATTTGTGTAGTCATGCTCAAGATCCCATTTGATGAGTGGTGAAGTGGGTCCAGAGGAATAAATTATGGCATTGCATGTGAATACTGCATGCGTCAAGTGACCTTGGCAGGTCACTGATGAATACTGAAAACAGTATGGGGCCCCAGGATGGAAACTTGTGGGACACCAAGGGAGACTGGGAGTGAGCAGAAGGCAGGCCCCAACTTAACCACCTGTGATTTGTCAGATCCCTATATCAAGGGAGCAGGAGAGTCATGTCCCAGAGAGAGAAACTTATGTTGTTAATTACAGCTTGCCCCCTCAGTGACACCACTGTCCCAGAATACCATGAAATTGCTGCTCTCTTTATTTAATTAACTGATTATCTAGATATTTACATCTCCGGAACCTGTTTTGAAAGATCTTATCATATGCTTTCAGAATTTAAAGATCTAGGCGCACTTTCCTTCCTGTTTAATTTAAAGAACTCTGGTGCTGAGTGACTTTAAACAAACAGGAAGTGCAGGGGTTATAGTTTAATGCACACCATGGAGTTGGGCTATGGCATCTGTAAATGTGTCTTTAGCAAAGAAAATATGTACAATGAAATGAAAACATGCGATTGTGCGTTAGGCAATATTATAAAAAAGGCCATGAAAATACTGTAACCTCACTGGTTAAAACACATCACATGACCATTATTTTCTGATAACCACATACCTCACCCAAACAACATATTTTTTTTAACAAATAAAAGCCCATTTTATAAATGGGATGACACACTTCAGGGTGTACCATCTTAAGGGAAAAATGCACTTTTTGGGTGGCTCCGGCACTCAGCTATGCCTTGTGCCTAATGACCACCTAAGATGGGCTTTATTCCCTTATAACTGCACACTGTGTCATGTGTTATTCCTTACTCACCACACCATCATGTGATATGTCCCAGTAAACCACAGCTCTATATTTTGTTCACCCATTTTATGAAACTCAATTTTATTGGCAGGACAGCAACATTACTTTGTACCACCTGGCAGGTTGGGTTTGTGTGCAATCCTCAGAATCCTTCAGTGGAGACAGCCAGGGACCAGGAATATCATAGAGGTTAGGCTTTGGAGGAGAGCGGGAATGGACCACCTGGCATTCCCCCCTCTGCATGGCCATTTAAGGAATGGCACTCACTTCAGCTGTGAAGGCAGGTGCTAGCCTACTCACCTGGAATGGTGCATCCACGATGGCTCCAGTGTTGGGTCGGGGATAGTGAGATCCAAAAGTGAACCAAAATGGACAAAACAAAATACAGTAATACAAATAAAAAAAATTAAAAAACACACTAAGAACTGGAAGACTCAGGGTCAAAAGTAGACTCCCAGGATGGGCCAGAATTACAGTGGTAGTGCTGCCACTTGCTACGCAGATGGCCAGTATTTGAGGATGAGCACTGATCATCGTGGGCTGGCTGGGGGATGAAAGATTGAGCATCCCAGGGATTGCTCTTCTTGCTCAGGGAGGGATGGACAGGTCTCCCGTTGTGGAATTGGCCCCTAGTAGAGACCAGGTGGCAGCACAGATGGGGGCATGCATAAGGGAAGGGCTGCTGCAGGATGTCTGGAACATATGCACACTTGCTCTGCCACATGCGGTATTGCTGGGGAGAAAAAAAGAGGAAATAAAGCCCAACTGCTCCATGCCAGCACCTACCACAGGCTCTTGCGTGACTGACCCAACTGGTCACCCACCACACTGTGGTCCTGGGTAAATGGCGAATAACCAGTAAGTCCATGAAAAGGTTGGTGGAGGGCTGGGGGAAGGGGATTCTGCCGGGAAGATCCAGGAAGGCAGAAAAAGTATAAATACAAAAAAAGTGAACTCCCATCCTGAGACCATCAAGGGGCAAAGTTTAGCACATTACTGAACTGAGATCTTAGTCTACCCTCTACTCAAATAGAGCACCTATTCTCTATGTTTGGGGGAGGGGGTGTAGGGAGGATTAAGATGCTGCCCTACAACATATATAGAGCAGTGTGACCTTTCAGCCAAAGTTTGCATTCTTCTAAGTTTACAGAATATGGAAAACGTTACAAAATTATGCATTTTACAGTTGCCAAAAAAGCAAATTTTTTTGTGTGCAACTTGTCTCTCCCACTCCTCCCAAGCACACATACACAACGTAGAGATTTAGTGCCAGGAAATTTTGTAAAATAATTTTTAAAGTTTCAAGATTTTTTGCAAACGCAAGCTCTGCAAGTTCAGTTAATAAAACAAAGTTCAAAAAGTTCAGCAATGGGAGATGGGAGTGGTGCGCCATTTGTCTCTTGTCCTTGCTGCTTGGTAGGCAGAGAGAGTAAGTGAGTTGGGGAAGGGGGATAGAGAGTGAAATCAATTACCAGGTTCATTGCAGCATCATCCACTTAAGTAAGGTTGCCATGGTGATGGGAGATTCCCAATGGAATGGCATTAAAACTGCTGGAGAAGCATTCCTTCAAGTCCAGCATTAATAGGCGAGATTGTTAAAGAGCAATCCTGCTCTTCTGTATGCACTTTTGATAAACAGAATTTTTCAGCTATTCCAGTTCACTACAGATGACATTAGTTTTAATTTTCAATTGTTCTTTTCAGTGTTTAAAACACATATATGTACCATGTATCGAAAAAGCATTTAACTGTTTCCGGCTGATGTCATAGTGCCCTTGTTTATGACATCATAGAGCACACCATGACAACAAAGTCTGATGTCAAAGACAGCAATTGTGAGGTCCACTTGGGACAGTCAAGAGTCTTTTTATGTTTGTTTGCACGCATGTGCAAGAAACATAGTGCCACCATATGAGTTTTCATAGGTATGGCACCCCTGCTTCCAATGCCCTGAGCGTTTATGCCGGCGCAGCTGCACCACACAAATGAATGTCCGAGCTATCTATGACAGCAGTTCAGACGCAATGGCATACAGTTGAAAGAGAATGAGCGCTGCAATCAGTGGTAGTAACGTGAAAGCAATTCGCATACTGCCATGCCGTCAGCAGTATGCAAATTGCCTACACGTCACCACCTTAGCAGTCACTGTCTTTCAACTGTACGCCACTGCACCTCCCATCGGCATGATGCCCCCCAATTTGTTGTGTGCTGAGGGTACCCAATCTCCCTCAGCACATGCACACTCCCAAGCACACTGTATGTTCGACAGGGTGCCCAGTCCCTCCGGCTCCAGTGCCCCAAAAGCAAACTTCAAGGTGTCATGCTGGGAGCCCACCCCAGTGTGGCAAAAGTCCTGCATCATCATGTGCTCCCCCTGCACACTGTATGGCCACCGGGGGGTGCCCATTCCCCCGTTGGCTCCACTGCCCCCCCAAACAAACTTCCAGGAGCCACGCTGGGAGCCCACCCCAGTGTGGCAAAAGTGCCATGTCATCTTTTTAAATAACCTGTAACAAAAGAAAACGGTCCCTCTTTGACTCAATTGCCCCCAACCCGCACTCCACCCTCTGCGCACCCCACCTCCCACACCCCCTCTTACCCCATACTTACCTCTGGAGGCTGGCACGATGATCTTCAGTGGACCAAGAACATGTCTGCACTCTTCAAAGCCAACCGCGAACTGAAGAAATGCTGGTAAGCTGTAAAATGGCATAAATAGGGTTTTTTCAACTTTGGTTCATATCTCGGTAATTTTTTCGAATTTTTGCACCAAATTTTCAACATGGGGTTCTTGGGAGCCCATCTCATGAATTCAGTCACTGTCATCTGGTTATTCTGTCCAAAAAGGTGATTTTGCGGTCACTGCACGGAATCACCTTTTGGGACCAATTAACAAAATTACAGTGTCACTGTTCATGAGGTGGGCTCTCAAAAAGCCTATGTTGCAAATTTGGGGAAAAAATTCTCAAAAAATGACTGTTTTAAGAGCATGCATTGCGCAGTTTCCACACACACTCGCAAGTTAGCAAATTTGTAATATTTTTACTCCAGATTTTCGACATTGGCATTTTTTCATACCTCCTTATGAACAGTAGAGCTGTCATTTTTCACGTCCTGGCGAAATGTGTTTTGCACTTCTGGCACAGAATAAGCGCAGTCACTGTGGGAAATCAGTGTTTGGGACAGATTAAGAAAATCACAATGACACTGTTCATGAGCAGAGGTCCTAAAATGCCTATGTTCAAAATTTGGTGACAAAGTCCATAAAATGGCTGTATTACTGCGTGCATTGCACAGTTTCTATGCACCCTCGTAACTTCACACATTTGTAATATTTTCACTCAAGATTTTCAACACTGGCATTTCTCCACACATCCTTATGAACAGTATAGCTGTCATTTTTCACATCCTGGCCAAAATGTGTTTTCGCACTTCCGGCGCAGAATAGCACGGTCACTGTGGGAAATCAGTGTTTGGGTCAAATTAAGAAAATCACAATAACACTGTCCATGAGCAGAGATCCCAAAATGTCTATACTGAAAATCTGGTACAAAAAATTCCCCACAATAATTGTGTTACGGGTGTACGTTGCGCAGTTTCTATGCATGCTCATGAATTCATCAGTTTTTTTATATTTTCACTCCAGAGTTTCAACATTTCCATTTTTTTACACCTCCTCATGAACAGTTCAGCTGTCATTTTTCACATTGTGTTCGAAATGTGTTTTTGCACCTGTGGCACCAAATGGCGCAGTCACTGTGCAAAATCACGTTTTGGCTAACAAACTGATAGTATCACTGTTCATTCCGTGGGATCACAAAAAGCCCATGTTGAAAACTTGGAGTAAAAATACCAAGAAACACCCAGGGCATTAGGGTTTCCGACCATAACGCCCTACCCTGTAAGGACTGACAGGCATCAGGGGTGTGACTTGGGATTGTTGACGGTAATGCCAATTCCATTCCACCCTTCCCCCACCCTGCAGCCAGTGACAGGCATCGACGTGTGCCTTGGACTCTTTGGCACCAGAGTTCACAACATTCTCCTATACTGCGCCCATTTCAGCATATTTCCTTATGGAATGAGGTGAGTGTAAAGCCCGAACACCCCAAGGCACACCTTGACACTTGTCAGTGTCTGCAGGGTATGGTGAGGTGAAATGTCATGACTGTTATGGGCAATGACCCAAAGGCACACCCCAATGCCTGTCCATCTCTGCAGGGTAGAGGTAGAGTTGGCATCAGTTCAATACATCACTGCCATTTCTATACTGCATCTGTCTAACTCCTGCACTTCCACTGCTAATGCCAGCAAGCAAGCATTCGGCATTGACAAATGCTTGTTGACCAATACAATGAACGAAGAGTAAGGTCCTACATTATCTAAAGTATTTAGTAGGTCACAAATTAGGAGAAAGTACAATAAACCAGGAGTCACTAAGGATAAGCATGATTTTTGTAGACATCATATTTGTTAGCCTTTCATTTTAGTGGCCACTTGCTCTTTAAATAGTGGTGAAATGGTTACCATCAATTATATGACAGGTTTCCATTGTAAGCCAATAAACAGAGGAAAACTGACATTTAATACCCCACAAACTACTGCAACCACTCCCTAAGTATCCACATTTTAGACACGCCTACACCAATTTATTCATGTTTAAGACTTGCCCATGATTGTTACCGTATGTCATTAATTAGAAGTCGCAGCTTTGATTAGAATTTTTAATGTTGACCTGCGGCTTGTATTCAAGGGTGGCTTGTATTTAAGGACGACTTGTATTGCAAAATCTTATTTTAAGTGTGAAAAAGAAAATATTACACATCCTGAATATGATCAGATATACTGTTGCTGGTCTACTTCATAGCAAAATAAGCACAACAAACATGAACTAAGATCAAAAATGTAAAACAAAATACAGTAATCATATTTACAGACATTAAAATCAGAGTCCCACTTACAGAGCTTTATCTGACATGAGTTCAGCCCTGATTACAAGCCACTGCTTCTTTTTGAGGGAGGCTTTAATTGCAAGTATTAATTATGACCTGTGGCTTGTATTTGAGGGTGACTTCTATTTGAGGGCTGTTTTTATTACATTAAATACGGTAATCCAAATTCATGCCATGCCCACAATAGCATATCTACATGTAGTTGACAGAAAAAAGGAAGAACTGGCATCACTGGTTTTGTTCACATAGATTTTAAATTCCTAGTTTCAATGCTCTCTAGTTATAAAATAGCAATACCACTCAAGTAGACAGGGTAGACTCGGAATAGCTGGCTGCTGTGGTTGATTAATTGCCTTGGCCTTTGGCCTCTGGCATTTAAGTAATCCATATCAGTCAGTTATTCTTTCTTATACTGTGGCACTCTCAATGTTATCACTTAATTAATGCTGGAGTTCACACAGCTACATTTATTTTAAACAGGACAGACTTCGGTGGAGGGTCACATCTCTTCTCCCAGGCAACTAAATGGATTTGAAGGTGGCAATGGTTCCTTCTTAATACAACTGATACATTTTTTTGGGAGGGGGGTACTCCACTGCTCTTGTCTTGAATCTAACCTGTTTGGGGGAATTTACAGCTCCTACATTAATAATCTCACATCTATGGGAGTTTCAAATCTCCTCTGTTTTTTAGTCTGATGTATTTGGGGGTTCAGAGGGGTCTTCCTTTACTAATCTGATAGATCTGAGGATCCTTCTCCTCCCTCCACCCCACCCCACCCCCACAATTTTTTCAGCTTTCATACAGAACACCACAGGTCCACAGCAAAGCAATCTGTGTGTGTGTGTGTGTGTGTGTGTGGGAGGATCTCTAAATTCCATGACACTTCAGAAAAAGCCATTACTTCCAGAAGCAGCCCCAAAGCAGAGTAATAAGAGCATTGGAGGTTTTTTCTTTCTACAGAAAAAAGCAATTAAAACTCCACCCCCTCAGAGAAGCAGACCTGAAAGAGTTCGTTCTTGGGAAATCTTCTGCCTTTTGTACGAGTGTGTGTGTGTGTGTTAGATTATTTCTAACTAAAAATGAAATGGAGACTTACCTCAGTCATCAGTCTAATAGTCTATTTTACACAAATTTGTAAAATAAAAACGTGTTATTTCCATGTAATAAAACCTTAGCTATACCCTGTCATTTCAAAAACTTGGAAAATAAGTACCCTCCATCAGAGGCAACATAGCACATTGGTAAGAAGCACATGTCTGCGGAGCAGTAGATCCTCAGATTCGAGTCCCACCATGTGCATTGGCTCACTGCGTAGCTTTAAGCAAGTCACTTGAACCTATTTGTGCTTTATTCCCCATCCCAAACATAAAATGATGTATGAGGAACCCTTACAAACATACACATATACACTAAAACAAGCAGTTGAACCTCCATTATGCATTGCTTGTGTGTTTACTTGAAGCAGGAATGGATTACACTGGCTGGTTTACCTCGGGTTTTTGTTTTTCAGGTTTTTGGGGGTTCCTGAAAAAAAACAAAAACATTTTTGACTCCCTAGTGCAACCACATGGTCCCCTGACTCTCTATTTTCTCTCCATCCACTTGCTCGGCCTCCACCTGCTGCAGCCCACTAATACCCCAAATGGAGATTAAAGATTTTCCAGAATCCAGAAGAAAAATGTTTTAAAATATAATATTTAGACACAATATACATTATATTTCATTAATGTTCTGTATTTATCTCAGTATTACTTGTTACTGAGGTCAGCTGCATAAAATCAGGACCTGGTCCCCAAGATTTCATCTTACCCTCTTGGATTTTTATGTTGGCTTGCACTTGCGTGCCAGCCAACATCTTGCAGTAGTAGCAGATTTGAAGGAGCGGTCACTGTTGGGCGAATGCAGGGCACGCATCAGTAGGTGCGACCCTCATTTCCCAATAAGCCTGCATGCCGGCACCACACCATGACTACATAATGTGGCAAGCACATCTAATGAAAGGTCCACTGCAATGCGAGCAAAGCTCATCATATGCAGTGGACCTCCCAACATGCTTTCCCTGGTGAAAAATATATTAAACATGGCGGTATAATACCGACTTTGGGGGTTCCCAATCCTCCTGTCGGCATGCCGTGAATCACTGTATGTGCTGACGGGGGAGCCCACTCCCCGTCGGCATAATGCACCCCCTATTTGTTATGTGCCAAGGGGGTGCCAAATACCCCATGGCTCTTGCCCCCACACTTCGTTGTGTGCCGACAGGGTGCCCAATCCCTGTCAGCCACAACATCCCCAAAACACTTGGTGGCATGCTGGGAGCCACCCCAGTGTGCCAAATCCTACAAAGACCCGTAAAAAGAAAATGGTCCTCACGGTCTCCCTGCCCCTCCCACAACCCGCCCACCCTCGGTGCACCCTGCCTCCTACACCCCCCCTCACCCTATACTTACTTCTGGAGTCTAGCACAACGATCTTCAGTGGAACAGGAACACATCTGCACTCTTCAAAGCTGACTGCAAACTGAAGAAATGCCAGTAAGCTGTATGATAGCATAAACAGGTTTTTTTCAACTTTGGTGCATATCTCGGGCATTTTTGTGAATTTATGCACCAAATTTTCAACATGTGGTTATTGGGACCCCCCTCATGAATTCAGGTACTGTCATGGCATTATTCCGTCCTGAAAGGTGATTTTGCAGTCACTGCGCAGAATCACCTTTTGTGACCGAGTAATGGAACGACAGTGCCACTGTTCATGGGGGCGCTCTCAAAAAGCCTATGTTGCAAATTTGGTGAAACAAATCCAAAACATGGCTGTTTTACGAGCATGCATTGTGCTGTTTCCATGCACGCTCATAGCTTCGTGAATTTGTAATATTTTCACTCCAGATTTTCAAAATTGGTATTTTTCCACACCTCCTTATGAACAGTATAGCTGTCATTTTACATATCCTAGCCGAAATGTGTTTTCGCATATCCAGCACAGAATAGCGCGGTCGCTGTGTGAAATCAGTTTTCAGGACAGTTTGAGAAAATGGTGGTGACACTGTTCATGAGCAGAGGTCTAAAATGCCTATGTTGAAAATTTGGTGTAAAAATCCATAAAATGACTGTGTTACAAGTGTCGTTGTGCGGTTTCCGCACCCTTGTAACTCATAAATTGCAATATTTTCATGCCAGATTTTCCAGCACTGGCATTTTTCACACTACTTATCAGCAGTACAGCTGTCATTTTTCACAGCCTGACCAAAATGTGTTTCCGCACCTGTGGCGCACAATGGCATGGTCGCGGTGGCACAACAACTTTTGGGACAGATTAACAAAATCACAGCACCACTGTTCATGAGGAGAGGTCCCAAAATGCCTATGTTGAAAATGTGGCTGAAAAACTGCCAAAAATAATTGGGTTACGGACGTGTGTTGCACAGTTTCTATGCATGCTCGTAACTTCACCAATTTTTCATATTTTCACTCCAGATTTTCAATGTTGCCATTTTTTTACATCTCATCATGAATAATACAGTTGTCATTTTCCACATCCTGCCCAAAATGTGTTTTCATCCCTGTGTTGCCAAATGGCATAGCTGCTGTGCAAAACCACCTTTCAGCTAACAAACTGATTGTGCTGCTCTTCATGAGGTGGGGTCACAAAAAGTCTATGTTGAAAATTTGGAGTGAAAATACCAACAAATGCCTACAACGTTAGGGTTTCCAAGTGTAACACCCCACCCTGTAGAGACTGCCAGGTGTCAGGGGTGTGACTTAGGATCATTGGCTGTAATCCTCATGCCATTCCACCCCCACCCCCACCCTGCAGCCAGTGACAGGCATCTAGGTGTGCCTTGGAGTGTTCGGCCCTAACGTTCACCCCATTCTCCTATACTGCACCCATCTCAGCATATTTCATTATGGAATGGGGTACGTATAAGGCCAAAAGACCTGAAAGCACACCACGACACTCGTCAGTGTCTACAGGGTAGGGTGAGGCCCATTCTTCTATACTGCACCCATCTCAGTGTATGTCCTTATGGAATGGGGTACGTATAAGGCCCAAAGACCCCAAAGCACACCACGGCACTTATCAGTGTCTACAGGGTAGGGTGAGTCCCATTCTCCTATACTGCATCCGTCTCAGTGTATTTCCTTATGGAACAGGGTAAGTATAAGGCCCAAAGACCCCAAAGCACACCATGACACTTGTCAGTGTCTACAGGGTAGGGAGAGGTAACATGGCATGAGCGTTATAGCTGATGCTCCAAAGGCACACCCCGGCGCCTGTCAGTCTCTGCAGGGTGGGGGTGGAGTTGGTGTCAGTTCCATACTTCACTGACATTCCTATTATGCATCTCTAACTCCGGCACTACCAATGCCAATGCCAGCGAGACAACATTCAGCATTGACAAATGCTTGTTGAATCTAGTATAATAGTAAGCCACTCTACCAACACAACTTTCACGTTCATCCAGTATTTTATTCATAAATATTTTGTAAATTTATTTTCCTTAGTTAAAGGACATTTGTAATTTAATTTCCTTTAAATGCTTCAATCAGCCTTTGAAAATGATTTAAAAAGCACCCCTTGCATTTTGAGATATTGGTGCTAAAATTTCAGGACTAAATGTCCCTTTCCCCCCACCCCCCAGTAGGAATGCAGTGTATGCTACTTCCCCAGTCAGGGGAGAGCTTCCTGTTGTCCCCAGGGCTGCAGCCACAATAGCAGCAAAGGCTGCTATGGGGGGGGGGGTGTGGAGTCCGAAAGGTTACGCTGGGAAGAATGTGCTCATAGTGGGGGAACTCCATTGTTAGGGGTAGGCGGTCTGTTGTATAGACTGGGTGGGGACTGTTTTCCAGGGACAACAGCAGATAGGGCACTCCCTCTGACAGATGGGAAGGCTGGGTGATGGGGGGAGGCCAGACACAAATCTCTATGTTGAATTGAATGATCTAGCAGGGAAGCCAGTAGGGGTAGTTAAAGACAGCTGCAGGGCACTGGGGGCCAGGCTCAAGGGATTGGATGGCACTGTAACCTTCTCAGAGGTTCTCACAATATACAAGAGGGGGGAGGCAAAAAAGCTGACAATCTTCCTATTCAGTGATTGGTTGAAAGATTGGTCCCCCGAAGAGGGCTTTTGCTTCCTGGGGGACTGGGCTGCCTTTTGGTGGGACAAAGGCCTATTTTAAACTGAATGGCCTTCATCCCATAAGGAAGTGAAAAAGAGCACTGAACCAGAGGTTTGAGACTTTCATCTCAGGGCAGCTGAGCTAGTGGGGGTGGGGGTGGGGATAGGGCTAGGGTCACCCAGTGAGTATGCCCAATTAAGGGAGATCTAGTAAGCACTCCCCCAATCAGAAAGGGCATTCAGGGAGCTGAGCAACACAGATGGGGTATATGGCAAGCTCATACACCCAGGACAGAGAGAGAACCAAACCAGATGGGAGGAGGGTCTGGACAGAAGCATATCAAAGGGAACTATTAAATGAAGTCTGACCAAAGAATGGGGGAAGGGCAGCAAATGTGGTTCCTGGAGGTTGGTCTGGTTAAATGCCAGAAGCCTTGGTAATAAAATTAGTGATCACAAGGCCATAGCAGCAGATGGCAGCTCAGACACAATGGCAGTGGTGGAAATGTGGGCGTCATCCAACAATGACTGAATATCATGCTCCCAGGCTACATATTATTCAGGAGGGACAAGCAAATGAGGTGAGGGGGGGAGTCTGAACTTTACTTTAAGGAAGGTATCACAGTGTTGGAATATACAGAGACTGGGGATGGGGGCTTAGTGGAATCATTCAGAATTCTTATACTATGCTGTTGTTGCTCTTTCATTAACATGGAACCTTTGTAAATAAGCTTTTAGCTCAAAGGTTGTTATTCTGAGACAATAATCACAATAAAACCTTTGTAAATGAGCTTTTAGCTCAAAGGCTGTTATTCCGAGACAATAATAACAATTAAATAAATAAAAAACTATAAGCGCAGCTTATGACAGATGGGGGAAGGATTATCCTCATAAGAGTAATCTACAGACCCCCCAGTCAGTCACAGAAAGTAGTCAGGGCTCTAACTGAAGAGATTAGGAGGGCATCAGCTAGATGATAAATTATCCTATGGAAGACTTCAACCTACCAGATGCAGACTGGAGTATCCCAGCGGCATGGAGTACCAGAAATCGGGCATTGGTGGATACCTTCTAGGATGTCTCCTGTCCTGACTGAATGTGTAGAGGAGCAAATGAGGAACCTGACTATACTAAAACTAGTTCTGACAAGCTGAGATAGCATTGGGGGGGGGGTTTGATGAAAAATCCACTTGGTTCTAGCAACCACAGCAGTGTGTTTTGATATAACCCTGAAAGCCCAAAGGCAGTTGACCCACACACTGGTCCTCAACTTTAGGAGGGTGGATTTTAGTAGAAGGATGGAGGAGAAGCTAAGGGGGTGGCTAGTGGAGTGTCAACAACTGAAAGGGGCAGAGACTAAGAGCAAGTGGAAACATACTAGAGATGGGGTCCTAGCCGTCAAAAAAGTTTGCCTCAGGCAAGTGGGTAAGAGGATGAAAGGATGAGCTCCCAACTCACCTCTTTTCTATCTGACACCTCCTTTTTCACCCTTTTCCAGTCTGGTTTCAGGAAAAAATACTCAACCACCACCTCTCTCCTACAGTTCACAGACTTCATCCTAACCGGGATGGACAATGGACAAATTACCTCTGCCATTTTTGCCAACCTGGCCAAGGCCTTCGACACCGTCTCTCACTCCCTTCTCCTCGACTCACTCCCGGCAGCTGGCCTATCCCCCTCTGCCACAAACTGGTTCAAGGCCTATCTTATTGGCATAACCCAATCAGTTAAGATCTTGTATGCCACTTCCCTTCCCCTCCCCTCCCGATTAGCACTGGCGTCCCTCAGGGCTCTGTATTACGGACCCTCCTATTCTCCATATTCTTAAACGACCTTCCCTCTGTTTGCTCCCCCTCCTCTGCTATACATATGTATGCCGATGATACAGTCCTGTATGCATCTGGTTCCTGTACTGCTGAGGTTACAACCAGCTTACAGCAAGACTTCAACAAAGTTCAGCTCTGGTTTGCTAACCATCAACTTTTCCTTAATGCCAAGAAGACTGTCTCCATGACCTTTGGCACAAGGCAGAGATTCTCTAGGCTTCCCTCCCTACCCACTTTCCACACCCTTGATGGGACTTTTCTTAAGGACACATCCTCCTTCAGGTACATACCAACACCTAAACTTCTCTGGACATATTGACGCTATCCAGAAAAAAACTGCGCCCCACACTTGGTGCCCTGTTCAGGAACCACAGTTGCATCCCTCCTTCAGCTAGGTGTGAACTTGTTCAGAAGATGATACTGCCCAGTTTTCAACTACTGTGACGTAGTCTACGGTGTTGCCCCTAAGTCATTCCTGGCCAGACTGGACACCCTCTTCAATTCCTTCTGCTGCTTTGCCCTGGATGCCCCCCTCACACCCACCACTGCAATCTGTGTTGTGCCCTATCCTTTCCCTCTCTTACAAATAGGCAATTCTCCCACTGTGCTAAATTCACCTCCAAGCATTGGTTGGGTGAGCTCCCTTCCTACCTCATCTCCTCTTTTATAACACCCCCCCATGCTCCCATTCCCTTAGATCAACAGATTCCCGCACCCTGGTAGTTCCCCGCAGATCCACACAAAACAGCCAATCCGGTTACTCTCACTGCCTCCCACAAATCTGGAATTCCCTCCCCCCTCAAATCCAGTACTCATCCTCCACCTATTCCATTAGCTGTGCCCTCAATAATTACCTTGCACATAGCTGATCCTGCCATGCCCTTCCCTAATTCCCTCCACTAAGCCCTGGCCAAACCCTACCCCTCTACCCTCACCTTCATTTTACCCTGTGCACCCCCACCCCCCAAATTTCTAGCTCTCCTCCCCTTCCTCCAAATTGCTCCCCCTTACTGGCCTCCCTTGATCTCTCACAGAATGTAAGGGACCCTGAATGCTCTCCATGGGTCCCTCTCCTACCCCCAAGGAGCTTGTATCTCTCATCTACTCCCTTCCCCTACCATCCCTCCTATCTCCCTAGACTTGCAGTCCTCTTGGAGGGTTCTTAACATCCTGAAGCAGTCCTACTGCATCTAGGCTTGTCTCCTCTCCTTCCCTCTCCCCCATCTACCTATCCATAGCCTTTGCAGTCCCCTTGCAGGATTCTCAGCATCCTGAAAGGGCCCTACTGTGCTTAGGCATGTCTCCTCTCCTTCCCCTCCCCCATTCTACCATTTCTCCCTAGCCTTCGCAGTCGCCTTGCAGGGTTCTCAGCATCCTGAAGGGGTCCTACTGGGCCTAGGCTTGTCTCCTCTCCTCTCCTCTCCTTCCCCTCCCTTATCTACCTTTCTCCCTAGTCTTCATAGTCTCCCTTGCAGGGTTCTCAGCTTCCTGAGGGGGTCCTACTGTGCCTAGTCTCGTCTCCTGTCCTTCCCTTCTCCCATCTACCTTTCTCCATGGCCGTCACAGCCCCCTTGTAGGGTTCTCGGCATTCTGAAAGGGTCCAGCTGAGCCTAAGCATATCTCCCCTGTTCTATCTAGCCACTATCTTGGCTTTTCATGACTACTAGCAAGGTCCAATGCAACCTGATAGACTATTGATTAGGTCCCATCCCCTCCAAAGGTGTGAATTCTCTTCCCCTCAAGGGTTCAATTCTCACTCCCTCCCTCTCCTATCACTCCCTATCTACTGACCTTCCCCAACCCCCTTGCAGGGTACCCTGCATCCTGAAGGATCCTCTCTTGGGTTAGGTCCTATTCCCCCTCCTAGCATTAAGTCACACCTCCTCATTCTTTCTCTCGCCTCCCTCTTTAAACCCCTACAGCCTTATCCCTCTTTCTATCTAGCCCCACACCCCCCTTGCAGGGTTCTCCACATCCTGAAGGGGTCTCTCTGGAACACAGCCTTATCCCCTTCTCTCTGGTTCCCCAAGTCCCCTTGCAGGATTCCTCGCAAAAGCACTTGTTTACTTATTAACCCGGCACTTATTACTGTCCACTGTTTCTACCTATTATGCTCAACACTATTGTAATATTATTTGTAACACCTGCCTTACAACTGTATGTTAATGTTGATCTTGTAACTTGAATGTTTAATGTCTCATTCCTATTGTACCCCTCTCCCCAGGTCGCACTGGGAGACGAGCGACTTGTCCCTCAGTGTGCCTTCCTGGCAAAACATTTCAATAAATAAATAAACACGAGGCCTGTGTGGTTTTCTAATGAGGTCTGGGTAACACTGAGGGCAAAGAAAGCAGTCTTCAAAATGCATAAGGATGAGGAGACAGTGGCAAGCAGAGAGCTCTGCCTTGCCAACACAAAGGAAACTAACAAGGCAATAAGGAAGGGCAAGGCAGAGATGGAGTGTTATACTGCAGAAGGGGTGAAACAGAATGATAAGGCCTTCTTCAGATATGTCAGGAAAGGAGAAATAACGAGGGGGTACAGAGAGGTTGAAAAATGGCCAGGCTTGGGGGGAGGATGTGTAGAAAGTGGATACTCTGAATGAATACTTATGCGTGGTTTTCACTGTCAAGGAGGTAGCCACTGCCAGAGTGAAACATTCAGGTCAGTGGGAAACAATATGGCAATTCCCCTCAGAGGGCAAGTAAAAAAACTGGAAGACTTTGGTGTTAGGAAAGAAGTCACGGGGGGGGGGAGCCTGGGAACTGGCTTGGATGAAGAACTATTTATGTATGTATTTATTTGTTTATTTTTATTCTTTGGTTACCAGTTAAGGCCCACAAAGCACAAGTGCTTATTTTCATGAGCGACCCATTAGCACTTGGGATATTAAGTGACTTGCTTAGATTGACATGGTATGCAAGAGAAGTTTGTGGGAATCAAACCCAGGTCTGCTGGATGTAACAAGCTCATTCACAGCTCATTACTCTAACCACTAGGCTATACTGCCAGCACCATCGTGAAGGGTGGTACTAAATGGTACATAGTCCAAGGTCAGAGGGATTATGTGTGGGCTCCCAAATGGGTCAGTCCTGGGCTCCATACTCTTCAATGTGTTCATCTGTAACACAGCTGAACGGATTCAGAGAAAGATGTGTCTATTTGCAGGTGACACCAAGATATGTGACAGGGTGGATAGTGAAGAAAGTATAAAGGAGTTGAAAGAGATCTGGAGAAATTGGAAAGATGGTCTGAGATCTGGAAACTGAATTTTTATGAGAAAAAGTGCAAGTTTATGCACTTGGCGGGGGCAATTCCATGTGTTCCAGTTCAATGCATGGCCAAAGGGTCGGTGCAAGAGAAGGGATTTTGGTTCCTCTGGGACTGGGGCCCAACAAGGAGTGGTTGTAGGTTGTTTAAACAGAATGGCTTGCACCCAAAAATGAGGAAGGCAGGAGGGTTCTGGGAGAAAGGTAGGCATAACACATAGCTAGTTTAAACTAGTTTGGGGGGAGTCAGAGTGCCAAGGCACAGACAAAATATCACAAATATTGGGGGGAGGCTTTTTGACCTCCCCACACTGAACTCAGAAGGATAAAGTAAACTTATGGAAAAGGTAAAATGGGGAGTGAGGGGTTAAATGGTATGTGCCAACACTAGGAGTCTGGGCAACAATATGCCAGAACTTCAGGCACTGGTCGTGGAGGGGGGCATGAACTGGTGGCAGTAAGAGGACGGGGTGGGGGTAACCTTGAACCACAACTGGGATATGACCATACCAGGCTACACCATATTCAGAAATGACAGAGCAAATGATAGGGGAGGAGGGATAGCGTTGTATGTTAAGGAGGAGATTGAAGCAATAGAAATAGGTAGTCTTGGTGGGGGGGCAGGTGAATTGGAGGCCCTGTGGGTACTAGCAGGAATGGAAGGGGAAACTAATCTGGACTGTGGTGTTCTACAGGTCACTGGGCCAAGAACAAGTGATAGACAGGGCACTGGGAGAGGCACTTAAGAAGGCAGCAAGTCTAGAGGATGTGGTGGTAGCTGGGGATTTCAACATGCCAGACGCAGACTGGAAAGTTTCAATCACGGCTAATACTAGGATTCAGATTCTGGTGGATGTCTGCCAGGAGGCATTTCTAGAGCAATTAGTTCAGAGCCCAACAAGGGAGGTGGCCTTGCTGTATCTGGTGCTCTACAACAGTGTGAGGATTCAGAACGTAGCAGTCATGGAACCACTCAGTTCCAGCGACCACAGGACAGTGGCACTGGAGGTCCCGGTGGAGACAGGTAAAGAGGCAAAAGGAATAAGGGTATGGGGCTTTAAAAATGAGGACTTCAGCAAAATGAGGGAAAAAAATTGGAGAATAGCATGAAGGGCATAGTAAAGGTAGGTGGCATAGAAGAAAAGTGGCAGCATTTAAAAAGGCAATGATAGATGTGGCAAACTACTCCATTCCAAAGGTATCTAAGAGTAAAAGTGTTAAGAGGCCAATGTGGTTCACAGCCAATGTAAAGGCAGCAGCAAGAACTAAAAGGAGCACATTTTTCAAGTATAAGTGTTGTCAAGGGGAGGAAGATAGAGTGAGGCATCTGGAAGCCACAAGAGAAGCCACCAGGAAGGTGAGGGAGACCAAAGCAGAGACAGAGCTCTGGTTGGCAATGGGGGTGACAAAAAGGGACAAGGCATTCTTCTGGTACATCTGGAAGAAGCGCAAGGTCAAATGGGTATCGTGAGATAAGAACAGTCAGGAGTGGGAGGACAGGGAAATGGGAATGGAAGATATACTGAACAATTATTTTTGTTCAGTATTTACTATGGAGAAGTATGGGCCACTGCCATATTGCAGGTTTAGAAAGGGAGGGAGCAAAGATGCTGGGGCAAAGGTCCAGATAACAGAGTAAAGGGTTTTGGAGAAGCTAGCATGGTTGAAAGTAGATAAATCCATGGAACCGGATGGTTTACACCCAAAGATGCTCCATGAGGTAGCAGAGGTTATAGCAAGACCACTAGCAGACATTTTCAGTAGCTCACTAGCCATGGGAGTGGTCCTTAGGGACTAGAGGACAGTGGATGTGGTTCCTTTACACAAGAGTGCGAAGAGGATGGGCCTGGGAACTATGGGCCAGTCAGCTTGATGTCTTTAGTGGGGAGGATCATGGAACCTCTACTGAGGGAGGATGGGGTGGATTTCCTAGAAAGGAATGGGCTGCAGGACCCCAGACAGCATGAGTTCACAAGGAGAAAGTCATGCCAGACAAATCTGGTCTTGCTTTTCAGCTGGTTACCACAGCAGTAGACAAGGGGCAGGCAACTGACATAGTATACCTTGACTTCAGCAAGGCCGTTGACTTAGTTACCTGAAGGAGGATGGTCAAAAAAGATTAGGTACCTTGAGGTAGAAGAAAAGATGTTGAATTGAACAGAGAGCTGACTGGGTGGTAGAACACAGAGGCTGGTAGTCAGTGGGGAGTTTTCAGAGGGGAGAGAAGGGAAATGACAAGCGGTGTACCTCAGGGACCTGTACTAGGACCAATCCTCATCAGTATTGTCATCTATGACATAGGTGAAGGTATAAATGGCAATATGCCTCTTTGCAGAAGACATAAAGATCCGCACAAAGGTAGCCTCAAAGGAAGGGAAAAGAGAACTAAGGGAGGATCTAGGCAGGTTGAAGACTTGGTCTAGGATTTGGCACCTGAACTTTACTGCTAATATATGTAAAGTAATGCACTTAGGGAAAAGGTACCCAAGGGTGCAATTCAAAATGGGAGGGGTGATGATATTGGAGACCCTAAAAATGTTTGCACACTGCAAAGCAAACAGAATGCTGGGATGCATAGGGAGAGGGATAAGCAATAGAAGGAGGGGGAGTGCTTCTCCTTCTGTACAGGTCACTGGTGCTGCCGTACCTGGAATACTGCAGGAGGTACTGGAGCCCACACCTGAGGAAAGACTGCAACAAGGTGTAGGCAGTACAGCACAGGGCAACTAAGATGGTGTATGGCCTTGGGAATTTGACATACAAGAAGAGGCTGCAGGACTTAAACAGGTACACCCTGGTGAAGAAAAGGAAAAGAGCTGACGTGATTGAGACATACAAGCACCTGCATGGGATAAACAGAGTAAATGCCAAGGAGCTATTCACTTTGAGTTCAAACACAGGGGTGGGAGGGAATTCACAACAGGGTGGAGATTCAAAAAGGACATCAGGAAGTACTTCTTCATGGAAAGGGTGTTGGATACATGGAATAAGCTACCAGAAGAAGTACTACAGGCCACGTCAAATGGCAGTTTCAATCAGGGATGGGACAGGCAGGTGGGTTTGGTTAGAAAAGGGGGGGGCAATAAAAAAAAGGGGAGGACTGCCTGCCAGGTGGCATAGAGGGCTAAGGCGCTGGTGCTTTACCTCGACCCATGCCGGCGACCCAGGTTCAGTATCGAGCCCGGGGCATTGGAGGTCGGCATGGGGGGGAGGGCAGAGCTGGATGGAGCTGCCAACAGGCAAGCTCTCCTCTCCTCTCCTCTCTGTGGAGGGAGTACGGCGTCCCTCAGCTGATGGGCGACCCCCAGTGGAGGCTGGAGGAAGCTCAAGGCGACGTGGCCTAGGCACTAGGCCTGGGGTGGGGGAAGGAGGCCGTGACTGGGGCTGTTCGGCGCATGCGTGTCTCCACGCACATGCGTGCTGACTCCTGGGGCCTTCGAGAGAAAACACTCGGAGAAAAAAATGCTGGTCGGCAGGGTGAAGACCAACCCCCCCACAGGCGCTGCTCCCGGGCCGGGCAGGTAAGAGCCGATGATTCCGGGGGACAGAGCTGGGGGGGTCAGTCAGATGGGGGTTGACTGGCAGGGAGGAGCATAAAGAAATAAAAAAAAAATAGGAAGGACTGCTGCCAGGGCAAGGCAGAATAGCTGGGTAGGGTGGGCAGACTGGATGGGCCAAGAGCCTTTGTCTGACATCAGTGTCTATGTATGTATCTATGAAATTCAGGGACTGAGTACTGGATGGAGGATATGACTGGAGCAGACCTCAGAGGAGAAGGGTCCAGGAGTAATTAGCAACAGCCTCAAGACCTCAGTCCAGTGAAACAAGATATATGGGAAAGGTAGCAGGATGCTGGGATGCATAGGTAGAGCCCTCTCAAGCAGAAGAAAGGAAGTGATCCTAACATTGCATAGCTCCTTGGTGAGGCTGCACCTGGAGTGCAGCGTGCAGTTCTGGAACTCTCACCTGAAAAGGACAAGTACCACCCAGAGCTGATCTAGAGCAGAGTGACTAGAATAATTCATGGCCAGCAGGGAAGTACTTATAAGGAAAGGCTGGGTGACCTCAATACACTACGTACTGACTAGAGGCCAGAAGAGAGAAGGAATACATGATTGAAAACTTCCGATACCTGGAGGGTATAAACAAAGTGGACAATCAGCCATCATTTAAGCTTCATGAGATGTTCATCGCAAGAAGCCTCACTGGGAATTTTGGAAAAACATAAGGAAATACTTCTTCACAAAGAGAGTGGTGGAAAGAACAGTTACGTAAGAACTTACCGTGACAGTAGATCTTCAAGGGGCTCTCCAGTCATTAGATAACACCATAGGAACCTTCGCCATCAGTGAAGGGGACTCAACACAGAATATTTTCAGCAGTACAACTGGGGCCGCCCACGCCGTCAACGACACCAACCCGCCAGCTCTCCCCCGACCATAAGTTTTGCACCTTTTGTTATCTTTTGCTTCGTTGGAGATTGTATTCTATTGTAACAAAATTGTAATTGAACTGTAACTTTTTTGTTTGTAAGTACTGTGTCCCTTGTACTACTGTTCTGATGTCCTCTTTGTGACGAGGTACCTTTGTAAATGAGCCTCTGGCTCAAAGGTTTCTAAACTGATGTTTAACTAAATAAATAAATAACTAAATAAATAAATATATAGGCATGAGTGGTCTCACTCCCTCCTCAGCTCTTTCCCTCCTGTAGACTAAGGGAGCTAGGCCCTTGCCCTGGGGGACTGAGGAGAGAAAGAGGTATCCAGACCTAAGTAAAAAGCTGGATACACCAGATAGCCAGTTCATAGACGGGATCCCCAAGAAGGGGGATGGTGGGATGGAAAATACACCTGATGACTGAGATCCTCTCGAAGATCTACTGTTACAGGAAGTTCTTACGTAACTGTTCTATTTTCTTCGGGGCATCTCAGTCATCAAGTGACGCCATAGGAATGAGTACCAATCAGTGACAAGTGTAAACAGACAGTCTGGGAGGAGGGCTCTCAATAAACTTAAGACAGGAGTCCCTGTAGCACAGCCCTGCCAAATCCAGCATGGGCTCTTGAGGCAATGTCCAGACTGTAATGCTTGGTGAAAGTGTGGACTCTACTCCAGGTGGCAGCCACACAAATGTCAATGACTGAGACCCCTTTGAAACAAGCCAGTGAGGTAGCCAAGCCTCTGGTGGATTGAGCACAACGCAGTTCTTTGCCATACTTGTAGCAAAACAAAATGCAATTTGCCAACCATTTAGATAAACACTGCTTAGAAACTGAAATGCCCTCTCTACCCAGGGTGAAAGAAACAAACAACTGCTTTGACTTTCTGGACTCTTTAGTCCAAAGCAGGTAGTACTTCAAAGTTCTGCACATATCTAACGTATGGAGCAGTGCTTCCCCTGGATTGACACGCTCAGGAAAATAAACAGGAAGGTGGATAGACTGATTTAGTGTGAACTCAGAAACCACCTTAGACATGAAATTAGGATCTGTGTGCAAATAAGGCTCCTCGCACCAGAGGGCCTGAAGCTCTGAAATTATTCAAGCAGAAGTAACTGCAACTAAATATAGTGATTTCCAAGAGAAAAGGCACAAACAGTGATTGGTTCAAAAGGAGACAAGGTCAACTTCTCCAAAATAAAATTCAAGTCCGAAGCCAGAACAGGGGAATGGACTGGAGGTTTAAGATACAGGATGCCCCTAAGAAAGGTATGGGAGACACCCAGCTGAGCAATCATGTGGTCACCAATGGGCTCATGAAATGCAGAAATAGCCAAAAGGTGGACCTTGAGGGAGGAATACTGGAGGACTGAGTCAGACAGTGAGATCAGGTAGTCCAGGATATGATTCACCGAACAGATGAAAGGGTCCAAGTTATATTTGGCAGCCCAGATGGCAAACCGCTTCCACTTCATGGCATACGTGGCTCAAGTGGAAGGCTTCCAAGCAGCCACCAGGACATCTGCAACCCTGTTAGAAACCCCGAACCTGGCGATGGCTATTTTTTCAGGAGCCAGGCATGCAGATGAAGGGACCTGAGATTGGGATGGATCAGGATCCCCTGATCCTGGGTCAGCAGATTCCACAGAGACGAAGATGGACCGGGGGTTCCTCTGCCAGCTGCTGAAGTAGAGGAAGCCATATCTGGCGAGGCCAGAATGGAGCCACCAGAATCATGCTGGCCCCCTCCATCTGCAACTGGATTAGTATCCTCTGTATCAGAAGAAATGGAGGGAATGTGTAAAGAATCCTCCCACTCCAAGTGAGGGACAACGCGTCTCGCCAGAAAACTCCAGGCCCTGAATCTAACAAGCAGAAACTGGGCAGTTTTACGTTGTGTGGGGAGGCAAAAAGGTCCAGCTCTGGACAGCCCCATCTAAGAACGTAAGAACATGATGGCAGATGGGGACCGCATGATCCATCTAGTCTGCCCATTATTTGACCTACTCTCCCAAGTATATTCCCTTATTTCAATATTCCGCTATCTTTGTCCTAAGATATTTTGAACTCCTTAATTGTCTTGGCATCCATGACCTCCTGCGGCAACCTGTTCCATGGCTCCACCACCCTTTCGGTGAAGAAAAAACTTCCTAATGTTGCTCCGAAATCTCCCTCTCATTAGACGTCTGTTGTGGTCTCTAGTACGTGCCTCCTTACTTTCTTGGAAGAGGCTCTGATCTTGCACTGAGTTGATAACCTTTAGGTATTTAAAGGTTTCCATCATGTCTCCTCTGTTCCACGGATTACACGTTTAATTCTTTAAGTCTTGTCTCATAGGGTTTGTGGTGGAGGTCTTGAACCATCTTTGTAGCTCTTCTTTGCACAGTTTCCAAGTGGTCTATATCCCTTTTAAAGTGGGGTCACCAGAACTGGACACAGTATTTCAGATGTGGCCTTACCAAGGATCTGTAAAGTGGGATTATCACTTCACACTTTCTACTTGTGATCCCTCTTCCGATGCAACCGAGGATGTTACTGGCTTTCTGTGCCACCTTCTCACATTGTCTCCCTACCTTTAGGTAATTAGATACCATGACCCCTAGGTCCCGTTCTAGGTTCATGATGGCTAATTGTTCACCCCCTGGACAGTAATTTTTTCCTGGGTTTCTTATCCCTAGGTGCATGCCCTTACACTTTTTGGTGTTGAAATTCAGCTGCCAAGTTCTGGACCATTTTTCCAGTTTTGTTAGGTCCGATTCCATTGCTATGGCCCCTTCCTGTATGTCCACCCTGTGTCATCTGTAAACAGGCACACTTTCCCCTCTAATCCATCTGTGATGTCACTGATGAATATGTTGAAGTGGCTTGGTCCAAGCACGGAACCCTGCGGAAACCCCCGGTCACCATCTCCTCTCTTGACAGGGTGTCATTCACTACAACATTCTGAGTCCTCCCCTGAAGCCAGTTTCTCACCCAATTAACAATTTTCTCACCTACACCTGCATTTCCCAGTTTGTTAATAAGCCTCCTGTGGGGGACATAATCAAAGGCCTTACTAAAGTCTAGATACACAATATCTACTGCCCCACCTTGGTCTACTACTTTTGTCACCCAGTCAAAGAATTCTATCATGTTTGTCTGGCATGACCTACCAGTTGTGAAGCCATGCTGTTTAGAGTCTAGCCACTCACTGGTTTTCAGGTATGCCACTATCCTTTCCTTTAGTAACAATTCCATGATTTTCCCCACAATTGAGGTGAGGATGACAGGGCGATAGTTTCCTGCCTCTTCCTTGCTTCCGCTCTTGTGTAGGGGTACCACAGTGGCCTTTTTCCAGTCCCCTGGTACCTGTCCACTCTCCAGTGATTTATCCCTGTTCACAAAAAAGGGGATACCAAAAATATGTCAAACTATAGACCGATTGCCATTCTCTCTACCCTAAATAAACTTCTCAAGAAGGCCATCGCTACTCAGGTCACAAATTACCTGCACTTTCACAACCTTATATCCCCTACCCAGCATGGATTCTGAACAGGACACAGCACCACAACTGCACTACTTCAGCTGACAAATGCAGTCCTTACAGCGATGGATAAGAGCCTGCTCACTGGGGCCATATTTATTGATCTCACAAAGGCATTTGATCTTGTGAATCACTCTCTGCTACTTTCCAAACTGTCCCACCTTGGCTTTGGCCTGTTGACCACCTCCTGGTTCGATAGCTACCTCTCAGGGAGGTTGCAATTTGTCCAAATTGAATCTGCCGTCTCAAATCTTTCCCCTACCTCTGTTGGAGTCCCCCAAGGATCTATTCTTGGCCCTCTACTTTTCTAACAACTTGCCCTCCCTTCCCTGCTCCTCCTCGTTGATCCTTTATGCTGATGACATGGTGCTTCTCTCCAGTGGTAAAGATCCCTTATCAGTAAGAGCACATCTTCAAGTATAAAATTCGCACTACTCTGAATAAGGCCTGCAGGTTAATTACTGGAGCACCTAGGATGACACACACCTGTCTACTGTATGCTAAAGCGCTGGTACTTGATCTTGACGAGCGCCTCAAATATCTTACCTGTACCCTTACAAATAAGACCCTCCTTGGGCTTTCCCCACCAGGATTGACCACCACCATATGCCGCTCTGTCCCTCTAGTTCATACTCGGACCTCTGGGAAAACCTCTCTTGTTATCCCTAGAGCTAGGACCTCTCACGGCCAAACAGCCTTCAGCTTTAGGGCCCCCTCCTGGTTCAACACACTGCCCTCCTCCATCTCCGAAGCTCCAACTATATCGTGCTTCAAAACTTCCTTCACGTAACCACCTTTATTAACACCCATGCTGTAACTGCCGCTAGTCAAAGTCAGCTCAATACTTATGATAAAGCTTTTACATTAAGCTGCTAAGGACAACATAACTCTGGTATTGTTTGCATCCATCCTACCTGTACCAGCTTGTTTGTATCTATGTCTTAATTTACTGTTATACTTATGTGTTGTCTGCTATACTGTGTATTTTGGTTTGTCTTACTGTGACAAGGTACCTTTGTAAATGAGCCTATGGCTCAAAGGTTTTCAAACTGCTGTTTAAATAAAATAAAATAAAATAAATAAAGTAGACTTCAACTGCTTGCAGGAGTGGTTACTACAGAACAGGCTTCTAATGAATGCTAAGAAAACCATAACTATGCTTTTTGGCCCCGTCAAGAATCAGATCTCTTACTCCAGACTTATTGATACATTCTCTAGATGACTCCCTCTTGAATTCGTTACTCCTTCAGGTATCTAGGAGTCACTCTCACCCATCTCTTGACTTTAACCTCCACATTATGCTACATGTAAGACAGTTTACTCAAAACTTGGTCTTGCCTTTAAATTAGGTCCTCCCTCAATAATGCTGCCTGGCTTGCTGATTGCACAAGGATTCTCCTCCCTGCTCTGACATATTGCCTCAGGTTTACCTTAAAGCTAGCAAAGGAGCTCCCAGAAATGGAGCACCTGCCAAACAGTATATGCAGATTTGCTCTCTGCTGCTCACACACTTACCCATCATTGCCTGCTCTACTCGAACTAAATTGGCTCTCCCCAGACTCGCTCAGACACTATTCTGCGAGCTGTACAATTGAAAATATGATCAGAACGGGGTCCCCTAAATACCTTGCCGAACTATTAACTCAAAGCATACCTCCTCAGGGCATCTGCTCAAACCCAACTTGAAATTCCCAGATATCTCACAAAAAAAAGAGAATGATCCTTCGCAATATCTGCCCCCCGCTCCTGGAACTCCATTCCCTCCCACATCAAACTTTCCAAATTCCACAAGGCCTTTAAACTGGGTCTTCAGGCACACCTGTTAGAATCCGACTGCTGCTCTTGTGCTGTAACTTGAGCCTCTCTCCTAGCATTTTCTCTTCCCTATGGCACTTACTGATTTCCTGCTGGTCTCCAAAATCTGAAAGTTTCCACACCCAGCAGAAATCTATTGTTATAATGCTACTTCATTTAAGTTTTGTTTGCTGTTTGTCATTTCAGTTTAGTCACTGATGTATCATCAGACGAAAATAATTAATGTAATGTTATCTGTTTCTCTTTGTCATCACTGATAATGACTGTACCTGGCTGTATACTGTTCAAATGTTTGTTCTCACCTCATGCTGCGTCATGAAATACTCTTTAATGTTGACTCTGGTCTCCCCTGTCTGTACTCTCCCGGGTCGTGCCTGAATATAGGCAACATTGTTTTCTAGTGTACTTACCCGGTAAACAAAAACCAAATAAATAAAAGAGTTCGGCCAATGGACTGGCAAGTTCCTCCCTAAGCTCTTTCAATCCCCGAGGATACATTCCGTCTGGTCCCCATAGCCTTGTCTGTCTTCAATTTACTTAATTCTTCCAGAACCCTCTCTTTTGTAAAAGGGCTTGTGTCTGCTTCCTGGATGTGGAGACCCGTAGCTAGTGCTGGACCATTACCATTCTGTTCGTTTGTAAAAATGGAGCAGAAGTATTCATTTAATACTTCTGCTCTTTGTGCATCATCCTCCACCTGCTGTCCTTCCTTGTTTCTTAGTCTGACTATTCCCCCCCCCCGGTCTTTCTTTTTTCCCGGATAAACCTATAGAAGGTTTTGTCACCCCTTTTAATTTCTGCCGCAATTTTTTATTGACGGCTGAGGGCTGGCCAGAGTTCAATGGATGGAGCAACAAACCGCTCCTCCAACCAGGCCTTAAAAGGCCTTCCTCTGGGCCAGTCCTTATTAGTTTTCTTCGTTGCAGCCAGAGGTGCCACCCTATCTTGCTCCAAACTGTTGTCCTCACTCTTCCTTGCCTCCTTCCTCTTGCCCTGGTTTGTCTCTCTTGGTGCTTCTCTCCCCCCCCCAACTACTTCTTTGGCCTCTGGCTCCATCGCTTCTCTCCGTCCCTCCCGTTTCTCCCCTTCTCCTGTCTGCTTCTACCCCTTCCCTGTTGCCATCATGGCACTGCTGTTTCCTGGGGTCTGGATGCCTGCCCCACCTCATTGGGCTATCCTGTCCCATACCTGTTCCTCCTGGGATGCCGCCAGCACTCTCATCTCGGGCAGCCCTTCCTGCTCATCGCCTCTCTCCTCTGATGATGCTCATGAGACACAGGGAGCTGCACAGCCTGCTGCTCCATTGTTTCCGGCATGTCCGGGGTGCGTCCTCCCCACTGCACTCTGACTCCACTCTCCTTCCTCTGGTTGATCTTTTGGGCCCCCCCTTTCCGGACACCACTGCCACTCCTCATTCTCACTGGTGCTCCCCACTTGCTCCTGCCTCGCTTGTCTGGGGCTGCTGATTTGGGAATATTCCGGGGGGCTGGAGTGTCAGCCTGGGGTAGTACATCATATCCCTCTCGCCTGTTATAGCTTTTGCATAGCGTTCTGCTTTTCACGTTCACCTTTCCCTTGCTTAGCATCGGTTTCCTATGTTCCTCACAATGTTAGTTATTCCTCTGATGCCTCACTCTCTTAATTCATTGCACCTAGTTGATTTATACATTCCTTATCCCCCCCTACATGGGGCCCACCATCTGTAGCGTTTTTTTGTTCCCAGCAGGAAGTGCTACACATTCTGGCCCTCTGCTGTGATTTTGAGGGCCAGTGCTATGATTTTTCCTGCCCTGTGGTTGAGAGGTATGGTCAGTCGGGACTCTACAGGGTGCATCCCTTAGAGGTTCTTTGCCCCTCTTCCCCTTTCCCCATCACTTGTCTTTAGCTCTGGCCTTTGTTGCTCATTGCTCTTGGTTACACCATGCCGTACTTTCTTACTTTCATCCTGCCTGTGCTTCCCCTTGGTGGACGCTCACCCTCCTCCTCCCATTCCCTCCATTCCTCTTCTTCTCTGACCTCTGCTTTCTTTTGGGGGCTTCCCTATCCTGCTGTCCTGCTATACCACCATATCCTATTCATTCACATTGTCTAATATTCCCTTCTGCATATTGCCCTGCCTACTCTTCTCCTCCTCTGACTTTATTCCCTCATTCTAGTCAAACCTATTCAGAAGTCCTCCTGGTACTGCCTACCTCACTGTCAGCTGCTGGCTTTGCCCAGCTGCTCTTGCTCCTACCTTCATGCAATTCTGTCCATTCCTAATCTGGCTGTCAGTGGACCCAGTTGGCATGCACTCCCATAGTTACCACTCATGGGTAGCTTTCTCTTGACATTAGTCTGGTTCTTCTTTGCTCAGTCCAACCTCAAGGTCTACTCATTCACATTGATTAATCGAGCATACCTCTCATTGGGTCTTATGCTACCTCATAGAACTGCTCTTCATTTGGAGACATGCCTTCTGTGTCCATTGCTCCTTGCCTTGGGGCTATCCTGTAGCCAACGGTCTCGCTCTGCACCCACGAAGTCCGCATCTAGAGCATGCGAACCTTGGAGTGGGGTCCTTCTCCCTTGCCCATAGTGAGAATGTCTTCGCTCCAGGTGGACCTTCAGTTGTCCCTCATCTCAGCGACACCTCTGGATGCAGAATTTATGACTTCCAGCTGTAAGGGATAGGGCTCTCATCATCAGAGCCCCTGTGGCTGTCTGAGCAGATTCAGAGGCACTCTCTACGCTATTCTCCATCAAGACTGCCTCTGGTTTTCCTCCTCTGTTTCATAGACTTGCATAGGCCAGCTGAGTGCCTCAGCAGTCATCTCTCTCCTCTCTTGCTTTTGAGCATCTAGTTGCAGAGACATCGCTCACAACCATCAACAGTTGTCCATTTAGAAGGACAGAGTGACAGCTTCCTCTAAATTGGAATATTTTCCTTCTCCCTCGATCTTGACTCTAAACTGCAGTAGCTGAGGCTTCACTAATTAAAACGTTCTTCAGCCTGGAGGGAAGGCGACCTAGGCCTTGGATCCCCAGAGATTTCCTCCTGAAAGGGGTGTTTTCCTCTCCTGTGTGCCAATGGTCATAATATTAGATAGGCTTGGAGTTTCCTTAGGTTCCGTAGTTTAGTTCTGCTGTTGGATTGAGTTGGATGGTGGCCCCAGCTGTTACCTCTCTCTTTAGGAAGTTCGCCCTTATGCATCTTGTCTGCTTTCATTTCATTCATCATCCTCATCATATCTCATTCTTCTCCTTTCCTTCCCATATACTTCTATCACCTCAATTTCTGGTCTCGATATATTCTGATTTCTCACCTCTTCGATGCTCAGCACCCTTTTGGGTATTCTTTTTGGGCTTCTTCCTAAGCTACCTTTAGCCAAGGGAATTATTCCTATGACACCTATGGGGAGGAACCCCCTCTAGGGTTCCTTGTGTTGTACCCCTACAGGGGGTATATCCCACAGTTAGAGAGGTGAACAGCCACGATGTCTCGAAGTCACACAAGCATACATCTCATCCAGTTGTACAAATTCATTGAAATTGAAGGCTGAGGGCTGTCCGGAGTTCAATGGGTGGAGCAACAAACCACTCCACCTACCAGGCCTTAAAAGGACCTCTCTGGGCCAGTCCTTGTTTGTTTTTTTTGTTGCCCCACCATCCACCCCTCCTCCTCCTCCAGTTGCTCGTCTCTCTTTCCTGTGGGCTTCTTCTTAAGCTACCTTTAGCAAAGGGAATTATTCCCATGGCACCTATAGGGGAGGAACCCTCCTCTAGGGTTTCCCTGAGTCATACCCCTAGAGGGGTTATATTCCACGGATAGAGAGGTGAACAGCCACAATGTATCGAAGTCACACAAGCATACATCTCATCCAGCTGCTCAAGCCCACTGAACTTTAGTGCTTTGCCAACCCTGATTGCCTTCCCAGCCTCTTTGAGCTTGGTCCTGTATTATTCCCTATCACAGTCTTTCTTTGCTTCTTTATACTGTCTGAAGACTTTTTTCTTTTCTTTTATTTTCAGTGCCACCTCTTTCATAAACCAGAGAGGTTTTCTCCTTCTTTTGGTTTTACTGATTACCTTTGAGTATTTTGCTGTGACAATGTTTAATGATGTCTTCAGTGCTGTCCATCTCTCCTCGATGTCTCCATCTTTTATGTTTTCATACAGGCTTGAAAAGGCGGACTTCATCTTGTTAAAGTTTGCATTTTTGAAGTTGAGGATTTTTAGTCTTGTGTGGCTGGTGACTTCTTGTTTGTTGACTGTGAATCATATTGCTCTGTAATCGCTGTTTGTTAGCACAAGGCCTACGATTGCATCTTCCCTTGTTGGTGAATCAACTAGCTATGTTAGACCCGTCTCTGTTGAACACGTTTTCTGTGACGGATGAGAAAAGCTCCCATTCTTGCATGCTTGACTGAGTCCTGCTGAGGCTGTCCACCAGAGTGTTTAGGAAACCTGGTATGTGGATTGCAGAGTGTCAGACTGTGATCCAGTGCCCAGTACCACAATCTCATGACCTCCCAACAAAGGGGGGGTACAAGTGAGTGCCACCCTGCTTTGTTGATGTAGTACACTACACTCAAATTGTCCAACTGCACCAGCAACTGACATGGAGCAAGATGCTCCTGAAAAGCCTGCATGGCGTAGAGCACTGTTTTCATCTCCAGGATGTTGATATGCAGGGAGGTTTCCCACTGGGACCAGGAGCCCTGGGTTTGGAAGAGACCCAGGTGTGCTTCCAGCCCAGATCTGATGCATCCGTTGTTAGGATCTGCTGTGGGGAAGATATCTGGAATGGAACTCCTTGAAGCAGATTCAAGTTGTCCATCCACCACTGCAGTACCTTCTGGACTGGGGAAGAGACCAGGACTCGATGGTCCAACTCGTCCATGCGCTGGTCCCATTGTACCTGGAGGGTCCACTGGAGGGTACGCATATGAAGCCTAGCTAGCAGAATGGTGGGTATGGCCACAACCGTGAGGCCCAACAATATGAGGTACATCCTGGCAGGAATGTACCGACTCTGAGCGACTTCCTGAGCTTGGGTAATGAGGCACTCTGCCATGTTCTGGGGCAGCGAGGCCTTCCCTTGAGCCGAGTCCAGAACCACCCCCACCCCAAATATTGCAGCCCTTGGGATGGTACTAGCACCGACTTGGGCAGGTTGACAGCAATGCCCAGGGAGTAGAAGAGTTGGAGAGTGTGCTTCAGAGTCAGCAGAAGCTGTTCCCTGGACAGGACCTTTAGAAAACAATCATCCAGGTAAGGGAAGACATACAGTCCCTCTTTTCGGAGAGCTGCTGCGACCGCTGCCATGCACTTGGTAAAAACTCGTGGTGCAGATGATGAGTCAAAGGAGAGCACTTTGAACTGATAATGCTCACCCTGAAAGGCAAAATGAAGAAACTTCCTGTGTGAGGGAAAGACTGAGATGTGCAGGTAGGCCTCCTGTATGTCCAGAGAACAGAGCCAGTCCCCGGTCTTAAGGAGGGGCATTAGGCCCGGCAAAGTTACCATTCGGAACTTTTTGTACTGGACAAACAAAGTGGGGTCCTTTAGATTTAAGATGGGCCTCAGATCTCCAGTCTTTTTGGGGACCAGGAAGAACCTGGAATAAATCCCTGGTTTCGCTGGCACCTGGGCACTGGTTCGATGGCCTGCTTGCGCAGAAGAGACTGTACCTCCTCCCGAAGAACAGACAAGTGAGCCAGAGAGTAATTGGAGGGTGGGGCCGGGGTGTCTGAAGGTTACTACACAAGCTCCAAGGTGTGACCCTTTTCTATGATCTGCAGAATCCATGCATCCGAAGTTATGGTTTTCCATTAATTCAGATGGAGGGAGAACCAACCTCCGACCACCACCTCCTTGGTCTGGACCAGAGGAGGGGGGTCTGGCAAGGAGTCATGCAGAGGTGCAGCCAGCCGCAGAGGCTGGTCCATCAATTTCTAGGGCACTTGGCCACTGCTCCAGTACAGGAGAGGGTGGGAAATTGAGCCTGGGCTCTACGTTTCCCTGGGTATGGGGAGCTGATCCAGGCCTACTGGTCTGTTTACGAAAAGTTGGCAACCCTCTGCCCCTTGGCTGGGTGTGGTAGAGGGAATGGACTGATTTGATGGCTGTGTCTGATGCCTGCAGATCATTTATGAGGTCCTGGACATCAGGGCTGAACAGCTTAGTGCCACTGAAAGAGGCATTAAACACTTTGTGCTGCATATCAGCTGCAAATCCAGAAACTCTGAGCCAGGAGTGCTTACGGAGGCATATGTCAGTGGCAGCTGCTTTTGCAACTGTATCAGCCATGTCATACAGTGCTCTGAGGAGATGTTTGCTAACATTCTCAGCAGCCTGGAAATGCTGAAGCAATTCCTGCTTTTGTGAGCCATCAGGGAGGACCTGAGCCATAGCTTTGTCCTTCTTCCAGATGTTATTTTGGTATTTGACCATGTGTGATAGATAATTTGCAATCCTCAACCCTAAGGTGGAGGAGGCTTAAACTCTCTTTCTCCAGAGGTCGATCCTATGAGATTTCTTGTCTGGGGGAAGGGAACTAAGGTGTTTGGGCACCTTGGATCTGTCATGAGCTGCCTTGATGACAAATGAATCAGTTTCCACCTGGGCAGTAAAACAGGGGAGACCCTGAGGGGCATGATAAAGTTTGTCCACTCTGCATGGCATAGCTGGCACCATGTCTGATCTGTGCCAGGCTGCCATGGCTGCATTCTTCAATGCTGGAAGCATTGGAGAGATGCTCTTTGGGGGAGATCCTGGAATCTCCAGGAAATCCACCAGGTCTTTCCTGGTGGCATCCTCTTCCTCAGTATGGAAGCCCATGGTGGATGACAACTGGTCCTCTGGACGGGACCTGGGAGTATGCTTCACAGAGTCCTCACTGACAGAAGAGGCTGTGGACTTGTCAGTAAACAGTATCTCTCCCTCTTTTTCCTCCACATCATCAGGAAGAATGAGATCAGGGTGATACTTCTCCTCGATGTCGACCTCCTCAACCTCTGGGTCTGGCATTAGCTTTGCCAACAGCAGCCCTTGGGGAGTCTCCTAGGGTCGATGAACAGGTGCCGGGGGCCTATTCAAGGCACCCAGCTACTGAAATTAGTATATTGGTGAACTTGATCAGTACTTCGTTCAGGTCTATAGTGGACATCGACGGAGGAGAATTTTATGGCACAAGTGTCCTGCAAACCCAAACAGCCTGTAGCCATGGAGGGAGAAGGAGCAGGCCTTGACAGGATAGTTGTCGATGACTAACCTGTCGGTGACGATGGAGGGACAGATGACCCAGAGGTTGATGACCAGGCACACTGAAAATCGGGCGGAGGTACTGTCGGTATGGGTCTGGTAGGCACAGAGATTTGGACAGCAGTTCTCTTCATCGTAGCAGCAGCAGCTGACAAATATCCCCCAGAAGAAGAAGAGGCTGATGGGGAGCGAGATCGATGCCGGGGGGAGCGGTTGCGATCTCAGTCTTTTTTGTGACTTTTTCCCAAGGACTTGTCTCAGGCTATGGAGGTCTGGGAGTGCAAAGATCCTGTCAGCAACTGGGAGGCTGGGGCCCTGGAGGACCCCTGCCCAGAGCTGGCTACCTCTTGATCCATCAGGAATTGTTTAAGAGCCTTCTTGCATCGCCGAAGGGTTGTTTGGTTAAAACTTCTCACAGAGCTCACAGTCGGAGACTTGGTGGTCAGGCCCAAAGACAGCAGACATAAACTGAATGTTCATCTTCTTTCCACAGTGGCAGTGACAGAAAAGAGAAGAGGAAGGATTAACTCTCGATATAAACAAAGGAAGAAATCTCTTAAAAAAGAGATTTTAAAAAGCAAGTGAAAAAAGCCGTAGGCTGAAAAAAGGCGGGAACATTGCAATGCAGATTCTGCGGAGACCCATGCAAGTGAGTCAATGGCAGGAAAGAACTGAGGAGAGAGCGGGGCCGCTCACACCTATATAGGGTTGGTGATGTCGGCTGACGACGACATGGGTGGACACAGTTGTACTGCTGAAAATCTTCTGTGTGGATTCCCCTTCACTGATGGCGAAGGTTCCTACAGTGTTACCTGATGACTGAGATACCCTTAAAGAAGATCAGTGGAACCATCTGTCAGAGGAGCTGGTCAATGTTAAGATGGTTGCATGTTTCAAGAGAGGGTGGGATAGGCATATCTAAGGACCTACTAATTGAGGAGCTGGTAAGCCAAAGCATCTGATATGTAAGAAACTCTCAAGTTCTTCCTATTCCACAAGGAACCCACCTCCTAAGAACCTACCTGACTGGTCATTCCTGTAAGAACAGAAAAGCAATAGGGAGACTGGATGGCTCTGCGGATTGTTAACAGGTTATGGAACCTTTCGCCTCTAGGTCACAAGCTCCAATCTGACTTAGGTCGTTAGTGGTCAAAAGCTGTTCTCTTCCACTGGCTGTATGGTGGCCTATGTGCAATGAGCTGTGGTACTCTTAGTCCCATTCCTGATGGACAGGTGCTCATGTAAAAAAAAACACCAACACAGCTGGCACTCATTGGCACTATTGGCAGTCTCACATGAGAGATCAAGGACTGACTAGGAAAGGAGTCCAAACTACTCTCTCCCCTACTGTAGGAGTAATTATTATGTGTTTGTGTATTCATCATCTTCTGATGCTTTCGGAGGTGGAGCACTGATGGTTCTAAACATAGCCCCTAACTTTGGTACCCATAGTTTATCCATTCATTTGTAATTTTTGACCACGAAAGGCACACTAAGTTGCATCACCTTGTTTCCAGGTGTGTCAAGTGGGGAGGGGGTTACATGGTCCTGTTTTATTGGCAGGGAATGTTGACCACAACACTGGGAAAACACACCTACTCCTTGTTTTACAAACCTGTATGCATCTTAAACAAAAGCAGCCACAACTGATTTGTTTAGAGAAATTAAACCTTTCTTGTTTACTTCCCATCAAGTGTATTTTAAGAAGGATTTTAATTGTTCACTTTCACTGGAAGAACGAGAACTACAGAATAAGAACATTTATTGTGATTAACATTTTTTATATGATATGATAATCACTGTGGGTTTATATGATGTTTACCGCTCAGTTCATGCTACAGGAGGTGGTACTCATACTGTATACGAGGATCTCTGGCCATCAGGATTCACTTTGTGTTTCTAATTCGACAAAAATTACAGATACAGGGACTAAATCAGTGAAAACTTTGAACCACCTTTTACTTCGCTGTACTAGCCCCGCAGGGATTGCTCATATCAAAGGCAAAGGGACATGGCATTTAAACACTTATCCTATTTACAATTATGAAATGGGTCATAAAAAAATGCAGCCTCCTGAAAGAAATGAAAATTACGTACCTACCGTAATTCTTGATCTTCTCTTGTATCTTCACCATTCATTACTGCTTGCGTTAAGCCGGAGGCCATGACCTGCCACGGAGGTTTTTTTTGAGTTGGCTCTTACGGCGCCTGCCCTTGAGGGTGACGCACTGCGCCATGCTCGAGGGACGGCCTTAGGAGCGGCGGACTCCTCCTCCATCTCAGTTCTGTTAGCCGGAGAGGCAAAATAAAGTGTGAGAAAAAAGAAAGCGAGGCAAGAGAGCCAAGGGATAGAAAAAGGAAAGGAAATAAACTGAAAAAGGAATAAGCCGATGGAGAATAGACAGAGGAGAGAGAATTCCTACCCTAAGGGACCGCAGGGCCTCCTTTCCGGGGCGGCTCTAGGGGAGGAACAGAGAAAGAGAGGGGAAGGAGAAAGAGAGGAATGAAGGAAGAAGAAAGAAAGAAAGAGTGGCATGTTGAGAAGGAGAACAGTGCCCGTCGAGCATTGTTGGTTGAGAGGCTTATAGGCTCGAAATTAATGAGGGAGCAAGAATCCCTGTTGGTAGGACTGAGGAGAGGTTCCACCGAACCTGCTAAACAGACCAAGAGAGGGCAGAGTCTCTGGACTCTCGGCATGCCAAGTCTCTTCATCCCAGTTGAGGGCTCCTGGACTGACTGAGCAGAACCTGTTCCGGAAGAGCGCCCATCCAGGAAGAGGACTAAGTTCCTAGCACCTTGATAAGTGCTACCATAGAAGAGTATGTGAAAAACTAAGCCTTCTCGAAGGCAGTTTGTAAGAAAAATAGAGAGGGACTCAATCAGACTTGCTATGACAAGGCAGACAGAGGCTTGAAGCTGACAAGGTCAGCCAGCAGCTGTAAAAGCTTTTTGAAAAATAATACCTGCCAAGGGGATCCTAAGTTGAAGGTGCCGAGACAGGGCATGGCCACCAGGCTGTGGAACAACATGACCTGAGGAGGCAAGGAATTGCACCATAGGGCAGTCAGAAAGAGTTCCCTCAGAATTAAAGAAATTTGTAACCGTACTCGTTCCTCTTTACCTTGAGGAAAAAAGGGGGTCCAGGGTTTTAAATAATTGATTAGCAGTTTTTTTTTTTTTTTTCTTGGGACTATACTAACTGTACAGACAGTATTTACACAGAGTCCGTAGAAGTGCCGCGCCTGCCAAACACGGCGAGGCAAGAGCCATGCATCTCCCCAACGACTCAGCACTTTTATGAGCAAAACGCCAATCAATCTTAGAGTGAAGTAAATCCCTGGGATCCATTCACCAAGAATGGGAAAAACAGAAAGTTTTTTTTTTTTTGGCATAAAGGCCAAGGGAGTAAGAGGAACGAGGCGGGAGGGGGAGACGCCACAGAAGGAGGCCACTGAGGGGAAGGTGGGTGGGTATCAGTAATGAATGGTGAAGATACAAGAGAAGATCAAGAATTACAGTAGGTACGTAATTTTCATATCTTCCCTTGTCAATCTTCACCATTCATTACTGCTTGGGAGAGTACCAAGCCCCCCCCCTTAAAAAAGGGGGAGGGGTAGAACCCTGAGGGAACAAGACCCCCAGCCTCCTGTTGGTGAGAAACAGAAGGGGAAGACCCTGGCTAGTACAGAGAGAAGCCTATGTGGGAGAAGAGCTAGGAGGTGCCTCCCGAGGACGGGATGATGGAGGAAGCCCCTGCAAAAGTCTCCTAGCTCTGGAGGAAAAAAGACGGGTTCCCCAGAAAGCGGAGCGCATCACCCTAAGCCGGGCCAGGGGTGACAACCTTGATAGACGAAGCCATGCCGTCCGCCTAATGCAGATCGCTGTCCCTCAAGAAGTGGAAGCCACCTCATTGCGCTGTGAAGATGTCCTTGCTTGCGTCTTGCCAGCTCCAGGCCTATAGCGGAGAGGGCAATAGCTTGTCTGGTTTGCTCCGTATCAGGCATTGATGCTAGGAACTGGGAGAGCATCGACCACAGATGCCGACTGTAGGCAGCGTGGTAAGCCTGATGTGATGCAATACAAGCCACCGCACGAGAAGAAGAGAACACTCTTCGCCCCCACCGGTCGAACTGTAGAGAATCCGAATCTGGTGGGCGGTCGTGCACCAGGCAGCGGCGCCCAGAAGGAGTCTCTAGGTACACCAAGCCCGAGGGCGGGTTGGGAAGAGTACCCAGGGATTCCGAGGGGGCACAATACCTATGACGGCAGTCAGCCGGGGCTGGAGAAAGGGCGGCTGGCGACTGCCAGGAACGGATAGACGCCTCCTGGAAGGGGATAGGCCAGGAAGGTACCACCAGGTGCTGGGCACTGAATTCTCCAAGGAATTACTGCGTCTCCCGTTCGGTATTGTCTCTCCTTACATAAGAGATCAAGGTCCCTCACCATCCTCGAGAGGAATCGCTGATATTCAGTGAAATCAGCGTCGGAAGAAAGATGAGCAAGGGGTTCCTCTCCCTCAGAGGAGGAAGACGAGGATGATGGAGAGCCCGAATGTCCAGAGGATTCCTGTGGGGGTGGGGAGAGTCGAAAGACCCGCCTCATGCATACATCTAACGATGAGGGAAGGTCACAGAGAACCCCTGAACTGCTCCCAGGATAACGGACCCAGGGACCGACATGGCCTGGAGCGCGGGGTGGATGCAGAGGTACTGGAGAAGGGCACCTACGAGGCAACTGACCTCTGCCAGGACTCTGAAACTGGGAACGGAGCCCGAGCTGGCGGGATCCCGGACAACAAACCAGGCCGCAAGACGGAACCCTGAGAAAGCGATGCCTGGAAGAGCCCAGGGGGAGAACCTCCCCTGTGACGAACCCGGGACTGCATGGTTCCAGAAGGGCAGTCCACAGCAACGCCACCGAGGGCACCCCTAGAGCCCAGGAGGGAAGGGCGGGTTCGCCACTGGCTCTAGCCACCCCACCAGAGGCGCGACAGAGACCGGGGCCCCGGCCCCTGCCCTCAACCCCTCAGACTAAAGAGCCCTCCTCCTCGACTGCAGCATCCCCGCACCCCCAGAGGAGGCAACAGCACCCGGGAGGGCAGCTGTCACAGGTCCCCTAGGAGGGGGAGCCTCCTCCTCAGTCCCCACCACATCACCCCCCTGGGACCCAGGGCCACCCCCAGCCCGAGAGCCCTCAGGGGAGGACGGGAGAGGGGACAGTGGAAGGGGCCCGCTGCGCCGCCTGGCACTCTGTGCCACCGGGGACCCTGACTCCGAAGAGTCAGGGTGCCAGGATGGGTCCACATCCGAGTCATCGGCCTCCGAAGAAGACGAGACCAGCAGAACCTCAATGCTGGCAACTCCGGGAATCCCCAGGGCAACGGCACAGGACGGTGCCGGTGCCAGGGGCGGCGCCGGAAGACCCCCGCCCACCCGCGACAGCCAGGCCCAGCCCTACCTCCCCTGCAGTACCAGCCAGGCCCACGGCGCCGGAGGGCGGCGTCGAGGGTCCACCGGTGCCCGGCCCAGAAATCATGGGCCTCGACACTGGGGGAGCCTGCACCTCCGAGGAGGTGACTGCCGAGGCGGTGTCACCGCCACGGCCCTGGGACCACGGCGCTCCCCGACACCATGAGAGAAGCCTCTTGGCAAGAGAAGAGGAGGTTCCTCCTCCGCGGACCGTATAGGCCTGGAGGGGACCCGGGAAAGGGCCCAGAGACCTACCTGGGAATCCTGGAGCGACGCCTGCCCTCAAGGTCGGCGGGCCTTGCCGGCTTGAACACGCTGGACTTCGAGGGACACAACGGTCCATGGAGAAAGGCCGTGACGCGCTCCATGTCGTGGTTGGGTCCCAGGCAATGAGACAGACATCATGCCGGTCCGGAGATGGAAAATGCCGCCACAGGAGCACCGGACAAGATAGGGGCATGGGTCTACCGACTTACGCCTTGCTCCAGAACCGGACATGATGCGAACTAACTGAGGAAAAAAGTAGGAAAACACTCGGCGCCGTAGATAGAAATAAAAGGACGGTCTTACGGTATCCGGTCAGTGGATGTCTGAAACACGAGATGAGGAGTGGGGCCAGATCCGAGCGAACACTATCACGGCTACCGCGGGTGCAGCCTCGGCGGCGGGAGAAACAGAACAGAGATGGAGGAGAGTCCGCGGCTCCTAACGGCCGTCCTCGGGCTGATGATGCAGGCCACCCTCGAGGACGGCGCCGTTAGAGCCAACTCAAAAAAAAAAAAATCTCTCGGAACGGGTGTGCGCCCCCGGCTTAACCCAAGCAGTAATGAATGGTGAAGATTGACAAGGGAAGATTTACATTTTGGTACATAAGGCAGTGAGCCATCCCTGGATATCTTTAAATGTGCCAGCATCAGGTTCCTCCAAAACTATTTTCGGGTTTATGAAATTATGCCAATCAAATTGTCACTGACACCAAAGACATGCTTTCTGTAGTAAACATCACTTAGAACATACAGTATGTTTAGCAATGCTCCTATGACAGCCTCAGAAAAGGGTTTTATGGATGCTTTAAGTTTACCCTCTATTTGTGATAGGGATAAAAGGCAGCTTGTTGCTCCTACTACTTTAAGAGAACTGGAAGAGGTGGTACGATCTTTAAAGTAAACACAGTTTCAAGGAGAGAGGGCCTCATGACAGAATGGGGGTCTCCCCATGTCAGGATGGAGGCACATTTGCAATACAGTGTAGGGAAGCTGCACCTGTCATGTGGAATAACAGGGAGCTTTAGTCTCAAGTGTTGTCAGTCTGGTTCCTTTCTCAAGTATTCAAATATTTTAAAAGAATTAAACAAACAAAAAAACACCAGAAAAGTAACGTGGCTGAATGGCTGCAGAAGCTGGCAAGCAAAAAGACCTTGCCACACCAATCCCCGCCCCCCATATTCTAACAGCTGTTCTGCTAACAGCATTCATATGATGCATTTAATTGGCAGAACAACAGAACCAGCTGCTACAGAGGGACAGGAATTTCTGATATTAAAATTAAACCTCTCGGAGACCTGCTTGCAGTCCCCTAGGTCTCTTGCTCTCTGCGCCCCCGCTGTGTAATGAAATAAACCCCCATACTGGCAAAAACACAAGAAGCTGACACTCCAATGGAGAAACTAAGTCAGAAAGTTTAACTCTTGTGTCCTAGGCTCGTTGGGCGGTGTGACATCTTTTATTTCGCAAACATAGCTATGGTGCGGTATTTACTCACTTACACAGTAAGCTGACCTCACACATAAGTAAAACTACACACACACACACATGCACACACAAATGCCTTGCAAATGTTAGGCAACTCGAAAATACAGGTCACAGCAGGATTTTGAGCAGGCATGGGGCAGAACCTGTTCTGAAAAAAGAAACACTTCCTCCCAGTACCACCTGACTGACCAAAAGAGAACCTCTGGGGGCAGACCTTCCTAGACTGAATTCAGAAGAATGTAGGGAGACACTGCTCTTAATTCTGTATCTGTGGTTTGTTTTTACATATTTCCTGTGGAAATGACACTTTGCACTTTGAAATGAGGGTGAGCGAATGTGGAAATTGGCATCTTTGGTTTGGGTTAGATTTGGACCCTCTGGTCCAGATATTCAGACTGCTCCAAGCAATGGCGCAAGTGGGGGCGCAGCGCAACCGAGCTGTGCCGGGGCCAGGATGGGGTGATATTCAAAGGAGATGTACCATGGCGCATCCCCATTGAATATGGCAGAGAATGTGCATAGTGCAAGAAGAATGCGCTGGCGCATACCCCAAATAGGGGGACTGGGAATGCCCCAGCGCAAGTGTGGTTGCGCTGTGCACATCACCGGCGATATTCAGATGTGGGCATGCAAATGGAGCCATAATATATGCATGGTGGAAATGGGGCAATTTGCATGTCATTATGGCCCTATTTGCATGCTTGCACAGGGCGGTCTGGCGAAATGCGCCTGGCGCCCTATGCTGCCGCTGTCACCATGCAGTGTCACACGGGTAGGCTAGTGGACCCCCTCCCTTCTGTATGCCCGATCATGGGCTTTCATTATACCAACAACTACCCTGGTGGTCCAGTGGATCCCCCCCTCCTGTATACCCGATCACGGGCTTCTGACATGTAAGGTGAATTACCTGGTGGTCTAGCGGTCCTCCCCCCCCTCCTCACCCACCCATAGAGGACCCCCCAGCCACCCAGCTCCCCTCCGTCATCAGCGGGCAGCAGCACCTTGCCCACATACCGCCTGGCCGCTCGCCGACTGACAGCGTACAGTATGATCTGTACGCCCATTGGTCCACAGTGTGGACCAATGGGCTTGCAGACCATACTGTAATACACAGACACAATTATGTAAATGAACGTGCAATGTCCTCAAGAACTGCGTATTCATAATGTGCTGGGTCAGCATGAGGCAGAACTGGGCCAAAGATTTTTTTAGTTTTGATCCAAGTGAGTACTGATCTGACCTAAAGGAAGTTCTAAAAATGTTTCATTTCTCAAACCACTTTCCAAACAAGGTAATTTGTGTATTAATTATAGCTAATAAGACTGTAAAACATTGAACCAGACATGTTCCCCTGGCAGCCCACAATAGCTGGGTCAAATTCAAGATAAAAAGTGAAGCTCAGAGCCAGTGACTGGGAACCCCGGGGTCTGTGGGCTGTGGCTCTTGTGTCAGGCTTGGTAGCAATGGAAATGAAGAGGGTCCCTATCAACAGCGCAAGCCAGAGGCAAGCCAGTCTTTTTCAAATCCTGTTGGAGTTAGTTCTCTTTTGTTTATACTTTTGTTTTCTCCCCCTGCCAGTCGGGGCCCAACCTACCTATTGTTTATCAGCCCCTCTGCTTCTTCTTCTTCACCTGCCAAGAATCATGGCTTGCTCCTCTGTTCAGTAGTTCTTCAGGCTCACTACCTGTCACACAACCTCCCCAACCGTGGTACTGCTCCACCCTTGCAGAGGGCGCCTCTGCGTCCTCTAAATCCAATATGCAGGAGATACTGGGAGCGTGGGGCAAGGTCACTGGACATGAAAGAGGGGGTGAGCATTATCCAGGCATGTTCCAATCACCAGGGGTTTTCATTTCTTCAAGGCCACTTACCTCCCTACGTGATCCCCTCTCCCACCCTCTTGACACTGAACTCATACATACATACCTAGCTACATGGATACTGTAGGCAGATAAGGGCCATCAGGCCCATCCAGTCTGCCCATTTATGCTACCTGACGTAGCGGCCAGTGACCCTATCTGGTCACTGGCTTTAGCTTTTTCTTCTCATCTGTAATATTCCTTTATACCTATGAAAATACGAAATTTGCCAGCAGATAAAGGCCTAGAGGTCTATCAAGTCTGCTCGAATGTGCAGCTAGCACCCCTTATTCTGCAGCTGCCCCATACATGTTTGAAGTCCATCACCGTACGGGCAGCCACCACTTCCTAGGGCAGGCTATACTATGCATCCACCACCCACTCTGTAAAAAAAATATTCTTGACATTACCTGATATGTGGCCACCCATCAGTCTGATATCATGCCCTCTCGTTCTAGCACTAGTTTTAAACTGGAATATGTTGTCCCCTTCCACCTTGTTCATGCCCTTGAGGTATTTGAATGTTTCTATTATGTCACCTCTCTCCCTCCTTTGCTCCAGCATTTACAAATTGAAGTCTCTGACTCTTTCCTCGTAAGGCATATGATGCAGACCCTTCATCATTTTGGTCACCCTCCTTTGCACTGTGTCTTAGTTTGTCAATGTCCTTACGAAGGTGCGCCCTCCAGAACTGGACACAGTACTCAAGGTGAGGCCTCACCAGGTTCCTGTACAGTAGAACTATCACCTCCCTCCTTCGGCTTGTGATTCCCTTTCCAATACACCCCGACATCCCAGTGGCCTTCCACACCGCCTTGGCTGTCTGCCCTGTGGCCTTCAGGTCATCTATGATTATGACTCCCAAGTCCCTCTCTTCCTTAGTAACTGCCAACAGCTCTCCCCCCAACCTGTAGCTTGCTCCAGGGTTCCTGCTCCCCACGTGCATGATTTTGCATTTCTTTGCGTTAAACCTTAGTTGCCATGCTGCGCATTTGACCATCTGTCCAACAGTTCCAGGTCTTTTCTCATCCTTTCCACCCCCTCCAGAGTGTCCACCCTGTTGCAGATCTTGGTGCCATTCGAAAACAGGCAAACCTTTCCCTCCAGCCCATCTGCAGTGTCACTGATGAAGACATTGAAGAGGACCAGCCCCAGAAATGACCCGTGAGGTACCCCACTGGTCACCTCCTTTTCCTCTGATTTGGTTCCGTTTACCACTACCCTCACAGTGAGAGGGTGGGACATTATGCAGTCACCCACAGTGTCCTAGCTCAGTCCCTGGCCACCATATACAGCACCCCACCCCCAGAGTCGGATAGCACGGCCTTTGCCATGCTCATTCTACTTGACAAACCCAGGGTTGGAAGCCTAGTTTAAGATGTGAACCCCGATCTCCCACTTGTAGTACAGCATGCTAGTGCCATCACCACCAGGCCAGCCTAGTCGGATACAATTTGAACATGAGAAAATCCAAAAACGGTTTTCTTGGTCAATCCTGGACAGTTGCATGTATTTACATGTTAATCATATGCAAACAGAATTCTAATTATTCATCTGCCTTTTCAAAACACTCAGACTTTCATTTTTTTTAAGCGGAGGCTGTTTTATATTCTACATTTTACAAACAAGACAGTTTCCCAGCACCACTGAAATGATTACAGGTGTAGTCACAACTGCCAGAAGAATGGTCAGGTTTGACAGAACCTTAAGCCAGATTAAGTTCTCCAGAGGCTACCCAGACTGAGCAAGCAGTAAGAGTCTGGAAACCCATTAAACAGGTGACTTTTCTCACCCCAGAAGATCATGATCACCTCAGAGCAGTCCACTGATGGAGCAGTGTGTAGGGAAGCCTGCACTGTTACTGCCCGCACTGTCACTGTTGATAAACAGCATGCTTCAGTACCTTAAACCACAGGAGACTGGGGTCCATCCACATCAGGCTTGTGGGGCATTTGTGGAGCATTTGTGGAGCAATATGGGGGAAAGCCTACATTGTTCCTACTCACGTTGTTCTTGTGAATGAACAGTGGCCTTCAGTCCCTCTCATTCCAGGAGAGGGTAGTCTCTGCAGCTCAGGATTGTGGTGCAGTGTGTGGCGAAGCCTGCACTCTGCCCATTTACATTATATCTGTTTCTGTGGATAAACAGAGAAAGTATGTCCCACTTACACCAGAACAGTGGCCTGACTCCGCAACTCAGTGCTGGATTCACTAGTGCAGCAGTGTGTAGGGAAGCCTGCACTGCTTCTGACCGCATTGTCTTTGTGCATAAACAGTGGACATCAGTCCCTCTCACCCCAAGAAAGGGTATCTCCTCTTGGTTGAGGACTGAGTTACATTAAGAGGGCAGTACGCGAGGGAAGTCTGTACTGTGTCTGCCCTCACTGTACCTGTCCCTTTGCATAAATAGAGGGAGTGTCAGTACCTCTCATCCAAAGAGCGGCTTGTCCCATCAGGTCAGGGTTGAAGTACACTGGTGAAACACAGCACTGTGCCTAACTACACTGTAGCCGAACCTGTGCACAAACAAGGCACATTTTAAAGCTTCACAGAAGCCGAGCAGGGCTAGTCTGGAGTTTCTCTTTCTACCAGTACATCCCAGCAGCACCAAATGGCTTCCAGTCTATGCCAGTAGGAGGTTGCTGAACACACACTTACTAGTACCCAGCACTCCTACACTGCCCTGCAATCTGACTGTAACAAGATGATTCAAGAGGCAAATGCCAGCTTCGCAGAATAGGAAATGGGTTCCCAGTTCACTTGGAGACAGCACTGGACAACAGCAAAGATTCTAGCTAACACTACACAATTATAGACAGGTTTCCTGGTTCTATAAAGAAGTTATACTTCTAAAAAGTTTTAAAGGTTCTAATTTTTGGATCTCTTTTCTAACATGATAATTTTTATACCCTTACATGTGAAACAGAATTAGTTTATAATTAATCACCTGTTTTTATGGCCTCAAACTAGTTGCTAAAACTAGAGTTCTGTATATATTTGCATATTAGTTTTATAACCATTTTGTAAGGGGAGGTTCTTTAGAACTGGAAGGTACCAGTGGGTTCTTTGTTTTTCAGATGGTTCTGCCCCAACACTTCTTATAAAATGCTATCATTACACCGATTTCTCCTCCCCCATCCTTGTCTTTTTTGCCACATGACGATCTGTCTGCCTCACCTGCGGAAATCATGTCCATCCGCCATAAAACTGTCCTCTCAACAGGTCTCAGAGCTGTCTTAATTGCAAGAAAAGCAAGCACAGAGTTCCTACTGAGAAGCGCCTCAACGGAAGACATTGAATCCCCGTGGCCAGAGAGAGCATACTCCACTGTCCGCCCGAGACAGGGATCTGCAGCAGTTGAAGTGTTTGGTTTGGATTCTGTGTTCTGAGAGATATTAATACCCAGTAGGCAGGGTTAGAGGAGGGGTGCTAATTTGCAACAGGGCACTGCCAACAATTTCAAGCACTTCTCATCTATGTAAACACCAGAGACACTCTCTCTTCCAGCAGCAAACTTCTGCTGCTACAATCACATGACTCTCGGGGCTAGTCTGTCAGTGCAGAGGCAACGTCGTGGTGGGCAATGTTAGTGACCTGGGTTGACACTATTGAACCCAGGTCATCTGGAGTGCCAGGAGGAGGAGGAGGAGAATTAATCATCCCAGAACATGCTCTCCTCCTCCTCTTCCCCAGGGAGAGGGAGAGGGAGAAATTGATGACCCACTGCAGTAGTGCCACCAGCATGCTACGGCTGTGGCAGTAATGAATATGAATTCTTAGTACCACGAATAATATTTGATTCATAGGATGATAAAAAAAAAAAAATTAAAAAGTTAAAAAAAAAAACCTCTAGCCTCAAACAAACACACACAGACACACATCACACACACAGCTAGACACACACATACACACACACACACACACACACACAAATCATACCTTCACAAGCACACAAAGACACACACAGACCCATACATACACAAGCGTGTACACACACACGCAGCTAGGCATACACACATATACATGCACACAAAGATATGCGCGTGCGTACACACACAAACATCAAACATACACACAACCATACCTTCACATGACACCAAAGACACACACATACACAGAGCTATACATACTGGGTGGGATATTCAGACTGCGTCAGGCTGTGGCGCAAGCCTGGGCGCAGCGCAACTGGGATGTGCCAGGACGCTGACAGGGTGATATTCAACGGTGCTGCGTCATGGCTCAGCACCATTGAATATCACTCTGTGGCCACCTGCATTGTGCATGGCGCAGTGGCACTGCACCAGTGCAAGTGGCCAGAGAGGGGCAGGGGGATGCACTAGTGCAAGTGCCGTTGCGCTAGGCGCATCAACCGCGACATTCAAAAGTGCACATGCAAATGGGGTCATAATGCATGTAAGGCGCAAATGGGGCCATTTGCATGCAGATGCGCCGATCCCCGGTGACTTTGGCCTGGCGCCTTGCCAGACTGCGGCCGGGGACCGCGCCCTGCACGCGGCAGAGTGCCCCACTGCCGATTGCGGGCATAGGGATTGAAGATGAGAGTCCCATATCCCTGGTGGTCCAGTGGACCACTCCCAGCCCAATCATGGGCAGATGTATAAAAATAAAGTTGAAATCCCATCCTGGTGGTCCAGTGATTGCTCGCGAGTTGATAGCGGGCATATGTAACAAGTCAACACCCACATCTCAGGGAACAGTGATTACCCAGCCGGTCACATGTGCCAGGGTCAGAGCACTGGTCCATCTCGGTGGTTCTTTCCACTGCCTCACGAGCACCACCACCGCTGCCCCCGGCTCGCGGTGGTACCACCGCAGCAGCCCGCCGCCGCTGACCGACCGTATAGTAGGCGCCACGCCCATTGGTCCATGCCGCGGGCCAATGGGCGGCAGACTGTAACAGGATTATTAGTCTGTAAAATGTGAATGATCCATTCATTTCTGGACTGTGTTATTAGTACGGTTCGGTACGCTATTGGCCCACGCTTGGACCATGGCCACGACAGCCCTACTATACGTAGTCGGTCGGCAGGCGGCGGGCGGGCTTGCAGATGGGGAGCTGCCGCCGCTGACCGGGGAGCAGGTGGTGGGGGCTCAGTGGGCGGTGGGGAGGGGGCACCACTGGACAACCAGGGATGGATTGGTATACACGATTTTACAACTTACCCCACGATCGTGCTGGAGTGGTCCACTGGCCCAAAAGGGATATTGGACATTTTATTTCACTACATATGCCCGTAATCAGGCATGGGGGGGCGCTACCATGACAGATGGTGCCACCGGAGCTCGGGTGGCCACCCACAGATGGCAGCTGCCGTGTTGCACCCTGCAATACGGCAGCTCACCTGTGGGTGGCCAGCTGTTGCTCCTTTTATCTGTAGCTCAACTGTGTGCAGCACAAGTAGGGATTGCGCCTCCATGGGCTCAGCACATCTCGGGCTGAATATCGGGATGTGCAGAGCATGCATGGGCACGTCCCCCCTACTTGCATGCATACATTACTGATGCGCTGCGGCGCATCGGGATCTGTGCTAGACACTTTCCCCTTTTGAATATCATGCCGGGTTGCATCAGTGGGTTGCGCATGGCACAACTGTGTTGCACCATGCGCAACCCTTCTGAATATCCCACCCACTGTATACAAACACGCACACACACACACACATTGGGAATCAGCAGAATTCGGTCAAAAAAAACTCCCCCACCACCTCGCTGATTCTGCAATTTAGCCTAAACTGAACCTCCCTTGCTTTTTTCTAAGCGTTGAAAGATTTGAGATGCTAATATGCAACTAGCATGTCAGTTACATATCACTGAAATGAAAGCATATGCAAATTAGCCAGTTGAAAAAGAGGCACTAATTGAAACAGGAACTTTTTACAGTATTTTGGGGGGAGGGGTATAGATTAGTGCTAGAAAATGTTCATCTTTAAAGAGCAAGTGCATATGCCCACATGCACACGCGCACACACACACACACACACACACGCTGTTTTAAATCTTTCATGACAGCTTAGCTTCATCTATGCCATGGCACTTTTGCCCATTCTCTCCTGCAGTCAGAGCTCTGTCATTTTCCCAGGAGTGATCAGATCAGCTGGGAAGCGTTCATGACTCTCCTGGATAGTTAATTAGAGCTGAAAAGTGTTCTCTCTCTCTCTCTCCTGCCTCCACTATGATGAGTCATATTATTTGTGTAACCTAAAAAGCCTTTAGATGAAAGCTCTTCACTGCAGAAACATGATTCACAAATTAATAAATTATCTCTCACATTGGCGTGGAGACTGAAGATAGTGCTGGAATATAGTATTCTCTACAGTCCAGTAATTCACAATGTGGGATGTTTGGATCACAAAATTCAGCTCCCCCATTGCACCCTATACCCTGCACTAATCCCCACCACCCCAGAATGCCATTTTACATCGGTGAAAAAAAAAACTGTGCTTCTGCCACGAGCCGGCCCACAAGTGCACACCTGCTCTTTGGGATCTTCAGGATGAAAAACCCCTTAGAAGCTCCAAACAGAAACTCCCAGTAACAAAAAAAAAAAAACAACACAGTATGAGTGTTTGAAATGCAAATGAGCAATTACTATGTGCTTATATATTCATCAACTTCTGATGCTTTCAGAGGTGGAGCACTGACGGTTCTAAACATAGCCCCTAACTTTGGTACCCTTAGTTTATCCATTCATTTGTAATTTTTGACCAGGAAAGGCACACTAAGTTGCATCACCTTGTTTCCAGGTGTGTCCGGTGGGGAGGGGGTTACATGGTCCTGTTTTATTGGCAGGGAATGTTGACCACGACACTGGGAAAACTCACCTACTCCTTGTTTTACAAACATGTATGCACCTTTAACAAAAGCATCCACAACTGATTTGTTTAGGGAAATTAAACCTTTCTTGTTTACTTCCCATCAAGTGTATTTTAAGAAGGATTTTAATTGTTCACTTTCACTGGAAGAACGAGAACTACAGAATAAGAACATAGAAACATAGACTTTGACGGTAGATAAGGACCGCTTGGCCCACCTAGTCTGCCCATTTCCCTACCTACAGGATAAGCTGCAGATCCTATTTAACCAACAGCCTATTTCTTCCTACCCCCACAAAAATTGCTTTATGTCTGTCCCATGCATTCTTGAATTCTTCCACAGTTTTGGACCCCACAACCTCCTCAGGAAGGCTGTTCCATGCGTCCACCACCCTCTCTGTGAACATTTATCGTGATTAACATTTTTTATATGGTATAATAATCACTGTGGGTTTATATGACGCTTACCGCTCAGTTCATGCTACAGGAGGTGATACCCATATGTGAGGATCTCTGGCCACCAGGATTGACTGTGTGTTTCTAATTCAACAAACATTACAGGTTCAGGGACTAAATCAGTGAAAACTTTGAACCACCTTTTACTTCGCTGTACTAGCCCCGCAGGGACTGCCCATATCAAAGGCAAAGGGACATGGCGTTTAAACACCTATCCTATTTACAATTATGAAATGGGTCATAAAAAATGCAGCCTCCTGAATGAATTACATTTTGGTACATAGGGCAGTGAGCCACCCTGGATATCTTTAAATGTGCCAGCATCAGTTTCCTCAAAAACTGTTTTCAGGTTTATGAAATTCTGCCAGTCAGATTGTCACTGACACCAAAGACATGCTATCTGTAGCAAGCATCACTTAGAACATATAGTATGTTTAGCAATGCTCCTATGACAGCTTCAGAAAAGGGTTTTATGGATGCTTTAAGTTTACCCTCTATTTGTGATAGGGATAAAAGGCAGCTTGTTGCTCCTACTACTTTAAGAGAACTGAAAGAGGTGGTACGATCTTTATAGGTAAACACAGTCTCAAGGAGTGAGGGCCTCATCACAGAATTTTACAAGACCATTCTCCTGCATTTGGGCCCTAGCCTACTTGAACTTTATAATTATTTATTACAGGTGGAGCAGGAGGTACCACGCAAACTGTAGTCCACATCCTTAATTTTTCTATATACAATAGGGGACAGGAAGGTTTAAAACAACTGAAGGCCCATAAGAATTATCAGGCCCGTTGCCAGCTGGGGGTTTATCCGGTTAAAAAAAACTCTTCCTTGAATCTTCATTTTACTTTTTTTTCTTTGTGTTTGACAGTGTTACACTATCTGAGCATGCCCCTTTAAATCCCTCCCCACACACTACCAGCAACTCTGTAGTGGTGTCCGCATGGTTGCCCTGTGCTCCACTTCTCCCTCCCCTTACAGCGCACCCCCACCCAGTCCCAATCAATCAATCAGGGTGCAGCTGACATCTAGTGAGTCACAATGAATGGCTCACATGTGAGAACAGATGGCATGTTGCAGTCATGGCCTGAGAGCGCTCCAAGAGCAGTGAGAAACACCCTGACACAAATGAAGCAGACTGGTGGTCAAGGAGACATCTCGCAGGGAAAAAAGCTGACATGCATATCAGCCTATTAGGAAAGTACCTAATTTTCATGGCCTGTCCGGTCAGCTTTGCTTTGCCAGACTGAAAAAAACAAAAAACACAAGTGACTTTTGCCTACTGGCAGCCTGCATCCGATGAATGGACACACTGAACAGGGACAAGTGTATTAAAAATAAGTTATTTAAAAAAGCACCAGTTCCTGGTAACTGTGTAATTGCTCCAAGAACCTTCAATTCTTACAAGAAGTCTGCTCAGAAATGGTTATTAACTAAATGCACAGTCTGCTGTCTTGTGAAAGGAGATGGGTGGAACTTGGGGTGGACTGCTCGGCAGTTTCATGTTTAATTTTAAACAGGATACAGGAAAGTGATGGTATCCTTTGAAAATAGCCCCCAACCATACAGTTTTAGAGAAGACAGTACAACATTTGTTTACTTTTTTTGTTTGTTTTTTTGTTGTGGAACCTCATGGTACCTTAGACAAGGCATAAAATTATATATTTGTTCCTTGGAGTCAAGGGTGGGAGGGACCTAACAGAACTTTGTTTTATCTTCAATGTAAGCCTTAAAATGTATACAGTGCACAAACAACCCCAGAGCTTCTGGGGGCCTAGCAGCTCACAAACTCCCAGCTCTTTACAAACATTTTGGGCACTCTATTTGCACACCATAGCTCTACCACTCGCTCGAAGAATGCCCCTGCAAAAATCCTGGCAATGGGCCTGAGTTATGAACATGGATTTAAAGATAATTTCAAAAATCCTGGCAAGACGATTAACTACAGTTGCAATAAGTCTCACATCTCCCCATTAGTCATGTTCTGTTCCTGGCAGAACTATCTAGGACAATCTGCTGGTAACCAGTGGTAACCAGGTAGATCATTAAAAGGGATCAGATGGGGTCTCTATCTGATTTTGTATTGTCAACTGATCAGCAAATGGCCTTTGACAATATTGCACACCAGTTTTGGTTTCCCAGTTTTACGTAAACATGGACTCCCCAAAACCTTTATACAGTGGTTGCAGATGCTGTGTACCAGACCTTCAAAAGGCAGCTCAGAGGATTCCCTCTCCCCAAACATAGTTGCACCTACCTCCGCTGAGATTAGCTCAGTTAATGCTGTTCCTTTTGCCTACCTATCCTGATATATGAGATTTGTCCTCTCTTCACCTTGTCTGTTGAGATGTACCGCACATTGTAGAATATGTTCATTTCACTCTAGCCCCGTTTACACTGACCAAGCTGTAGCACGTGGGTGTGGCTCACACCGGTGTCAATCTTCACCTGCTCGTTTACGAAGCCAGTGATGAACAACACTTTACAGACACACTGGCTTCCACACCAGTGTTACACCAGTGTCTTGGGAACTGGCATTGTGGGACTCATCCTGCAAGGAGTTCCCTGTGTGTTGTGGTGTTAAATTACACTCAAGCAGTAAGGTGAAAGGTGGCCACCATTTATACAGCACTTGAAACCACCTACACCAGTTTAGCTTCCCTATCTGGGACAGGAGCAGAAAAGCCACACCAGTTTAAGGCCTGGACAGTTTACACAGGCAAATGTATACCAATGTGGGTCTCCAAACCCTCTACACCAGTGTAGAAATGGCCAGTGTAAACAGAGCTTTGGTCTCCTTGACTGAATGCATGAATCATTATACTCATTGTTACTACCACTCTTATGCTGTCTCAACTGTTATCTCTGTATTTGCCATTGTACCACACATGTGTCTCTCCACTGTATGTAATTAATCTGGGGTTGCTCCTGTAATAGAGACAAATGTCTCAGTCAACCTACCTGACTAACAAAATCTAATAAATAATTTTTTTTTTATAATGAGGTCTCAGAGACTCCTATTGTGAATCAGTGGTTGGGATCGACATTTTGCATATGTACAGCAGGAGAGTATGACAGAGTTGGCCCTCTGCCTGCTTCTCTGTGTGTTTTGCTTGGACCCACTGTCATGGTGATTAGTCTCCCAAGATGGAATTGGGGGATCGTACCAATCCGTGGGATGGACCCAGTCAAAATCCTGATGTATGCTGATGACGTAACCTATTTTTGGCAGAAAGCAACTCGGGTGTTGAGGTACAGGAGGTTCTGGAACAGCATGCCTCTATATCAGGGTTGGCTATTAATTATGATAAAAGCACTGGGACTGGGACTGGTTAACACTGGTGTTCTACACAGGTGGCTGGAGTAAGTGGCTTGTCTGGGACTAGTAAAAAATGTACTAGGCATCCATTTTGGGGCAGGCAATAATGCCTAGGAAAATTGAGACCTTTTTTGCAGAAAGTCACAGATAAGGTCACTCAGAAAAATTGCAAAATTGCCAAAAAAAGAAACAGGTTTTCCTAATAAATATCCTTTTAATTCCATTAATTTTATTTGTGGCTTAAATCTATCCACTTTTAGTCCATTCTGAAGCTAAGCTTTATCGCCTTTTTTTTTTCCAGTTCTTCTGGGATATCTGCCCTGATCTCATCAAAAAGGGAGGGGGGGTTACTTACAGATATTACCAGGGATGCAGGATCTGGATGGTGAACCCAATTGTTTTTCCTTTTTTTGGAAGGCTCTGCCTGTATTTCAATGGGGGGGAAATAGCTCCTCCCCCATCCTCTTCTTAAACACTGAGCTGCTGCTCCCTCTGCTTAGAGCGAGTCAGCCTCACTCCTCGGCAGCCTGACTGGTCAAGCTCTCTCCCCACCTTCCTCCTGTGGCCATTTGTTCGTTGTGCTGCTCTGCCTCTTGTCTTTTGCATTCTGGCATTGCCTTGCTTGTTGTTCTCCCTTCCCCTCCCATGGGCCTTGCTCTTTTTCCCTCGATCCTGTACCTCGCTCTGTTTCCTCCAGCGCTTCTCTCTTTTGGGCTTTTTTTTCCTCTGCCAGCCGCGCCTCAGTGCCTCCGTCGGCTTAACTTTAGCTCCTCCTCGCTGGGACTGCTTGCTTCAAGCTCGCAGCATGCTGCCACTGCTCTGGCTCCATCCATTGGACATTCCTGCTCCTGGTGGCTTACTGCTGCCTGCCTGCACCTTCTGGCATTTTCTGCCTCCAAGGCGTCACTGCTCTGCACCCCACTTGTTCTGGCTGGTCCCTGGACTGCTGCCTCGACTACTTCCCTGCTCAGTGACAGGATGCTGTATTGCACCACAGCGCTGGGCTGGAGCCGTATTTCCTGCCTTTTTTGCCGCTTGATGCCCGCGGCTTCCCGGACTGTTTCATTCTTCCTGGAGGTTGCCGTCTGCTAACTTGTCTGTTCCTCACCAACTCAGCTGTCCTGCCCAGAAACTTTACTGCATGCAAGCCATCTAACAAGGACATCTACCCCATCATGCTTGCTGTAATTGCTTGAGGACAGTATGCATTCCTATCACCTAGTCTGAGCCTCATTCTGCTGCTCCTTTCTGGGAATCAATGGGGGAGCCTTCCCCACACATACTCGCCACACTTGGTCTACTGTTAGGACAGACAGGTTACAATTCGATACGGAGGGCTCAATCACTTCCACTCGATACTGCATTTGTAACACTATGTACAACAGTACTTGATCTTTCTACTGTTCTTGACTAATGACTAGATCAGACACTCAGCAACATCTATAGTATGTCAGGTATTATAGTGCATACTACCAAAGGTCGCTCTCCATATTTCATGATTGTGCTGCAGAATTTTTGGGTCACTGTGCCCAGCCAGAACCCCTGCACAGCCTTGCTTATTGCAGCTTGTTATTACTCATAGGAGTGCCCAGGATGTTTCATTCTAAATGATGAAGAGACCTTAACCCTGACATTCCAAGATATATATACACCCCTACTGATATTTACTGACCACCTCATCGCATTCTCCATAATGATCTGCACCTGCAGCATCATTTCTCCAACCAGCCTAGATGGAGGCCACTATACTGCCATCCTGACTCTGCCAGTCCAGCCAGCCTATGTGGAGGCAGGCTCGACTCCTTCACTTCTACTACTTTTTAGGTGGACCTACGTGGAGGTCCCGCCGGTCCAGCTAGCCTACATGGAGACCTAGCTCAGCTCACTCACTTCTACTCCTCTTCAGGCAGACCTACATGGGGGTCTTGTGGGTACAGCTAGCCTACGTGAAGGCTTAGCCCGACTCACTCACTTCTACTCCTCCTCCTCCTCCTCCTCCGGCAGACTTACGTGGGGGTCCTGCGTGCCAGCTTGCCCACGTGGGGGCCTGGCTCGCTACTCGATCACCCTACACGCTGTCCTCTGGGGACCTCCATGGGGTCCCTCTGGTGTACCGACCGGGGAACCTCATATTGCCTTGGTAGTGCAACCTTCGAATCATGCACTCCTGCTGCCATGCTGGCCAACTGCACATTAACATTATACACTTTCCTCACTACACCTCGCAAGGGTTTCAGCTTCAGCTTGGCTATATTGATGGCCTCTTGGCATCCCATTAAACTCATCCAGCCATCCTGTATGGATCTCCAGTTCAGCCTGGCCTCTTCGGGGACCTCGGAATGCTTACATTTCATCCATGCTTACTACAGCGACAAAGACCCGTGGGGGTCCTGTCATCCCAAATGTTCATGCTCACAAGAAGGCATCTCCTCTTTGCTCATTAATTTCCATCTTACAGGTGGACTCACTTAGGGTCTTGTCCTCCTCATATCGGATCATGCACCATTACACTAATGGCGGACCACATGGGGTCCTGCCATCTCAAACATACACGCCTCACAAGGGGGCCCTTCTTCTTAGCTAAAACATACTCAAGTCTCTACAGACAGACTCATGTGTGGATTTCGCCCCCTCTTTTACTCCAGAGCATATCATATAACGTGATGGTGAACCCACGAGGGGGTTTCGACATCCTGAATCCATCTTGCCCACTGGGGAATTCACCTGATCAAACATCTTTCCATCTTCACATAAGCAGACCCACGTGGGGGTCTCATCTTCCTTAAGCTTACCACCTGAGACCTACTCGATCGCTCGAGCATTCGAACTCTGCATACTCAGGACCTACAGGGGGTCCATGCTTCAGCTTTCCCTACTTTACACATCATTCATTACTTCTAGTTCCCACCAAACATCAGCGCTGCACATCTCCATAGAGTATTCCTCAATCCTTGGACATCTTAGGACCATTCTCCTGTCTCATAAACAACTCAATTGTAACTTACTGTTTCACTGGCTCTCCAACACCAGGCAAGCTTCTCATTTGCACAGACTGCTGCTTCATCACTGTTCCCTGCTAGGCAACACTTCTGACTGTTTCATCCTCTATGATTTCTACATCCTTTAACATTTGCACGTTGGCACTCATCTTCAACCATGCTGACTGTACATGTATGCTTTACAGCTGTTTCGCTCACAGCTACTTTAGTCACAGATTAACCATTGTCCCTCATCCAGACATCACTTTTAGCTGGATATTCATCTGCCGGAACTTTCTTCTTCAGCGTTGACATCCTGCTTATCATTGACTTTGACAACAAGACTAGGAATTCTACCAGGAAAGTCTAGCCTTCGCCTGCCTTTATACAGTTCCTATGCATAGTCAGCTGTATTACCTTCTCACCAGACTGTACCTAGCTCTCCTCCCCACCAAGGAAAGTTTGCTGAACCTACCGCTGCTTCCTTCCTGATTGCACAGAGGGCATCCTTCTCCATATCAGTCTCCACCAAGATGGCCTGCCGCCCTGACCTACGGTCTCAGCATTATCCTGGGAGATCTTTTCCAATTAATGTTCATCTGTATTCCATCTCATCTCGGCTGACCCACGTGAAGGTCTCACCATCCCTACTGGAACATATGTGTGGCAGACCACACAGGATCCGCCATGTTCACTGCTTCGCCCTGAAAGGGGGCCTGGCTACCTGCTCAATGGATTCCTTCATCACCTGCAAGGGGCCTGACTGTTTGCTCTACACATTCCTGCTTCACCCCCACAAGGGCCTGGGGTTTATCTCCACTTCATCCCACAAGGGGGCGTGCTGCCTACATGCCGCATCCTGCTTCACCCCACAAGGGGGCCTGGCTGCTTGCTCAATGCATTTCATCCCATTGCGGCTGACCATTTAAGGGTCTTGCCTTCTCTACTGGAACTATGCAATGTCAGATCATGTGGGATCCGCCACTCTCTCCTACTCTGCCCCACAAGGGGGGCCTGGCTTCCTGCTCACTGTAATCCATTACATCTTCTAGAATGGACTTCCTCCTTCAGCGCACTCAAGGACTGACCATCGACCAGTTCTACATTCTCACCCCTCCAAGATACAAGTCAGCGAACAGTAGAGCTGCCTGACTATGCACAATTCCTCACCTTCTACACCTATAGACATTACGGACTTGGATTCACTAACCTCTTTAGCTATTGTCTCTCCATGTGGACTTTCATTCACCAGTACCTTGTCTCCAGGATTACTTTTTGCAGTCAAACTCAGGATATGCCTCTGTGATCTACACTCTGTATCTAGTTATAAGACAGCTTATCTATACTTGCCTAACTTAGGATTACTCTCCTTTTAGTATGCCCAGAGGAAGGACAGGTCAGTAGCCATGGGTCCTCGGAGATTTCCCCTTGGGGGGGTTTCCTCCCCTGCGTGCTACTAGCCACACTCTCCGGAGTTGGAGGAGGTAATCACACTGGTAATTACATTCTTTTTGGGCCTTCAGTCCTACACTTACCTAGCATCCCACCAAAGGTGGGATATAGAGAAAGGCCAAAAGATCAAATTCTAACAGCAACCATACAGTATCTCATCCAGCTCAACATTCTAAGCATCAATCATATTTCGTCTAGTTCCTATGTACTACAAGCACTGACTTATGTACCAATCCAGTGCAAACGTACCTAAGCACTAACCATATCTTACCCAATGCTTATGTATCGCAAGCACTGAGTTATGTACCACACATTGAATTGGAAGGCTCTGCCTGTATTTCAATGGGGAGGAATAGCTCCTCCCCCATCCTCTTCTTAAACACTCAGCTGCCGCTCCCTCTGCTTAGATCGAGTCGGCCTCGCCCTCCATCCTCCCATGCCTCCTTCTCTTTCTTCGGCACTCTCACCTCACCTTGCACCGGGCCTTCAATCCTACACTTACCTAGCATCCTGCCAAAGGTGGGATATAGAGAAAGGCCAAAAGATCAAGTTCTAACAGCAACCATATCTCATCCTGCTCAACGTTCTAAGCATCAATCATATCTCATCCAGTTCTTAGTACTACAAGCACTGACTTATGTACCAGTCCAGCTCACACGTACCTAAGCACTAACCATATCTTACCCAACTCTTATGTAGCATAAGAACAGAGCTATGTACCACACACTGAATTAATAGTATTTTGCTGTTATGTAATTTCACAGCTGTTCTTCAACAAATAGAGAAGAACTGGGAACCTTTGACGAAGGCCAGAATCTTCTCTTTGGTACCAGCCTGGATGGTAGGTCATCTGAGACTTCCTGGACCAGCTCACAATCCAAATTTCCCGGGCTATATTAGAGTAGCATGTAAACCAACTAAAGACTGCACACTCTGATCTCCTCTAAAGGTGCTACCAGTGAGGGCAGACACATAGAGGTAGTCATAGAAAAGTTTCTCAGTACTGAGGCATACCTGGGTATACTGAGGCAAGGTGAGGCAGGGTCACATTACAATCAATGCAAATTGCCTCTGTGGTACCTCAGTGGTACCTCGAGGTAGGAAACTTTTGTGTAGAAAAAAATATGGTGCACAAACCATACTGGATAAACTTTAATTGGGAACTAAATCAGCATGGCCAAACACCCCATGTGACCAGCATAGCCTGAGACCAGGGCTCGGGAATGAGTCTGGTTCATTGGGGGCTGGTCGGGGGGGGGAGGAGGACTGAGTGTCCCAGGGGATGCTCTTTTAGGGCTGTCACAATGCTCCGACACTGCCACCTGTGGATGCATGGGTGGCAGTGCAGGGTTAGTAGTGTGGGAAGGGGAAGGTCACCATTAGGCACTTGGCCGAGGTGTGTATCAGCACACCACCGGCCTGGACATATGTCCTTGTGCCGGTATCCTCAGGGAAAAGGGGGGGGCAAGCAGAAAACTAAGGGATAAATTCCCCAAAACTGCAGCAGCATAACAGACCCAACCATGGGAACACACTGGGTGAAAACAGTGATGCCATAATAGCGCAGTGAAGTACTAAAATTGCAAAAAAAGTTACAAATTTAAAAGGCACCTGCCTGCGATGAACTTCTGCCCAAACTTTTGGCACTTGCACCATCTAAAATTGCTTACTCCCTTAGTTTAATATTCAACTTATCATTCCAAACAGGACAAATACCCAATTTGTGAAAAAAGTCTTACATACACTGTAATACCCATCCACAGTACAGGGTCTCAGTCAGAATTCAGTAACGTTCGACCTATATCAATTTTGTCAGCACTCTCAAAAATACAGGACAAAATACTATTCTCACAGTTAAACAATTGTAGCAGCACCCATGACCTAATCTCCCCTAACCAACATGGCTTTAAGGTGGGATATAGCACTGAGACTGCATTGGTTGGGTTCACAGACACTTTTCATAGGGCTACCAAGACAGGTGGCCTAACAGAGGCAGTGTTCATGGACCTAACCAAGGCATTAAACTTGGTAGATCATACCATCTTATTGAAACGTCTTGAGCATGTGGGACTTGGAACCCATGCTGTCAACTGGTTCAGGGATTACCTAGAAAACAGGTTCCAGTGTGTTCAATTTAATGTTTTTTTTTTCTCTACCTTCCGCAGGGTCCAGTGTGGAGTCCCTCAGGGCTCCATACTGAGCCCTTTACTTTTTACTCTCTTTATTGACCCTATCTCATAAGTACCACACAACTGCAACTTAATACCTTACACAGACGACGTAGCACTAATTGTATCATAGTACATCTGTTCTAGAAGTTAATTCTGCACTGAATCATGACTTTAATAAAATTCAGGATTGGTTTTGTCAGAACAATCTGGTTTTAAATAAAATAAAAACTAAAGCCATGTTGTTTGGATCCGATGTTAAAATAAAAAAATACTCAAGTGACTTTACAGTTTGCTCACAGTGGGGTAGTCCAATTGAGACTGTAGATTCATTTAAATATCTAGGTATTACTTTGCACCATCTCTAAAATTCAATGTTCATATGAACAAAGTCGCTTCTAAGATAGGAACATTATACTGATTACAAATTTTTTTTTAACAAAAGCAACACATCTTGCTGTTGCTCAACAAAATTTCCTCCCAATGCTGAGCAATGCATCATCGGTTATTAATACTGCTCCTGCCTGTACTGTATCTACAAAAGAAATACTACTGCAAAACACAGGGAAGTTTGCACTCTTGGCTCCCCATCACACACACCACTGCCAAATACTAAATCAACTCAATTGGTTTTCTGTACAGAATAATTTCAGGTTTACAATGTCCCGTTTTACATTTACAATAATAACTACTGGAATTTCAGTCACTTTACGAAATTCCCTTACCAAATATTCTTCCATTTGCGAATCGTTATTATCTACAAAGTCTCAACTGGTCTTGCTCCTCGTACGATCAAAAGCAGGCAAGAGAACTTTTGCCTGCTGTGCTGCTTCTGTCTGGAACACCTTACCTCTCAATGTTAAGCAATCTACATCTGTTAATACCTTTAACATGGCAGCTTTTAATCATTTTAAAAGTCTGAAGGAATGTGTATGTAAATGAATGTACTGTATTATTGGTATTTCTGTATTTTTATATTGTTAAAACATGTACATTTGTATGTTGTACCATTATTTGACTTCAGGTCATACCTAAAAATGGAATGTAAATTCCAGAGTACTTACCTGCAATTTCAAAATAAATGAAATTAAATGAAAAAAACACGCTGTCAAAATAGAGACAGCTAATAGAGTGACAGGGATAGACTAGCACAGGTCAGAGTAGCACTATCCCTGTAGCTGTATTGCTGTCAGGGAAAGGAAGGGAAAGGGATGAAGCCTGTGCTGGGAGGGGTTCTGCATGTCGATGGCCCAGAGTTTGATTCCTGGGGCGTCTGCTTTTTTTGATTTTGTCTCCCACCACCTGTCTTGTTTTCTTTCCCCATGTCAACAATCCCCCCCCCAAAGGTTTGTAGGTTTGTCTGTGTCCCCAAGTTGCCTCCCCCCAAGAAGTAGCTATTATTAGTAGTAATGGTTTGAGAGACAAAGCCCCCCCCCTCTGCAACGGGGGGGTGCGTGGGGCAGAACTCCCGGCAAAAACAAAAATGTCAGTGTGTTTTGTTATGGTAGTGGTCGGTGTGCTCGTGGACCGCTACCATTGGCACTATTGTTGTGGTCACTGTTTTGGGTGGGCACTGTTATTGACAGTGCTATTTTGCCTTCGCTGTTTTAGACCACACCATTCTTGTTTACGTGGTCCTGATCTAGTGCCCCACGGGAGGCCTGAAAGATGGTACATCTCTCTACTCCAAGGAAGGAAGCAAAAACAGAATATTAGAAAAAAAAAACACCCCTACATAGGACATTTCATAGAGGGCTTCATCAGGGGGCAGTCCTTGAATACAGTCCACTTCATTAGATATGCAGCATAATACATATTCATAAAGTAATATACATGACTTGTGGCCATGTGACCAAATAACTAATGTTAAACTACAAAGCATGTGCAATATGCAAATAATTCTTAAATATCTCACAATACTGTACATGTATTATATTAAAAAAAAGTGAAAATGGAAGCAATCCAATATGCCATAATTTAAACGGCTTTGCTCTGCAAAACTGATTAAGAAGACAATAAGAGAATAAGAGAGGGAGGTGGTAATAAGAAAAGGTAGGAGTCAAGGAAAGAAGGAGGGAAAGAGGAACAAGGGAAAGAAAATACCTGGGGCAAAGTACAATTATGGAATTGCTAGTCAGACTTTATATGCGGTACAAATCCAAGTCCAGGTTCCCAATAAAAATATTTATTAGCAGTATGATTAACTCAATACTCACAAACAAAAAGTGTTTATTTAATATTCATGTGCCTGTATTTATCTCAGTTAATCAAAGCCATCCAAGGGCACACACCCTAAAATCTTTGTAGCAGTAGGTTATTTAAATCTAGAAGGAAGAGAGTACAAATACTTTCAGCATTTCAATTTTCTTTATCAAACCAAGAAATAATTTTATTCACAAAAAGGGTTTATAATCAAGTCTCCATATTTAAACCCTTTGGATATGAACTCTGTAATCTACAAATCCATTTTATTTCATGCTAAAGCAAAAACTTCAGTCTGCACCCCCCCCCCCCAATAAAGGATGGACATGACCAATTGCTCTGAACCTAATTGGTGGTGCAGCTGTGGGAATCTTTAAAGTGGTCACCCAGGACTCTGTCTCTGTTTCCTTTAATTATTGCCTGGGCATGTTGCTGGATTCTTCAGTGGCCTCTTGATGTGGCCTACATATATTTTCCCACAGCAGCACCACCATGCATAGCCTACATAGGGAGTCCAATATGTAACATAGTTGAGTAATGAATGCTGCAGACCAGTTGTTGAATTTGTAAAGGTCTGTCACTCATGAGCAAATCTGCATAGCTTACAATTATGGCAGCAATAAAAGCCCTTCCTTGTGAACTTGATTTTCTTTTGACTTGTCCTCAGAATGGCTGTGAACTATCTGGTCCGCAGTGTTGGTCCCCTTCCAAAAGGTAACCCTTAGACGCTGGCCCAGCAGTGGTCTCAGCTCTAGTTCCCTTATCAAAATTGACCATCTTTTCTTTATTATAGATTTTATTGCATTCGCTTGCTGATGAAAGTCAGTTACAAATGTAATCAGAATGGGGTCCAATTCATTGCAGACTTTTGGTTTCGGAAGTGATTCTCTAGTTACATTTTTAGCCTTCTCACATGCTTTGTTCACTGTGCATGCAAACTATCTCTGGGCATAAAACCTGGCCAACAGCATCCCCACCTCCTTCTCGTAAGTACTGGCTAAAGTGTAATTCTCTTTATATGGAGGAATTGTCCATAGGGGATGCTGTTGACCAGGGCCCAAGACAGTATGGAGGTATGCCACCACCCATCTGTGGACGACATGGAGGCACATCACCACCCATCTGCAGACAGTATGGAGGTATGCCACCACCCATCTGTGGACAACATGGAGGCACGTCACCACCCATCTGCAGACAGTATGAAGGTATGCCACCACCCATCTGTGGACAACATGGAGGCACGTCACCACCCATCTGCAGACAGTATGGAGGCATGCAGCTAAATACCTGATGGAATCTTTCAAAGAAGTTCATCATTAAAGTATGCCTTCTAATTAGGGCATCATCAGTCCATATCACCTGAATAATGGACTGTCCATGTAAACTGAACACAGACAACACCCACAGAAAACAGTATAGTTGGATTTCACAGTAAGTTTTTTTTTTGCTAGGCAAAGTTGTGTAAACCCACCACACACATGTATGATATGGCTGATCAATATGGCCCAGAGAATAATGTATCCTAATTAGGGCACCACAACCAGCAGCATGGGGACAATACTTTTTAACATTAAGCTCCACCCCTCCAGAAACAGTGACCATGTTTTTGTGCTTTTTGTGCTGTTTTGTGCTTTTTTTTGTGGTTTTGTGCTATGATTAACAATATGCTGTCATTGCCCTGCGATGCAACCACAATATCCACAAAGGCACAATAATAAACACTTTAAATGTGCAAAAAATAGGATACTGCAGGCAGCGCCAGACAAGTTAACCAATGCAGCAGCATCACCCAAACACCATCTGAAATAATCACAGCACAAATCAGCCATCCCACCAACATTAGTTGTTGCTTACTTAGGCGTACAACTCAATTGTGCATGAACAGGTAATTGTGTAACGGAGTAGCAAATACATGTGTAATATGCATAACTGTTTGTTTTTTGGGGTGGGCGGGGGTTGTGGATATAGTCACACACAAAATGGGTTTTGCCAATATCACCAGCCCAGTACAAGCTACCTGTTTGAATTCAAAAAGTGCACATCTGGGGTTGTTTGGTGATTTTAAAATTTAAACCAAAATAGCAGGTAGGGTTACCACGGTGGTGTCCAAGTTAAAAAAATGAAATAAATTAATTTTGTTTTCAAATACCAAAATCCTAACCCAATGTCAAAACAATCACAAATTTACTAACAAAGCTGTTTAAATTATTAAATCACTTCTTAAGTGAAGACAAAAAAAGGAGAAAAACATAATAAACGCAAAAATGCTAGTCAAGGTGAGTTTGAGCCGGGGAGGGGGGCTCCTCACTGTCCTGCCGAGGAGGGTAAACTGTGGGGGAAGAAGAGGTTAGCTGCCTGATGTCAGAGTGTGGGGCTGGGGGGGAGGCTGAAAGATAGATGCCAACAGGTGGGGACCCGAAGAAGAATCAGATAAGGTAAAAAGAATAAATTTTTGGTTGCCTAATTTGGGTGCACCAAACTAACATGCACATCTCTCAGCTGTACCGCATCATGAGGAACGGTTCCTCATTTTATTCACAAAAGCCCCTTGTTACACATTGACAGGGTTTGTCCAATGTTCAACAACATTAGAAAGCAAAAAGGCAGAGTAGTTCATACGAAAAATGTATTGTTTATTTAATTGTGAACTTTATGAACAAAGAGGCACACATTTCAACATTGGTCTGAGCTTCTGAGCTTCTGAGTAATAGATCTGATGAAGTGTTCCACATTCTAAGGGGCAGTGTTTCACATTTGGGTACATTTGAGGTACAGTGCTCATACAACTCTTTGGTAGGAAGACGCGCACATTCAGGAGTGTTGGTGGGTTGAACTGGCAGTGCCCAGGTAAATACAGAAAATAAGTTTTTTTAAATACCAAAAACCACAATAAATATCAGACATCGCACTCAATCTTTTTAACAACCCCCAAGAAAAACAATCATTGTAATAGCAGTATGTAACATACCATCCCAACATACGAAAAGCACATTTAAAATAGAGCATTGGAACCAAAAAACAAAATAAATATCAGTAGCCCAAAAATAAAGAGCCAAGGATTAAATACAGGTACCAAACCCTCCCCAATAACCAAATAATGCAGTGTGCCAATCCCAGACACTCCACTCAATTTCCATCCCTCCCCAAAATTGACTGTAACAGCAGCATGTAAAATAAAGTCACAACATAAAGAGAGCATTTAAAATAAAGCATAGTAACTTAGAAAGTTGATCTATGCAACCTCCTTATCGACTCCTTCAAGAAGACCTCATGGTGAACAGGGACATAAAGAAGTTTAAGGTCCCAAATTCACATTTTAATTCAAATGTCACCCCTTACACAAGATCAAGAAGGCAAAAAGGGAAATCCAGGGTGTGGGTCCATCTGCACTATTAATGAACCCCCCCCCCCCAACGGCTCGCTTACATTATCAAAACTAATGACAAAAAAAAGATTTTTGGCAGCAGGCATGATCGGTATTTACCTGCTGCAGTGAGGACAGTGATGTAACAAGGGTCACACTGGAGGATAAGAGCTCTTCAGGACAAGACAGTTAATCACAGGAAAGGGCTAGAAATCACAAGGAATTGTCTTTTAAATCCCCGCATAGCCTGCCCCAGTCTCACGCTGATATAAGTGCCCAAATGTTTCACAAGTGGCTCCCCTGGACCCCTGCTGTCATGCATGAACATCTGGTGGTGGGGGATAGGAATGGATCAGGTGAGCAAAGGGAACAGCTTGTGATCATGCTGTGTATTTAAAGAAACAGGGCAATGCACTGTAGTACCCTAAACAAATACAGCAAGTAACCTGGTGACAAAAATACAACACAAATAGCATCAAAGAGCAGATTATTACAGAAGTTCTGAGGTAACACAAGGGGACATTAATGGCAACACGCAAGACCACATCTTTAGGGCTCTCTGGAGGGGGTGGGAATCAAGGTAGCACAGTAAGGAAGTGTGACAAATGGGAGCAGGACACAGAATTAGTTACAAACATATTTTTATTGCCAGAAAAGTCTAGTTAAATGACACTGAGAGACTATTTCACACACATGGGTAGCCATGTCACAAATTAGTACACACATTTTCATGCATTTTGACTAATGAAAGTGCATTTTTTTAATATGGAATCATCTGATTCCATTAATGTTATCTTATTTATCTCTCCACATAGGCTACTTAAAAAGCCCATATCAATGACTGTATTATACTCAAAATCCTGCATATGTACTGCATTACAGACTTTAGGATCCATTGGTAACCCCTTTCCATGCACAGAGCCTGACACTAATAGGCTGTCTATATGGCTCACATTTGAATTTTCCATCTTTGTCAACAATGAATTTTACATCTAAGAAGCCAACTGTAGATTGATGACAATTAAATGTACATTTTATGTTTAATCTATTCATTCTAAGCCAGTATATAAATTCTCTGAATTCCTCATAGCCCCACCCCAGACAGGAGGGCTTATTTCAGAGAAGACTATTTTGTCCTCCCACCATGCCAAGAAAATATTGGCACATGCAGGGGCGAGAGCCACCCATCACCCTGCATCTTTAACTATACTCTGCCATCGAAGAGGAAATAGTTGTGCCACTGAATAAAGCATAACAGATCAAGGATAAACCTCTGAGGTGCAATCTCAAAGTCTGGATCAAATGACATGAAGTCTTCAACTGCTCTAAACCCATGCTCACGGTTGATGCATATGTATAGCATTCACATATCTATGGTAAGCCAGTGATATGATTCAGGCCAAATGAATCCCTCCAATTTATTTATTGTACCCATACTGTCCCGAATGTAAGTAGGAGTTTTGACTACAATTTTTTTCAGGTAATGGTCCAAATATCTAGAGGAAGCCTCACTGAACTACCCAATCCCAGAGACAATCGATCGGCCCAGGAGGCTCCTCAGATTTGAGGACCTACAGGGAAAGTATATAGGGCAGGAGTAACAAGGTGAGAAGTTGTCATCAGCATTAATAAAGCCAGTCTCAGATGCATTGCCCACTATTTCATCCAACATGGCCTGATAGGATCATGAGGGATTAAAGGTCAGTAGTCTGTAACAACTCATGTCAGCAAGATAGCATTTAATTTCTTTCAACACATTTTTCTATATCTTGCAAAACAGTCATGCCACTGTTTTGCACACTCTTGGTTGTGATTTGGTGCATAGTTTTTAACTCTTTTAGTGCTTTTCCTTTCTGTGGCGCATAGGTTTTGGAATGATTTTTGTGGTTTGTCATTTAATAAATCCACTCTGTTATTCTGAATTGCTTCCTCAAATGATTTTATAGTGAAATACCCCAGATAGTTGGGACAAAAGGTACCTTTTGTTCTCAGGCCACTGCCCATATTCCTGTTAGTAGAGCCTATGATAATATTCAAAATTCAAAACCATCAGTTACTCACACAACAAGTTTACATCCTTATTCAAGAGCTGATTATAGTCTGTTTCAACATGTGCACAAGTCATACCATTTCTTTCATTTTCCAAAACTTCAACTGCTAAATTCAAATTTCGCTTTCAGGGTGCCTAAATGGCTGAACTCCCTTCACACTAACCTCTCGTCCATCACCAGAACTGGCACCAGAACTGGCTTGTTTAAATGCAACCTAAGAGCTTGGCTTACAACCAACACCCCAAAGTGTGATTGTGGACACTGATTCCAGCCCCAAGACTATTTTCTGGATATGATATAATATATATTTAAAAACTCCTATATTTTCCTTTTAAGCACATTACTCCCTCCCTGGGTACTACTCTCTAATCTCAACAGTACCCTCAATTTCAAACTCCTAACACATACACCCTCAATCTCCCGTGTCACCCCCGCCACCTACCTCCCGTTATATTTCCTCGATAAGATATTTAGCTGCCACCTCACCCTCCCGTATTCATCCTAACAAGACATCTGCTTCTCCTAACCCCCCCTGGCTCTCTCCCCCCAACCCTCTACTGATGGCCTCTCATCCTTCACCCTTCCCTCTCTCTCCCCAGCACTGTCTTCTGTCTATCTCCCTATGGATCCCCTCTACCTTACTGCTGCTGTTCCACTAGTAAGCTGAAATGTTTTTTGCACTCTGCATGTTACAGTTTTGTACTACCTAATCTTTGACAGTAATTAGAAATGTCAGGCAATGAAATGTAACTAAGCTCTATCAATGACTTTAATTCTGTTAACTGTTCTGTACTTGTCTGGCTGTAAAATTGTCCATGACGTGGAACCTCTGTAAATGAGCTTTTAGCTCAAAGGTATCAAATCCGAGATTTAATAAATTAAAAAAAATAAAATAAAATATGCATAAATGCCTTACCTGGGTATTTGTTAAACAACCCCCCAACCCAGCGAAAAGATGAAACCACAGTGTTAGACCCACTCAATCTAAATGTTCATGTGTCCTCTTCATTTGCTGATGAATCCTGTCTGGCCACATTTAGAGGGTGAACTGCTGCATTTCTCTGGTACCATTTAAGTGCCTCTGCTGAATCTGTAAAAATAAAGATTTTCCCCTTGGACATAATCCGTAGTCTGGCCAGGAAAACCTTCCCATGGGGAATACCTGCTTCCCATAGCATCGCTCTTGATCCATCTAATTTCTTCCACTTATGTCTCGTTGTGTATCTTGGGTCAGGGAACATTCAGACCACTTGGCCATCCAGCAGAAGTGTTTTCTTTTGCTGCGCCAGTGCCAGCAAAAAATCTTTGGAGCCCACGCTGTCGGTGACAATTAAGACAGTTCGTGGTGCCTCTGGGTTATCAGTCCTGCCCCTAGATGTGACCCAATAGGCTTTCTGAAATCTCTGAACGGTGGTAGTGGCTTCATCTCCTAGTTGCTGCACTATCCACTCTTGCAGATACAGCAGCAGATGATCTCCCTTGCGGCCCTCCGCAAGCCCAAGAAGTCTCAGATTTTGGTCTCGAGCTTGATTCGCCAACGTTTCCAGTCTGGACTTCAGATGGGAGTTTTCCTTGATAACTGCAGTAACAGCTCCCATTGCTGCATCTGCATGCTTGGTTGTGTTATCCACCACCACCATAACTGATTCTACTGCCCTTTCAATAGAGGCCACTCTGTTTGTTAAGCTATCAAACTTCTCCGATTCAGTGGGTCGGCCGGGGGGAGATAGGTTTTGAGCCGGCCCAACACAGCTCGCCTCCGAGGGATTCGCTGATGCCCGACATACTTGCATGACCCCAAGCGGAGGCTCGAGAACTGCAAGCTCCATTTGGGATGGGGCGCCGGGCTGAGCAGCATGGACGCGAAGGCAGCATCATGGCGCTAGAGGTTACTTGCCGCAGGGGAGGGAGAAAACGCGGAAACAAGCCTGCCTCAGCCGGGAAGATGGGAGGACCATAGCTGTGCCCACGATTTGTCTGTGCCCACCCAGCAGACCACAGACCGATGAAATGTAAGTAACGGGGTCTGAGCCCCCCGCCTCGTCCCCGCCTGGGGGGTAATCCGCGGCTCCATGGGGCCTAGGGGTCTGCTTGGGTAGGGTTCCGGGCAGTGGGATGTCCAGTTGTCCCCCCTGAAGGGTCGCAGGTGGCAGGCTGGGGAGGAGGAATAAATAGTAGTTTCAAAAAAAAAAAAAACTTGTCCGATAGACCAGCCACTGATTTGATTAATCGGTTGATTTTTGAGCCAAGTGTCTGTACTGTTTCTTCTGTTTCATCATCAGCAGGTTCTAAGTTGCAGCCCTGTGTGGACCACGTAGTTGGCATGCCAAGGAGATTCTTGGACTTAGCTCCATCCCCCGGTGGTTTATCCTTTTGTGGGTTGCCCATTTCAGTCAGCAGCCTTTCCAGCACAAAGTCTGATAAAGTATAAGAAGTTACTCTGATTTGCCTTGAGTTTTATGTGTGTTCATGGAGTGAATCTACGGAGCTCTATCTATAGGCATCCATTTTGCTTGGGCTCCTCAGCCCCCCCCCCGCCCCCATTTTTCACTGTTTTTTAATATGATGCATGTATTGTCAGATGTGTTATTTTAAGAATTATTGCACTTTACACATATTGGGCACTTTGTAGTTTAACATAAACATTCTCTGGTCATATGACCACAAGCATGTCACTTTATGAATATGTATTAACCCTTTGGCTGCCAAAAGAATTAGAACGTATCGGGATTCTTCCCTGATATACCAGTCCGCGGTACTGCAAGGGTTAAGCTTCGGTATTTAATGAAGTGGTCTGTATTCAAGCACTGCCCCAGATGAAGCCTTCAGTGAAAGGCACTGTGTAGGGGTGCTTGGACGTGGTAATTTGGTTCCTTGTTAAACATTAAGTTTATCCAGTACAGTGTGTGCACCATTTTTATTTCTTAGGGTAGCACTAGGGAAAATTAGGCAGTGGAAACTCCCCCCACCCCACAGACTGAAACACTTTACAGGAAGAAACTATATGAACTGAATTTAGAAACACAGAAAGTGATGGCAGAAGGGGACAGCAAGTTCCATCTAGTCTGCCCAAGAACCCACCTGGTGCTATTCCCTCTCCCCTCCTTTGCCTTTCCGTATGCTTCCTTTATGCCTATCCCATGCATTCTTGAACTCGCCTACATTTTGGCCCCCACTACCTCCTTGGGTAGGCTATTCCATGGGTCCACCACCCTCCCTGTAAAAAAGAACTTCCTTGTATTACTCCTGAACCTCCCTCCCTTCAGCCTCATGTCATGCCCTCTCGTTTTCCCACTCTCTTTCAATTGGAAAAGCTCCTGAACATTAACCTTATTTATACCCCTTATATACTTAAAAGTCTCAATCATTTTGCCCCTCTCCCTCCTCTGTTCCAGGGAGTACATGTTGAGTTCCCTCATCCTGTCCTGGTATGCCATATGGTGCAGTCCCTGAATCATTTTCGTGGCCCTCCTCTACACTTACTTGATTCTGTCTATGCCCCTTTTGAGGTGTGGTCTCTGGTACTGTATGCAGTACTCCGGGGGGGGGGGTGCACCAGCGCCCTGTAGATGGTAACACCACTTCCCTCCTGCGACTCGTGATTCCTCTCTCAATGCAGCCCAGCATGCCACTTGCCTTTAGTGCCACCTTTTCATACTGTTTACCCACTTTCAAGTCTTCTGATATAATGATCCCTAGGTCTCTCTCCTGGCTGGTGGAGGCTAGCTTCTCTCCTCCCAGGTAGTAATTCTCCTTGGGATTGTTTCTGCCTAAGTGCGTGACTGCACTTTTTGGGGTTAAAATTCAGCTGCCATTTTTCCGACTTCTCCTCCAGTTTCTTCAAGTCTGAAGTCATACTTCCATATTGCCCCAAAGTTGGGGACACAACAGAAAAAGAGAAAAAGGTGCCCCAGTAAACATAAGGTACCACAGAAATGCCCAGGTGCCCCAAGCTTTAGATACAACCATCACAAACACTTTTTTTGAAATAATGTAAATAAGCCAGAAAGGCCAAGCTATAATGCTTCCATGCCAGCAAGTGGCATATGTACATAAAGTGGCTCAGGATGGAATGTCAGGCTGGGGAGATGGAATGTCATGCTGGATAGCAGATGTCCAGCATTCCAGAACCAGTGTCAATCCTGGTGGCTATGGAGGAGAGAGGACACAGAAAGCACTGAGGGACCACAGAGCTTACTTGTAGGGTTGAAGCTGTCCCTGGGGGCTTCTCTATGTGCATCTGCTGCCTCCAGTTCCTGATCCTGCCAACCTCCAGTCTGTGAAGCAGCTGTGTGGTCCAAAGTGCCATTGGGTCACCTTGTAAGAAGAAGAGAGCGTCCCATTCAGTGTGTTGGGCTTGGAGCCCCAGTTTATTATTTTTTTATATTTAAAGTACAGTTTCCTGTCCCCCAAAGGCGACGGTGGCAGTGCCGCATGTGAAGTGAAACGGTCACAGAGCCATCGAGTGGCTAGGAGCTCACAAAGTCCCCAAACGTACTGTGTCCACCTGCAAGAAAATCCTTCCCTCTGCCAGCAGTACCTCCCACATTCCTCAACACTGTCTTCACCCCGGGCCAGGGTAGTGAGTCAGTGGCAGCACCAGCAGCTAGGTGCTGACCACCTAAAGTTATTTTTTTAAAGTAAAATTTATTTTGCAGCGCAGTCAACGCTGCATAGGAACGGCTGAACGCTGTGGGGCAGGCCAGATGGCTATATTTAAACAGAGTAATATTCATCTGAGTTTAGCGACACCCAGGGGAGGAGCCTGGTGGAGAGGATCTATAGGGAAAAGTTACAAATATTAATAAAGGGAAGCCCCGGAGGTGAACTTAAGGCGGGGCAAGGGCAGAAAAGGCCCTGACTGAAGTCAAAGATAAGAGAGTAAAACAAAGGACTAAGAAAGGCCCAGAGATTTAAATGAGCCCAGTCACATAGATGCAACAGTTTATTTAAAGAGGTAAGTCAGGCCCAGCCATTCATTTAAAGGGTTCCAGCATTTACTAGGCCCACTGCACTTAAAAGGGCAAGTTAGGCCCACTGCTACCTAACAGTGTGAGTTAGACCCACTGCTATTTAAAAGGGCAAGTTAGGCCACTGCTACTTAAAGGGGTGAGTTAGATCCACTGCTACTTAAAAGGGCGAGTTAGGCCACTTGCTACTTAAAAGGGCAAGTTAGGCCCACTGCTACCTAACAGGGAGAGATAGACCCATTGCTACTTAAAAGGGTGAGTTAGGCCCACTGCTAGCCAGTTAGGCCCATGAGTGTAAAAGGGGCCAGCAGCATTAACAACCCCAGATGTTGAAGAAGCCTAGCTAGCCACACAGACCCACAGTAACAGGAGAACCTGATGTAGCTAGATGGACCCCTTGTAGTTAGGTCCACTGAAGCTAGGGTTCACCCAGAATAGTAAAGTGCCTGTTTATTTACTGTGGTCTGGATGTTGAGACTGTGTAATTGACCACTACAATAAGAACTGAGACATTCATCACATTGCAGTATCCCTACTAACCATATAAGTGCCAGAACTGTCCTTGTATTGCTTTGTACCAGCAAGTCCAGAAGTGGGCTGTGGCCGGGTCTGTTGTGTATCAATTCTGGCGGCCCTTAGTGAGTTTTGAGCCGAGGAGATCTTTGTATTGATCTGAAATTCTGGCAAACCTAGAGTGGTGGGGTGTGGCCAAGAGAGTCATGGCCTGTTCAAAATCCTCTCTGCATCCCCTTAGTTTTTAATTCATTCTAACCAGTCAGACAAGTTGTTCCCCTTGTGTTTCATATCCCGTATCCCAGTTTCTTCTCAACGACAGAGAAAGCTCAACTGTGCACGAACTGCCTTTGATGACATATGTAGAGTCTTGTAAGTGACATGCTATAGAGTTTCTTAGAGTGGAGTACTACAGGTAATAGACCTTAGGTAGAGGTGCACCTCAGGGTAGTATCAGAGATTGCATAGTGATTCACTGATCTTAGTAGATAGGATGCTCTTAAAGCGAAGTTGTTACAGTTGATTACTGAAAGTGTGCATAGAGTCACCCTCCTACAGGGTGTAGACGATAGAACATTCTTAAAGCGGAGCTGTTTCAGTTGTTTGATTTAGAGTTCTCCTCGAACAGGAGACTAGGGATAAGAGTTTCCCAGTTACCATTTTCCCTTTCCTCATTTGTTTGAATAAAAGTCTGTTAGGCATTTGGAATCTATCTCTGACTCCCCCTTGTCAGGTACCAACATCCGCCTCCTTGGGACCTGTGTTCATAATTTATGTGCAAGTTACTGGTGTCATCACACCACAGTTGCTTTATTTACACTTTCATATTTCTGTGGAGACCCAGCACACGCTAACATCCATTTTACCACTGTAACCCCTAGATGGCGCTATCCCAGGGGCTACTACCCCTGCCTGATTTGCCACTAACAGGTTAAGGGGCCTGGATCCAATGGCGGGTGCCTCCACCCAGAGGTCAGGGTTTGCAATAGTTAAACTAACTTGGTCACAGCCCTCTGGGACACTGCAACCCCTTTCTTCCCACTAATGGCCCACACAATATATCAGAATTACCTTCACAGTATACACTTACCCCAGGTCTGGTTCCGCACTGGGACCTCCTGTGAAATGAGATACAGTGCAACAATCACAGTACAGTACTTTAACATAGACAAATACCTCAGGCAGTATAACTTTGCTGAAACAAGCAGCTCTGATTTATTTAGGGGGATATAACAAGGACAGGGGGAAATTAGGTTAATTAGCTTATCACTCTAATAATCTACCTATGGCTCTGTGCACAGGCCTATCCCTATCAGTTACTGTCCCTGGGTACCCAAGCCCTAGTGGCTAGTCCAAACCGTGGCAGCTGGTAGGGGCCCTTTCACACAGAGAAAAGGAGAATTAAACAGTCAGCAGTACAGTAATTCCATTTGGATTTAATGTGGCAATTCAACAGGGAGCGACCCTGAATTAGTACTCACGACCTCCAAATAAGATAGGGTCCTTCAATGTCAGCAGGGCCCACTTGAGGTACACAAACCTCTTCACACATCCATATAAAAGAAGCACTATACCAGGCAGGCTGCATCTGTATCCCGATCGCAATTACTGCACAATACCCGGAGAACACACAGCAGATTCAGTTCCTGACAGACCGAAGTGCAATTTTCAGCAATTCTTCCAGTCTTCTACAGGGTGAGCCTGTTTTCACTCTTCAGAGATCCTTTGATTCTTTTCACAGGATGGATTCAGTCCTAACAAGCTGTTACACAAGCTGCAGACCGGAACTCTGGGCCTTACACGTTTTTGACTAAAACTGCACACTGAAAAGCACAGGGCTCCTTCCTTCTTCACTGCCAAAGCTCAACTGACACTCCAACTGACAAAACCGGGCACTTCCTTTGAGTTCCTCCCAGTTCTTGACTGGATTGGCTGTCACTCACAATAGACTGCTGCTGTTGGTCCAAAAGGCACTGAAGTCTAAACTACATCTCCCAGAGTCACTGCCCATACAATCCTCTTGTGGCTGGTCAGATTATGAGTCCAAGTTCTGATTCTGTCCAAGGCACCATTTTAGAGCTAGCTTACCCCACACTGATTGGTCCAGTTCAGCAGTTCAAAACTAGAATGGGAACTAGCAGACACAGTTCTGAGCAAAGAAAGCAGGTTAGACAAACTGTAATTTCATTATTACTCTAAATAATTTCTGGCAAACAGTTACATCTTTCAGATAGGTTCCCTTTGCACTCTAGTGACTGCAAAATGAAGTGAATTGGCAGCAGCTTGAGTGGTACTCAATCAAAGAAACACACAGTCCCCCATACAACTAATTATGTCTGCAAGCAGACAGCACTTAAAGAGACAGTACCAGAGGTTCTAAAACACTCACTGATAAATGGCTTAAATGCCAAACACCATTCAGGCTTGGAGCATTCAAGCAAGCTCCTGAAGTCTTTTGGGAACCCCATTTGCAGGGGTTACACCCTTCCTGGCCTGGAAAGCTTGACGTCGCGTCAAGCAAGTACCCCATAAGTTTCAACTGCAACCATATACATTTGCATTAGGCTCGCATATGTAATCATCAGTCAATATATCATTTTACCAAGAACACATTTCTGAAACATTGCAGTACGTCACTCTTTACACAGTATTACATACACATTGTACCATAACTCAAGTTATTACCTCTTGTACATGAAACCTGAAGAGAGGGGCCCTTCCCTATCAGTTACCTTGGGGCTGGATGGGGCAAGGCACCATACTTAGAGGGCAACACAAGTAACTTGAGTTAGCACTGATGCTCAGTTTGGGCAATGAGCTCGGGACACATACACTCCTTTATGGACAACATTGAGAGGCAAGTCCACAGGCCTCCCAAGTGAATCATAACTGAGGTGCACCACAGGCTTTACAGCTCGACCAGTTTTCTAGGGGAACTGTTATAGTCTCTGCACTCTGAGCCTCATTTTCAGCATTGTCCTCACTTGTCAGGGGAGTCTCCATGGGGTAGAGAGGCTAGAACTTGGGGCACTTTCAGCTCCAGGAGTTACAGTTTCTGAGTCCACAACATTTGGCTCGCATGGAAGCTTTCGGACACTGGCAGTGGACTGTCAGGGCACTCAAAATACTCTTCTTGTTCGGTGTATCACCAGTCTGCCCCAATCTATCATTTTCCTCCTGAAAGCTCAAACAGTTCAACCATGCACAATGATTCCATTTCATCTGATCTGATGCTTTGCACTTCACTTTCTGGGAGCATTGGCTCCAGGGATGAAGCTGGGGCTTAGACAGTCCGGAAGGCCCAGCTTTGTCTCCACTATTGACTAGGGATTGCCCCGAAACAATTGACTCAGTTCGAAGAAGGATAGTATTCAAAGTCACTCTCACTTTCTTCCGATATGGACTGACAGTCATGCTCAACTGGGACTTGTGGAGGGAACACTTTAACTTTGCTTCTGTAGGTGCAGACTTTCTTGATCTTTCTTAGCAGCAGCTCTAGTCACTGGTCCAGAGGGGGCTCTTCTAGGGCTCAGACTCAATTAAGATTTGTCCAATGGGAGTAAATGATTTCTATGCATTGTTTTTACATCTTTTGAATTATTCTCAGGCCTTACTTTGTACACTGGCAGATCATCTAGTTTGCCCACTACAATGTGAGGGAGATGGTGCCATCTGTCAGCAATCTTGTGCTTGCCATGCAGTCCCAGATTTCTTAGCAATACCGATCTCCCTCCTGGAGTTCCTGTGCTTTCACCTTTTATCATACCTTTCTTTGTTGGCCAGATTTCTTTTGGCAGCCATGGTTTGAGCCAGTTGGTACGCATGAGTTAGCTGGGCCTTTAACTTTTGCACATACTGTAAATAGTTGTCAGCTTGAACCCCATCAGGAGAGACCCCAAACACACATCTACTGGTAGTCGAGCTCTCTTCCAAACATCAGGCAGTAGGGGAGAATCCAGTGGCATCACTTTTGTGCAGTTATAAGCATGTACCAGGGTGCTAATTTGTTGGCTCCATCTAGGCTTGTCCTTTGGGTGCAGGGTGCCTAGCATATCTAGCAAAGTGCGGTTGAAACTGCTCAGGCTGTGGGTCCCCTGGGGTGGTAAGGAGTGGTTCTGACTTTCAGACTCCCCACAGAGAAAGCATCTCTTTGATCAGGCGACTCTCAAAGTCTCCCCTTGATCAGAATGGATTCTTTGTGGAGCCCCATAGTGAACAAAAAGTTTTCTACAAGTACTTTGGCCACAGTGGATGCTTTCTGGTCTTTGGTGGGGAAAGCTTGGGCATATCTCGTGAAATGGTCAGTGACCACCAGCACATTACTGATATTTCTTTGATCTGACTCCAAACTCAGAAAATCAATACAGACCAGCTCCATGGGTGCACTGGTGGTGATGTTAACAAGGGGCGCCCTCTGGGGCAAAGCTTTCCTCTGTAAGCAGCGACTACAAGTTCGAATGTGTTGCTCCACATCAGCCCCCATCTTAGGCCAATAGAATCTGGATCTCACCAAGTCAAGTGTTCTGTCTATACCAAGGTGCCCCATGTGGTTGTGCAAGGACCTCAGTACTGAGTCTCGAAGGCAGTGGGCAGCCTAGTTGTTGTTTGTCTACTTGTCCCCTCTGTCTACTGTTTCTCTGTATAACAGTTTATTGATCAGTTTCAACTTAGGACCTTCTTTGTATAACAGTGCAGTTCTCAAATCAGTGGAGCGTAATTTGGACACATCTTTTCCTGCATAGAGGGCTTCTAAAGCTGCTTTGATCATGGGATCGCGGATTGAGCCCGCCATACTGTCATTGTCCAGCTGAGGCAGTGCACCAATGTCTATTGCAGAAAAGTGGCAATAGCAGCAGGTATGCAATTCTCAGAGGCTCCCAAGCAATCCACCATGCAGTCCACTGCGTCCCGGACATTTGTTCCTCCCTGTCAAACTTCCGCAGAGTGCCCGAATGTCAGGTTCTGCCAATTGGACCCAATCATCCTGGGGAACAGGCCTCCGGGAGAGAGCATCAGCATCTATGTGGTTCAGACCTGCTCGGTATTCAGAGCATAGTCATATGTAGATAATGCAGAAAGCCACCTATGGCCAGTGGCATCCAACTAGCTGAGGTCTGCACATAGGTCAAAGGATTATTGTCAGTTTTACTAGTATTTTAGCCCCATACAAGTACTCATGGAATTGGTCAACAATAGCCCACTTCAAAGCTAGGAACTCTAACTTATGTACAGGATAGTTCTTTTCGGATGGGGTCAGGCTTCTACTGGCAAAGGCCACTGGTCTCAGGCCATTCTCGTGCTCTTGGTACAACACAGCCCCCAACCCTTGCAAGCTAGCATCAGTGTGCAGGACGTAGGTTTTCTTGGATCGACATAGGCCAGCACTGGAGCATGGGTAAGTTGATATATGATCTCTGAAAAGCAGTCTCACAATCAGGAGTCAGCGGGCCCCAAATACTTCACTCGGATGAAAATACACTGTTTCAGTCTTGAGGGACGCTGACTTTTGGTATTTTTTGTGGGTTGGGGGATACCCTTGAGTAAGGTTAAGTAAAGGGCGGATCACTCTTGAATAGTCCTTGATGAAGCGATAATAACCACAGAATCCCAGGAATCTTTGCAGTTCTTTTCGATTTTTGGGCTGTGGCCAGGTGGTCAAGGCCTCAACTTTACTTGGTCGGTCTCTATTCCTCGGTGGATACTATGTGTCCCACATACTTTACTGATGTTTGAAAGAATTGACACTTATCAATGGACAGTTTAAGGCCAAAGTCCTCCAGTCGGTCCAATACCTTAAATAATCTGCTCTCATGTTCCTCCAGTGAGCTGCCAAACACAATAACATCATCTAGGTATACCAGGCACTCTAGTAAGTTCATGTCCCCACTGCACGCCCATCAATCGTTGAAAAGTGGCTGGGCACCTGAAATCCTTGAGGCATCCTCATGAATTCATAGTAGCCAAGCGGACAGATAAAGGCCGTCTTCTCACGGTCCTCTGGGGCCATCGGGATCTGGTAGTACCCACTGCGGAGATCCAGCACAGAGAACCACTTGCTCCCGTTTAGGCAGTCCAAAGCATCCTGAATGCGGGCATTGTGTACTGATCAGGATAGTCCGCCGTTTAAGGTGCGATAATCCACACACATCCTTACTGTTCCATTCTTTTCCTCACTACCACAATGGGGGAAGTATAGGGCTTCTGGATTCTTGTATTACACCAGCAGCTAACATCTCTTGCAGATGCCGCCTCACATCATCTATGTCAGCAGGTGCCAGGCGTCGAGACCTCTCACGAAATGGTCTTTGTCATGCAGCCGGATATTGTGCTCAGCTCCTTGCACGCATCCTACATCCCATTCCTTTAAAGAAAACACCTGGTCTCTCTGGGCAAGCTTCTCACTGATCCTTACTTTCCATTCAGCTGGCAGCGGGAGTCGCCAAATCAAACAAGTCAGGCGTTACTCTGTCATTCTTCCTGAACTCTTGCTGCTGGGTAGCACTGCAGTGTCTGCACAATGCACATTAGCCAGGATGCAACCTCTGTTTACTCGAATGTCTCTTTCAGACACATTATGAACTTGGACCATTACCCTTCTGGCATAAGCATGGGCTCTAGCGGGCAAAATACTAGGCTTGACCAGCAGTCCCTCTGGCAATTTTCCATCGCCTGGTGCATCCAACATTAATATTTTATTCTTAACATCCTTTCTGATACGGACCTCTCCCTGTAAGGTACACTGGGCATTTGGCGCCAGGATCAGAGACTCAGGATCCTTCTTCCATACAATTCCGACCGGTTCCTCTGGTTCTGTTTTTTCAGCATCTCTCTGTGCCTCATAGGCCTTCTTAATTAAAGCCGGAACTCTTAAAGCTCTACTAGTCTTTGACCCTGTTTTCATAACACAACTGTGCCAGCCTTCCGAACATATGAGCATTTGTTCCAATCAACAAAGGGACACCATCATACAGTCCAGTGGGGGACACACTAAGGCTAGGGTCTCTACTTGTTCGGCCACTCCAGCCACGGAGGTGGGAAGACAGCCAAATTCGGATATACCCGAATAGGGGTAGGCCTTCTCACTTAACCCCCATACATGCAGTCCTTCTAATGGTTGTAAGGGTACGTCTGACAAATGCTTCTGATACCAATCCTGGAACATAATTGTCACTTGGGAGCCACTGTCTAATACAGCTCTTGTAGACACTCCATTCACCTTTACAGTGGTCTCCATGGAGGGACCCACTATTCTGGACCAGTCTGGAGGGCGGTAGTGGGGGCCTGGGCAACTGACCTTGCCACAAAGGACGTGAATTAGCATTTTGGTGCCCTCACTGGGATCATGTCGTACCTCTTAACCACTGATTTCTTCTCCGAAGCTCTCCTTGTAGCCTATATGCAACTTTGTCAGTGTCTTTTGGGGACTGGCATTCCCTTTCATGTGCCCATCTTTCCACAATTATAGCAAAACATACTTTCTGGAGTTTGAGCTGGCGAGGCGCCACACTGGGAGCCAGGGCGGGGTATACTAACTGGAAACCTGGGTGCCATCTCTGTCTGCGCGTGATAAGCATTTGGAGACATCTTGTCAGTTTCTCCACTTCCATGGTCAAGGAATTGAGTTTGGAGCTGTTATCAGCAGGAGATACATGGGTGGGTACCCCCCACCCCATAGTAGATGCAGTCGGATATAGGTCAGGGCCCGTACTTGCAGGCGTGGCCTTCATAAAGGGACTGTTTTGAATTCCGGATCTCTCTCAACAGTTCGCCCCATTGTGGCATATCTTTTCCTTGTCAGAGCACTCATTGACTGTCAACCTCTGTCCCTGAACTTCACTTGATGGGTCACCCCAGTCACTCGAGTCGTAGCCACAGCTGTTGGTGCAGGTACCTCCCGGGTCGTCTTTTCTCAACTCCTCGAATTTCTCTCATTAACTCATCATGGGAGGTGGGATTCCAGTCGATTTGCCAGGCGTAACTGAAGCAACAGCAGTTCTGAGAAGGGGCAGACTTAAGGATTCTGTCCAGTCTGGTTCGGTCCAGTTCAATGCTGCAAACTACCCTTTCTGAGGCATTCTTGCAACAATTTTTCCAGCCGAGAGACATACACAGAACAACTCCCTTGGTACTGTTGTGCATTTCTTACTCTCCACCATAGGTCCTCATCAGAATCTGGGCTCCATACACATTCTCCAAGGCCTCAAGATAGGCCTGTGCAGTCGCTTCAGGGTTACTGGCCCGTTTAGCACGGATGGTAGCCAGGCAGGACCTCGGAGGCTCTCACTAACCCTCTTCGCTCGCCTTCCGAGCATTGCCATTCTAGCACTTGGGGCAACATAGTCTATCAGGTCTCCCAGTCATCCTCCTCTGGGGGTGGGAGGGTGCCAGAGAAGATCCTCAACCTTCGGTAAGAGTCGTGACTAATGGCAGGTGCAGAAATAGGAGTCTGCATTGGTTCAGCCACCATTACAGGCACTGGAGCAGGAGAGGGTGTTGGGGAGGAACACCCCAGGTGGCAAGAATAGTTTCTTCAAGTCCTCCACAGTTTTCCCTCTCCCAGCAACCATTCAGCAAATTTCTCCTCAAAGTTTCAGATAGTGGTGGGGGCTGATTCCCCCCCGGGTCTTTACTGTCCTTAGTTATCACTCTCCAAGCAGTGAGGGCTCCCTCTGGGGTAATGGTCTGTGGCACTTTGGAGCTATCTATGGGATCCTTAAACTCTACTAGGGCCAGGAAAGTGTGGGTGAGCAGATTAGCATGCGACCCACCACCACAGGGTTTTGTAAACCTTCCACCTTGGAAAGTACTCCTGTACAGTGTCCGTATTGATACCCAGGGGATGTCCAGGATAAGCATAGCATTTTGAGGTCGATCTCCTCCCAGTACACACTCCACCAGCCGGTGCACAGCCACTTCTGTCGGGGTGCCATTTTTTCTTAACAGTGGTTCGTAAATATGGCCACTAGAGGCACACAATCCAGCGGTGAGCCTCAAGATGTAACCCCTAGATGGCGCTATCCCAGGGGCTACTACCCTGCCTGATTTGCCACTAACAGGTTGAGGGGCCTGGATCCAATGGCGGGTGCCTCCACCCAGAGGTCAGGGTTTGCAATAGTTAAACTAACTTGGTCACAGCCCTCTGGGACACTGCAACCCCTTTCTTCCCACTAGTGGCCCACACAATATATCAGAATTACCTTCACAGTATACACTTACCCCCAGGTCTGGTTCCGCACTGGGACCTCCTGTGAAATGAGATACAGTGCAACAATCACAGTACAGTACTTTAACATAGACAAATACCTCAGGCAGTATAACTTTGCTGAAACAAGCAGCTCTGATTTATTTAGGGGATATAACAAGGACGGAAATCAGGTTAATTAGCTTATCACTCTAATAATCTACCTATGGCTCTGTGCACAGGCCTATCCCTATCAGTTACTGTCCCTGGGTACCCAAGCCCTAGTGGCTAGTCCAAACCATGGCAGCTGGTAGGGCCCTTTCACACAGAGAAAAGGAGAATTAAACAGTCAGCAGTACAGTAATTCCATTTGGATTTAATGTGGCAATTCAACAGGGAGCGACCCTGAATTAGTACTCACGACCTCCAAATAAGATAGGGTCCTTCAATGTCAGCAGGGCCCACTTGAGGTACACAAACCTCTTCACACATCCATATAAAAGAAAGCACTATACCAGGCAGGCTGCATCTGTATCCCGATCGAATTACTGCACAATACCGGGAGAACACACAGCAGATTCAGTTCCTGACAGACCGATGCAATTTTCAGCAATTCTTCCAGTCTTCTACAGGGTGAGCCTGTTTTCTACTCTTCAGAGATCCTTTGATTCTTTTCACAGGACTGATTCAGTCCTAACAAGCTGTTACACAAGCTGCAGACCGAACTCTGGGCCTTACACACGTTTTTGACTAAAACTGCACACTGAAAAAGCACAGGGCTCCTTCCTTCTTCACTGCCAAAGCTCAACTGACACTCCAACTGACAAAACCGGGCACTTCCTTTGAGTTCCTCCCAGTTCTTGACTGGATTGGCTGTCACTCACAATAGACTGCTGCTGTTGGTCCAAAAAGGCACTGAAGTCTAAACTACATCTCCCAGAGTCACTGCCCATACAATCCTCTTGTGGCTGGCTCAGATTATGAGTCCAAGTTCTGATTCGTCCAAGGCACCATTTTAGAGCTAGCTTACCCCACACTGATTGGTCCAGTTCAGCAGTTCAAAACTAGAATGGGAACTAGCAGACACAGTTCTGACTGCAAAGAAAGCAGGTTAGACAAACTGTAATTTCATTATTACTCTAAATAATTTCTGGCAAACAGTTACATCTTTCAGATAGGTTCCTTTGCACTCCTAGTGACTGCAAAATGAAGTGAATTGGCAGCAGCTGAGTGGTACTCAATCAAAGAAACACACAGTCCCCATACAAACTAATTATGTCTGCAAGCAGACAGCTCTTAAAGAGACAGTACCAGAGGTTCTAAAAACACTCACTGATAAATGGCTTAAATGCCAAACACCATTCAGGCTTGGAGCATTCAAGCAAGCTCCTGGAAGTCTTTTGGGAACCCCCATTTGCAGGGGGTTACACCACCATCGGGGTACCACACTCCTCACACCCTCAGGGAGAGTCCACTTCGTTGAAAACCTTGGTGTCATCAGCAAATAGACACACTTTACCTTCCAGCCCATTTGCAATGTCTGCTATGAACACACTGAAGAGTAGGGGACCCAGTACTGAACCCTGTGGTACCCCACTGGTCATCTCCCTCTTAGTTGAAAATGCCTTGTTTACCTGAACACTCTGTGTTCTCCATCTCAGCCAGCTACTCACCCACTCAACCACCTCCCTGCACACCCACATGTGGTCCAGCTTCCTTACCAGCCTTCTGTGTAGAAAAAAGTTGAAGGCATTGCTGAAGTCCTGGCAGATGACATCTATTGCTGCTCCCTGATCTACTATCCTTGTAATCCAGTCGAAGAAGTCGACCAGGTTAGTTTGGCAAGACCTACCTGCCGTGAACCCATGCTGTTTTGGATTTTGCTGCCCACTGGATTCCAGATACATTAAGACTCTCTTTTTTTAGTAGTGTCTCCATCAACTTCCCTACCACCAGCATGAGGCTTACTGGATGGTAATTGCCAGCCTCCTCCCTGCTCCGTGCTTTGTAGAGTGGGACCACTGTTGCCCTTTTCCAGTCCTCTGGTATGGTCCCACTCTCTAGAGATTTGGTGAATAGTTTTGCCAAGGTGCTGCTAGTACACTCCCCAGCACCCTGAGAACTCTAGGGTGAATCCCATCCGGTCCCATGGCCTTGTGTGCCTTTAGTTTATTTAAAGCATCCAAGACTTGAGCCTCTGTGAAGGGGCTTGTGTCAACCCCCGCTCCATGGGTGTTGCTGCTACGTAGGCTTGGCCCATCCCATGTTCTTTTTGGTGAACACAGAACAGAAGTACTGGTTTAAGACTTCTGCTTTCTCACAATCTTTTTCTACCAGTTTCCCTCCAATATCTGCTAGTCTAACTATCCCCCCTTGGTTTTCCTCTTTTCCCTTATGTACCTAAAGAAGACTTTATCTCCCTCCTTTACCCCCTGTGCAATCCTCAGTTCAGTCAGGGCTTTAGCCTTCCTTATTGCCTTACCAGCTTCCCTCTGTGCTACCTTATAGGTTTCCTTATCCTCATCTTTTATTGACACCTTAAACTTTATGTGTGCCTTCTTTTTCTCCCTTACTATTGCAGCCACCTCCCTGGAGAACCAGAGGTGTTTCCTTTTCTTATTTGCCTTGCTTACCCTTCTGACACATTGTTCAGTTACCTCTGTGATAACTCCTTTGAGATACTCCCACATTTCGTCTACTCTTTTCTCTTCCCTGTATCTAAGACTCTCTGCCAGGCTATTTCCCGTCTTCCACAAATCTGCTTTTCTAAAATCTAAAACCCTGATCTTGGAATGACTAATGTCTTCGCTAGTGTTTACTTTAAATCCCACCATGTGGTGGTCACTTTTTTCTAAGGGGCACCCCACCCCTACCTCCTTTACCCTGTCCCTGTTAGTTAAAACCAGGTCCAGGACAGCTTCACCTTGGGTAGGAGTTTCCCCAAGCTGCATCAGCCCTGCACTCTGCAGGGCCATTACAAAGTCCCTTCCTCTTGAAGAAGATGCCATACAAGATTTCCACTTTATGTCTGGCAAGTTAAAATCCCCTACAATTATTGTCTCGCTCTTCTTGGACATTTTGTGGAATGTCTCCATCATTTCCTCATCCCCAACATCCCCTTGCGATGGGGGCCTGTAGATGACTCCTATCCTAATGGCTGCCCCGATCCTGTCTCAGCTGTTACCCACAGTGCTTCTGACTCATCCGGGATCCCCTGAATCTCTGTAGCCTTAATTTCCTCCCGGACATATAATGCTACCCCACCCCCTTTCCTACCCTTTCTATCCCTTCTGTACAGGTGGTAGCTTGGGATAGCCATGTCCCAACCATGGTTCTCTGTGAACCAGGTTTCCATCATGGCCACAACGTCAAGTTCGGCCTCTGCTATGATGGCCATGAGGTCAGGGATTTTGTTCGCCAGGCTTCTGGCATTTACTGCCATTGCCCTCCATGTTCTACCCCCGCTCTTAGCACAGGTGGGTTTTCTTTTGTTTTGTCATGCCTCTTTAGTATCCTTAATGATCTCCTTTGGTCTGCACCTGTGGTTTTGGATGAAAAGTTTTGTTGGAAAGTTTTCCACCCCTCGTTTGTACCTCTGCTGGAACTCCTTGGATCTGTACCTGAGGTTTCGGAAGAAAAATTTTGTTGAAGAGTTTTGCCGCAATTGGCAAGAGCGTTTTCCCTAATTTGTATGGTATCATCTTGCTTTGGAGTAGTTACCATATCATGTGATGCTGTCAGGGGGTAGTGACCTTCTTACCCTTTGCCTTGGTAAATGTCATCACCACCTCCCCAGCTTTCAGTTTAAATGGACTGCGTACACATCAAATTTTGACCAAGCTCACCCCATCTTTTGTCAGGTGGAGGCCATCGTACCAAAAGAATCCCCTCTCCCAGAAGTACTGCCAGTTGCCGATGAGACAGTAGCTGTTTTCTTGGCACCATTCCCTCAGCCATAAGTTAAACTTGTGTATGTCCTCCTCTCTGACCCTCTTGGTGCTTCCACCCTTCCCCCAGACTGGAAGCACCTCCGAGAATGCCAGTGTGGATGAAAGAGAGGACAGTCTGTTAGCAAGTTGTACAATGTGTTCCTTTATTTCTTTGCCTCTTGACTGCAATACATATTTTACAATTAGGATAGATGTTTCCCCTCTCTCCAGTAGGATAAGATCAGATTGTGCTATCATACATAATTAATAAAAGGATACCTGTTAATATGTGGGACATCCTCTGGCTTAGTAGTCATGGTTGTCTAGGGGGTCAAAAACACACATGCTGTAAACATAAGAATTTGAAGGAGAGGGTTTGTCCCAGGTCAGAATGTAGTTTCTTCCTGGTGACCCTGTAGTTCTCATGTATAAAAGGCTTTTCATTGCACCTAGCGAACAGTTGACAAGAAACAATGTTTGTTACCATATCCTATCAGATTATAGTGTTAAGCATATTTCTGTCAGAATGAGGCCACTGTAATAGCAGTATTTTGCAGGCACTTTTTGGGATTTTGAAATTCTGCATCTGGCAGGCCCCACTGTGCATTCTCCTTACAGAAGAAAAGTCAGACTGTGTCAAGAGCTGCTATTTTGGATAGGAAATGCTTTAAATAGACTGTACTAATCGAACAGAGTAGGACACTCCTGGACAAAATGGTTTGCTCTTTGAACAAATTGAAAACAAAAGGTGGGTACTTGAAGTACAGGGAACAGAGCATGACAATTGGTCAGCTGCTTAGATTTCATTTTATTAATGTTGAGTTTCTTTAATATTCTAATTTCTGGATTTTCTTTCATTACCTTGCATTTTGATTTTTTGGTTCTTCTGTTTATTCTTGTAGTACACTGATTTGGTGTATGTAGTCTTATATTGTTTCAGTTTGTGTTACACTTTTCTTACTTTTCTTTGACATGTGCCATTAGATCTTTAACTTCCAGCTGGACAGTGACTGGAGATTTGCAAAAGGGACCTTAGTCTGATATTTCATCCAAAAGGCAGCACCTCACCAGTGCAGCACCTCTGTTGTACAGCTCTGCAATGTTGGCTATGGGTGTTACAACAAGTACCTCGTGTGGGGCCAGAACCTATGACCCTCCTGTCTTCCAGTCCCAGAGGTCAGCGGGCTATACACTGAGTAACTAACATTGTTAGGGCAAGGAACTTAATAGGTTTGTGAAAACTTGGAATCATTTTGACCTATTTAAGTCCAGTTGATACAGTCAATATGTGAAAAAATATAAACATTTTGACACATATGAAGACATTGACACATATTTAATATGATGAAAACACTACAAAACATGTCAGCAATTTAAAAGATTATTAGTGTAAAAGGGGATAAGTAACTGGAAGATACAAGAGACTGACATTCAATAAAGGAGAGTCACATCCTTTCTGAGGTTATCAATTAATTTATTTATTTATTTAGTTATTTGAAGGTGCATCAAACACATGGGGTGGCCTCATTCAATTTCAGTGTTATGTAACCAGGATATAATCACTAAGCAACTGCTCATTTTAAATAATGTCCTAGGGATAAATATATTTATACAACACATGTGTGCTGATAAATAGCAAGATAAAAAGTGCCATATATCATGACCAACACACAAAGATGTATGACAATGTTCACTGAGCATGCTCAGAAATACATCTTCACATGTGAGATCCCTGATATTGTTTGGTTGCCACTGCCACTGCCTGTAAGCTTTGTAGTCATAATTTCCTTTAATAAAGAACCATTGAACAGAGGAGCACAGTTTACTTTTTGCACTTTTTTCCTTTTTAAATTTTACCATTTCTAACTCAAAACCACCCAAACACGTGTTGTATAAACAGAACATGACATGGCCTGACTGAAGATATCATATTTATCCTCACTCAAGGCCAGTGATACCAAGACATTTCACCCATGGCTTCACCACTCCATGAGACGTCATAATATGATTGGCCTCTCGTGAAAATAAATATGATATCTTCAGTCAGGCCATGTCATATCCTCTATTTATATATATAATTCTTGGCAAAAAAATGTTGTCAACATATTAGTTAGGGTTCCACCATCAACTGTATGGAAATGTGGTTTTAGGGTTTCCAACTCTAACACCCCACCCCACCCTGCATACACCACCAGGCGACAGGGGTGTGCCTTGGGGTTGTCAGCCCTAGCGCTCACTCCATTCCATGTCTAAGGAAGCTAAGATGTTACTGTATAGAAAAATGAGATAAGCATTAGGACTGACAACCCCAAGGCATACCCCTGTCACCTGCTGGTGCGTGGAGGGTGGAGGTGGGGTGGGATGTTAGGGTTGGAAAACCCTAACACCACATTTCTATATTTTTGATGGTGGAACCTTAATTAATACATTAACAACATTTTTTGCCAAGAATTTTCTTACTTTTTGAGAAAGTATAATCATAACCTAAATTGCTTATGGGAGCACAGGGCTCTCTGGGCCCTGCACTCTCAACCATCAATAATTCTTGACAGATTGTAATTGTTTCCTTACTGTCATGTGGGAGTGCAGGGCCCTCTGGGTCCAGCATTTCCAGCACACCATAATGTTATGCATATTTGCATGTGAGTGCACAGGGCCTCCAGGACCTGCACTTCTATCAGTCCATAATATTATCCTTATTTGTATGTGGGAGCGCAGGGCCCTCTGGATGCATAATTTCTCAGACAGTGTAGTGTTATCCTTCTTTTCCTGGGGAAGCACAGGGCCCTCTGGGCTCTGTGCTCCCACCCTGTAGTGTACAGCACCAATCAGTCAGCTCACATTGCAATGTTAGCCCATAGCAAAAACAGGAAAATTTGAAACCTGTGTAACTGGACAACAAATTAATATATTTTCATGAAACCACCAAAAGGCACAGCAGTAGGGCAAGGCCCTTGTACCATGAGAATGTGACAGCAAAATTGAAAACTGTTTCTTCACAATGCAATGACAAAGAAATGCTTGCTTATACCTCACATTACAATGATAGACTATGGGAAATTAAGCAAAATGTAAAGCCACAGAACTGCAGAGCAAATTAATATATTTTCACCAAACCACCAAAAGGCACATGAGTGGGGCAAGCCCTTTGTACCCTGAAACTTTCAGCCCAAAATTGCAAAGCATTTCTTCACAGTGCAGTGACAAAGAAACGACTGTGTATACCTCCCATTGCAATATAATCCGATGAGAAATTAAGGAAACTTTAAATCTGCAGAACTCTAGAGCAAAGTAATATGTATTCACCAAATCAGCAAAAGGCACATCTGTGAGCCAAGCTCTTTGTGCCCTGGAAATTTCAAACCGTTTATTTGCTATGAAATTACAAAGAAACAGACATATAAAAAAAGTTGTGATGCAAACTGCAGAAAAAGGAGTGGAGTTTCATGAAGCACTGAGTCCCTTTGCCGCAATTTATGACAAAACCCCCTTGTTTCACGAAAGAAAGAATGGTATTTAGTGAAACAATGAGTACTTTTGCCGCAATTTGCAGCTCAACCCCCTCTTGTTTCGCGAAACTAGTGCCGCTATTTACGGCAGTAAAAACTCTACAGATAAAATAAACCTATTTCTGGCCTTTTTTTGGACAAACTGACCACAGAATCTGACTCATCAGGCCCCGATTAGGTAAACACAACTGTTGAGGTTTGCCATCTCTGAGTATTTTTTGAAATATTAAAATTTGTTTGCCTCGCTACCAGAAAACAAGATAGCGGAATCTCAACCTTGCATGCCTCACTAACTGAAAACAAAATGGCAGAATCTCAACACTACATTCTGCATTTGGGACACTACATACTGTTTTTGCTGCAACAAAACAGTTGTTTCGCATGGCACATCTGACTTTTCCTGTAGGAAATAATGGGAAAATTGAAAATTTTATAACTTTTGAATGGATTACTATGTTTTCAACAAACTTTCAAAAGGTGCATCTGTGACACAATACCTGTATACCCTGCAAATGTCAGAACACAACTCCTCACAGCTTCTGAGAAACAGTGTGACAAAGAATTTACACAAAAATGGAAATTTTCACATTTTTGGACATTCTATATCTCCGCACCTACACATCTGACCAAAATGAAAATTTCCACATCCAGAGATCTTTGATCCCCGCTGGTGCATATAAAATTTTATGAGAATCGGTTGAATGGTTGCAAAGTTATTAAACTGCAAATTCGTGAGTTTAAAAGAAGTGAAGGGTGATCCCAACTATAGGGCATGACTGTGCCCTGTATATATATATATATATATATATATATATATATATATATATATATATATATATACACACAGACACACACACATATATATATAGAGAGAGAGAGAGAGAAAGATGTGTATGTATATATAATTAAAATAAATTAGAAGGCATACATGTCAATATGACATCATGTAGTCGTGGCAATATCATAATGACAGCCTAGGCTCTCATTTTCAGGCTGGTCCCATGGCGCACACACAGTGAGTTACCCTGACAACTAGAAGGCAGGGTTTTGCCTTCAAGTCCCAGAATCTCACACTAATGCACTCTAGAACTGAACTTCTTTCTACCAGTCCCAACTTGCCCTATCTGACAGTAGGGGCACCACTAGCCCCATGTCTCCACTCCTTTCTCTCACAAAGTCTCCCGGATGTGACCCTCTTCAGGCAGGGCCTCATATAAATTGGACTCCTCGAGTGTCAGCCTTCAGCAGTGTGACACACCCATTAAGGAGGAGTCTCATTAAGGAGTAGAAAGGAGAAGGAGCCTAAGGTCTGCATGCCCAAATGGTTGACTAAGGGAAGGGGTGACTTCATATGTTGCCAGGATCATTGCACCTCCTTCCTCTCCATACTGGTTTGGTTCCCTTCCTTCCTACCTTTCCTCTCTCTAATCCCCCCCCCCGCCATATTCCCTCCACTCCAGGGACCATCAGACTTTTACCTTTATCACCCCCGCTCCTCTGCTGGCCAAGCTACCTTCTCATATCGACTTCCCACTCTCTGGACCCTGCTACCCTCTTCCCTCTGCCTCCCCCCCTTTTGGCTCCCTCAGGTACCAATTGAAACTCCTCCTCCTCCCCATCTGTTCTTGCTTTCCTTCCTCCTGATCTCCTCCCGGCTTAGAGCTCCTACCATTCTTGTGTCAGGGTCTCTGCATGGGTCTCCCCTCCATGCCCCCGGTTTCACTTCCTCACTGCCACTACACTTCTTTCTACCACTGGCATAGGTTGGTACCCCCTTATGTGGCCTCTTGGCAGGCTCAGTAATTTTGTTATTTCATGCTGTACCTTGATGCTATTAATTGTTGTTGCCTGTAATTGTGCTGTTATGATCATGCAGCACATTGCTGATGTATTTATTTCCACCTGTAAAAGTGTCCCTTTTGTAGTGTGACTACACTTTCCTTACGTACCAATGATTGTACCAATTTGTACAGTAAGTTGCCGTATGTATCACACTGCAGTCTTCTTCTGTTCCCTTTCTTGCAGATACACCTGGAAATGAACCTTGGCTCAGAATGCTTTTTCCGGTTACCAGTCGTCAAATAAATATTCAGGTAGGAGCTTTCCTTTTTCTCTTTTTTGCCCTAATCCTCAGCTCAAAGGAGAAAGAATTTTGTGCCTGCACTAGGCTCCATCCCAACCATGCATTCTCCCTTCCCTACAAGTACTTCCCCACTGCACTGCCACCTGTGGTCACCCAGGGGGCAATATGGCATGAGGAGGCACTGCCCTCCCTTGGAAAGTGTCCTCTGAGTCACATGATCCTCTTCCTGCCATGGCTTCCAGGCGTCTTAGGCCTGGGGTGTGAAACAGGTTCACCAGCTTCAGGTGTGGCTGAACCCCACCAAAAATGTTCTGCTATGGCCTAGATAAATATTCAAACTGAAAGACTAGAAGGGAAGAGAACAAGAGAGTGCAGCAAACACACTATGAACTTTTCTGGGGGAAAAGAGGAGGCTTTTCTTTACACAGATTGGGGTTAGCATGTGGAATGGAATACCAGCGATAGTGATCCAGGCAAAGAGATGGCTGCATTCATGAAAAGTCTAATAATTGTTATTTATTTGTCATTTTGACCAGGAAAGTCACAAAGAGCTGGGACAACTCCTTTCCCAGTGCATCATGGAGGGTGGCTTTCATGGACTATTGAGAATGTTAGCCAGGACTCCAGGGAAGATTCTCATCCCTTATGATAAGTGCCATGGAATCTTTAACTTCCACCTGGACGGTAACCAGAGATGGGCATGTAAACCCCCTACAAACGGGGGTTCCTGAAAGTCTTCCTTGGGCTTGCCTAAATGCCCACTGCCAGGCTGGCATTCTGTGTTCTAGCGATTTAAAAGTGTTTGCATGTGAGTGCCCTGTTAGTCTCCATGCCTGTCTCTTTAAGAGCTGCCTATCTTGTGGTGTAAAGTTAATCTGGATAGGGACTGAGTAGTTTCAGGCTCGAGTCCCACCCAGGCTGCAGTGCTACTGCTCCATTCTGCCGTTGCTATTTGTGCAGAGGGAGCCCTGCTGGGAACTGTGACTATTTACTGTTTCTCTGTTTTAATAATAATAATATTGTGGTTTGTCTAACCTGCCTTCCTTTGCAGCATGGACAACTCAGTATTGCCCAACCATCTTGGTTCTGGACTGCCTATTGGGACCAATCAGTACCTTTGGGGACTCTAAAATGGTGTCTGTCCCCAGGGGTCTTGTGGGAACACATTTCTGTAGGAATTGTAGTTTTTGCACTTCTGTGCCTAAATGGTCCTGGAGGGGGAGTCCTTGCTTTGACAGACTGATGGATCAACCAACCAGAACCTTTTGGACCAAAGGGAAATTCCCAACTTGTCTGCTGCAGTGTGTTCAGTCTGGAGTTAGAGTTTGAAGAGAAAACAGCTCGAGTGATTTAAGCAGCTGCCCCTGCGTGGTAGCGCGGGAAATCGGTGAAAAGGCCGAGTTTGGCCTGTCTGCCTGCTGTCCCTCAAGAGGGAATTTTTTGAAAGGCGTAGTAATTGGACTATATCCGAAATTGACTGCGATAAAGCCACTGAATTGTGACCAGCCTTGAACCTGAAGAAGACTGAAGATTTGCTGTATGCGATCAGCCTGTCAGGATACTTTTTCACCACAGAAATCCCGGTTTTGCTCAGAGACACTGATATGGCAGCCAGACTGCTATCCATTTTGTGGTATGGTGATTGCTTCCCCACTACGTAATTGTGTAAAGCTTACTGGAAGCTGCATCCAGCCCTCCCGGACTGACATCTGAACTGTTTTATTGGGCCTGGGCCCTGCCACACTGGCCCAGCCAGCTACTTCAGGCACAGAGAACACTTATCGACGAGAGACTTGCCCGGGGATCAGCCCCCTGCTCAACATCTCAGACAGGAACAACACCTCAGTGATTCATGTTGGCCCTGCTTCTCCTGTCATGCCAGTTGTCAACCTGAAGTCTCTATTTCATCCCTCCTGTGTCTCGTGCTGGGTAGTGTGAGTAACAATCAGGGTAGCTCCCTGCAACATCAGCTAAATCACAAGTGTTGTCATCAGAATACATTGTTGTTTTCCTTTCATGAACTGAGCCTCCTGGCTCCAGATTACAAATTGTGTGTGGTTGTGCATGCCTTTTCTTTTTCACCACAGGGCCCCAACCAGCTACAATGCAAGGCCTACCCCAGGCAATATTCCAGGTTAGCCTACCTTACTTCCAACTGGGTACCCAGAACGTGTGACTGTGTAGGGACTAAAAGGGCATGCATAATTGCCTGACTAGATCAGTTTTCGAATCAATCAACCTGATTATGCCCTTCCCTTGTTCAATTCCCCTGAATAAATCAGATCTAACTCTTTTTGCATTTAATCTGACTGTGGTACCCATTTGTACCAAAAGCACTGTACTATTGTTATTTGCTGTGCCTAATCTTGTTTTACAGGGGGTCTCCAGGGTCGAACTGGTGGAACCAGCCCTGGTGTTAAGTGCAAACAGCGTGGGAATTTGTATGCTGAATAGGGGCTACTGTGAAAGTGTCTGTTGCATATTATCTAGGCCAGTAGAGGGGAAAGAGGGGGGGTACAGTGTTCTGGAAGGCTGTACCCAGGTTAGCCTTGTTACTAACAACCCTGTTCTCCAGGTGGAAGCAAACATTTCAGTACCCAGGCCTCTTAATCTGCAACTAGCCATGCAGGCAGGGGTAGCAGCCCCTGGGATAGCGCCACCTAGGGGTTACATACAAACATACGAAATTTGCCAGCAGATAAAGGCCTAGAGGTCTATCAAGCCTGCTCGAATGTGCAGCTAGCACCCCTTATTTTGCAGCTGCCCTTCCCTTCCACCCTTCCCCTTCATTAACCCTCCCCTTGTCCTGTCCCATCCTCATTTGAAGCAGTCCACTGTTCTACTGCATACCACTTCAGCAGGTAACGAATTCCACCCAGCCACCACCCTCTCTGGAAAAAAGTGTCTCCTCATCTCCTCCTGAACCTTCCTCGCTCCAGTCTCGTATCATGGCCCTGGTGTCCCTCCCTCCTTACTTTGAACAGTCCCTCTGTACCTGTCTTGTTTATTCCTTTCATGTATTTAAAGGTTTCAATCATGTCACCCGTCTCTCCTCTCCTCCAGTGAGTACATGTTCAACTCCTTCAACCTCCTCTCGTGTGATAAGTCCCCAGCCCCTGATCATCTTTGTCACTCTGCTGCACCCCTCCAGTAACTAATGTCCCTCTTCAGATACGGACGCCAGTACATGCACAGCACTCCAGGTGTGGTCTAACTAATGACCTATACAGTGGCAGAATCACCCCTCCCTCCTCGAGGATATACCCTTTGTAATACAACCCAGCATTTTGTTGGCCTTTGCAGCTGCCTTCCTACATTGTGCAGGTTGTTCATTGGCCCTGTAATGAGCACACCCAGATCCTTCTCCTCCTCTGTCTGGGCTAGCTGCACTCCCCCAGCTGGTAACTCCTCCTTGGGTTCTTCATCCCAAAATGCAGCACCTTGCACTTTTTGGCATTAAACCCCAGTTGCCAGGTGTCTGACCAGGTTTCAAGCTTTGCCAGATCATCCTGCAACCCCTGCCATTCCCCTAGGTCATCCACCACTGTGCCTACCTTGGTATCATCAGCAAACAGACTGATCTTGCTCTTGATGTCCCATGATATGTCTGCAATGAATATCACAAACAACACTGGTCCCAACACGAGCCCTGTGAACACCGCTCGTCACTGCCCTTGGGTGTGAGAGCTCCCCACCCACCACCACCCTCTGTTGACTTCTCAAGCCAATTTTCACCCATCTCACCAGCTTGCACCCGCCCTTGTGCCTACTAACTCCTTCCCAGCCTTCCATGTGGCACTGAGTCGAATGCCTTACTGAAGTCCAGATACAGGACATTCACTGCATGGCCCCTGTCCAGTTGCCTAGTTACCCAGTCATAGAACTCGACCAGGTTGGTTTAGCAGGATCCGCCACGTGTAAGCCATGCTGTCTGCTGTCCTGTAGTCCTTTGGCCTCTAGGAGGGCCACCAGTCTCTCCTTCAGGATAGTCTCCATTAGCTTACCCACGATGGATGTGAGGCTCACTGGTCTGTAGTTTCTCGGTTCATTCTTGGGGCCACTCTTGTGGAGGGGCACCACATGAGCCATCCTCCAGTCCTGAGGTACACACCCTAAATGTAGTGAGGCATTAAATAGGTCTGCCAAAGGTCCTGCAAGGACCTCCGCCAGCTCCTTCAGTACCCTGGGGTGGATGCCATCTGGGTCTGGCGCCTTGTCCACCTCAGTGCCTTCAAACCCTCTCGAACTCTGCTCTCCATGATTTCCCCATCTGTCACCACTTTCCACCCTGCTTCTGCCATTTCTCCCACCTTGGGTGTCACCCCCCTCTTCTCTTTAGTAAATACTGAGCAGAAGTACTCATTTAGTGCTTCCGCCTTATCACACCCTGCTTCCACCCAACCCCCCTCCTTCCTAATCCTTACTATGTGGTCCTTACAGCTCCTTTTCTCCCTGATGTACTTAAAGAAGTCCTTCTTCCCCTTCTTAATGCCTTGTGCCAGCCTGAGTTCCGTAGATGCTTTGGCTCCCCTTACTGCCCTTGTCACCTCCTTCGATTCTGTCAAGTACTCCTCCCTGTCCTCCCCCCTCCCTGTTTTCTTGTACTTCCTAAAGGCAGCTCTTTTCCTCCTTACCTTTTCCATGACCTTCTTGCTCAACCAGATTGGTTTCTTAGCCCTAGCCTTCTTGCTCTGGGCTTTGCAGCAGGTTTTGGTTGCCTCCACTATCCCCAGCTTTATGAGCTCCCACCTCTGGTTAGTGTCCATACTAGGTTGAATTCTGGCCAGGTACCCTTTTTACCACTTCTCCCATCCTCCCAAAGTCGGCCCTCCTGAAGTCCAGCACTATTGTGCCAGATTCCACTCCTTCCTTGCCCATATCCAATGTGAGCCATACTGAGTGGTGGTCACTACCTGACAGTGGTTCCTCCACTATAAGTTCTCTCACAAAGTCCCCATTTGCCAGCACAAGGTCAAGGGTATTTCCTAATCTGGTTGGTTCACTGACCATTTGCAGGAAGAAGCTGTCCTGGAAGGCATCCAGCAGTACCTGCTCCCTTCTGTTCCTGGTTGTTGGGGTGCTCCAGTCCACTCCTGGCATGTTGAAGTCCCCCACAATCACCACACTACCCTTCTCGCAGGTCCTCCTGATCTGTTCCACTAGTTCCCTGTCTAACTCCTCCATCTGAGATGGTGGCCTGTACACTACTTCCATTCTAAGAATCCTATTCTTGGAATCCTGGATTTGCATCCAAAGTGACTCCATACTACCCTCCTCCCCTTCCTCCCTTACACACTTCAGTCCTTCCTTCACATATAGTGCCATCCCCCTCCTTTCCCAATCACCCTGTCCCTACAAAATAACCTGTACCCTGGTACAGTCAGGTCCCAGTCATTGTATTGGGTGGCCCATGTTTCCGTGATGGCTGCAATGTCCACCTTTCCCTCTACCATGAGAACCTGTAACTGCAGTTTTCCTCCCAAGGCTCCTAGCATTAAGAGTAACCACCTTCCACCTTTCCCCCCCCCACCCTGCCCGCCTTTCCTTGGAGGTACCGTTGGGATTAGCGCCTCCTAGTAGTCAGACATTAGAATTATTGTTGCCGGAATATGGCCACACCAGTAGAATTCGTTGTGCACCAGTTGGTGGGGTGGTGTACGGGGCAGGAGGTTGACCCCCATCATGCCGTGCTTATACTAGACATTCCCTTGAGTATTAGTAGGGAGACAGTGAAAGGGGTTCTCTCCAAAGTCAAAGGTTTGAAAAACACTGTGGTGGTGGGTCGGCAGGCTGATTTAATGACCCAAACCCTCATGGCCTTGATGGAGTGGAGTGACCCCATGGACGGTACTAAGGTGCCAATGACTATTACCCCCGAAGGGTCCCCAACTGCTTGGAGGGTAATAACTAAAGAAAGTAAGGATCCCTTAGAGGATGAGCCCCCACAATTATCTGAGAATTTTGAGGAGAAATTTGCTAAGCTGTTGCTGGAGGAAGGGAAAACCGTAGAGGACTTTAAGCAATTATTCCTGCCACCTGGGGGTGTACCTTACCCCACGCCCCCACCCATTCCAGTACCGGCTCCAGTGTCTGCACCTACATTGGTGCCTGCAGTTAGTCATGACACGTACCCCAAGTTAAGGATGTTCTCAGGCACCTTCCCCACCCCATAGGGGGAGGATGACTAGGAGACCTGGATCGACTATGTTGCCCCCTTGATACCCAAGTGGCAGTCTGCAGAGGCTGAGAAGTGGAAAAGGATCACAGAAAGTTTGAGGGGTCTGGCCCTGGAAGTCATTAGATTTCTGAGGTCCACGAATCCTGAGGCATCTGCTCAAAAGTACCTATCTGAACTGGAAGGCAATTTCAGAAGCACTGAGTCAGGGGAGACTTTGATGTGGCAATTCAAAGGTACCAAACAGTGGAGAGGGGAAAAGTCTGTCTACGTATGCTACTCACCTACAGAGGGCCCTGCAGTGAGCTTATCGAAAGGGTGTAGTAGCCACCAGTGACTTGAACCATGTGAGGCTGGGGCACATACTACAGCACGCCAAGCACTCTAAATTGCAGACGAAAGCGGAAGATTTGTCCCTGGACAAAATGTCGCGGACATAATAGAGCAGCTAAAAGGGCAAGTGGTCAAAATACTGTTGTATTGAAAGGTCGCGTCTCACATATAGTCGCAGACTAAATGTCACCCATCAGAAATTACGGGAGCATATGTAATAGAAATTAGGTGTAAAATAGCCGTTTTTTGAATCATGGGTGCAATCACTTCTGGGTTTGGGAGCTCTGTATGTCTGGAGCGTTTTGAAAATCAGTACTTCAGCTCACAGCATGCTTTGGTGCTTTGTGCTTCACACTGGGTTTGGGTCAATTTTTTTTGATTATTAAGCTTTAAACAGCATCACTATTCAGATCCATGTAGGAGCGAAATGTAGGGGAAGCATAAAACATATTTAAATTGTACTTGAAGTATTTTTCAATTTTTGTTAGATTATTAAGCTTTAAACAGCATCACTATTTTAGACAACATAAAGGACAATATGTCGCCGCTTTACATCTCGGCAACATTTTCAGCAACGTTTAATCCGGCACTGAAATGCCCATGCGACATTTAAACCACAAGCATATGTCCACGGTATTACAGCCGGTGACTAATCGTCCTAGTGCCATTGCAGATTATCCAGTTAAAGCTCCAGGACAGGAGAGATACCCCGCCTAACTACTGTGACCTGATAAAAGAACTCAGGGAGGTTGAAGGTGAAGAAAGAGATTGTGATTATGGGGTGGGTGCAGCCTGAGTGACCATGGCACAGGAAGACCTCTCTGTAATGTAGACCACTAAGGATCTTCCACCATGGGCTGAGCGGTGGAGAGACGAGCTGCTGAAGGAAGTCAGAAAAGTACCAGCAGGTGCCTTTACTGAAGCCTCCACTGCAGACAAAGACCCTGGTCCCACTCAGGACGTGACTGCCATGGGGGTGGGAGTGCACCCTCAGGCATCTTCTACCAAGGGTGACCCACAGGCTGAGACCAAAGAATTTAATGCCACCATAAGGGAACTGTTAAGACACGTTTCGTCACCTTCGCCACTGCAAACAGATATTGGACCCCGATCCCTTGCTACTGCTTCAGTCCCTCATGCAATGTCCTCTCCAAGGATTACCCCGGAGACTATCATTTGTTACAACTGTGGAAAGGATGGCCATATGAAGTGAGAATGCCAGTCTCAGAAAAACTTAGATAAAGTTGTGTACAGACTTCAAGAGGAACTCCGGAAAGCAAGACCTTGGCCGAGGGGTGCTGACAACAACCGCAGTGAAGGATCAAGAAATCCTAATTCAAACTTCTTTGTGGTTAAATTGTCTGTCCAGACCCCTGCTATTGTTTTTTTTATTTATTTTATTTTATTTATTTATTTTATTTAGCTTTTGTTGACTGGGTAAGTGCACTAGACAAATCCTGCCTATTTTCAGGCACGACCCGGGGGAGGGGGAAACAGATGAATGCCAACTGACCTTGAACCAGATTAAGCTGTTGGTGGTATTTTTAGTGAATGAGGGAAATTTGGCCAGGACACCGGGGAAATTCCCCTACTCTTTTCGATAAGTGCCATGGGATCTTTAACATCCACCTGAACTACCACCAATCCAGGCAGATGGGACCTCGGTTTAACGTCTCATCCGAAAGACGGCACCTCAGAAATGCAGCACCCCTCTCATGCTGCATTACAGTGTCAGTACTGGGATATTAACCCAAGTGCCAGATGTGAGAACTGAACCCACAGCCCTCTGATCTCCTGGCCTCAGAGGTGAGTGTGCTACCTACTGAGCCACTGACACTGACATTGTCTCTCCAGACTGGTCCAAAATAGTAGGTCCCTCAATGGAAACTACTGAGACTGTCAATGGTATCCATGCTCAGGCTGTGCTCAATAGTGGGTCACAAGTGACTACTGTATTTCAGGACTAGTATGGCAAACATTTATCTGATGTGCCATTACAATCTCTGGACAGCCTACATGTGTGGGACCTGAGCAACAAGTCTTATGCCTACCTAGCATATGTCTGGCTCTGGCTGTCTTTTCCTGTGACTGTAACTGGTGTAGAAGAACAAGTAGAGAAACTAGCGCTGGTGTGCCCTCCTACCAGACTGTATGATGGGGTTCCCCTGTTAATTGGAACAAACGCCCACATATTTGGAAGACTAGCACAACTCTGCCATGATAAACAAGGGCAATGGACTGGATGGGCCCTAAGAATTTCAGCATTAATCAAAAGGGCTTATGACTTGCAACAGAAACCCGATGAAGCAGACCAAGATGAGCCAGTGGGGATAGTGTGGAAAAATGATCCTGATTATTTGGTGTTGGCCCCCAGCACCCAGTGTACGATCCATGGAGAAGGCCACCTAAGGAGAGGTGTAAAGAACAAAATATTGATGATAGATGCCCCGGTGAAGGGAAGCTGCCAGAGGGGTTGATGGTTAAGCCCAGTGTACTACCTGCACATGCCCATGCCCATGCCCGCCGAGTGATGGTGCAAGTGAGAAACATGTCAGACAGTGAAGTCCATGTGAACCGGGGACGTACTCTGGCTACAGTACACTGTACAGAAACTGCAGTATTACCCAGTAACAAGTACTCTGGCGAAAGGGAGAAAGTGACCCCATACTTATTTGACTTTGTTGATTCCTCTTTGTCTGCTGAATGGAAGACCCGAATTAGCTGTAAAGTTGCTCAGAGAGACCAAGTGTTCTCATTAAAAGAGTGGGACGTGGGGTGTGTCCATGGTGCCGAGCATAACATACACCTGCATGACGACCGACCATTTCAAGAGAGGTCCCGACGCCTTGCCCCAGCTGACATAGACGATGTTAGGAGGCACCTACAGGAAATGCTCGCTGCTGGCATTATTCAAGAATCAAGAAGCCCATATGCATCCCCCATTGTAGTGGTGCATAAAAATAATGGTTCCTTGAGAAAGTGTGTGGATTATCGGACCCTCAACCGATGGGACTATCCCAGATCAATACACCATGCCATGCATACAGGATGCCCTGGATTGCCTGAATGGGGGTCAGTGGTTCTCAGTATTGGATCTCCGTAGCAGATATTATCAGATTCCAATGACCCTAGAGGACCATGAAAAAACAAGCTTTCATCTGTCCTTTGGGGTTCTATGAATTCCTGAGGATGCCACAGGGATTTCGGGTGCCCCTGCCACCTTCCAGAGATTGAAGGAATGTGCGGTGGGATACATGAACTTGCTGGAATGTTTAGTGTACTTCCATAACCTCTAGGTGGCGCTATCCCAAGGGCTACTACCCCCGCCTGCTTAACTACTAACAGGGTGAGGGGCCTAGGTCCAATGGCGAGTGCCTCCACCCAGAGGTTAGGGTTTGCAGTAGTTAAACTAGCTTGGTCACAGCCCTCTGGGAACCTGTAACCCCGCCTTTTTTCCCACTAGTGGCCCACACAATGCATCAGGAATATCTTCACAATGTACACTTACCCCCAGGGCTGGCTCTGTCGACTGGGCTCTGGGGACCCCCTGTAAAACAAGATGACACAGTGCAAAAACCACAGTACAATACTTTAACATAAATGAATACCTCAGTCAGTGTAACTTTGCTGAAACAAACAGATCTGATTTATTTAAGGAGCTGTAACAAGGACGGGGAAATCAGGTTAATTAGGTGAAACACATTAATAATCACAGTACTGTGTGCATTTTCAGAGTCCCAAATTGTCACTTTCACTGGGTACCCAGGATGGGGGGCTAGCCAGGATCAGTGCAGCTGGTTGGGGCCCTGTGATGGAAAAACACTGGCACAATACCCAAATTGTAATCTGGAGCCGGTTGGCTCAGTTCGTGAAGAAATAAAAAATAAAAATTAGATGACACACTTGCAATTCGATAAACAGATGGCAGGGAGCTACCCTGCTTTGTACTCACAAACTCAATGCCGGGAACTGGATGGAAGGCAGATTGTCCTGGATTGCCAGAAGGAGCAGACCATGTGGACAAGGTCCTTATGACTGGACCCCCCCTGCAGTTTAGAGCAAATGGGTGTAGTCTGGATTAAGCTGGGTTTACTTCCAGCTTCGTGCACTCAATTCACTGTACAGGGGATTTGAAACGTGATTCCCCACAAGCACTACACACATTTATATGTAAAAGGAAAATACTATACCAGGCAGGCTGCTTCTCTATCCCGATCGCAATTACTGCACAATACCCGGGAGAACACACAGCAGATTCAGTTCCTGACAGACGAAGCGTGATTCGGCAACTTCTCCAGTCTTCTACAGGGTGAGCCTGGTTTCTATTCTTCAGATCTCCTTGATTCTCTTCACAGGTCAGATTCAGTATGAACAGGTACTTGCACAAGCTGCAGACTGAAACTTAGGGCCTTACACACGATTCCTGCGCTAAAACTACACACCGAAGAAGCACCCAGCTCCTTGTCTCTTTACTGCCCAAACTGATCTGACTTTCCAGTAGACAGAGCCGGGCATTTCGTTGGAATTCCTCCCAGTTCAGTTGGGCTGGTTTGGCTGTCACTCACAATCAGACTCCCCCTGTTGGTGCAAAAAGGTGCCGAAGTCCAAACTGCAGTTCCCAGAGGCATCTGCCATACACTCCCATTGAGGCTGGCTCCAGAGGAGAGTGCAAGTTCTGATTCGCCCAGAGCAGGCTCTATTTTAAAAGATCCCCACAATGATTGGTTCAATTCAGCAGTTCAGAACCAACATGAGGGAGCTACTCTGCACCGTCCTTGCTACAAGAAAGCAGGTTAAAACAAACTGCATTTTCATTATTACTCTAACAGGTAACAAGCAAACAATTACATCTTTGAAGAGTGCTTCCTTCTGCCCACTTAGCGACGGCAGAAATGGAGCAACTTGGCAGTAGCTCGAGCGGGACTTGAGCAGGGAAACACACAGACCACCATCCAAATTAATTATGTCTGCAGGCAGACAGCTCTTAAAGAGACAGTACCAGAGGCTCTAAAAGCACCCACAGATAAATGGCTTAGGCACCGAACACCATCCAGGCTTGGAGCATTCAAGCAAGCTCCTGGAGACTTTTGGGAACCCCCATTTGCAGGGGTGTTACACCTGGATGATGTCACTGTTTTCAGACACATGCTAGAGGAACATGAGACCAGACTATTCAAAGTCCTCGATCATTTGGAAGAACTCTGACCTCAAGTTATCCATAGACAAGTGCCAGTTTTTTCAAACGTCTGTGAAATATGTGTGGGACACACGGTGTCTGTGGAAGGGATACAGACAGATCCCAGTAAAGTTGAATCTTTGACCACTTGGCCCCAGCCCAATAACCAAAAAGAGCTACTGAGATTCCTGGGGTTCTGCAGCTACTACCGCAGATTCATCAAAGACTATTTAAAGGTGATTCAACCGCTCCTTAACCTTACCCAAGGCTACCCCCCCTACCAACCGCAAATACAAAACAGAGGCTATCAAAGAATAAGAGAAAGTGTATTTTCAAACAGGTGAGCCTTTTGGGACTCGGTGGACACCCGAATGTGAAGCAGCGTTCTTTGAAGTCATATGCCAGCTCATCCACACCCCAGTCCTTGCCTATGCTGATCCTACCAGGTCCTATGTTCTGCATATGGATACTAGTTTGCAGGGCCTTGGAACTGTGCCATATCAAGACTACGAAAATGGCTTGAGGCCTGTGGCTTTTACAAGTAGGAGCTTGACTCCATCAGTGCAGAACAATCCGGTCCACAAGTTGGAATTCCTCGCCCTAATATGGGCCATAGTTGACCAGTTTCTTGAGTACCTCTATGGGGCAAAGATATTAGCGAAGACTGATAATAACCCACTGACCTATGTGCAGACATCATCTAAATTAAACAAAAAATAAATAAATAATAAATTAAATTGGATGCCACTGGGCACCGTTGGCTTTCTGCCTTATTGACTTATGATTATGCTGTTGAATACAGACTGAGATTAAACCACACTGATGCTGACGCCCTATCACAATGGCCAGTTTCTAAGAACAATTGGGTCAGATTGTCTGAACCTGACATCAAAACATTATGCCAAAAGTTTGATAAAGATAAACAATTGTCTGTGGACAAAGTGGACAACCTCGTAGATTGTTTGGCCCTCCTGATACCTGCATACCAGCTGCCTATTGCCATTTTTCTTGCATTAGATATTGGTGCACTAACTCAGTTCAATAATGACAGTATTCAGTGGGCTCAATCCCAAGATCCCATGATTCAACCAGCACTTGATGCCCTGCGTGCGGGGAAAGATGTGTCCAAGTTGCGTCCCCTGACTTGTGAACTGCTCTATTGTTCAAGGATGGCGCTAGGTTAAAGTTGCATGATTAACCATTATACAGTGAGTCAGTGGATCATTGTGGTCAAGTAGACAAGCAACAGTTGGTTCTATCTACGGCCTTTCAACAGCTGGTACTGAGGCCCCTCCATAACCACATGGGGCACCTCAGTATTGATAGAACTGTTGACTTGGTATGACCTCGATTCTGTTGGCCAAAGATGGAGGCAGATGTCGAGCACCATGTAAAGACCTGCAGTCGTTGCCTCCAAAGAAAAGCCCCGCCTCAGAAGGACTCCCCCCCTTGTCAATATCACTACCAGTGCCTCTCTAGAATTGGTCTGCATAGACTTCTTGTGCTTAGAACCCAACCAAAAAAACACTGGCAATGTGTTGGTAGTTACTGATCATTTTGCATGATATGCACAAGCCTTCCCAACTAAAGATCAGAAGGCCTCTACAGTGGCCAAGGTGCTAGTAGAAAAATTCTTGTCCACTATGGTGCCCCCCGGTGGATCCATTCTGACCAAGGCAGAGACTTTGAAAGCAGAATGATTAAGGAGTTGCTCTCTCTGTGAGGGGTGCGAAAGTCTAGGATCACTCCTTACCACCCACAGGGGAACCCCCAACCTGAATGTTTTAACAGGACTCTCCTGGATATGTTGGGCACTCTTCATCCCAAAGACAAGTCCAGATGGAGCCAACAGATTAGCACCTTAGTACATGCCTACAACTGTAGTGATGCTACTGGGTTCTCTCCCTATCGCCTGATGTTCGGGAGAGAAGCCCATTTGCCTGTAGATGTCTGCTTTGGAGTCTCCCCGGATGGGGTCAAAGCTGAGAATTATTTACAATATGTGCAGAAACTGAAAGCTCAATTGAACTATGCATACCAACTGGTTCAATCAATGGCTGCCAAATGAAACCTTGCTAACAGAGAGAGATATGATAAATGGGTGAAGGCCCAAGAGTTGTTGCCCGGGGATCAAGTGCTATTATGTAACTTGGGACTGTATGGAAAGCATAAAATCACAGACAGGTGGCATCATCTTCCACATGTAATAGTCAGTAAACTGGATGATTTACCTGTGTACAAAGTGCGCCCTGAGAATGACTCTAAAGCGGTCAAGACCAAGCACAGAAACCACCTACTGCCTATTGGCCAAGTGATCACTGATGCTGAACCATCAGACGTTGCCTGTTCTGGGCCAGTGACTTAAGCTGCTGCTAAAAAGGAACAGGGTCAACCTGCCCCAGTTGTTACAGATTCGAGGCCTTCCCTCCGGCAGGCTCAGAATGATACTGATTTGTCAGTCCACTTCTGACACTTCTGATGATAGTGAGTGTGACAATGTTTATTACCCTTCTTATGAACTGAGTCAACTGTTTTGAGGTAACCCTATGTATAATCATGGGGATGAAGCTGGGCCCTCAGGACTGCCTAACCCTCCAGCTTCTTCCCTGGAGCCAATGCTCCCTGACAGTGAAGTGCAGAGTGTTGCGTCTGAAGCAGCAGAATCTTTCTGTCTGGTAGAACTCTTTGAATTGCCCGAGGAGGAATCTGATGTGGTAAATCTCCCTGGTGACATACCAGAATGTGAAGAACAATATGAAAGTGTTGACAGCACCCCTTCAGTGCCACACAGTCTAATTGTGCCAGAGTCTCCTCAGAATGAGCAACCTGGGCTCTCTTCAGAAGATGATAATGAGCACAGTATTGTGGGGACAGAGTCTACAGAGCCAGGAGTTGATAATGTTCCCAAGCTGGACATTTCAACCAGTGCAGAAGCATCCCTCACTACAAGAGAAGAAACCCATGCCAGTGTTGACTGCCCAGAGCTTGTGTCTGTTCTCCCCACAAAGTCTGGGTGAGCTGTTAAGCCAGTGATGCACTTTAGCTATGACTCCCCTGGGAGGCCTGTGGATTTGCCTCTCAATATTGTTCATAAGGGTGTTTACATTTCCAAGAGCTCACTGCCCAAACGGAGCCTGTCTGCCACTTCTCAGTTAATTGTTCTACCCTCAGAACGTGGTGCCCCTGCCCCATCTAGGTTATTCAAAGTGCAAGAAACTATTACATAAAAAGTACAGTAATGTTATTGCGTTGGTCATGGTAAAAATCAGTATTGAATGGATGAAATATGCAAAGCTGTTGTCATTATGAATACAGTATATGAATAGAGAACACTGAATAAGTATAATAATGTGTTATGTTCATGCTTACTGATGCATTAATCATTATTGTATTCTGTAGTAATGTCACGTATATAACATATCGTATATTGTCTTTTTCCATGCTATTTTGGTGTAGACTTGACGCGGACGCCAAGTTCTTTCCAGGCAGGGAAGGGTGTAACCCCCCTACAAATGGGGGTTCCGAAAGTCTTCCTTTGGCTTGCCTAAATGTCCACTGCCAGGCTGGTGTTCTGTGTGCTAGCGATTTAAAAGTGTTTGCCTGTGAGTGCCCTGTTAGCCTCCGTGCCTGTCTCTTTAAGACCTGCCTATCTTGGGGTGTAAAATTAATCTAGGCAGAGACCGAGTAGTTTCAGGCTCAAGTCCCACCCCGGCTGCAGTGTTATTGCTCCATTCTGCCATAGCTATTTGCACAGAGGGAGCCCTGCTGGGAACTGTGACTGTTTACTGTTTCTCTGTTTTAATAATAATAATAATATTGTGGTTTGTCTAACCTGCCTTCCTTTGCAGCATGGATATTTCAGTATTGCCCAACCATCTTGGTTCTGGACTGCCTATTGGGACCAATCAGTACCTTTGGGGACTCTAAAATGGTGTCTGTCCCCAGGGGTCTTGTGGGAGCAAATTTCTGTAGGAAATGCAGTTTTTGCACTTTGGCACCTAAATGGACCTGGAGGGGGAACCCTTGCTTTGACAGACTGATGGCTCAACCAACCAGAACCCTTTGGACCGAAGGGAAATTCCCAAGCTGCCTGCTGCAGTGTGTTCAGTCTGGAGTTAGAGTTTGAAAAGAAAACAGCTCGAGTGATTTGAGCAGTTGCCCCTGCGTAGCGCGCGGGAAATCGGTGGAAAGGTTGAGTTTGGTCTGTCTGCCTGCTGTCCCTGGAAAGGAAATTTTTTGAAAGGCTTAGTAATCGGACTGTATCCGAAATTGAGTGCTATAAAGCCACTTGAATTGTGACCAGCCTTGATTCTGAAGAAGACTGAAGATTTGCTGTATGCGATCGGCCTGTCAGGACACTTTTTCACCACAGAACTCCCGGTTTTTCTCAGAGACACTGATACGGCTGCCGGACTGCTATACGTTTGTAGTATAGTGATTACTTTACTATAAATGTGCATGTATGCTGTTAGTGGGTCGCAATTTGGTTCCCCACCGTGTAATTGTGCCACACTTGCTGGAAGCTGCATCCAGCCCTCCCGGACTGACATCCGAACTGTTCCACCTGGCCTGGGCCCTGCCACACTGGCCCAGCCAGCTACTTCAGGCACAGAGAACACCATCGACGATAGACTCACCCGGGGAACAGCCCCCTGCTCAACATCTCAGACAGGAACGACACCTTCAGTGATTCGAGCGGGCCCTGCTTCTCCTATCATGCCTGTTGTCAACCTGCAGTCTCCATTTCATCCCTCCTGTGTCTCATATTGGGTAGCATGAGTAACAATCAATGTAGCTCCCAGCAACATCCGCTAAATCACAAGTGTTGTCATCTGATTGCATTGTTGTTTTCCTTTCACGAACCGAGCCTCCAGGCTCCAGATTACAAATTTTGTGTGGTTGTGCATGCCTTTCCTTTTTCACCACAGGACCCCAACCAGCTGCAACACAAAGCCTATCCTGGGCAACGTTCCAGGTTAGCCTACCTTACTTTCAACTGGGTACCTAAAGCATGTGACTGTGTAGGGACTAAAAGTGCATGCATAATTGCCTGACTAGATCAGTTTTCAAATCAGTCAACCTGATTACACCCCTCCCTAGTCCAATTCCCCTGAATAAATCAGATCTAACTCTTTTTACATTTAATCTGACTGTGGTTCTCATTTGTACCAAAAGCACTGTACTATTGTTATTTGCTGTGCCTAACCTTGTTTTACGGGGGATCTCCAGGGTCGAACTGGTGGAACCAGCCCTGGTGGTAAGTGCAAACAGCATGGGGAACTGTATGCTGAATAGGGGCTACTGTGAAAGTGTCTGTTGCATATTTTCTAGGACACTAGAGCGGAAAGAGGGGGTTACAGTGTCCCGGAGGGCTGTACCCAGGTTAGCCTTGTTACTAATGACCCTGTCCTCCAGGTGGAGGCACCCGTTTCAGTACCCAGGCCCCTTAACCTGCAACTAGCGACGCAGGCAGCGGTAGTAGCCCTTGGGATAGTGCCACCTAGGGGTTACAGGCAGAAGGCACCGTGGTTTAACACCTCATCTGAAAGACAGCATCTCAACAGTGCAGCACCTCCTTCACACTTCACTACACTGTCAGTTATGGGTATTACCCCAGGTAGCTGGTATGGGGCTAGAATGCACAACCTTATCTTCCAGTCCCAGAGGCCAGTGTACTACCTACTGAGCCACTGACACTGAGCTTAGACAGACACATGAAGGAAATGGGGTAAAAAAGATGAAAGTACTAGGGCTGGCCTGTCGGCACAATGGTGGGGCTACTGCTCAAGATGCCTGCAACCTGGGCTCAGAACGAGTGTGGGTCATCAGGAGCCAACTGGGGGATGGAGAATCCTGCATCCCAGGGACAGCTCTCCTCCCTCGGGTTGTGGGGGGCGGGCTCTGTGTCTCACTGCAGTACTGCCACCAGGTGGAGGCCAGGCGGCAGCACATGCAACCCCACCAGATAGGGGATGGGCAGCCAACAGACACTGGAATGCACGCACACCTCGGAGCAAGTGTGCATCATTGCACACCAACACCCTTAGAGAAAAAAACAGAGGAAAATGGACCATGCCTAGCTGGCAACCTCTAAAGGCACTGCACAACTGACAGGGCAGGCCACCAACCCCATGGGTTCCTAATTGTCCAAGTGGTGGATAACCAGTAAGTCCATGAGAAGGTCAGTAACGGGGCATGGAGGTGCTGCAGGGAGTGGGGATGAAGGAGCAGAATCAGATAATGGTAAAAAAAGAGAGAGATAAAACTAATGAGACATGCGATCCTTTGAGTAACCCAGAGGCTCAAAGGAAGTGAATCTTGCTTCCATTTCAGGTGATTCAGATTTGTGAGGGGGCCAGTATGCCTGCAGCTGAGCAGCCAGGGTTGGGATGAATGCTAACAGTAGCACTGAATCCCAGACCGGGAAGGACACCACTGTCCGGTACAACAGCACCCCCCTCACTGGGTGCCATGAAACTAGCTCCCTTGCTAGGGGAAAGTGGTCAGCCATTGCTGCATCCACGTAAGGATCATGAGCAGCTGTGCACCTCATCACTGTGGCAAAAGAGGGGTCAAAGGGCACACAGCCATTGCTACATGTATGCAAGGATCGTGAGCAGCTGTGCACCGCATCTCTGGGCAGAAGAGGGTCAAAGAGCACACTGAGGGAAAAAAATGCAGAAGGAAAAAACAGTAGTGTCCAGGTTAAAGACCCCAGTGCTCTTGCTCCCCCACTAGATCCCTACACCCTGAGTGAAGTTAAAGGGATGGGGCTAGGAGGATTCCAAAGGCCAGAAGGGGGACGCTGACCAGGAGTAATAATACCTATGTAAAAAGAAAAATGAATGAGATGGGCTTGCTGGCCTGATCCTAGCTCAAGCTCCTATATTACTATGTCCCTCACTTTCTGGGCCTGCAGAATCATTCTAACCCTCAGTATTTTTACAGCTCTCCTGTGTCTGAAAGGAGTACTGGAGATAAAGCAGAATACCAGTGTGCTTTGAAATCCCATGCCGAGAGGATCCCACTCCCTAATGGGGATAATGTTCTGATGTGTTAGTGGTATTAACTGATATTAGCAGAGCCAACACTCAGTTTGTTTAATATAGCCTCGCCCCCAGCCTGCACATTCGAGATTTCTGCTAAAATGTTTTTGGAGAACTGCAGTCTAATATCATGAATGGGGGGGGAGGGATGCTATACAATATATATTTATTACAATAGTTTATCCAGGAGAGAGATACTGAGCTGGTATCAGCTTGTTTCCAGATGCATTCTGGGGGGAAGTGTAGGGGAGCAAGCAATACAGGATGTGTAAGAAAAATAACAAACCATAAGATGCAGCAGTAATAAAATAAAATACAGTGCAATAAAAAAATAACTTATAAAATGTGACACAGGAGGGAGAAGACTAACAAAAACGCAGATATGGAGCTATGGAGCTATGGGGTGTAGGTCACACCCCAGGCTGGGTGTCATACACTGAGAAATTACACAGATCCTCTGTTGGTAAGTCATACCCCGCACTGGGAGTCACACACTGAGAAATTATACACATCCGGCAGTGTGGGTATGGGTCACACTCCACACTGGGAGTCAAACACTGAACAATGACACATGTAACCCCCCCTGCAAATGGGGGTTCCCAAAAGTCTTCCAGGAGCTTGCCTGAATGCTCCAAGTCTGGGCGGTGTTCGGCGTCTGAGCTGCTTAACTGTGATTGCAAGTGAGTGCTATTTGAGCCTCCACGTACTGTCTCTTTAAGAGCTGTCTGCTTGCAGACTTAATTAGTTTGTATGAGGGGACTGTGTATTTAATGCTCGAATCCCACCCGAGCTGCGAAGTAATTGCTCCATTTTGCGGTCGCTGAAGGTGCAAAGGGAGCCCATCTGAAAGCTGTAACTGTTTGCCTATAATCATTTAAAGCATTAGCAAAATTGTAATTTGTCTAACCTGCCTTTATTGCAGCTGGGACTCTGTGTGTGTTACCTCTCCATTTTGGACCTAAACTGCTGTGCTGGGCCAATTGGGTTAAGGGAGTCCTAAAATGGAGCCTGTGGATGAATCAGAACTTGGACTCTTAATATGAGCCAGCCACAAGGGGATTGTATGGGCAGTGACTCTGGGAAATGTAGTTTTGACCTTGGCACTTTTTTCTACCAACAGAGGGAGTCTTATTGTGAGTGACAGCTGAAGCTGTACCTTATGAATGAACAGTGGGTACATGTGGGGTACTGGTATTGTAACTCCTGTGCATCGTGTGGGCCATTAGAGGGATTAGAAGGGGGTCTCAGTGTCCCAGAGGGCTGTGACCAAACTAGACCAACCACTACAAACCCTGACCTCTGGGTGGAGGCACCCGCCATAGAACCTAGGCCCCTCAACCTGTCAGTAATCAAGCAGGCAGGGGTAGTAGCCCTTAGGATAGCGCCACCTGGGGGTTACACACAGATAAAGCACTGTGTGGCTACAAGTTGCCCCCCACACTGGGAAATTACACAAAAGGTACAGTTTGTGTATAAGTCATACCCCATGCTGAGAGTCACACACAGAGAAGTGACACAGATCCTGTGTGGGTATAAGTCGCACTCTACGCTGAGAGTCACATCCACTAAGAAATGACATGGCTACTGAAAGGCATTGTGTGGGTATTTGCCAAACCCTACACTGTGAGTCACACACACAGAAAAATGACACAGCTAAGGCACTGTGTGGGTATACCTCAAGCCCCATGCTGAGAGTCAAACATGGAGAAATGACACATATTCTGTGTGTGCATAAGTCACACCCCACGCTGGGAGTCACACCCACTAAGAAATGAAATGTGTAAGGCATCATGTAGTTATACCTCACACCCCACTCTAGGAATCACACCCTGAGAAATGATGCAGCTGCTGTGTGGGCAGATGTAACACCCCACACTTGGAGTCTCACACTGAGAAATGACACATTACTTAGCTGCTTCGTACGTATAAGCCACATCTCATGCTGGGAAGTCTCGAAAGGGACTGAATCCCTGGAGAGGTCAAGTCACTTGCTTAAGGTCACACTATGACTTGCGGCTGTGGTGGAATCTGAACCTGTGATCCCTCGGTCCATTCACAGTTCTGTTCTCTGAACAGTAGGCCTCACTGCATTGCTTTATCTGTCCACCATACTCTCCCTAGCCTCTCTCTTGCTCTCTCTCTCGCTCTTTCTCTCTCTCTCTCTCTCTCTGTCACTCTCTTTCATGCTCTCTCTCTCTCTCTATATATACCAACTGTCTCACAGATTGTGTATTTTCCTTTCCTGCTCCCATCTGCCTTTCTATTGTATAAACCAAAGCAGCATGTGGTGACAGTGATTCGTCTTTGCCTCGCCCTCATTTCTCTCAGTTGACTGTTTTCCAGGGTCATAATACATTGGTACATATGATGAACTACATAGGAACAAATGAAATGCTAGATGGAAAAAGACCAAGAGCTCATCCAGTTCACCATTGCCATCCGGGCAGCTGCAGTGTTAATGCAAAATATTGTAAACCTCTCGGTACCCTCCTTTCCCTCATAAATTAAATGTTGTATCCAGTAACTGTAATACTAAATATAGAATCATAGAAGTTGTCAGCAGAAAAGAAACCCTTTGGCTCATCTAGTCTACCCTAAAAATATCCTACCTAATGTGTCACTGCAGATCCTACTTGATCTGTAGCCTTACCCCCCCCACCCCAGCCCTGTTACTAAGGTCCCCCTGTGTCTACCCTATGCATTCTTGAATCCTGCTACCGTTTTGGTATCTATCACCTCTGCTGGCAGTCTGTACCATGTGTCCACCACCCTTTCTGTGAAAAAGTACTTCCACACATCCCCTCCGACCCTCCCCCTTCCAGCTTCATATCATGCTCCCTTGTCCTTGAGCATCTCTTTCTATGTAAAATGCCACCCTCCTGAACTTTATTGACACCCTTGAGGTATCTGAATACTTCTACCCCCCCCCCCATTGCCTGGTCTCAAGCGAGAACATGTTCAGTTCCTCGAGATCTGCCTTGTTGGTCCTGAATCATCCTTGGTTACCCTGTATTGCACCATCTCTAGCCTGTCACTGTCCTTCCTTACACGAGGACTCCAGAACTGGGCAAAGTATTCCAGATGCGGTCTCACCAGTGCCCTATATAGAGTAGTAGCACCTCCTTTTTCCTTCTGTCAGTATGCCTTCTGATACACCCCAGTATCTTATTAGCCTTACTATAGGAAAAAAAAACACAAATGGCAAGTGCAACAGGTGATGAGGTGCAGCAGCTGTTCAAAAAGCAACCAGACAAAACAGAAAGCACAGGAGCGCAGCAGTGAAAACAAAAGACTGAAAGTAATGCTGAGTGATTTATTTGTGACTACTCCCAGCCACAGCACAAAAACCCTGGCACTTCGAACCTGTGCAGGTTCTCCCTTCGGGGGGGGGGAGCACTTGGAAATGTTGGCCAGGACATCAAGGAAAATCCCCTACAATGAACATACAAATTCACCAGCAGAAGGCCATAAGGTCTATCAAGTCTCCCCAATGGACAGCCCCAATTCATGTAATTACAGTGGGCCCTGCCCCCTCCCCTTTACCTTGTCCCACCCCCTCTTGAATCCATCAACTCTCCTCTGACTGATGCCCACTGTCAGAAGCTCATTCCACCCTGTCACATCCCACTCCATAGAGAAGTGTCTCATGATTTCCTTCTTGAACTTCCCCACCCCCTGCCAGTTTATAACTTTGCCCCCTTGTGTTCCTGTTTTATATGAATATATGTAACCCCCCTGCAAATGGGGGTTCCCAAAAGTCTTCCAGGAGCTTGCCTGAATGCTCCAAGTCTGGGCGGTGTTTGGCATCTGAGCTGTTTGAATGTGGTTCCAGGTGAGTGCTATTTGAGCCTCCACGTACTGTCCCTTTAAGAGCTGTCTGCTTGCAGACTTAATTAGTTTGTATGGGGGGATTGTGTGTTCTAATGCCCGAATCCCGCCTGGGCTGCTGTCAATTCGCGCCATTTCTGCCATTGCTACATGTGTAGAGGGAGCCTTGTTGAAAGATATAACTGTTTGCCAGAAATCATTTAAAGTGACTGAGAAAATTTAGTTTGTCTAACCTGTCTTCATTTCAGCACAAACTGTTTCAGTGTAGCTCTTTCATTTTGGTTCTGAATAGCTGACTTGGACCAATCAGGATGATAGGGAGACCCTAAAATGGAGCCTGTGGATGAATCGGAACTTGGACTCTCAATTTTGAGCCAGCCACAAGGGGATTGTATGGGCAGTCACTCTGGGAAATGTAGTTTTAACCTTGGCACCTTTTTCCACCAACAGAGGGAGTCTTACTGTGAGTGACAGCCGAACCAGCCAACAGAATGGCGTGGAGCTAAAGGAAATGCCCTGCTCTGTGACTGGAAAGATTAGATCAGTTGGGACTGTGAAGAGGGAAGGAGCTCTGTGCTTCTGCGGTGTGTAGTTTCGCGTGGGAAGCACGTGTGAGGCCCTGAGTTTCGGTATGCAGTCTTTGTGAGTGCCAGTTTGGACTAAATTTGAGTTGTGAGGAGAAAGAAGCACCAGAAGTGTGGAAACCAGGCTCACCCTGTAGAAGACTATAGAAACTGCTGAATCGCGTTTGGTCTGTCAGGAACTGAAGCTGCAATGTGTGCTCCCGGGTATCTTGCAGTAATTGTGATTGGGATCGAGGAGCAGCCTGCCTGGTATAGTACTTTCCTTTTACATATGAATGTGCGTACTGCTTGTGGGGAGTTGCTATTTCCAATCCCCTATGCTGTGTGCTGTGTGTTGAAGCTGGAAGCAAACCCCAGCTTTTCTTGAACTAAATCCATTTGCTATAAACTGCAGTGGGGTCCAGTCACAAGGACCTTGTCTCCATGCCCTGCTGTTTCTGACAATCCAGAAGAACATCCACCATCCAGTTCTCAGCTTGGGTAATGTGAGTACAAATCAGGGTATTCCCCTGCAGCCTGTTTTCAATCACGTGTGTCATCGAATTCTTGTTGTTTCTTTGCTTCATGGACTGAGCCATCAGGCTCTGGATTACAATTAGGTGTTGTGCATATATTTTCTTCCACAGGGCCCTAGCCATCTGCACCTGGCGGCCAACCCCAGGCAACGGACCTGGCTAGCCCCCCCAAACCTGGGTACCCACAGTGTGACTTTTCAGACCCTGTATGTGTGCACAGTACTGTGATTTAATGCCACTAAATAACCTGATTTCCCCCTCCCATGTTTCTGTTCCCTAAATAAATCAGATTTGTTGTTGTTAAACTTTAAACTGTCTGAAGTGTCATTACCTTCATGCCAAGCACTGTATTGGTTTGTGTATGCTGCTTAACCTTATTTTTCAGGGGGTCCTCAGAGACGAACCTGCGAATCAGTCTCGAGGGTAAGTGGTACCTTACGAATGAACAGTGTGTACATGTGGGTATTGGTACTGTAACCCCTGTGCATCGTGTGGGCCATTAGAGGGATCAGAAGGGGGTCTCAATGTCCCAGAGGGCTGTGACCAAACTAGACCAACCATTACAAACCCTGACCTCTGGGTGGAGGCACCCGCCATAGAACCTAGGCCCCTCAACCTGTCAGTAGTCAAGCAGGCAGGGGTAGTACCCCTTGGGATAGCGCCACCTGGGGGTTACACATATAAATTCCCCTACTCTTACAGTAAGCGTCATGGGATTTTTTTTTACTTGCAGCTTGGCAGCCACTAGTGATTGGCAGAAGGTACCTTGGTTTAATGTCTTATCCAAAAGATTACACCTTCACAGTGCATCACCCCCTAGTGTTCCACTACAGTGTTGGTACTGAGTATTAGCCCAAGTTCCTGATATAAGACTAGAACCTACGACCGTTCCAACTTCCTGCCCCATGGGGGGGGGCCTGCAACCAACTTTGTCAATAACACTGATAAATTTGAAATGTTAACACTCCTCTACTTGCACTGCTTCCATTGGGAGCTTGTTCCATAGGTTTCTGGTGGAAAAATGCTTCCTCATTACAGTTTCTTCCATACATAGTAGCACAAAACACTTTACATAGTACTCAGAAGATTCTAAGTCACAGTATCAGATTTGTCAGATTCTGACTTGATTTTCGGAACTGTAGTTTGAAAATTCTAATTCTGAAAGTAAAATCTAAAATTTTTTTTACAGAAGAAACTTGTATTTAGGATTTAGGAATAAGGATTCAAGATCTGAGTCCAATGTCCTTTTTGGAACTGGACTAGGAATCGGAATCAAAAATTCGTAAAAGTCCTATTGGATCAGCACTGGCCAATTTCAACCCATCCCTAATATGAACAGTAAAACTAACAGTAATACCATGAAAATGAAATGGCTGAACAAAGTGCTGCTAAGTGAGCAGTAAGAGATGACAGGGTATGCAACTGTGGTGAGATAATAGCATGCTGCAAGTGGGTTATTGGCGCCTTCTGCCATTACATGGCCCGCAAAGTGTGATTATCTTACCATAGCGGCATACTTTGGAGTGCTTTATTTTCAGGACCTATTTGAAGGTTTCAGCTCTGTTTTCATGCTAAGTCAGTTCTTGACTGTGGCTGTAGGACGACTGATTTGCTAATTGAGTGAAAGGCTATTAAGGACTCCCAGTCTGAAAGTGTGTGCAATCATGGTGACATAACTGCACGCCCTGCAGGGCCTCTTGGCTACTCAGACTGCCTTATATTTCCTACCCATTTTACACAAGATTATAATGAATATTATAATAAATTGCTATAGCTAATACTGTATAATACGCTCTTCTGGTAGATAAAATAGACACTTACTGGCACAATCTGCGGTGACAGAAGGGCTCAGAAAATGGGTTGCAGGGCAAGAGAACATAAGTACATTGAGGAAGTGGAGTAGAGTCAGTTTGGTGAAACAGAAACAGAATGTGTCGGCAGAAAAGGATTTGTGAGCCCATTTTGTCTGCCTTATTTTCCCTAACACTACACACTGGACTCGATTTGGTCACAGGTGTCCCTCCCTCCCTCCTCCCTTACCTCTATGTATTATACCCATGTGTCTATCAACATAAATAGGTATGCTAGTCCCTGTATCGGGAGCAGAGAAACTGAAAGAATGACCACCAGCATCGTCAAGGAAGATAGGAAATGAAGTAAGAAGGGAGGGTGAGGAGCGAAGGGATCGAGTATGAGGGGTACAGAGAGAGTAAGGCACAGAGTTATAATACAGAAAGGCCATAAGAACTTTAAAGATAATTAGAGCAAGTTTATCATGGATATGCAAAGATATGGGGAGCCCATGTTAATTTTTGAGAATAGGTGTCATGTGATCATCACACTTTCTGGTGTAGGTCAAAAGATGAAATAGAAACGTAGATTTTGTTGTCAGAAAAGGACCACAAGGCTCATCAAGTCTGCTCTAACACTAACTACCCTGTGTTTTTTTTAGTTTAGTTTAGTTTATTGTTCTATGAATTATTACCTTTGAGCCAATGGCTCTTTTACAAAGGTTCCATGTCATCAATGTACAAACAAACAAGACATGTTACATAGAATGGTCAGCAAATTATAAAGGTTTCAATAAGCCAGTATAATACAGTACATCACAGGAAAAAAACAAAACATTGGAGGAATGGTCAAGGTGGGAAGGGTAGGAGGAGATATGGGGAGGGGAGCAGACTTAGAGTAGTTAGAGGTACTCAGATGCCTTTGTCAAGAAAGGAGCAGAGAAGGAGGAGGAGGATGAAAAACAATAAAAACAGCCATGAGGGAAGAATCATTAGTCAAGGCAGTCACAGGAGCTAGAGGCTGAGGTGAGGTAAAGCATAGATTTGAAAGCTCTAGTGACGTGGAGGATGTAATGAGCGAGCTCAGGGCATTGCCAACCAGCTGGGGCACGATGGGCAAAGATCTTTGGCTCTGTGTGGTCGCATCTGGGGACCTGGAAGCTGGTGTTCCGATCTCCTGGTGGGACGGATGCTGGTATTCGGGCAAAGTAGGTCTTGGATACACGGCGGAGTGCAGCCCAAGATGGATTTTTTTGCCATCAAGCATGTGAGGTACCTTATGCAATTTGAGAGTTGCAACCATCCTGTTTCAGTGTAGAGCTCACACATATGAGTAGGTCTTTGCGCTCTAGTGAGCAGCCGACAGGCCTTGTTTAGGGTGGTTGTGATGCGCCTCAGTGCGGTGGTAGTGGCAGAGCCACAGATAATTAAGCCATAGTCTATGATTGAGATGACAGAGCTTTGGATAGCAATCCTCAGCGTAGCTTGGGTAAGGAATTGCCGGTTTCGGAACAGGATACCAATGCGCTGGTTCACCGTTTTCGCTGTGTTATCAATGTGGGTCGCAAAGGTAAGACCTTGATCAAAGGTGATTCCAAGGTATTTAAATGTTGGACGCTTGTTCAAGGGCATTTCCTGGGTATGTTTTGATAGTAAGTGGAATTTGTCTTTTCTGTTTTGTGGACTGGAGAAAAGCATGGATTTTGTTTTTGTGATTTAGGACCAGCTTGTGATCTAGGAACCACTTTTCAACATTGGAGAAAGCAAGTTGCAGGCTCTGGAGTAAGGGTTTCGGGTCCTTATGAGAGGAGAGAATCACGGCATCGTCAGCATAAAGGATTATTTGTTCCGGGCAGAATTTGGGGAGAGAGTATAGGAAAAGGCTAAAAAGGAGGGGGCCTAGGATTGACCCCTGTGGAACACCTGAGGGGACTGGTTTTGAGTCTGAGAGAACTTCTGAGATTTTTACTGACTGAGAGCGTTGGGCCAGGTAACTTTTAACCCAGGCACCTGGTCCTTCTGAGAGTCCAAGATTGTGTAGTTATGTGATAAGTAAGCCATGGTGAACAGTATCAAACGCCTTTGTTAGGTCAATGAAAACAGCTCTGGTTTGATATCCTTTGTCCAAGGCAGTGTGAATTTCTCCTGAGAATTCCAGTAGGGCGTCGACGACTGTGTCCTTTCTCTAAATCCATGTTGCTGCAAGCAGAGTATGTTATACTTATGCGGGTAGTCTGAGAGTTGGTCAGCCACAATGTGTTTGAGGGCCTTGGAGGGGTGGAAGTATAGATGTAGGGCGATGGTTTCCTGGTAGGGACTTGTCGCCACTTTGAACAGTGGTGTGACTAGCAGACTTCCATTTGCTGGGAAATTGACTAAGGCAGAGGGAGAGATTGAAAATTTTGGTGAGTGGGTGCACCACCTCTTCCAGGGTAAGGGACAGAATTTTAAGATCAAGAGTATCACTGCTTGCTCTGGATTTAGAGATAGCCTTTTTTATATATTTTTAGACTTCATGTGCCTTAACTATTTTGAAATGGAAAAGCGGTTGGTCAGGTGAGGCAGTAGGAGATGTTGGTTTTGGCGAGTCCGTGTCAGAGAAGAAGTCCAGCAGGAGGACCCCACTGAGGTCAGTGAAAGTTTTATTTAAGGCCTTTGCCATGACCATTGGGTCTAGGGTAGTGGTACCATCAACAGTCATTATAGTTGGAGAGGATTTGGACTGCTTACCTGTGGTATTTCTGATGTTGTCCCAGAATGATCTCCCGTCACCCCAGGAGTTTGTGAGGGCATTTTTGAAATAGGAGCTCTTCAATTAGTCGGATTTGTTTGGTACATTGGTTTCGTGCCTGTTTATACTTCTGGATATCCGTCAAGGAGTCTGTGGCTCTGGCTATGGCCCAGAGGTGGTCCCGAGCCTTGAGTTGGGCCAGTAGTTTGGCCGTGAGCCAGGGATTTGAGAGCGCTTTGATTTTACGCATTTTTTACTGGTGCGTAGGTGTCCCAGGCAGTGTTGAAAGTTGTGATAAAATAATCTAGGGTTGCGTCAACATCTAGAGTATTGTATATTGGGGACCAGTCTTGCTGTAAAAGACAGGTCTTGAGCTTAGTAAGGTTTCCATGGGGTAGCACTCTGCTTGAGATGGTTTTTGGAGGTGGTTTCTGGAACTTATTTGTCCAGGTACAGATCACAAGGGAGTGGTCACTGAGAGAGTCCGGGAGAACAACTGTGTTTTTTATGCGGGCTGGGTGGCTAGCAAGGATCCAGTCAATGAGAGTGCAAGTTCCAGTTTTGTAGTTTTTTGTAGTGGGGGAGCTCACCATCTGAGTTAGGTTAGCTGCTAGGATAGCATCCTTGAGGGACCCAACGTCTGATGTGAGCCAATTTATATTAAAGTCACCAAGGAGAAGGAGCTCGGTGTCAGGTGGTTGCGATCTTACAAATTCAAGAACAGTCTGGAGGCCGGACCCTGGCTCTTTAGGAGGGATATAGACAGCGGCCACAGTAAGCACTTTATTTTGGGCACCAAGTAGTAGCTTGACAGGAGAAATTGCACAGAGGAGTTAGTGGTGGAAAAGCAGACAGGTGGCTGAGAGGTTGTCCTTAATGTAAATAGCACACCCCTCTTTATTAGTCCTGTCCAGTCTGAAAATATTGTAGCCTTGTAGTGAGATGGCATGGTCCGAGTGCTTGGTGTCAGCCAGGTTTCAACAATGGCTAGTATGTCGGGATTGTGTTGACTGGCAAAGACTTGAAGGGATGCCAGTTTTGGAAGGAAGCTACAGATATTTAAGGTGGCAATGGTGAGACCCCCTCTGTTTTTCCTAGATTTGTTACCCTGGTAGAAACAGGGCCAGGGTTTGATGGACACTTCCTGACATCAGAAGGAGGAGGAGCAGGAGTTTAAGGGACATCTGCCCGCTCATAGTATAACATGTAACGCCTCTGTTTCTTGTTAGTTTGAGTACAGTGTAGTCGTTTAGGGTCCCTGCGTGAGGGTAACGAGCTAGAGCAGGTGTCGATTTGTCAACCTTCCAGCGTGTGAGCTGTCATTTGCACCCAGTTCTTTGTAGGAGGGTGCCACAAGTGAGGGTAGGGAGGATTTGCCATGGTGCCAGGTTGCTGGTATCAAGCTTGAATGGTTAGTGTGAGAGGTAGAGGAGACTGCAAATGTTTACTGTAGCAAGGGTGAGTGTCTCTGAGTGACTCGTGGTGAGCTACTGTGACCAGAAAACTGATTGTTACTGTAGATCAAAGACCCAGAAAGTGTTAAATTCCTGAAGGTGATGAACATTAGCCTAGGGCATATGCAGGATGTAAAAATCCTTTGTTAGAATCTTCCCTTTGTTCTCCAAAACAGTTGTGAATAGACCTCAAAGACAAGCACACATCCTTTAAGAAAGTCAGACGGAAATGTAAATTCATTGCAGCACTCCACAACCCAGAAACTTGTATAAAAGTTTTACTGACCTCACTTTTGCTTTTTGATGCCTTCCAAAAAAGTTGATTTATGATGAGAATGCCTATACCTGGTGGTGATGTTTTGTAGTTTCTTAGTCCAGGAAATGTTCATAGATGTTATGTCCAAGAATGGTCCAGTTCCTCCAAGTAGAAACACATGAAAAACCACAAAAACTAAACTACTGACAGAGACAAACACAAACAGCCAGCTACTGTATGTGTTTTTTTTTTTTAATTGGCTAGTTTTCCATTAGCAGGTTATACAGACCTGCCACTAGAGGGATTCTTGGTCTCCTACATAAATCACTGTACTCATTCGTGGGCAATATGGCCTGCATTATCATTCTACTTCTTTCCTGGTGCTGCTACAAGGGGTGGTTGTAGTTGAGGTTCCCCAAAGCTTCACTCAACAGGTTGACAACTTCCTTAAAACTGCCTGTGTGACAGCTCTGCAGCTGAAAACAGGAAGCCCTCAGTGTCTGCCATCCACCCTTCAGACTCAAGTCAGATAGACGCTGAGCACCCTATTATTACCTACGCTACGCTGTCATACTGATAGATACCGATAGAATCCTCTGCAGAGAGCCAGCACGCCTGGAAACCCTTGATTGGTGCGGCACTGCCCTAGGGGGATTGTGATTGGTACGCCCGCTTGCCTGCTTTGCTCTGATTGGGGCACCTTCTCTATAGCCTGTTACAGTGTTCCCTTCTTAATTCTGACTTCTCAGCTCTCGCTCTGACCTGAAATTTTCTCCCACCCCCACCACCCCTCTCCCAGGCCTCCTTTAAATACACTCATGATCCACCTCCTATATCATATTACTGCTTCATTGGCCTAGTTTCTACTGCTGCCAACCTATGATTGGTATCTGAGTGTGGCCAATAAGACTGCCCTGTGTGAATATCTCTTGAGCCCCGCCACTAACTAAGCTGCTCCTGCTCTCCTTGTTCCCCTTTCTGCTGTATTTTCTTATCTAGGTTTTAAGTGAGTACCTAGGTGGGCAAATTACTTGCCTAGAAATACTGCACTAATACAAATCACGAGACCACTCAATCTGGGACCATGGCTCTCTTTATTGTGTTTTTATTGCTCCTAAGGTGCAGAGTTCTCAGCAATACAGTGCAATTGGAAGTACCTCAATGCAATTCAGTTCTCCAATTTACCTTATCAATACCTAATGTTATAACGGTCTACCGTGCAGACACTATGTCATTCTCCTCTCCCCTTTTAGCCTATTCCCCCCGGTTAGCCTACACCCCCTTGCTACTGTCCTCACCTATGTCTATTCAAGCACTTACATTGATCACGATAAACTGTCATTACAGTGGTGCCGCCTCTTAAGCACGATATGGGTTACCACGAAGAAATAAAAAAGCAGTCTCCATTCTTATAAGCTCCTTAAAGAAAGTTATACTTCTGCTTCTTCTCTGCTCAGGAAATGTGGAGCTCAACCCCTGGCCCCCTACAACTTACCCTCGCTTATCGATTTTGCTGAGGCCACAGGTCTCATAATGATGATGGTCAACATTTTAAGCCTGCCTAAAAACTTGTACAGCTGCAAGCCTGGGCTGCACATTAACCCTGACCTTATCATAATTACTGAGTCGTGGTTAAAAAGACAACACTGATCAACAAATATCACTGCAGGGCTACAATTTATTTAGAGCAGATAGAGAGTCTAGAGGGGGGTGTGTTATCACGCCAAATCTAAGTACTCGGTCACCAATATTAGTTGCAAATCTCTAGCCAAGGAATTTGAGTTAGTTTCCTGAGCCTTCATCTCCCCTCCTCGGAATGTATCACTATCCTAGGTGGCTATAGACCCCGTCTGGTGGTGATGAAGTCCTTAATCTTTGAAATCCATGTTCGTAGATGCAAAAACTGAAACAATATTTCTAGGAGATCTAAATATGGACTGGCTGTCACCTAAATCACACGGCCTCAAATCCCTTTGTGATGAGCTAGGTCTTGGGCAATTAGTCAGTGAACCCACTAGGAACAACACTCTAAATACTGCCAACAGTTCCAGTCTAGATGTGGTACTAACCACCCATCCACACAAAATATCTCATTTGGCAGTGTTTCACAATGACATGAACGATCATGGAATTGTTGCGTGCATAAGATCTCAAATTAAGGCCCGGCCGCAGCTTATCTTTATAACAAAAAGATCCTTTCGCAAATTCAGTGCAGTAAACTTCCTATCTGACCTGAGCATGATCAGATGGCAAGATCTCTACCTAGCCAAAGATGTCAACAAGGCAGCTTACATCCTTAATGACAAACTCACTACAATAATAAATAAGCATGCCCCTTTCATCAAAGTAAGGGTACGGAACAATTCCAACCCCTGGTTCACCTCAGATCTCAAGGCAGCCCTTATAGCTTGAGATAAGCTCTGGGATAAAGCTAGACATTCCAAAGAATCTTCGGATTGGCAGGCCTTTAGAACAGCCAGGAATAACTGTGTGAAAAACTTCGCTCTGCTAAAGCTAACTATTATATTTCTACTCTCAAACAAGCTAAAGGTAACCCTTATAAAATATGGAAGACTATCAAAGCTATAGAAGGACTGCCCATGGCCCCCTCTGTCCCAACAAAGATAGTTGCAAGTGGCAAGATTGTGGAAAACAAGTCCCTAATCCTGGAGGAACTTAACTCCCACTTTGCCACAGCTGGATTAGCTTTTGACTCGTCACCTTATGCTGGTGCTGCGGTGAGCCAGCATACCCCTCCCCCTACATCTAGTCCTGCACCCAGCCCCTTCCAATTGCACGAGATAACTTATAAAGAAGTAGAAGATTCTCTTCTTAACTTAGACACCAAAAAAAGTGCAGGGGACGATGGCTTGGAACCCTTTTTCCTAAGGTCAGGCTATGCCCATCTCACTGCCCCAATTCTCCACATCTTCAATCTTTCCATTACATCTGCTACTGTGCCATCCTGCTGGAAATCAGCACATATCCTCCCTCTATTTAAATCTGGTGACCCATGCGATGTAAACAACTATAGGCCTATTTCCATATTGCCTATCCTTTCTAAAGTTCTCGAAAAACTGATCCATATTCAGTTAAAATCTTACTTGGAAACCTTCTCTCTCATTAACAGCTCAATCCGGCTTCCGGCTAACCATAGCACAATCACTGCACTAGCAAAAGTAACCAATGATTGGATCTCTGCTATAGATGCTAAGAAGGTAACTGGTGCAGTCTTTTTGGACCTCAGCAAAGCTTTTGATACTGTTGATCATAAACTATTAGTCAACTGCCTTGCAAAGTTGGGTTCCACATACCATACCACCCAGTGGTACTCTAGCTACCTAACTGGAAGATCCCAAAAAGTAAAGGCGGAAGGCTTTTTTTCTGCTGCCTTGTCAGTTGCAAGAGGAGTCCCCCAAGGATCCATCTTAGGCCCTATCTTGTTTTCTTTGTACATTAATGACTTAGATGCTAACATAGCTCGTCCAATCTGCACTTTTTGCGGATGATACTGTGTTGTATACTTCTGGCTCATCGTTATCTGAAGTCAAGGGAGTGCTTCAAGTGGACTTCACAACTTGAGCATAATCTAATAAAGGCAAAGCTTCTGCTCAATGCTAAGAACACTAAGCGATGATATTCTCCATAGTGCTGTCACAGACCCCCAATACCCTTGCCAAGACTTCATTGTCACCACGCTAAACGAGCCTCTGGAGTTGTAACCAAATTTAAATATCTGGGTATCTGGATCGACAATAAATTATCTTTCAATGACCACGTGAAGATGTCTCTAGAAGGTTAAAAGCAAGGTTAGGTTTCTTCTACAGAAATAGGCTCCCTTTCCCCTTGAAACTCGAAACAAGCTGCGCAGGCCACTTTTCTCCCCTACTCGACTATGGCGATGTAATCTATTCCTCCACCACTCTTGCAAATCTAAGTAAACTGGACATCCTTTATCACCGTGCGTTACAGTTCATTACCAACTCCCCTTACCGTTCGCACCACTGTGACTTATATGCAGCTGTTGGATGGACATCCCTTACTACTAGACACCTGCTCCATGCTGGGCTATGGACTCTTAAACTGCTCCTGCAGAAATTGCCAAGCTGTCTCTCTTCCCTTATTAGTATCTCACATAGTGCATACTCGTTAAGAAAATCTGACTTTATTATGCTTGACATACCAAGGACGTGGACTTCCTTTGGTAAACGTGCTATTGCATATGCCCTTCCCTCCATATGGAACCAATTACAAACCATACTGAAACTAACTAGCACAGTTTCAATAAACTTCTACAAATCGCTAAGTTCAGCCAAATAAAAGACACCTGTAACTGTCATTAAGTCTCTTCCTTCCCCATGTGTGCTATATTTATCCACTGGTAAGGTATAATTGCTTTGTCATATTAACTGCTTTCCCTTCCCCTTCTACTCCTGGCTTTATCTATGCTTACGCTCCACTGCTACTCTATCAAATCACTCCTCCCCCCCATATCAGTTGTAGTCTGTTGTTTGTTCTAGCTGCCAAAATATATGTATTGCACACACCAGTCATCATGTTTCATTTATCAGTATGCAACCTGTAAGTAGCTTCCCTGTCTCATATTAATGTTTACCACCTGCGGTCACCCTGTGTGGTACCTTTGTATGTATATCCAGCCTGTATCATGTAACGTGCATTTCATGTATATACTGTTATTACCTATCTATGTTTGTACTTTAAGTGTTTATGTCACGGGACCTCCTTGTGAATGAGCTTGCTCAATGGAGTTTTCCTGCAACAAAACTTGAACTTGAACTCCTGAGAAACTAGGCGGGTGGTGGCAAGGGGCCCCAGGTTCCCCCACCTTCTCCCGGTGTTTCTTCCTTTTAATGATACCCATGTGCCTGTCCCCGTATCATGCTGAAACAGTGAAATTACTAAACCGAAAGTCATTACAGTGACAATTTTGATGAAATTGTTGCTGTAGTGTCCCCGCTGGTGAAATTTCACCATTTCCCCATGATACTTCCTGCTTTCAAGTCAAGTGCGACTTGGAGTTGGATCTCTAGAGATCAGGGGTGGGGGAGGGCGAAGCTCCCCTGCAAAACAACAGCCAATGTCTGACAGGTGAATTTTGCCTGTCAACACTGACTTTCAAAGTGCCGCATTTTGACAACGTTGTCAATGCGGCTTGGTGGAACCACCTGTCTCATGCATGCTTGAATGCCATCACTCTCTCTCTCTGTCCCCACCACTTCCCTCGGTGGACATGCTGAGCTTATCACCTCCTCCTTATTTACCTAAGATAGCCCAGCTACAATGCAACATCTCCTTCCTAGTGGGGTCCTGCTTCTACCTGTTTCCGCAGCTGGGTGAACTGGAGCAATGGGCGGTTAAGTGGCTTGCCCAAGGACACACCGTGAGTAGTTGGCTCCAGCAGTTTGAACCTGCAATCCCCTGGTTCCCAAGCCAGTGCTCTAGCCACAAGACCACGCTGTCTCCACATAACTATAGAGTAAAATAATCCTATTACTTTTTGTGGGGAAAAAATACCTTCTTAAAGGTATTAGAAAACTATTTTAGATATATGCACATTTATGTGATTTGTGTATTTTTTAGTCCTGTTCTGTCCTCTGATATGTTTGAGTGGTTTTTTAGCCCTTTAAAATTAATTTGCATCACTTTATTGACTGATAGAGAGTGCGTTGCATTTTACCTCTTCACTGTTTACACTGTCTTTTTCTAAGTCAACAGGATATTCTGCGATGTCACTTATACTGATCTGCATTGTAACTACTTAATGTGGGAATAATGGTAACTGACATCATAGAATATTCTGGAAACTCTGCAGCAGACAGTTACAAAACCAGTAAAAGAGATGAATGCAAGGCACGCTCACAAGTCTTAAAAGTGCTAGAAATCAGTTTCTAACTCCCATAAATATAATCCTCTGTGGAACAGAAACTACAAAAAATTGCAATAAAAATAACCCAAAACATATCAGAACTGTGGATATCACAAATTAGAAAATGAGTAAGAGAAATGCTGGCCTGGGATTGGCTGACAGCATTCTCTACCCATACGTTTATCAGGCAACACCACACCGTAAAAAAAAAAGTGGGTACGTGACTCACACTTCCCTTCTCACAGCTTACCTCATCAACCCTGCAGTCCCTCAGCTCTGTTAGTTTCTTCGGACATCATCACCCTCTATTACTCAGATAGTACTGTTCGGGCATTTCTCACACAACACCCCCACACAACACATTTTCTAAGCATGATAAGACCCTTCAGAGTGCTAAGTGTTGAGGGGCACCTGCCCTTCCAGGGGCTATGACGGACCTCCACTTTGCGTCAGCAAGTGATCCTGGAGCAGGCTGGTAACCCCCCAATACCCCACACCCTGTCAGGTCTTAATGCTTACATGGAAGTTATAAGGGAGAGGTGTAATCATATTTTGTATATACATTCACTAAAATACCACAAACAGCTTAATCTGCTTCAAAGTCAGTTGGCATTCATCTGTATCACCTTCCCCCGGGTCGTGCTGAAAATAGGCAAAATTTGTCTAGTGCACTTACCCGGTCAACAAAGAACTAAAAAAAATATATATATATTCCTTGTGACCTTTAAGTGCCTCCTGACCATCTCTCCTGTTAGAATACGCTTGTGCACTCTGCTTCTGCAAGCCCATATTCTGCTAAACTGGCTGCCTTGGTCTATTTGGGTATATATAATGCTTCATGATTTTACATACCCCAGTCATATTTCCCCATAATTGTCTTTTTCCCCCCCAAGTAAACAACCACAGGGTACCCTTGACTCCTCTTACATGGCCTGTTTGTTTGCCCCCTTATTGTCTTTGCTAGCTTGCACAGTACCTTTTCCTGCTTCTTGAGATCCCTTGTGGGATGAGGGGCCCAGAACTGCATGACGGATGGGAAGAGCATAAACGGTTCTGAGGTTCGGAAATGTTCTGATAATGCACTGCGCATAACATAGTTATCCAAGCCATATATGAACTTACATATCTTTTTTGGGTTATGAAGATTTAAAGAACCTCCCCATCAGAAAAGGATGTAGTGGTCTGAAATGCAAATGAGTCATTGCACATAGGGCTCTATGCACAAGTGTGTGTGGTGTCTACATGCCAGTATCTGTGGCATGTAGGAAACCCTACATGTGATTCCCACGCAGCGTGGGTCTGGTGGCATGCACCAATGGTGCACCAGTCGGCTGCATGCCAGATCCCCTGGCCGATCATGACACTCTGTATGAGGGGCGTGCCAGGGAGCGTGCCTGCACTCCATGCATTCAAGTGCCAAGCCAGGGCGGAAAATGGTACACCACAGGGGACCCTGCAGTAAGTGTCTACATGCCCCTCCCCAATGGTTACCAGTGGGTTGCAGTGGCAATGGGATCCCCGTGCTCTGCTGCCCCAGCCCACCAAGCTGCCAGAGTGGGCTGGGGGCAGCTGTTTGGGTGAGTGCCCATACTTGGTCAAACAATGGACCCACGCCTTCCCACACTCCCCCGCTCCCATGACACAAGGGATCCATTCTGGGACCTGGGTTGGGAATCCAATTGGATGCCCGCCCGGGTCCACTGTTCCACACGCGTCTGCCCCCCATGAACCTGCATGCTGGGTGGGGGGACTGCAGATAGGTGTCCTACGGGTTCTTGTGGTCATGAATCCACGCACCCTGTGCCTGTCTGGGGCCATGTAGGTGTGCAGGCAATTTACTCACGAATCGCACGGAAATTGTGCACTTTTGTTCACAGAGCCTGTAGTTTGCATATCATTAATATGCAAGTGCATGCAAATTGGAACATCTGAAAAGTGATTTGACAAGAAGAACATTTTAAAACCATTTTGGGGTTCTAAATTCTCTCTCTCCATCTCCCTCCCTCCTCTCTCTCAGCCTATGTTGTGCTCAAAAACCGGTGGCTGGCACAGGTTGATTGAAATTCAGATCTCACTTCTCCTTGCTACAGCAGACAGTGTTCTAATCTCCCCCGTTATGGCTGTCCTTTCAGCCTTGATTGTGTTCAGCATGGGAGACAGGAGCTGCTCTGAAAAACGTCATTAAAACCTCACTCTCTGTGTGTGGAGGAACTCTTAACACCCCCGGGGGCTGTCCTGCTGGGTTTCAGAGTTGAGTAGGCTGCTTGGAATTCTCTCCACGATCTGGCTTGGCTTGAGGCTCTGTTTTCTTTTAAAAGACAAAACAGCACAGGGGGATTGAGAAAGGAAAAAGCCAGCCAATCTGCGTCAGCATAGTCTGAGGAATCAGCAAGGATTCCGGAGTTCCTAAAGTAATGGGGAAAAGGAAAAGAGAAATGACAGAAAAATTAAGAAAGAGAGACTAGGTGGCAAAGAGACAGATTAAACAGAAAACAAGCATTTGTCAATGCTGAATGCTGTCTTGTTGGCATTGGCATTGGTAGTGCAGGAGTTAGAGAGATGCATAATAGGAATGGTAGTAAAGTATGGAACCAACGTCAACCCCAACCCACCCTGCAGAGAGTGACAGGCATTGAGGTGTGCCTTTGGGTCATGAACCATAATGCTCATGCCATTTCACCTCACCCTACTCTGCAGACTCTGATAAGTGTTGTGTTGTGCTTTGGGGTCATCGGGCCTTATGCTCACCCCATTCCATAAGGAAGTACGTTGAGATGGGTGCAGTATAGGAGAAAAGGGTGAACTTTGAGGCCAAAGAGTCCAAGGCACACCATGATGCCTGTCAATGGCTGCAGGGTGGGGTGGTGGTGCAACGGTGTGAGCATTACAGCTGACAATCCAAAGGCACACCCCTGACACCTGTTAGTCTATACAGGGTGGGATGTTACGGTTAGCAACCCTAATGGCCCAGGCGTTTGTTGGTATTTGCACTCCAAATTTTCAACATGGCCTTTTTGTGACCCCACCTCATGAAAGCATTTGGGACCTCTGTTCATGAAGTGGCGCTGTGATTTTGTTAATCTGTCCAGAATGTTGATTTCCCACAGTGACCATGCCATTCTGCGCCACGTGTGAAAACACAGTTCGGGCAGGATGTGAAAAATGACAACTGCACCATTCATAAGGAGGTGTGAAGAGATGGCAATTTTGAAAATCTGGAGTGTAAATATAAAAAAAAATCTTGAAGTTACGAGCGTGTGTGAAAACTGCGCAATGCACACTCGTAACACAGTCATTTTTTGGAATTCTTTAACCAGATTTTTAACATAGGCATTTTGAGACCTCTGCTCATGAATAGTTGCACTATGATTTTTTTAATCTGTCCCGAATGTTGATTTCCCACTGCGACTGCGCCACTGTACGAAACCACATTTCAGGCAAGATGTGAAAAATGACAGCTATACTATTCATAAGGAGGTGTGCAAAAATGGCAATGTTGAAAATTTGGAGTAAAAATATTAAAGATTCTTGAAGTTATGACTGTGCGTAGAAACTGTGCAATGCATGCTCATAACATAGTCATTTTGTGGAGTTCTGTCACCAAATTTTCAATATAGGCATTTTGGGACCTCTGCTCATGAACAGTGTTACTGTGATTTTCTTACTCTGTCCCTAACATTGTTTTCCTACAGCGACTGCGCCATTGTGCGCCAGGTGTATGAAAACACATTTCAGGCAGGATGTGGAAAATGACAGCTATACTGTTCATAAGGAGCTATGAAAAAATGGCAATGTTGAAAATCTGGAGTAAAAATATTCAAAATTCTCAAAATTATGAGCATGCGTGGAAACTGCGCAATGCATGCTCGTAACACAATCATTTTTTGGAATGTTTTCACCAGTTTTGCAAAATAGGCTTTTTGGGAGCCCACCTCATGAACAGTCACACTGTTGTTTCATTAGTCAGTCCGGAAAGGTGATTCCGCATAGTGACTGCGAAATCACCTTCCGGAACTGAATAATGAGATGACAATGACTGAACTCATGCAGTGGGGTCCCAAGGACCCCATGTTGAAAATCAGGTGCCAAAATTTGCAAAAATGGCCGAGATATGCACCAAATTAAAAAAAAAAACATTTATGCCTTTATACAGCTTACCGGCATTTCTTCAGTTCGCGGTCAGCTTTGAAGAGTGCAGACGTGTTCAAGGTCAACCGAAGATCGTTGCACCAGGCTCCGGAGGTAAGTATGGGGTGAGGAGGGTGTGGGGAGGTGGGGTGCGCAGAGGGTGGGTGCGGGCTGGGGGTAGTGGACCCGATGGCGAGGGACTGTTTCCTTTGTTGCAGGTAACAGGGAAAAAAACCACTGCGGACTGTTTTCTACTTTTTTACAGGTTTTTGCCACACTGGGGTAGGCTCCCAGAGTGGCACATTTGTTTTTTTGGGGGGGGGCATGTTTGCCACACTGGGGTGGGCTCCCAGTGTGGCACACAATCGGGCCATCAGGGTGAGGCCATGCCAGGAAAATGCCAGCGCGATGGGGGGGGTTAAACACGCCGACAGGGGGTTTGGGCACCCCCGTCGGCAAGCATGTCTGTGCGTTTGGGGCATGATGCTGAGGGGGACTGGGCACCCTCTCACACACCACAACACTAAAGAGGCCACATATGCTGACAGGGGGATTGGGCACCCCTGAAGTCGGCTTCCTAGGTACTGTGAGCAGCCGGGAGTGAGCCCGCCAGGTTTATTGAAATGTTACACCATGGGAGTCACGCCCTGCAATGAGGGGACACTCCCTCATTGCAGCAGCTAAATCATTTTAAGTTGGTGGTATGCTTTTGCACTGCTGTCACAGACAGCGTGCAGTCTAATTCATGCCATGGAGCCCAGCCTGAAAAAACAGTGGCGCCACTGGCCACAACACAACTGCGCCTCCAAAACCTGCCATTCCAAAGTTAATGCAACATGTTTCTTGCGCACGCGCAAGACAACATAAAAATGAAGACACTGGAAATGTCAGATAAGGAGAGTGACAGAGATCAGAGAACATGTGTGCAAGAGAGACAAGCAGCAATAATGAAAGTTCGCATGTATAAGACAATATGAATGACAGTATGAGAGACAGGTGGACTGATGAACACTGAGACTGACCGGAAGTGAGTGAGAGACAGTGTCAGATATGGCAGTTAGAAATGGAAATTATGTACTCACCGTAACTCTTGATCTTCCAAGATATCTTCACAATTCATTACTGGTAGGCTATCAGTCGAAGGCGTCAACCCCATGGGAGCATGTAACTTTAAGACTTTTGAGGAGGGGAGCCAACATTGGAGACGGCACCACCCAAGAGGCCGATGCATGATGTGACTCTCGCGGGTTGGCCAGTAACCAAAGCCGGCTCCCCAGCCTCCTAAAATTTGCTCGCTGGAGAAGAAAACAAAAAAGATAAAAGAAGGAGGTGGGGCAAGGGAGCCCAAGGGACAGGGAAAAGGAAAAGGAAAAGACATGAACTCAAACATAAAGCTGACCAGAGAGAGAGAAGAAGTAAGAACTCTGGGAGGGACTTTAAGGCAAGGGGTGACCAGAACCAATGGGCAGGTGAGGGAGAGAGAGAGAGAGAGATAACAAGGATCCCTTATCCTCAGCCAGGGATGTGTCACAGCACTGTCCCATTCAGGCTAGGAAAGGTTGACTTCCCAGGAGTAACTTAGCAAGAGAATGTGCCATGGAGGCGGATCCCAAGAGTGGTTGCTAAAAATATTCCTAATCCCAGCAAAAAATCTGAAGTGAGGGTACTGAAGAGCACAACGTGTCTGAGAGGATTTCCCCAAAGGAAGTGCACAGTAGGGTTGTCAGAACTAGTTCGGTAAAGATTCGAACCCTCCTCGAACCCTGGTGTTCGAGTTCTAATTTAGAACTCGATCACTAGAGGGTTCATAAAAGGGTTCGAATCACAGTGCTCATTTCTGCTGCCCAAGTTGTTTGAAAAATAATTATTACTTTACTGTCGGCGTGTCGCTCCTCCTCCCTCCTGGTTGGCGCTGATGTTTCCAAGTCATTTCAGCTCAGCTCCTCCCTACTGTGCAGCTCAAGACAGTTGGGGGGGGCAGCAAGGTTGTGCTCCGGAGTCCCCATCACATGACCAGCTGCTGTAAGGTCAGGTGGTAGAAAGAAGGTCGGAGGGGTAAGTCTCACGTGATCCATAATTCGGGATAAGGGAAGTGCGACTGTGCGGCTCCAGTCCTGTGTCTAATTCCGATTGAGGATGGCATGCTTTGGAGTGCTGTGCTCCAAGTCCAACCCCGGACTCGCCCAATTGCTTTTTATCAGGCAGCATTCTACTGTTTTGAAAAATTTTTTAAAAGTGTATTGCCTTGCTGAAAACAAAAACAAAAAAGGTTGCATAAAGGGAGGGGGGGGGGGGGGGCGGGGGTGGGAAAGAATGGTCAGGAGCACTCAGGAGGGAGATCACCCTGGCTGGGGGATGGGGAATGAAATTAATGGAACCAGAGAAAGTTGGAAACAAACGGGAAAAAATGTCTCCCAGGTCGCACCATGAGACGAGCAACATGTTGTGTTGTTCAGTGTGCTTTACTAGTAAAACATTTCAATAAATAAATTCAACAAAGTGAAAAACTGTACCATGATGACTGTGCTGAAGGGGTCCTTTCACCCCAAACCTCCTGATACATACAAGGCAGTTAGTTTTTGACACAGTACTCACTGTGTTGTTTCCTGCTGTGGGGATCTATGGCTACTGCCAGCCCATCACCCTGCTGTGTGTGTGCCCTTTGACTGCACTGTACCCCAGAGTATGTTGTGTGTGACTGTGTCTAGCCCAAAAGTCAGTTCTGTGATATCCTACATACACCAAAGCATAAAATCCCATCACTACCACCACTAGCCACACAATTCAGTAAGTAAGATACAAGAACATGCATCAAAATCACATTTATTAAAGCCAACAGTGTGTAAAAATACCCCTTACCATGAGACAAGGGGGAACAACTCACCACCTCCTACTGGTTTCACCTGCAAAGGTTTCTTCAGGGAGTATTTTTACACACGATTGTCTTTAATAAATGTGATTTTGAGGCACATCCTTGTATCTTACTTATTGGACTGTGTGGCTAGTGGTGGTAGTGCCAGGATTTGTGTGCTTTGATTTAATATTTTTGTCCTGAGTACACTATGGCACTGGGGCAGTATTCCTTCTGCCATCTTTAAATACATGCCAGAAATATATTTCCCAGTTGGGAGAAGAGACAGAAAAATCCATTTTCACTGTGTTGTGTGACTGTCTCCTGTGGCCAGTCCATCACCCTGCTGTGTGCCCTTTGATCAGCCCAGTAGACAAGTTGTAGTGGTATACTTAAATATACACCAAAAAATATATTTCCTTGTTGGGAGGAAAGACAGAAAAATCCCTTTCTGTGTGTATATGTGTATGTGTGTGTGTGTGTGTGTATCACTCTGTCTTGTCTACTGTGGCCAGCCTATCACCCTGCTACTGTGTGCCCTTTGTCTGCACTTTACCATACCTAGTGTGTATGACCGTATGCAGGCCAGTAGCCAGTTGTGTGGTGGTATCCTTAAACACATGCCAAAAATATATTTCCCTGTTGGGAGGAGATTCAGAAAACTCCCTTTCACTGTGTTGTGTGACTCCGTCTCCTGTGGTGTACTGTGTGGCCAGCCCATCATCTCGCTGTGTGCTGTTTGACCACAGTATCCTACCCAATGTGTATGACTGTGTGCAGCCCCAGCAGCCACTTGTGTGGTATCTTCAAATACACGACAGAAATATATCTCCTTGTTTTGAGGAGAGACAGGAAAATCCCTTTGGTATGTTGTGTGACTCTATCTCATATGTTGTGTACTGGCCAGCTCATCACCCTGCTGTGTGCCCTTGGACTGCTGCACTGTACTAAATATATCAGGCACTGCATCAGAAGACATATGAGGACAGATTAACGGAGCTCAATATGTATACCCTAGAGCAAAGGAGGGAGAGAGGTGATATGATCGAAACATTCAAACACCTTAAGGGCATTAACAAGGCGAAAGGGTCTAACATGTTTCAATATAAGAAAAATAGCAGGGCAAGAGGACACAGCATGAGATTAGAGGGAGGACAGATTAACAGAGCTCAATATGTATACCACAGGGCAAAGGAGGAAGAGAGGTGATATGATCGAAACATTCAAACACCTTTAGGGTACTAACAAGGTGAAAGAGTCTAACATGCTTCAATATAAGAAAAATAGCAAGACAAGGGGACACAGCATGAGAACAGAGGGAGGCCGATTAAGGGGTAATGTGAGGAAGTTCTTTTTCACAGAAAGGGTGGTGGATGCATGGAACGGTCTACCTCAGGAAGTGGTGACTATGAATACAGTGCAGGGCTTCAAACAGGCATGGGATAGGCATTAAGGGAGCAATACAGATGAATATGAATAGATAGGCCACTGACAGAGCAAAGGCCTATAGCACATTCATAAGGTAGAAACAGAAATGGGCAGACTGGATGGGCCTTGCGGTCCTTATCTGCCATCAACTTCTATGTTTCTATGTTTCTATATCAAAGTCACACTTTATCATTTCTCTCTCCCCTAAAATTGAACAGGTTTTATTTCTTTTTGTCCTCAATTTTGTATGTATTTCACTGTTGCCTTGTAATTGGCAGCATGTGCTCAATTTCATGTGTGTTTCACTATTGTCTTGTAATTGGCAGCATGTGTTCAATTTCATGTGTATTTCACTATTACCTTCAATACTGGCAGAAAAATGAAAAAACTAGGGTTCGAGTTCTAGAAAAGATTAGAACTCTAGAACTTTTTCAAAAGTCCTAGACTAGAACTAGAACCCAGAACTTCCAAGGGTTCTGACAACCCTAGTGCACAAGCAAGAAGTATTTCCTAAAGACTGGGGTGAGGGATCCTGGTGAAGATAGAAGGCATCTGAGTGTCTCCCTCTCTTTAAAAGGAGTTTCAAGAGCACACTCTTGAACAGGAGCATATACCTTTATATGTATAAAGGGTAATAGGAGAAAGACAGGAGGAGGGTACATATAACAACAGAGAGAGATAGGTATGAATGCACCCATTGCTTGCATTAACCCACTACTTAAGATCCTAAATGAAATTTTGAGGATTCTGAAGCACAGTAAAAGCAGTGCTTCAGTACTGACCCTCTGCATTGTGCGGCTTACATGAATATTACTGGTAGAAAATGTCAGGTAATGCAGTACAATAACACTACAGCAAGTTTCTGACCCTGCAATTTCAGAGCTGATCCCCAGCATAAACACCAGAGGGTCAACTGACGCAAACATTATAAGAGTTAATACAAGCCCTGGGAACCTCTAGATTAGTGAACCTCTTCTCTAGTGTCTGTATTTGCCTCCCCCACCCCTGAACCTAAAGAGAAGGGGAAAACCTCTGCCCTCCAGACTTTTAAGAAACCCGCTTCATGAAAAGCTAGCTGGATCCTGGACCCTTTTAAGTCAAAGGGGGAAGACAAACAGGGAGGCGGCACTGCCCAGAAGCCTGGCCATGAGGGGAAGGTGAGTGGGAAGCAGTAATGAATGGTGAAGGTACTTTGGAAGATCAAGAATTATGGTGGGTGAGTACTGAATACCACCTAAGTGGTTCTGGCACCCCCTGAGGGAAAAAGTTCCCTCAGCCTCCTGTGGGGGATACACAAGAGGAGGGGGCCCCTCACAGGTCTGGTGAGACCCGAGACTGATCAGGGACAGGCAGGTGCTCCCGAAACCTGGGAGAGGGAAGGCGCCACTCCAGCTCCCGCCTGGCCCTGGGGGAGGAAAACGTGGGCACCCTGGAAAGGTGAGGCAGTCACCCTATGCTGGGCCATGGGTGATAACCATGAAAGGTGGAACCAGGCTGTCCACCTAATGTAGACCAATGTTCCCATCACCTCACTGGCATCATATGATGCCCTTGACTGGTGTTTCACAAGCTCCAGGCTATGTGTGTAAAGGCTTATGGCCCACCTGGTCGTCACACTATCAGGCATGGATGCCAGGAGCTGTCAAAGCATCATCAAAGGTGCCTGGCATAGGCAGCCTGGTGTGCCAAGATGCACAAGAGAAGGCATGCCGCCAAGAATAACCTCCTTCCCCTGCAGTCAAACTCGACCAAGTCAAACTCTGGGGGGTCGTGCCTTGGGTGATGGTGCCCGGAGGGGGTGTTCAACAGCTCCACTCCTGATGTGGGAGGGGGCATAGCACCAGGAGACCCCACGGGTGTGCAGTACCTGTGCTGGCAGTCACTTGGGGCTGGAACATTGGCAGAGAGGTTCTGCCAGACACTATGCGATGCCTCCATAAAGGGCTGATGCCACAGAGAGATCACAGTGGATTCCATGCTGTATTCATCTAGGAATGACAGTGATGCATGTGCAGGATTGTGTCTTTTGAAGTGGGAGAGGTGCAGCTCCTCCATCATCTATAATAGGAAATGCTGATACCCTGTTAGGTCAGTATTGGAGGAGAAATGGATTGAAGTGTCTTCTTCCTCAGAAGAGGAAGTTGGAGACTCAGAGAAGCTGGATTCAGAGTGAGGTGGTGCAGGGATTTGAAGTCTGAAAATGACCTCTTCTAGGGCTCTAAGGTATCTGGGATATGCAGTCACCATTGCCCTGAATTGCTCCCAAGTCATGGGTCCTGCAAGGCTGGAGAAACCTGAGCGGGAGGAGATGGGAGGCAGAGGTAGGGGAGAGGGCGAGTAGGTGTTAGAAACCACTGCAACACCTCTGCAAGGGCTGCGGGAGCAAGCAGGGAACCCCTCCCTGGGGAGTGGTCTTCACAAACCACCCACTGAAGAATGTCCAACCAGAGAAGGGAGAGCTGAGTGGTGCCCTTGGGGGGATACCCCTGGGTGAGAAGATCAGAGCCATGTAGGTCTACTAAGGTGGCTCCTATCCCCATCAACTACAGACTCTTCCCGACTCAACAGAAAAAGAAGGCTTGAGTCAGCGATCCTACTCCTCCCAGAGCCCACAGGCATTCTGGGAACAGCACGGAGTGCCAACCTAGGACTACCAACCCCCCTTAAGGAAGCAGAGACCTGCCTCTCGACAGAGGCCTAAAAGATGCTGTGGAGCCCAAAGAGGAGAGAGGGAGGACCTGGCACTGCTGATGGTGCCAGAATCCTCCTTGGCACCAGCCATGGCACCAGCACCTGAAATGGTGCCACCTGCTACACCGAAAACTGGGTCGGCACCAGAGCCAACACCAGCCTTGGACCCAGTATTGGACCCAGCGCCACCATCCTTGCTGGTGCTGGGTGAGCACTAGAAATGTCCCAGGCACCTCAAGCAGCATCAAGAGATGCCAGGAGGGCAACACCACTGTCAGTACTGGGCCAGGGACACTGAAGTCCCGTAGAAGGCCTCGGGCTAAGCCTAGAGGAATCTCGAGGCTCCGGAGAGCCAGGTAACCAATCAGGATTATCCCAGTCACTGTCCAAATCTGAGGATAAGACCAGGGAGATCGTCAAACTGGCTACCCCCTTAACTCTACCTTCCTGGGCACCATGAGCAGTGTTGGAAGGGGACCCAACCATGCAGTCGGTACTGCCCTGTTCACCTACCACACGGACGGTGTAGGAAGTCAAAGAAGCAATGGACCATGATGCCAAGAGAGCCGCCGACACGGGTCCAGTGTATAGTTGAGACTTTGACACCAGGTGTGTTCAGGCCCCTGAGAGGGTACTGGACTATGAGAGATGCTCAGTGCTCCCTCAGTACGCATAGTACTGGGGAGAGGCATGGGAGAAGGGCCCAAAGACCTTAATTTGGCATCCTGGGTACAATGCCTGCCTCTAAAAGTTGGGGGGTCCTACCCAAATTTCAATGTGCGGATTCTGATGGTGCGGTAGTCCATGCTGAAGCAGGCATTGCACTTGCCCATGTCGTGATGTGGACCCAGGCAGGCGAGACAATGGTCATGGGCTTACTGCAGGAGCACTGACTCAAAGTGGCGAGCACCGCCTTTGATTTTCTGGATTTACTAGGCCCTGAACTGGACATGACTGAAGACAGTAAAAATAAAATGAAAGGAAAAGCACCCAACGCCACACTAAAGGAGTAGAAAAAAACAAACATGGTGTCGACAAACAATGTCAGAGACAGTACGGTGTTGAGAGAAACACTGGTTTCGGCAATGAGCAGAATGACGCCCTTTATTGCGGCTGCAGCTCCACATGAGGTGTTGCCTTGACGGTGGGAAAAGCAGAACTGAGGAGGTTGGGGAGCTGGCGTCGGTTACTGGCCAACCTGTGAGCATCACGTCATGCATCAGCTTCATGGGTGGCACCATCTCTGACATCGGTTCCCCTCCTCAAAAGTCTTAAAGCTACATGCTCCCACAGGGTTAAGACCTTAGGCTGATAACCCACCAGTAATGAACGGTGAATACTGATCTTTGAAGATTGACAGTTTTAAGAGTTATAGAGACAGACAGACAGAGAGACACAGTGAGAATGACAGAGAAAGTGTGTGCAAGAGAGAGAGAGAGACAGACAGACAACATGAATGACAGCAGTGTGAGAGACAGATGGATGAATAAACACTAGAATGACACTGGGTGAATGTGAGAAAGTCAGACAAGACAGTGAGAATGGCAAACAGCTTTTGTATTTGACAAAGACACATACAGATGGAAATGTAGCTAGTGAGAATGACAGTGAGTGTAAGAAAGACAGACGGACAGTGAGAATGGCAGAGTGAGGGTGAGGAACAGACAATGAAAATGACAGATAGTGGTTCTCAAATACTTATGGACAGATGAACCTTGAGAATGACAGACAGCAAGTGTGAGAGATGAGTAAATAGTGAGAAGAGCATAGATCAAGTGTGAGAGATGGCAAGACATTGAGCACGACAAAGAGCAAATATAAGAGATGGAGAGGCAAGCAGTGAAAAGAAAAAATTACTTACCATAGTAATATTGTTTCTTCCATGGGATCCGTCATTATGCTTAACATATTGCAGCTAGCCCTGCATTCTAAGCTGCCCCGAAGGAGCGTATGAAATAGAATTTTAAATGCATTTTGAACTGCTACCCTCTAGATGTCACTGCGTTCTGCAGCCTAACGTCAGATCTTTTGTAGCCTGGCCCAAGGAGACCACCCAGCCAGTATAATAAGCTATCCTATATTAAACAACTAAAAAACCTTAAGGACATTAAATAACATGGCCCAGAGGACCAAGTATGTCAGATTAAAAAGACTGGTTTAAAAAGAGCATTTTGTGATTTGTGAATTAACAACAATAATGCAACTGATTATTGATTAACCTTTTCCAGGTGCTGGAAGGAGAGATAGGGTGGGAAATGTAACTATAATGAGGGATCCCCTGGAAGAAACAATATTACTATGGTAAGTATTTTTTTCTTCAAGCCCCAGGAATCCCTAAGTATACTTAATATATTGCAGACTACAAAGCTGTACCATGGAAGGCTGGGTACAGAACCTTTTGGGGAAAAGGTTCTGCAGAACAACAGGGCCAAACCTGGCATCCCTTCTGGACTGTACATCCAGACAATAGTGCTTTGTAAGGTGCGAACTGTTTTCCGTTTGGCTGCTTTACAAATTTCCAGTAAGGGAACATCCCCTAAGTGCTACCACCGGGGCAGCAGTTACACGTATGGAGTGGGCACTAAGACCCTATAGTGCTGCTTGCCAGCTTTAGAGTAACAGAATTGTATGCATGCAATGATCCAGTGAGCGATAGTCCGCTTTGATGCTGGATTGTCTTTCCCACTTCTCCATATGTGAGGAACAACTGAGAACAAGAAGACATATGGTCTTTTGTACTCTCCAGGTAGTATCTAAGAGACCTCTTGATGTCCAGGATGTGTAACCTCTGCTCACCAGTACTGGACTTCTCTGTAAAGAACACTGGGAGGGAGATGGACTGGTTCAGGTTGAACTCGGACACCACTTTGGAAAGGAATTTTCTGTTAGTCCTAAGGACTACCTTGTCCGGGTGGAAGATGATGTCATTTGGGTCAGTGCAGCGGACCTGTAACTCGCACACTTCCGGCTGAAGTAAAGGCTACAAGAAAGACTGTCCTCCATGTGACATACTTCAAATCTGCAGTGGCCATCGGCTCCAAGGGGGGTTCCATGAGCTTGGCTAAACAAATGTTCAGATCCCAGGGAGGGACCAGTTCCCTAACAGTGGGATGCAAGTGCAGAAGGCCTTTAAAGAACTGCTTGAAAATGGGATGAGAGGTCACTGTTCATTGCTTACCCACTGATGTATAAGCAGAAATAGCTGCCAGATTAACACTTAGAGTAGCTGGCCTGAGGTTTGCAGGTGCAGGAGGTAGTCTAAGAATGTAGGCAGATCAGCCTGTAGGGGATTGAGCTGCTTAGAAGCACACCATACAGAATACCCATTTCTACTTGGACTCATGTTTTCCTAGTAGCAGGTTCTCCGTACACTTTTAGGACTTCAAGAACTTGGTCTGAAAAGTGGAACTCAGAATATTTTAGCTCCTCAAAAACCAGACTTTGAGGTGCAGTGACTTAGGTTCAGAAAGGATATTCTGCCCTGGGAAGTTGTCAGCAGGTTGTGTTTCAGGGTAATACAGATAGGCTGCTTGACAGACAGGGCTATCAGATTGGAGTACCAGGGCTGCCTGGCCCAGTCTAAGGCTATCAGAATCATGGTTGCTGGCTGACTCCTCAATTTCAGAAGAACTCGGAACAACAGAGGGAATGGAGGGAAAGCATAAAGAAACTTCCCTGTCCATTCCAGAAACCAAGCCCCCATGGGAAATGTACCTACTGCCAGGGGTTTGCAACAGTAGAAAGGGAGCTGAAAACTGTCTTTGGATATGAACAGATCTATTTGTGGTGTGCCCCATCTCTTAAAGATTGTGGGCAGCACCTGTTTGTTCAGCAACCATTCATGACTGGACTGGCTGATCCTGCTGAGGGAGTCTGCTAGGACACTGTCTTTTCCTGGGAGGTGGATTGCTGACAATTGCACGTCCAAACAGTATGCCATACTCCAGAGTTTCATAGCTTCTGTGCACAGCTTTGAGGATCTTGTATCTCCTTGCTTGTTGATGTCATACATGGTGCTGGTGTTGCCTGTCAGGACCTGAACAGACTGACCCTTGCCTTGTGCTGCAAAAGACTGAGGAGCTAGAACCACTGCTCTCAGCTCCAGTAAATTTATATGTTCCCTGGAGTCCCGTACAGACTATACCCTGTTTATTGTAAGGTCTCCCAGGTGGGCACCCCAGACCAACATGGAAGTGTCTGTAGTCAGGACAACTGTAGGAGCCTGTGCCTAAAAAGGTACCCCTTCTCTGAAGTTGTCCTTGTCTCTCCACTATTGCAAGGCTTGTAACAGAGTCTTTGTGACTGGCACCAGCTTGGAGAGGAGCTGGCGCTTTTGGGACCAATGGGCTCATAAGTGGTACTGGATGTCCCTTATCAGAAATCTGGCTTCGGGAACCACTGCCGTGTTGGAGGCCATATGGCCTAGTAGCTAAAGGAAGTGTCTTGCTGGTTTGGGTTGACCTATGGCAAAGGAATTTGCCAGGTCTACAAGGTTTCTGACCCTTTCTTGGGGTAGGAAAGCTTTACACTGCAGTGCATCCAGTTCTGTTCCTATGAACTCCAGTAACTGTACTGGTTCTGTCTGAGACTTCTGCACATTTATGAGGAACCCTAATCCCTCTAGAGTGCTCTGAGTCAGGAGGAGTGAATCTTGGACCTGTTGGTGTGACTATCCCACGATCAACCAGTCATCTAGGTAAGGAAAAACCATCACCCTTTTCTCCTTAGGTGTGCCGCTATGACAACGAGGCACTTTGTGAACACACTGGGAGCAGATGACAGGCCAAAGGGAAGGGCTGTGAACTGGTAGTGACCCAAGGAAAGCCTGAACCACAGATATTTCCTATGGCTGGGCCTGATTGGGATGTGAAAATACACATCCTTCAGGTTCAGTGATGCCAGCCAGTCTCCCTGTTGAAGGGATGGGATAACTGCAGACAGGAAGACCATCTTGAATTTGTCCTTTGCAAAATGCTTGTTTAAAAATCTGAGGTCCAGAATGGGTTGCCACTCCCCATTTTTCTTTTGTGTGAGGAAGTATCTTGAGTAAAGGCCCTTTTCCCATTGGGTTAGGGGCACCTTTTCTGCTGCGTTTGCTTGTAGTTTCTTTACCTCCAGTTCTAGCAGAATTTTTTGTTTTCTAGTGGGAGTGTAGAAAAGTCTGTATAGAGACAATTTTGGAAACATTTTGAATTGTAAAGTGAGGCCTTGGCACACTACTTCCAGGACCCACTTGTCTGTGATGATGTTTCTTCACTCCTTAAAGAAATGAACCAGCCATCCCCCTACTGGCAACGGGTTGGCGACCTGGACAAACGCATCAGGGATTCTGTTTGGGCTGAGCCCTAGAGGACGAAGCCAGACCAGCCCTTCGGGAAGTTCTTCTTCTTGCTCTGTCTCTGAAGTAACCTTTCAAAAGAGAATAGTCATAGAGTATGAGCATGGGGTAGTAAGGCCTTGGGTAATGACCTCTACTCCGACCTCCCCTTCCTTGAGGTCTGTAAAGCATAGAAGCCTTTTCCTTTTCTGTACTGCTTCTGTAAGTGGTTTTGTATTCTTTAACCTTTTTCATGTAAACCTCTGTCTTGTCACAAAGGAGGGAATTATTTTCACATGAGAAATCCATAGCTTTTGTCTGAGCATCATGAGACAAATTAGTTGTCCTTAATCATGCAAACCTCTTCAGGGAAGTGGTATGGGCCATGGACCTGGAAGCAGTTTCTTTATTGTCCAGCAGCTATGTGGTACTGGTATTTAGTGGCATCCAGGGCAGTTCTAACAGTGTCTGCTATGTCCTGGGCCTGGTCCCCTTGTAATTGCTCACACAGGGCCAGAACTATGTTCCAAAGAGCTTTCTGGTACTGGACTGAGTAGGCCTCGTATGCAGCCTGTCTAAGGAGCAGAGAGGTCATTGTAAACATTTTCTTACCCATACTGTCCAGCTTTCTGGAATCCTTGTCCGGAGGCTGAGGAGAGAGGGGAATCCTGGCCTTGTTGCATATAGCCGCCTGGACTATGCCCTAATGGTCAGGGTGTGTATAGAGGCACTCAGCATTATGTTTTTCCAGCTGGTACTTCCTGTCTATTTTCTTGTCCACTCCTGGGATAGACGTAGGAGACTCAAGCAGTTTACAAGTTGTCCTCTTTAGTGCCTTATGCTCTGGTAAGGACATCTTCTTTGTGGGGTTTACCCCCATCACGTCCAATTGATCAGCCTCCTCCTCTTCCTCAACTGTCTCTTGTGTGGGAAGAGCCAGAGTATTTAATATCTGTTTCATGAGAAGAAAAAAATTACTTCATACTTACCATAATTTCCTTTTCCGTTTGCTCTAACATGGTCAATGGGTAATCATAACAACTGGGCATAGTGCACCCCTACCAGGGGAGTGGCACAGCCCAAGCTTTAGAATGTTGGGCACATGAGGATTCCATGCACTAGCAGCAACTCCCCAGTTACCACTTACCTCGCAGTACCATGAGAGCTACACACACATACACAATAAAAACAATCATATACTTGCAGTAACAAAAAACTGTCTTACCTTCCTAGCTGGCATTTGGGGAAGGGATTCATATCATGGACCCAAAGTGGAGGCCTGATGTATTTGGTTCTTCTTGTAGAGAAAACGTGTAAATGTAATATGCTTCCTAGGAGTCACCAGTCTGTAAACTGAATCTAATACACCATGAGACATGACCTGTCTTGTCTTCCTTTTTTTTTAAAGCAAAGAACTAACTGCAACAGGAATGACACCTTTTTTTTTTATTTATATTTTAGCCCCGATTTTACCCCCATTTTCTCCCGACCCTGCCCGGCTGCGTACGCGTGTGGAGGCACGCACATGCTGTGGTACCGAGACACCCTCTCACTGCTTGCCGCCTGCCCGCTTGCACTGGCAGCGGACCTCTGTCCGGGGGCAGTGGAGCTTCAGCAGGCGACAGAGTCCTCCCCAGGAGAGAAGAGCTGCCTTTTAGCTGCTCAATCCTGCTCCTTCCCTCTCCCCCCCCCGTGCCAGGTCTCCGATGACCCAGGCTCGTTCTCAAACCCGGGTTGCTGGCGTGACACGAGGTAAGGCATCCAGCGCCTCAGCCCTCAGTGCCACCGGGCCGGCTTGGAAACACATCTTAATAAACCAATGAACCCTGTTAACCTGCGGTCGCAGATAATTTATAAATCAGCCTATAAAATATTCATATCAGAGTACAGTGCAGCAGAAGAGAGAGATAGATCCATGTAGGGAATTTTTACAAAGACATTTCTCCTAGCATGCAGGGTAAGATTCTCCCTAAGGAGCCAAGCTCCTGGGCGGGTCCCATTGACAATGTTGAAGCTAACAGAAAAGGAAATTATGTTAAGTATGAAATTAATTTCTTCTTTCTGTAGCGCTTCACATTGGTAATGAGTAATCATAACAAATGGGTTCTAAGAAGCAGTACCCAGACAAAAAAACAGGAGGGGGGAGAATACTATCCCACACGCCAGATGCTTCAAAATTATTTATGAACTGCTGCCTGCAACACTCTGCAACCAAAAGCTGCAGCAGCAGAACTCTGAACATCCAATTTATAATGTTTCATGAATGTGTGGACTGAGGACCACGTAACTGCCTTGCATAGTTCTGAAACTGTGGCCTCATCCCTCTCCACCCAGGAAGTTGCCATCGCCCTGGTGGAGTGAGACTTGCTAAGAGCTGAAGGCATCTTCTTTTTTGCCACATACGCCTTAGCAACACAGGCCCATATCCACCTAGCTAGGGTGGGTTTAGAGGCCTTTTGTCCCTGTTTGGATGCCCAAAAAAGCACAAATAGACCATCTGACTTCCGAAATTTAGACATTCATTTAAGTAGATCCTAATTGCTCACCTCAGGTCTACTTTATGCAACTTCTTCTCCTTGGGGTGAGAAGGATGTGGGCAGAAGGATGGTAGGCAACTTTCCTGGTTCACATGAGAAGCAGTGAGCACTTTAGGGATGAAGAAAGGAACCGTCCTAAGTACCACTTTGTCCTTACACATAATAAAGTATGCCTCCTTATATGACAAGGCCTGGAGTTCACCCACTCTCCTGGCTCAACACACAGCTACTAAAAAACAGACCTTGTAGGATAACACATCCAGTGACACAGACGACAGTGGCTCAAAAGGTTCACCACAGAGAGCATTCAGAACTAAGATCCCATGGTGGAACTGGGGATCAAAACAGAGGTCGGCTCCTGCCAACCGCGTGCAAAAAATGAACAACCTCCATTTGTTCCTAGGGAGAACCCCAAGGAAACTCCAAGAGTGGAAACGTGACCTCTCAGCATGCTCAAGGCCAGCCCTTTATCCAGACCCTCTTTAAGGAAATCCAGGATTTAAGCAATGGAGGCTTTCGAAGGTTTAATTCCTTTCCATCTGGACCAAGATGAAAACATTGTCCAGACTCGGGCATAAGCAGCCAAAGTAGAGGTTTTTCTTGCTGCCATAAAGGTTTCAACTACCTTTGGGGAAAAACCTAATGTTAAGAGCCTCCTCCTTTCAGGAGCCAGGCTGCGAGCTGCATTGCACCTGGGTTCGGGTGGAGAATGGTGCCTTGCAGCAGGAGGTCCCTTTGTCCTGGAAGGTGGAAGGGAGCTTGCTAAGCTAGATTCACTAGATCTGAGAACCATGGTCTTCTTGGCCATGCCAGGGCTATCAGAAGAAAGTTTCCGCTTGAGTGTCTTATTTTTCTTACGACTTTCTGAAGGAGAAGCAGTGGAGGAAAGGAATACGTTCTGCAGAAGGACCACACCTGAGTCACAGCGTCCATTGCCTCTGCCTGAGGACACCAATACTGACTGAAGAATCTGTGGGTCTGAGCATTGTGGCTGGAAGCGAACAGATCTATCTGTGGTTGCCAGAACCAATTGCTTAGGAGTGTGAACACTTCTAAGTTTAACTGCCACTCTCTGGGGTGAACATTTTTGCAACTTAGCCAGTCCATCTGAATGTTCAGTTCCCCGCCAGATGTACTGCTGACAGAGAGAAAAGGTCCTGCTCTGCCCAGCTCAGTAGTTCGGAGGCCTCCCGAAGCATTGCCCTGCTTTTTGTGCCTCCTTGGTTGTTCATGTGTGCCACTATGACAGTATTGTCTGACCGCACTTTTACTGCAGTGTCCCTCAGTCTGGACTGAAATTGCAGCAGAGCAAAGTGAACTGCCCATATCTCCAGGACATTTATGTGGAGACGTTTTTCCTGTAGTGACCAAGTCCCCTAAGTGGAAAGTTGGTCCAGGACTGCCCACCATCTTTACAGACTTGCATCCACTGTGAGAATCACCTCTGGCAGTAGTTCCAATGGAACCCTCTTGTTGAGATTCTGCACATTCAGCCACCAATTCAGGGAGTGGTGGAGCTGAGGGGTGAAGAGTATCCTGGCTTGATAGTCCTCTGTTGACAGGTCCCAGGCCATCAGCAGCCCCATCTGAAGGGGCCGCATGTGGAAGCGGGCCAGGGAACTATGTCTGTTGCTTCTGCCATGAGGCAGAGAATTTATATTGGTTGCGGGCCGACACTGAGGACCAATTCCTGAGCCACCGTATCTCAAACAGCAACGTTTCCTCCCGGGAGGGTGACAGGAACACCCTCCCTACTTTCGTGTCGAAGATTTCCCCCAAGTGCTCCAAGGACTGAGATGGTACGAAGGCACTCTCTCCCTGTTCACTATCCAGCCATGTGATTCCAGGACCTACATGATCCTGGACACTGACCTCCTTGCAAGAAGTAAGGTTGGTGCCTGAATGAGCAGGTCATCCAAGTAAGAATAGACATGATGACCCTCCTGTCATAGTTGAGCCACCAGAACTATCAACACCTTCGAGAAAACTCGAGGGGCTGTTGCAAGGCTGAACAGGAGTGCCTTGTACTGAAAATATTGGCCCAGTATCAAGAACCTGAGGTACTTCTGGTGGGACTAACGGATGGGGATGTGAAGGTATGCATCCATCAGATCAATGGAGGCTAAGAACTCCACTGGTTGAACAACCTGGATTATTGACCTCAGAGACTCCACCTTGAACATCTTGTGGTGCACAAACTTGTTCAGATGCTTCAGGTCCAGAATGGGCCTGAATCCCCCAGACTTCTTGGGAACTACGAAACAGATGGCGTAGAACCCTTGACCCTGCTCAACTGGGGGAACCGGAATGACATCCTCAATTTGAATGAGATGGGTGAGAGTGTCTGACACTGCCTGGCGTTTTGCCACTTGCTTTGAAACTGGGGATGGCAGAAAGTGTTTCTTTGAGGGAACCGTTAAAAATTCTATGGCATAGCCCAGTTGAAGATTTTCCAGAACCCAGGCATCTGACATTGTTTGGGCCCATATTGCAAGAAATTCCTGTAGTCTTCTACCAAGGGAAGTGGGGGCAGGGATGGGCCCATGTACCATCATTGTGAGGTACCAGACCTCTGTGCTGGTCTTCCTCCGTGGTGCCTGTCCTCTATTGCCTGAATAGGCACCTCTGTTTCTTTGGGTTCCAAAGTGCCGAAAGGGACACTACCCCCTCCCCGGGACTGCCTGCGCCAGCCATTGCCCTGACCCCGCTGAGAAGCTGTGGCCTTGCATTGCTGTTTAGGTACTGAGAGGTGGCTCTTCTTATCCTGCACGTCCTGCAAAATAGAATCCAGACCAGAACCAAACAGCAAACTTCCTTCAAACAGAAGGCTGAAGGGCTTCACCTTTGAAAACTTATCAGTAGACCAATGTCTGAGCCACACAGCCTCATAGCCAATGCAATGTGGTACGCTGAGGGGGCTGACGTGCATAAATTTTCCACTGTGGAATCACCAGGGAAGGAGGATGCCATGGACACCAACTGTAAAATGCTCACACCTTCCGAATCAGGAAGAAGGAAGTTGGTCAGAGTAGTGACCCAAAGGTTTAAGGATCTGGCAACAATAAATGAGGCATAGGAGGTACGAATGTTTGTGCCTGTCAAGGCGAAAGCCCTCCTGCATGTCCATCCATCCACTTGTCGTGTGAATCTGATAGTGCCAGAGCTCCCTTCCATTGGAATGGTGGTGTGCTTTATAGAATTATAAACAGCCTTGTCTGCAAGAGGGGGAGATCCCCACTTGCGGGACCTTTCTCCTAAAAAAAGACAATTCCTCATTTTTAGTTTTGGCAGATTTTTTCTCTGATCCACACCAGCCCATTCTTGTTCAATAATTTGGTCACAATGGAGAAAACCTGGGAAACATTTTGGAGCAGAGGAGGACAGAAACAGAATTGGATTAAAATCTAGTGTCTCCACGGACTGCTCTTCCTTCAGCTGCAAGGATCTAAAAGCCTCAGCTATCAACAAGCATTTGTCAATGCCAAAAGTTTGTCATGTGCACTGGTGTCATTTTCTGGTGGGGTTATGAGCCTGCGTTGACAGGGGTACTGTGTAGAAATGGCTATATTGGAAATTTGGGGTCAAAATATTGAAAATTGCTAAAGTTATGAGCCTGCATTTGCAAATTTCAACACAGGCTCATAACTTCTTAGTTGTTTAATATGTTTAAACCAAATTTTGAATATAGTCTTCTTAAGACCCCACCTCATAAACAATGGTGAAGAAACTTTTGTACTCCTGCTCGAAAGGTGATTTTGTGCAGTGACAGTAAAATCACCATTAGGCACCGATTTATCTAACATCAGTTGCACTGTTCATGAGGTGGGGTCCCCAAAAACGTATGTTGAAAATTTAGGGCAAAATATTTATAAATTGCCAAGTTATGCCACTGAGTTGAAAATCCCATTGAAATATATTGATGTTGAAACCATGCCTGAACTATGTTTTGACAAGCTGTCATATTTTGGACAGCATCTGAATATAGTAGCTCAGGTAATAAGAAGGCTATGTTGAAAATGTGGGGTGCATCACCAGCCCAGTGATGTTAAGGGTTGAGGCGCTGGATGCCACACCTTGTACCACGCTGGTGACCCAAGTTCAGGAATGAGCATGGGCTGCTGGGGGTTGGCAGGGGAGGAGAAGGATCAAGCATCCCAGGAACAGCTCTCCTTCTCCAGGGAGAGGGGTGACCAGTTGTTGGTGCATGCCTGACCCCTAGTGGCAGCTGGGGGCTGGCACACTGACACTACAGACATCGGGTCAGACACACTCCGCCCCTGAAGGGGAGAAACCAGGAGGAAAAAAGCTCATGGTGGATGATGGAGGGAGTTCACAGGTCCCGCCCTCGAAGAGTCACGGCGCTGACCCCTGTACTGGATCTGGTCTTGGTGGGGGTGGGCCCCCTAGCCCCCCCGCCAAACCTGCTGGGGGGGAGCCCTGGGAGTAGCTGGTCGGTGCTGGCTGGTGGATGCTGGGGGACAGTGCTGGAGATCCCTCCAGAAAGAGAGGACCGTGGAGCAGCAGAACAAATCATTTAAAAAAAAATGTGACATGCAAATGTTTAAGAGTTCTGCAGTTACTAGCATGCATACCGAAATTGTAACAACTGGCCATAATGTTGTCATTTTTTCATATTTTGACCCCAAATGCTGAACATAGTCTTCTTATCACCCCACGTCATGAACCTTTAGATGAAAATTTTCAAATCTGTGGGAAAACGGCATTCCAAACCACAGGTGCAAAAACTCATTATGGGCAGGATGTGAAAAACGACAGCTGTACTGTTCATGAGGTGGTGTGATAAAAAGGCTATATTGAAAATTTGGAGTGAAAATATTGAAAATAACCTAAGTTACACGCGGCATAGAAAATGTTGAATGACTGGGTGTAACTCAGCCATTTTTTGGAGTTATTTCAACAAATTTTCAACATGGCCTTTTTGGCACCCCACCTCATGAAGAGTGCCACTGTCATTGTGTTCACTCATCCCGAAAGGTGATTTCGCAGAGCAACTGTGCCATTCTGTGTCACAGGTTCAAAGACATGTTTCGGGTAGGATGCAAAAAATAACAGCTATACTGTTCATAAGGAGGTGTGAAAAAATGGCAGTGTTGAAAACCTGGAGTGAAAATATAAAAAATTGGAAGTTACAAGCGTCTTGAAGAAACTGCAAAAGCACACGCTCGTAATGAGGTCCATTTTTTGGAATTTTTTCACCAAATTTGCAACATGGGCTTTTTGGGATGCCTCCTGATGAACAGTGGCACTGTTGTTTAATTGATCGGTCCAGAAAGGTGATTCCATGTAGCAACTGTGAAATCACCTTTCCGGACTGAGTAATGAAACGACAGTGACAGTATTCATGAGGAGGGGTCCCAAGAACCCCATGTTGAAAATGTGGGGCCAAAATTCCTAAAAATGGCTGATATATCAACCTAAGTTGAACCCCCCCATTGAGCCCCATTATACATGCCTACCTTTAATTCTCCTGTTTGCCGGTCGGCTTGAAGAGTGCAGATGTGTCCCTGGTCAGGAGAAGATGACAACGCCAACCTCTGAGGTAAGTATGGGGTAATGGGGGTGCGAGGAGGTGGGTGCACAGTGGGAGGGTAGGGGATGGGGGAGGGACTGGGGATCACGATGATGGATCGCTTTTTACAGATAAACAAAAAGACCATGGGGACCGCTTTTATTTGCAGGTTAAATTTTTTTTAATATTTGGGCACACTGGGGTGGTCTCCCAGTGTGCCAAATGAGTTGGGGAGGGGGATACATAAGGCCAACATGGGGATTGGGCACCCCGATGTTGGCAGTGAAAGTGGCTTGGGGTGGAGACATCCGACACCGGTAGTGGGCATCCTGATGTCAGAAAGCTAAGAAAAAAATAACTTGGCACACTGGGGTGGGCTCCCAGTGTGCCACAATAGTGAGGGGGGGACATGCCGATATGGGGATTGGGCACCGGCACCCTGATGTCGGCACGGGAACGGTATGGGAGGGTGTGGGGTGGACAGCATACAGTGAGATGAAGAAGAAGGAATTGACAGTTTAACTGCTGGGATACTGCTGGGGATTGTCTTCTTCACATGTTCTCTCCTACTGCCATAATACTGCACTCTGCTGCCTGAGGCTTTTTATTCAGTGTGGGGGGGGCAGCCAGCAGGGGGCCAAGGGGGAATGGAGAAGACAGAGAGACAGAAAGAATGACAGAGAGAGACAGAGAAATTCAGATGTGTGATGTTGATGCAGGAACATATACAGAAGGCACTTTACAACAGCTCTCAGCTGATGACAGGGAACAGGGATTATGTAAATATCAAAGGACAAGCGGCGCCACTACTGGTTCGGTTCTGTCCTTTGAAATCTTTGTTAACTCTGCCCAAAAACCAGAAAGTGTGTTATCAGCAGCTGCCTGCTGATTTGCCTACCACAGACCTGCCCCTTGAACAGAGCTCTCCAGTGGACGCACCCCCCCACACCCCTTTATAGCAACTCTCATATCAACAAGTTCATCTGCGCTTGCATGCATGATGAATTTAAAAAGGACAAGGACTTATTATCAAAGAGGGGTGGAATCAAAATTCTGATCTTGGACTATATGCACTCTCCTTCTTCTACTGCCTCCTCAGAGGGGGATGTCCTCCTCATCCGAAAACAATTTTTTGAGGTCAGAAGTTTCCCCAAGATCTCCGTAACCCTCATCCTGGCCTTCCAAGAAGTCAGGGTAAGGGTCTGCCTGCACATTTGATTCCGCAGCCTGTTCATGCTGCATCACACGTGGACATGCCTGTGTGGGCCCCCCTGACCTGAAGGGCCCAATTTGGGGTTGGGTGTATCTGTTGGGATGTCCTGTAGGACATCAGGGCTCAGAAGTTCGAGGAGCAATAATAGATTTTTTACGCAATTCCGCTTTGCCACTGCCAAGCAACGGGCCAGGTGCCCCCTTGGAGGACCAGCTAGGGGAGTACCGTGAGAGAAATATTATGCTGGGCAACACACTGAGGACAATATGGACCCATGGGAGAGGGCCTCATCACCCTTCTGTAGATCTTACATTGTTTCATAATATATGGTCTCCTGAAGGCCATGGTGCCAAAAACAGAAAATTGTGACAGGAAAAAATCTCAGATTTAAAACTGTATTTGTGATAATTGCTCCACAACTGCCAAACAACTGTAAAATACATTTCAGCAGGCTTAAAAAATGCTTAGCTGAGTGTGTGCTTGCCCTCTAGTGGGAGCATTATCATGTGTGCACGGGCATGCGTGGACCTGTTTGACATGTGCGTGCAGCTGCGCAGTAGAATTCAATGAAGATTAACGCTAGCATGAGCGTATGCACGCCTGTTATATATGTGTGCACACTTGCGCAATACAAGTCAATGGAGGATAGTGCTGTGCAAAGCCATTAGCGATGAAGAAGCATGCACCCAGCTCTAATGGCGGACGCGCAAATGGTCAAAATGGAGGTTGAGGTGCAAAAACACCAAAACACCTCACAAGTTGGTAAAAATCACAAATTTAGCTAAAAACATAAAACCTCAAACTGGTGGGTGGGGGGGCAAGGCAACCGATGCTAAAGACGAGTGACCCCTCAGAATCCCTACACTCCCAAGAAATAAATCTGTACCTACCTGTGGCATCTTTTTTCTTTCTTGTTAAGTTTTCAACAGGGCACCATAAAAAACACCCTAGCAAGGCATAAGTGACTCTCAATCCACACAGCAAATAAGAAAAAAGGCAGGTTATTCAATTTTAAAGCTGCAGCATAACAGGCATGATTTAAATTTAAGGGTGCTCACTGAAACAGGTAGCCCCAACCTGCAGAGCAGAATTGCAGCTCCAAATGAAGTCTTAAATCTTGAAACTTGAAATTCTTCAGAGAAGAGAAAAGTAGCTCTGTCCCCTTTGAATGGCACAGCTTAACTGGAGAGTTACTGCTAGTGCATGGAATCCTCATGTGCCCAACAGTCTAAAGCTTAGGCTGTGCCATTCCCCTGGTAGGGGTGCACTATACCCAGGTGTCATGACTACCCATTGACAATGTGGAGAGCTACAGAAAGGCATGGTGTGAAGAATAATCTTCCTGCTCCCGTGAATGGGATCCAAGATCCTGACTAGGGGAACCGTCAGATTCTGTGGTGTCCCCTTCATCCTGTTCCTCATAATACAAGTCGGACTCATCACCCCTATCACCAGGGGGCAGGGGTGGGGTAGAGGCTGAGGAGGAATCTATAAGCCCATAATGGCCCCCACAGCTTGGAAAGCCTGTAAAATTTGTATAGCCCTTGCCATGTCCTTTTGCGAGGGCAACTGTAAACTCATCCACTGGCCTCTCGTTTTGCTCTTCAGCATGAGGGACAGTGACCTTTTTGTCACTGTGTTTGAATTTGCCCACTGGTGTCTCCTTCTGCCTTTCAGCAGGAGGGGCAATGACTTTTCTTGTCTTGTGTTTCATGTTTTTCCCTGACGTCTCCTTTTGCCTTTATGGGGAGAGGTAGTGACTTTTTTTCGTGCGTTTTAAACTGTTCACCGGCATCTCCTTTTGCCTGTCAGCAGAAGGGGCAGTGACATGTTTTAATTTTTGTTTCTTTTTAGTTGGGGGCGGGTCCTGCTCTGAGGATCATTTTTGATTTTCAGGGTGGTCCTTCGAGGGTCTTGGGGTGTTATGATGAGAAGGACCCTCCCCTGTATTGTTAGGTGACACAGAGACAGATTGTCCAGACATTATAATACAAACTACATACAGATGAGTAAACAAAACTGTTTAGACAGTTTGAAATATAAATAAATCAAAGACAGTTAAGTAATTGTTGACTGACCACAGATTGCTCACTCAGTCAGTATGCTAATAAACCAAATGCTCCCAAAGCCACATAGGGGTGCCTAAGAACAAAGTACATAGATAATACAACAATCAAATTCCCACATAATAATCCCTTTCCTAAAGAAATGTGGTAAGGTAAAAGGAAAAAGGGAAAGGAAAGGGGAAGGGGAAATTGTTTAACTAGGATAGGCACATTAAGCCGGAGCTTGTTTCCAGGTGCGACCTGGGAGCACAAGGAAGTTAAGTGACTTGCTCAGGGTCACACAGTATGCAAGTGGGGGCTGATGGGATTCAAACCCAGGTCTCCAGGTTTGCAGCTCAGTGCCCTTAACCACTACGCCATACTACCTCTGACAAACAAAACCCCCTTGTCGCTTTTTTTTTAGAGCAGAAAAAAACCCCTATTGTTTGCATCTCAGTTTCTAAAGGAGATGACAGCACCCAACAAACTGAAAACAGGAGAATTTTAATAATATTCAAATAGAATAGAAAAATGATAACTGAATAAGTAAATAAGCTTTTTCTCCCTAAGCTGAAGCTGCTGCAAGGTCTTGGTTCTCCAAAGCGCAGATTGCTGAGGAGAATTCGCAGCACTAACTAAATGTAAAAAAAAATCTGTAATTTAAAACACAAAAACAGAAGGAAACACTACAGAGGGCAGAGTTTTTAAGTTCTAAAACAACAAACTGATGAGATGCTTATCGTCGCAGCTTCTTGCAAGTTGTAGTAGAGAGCTCTTCGGGGCGACTTGTTTTGGCAAGCAGAAAATAACATCTGACGTTAGGCTGCAGAACACAGCGACATCTAAAGGGTAGCAGTTCAAAACGCATTCAAAATTATATTTCACGTGCTCCGGGGCAGCTGGAATGCAGGGCTAGCAGCAATATGTTAAGCATAACAAGGGATTCCTGGGGCTTGAATGACAGAGTGTATGAGAGATGGTCAGTCAGTGAAAATGACAAACTGAGTGAGACAGACAGACAGATAGGCAATGAGAATGACAGTGAGTGGTTAAGAGAGACAGATGGAAAGATGAACAGTGAGAAGGACAGAGACTAAGCGTGAGAGATGGACAGACAGTGAGAAGAACAGACAGCAAGTGTGAGAGATGGACAGACAGTGTGAAGGACAGAGACCACGTATAAGAGATGGACAGACAGTGAGAAGGATAGACAGCAAGTGTAATAGATGGACAAACAGTGAGAAGGACAGAGAGCAAGTGTGAGAGATAGACAGTGAGAAGGACAGAGAGCACCATGTGAAACATAGAAACATTGACGGCAGATAAGGACCACTTGGCCCACCTAGTCTGCCCATTTCTCTACCTATTAGATAAGCTGCAGATTCTAGTTAACTAACAGCCTACTTCCTGCAACCCCCCACTATAATTGCCTTATATCTGTCCCATGCATGTTTGAATTCCCCTACTGTTTTAGACCCCACAACCTCTCCAGGAAGGCGGTTCCATGTGTCCACCACTCTCTCCGTGAAAAGAATTTCCTCACATTACCACTGGAGCTGCTCCTCTAACTTTAAAGTGTGCCCCTTGTTCTTACACAACTCTTTTCTGAAAGATGCTACCCTCCTGGACTTTGTTGATTCCCTTGAGGTACTTAAAAGTTTCTATCATGTCCCCTGTCCCTCCTTTCATCAAGGGTATACATATTAAGCTCTTCAGTCTCTCTTCATATGGTTTCTGATGTAGACCCTGCACCATTTTAGTTGCCCTCCTTTGGACTGCTTCCATCCTGTCTATGTCCTTGCGTAGGTGGGGTCTCCAAAACTGCACGCAGTACTCCAGATGGGGTCTCACCAACTGTCTGTACAGAGGGATAACCACTTCCCATTTTCTACTTGTGATGCCCCTCCCTATGCATCCCAGTATCCCCCTGGCTCTCCTTACTGAATTCTCACATTGCTTACCCACCTTTAGGTCATCTGATATGACTACACCCAGGTCCCTTTCCATTATTGTTGTTGTCAGTACCTCCCCTGCTATTGTGTACTCTTCTCCTGGATTTTTATTTCCCAGGTGCATTACTTTGCACTTCTTTGCATTGAATCTAAGTTGCCATATGTCTGACCATTCCTCCAACCTTGCCAAGTCCCTTCTCATCCTTTCTACCCCCCCTTGTGTATCAATCAATCAATCAATCAATCACATCTTTATTTATACAGGCGAACATCATTGAGCAAGGCTCATTTACAAGATGGACCTGATAAGGTCAAGGTTCAATAGTTGATACACAGCAAATACATCATATGCTTTATAAGACAGTTATACATACAGAGAAAAATAATGTTTATAACACAATGAAGTACAGTGAATTCACATGTTAAAACTCAGTTAAAGGAAGGTTAAGTTAATAACTATAGTATGCACAGTACATACATATCCCAATGGGGGCCATGACAGACACACAACATAATGAATACTAGGATGGTGAAGGTATTATTGGGTGCCATAAGCTGGGGGTGTCTGACTGGAAGGAATATGCCATATATAATTGGAAGCCAGATTTGTAGGATGACTAATCTAGCTCTAGCAGTAGCAATTGCATTTCTCTGTGAAGAAGGCTGTACAATGCTGTTTAAAGGATGCAAATGGAATGATAATGGGCAGTTTTAGGGATTTTTGTAGGGTGTTCCATGCTATAGCTAGAGAATAGCTGATTGCTGCCCTCCCAAGTCTGGTGCTGACTTTGAGCAATTTGAGCAGGATGATATTGTTGCTTCTTAGGGCATAGGAGCTAGGAGTGGTCTGGTTGAAGCAGTCCAGGATATAGTTTGGGAGTTTTTTTGATAAAGCTCTGCAAATCCATAGAGCTGCATTTCTGCTCCTCCTGATATGAAGGGAAACCCATCCAACTGCGTCATAAAGAGAGCAATGGTGGGTATTATATGGCAGATCTGTAATGAACCTTATTGCACTATGATATAAGGTATCCAACTTGTGAAGGTAGGAGATGGGGCAGTGACTATAAAGGAAGTCTGCATAGTCAATAACTGATAAAAAGATGGCCTGGACTAACCTCATCTTTAAGTCTCTGTTAAGGAAGGGTTTTAATCTATAGAGGAGGCCAAGCCTTTGGCGAAGCTTTTTTAACAGTTCTTCTAGATGATGGGTGAAGTCGAGTCTGTTGTCAATCCACAGATCTAGGTATTTGAAGTTTTCAACATACTCCAGATTTTCTCCAAGTATAGTGCATAGCTGGGGGAGAGTCATTGAAGAGGATGTGCTGGTGGAGTTTTGAGTTGTGAACATCATTGCTTTAGTTTTCTTTGCATTTAGCAGAAGCTTTTTCTCGAGTAGCTGTTGTTGTAACTAGGAGAATTCTGTTTGTAGGATTTCATGAGCAACTGTAGGCGAAGGGTTGCTGACATACAGAACAGTGTCATCAGCAAAGAGGTGTACTGAGGACTTGGTAAGGGTTGAATCAATGTTATTTATATAAATGGCAAAAAGGATAGGACCCAGAATAGAGCCTTGGGGGACTCCTCTTGACAGTGGTCTTAATGGGGATAGGTCACATTCAGCTTTTACCTGCTGTGACCTACCGGAGAGGTAGCATCTGAACCACTTAAGGGAGGGTGGATCTAGGCCAAGGGAGTGCAGGGATGAGAGTAGCAGTTCATGGTCCACAGTATCGAATGCTTTGCTCAGGTCCAGGAATACTGCACAGACATTATTCTTCTTGTCCAATTCAATTTGCCAGTCATTTGTGACCTTGGCTAATGCAGTGATAGTGCTATGTTTGGCCCTGAATCCAGAATGAGCTGGATTTAATAGGTTAGCATTGTCAAGATATTCCCTTAGCTGATTACTCACTAATTTCTCCAGCATCTTGGATAGCACAGGTAGAATGGAAATTGGCTTGTAATTATTAAGATCCATAGGGTCCCCTGATTTTAGAAGGGGGACCACTTGGGCTGTCTTCCACAGTGTGGGAATAGAGCCAGAGTTTAGGGAAAGGTTAAAGAGGTGTGTTAGGGGGACTGCAAGTACATGGCATGCAATCTTTAGAAAGAAGGGGTCCAGAGAGTCTGCTTCTGCACTTTTTTTGGTATCCAGATGCCATAATAGATCCTCAACTTGTTTCAACAGTATAGGTTTGAAGCTAAAGGAAGAGTCAACTCTTTGATCACCAATGTAGTGGGAGCTTAATTGGTCCCTCAGCAGGTTAGCTGGGGAGGTGTCAAAGGCAAGGCCAGCCGTTGTGAAGTGGTTATTGAATGCATCCAGGATTTCCATTTTGCCAGTGATAGGGCCATAACTATTGTGTAGTTGAGTTGGAAGGGGGTTGTTAGCGTCCTGTCCCATCATACCCTTGATGGTGCCCCAAAACCTAGTTGGATTATGGTAGGAGGAGTTGAGCTCGGCAAGGTAGAAGGCAGCCTTTGCATCCCTAACTTTCCTGGTGCATCTATTCCTGGCTTTCCTAAAAATCGTCCAGTCGTTTGCATTCTTAGTTTTTCTTGCCACTTTCCAGAGTTTGTCTCTCTCCAGCAGTGCAGCTTTGAGGTCAGCTGAAAACCAGCGACAGGATTTGTTTTTATTCGGACACTAGAGATTGGGGCATGGTGTTAAGGGCATTTATTATAATGCTATTTAGCACCTGTTGAGCGTTTTCTACAGAATGTGCAAGATAAAACTTTTGCCAGTGTGGAGAGTAAGCTAGATCATGCAGATATCCTTCAATATTGATGTTTTTCTTGGATCTCCTCATGAGGAATTTTGCAGGATTTGTTGTTATGCTGGTGGATCTTACCCCTGCGATGGGGCAGTGATCACTTATATCACATAGGAGCACTCCAGCGTGTGTGAATAGATGTGGTTTACTCACTAGCATGATATCAAGTAGTGTGCTGTTACTACTATTCCTTGCATTTATTCTTGTTGGTTCATTAATTAACTGTGTGAGCCCATAGGTGTCACAGAATGATACCAGAGGTGTAGCTGCCTGGGTGAGCAAGTTGAAATTCAGGTCACCTAGAATAATGACTTCTTCAGTGCTGGGCTTGACCAGGTTCCCAGGTGGATAAGAGCTTGTGTTCAGCAGAGGGGGGTCTGTAGCATCCAATTAGTTGAAAAGCTGCTGTATTGGGGAGACAGACTTTTAGAGATAGGCATTCAAACTCCTTGGGCATAGATGTTGCAGCAGTACAGGATACAGCTATACCAGTTTTTGCATATATGGCTACTCCACCTCCCCTTGTTTGGCGATCAGCTCTGAATAGCTGATAGTTAGGTTAACATCCCTGTCCGCTGTGGTGGGTTTGAGCCATGTTTCAGTTACCACGAGAAAGTCTGGCAAGGTATGGGCAACCCAGGCTTGTATCAACGTAAATTTTTTCAACAGACTGCATACATTAATATGCAGGAAACTGAGGCCTTTAATTGAGGTTAGGTCTGATGGAGAGGTGATACTTTCAAGAGGTCCAGGGTTGATTTCCACATTACCAATACAGAGCAATAGAAAGAGCAGTAGTTTCATGAGGGCTGCCAGTGATAGGGAGAGGGGGCTGTCTTTGGTCCTCCTTCTTTTATTCTGTTGCCACTCTTTTTTTGGGGTGCTCCCTGTGGTTTTAAGGAAGTGTGTTGGGATACCAAGTAGCAGTTTGACGACTAGGCTTAGGGGGGTATCTATATATCCAGCAGTGGAGCCTTGGCTGAAATACATGTGTGGTGGTATGTGTCTCTTTATGGTGATTATACCACTGAAGTCGATGCAGCAATGGTAGAGCATATATGAGGGTTTGAGTGTCAGCTAAAGGGGATGGTTCAGAGAGGCTGTGCGGATGGACCACTCTAAATTGTATGACAGGGACATCTTCTTTGTGGAACCCTATGGTTGATAATGAAAGGAGTATCAGAACTAAGCTCCCCATTCTGAAAGAGATATTGGTAGTTGGCTGTGGAGGAGTAGTGAAGTTGCTGATTGGTTGGATCAACAAGCTGGTGTGACTCTCTGTTGGTTTAGAAAAAATGCTGAGGGTGGGGAAGAGATTTCGGCGGGAAGATGCCTATAAATTAACACACAAGAGGGGGGAAGAGCAGGTGGGCAAAAATCTTGCGCCTTTCCCGACTGCTCCCTCGCTGTTCCTCCCGGCCTTGTGGTTCCCTGGTTCGGCTAAGGTGCCGCCGACCACCCGCTGGCGGAGCGGAGGCCCCGCGCCAGCTGGGTGCTGTGGGTGGGAGTTACAGGCTGGAGAGAGACAGAGGAGGTGCAGCAGTTAATAGGGCAGAAACAAGTGTTCCTGAGCGTCACTGACTGAATCTGCACAACAAAAGGACTGTTGGGGTGCTGTGGCGCCTCAGCGCCTGGGCCCACCTTGCAAATGCAAAAGGAGCTGTAATTACAGTAAAGAGTAATAAATGGCAGTTTTCCCTGCAATACAATAGTGGAAAACAGCACTTTTAGGTAATTTACACAGTTAAAATAGAAGGAGAGTGGTGCCTCAGCATCTGGCCCACTGCTGCTAACAGGATCCAGCAGAATTCAAACAAAGCAACAACAGATTCTCTACAGATGCCTCACAAGTTGGAAGCAGCTCTTTTGGAGATTTTGCAGAAAACAGGGAAGAGTGAAAGGCAAAATCAAGTTCCACACAGATTTCGGCAATGCAGACTGAGCCAGTGTAAGTCAATGGGGCAGGAGAGCCAATCGGCTGCTGTGCCTGGAGGAGCCGCCACGATTGGCCGCGCCTTTCCCGACTGCTCCCTCGCTGTTCCTCCCGGCCTCGTGGTTCCCTGGTTTGGCTAAGGTGCCGCCGACCGCCCGCTGGCAGAGCGAAGCCCCGGCGCTCAGCTGGGTGCTGTGGGGTGGGAGTTGCAGGTGATTGGCTGCACCTTTCCCGACTGCTCCCTCGCTGTTCCTCCCAGCCTCGTGGTTCCCTGGTTCGGCTAAGGTGCCGCCGACCACCCGCTGGCGGAGCAAAGCCCCGGCGCTCAGCTGGGTGCTGTGGGGTGGGAGTTGCAGGCAATTGGCTGTGCCTTTCCCAACTGCTCCCTTGCTGTTCCTCCCGGCCTCGTGGTTCCCTGTTTCGGCTAAGGTGCCGCCGACCGCCCGCTGGCGGAGCGAAGCCCCGGCGCTCAGCTGGGTGCTGTGGGGTGGGAGTTGCAGGCTGGAGAGAGACAGAGGAGGGTGCAGCAGTTAATAAAGGCAGAAACAAGTGTTCCTGAGTGTCACTGACTGAATCTGCACAACAAAAGGACTGTGGGGGGGTGCTGTGGTGCCTCAGCATCTGGCCCACCTTGCAAATGCAAAAAGGAGCTGTAATTACAGTAAAGAGCAATAAATGGCAGTTTCCTTTGCAATACAACAGTGGAAAACAGCACTTTTAGGTAATTTACACAGTTAAAATAGAAGGAGAGTGGCGCCTCAGCTGTCTGGCCCTGCTGCTAACAGGATCCAGCAGAATTCAAACAAAAGCAACAACAGATTCCTCTACAGATGCCTTACAAGTTGGAAGCAGCTCTTTGGAGATTTTGCAGAAAACAGGGAAGAGTGAAAGGCAAAATCAAGTTCCACACAGATTTCGCAATGCAGACTGAGCCAGTGTAAGATAATGGGCAGGAGAGCCAATCGGCTGCTGTGCCTGGAGGAGCGCTCGCTTACCGATTGGCTGCGCCTTTCCCGACTGCTCCCTCACTGTTCCTCCCAGCCTCGTGGTTCCCTGGTTCGGCTAAGGTGCTGCCGACCGCCCACTGGCGGAGCGAAGCCCTGGCGCTCAGCTGGGTGCTGTGGAGTGGGAGTTGCAGGCTCCTTTCCCTCTGAATATCAGAGTTGAATAACAACTCTGTTACAGATCTTTGTGTCATCCACAAAGAGGCACACCTTTCCTTCCAGACCCTCCACAATGTCACCTATAAAGATGTTAAAGAGGACTGGACCCAGTACTGAGCCCTGAGGTACTCCACTAGTAACCCCACTTTCTTCAGAATGTGTTCCATTCACTATTACCTTCTGTGTCCTGTTGTGCAGCCAGTTTGCTACCCAGGCTACCACCCTGGGACCCACTCCCAGGCTGGCTAACTTGATTATTAATCTTTTGTGCGGGACTGTGTCAAATGCCTTGCTAAAGTCTAGGTAGTGGCATCCACAGCCCTCCCTGGTCTATTACTTTGGTCACCCAGTCAAAGAAATCGATTAGATCTGTCTGACATGACCTTCCTGCTGTGAATCCATGCTGCTTTGGGTCCCAGCCCTGCTGGCCTCTAGGTACTCAACAATTCTTTCTTTCAGAAGTGATTCCATCATTTTCCCCACCACTGAGGTCAAACTAACAGGTCTGTAGTTTCTGCTTCTGCCTTGCTCCCACTTTTGTGAAGGGAATGACATCTGCCCTCCTCCAGTCCTCAGGTACCATCCCATCTTCCCATGATTTGTTAAAAGTGTGTTAGTGGTGTCACGATGTCCTCCTTAGTTTTTAGATTCTAGTGAATGTCTGTTAGGTCTCATTGCTTTGTCCACCTTGAGTTTTGTGAAGGACAAAGCAATGGGGCCTGACGGGATTCACCCTAGAATCCTAACAGCTAGAGATGGACAGACAGGGAGAAGGACAGAGAGGAAGTGAGAGATGAACAAATGGTAAGAAGGACAGAGAGCGTGTGAGACATGGACAGACAGTGAGAAGGACAGCGAGCAAGTATGAAAGTTGGAGAAGGAAACAGTGGTAATGACAGAGTGAGTGAGTGAGTGAGTGAGTGAGTGAGTGGCAGTGAGAATGACAGTATATCCAAAACAGAGAGACAGACAGACAGTGAGAATGACATAAAGTGAGCATAAGTGTGAGAAAGACAGATGGTCTTACAAGTGGGTATCCTCCTCCCAGTCCTCCTCTCAAATTTATATCAAGCTAACGATGGTAAATTAATAGCAGAGGTCCTGACACCTATTAAAAGATGGAAGATCCCTCCTCTGTCACTCCTGGGCAAGGTAAGCTCACTGTGCATGAATGTGTTGCAGAGGTTTTTCTTTTTCTTCCAAGTCCTGCTGCTTATATACCCAGGTCAGACTGGCAGAAGTTAAATGAAGCTATGCATCACTATACATGGGGTAGGGGGGAACCTAGGATCAAATGGCAGGAACTGCAAAGACCTAAGAAGGTAGGAGGCTTAGGATTATCCAACTTGAAAGCATATTTGCAAATGGCACTACTGCTACCCTGGATTGATTGCCAAAGGCAAAACCCAGAAAATGTATGGCTGAATATAGAGAGGAACAGTACCTGAGAAAGATGTCCTCTTGAACTATTTGATTCCCAGCATAGGTGACATTCAGGTACAAGTAGCAACCCTTGGACTAAACAACTGTGTCATAATTGGGGAAAGGTCAGAAAAGAATTTGGGTTTGATAGGATCCATCACTAGATTTATTCAAATAGGTATATGTTTGAAATTCTCCCCCACCCCAAACAGACACAGCCTTCCAGAGATAGAAAGTAGTGGGACTAAACAGATTCCCCCAGTTCACACAGGGAGGCATGGTTAAACTCTTTGTGCTAATGCAAAGGAAGTACCTAATCAGAACAGATTTTTTTATCCGCTTCTTACAAGTAGCCTCCTTTCCCAGGGGTGGTTCTAGAGTACAAGACATTCAGAAGGACCCAGACCCACTACTAGTATACACAGGAAATGCAGGCCTTGGCTAAGTGACTAAAAAACATATCTCAAATCTATTTCAATGTTATAAAGATACAGCAAGGGACGTACCCACCCAACCAATGTCAGACATTATGGGAAAATGAAGCAGAAATCCAGCTGGAACACTAAGACTGGCAGGTCATCTCGGAGGGACTCTTCCATACATTGGCCTCCAACAACTGGAAAGAGTTCAGATGGAAGGTAATCAGCATTTGCAGGTATACTGCTAGGGGCAGATAGTGAGGTGCTTACCAGACATTGGTTACTGCCAACTTGCCCACAGACCGAGGACTGGATATCCATTATCAAATCAATTTACCAAAGGGAAACGTTTCAGGGGGTGTGGTTGTTCTTTGTGAACTTAGTTGAGGACTTAGATGGCAGGTCAGTCCTTTCCCAATGAGCAAAGGAGCGCTAAGTTATTATGGATCTGCTAAGGCGGCGGGGATACATGGTCACCTGTGGTAACACGCACATTCAGAACAGTCATCAACCACTTCAGCTGTTACTGCTGATTCTTTTTATTTCTGTTGTTCACAGTTTGGTATTACATCATTTTTCATTTTATAGACAAAATAAGAGACAGACAGTGTTGGTATCTTCAGCTTTTTTCAGTAGTGTAAGGTGCACAGACACCTGGACTTGCCTGCACAGTAAGACTAGATAAACAGAGGGTTTGTTAATCTCTGTGTAACATTCTCCTTTTGTTACTTATGGGACTATGATGGAATGTATAGTACCATTTGTCCATACTGGCCGATGTGTACAAAACTGAATAATAAAGAAGTGAAAAAAAAAGACAGCTGGACAGACAAGGAAAATGGCAAGGTGAAAACAAGCATGAATAAACAGCTGACATAAAAGGAAAGCAATCCAAGATCCAAGTACTTGCTTGTCCATGTCAGAATAGCCCACATGTCAGAAGAAAGAGACCTGGGAGTGATCATAGAGGATAGCTTAAAAGTCACAACACAGTATATTAAGGCATACAGTAAGGTTAACAGAATGCTTGGATGCTTAAACAGAGGGTTCTCCAGCAAGAGCGAGAGAGTAATACTGCTTCTGTACAGATCACTGGTGTGACTGCATTTGGAGTACTGTGCACAGTCCTGGAGCCAGCATACATAGAAGAAGAAGAGGGATATGATTGAGTCTAAGCAGCATAAAATGAATATGATGGTTCAGGGACAGCAGGGGTAATCCTACTCAGAGCATTTGGGTAGCCTGAATATGTACTTACTGGAAACGAGGGAGCAGGGTGAAATGATAGAAATGTTTGAGTTTCTCAGGCAAATAGTGTTGATAGCCAGCAACTGTCAAGCATTGGAGGGGTCTACTGCAATAGGGCATGGGTATAAGCTGATTGGAGGCAGGATCTGGAAGTATGTTGTGTTTAAGTTTATCCTGCATATTGCATGTACAATATGTATTTTATTAACATGTTGGCTGTTTGTAAACAGTTTGTAAACACGGGCCGGATCATTCATGAAAAAGAGCCGTAGGCTCATTGTACTTACCTGGAGAACAAAAGTTAAATAAATAAATAAATAAATAAATAAATCTGAGGAAGTATTTCTTCATGGAGAGGGTGATGGACAAGTGGCAAGGTTTACCTAGGGAAGTAGTGGAGATGGAGACTGTGGCAGACTTCAAGGGGTGTGACGGATATAAAGGGCTGATGGGATGTGACAGGAACAGTGGGAGGGAAGGGAGGTGGAACTACCACTAGTGAGTTCAGCAGTGCACACACAGCACTAGACTGGTGGGGCCGAGTTAGGCAGGAACAGATCTGAAAGGACAGACTCCAATCTTTGCCTGTAAAATGTCTTTCTTTCTATGTTTCTAACTCTATAGGTCAAAGATACCATGTTTGTGCAGAATAAAACAATGGAGATTAAACAATGGGAAGGACCACTCTATAGAAGATACAGTGTTGGAGATGGAAAATATTCACTTGGGGAACCCATCATCTTCAATGTAGGCTAGAAGTTACCTGACAGGTGTCTAGCAACACATTTGGCAAGGCAATTTTTATTTAAGCGACGCCCATCCATGGAGGCTACGAATGTTCAGTCGCAACTCCTTACCACTAGAGATCACCAGCTATTACATGTGGTTTCTGGCAAACATGCCTCCAAGTCCCCAAAACCCTGATAGTGTTACATTAGTCTGTTTGGGGATGTTTTTGCCAAATCATCAAGATATGCAATCATGAAATAATAATTCCAAAGCAATAATTCTTTGACATTTGGGGGATGAATAAGGCAGCAATATGCGGCTCAACATACATGTGAACTGGTGCCAGAGTAAAGTACAAGAATCTACTTACAAGCAAGGAGAAGCTCCAGCTACACAGTCCTCCAGTGGAAGAAAAGTTTCAGATCAAGGCACAAAATGTACAGATGGACCTCAGCAGATTTCAGAAGCATTACTCCAAGATAAAAATGCAGGCAGATTCGGCAGAAGTAATCCAAAAGTATTTTAATTCCAACCAGATCAACAAACAATGGAAATCCAAGACATCCTCCCTCATAACTTGGGGGATGAATGCTAGATAGCTTAGGATAGGCTGTGTGACCTAGTAGTTAGACCACAGAGCTGTGAACCTGGAGACCCTGGTTTGAATCCTGCTGCTGCCAAATATTCACTGTGCATTCCTAAGCTTAACCTTATCATGCTTTCATTCTTTTTCAGTCCTCTATGGGTGTTAGTAGAAGCTGTACTGGTATGAAACTGGAGTTTTACTGGGATTTATTAACTGGTGCTTAATCTGGAGCTGCCACAGCATTAGCAGGGGTGCTTCAGGGCTGGTTTTCACTGGCAGTCTACTAGTAATATGTGACCAGCACTGATACAATCTGGAACTGTACTGGCTTTAATTGAATCCAAACTGGTTCTGACTGGACCTGTACTGGTAATAACAGGAGAACAAAAACACATTTCCTTTAAATTCATTATTAGTAATTAAATTACCCCTGCCCCCTCATGCACACCTAGACTGTGCTTAATACTGATTATGTCACACTACAGCTAGCTCTGCAAGGGAGGGTAAGCATTTTCTGCAATGGTTTGAGGCTGATGGTTTTGAATGGGTCAGCAGTGCAGAAGCCATAAAGTCTAACATTTACTTAACTGCTGCAGTGGGTCCCAGCTGTGAAATTAATTTCACAGAACCAGGGGTTCCGCAAGTCTATTGAGAGACAATGTTTTGCATTTGTAACGTCCGACAGCAGAGTTGATGTTCATCTGTTCAGAAATTAGATATTCTGAGTATCCCTGAAAAGTCTAAGGAAACAGTACGGTGGGAAGTTTAACCCCTCTTGTTCTGAAAGTAGAGAACATACTGAGCAAATTGCACCCCCACCCCCACCCCCGCGAAACAGGCCTAGAAATGGCCCTTCCTTCATGGAGAAAATTTCTTACCATCCTATTCTGAAAGGGGAGACTGGAATGAAAAAATGATCCCCAAACAGGACTGGGATAGGCCTTTCATTCACAAAAAACTTAGGACTGAAAGTTTAACCCAAACTGTTCTGAAGAAAGAGAGGTCATCTGGAGGTAAATTATCCCCCCAAATAGCACTAGAAAAAGCCCCTGCTTCATCAAGAATTAGAACTGAAAGCCTTTCCTTCTTCCAAGCAGAGTCCCCACTCTCTGAATCACACTTATTCATATCCTGTAGGTTTTGATTTCCTTATTTAGGAAGGACATCCCTACTTTTCACCCAGTGTTCTCTCTCTCTGGCCCACAGTAGCTCCCATGTGTTTGTCACTTAAAGGCATCCCTCTCTCACACCCTGAATTCAATCTTTTTACCCTACACTGAGTGATATACCTTTAATTAGAAAAAATGACTCTGTTACATCCTATTCCCTCTCTCTCTGACCCACACACCAACTGATGTAGCTCTGCTTTCCCTTATTAGGAGGGAATTCTGCATTTTATCACCTCGGCTACTTCTCTCTGGCCTAGCTTAGTTCCCCACTGCCTTTCATTAAGAGGGATGTGCCCCTTTCACACCAAGAGTGTTATCTCTCTGCCCCATGTTGCATGACATAGCACTCCACTGTTCCTCATGAGGAACGACATCCCTCTTTCACATGTGGAGTTCCCTCTCTCCATGGCTCACAATGAGAGATGAGTGTGTCTCTGTTGTCTCTCATTTTGCTTCAGAATTAGATCATCCAAGTTCAGAAATTTATTTTCATTGCCTTGGCTGTTCACTGAAGCCATTAACTTCTTTTGTGTCCATTGTCTAAAATGTGACTAGGTTTGTTGGTTCAAATGAATTTATGTCAACAAAGACAGTGGCGTCTGCCTTTCACACTGCCAGGCAACTCATCTGTGCTGTCCTGGGCTATAGTTTTATCAGTGCTGGAGTTACACTTTATGAAGTTTGGGAGCTGGGGGGGCCTATGATGGTCATATCTTTAAACTGAACCCTCTTCCGATTATAAGTCAATGGCTGTGATGTCTGAGCTACCAAGGCTCACTTCAGAGCTGGGGCAGGGCAGGGCAAGGACTGCCCCCCCCACACACACTTGTTTTACTGAAATAAATGTTGGGAACTGTTACATTCGGAAAGCAGGCTCCTATAAAGCATGCTGTACTGCCCTCATGTGCGCACGGAAGGAATAGCATGCCATTTCTTAGACTATGCCATTGGGCTAGAATAGAATGTAGAATAAAGCAAGACTAGATAGAATATAATACTATGCAACAGAACTGAATGGGTGAAGGGAAGGGGATAATGAATTTGTTTTTTATTAAAGAATAATTCAAAGAGCAATGTAGTTTTAATTCATACTGCTTTAGTTCCTTTTTTTTTTGTATGTGTGAGTAAATGGATAAGAAGAGCCATCGAAACATAGAATCTAACATCAGATAAGGGCCGCTTGGCCCACCCAGTCTTCCCATGTTTCCCTACCTACCTACTGTTATATTGGGCCCAAACACATGATCATTCGAAAACTTCCTCCTGAAACCTCATCAGGGAGGCAGGACTAACCAATCTGCCACCATTTCGTGATATGCTGCCTTCCTCCTGACCCCCCCAGTCCATTATTTGTGAGGGGGCCACAAGTAGTCAAACCAGGCTAGCCCAGTCATTGCTGCCCTCAAACTACAATGTGTCTTCACCCAAGTAATGCAGTTTATGATATGAATGTATCAGCACACAATAAACAGTGCACACAAATGGGAGGGGGGGCAGAACCTTCTGCATCTTGAGGACACTAGGCAGACTGGCCAATCAGTGGCAGACTTACAGATAGGCATCTTCTCCACTTTGCAAACATTAAACATCCTTTCATAACACATTTATTTTCTAAAGTAAATGGGATTTTTCTGAGCACTCCAAGTTGAAGGGACACTGTTGACCCCCTCCCCCAAACTCAGGCCATTCATGTTGTTTTAATAACTAAACTGTGGGTAGTTGACAGTGCCTTAAACACAGAATTACTTCTGTGTTTAAGATCTTTTAGTGAGGTCCATTTATGATAAAATGGAAAATGTGGAATTCCATATTGATATTGTAACACCAAAACCCAAGTTCCCCATTCACTTGTACTGTGTGTGCTTCCAGCATGTAAACAATGCTGGTAATGTACTGTATTGTTGTGACGCTAAAAATTAATTTTCTTTCAAAGGTAAACCTTGCTGAAAGATCTTAAACACCTAATTAAAGTCTGCGTTTAAGATGCTAGGACCCTCGCTCACTATTCATTAATTTGCTAAGTCGGATATATATTAAAACTATCAATTTACTAAGTTAGATATGTATTAAAACTGTCTGACTGGGATGTTACTCTGAGTGGAGGACATCTCTTTTAGAGATGCTTCCTCGTGGAAGAAAAATTAGGAAAACATAGGCGAATAGCAAAATGTAAAAATAAATACATAAATACAAAGAAACTGTGTAAATAAGCAGCACTGGGGCATACCTAGCAGGGGCACTACATATGGTGATACGCATTGACCAGACCAGAATATGCCATTTATCTTCAGAAGTGAGGGAGCAGGACCATAACTCACAAGTGGAGAAGCCACAAGTTAGGGCAGGATTGAGGGAGTCTAGCTGGTAAGTTTGTGACTGCGTGTTTGTAATTGAATTTGAGGAATTTTCTTAATTGCCATTTCTGTGTGCTTTTCCATTTCATTTGGGCAGGACTGAGGGATTCTTGCTGATAAGTTTGTGACTGTGTGTTTGTAAATTGGCTGTGTCTGAACTGAAGTGCAGACATCATAGTACAGGGATTAGTGGAGTCTGAATGTAAGATCTTAACTGCCATTTCAGTTTCATTCTTCATTTGGTTGCGGCAGAATTCAGGGACTCTAGCTGGTGAGTTTGTGACTGTGTGTTTGTAATTTAATTTGAGGTCTTTTCTTAACTGCCATTTCGGTGTGCTTTTCCATTTAGCTTGGGCAGGACTGTGGGATTCTAGCTGATAGGTTTGTGACTGTGTATTTGTAATTGGGCTGTGTCTGAACTTTAAGTGGAGGCATCATATTATAGGGATTAGTGTAGTTTAAATGTGAGGTCTTAACTGCCATTTCAGTTTGATTCTTCATTTAGTTGGGGCAGGACTGAGGGATTCTAGCTGGTGAGTTTATGATTGTGTGTTTGTAATTCAATTTGAGGTCTTTTTTTTTTTTGTGGACTTTATTTCTATTCCGGTCCCTGAGGAACTTTCTCCAGATACCCCACTCATGGCTTTACCTCCCTGTCTGAAGCTGCCTCAACCAGGGCTGACACAGCCTGGCAAATCCCCCAACTCTGAACCCCCGTGGTTGGGCCACCTATGCCCTGGTGCTGTATCTAGAACCCAGTGCACCAGGCTAGAGTCAGGGAGGGTGCTCCTGGGTTAGCAGCCCAACCGTGGGAGTGTGGCCGTGACATGGGAGGAGCCTTCACCTATCCCCAAGGCAGGGGATTTCCTTAAGTGTACAGTTTCTCCCCCAGGACCATGGGCATGCAGTGATGCTAGCATGGAGGAGCCATAGGCATCCACCATGCTCCTCCCCTACGCTGCTCCATGTACTAGTAGTACCTCTGGTCACCACTGGGGTCTCTGCTGCACTGGAGAACCTTGGATCCCTCCCCAGGGAGAGGAGAGCAGTCCATCAGATGCTTGATCTTCTCCCTCCCCTTGCCGACCCCTGGCGCCCAAGTTCATTCCTGAACTCGGGTCACCGGCATGGCACAAGGTGTGGCATCCAGTGCCTCAACCCTCAGCACCACCAGGCTGGCTGAGGTCTTTTCTTAACTGCCATTTCTGTGTGCTTTTCCATTTAGTTTGGGCAGGATTTAGGGATTCTAGCTGACAAGTGTGTGACTGTATTTGTAATTGGCTGTGTCTGAACTGAAGTGCAGGCATCATATTACAGGGATTAGTGTAGTCTGAATGTGAGATCTTAACTGCCATTTCAGTTTTGTTCTTCATTTAGTATAGCCCAGAGGTTAGAGGAACAAGGTGTGAATGAGCTTGATACATCCAGCAAACCAGACCTGAGTTTGATTCTCACAACCTCCACTTGCATACTGTGTGACTCTGAGCAAGTTACTTAACCGCCCAGTGCTTCCAGGTCGCCCCTGAAAACAGGCACTTGTGCCTAGTGGGCTTTACCCGGTTACCAAAGACTAAAATAAAATAAAAAATTAGTTGGGGCAGGACTGAGGGATTCTAGCTGGTGAGCTGGGACCCGGGTCAACGACTAATACCTCAGTCTTATCCAGATTTAACCTCAACCAGTTCGCACTCATCCAATCCTGAATCTCAGCGAGGCAATCTAGTATGGACACTAACCAGAGGTGGGAGCTCATAAAGCTGGGGATAGTGGAGGCAACCAAAACCTGCTGCAAAGCCCACAGCAAGAAGGCTAGGGCTAAAAAACTGAGTTGGTTGAGCAAGGAGGTCATGGAAAAGGTAAGGAGGAAAAGAGCTGCCTTTAGGAAGTACAAGAAAACAGGGAGGGGGAGGACAGGGAGGAGTACTTGACAGAATCGAAGGAGGTGACAAGGGCAGTAAGGGGAGCCAAAGCATCTACGGAACTCAGGCTGGCACAAGGCATTAAAAAAGGGGAGAAGGACTTCTTTAGGTACATTAGGGAGAAAAGGAGCTGTAAGGACCACATAGTAAGGATTAGGAAGGAGGGGGGTTGGGTGGAAGCAGGGTGCGATAAGGCAGAAGCACTAAATGAGTACTTCTGCTCAGTATTTACTAAAGAGAAGAGGGGGGTGACACCCAAGGGAGGGAGAAATGGCAGAAACAAGGCGGAAGGGGTGACAGATGGGGAAATCATGGAGGGCAGAGTTTGGGAGGGTTAGAAGGCACTGAGATTGGACAAGGCGCCAGGCCCAGATGGCATCCACCCCAGGGTACTAAAGGAGCTGGCAGAGGTCCTTGCAGGAACTTTGGCAGACCTATTTAATGCCTCACTACATTCAGGGTGTGTACTCAGGACTGGAGGATGGCTCATGTGGTGCCCCTCCACAAGAGTGGCCCCAAGGATGAACCGGGAAACTACAGATCAGTGAGCCTCACATCCATTGTGGGTAAGCTAATGGAGACTATCCTGAAGGAGAGGCTGGTGGCCCTCCTAGAGGCCAAAGGACTACAGGACAGCAGACAGCATGGCTTCATATGGGACAGATCCTGCCAAACCAACCTGGTGGAGCTCTATGACTGGGTAACTAGGCAACTGGATAGGGGCCATGCAGTGGATGTCCTGTATCTGGACTTCAGTAAGGCATTCGACTCAGTGCCACATGGAAGGCTGGGAAATAAGTTAATAGGCACAGGGGCGGGTGCAAAGCTGGTGAGATGGGTAGGAAACTGGCTTCAGGGTAGGCAACAGAGGGTGGTGGTGGGTGGGGAGCTCTCACAGCCAAGGGTAGTGATGAGCGGTGTTCCACAGGGCTCGGTGTTGGGACCAGTGCTGTTTGGGATATTCATTGCAGACATATCAAGGGACATCAAGAGAAAGATCAGTCTGTTTGCTGATGATACCAAGGTAAGAGTGGTAGTGGATGACCTAGGGGGATGGCAGGGTTTGCAGGATGATCTAGCAAAGCTTGAAACCTGGTCAGACACCTGGCAACTGGGGTTTAATGCCAAAAAGTGCAAGGTGCTGCATTTTGGGATGAAGAACCCAAGGAGGAGTTACCAGCTGGGGGGAGTGCAGCTAGCCCAGACAGAGGAGGAGAAGGATCTTGGGGTGCTTATTACAGGGTCAGTGAACAACTCGGCACAATGTAGGAAGGCAGCTGCAAAGGCCAACAAAATGCTGGGTTGTATTGCAAGGGGTATATCCTCGAGGAGGGAGGAGGTGATTCTGCCACTGTATAGGTCATTAGTTAGACCGCACCTGGAGTACTGCGTGCAGTACTGGCTCCCATATCTGAAGAGGGACATTAAGTTACTGGAGGGGGTGCAGTGCAGGGCGACAAAGATGATCAAGGGGTGGGGGACTTATCATACGAGAGGAGGCTGAGGGAGTTGAACATGTACTCACTGGAGGAGAGGAGGGATGGGGGGACACGATTGAAACCTTTAAGTACATGAAAGGAATAAACAAGACAGGTACAGAGGGGTTGTTCAAAGTAAGTGAGGGAAGGGGAGGGACACCAGGGGCTATGATATGAGACTGGAGGGAGGAAGGTTCAGGAGAGAGATGAGGAGACACTTTTTCACAGAGAGGGTGGTGGCTGGGTGGAATGCATTACCTGCAGAAGTAGTATCCAGTAGAACAGTAGACTGCTTCAAAAGAGGATGGGACAGGACAAGGGGGAGGGTTAATGAAGGGGAAGGGTGCAAGGGAGGGGCAGCTGCAGAATAAGGGGTGCTAGCTGCACATTCGAGCAGACTTGATAGACCTCTAGGCCTTTATCTGCTGGCAAATTTCACATGTTCGTATAAGGGAAACTGTGTGTGTGTGTGTGTTTCTGAGTGTGCAGTGCAGTAATAAGAGAAGACCAAGATGACGCACATACATCAGAAATATAATTTTATTACAAATAGCCAAATTCACTTTTTAACTTGCTTAGCTGAGGTAATAGCTCTCCTAACCCCTTCCCAGGGTCTGTTACTGTACATTTTTTCTTGTTGCCCTTTAATGTTCGAGTGCGCCAGGCATCAGCTGGCACTGCAGGCATGTCATGCTGTGGGATGGATATACAGTGTCTATTCCTTCCTGATTTCCTCACTGACTTATAGCACCATGACCATCAGTGTATTAATTTCCTCCAAGTCTGGTGCCTCGAAGTACTGGGGCTAGTCTGTTGGTGTGAGCTGCCTGTTATTTTGTTCCAGGACACAATAAATAAAGGATTTTCCAGAAATGTGTTTTCTATACTCCTGTCGGTGCAGGGCTTTTCACTTTGATTTAGCTATTAATTTCCTCCGTTGTCAGCAACTTGAGTCCATCACCATGTGACGATATTTAAAGGGAGTGAGTCAGCCCAAAAAAAGAAAGCAAGCATATCTTGAGTAGGCTGAGTGGAACAAGAAATACGAGAAAGAGAAGAGAGTGCAACAGTTCAATGAAAAATGGAGCACAGATGACAATGGCCATAAGTGGGAATGGATAGTTTTTGATGAGGCACAGCAGGTTATGCACTGCTCTGAATGCCGACTGTTTTCTCAGGAGTCCATGAAAACGGGTCCATTCATGGAAGAACATCCAAATGGAAGCTGGAAAGTGTGAAGGACCATGAAAGTTCACAGCCATAGAAACACAGAAACATAGACTTTGACAGCAGATAAGGACCGCTTGGCACACCTAGTCTGCCCATTTCCCTACCTATAAGCTGCAGATCCTAGCTAACCAACAGCCTACTTCTTCCTATCCTCCCACCAGAATTGCCTTATGTCTGTCCCATGCATTCTTGAATTTCCCCACTGTTTTTGACCCCACAACCTCCTCAGGAAGGCAGTTCCATGCGTTCTCCACCCTCTCTGTGAAAAAATACTTCCTCACATTGCCCCTGAGCCATCCCCCCTCTATCTTCAGATTGTGTCCCCTTGTTCTTGCACATCTCTTTTTCTGAAAGATTCTACCCTCTTGGACTTTCTTGATTCCCTTGAGGTACTTGAAAGTTTCTATCATGTCCCCCCCTCCCTCCTTTCCTCAAGGGTATACATATTAAGCTCCTTTAGTCTTTCTTCATATGGCTTCTGCTGCAGACCCTGTACCATATTAGTTGCCCTTCTGTGGACTGCCTCCATCCTGTCTATGTCCTTGTGAAGCTGGGGTCTCCAGAACTGCATGCTGTACTCCAGATGGAGTCTCACCAACTTGTCTGTACAGAGGGATAACTTCCTGTTTTCTACTGGTGATGCCTCTCCCTATACATCCCAGTATCCCCCCAGCCATCCTTATTGCCTTCTCACATTGCTTACTTACCTTTAGGTCACCAGATATGACTACTCCCAGGTCTCTTTCCATTTTTGTTGTTGTTAATACCTCCCCTGCCCACTATGTACTCTTTGTCACAAATGCACTCTGCAGGTCAGGCCCTTGGCTCCCACAGTGCCAACCCCAGACTGCAAAAGTGTGAACAGGTAACAGACAGGGTAACCCTCCTGTCTGCTTTGGGTCCAAATCACCTTTAGCCTTGAGTTCTGGAGGAATTCAAACTGTGGACCTTATGCTAGCATACCCAAATGTACAGGTTTAGATAATATTCTCTTCGGAGGGGTGCAATATATCTTTCGCCTAAGGGCCCCTAACCAGGTACCCAAAATTAACCCTTTTTAACTCTATAAGAGGCCTAGTTATTTCTTACCTTATTATACAAGCTTAGTAACACAATCAAGCTTTTCAACAGCTGTCAGACTTAAACACAGGTACCTCACATGCAAAAAGAAACTGAGAAGACACCCCAGCAGTATTTTAAAGAAAAGTTTTTTACTAAAATATGATAACAACAGGTAAAGTTAAACACAGAACAATATATCATACATCTTACAATCATGTAAAACAAGAAGGAAGTTACAGAACAAAACACTTCTACCACAAAGACTTAATTGCTTCTAAGTATTACGTTGTAAGTGATGTTTAAGTTACAGAACTTCTGTCTCAGAGCCCAAAATTAATATGTCACATTTCCTAGATACAATGTTTTATTTTTAACTCTATCTGCCCCACACCCTTTTGATGAGGTCAGCTAGATCCTCCCTTAGATTTTAATTTCTGACATAGTTATTCCTGAGGATGTGAGTCTATTCTTTGAGAAATCTGTAACTAGACATTTCCCAAATATGACAGTCTTTAATCGAACATTTCTCTTTGATGCCCCTTCTCCTTATTTCCTGCTGCTAGTGTGATCTGAGGGTTTTGTGACTCTTCACACACTTCTGGCTATGTGCTAAAATGAGAGGAACCAGCCCAATTACCTTTCTTCCTGTAACGTCATAAAAGAAAAAATTACTCACCTTAGTAATGTTGTTTCTTTTCATGGAGTCTTGCTATATTCTGACATATGCAGTGAGTCCCAACCTTCGAACTGCCCTGGAGATGAAAGAGTTAACTTTCCATGCCAGGCATGGAATGCTGAGCTCGAGCTTGGTTGAGACTCTGTCTGTTGTTCTTCAAACTCAAACTGTCAGATCTTTATGAGCTAAACTCACTAAGGTCCTGTGTGGAAGCTGTAAACCTACACTAGCCGACTGGCTACTAAAACATAAAACACATTTTTTGGTCCCAAAACAAAGACTCAAGTCAGGAGACCCAAAAATGAAAAAACACAACACCAACTCACCCCAACAAAGAAGGGATGAATACAAAAAGGTGGGCACCTACTAAGTACCAACACTGCACTGCCCACCCACATCCCAAAAACAGAGGTTCTGAGAGGGGCAGGCGGGGGGGGGGAGGTCAGAATATAGCAAGACTCCATGAGAAGAAACAACATTACTAAGGTGAGTAATTTTTTCTTCAAACAACATGAAGTCTTGCTATATTCTGACATATGCAGACTACCAAGCAGTACCTCCATGGAGGAGGGACAGAACCTACTTAGGAAATAGGCTCTGAAGCACAGCTGTGCCAAACCGAGCATCACCCCTAGCCTGGATGTCCAGGGAGTAATGCTTGGTAAAAGTGTGAACTGTTTTCCTGGTAGCTGCTTGACATATCTCTAGAATAGGGATGTCCCTGGCAGCAGCCAGGGAAGCAGCTGTACCTCTGGTAGAGTGAGCCCTCAGGCCTGAGGGAGGAACCTTACCCAGTTTCTCATAGCAAAATTGGATACAAGACACAATCCACCTGGCAATGTATCTTTTAGTGGCAGGTTTCCCTTTACCAACCTCACCATAAGTGAGGAATAGTTGGAGGGAGTCAAACCTGTGACCCTTGGTACGCTCTATGTAGTAGCTAAGGGCTCTTTTCACATCCAAATTGTGCAGCCTCCTCTCGCCAGAGGAGGAATGGTCAGTGAAGTACACTGGAAGAGACATAGATTGATTAAGGTGGAAATCTGAAACCACCTTAGGCAAGAACTTCCTGTTAGTCCTGAGGACCACCTTATCTCTATGAAAGGAGATAAAATCAGGCTCCACTGACAAAGCTTGTAATTCACTTATGCGCCTGGCAGAAGTGATGGCTACCAGAAACACAGTCTTCCAAGTCAAGTACTTAAGCTCTGCTGAAGATAAAGGCTCAAAAGGGGGTTGCATAAGCTAAGCAATGCAAACATTGAGGCCCCAGGCAGGGGCAGGGTCCCTGAATGGAGGGTTGATGTGAAGCAATCCCTTGAAAAACTTGGAGAATACAGGGTGAGCTGAAAGAGAAGAGGGCTTACCTGCTGAGATAAAAGCAGATACAGCTGTCAGATGCACCTTCAGTGTAGCTGGTCTCAGCCCCAAGCTATTTAAGTGGACCATATAATCAAGGACTGTGGGCAGATCAGCAGATTCTGGGGAAATATGCTTCCAGAGCACCATATGGAAAATCTTTTCCATTTTGAATTATAAGTAGCCCTGGTGGAAGGTTTTCTAGATGCCTTCAGGATATCCATTACACCTTGGGAGAGGTGTAAATCAGCAAACTCTAACTCTTCAAGAACCAGGCCTTGAGATTGAGAGATTTGAGGTTTGGGTACCAAACCCTCCCCTGAGCACAGGTTAACAGGTTTGTAATTCCTGGGAAGACACAGGGGAAGATGGACTGCTAAGGACAGTAGGAGTGGATACCAGGGCTGTCTGGCCCAGTCTGGAGCAATCAGGATCATCTTGCAGGGTTGAGATCTGATTTTGACTAGCACTTTGAACAGGAGAGGGAAGGGGGGAAAGCATAGAGAAACTTCCCTTCCCAATTGAGAACTAAGGCATCCAGGGGACTGAGCCCAACACTGGGGGCCTGCAGCAAAAAAGGGGAAGTTGGTGATTGTCTGGGGCTGCAAAAAGATCTATCTGCGGGGTGCCCCATCTGGAAAATATCACCTCCAAGACCGGGGGATCCAGTGACCATTCGTGCTGGCCCTGGGAAATCCTGCTGAGAGCATCTGCCAGGACATTGTCCTTGCCTGGGAGGTGAACTGCCATGAGGGAGGTGTTCAGGGAGTAAGCCAGAGACCACAACTTCATTGCTTCAGTGCACAAGGCCATAGACCGAGTGCTTCCTTGCTTGTTGATGTACCACATTGTGGTGGTGTTGTCTGTTCTGACCTGTACAACTTTGTTCTGAACAGATTTGGAAAAAGCTTGACGTGCTAGAAATACTGCTCTGAGTTCCAACAGATTGATATGGAGAAGAGATTCCTGAGGGGACCACAACCCCTGGGTGGTGAGGTCACCCATGTGAGCCCCCCACCCCAAGAGGGAGGCATCTGTAGTAAGGATTAAAGAGTGAGACTGAGGACAAGGACCTTGTCTCAGATTGTTCTGATCCTGCCACCACTGTAGGGCCTGGATCAGGGTTCAAGTTTCTGGGATCAATTTGGTCAGAGGGTCTTCGAGACCAAAAGGCTCTCAAATGGAACTGAATGCCCCTCATCTGAAATCTTGCTCCCTGCACTACTGCTGTAGAAGCAGCCATGTGCCCCAGGAGCTGTAGAAAATGCCTTGCTGGTCGAGACACCTGCAGGGTGAATGAGGAGGCCAGAGAGACCAGTGTCCTTGCCTTGTCCAGGGGAAGGAAGGCTCTGGCCTTTACAGTGTCTAGCTCTGCACCTATGAAGGTGAGGAGCTGGACAGGCTCTAGAACTGACTTTGGAAGATTTAGAAGGAAACCCAAAGAAGTGAGCAGTTGCTGAGTTATCTGTAAGTGTAACTTGACTTGGTCTGGGTACTGGCCTACTATGAGCTTGTCGTCCAGGTAAGGGAAGATGGCAATCTTCTGCCTTCTTAGAAAAGCAACTACTACTGCCAGGCATTTTGTGAATACCCTTGGAGCAGAAGTGGGGCCAAAGGGCATTGCTCTGAACTGATAATGGCCTGAGGGCAGCTCGAGCCTGAGGTACTTTTGATGGGAGCTTCTGTCGAGAACATGGAAACAGGCATCCTTGAGGTCCAGGGACATTAGCCAGTCCCCTGGCCTTAGAGAGGGTAGAATAATTCCCAGAGTCACCATTTTTAATTTTGGTTTTAAAAGGTGCTTGTTTAAGTATCTGAGATCCAGGATGGGCCGCCATTCTCCTGTCTTTTTTGGGGTAAGGTGTAGGGGTGGAACCCTTTCCACAGCTCTGAGAGCTAGGAGGGAGGAGACCTCTGCCTCTAAGGCAAGTGCCTCTGATGGATTTGCAGGTGGAAAGGATCTGGTTCTCATCTTTGGAAACTTTTTGAAGCTGAGAACCAGTCCCTGGCTTACTACTTCCAGGACCCATTTGTCTGATGTCAGAGACTCCCAGTCCAGGACAAAGTAAGCCAGCCTGCCCCCTACAGGTAGCTGAGAATCGGCCCTGGCAACCCCATCAGGGTGCCTGTTTGGCAGGGGCTTTGGGCTGAGGGGTGGAAGCAGGCCTACTTGTACCCCGTCTGCCTCTCCCTCTATAGAACCCCCTCTGGGCATAAGCAGAAAAGGAGGCCTGGGCTTGGTAAAAAGGCCTATGAAAAGGCCTGCCCCTGCCCCTGGGAAGCTGCCTTTGAGGAGTGGCCTGCCTTTCCTTGGCCTGTGCACTTCTATAGGTGGTCCTATAATCATCCATTTTCTTCATGTAATTCTCTGTTTGCTCCCCGAACAGAGAATTACCCACAACAGGAAAATCCATGGCCTTAGTCTGGGTATCCTGTGACAGGCTAGTACATCGGAGCCAAGCCATTCTTCGAAGTGCCACAGATGTAGCCATGACTCTAGAAGACACATCATTGGAGTCCACTGCAGCATGGAATTGCACCTTGGATGCCTCAATACATCAGCAGCCACCTGCTCCAGTTCCTTGGCAAGCTGGCCAGGGACCTGTTTTGCTAGGGCCAAACAGTGTCCCATCTGGATTTTGATACTCTAGCAGTATAGGCCATATAATTGGCCTGTCTGAGTCCCATGGATGCTGCCATGTACTGTTTCTTTGCCATGGCATCAATCCTCCTGGAGTCCTTGTCCGGGGGGTGTGAAGCCAAGGGAATGTTTGCCTTATCACAGGCTGCAGCCTGCACTACCCCAACATGGCTGCATTGTTCTGTAAGGAACTCCGTGTCAGAGCCTGACAATGTATACCTCTTGTCCATTCTCTTATCCACAGGAGGTATAGTGTTAGGAGTCTTTAAAATCTTAAATGTCTGCTTCCCAAAAGATTAGTGCAAGGGAATAGACAGCCTCCTAGACTCTGGGATATCCATCATTTCCACATAGTTAGGCTCCTCCTGGTCATCCACAGCTTCTTCCATAGGAAGCTGGAGGGTTTCAGCCACTTTTTTATAAAACATGAAATGGGAGGGGGACTCAGAAAGCCTAGGAGGAGAAACCCCTGAAGGTCTGTCTGGGGAGATGTCCGGGTCAATGGGCACATCCAGACTTTCAAATCCACATTCAGTTTCCTCACTACTCCTCTTCCTCCTCCTCTGGTTCATAAACCTCTACCTTACATTCTTGAACTGTGGAACCGGCCGAACCGAGCGCTTCTTGCTCATGGTGCCGGGTTCGTTGGAACCGGGGAAAGCGACTGGACAATTTTGATCGCTTTGGCTATCTCTTCAGCGGTTAGAGAGGAAAGTTTTGGCCCCACACCAGCTGATTTTTCTTTTCTAGTTCTTTTAGCCGGAACCAATTCCTCAGAATCGGCTCTCCTTTTGCCCGAAGAAGTCTCGCCCTGGTCAGAGGGCACTCCTTCTGGTCCGAGCTGGCCATCCAGTTCAGCGGACTTTTTGGCCTCCCTTTCCCTGAGCCTACCAGCTCTCTTTTCTAGGGTAGCTGCAGGGAAATTTTTGCAAATCTGGCAGTCTGCATTGAGGTGGTCAAACCCCAGACAATAAACACAGGTGGTGTGGGGGTCAGCCTTGGCAAAGATTTCCCCACACACACTACAGTGCTGAAACCCAGTGGGTCTGGTTTTTCTTTTGGGTTTCTCAGACATAGTGCCAGTCCTAACCAAACTTACCCTTTTATGGCAATCCGCCAGGCAAGACCCTCTTATCGGTTCCCAACCGTGTCACGGGTCGTGGAAATAAACGTAATAAAATCCATTTTTTTTAGAACCGATAAGAACCGGTAACCACACTCTAAAAGCACAATTTAAGATTTTTAAACAACTTGATCGGTTCAAGCCAAACCGATAAACCATTTACAAGTTCCACACAGAAAGAATAAAATAAAACCTATCTAGTACTCACAAATACCACAGACAGAGACTGAACCGACAGGTTACAGTTTAAATTCAGTCAAAAACCGAGAAAAGCGGTACTTTAACCGACAAATTGAACCGAGCAGAAGGAGAAATCTCTGGAGCGACTGTTCAGTGAGGAGGAGTAAAGAATCTGACGGTTTGAGTTTGAAGAACAACAGACAGAGTCTCAACCGAGCTCGAGCTCAGCATTCCATGCCTGGCATGGAAAGTTAACTCTTTCATCTCCGGGGCAGTTCGAAGGTTGGGACTCACTGCATATGTCAGAATATAGCAAGACTTCATGTTGTTTGAACTCACATTTAGTTTCAACTTCAAAAGCCTGGGCAGGTCATAAAAGGTAATAAAATGCCCTTCTGTAAGGAAGTCTTAATTAAATGGTTCCCCTGGTCAGTTTAATGAAATCCTGTGGTTTCAGCTACTGACCTTTAAAGTCAAAGGCCAAGCCTCACACACTGCTGACTGGGATGAGGCAATTTCATACATAGACCATTTATTTATAATACCAATTGTAGTGTAATATTTTACTTAAGTGTAACCTTTTAGAAAATATAACCAAATGTTTTGTGATAACCTTATAATTTCACAACACGTTACATGTCACAATATTTAACATTAAATGTCCTATAATAAACTTTTCAGGATCGTGTGTCCTTATTAGGATTGTATACACTTGTTAAAGAAGGTGTGCAACACAGAAGGTTGTAGAATATTGTGTAAGAAATGTAGTAAACACCTATGATGTTGTGTAAGAAATGAAATAATACCTATGTTTTGAGTGAAATTCACCACACCCTAAGATTAATATGTTATTTTGTTATATGATTGGCTTATAATGGGGTGTTGGCATTTTTCAAGATAACAATTCTTTACATAAACACTGTGGCTTGGATATTCAGAAGGGTTGCGCATGGCACAACACTGTTGCACCATGCACAACACACTGATGTGCCTCGGTGCAATATTCAAACGGGGATTGAGCCTGGCACAAATCCCGATGTACCGGAGCGCATCAGTAATGGCGGCGCGCAGGTAGGGGGGCCTGCCTATGACACTCCGCACATCCCGATATTCAGCCCGGATGTGCTGAGCCCATGCATGCGCAACCCCTACTTGCGCTGCACACAGGTGAGCCAAAAAAAAAAAGGAACAATGGCTGGCCACCCACAGGTGAGCTGCCGTATTGCAGGGCACAATACAGCAGCTGCCACCTGTGGGTGGCCTCCCGAGCTCCAGCTGCACTTTAGTGGCGGCACCCCCCCATGCCCGACTGCGGGCATATGTAGCTGTAAATAATCGTCCTATATCCCTGGTGGTCCAGTGGACCGCCTGCAGCCAGATCGCGGGCATAAGTATAAATAAAAGTATTCCAATATCCCTGGTGGTCCAGTGGACCGCTTGCAGCCCGATCTCGGGCATAAGTATAAATAAAAGTATTCCTATATCCCTGGTGGTCCAGTGGACCACTTGCAGCCCATCGCAGGCATATGCGTCAGAAATACTAGTCCCATATCCCTGGTGGTCCAGCAGTACCCCATCCCCACCCACCCACTGAACTCCACCGCCCGCTCCCCGGTCACAGCGGTAGCTCCCCACCCGCTGCCGCTCCGCCACCTGACACTCAGACGGGCTGTACGCCCATTGGTCCACAGCGTGAGCCAATGGGCATCAGCTCAGAGCATTATTAAAGTCCAGATATGTGAATGGATCCATCTACATATCTGACTGGGGTGTAGTGAGTTAGGCAGGCTGCACGCCCATTGGCTCACGCCATGTGACCAATGGGCGACAGCCCTACATACAGTGTCAGTCAGCGGGCAAGTGGGTGGGATGCCACCCACCGCTGACCAGGGAGGAGCAGGGCGGGGCTCAGTGGGTGGGTGGGGGGTACTGCTGGACCACCAGGGATATGGGACTAGTATTTTTATGGCATATGCCCCGATCAGGCTGCAAGCGGTCCACTGGACCACCAGGGATATAGGAATACTTTTATTTTTACTTATGCCCGCAATTGGGCTGCAAGTGGTCCACTGGACCACCAGGGATATAGGAATACCTTTATTTATACTTGTGCCTGCAATCGGGCTGCAAGCGGTCCACTGGACTACCAGGGATATAGGAATACCTTTATTTATACTTGTGCCTACGATCGGGCTGCAAGCGGTCCACTGGACCACCAGGGATATAGGACGAATGTAATATTCAACGTATGCCCATGATCGGGCAGTGATGCACATTGCCGCGCTGTGCAGGGAGCATTGGTCCCCGACGGCTGCAGCCTGGCAAGACGCCAGGCGCAAGTCGCCGGGGATTGGGGCACCTGCATCCAAATGGGGTCACACTGACATGCAAATGGCCCCATTTGTGCCTTGCACGCATTATGGTCCCATTTGTATGTGCACTTTTGAATATCGCGGTTGTTGCGCCTAGTGCAACGGAACTTGCGCTAGCGCATCCCACTGCTCCACACTGGCCACTTGCGCTGGCGCAGTGCCACTGCGCCATGCACACTGCGGGTGGCCAGGGTGCGATATTCAATGCTGCTGTGCCATGGCGCAGCTCTGTTGAATATCACCCTGTCAATGCCCCTGCACAGCCAAGTTGCGCTGCGCCCAGGCTTACGCCACAGCCTGGTGCAGTCTGAATATCCGGGCCTGTATGTAAATTGAATAAGCAGCTCCAATACTGATGAAAAGAATGACCATGCATATGAAGCTGAATAACTGCAATAAACTCTTAGAAGAAATCTGAAGGCTTGAGTGAATTTCTTTTGCAAACACAATGCAACCTTGCGCCAATATCATACAGATAATCATAAGCAGAGGGCAGAGTGTCACAGTCTCCCCTTGGGTTTTGTTTCCCAGGTGCATTACTTTGCACTTCTTTGCATTGAATCTAAGCTGCCATACTTCTGACCATTCCTCCAACCTTGCCAAGTCCCTTCTCATCCTTTCCACTCCCTCTTGTGTATCAACCCTGTTACAGATCTTTGTGTCGTCTGCAAAGAGGCATACTTTTCCTTCCAGTCCCTCTGCAATGTCACTTATAAAGACATTAAAAAGGACTAGACCCAGTACTGAACCCTGCGGTACCCCACTAGTAATCACCCCTTCTTCAGAGTGGACTCTGTTTACCATTACCCTCTATGTCCTGTTGTCCAGTCAATTTTTTACCCAGGCTACCACCCAGGGACCCACTCCCAGGCTGACTACTTTGTTTATTAATCATTTGTGTGGGATTGTGTCAAATGCCTTGCTAAAGTCTAGGTAGGCCATGTCCACAGCCCCTCCCTGGTCTACTACTTTGGTCATCCAGTCAAAGAAATCTATTAAGGTTTGTCTGACATGATCGTCCCGCTGTGAATCCATGCTGCCTTGGGTCCCGTGCCCCGCTGGCCTCTAGGTACTCAACAATTCTTTCTTTCAGAAGTGATTCCATCATGTTCCCTACCACTGAGGTCAAGCTAACAGGTCTGTAGTTTCCTGCCTCTGCTTTGCTCCCACTTTTGTGAAGGGGAATCACATCCACCCTCCTCCAGTCCTTAGGTACCACACCATCCTCCCATGATTTGTTAAAAAGGGTGTCACTAGTCCTCCCCTTAGTTCTTTTAGAATTCTGGGGTGAATCCCGTCAGGCCCCATTGCTTTTTTCACCTTCAGTTTTAGGAGTTCTTTCAGAACCCTTTGTTCTGTGAAAGAACTGGTATCAACCCCCCTACCCAGAGTGCTTCTATTGATTGGATTAGGTACATCCCACTTCCTCCTCTTTTGTGAATACTGAGCAGAAGTATTCGATCAGTAGCCCTGCTTTTTCACTGTCCCTCTCTGCCCACCCATCCTCCCCTTTATTAAGCCTCACTATCCCTCCCTTGGTCTTTCTTCACTCCCTAATGTACCTATAAAAAGTTTTATCCCCCTTCATCAGCATCAGCAGTGCATGCAGATTTCGTCTGCAAAGAAGGCTCCTCCAGCATCATCAGTGGAAGAGAAGGCTCTGGCATCACTTAAGGCAGCCAACTTTGAAAAGCTGAGGATACTCTTCAGAACTGCACATGTGTTAGGGAAGAAAGGGAGGCCTTTCACAGACTTTACATGGATGTGCGAGTAAGTAGTATTACCCAAACACCATCCCTGTTACATTTTTTATTTTTGTTTTTTATATTTAAACTTCTATTAATATATATAAAAAGCAAATACTTGTTACAATCCATACATAACATGACTCGTACAAATTAATTCATGCACAGCACACATCAACATTTCTTATTCGCATATCAATCAAGTGGGTCAATAAATTCAGTATATCCGGTGTTCTCCTAGCTAGCCCATGGCAGTAAACCTGTTAAAACAGTTGATACCCTATCATTCACTTGATAAGGTGTTCTCATGGGGTAAAATCAGGGTATGTTTCCAGTTGGTGTAACACCCATCTATGCCAGGTATTATCAAATTTCTCTGTTCTGTCTCTTAATCTGGCTGTTAATCATTTTAAAACATATATTTCTAGGACCAAGGAATTCCAGGCATGCTTGGTAGGTATTGTTTTAGTATGCCAAAGTCTTGTAATTGCCTTTTGGCTGCCAGTATCAATAGACTAGTCTGTCTAAAAGTGGTCTTGTTTACCTTGACTCTTAGTGGGGGGGGGTTACTATTAGGATGTATATGGGGCTGAGGAGGTCCGGGCACTCATATATAATTGTAATGTCTTGTATTATTTCATGCCAATATGTGGCCGGCAAGGAACAGTCCCAAATAATGTGTACCTGGTCGGCTCTGACCTGTCCACATCCCCTCCAGTAGCTAGTCTGAGTATCTGTTGCCAATTTAGCCACCATCACTGGTGTGCGTAAAAACCTAGTCCACAGTTTCCAAGCCAGCTCTCTCCAATAGGGTGATCCTCAGACCTTGAGTGCTGATAGGCAGTGTGCCTCCCATGACCCCTCTGATAGACTCACCTCTAGCTCCTGTGCCCAAGCCTCTCGTATGGTGCTAGTAGAGTCTGTCACCCTAGTCATAGATGCCTTATATATTTGACTAATAAAATGATCGGGGGGGGGGCCCTGACTTTGTGTTAGGATCAGGCGGATCACTGGGGTTGGATTTTCTGCCAGAACTGCCAGAGCTATTTCTGAAGGTTGTAAATAAGATTTAAGTTGGAGATAGGTATGGAAACAACTCTGTGTCAACCCATAGGTGGTTCTGAGATCAGTAAAGGATCGGAGTCCATTAGGAGTTATTAGTTGATACACATATGTTAAGCCATACCTTCGACATTGCGCCAGGATCTTATCTAATCTGTTTGGCAGGAAATGGGGATCTGCAGCGAAAGCTCTAAGATAAAGGAGCTCCTCTGGTGCAATGAACCATCCAGTCAGTATCATCCACTGTCCAAAAACTTCAACCGTGTGAGACGGGAACTTAGTAAGTGGTCTGCATTGGGGAGGTTTCCCCAAACAAATATGCTGAGAGAGTAGTCAGATTACTCCAACGTAGTTCAAATTGTTTCCAATGCACCCCCTGTTGAGGGTTTAGCCAATATAACAAGGTGAGAATATGGGATGCTAAAGCATAGTTCTGAAGGTTGGGGAAGTTAAGGCCCCCTTTTTCTCAGGGAAGCTGGAGCAAAGAATATCTCACTCTGGGTGGGCTGCCTTGCCATATGAAGAGTGAGATCATCCTATCCCATGCTTGGAAATAGGTTTTGTCCGGTGTTATTGGGAGAGTCTGTAAAAAAATAAAATATAGGGAAAGATGTTCTGTTGGATCGTCTCCACCCGAGCCAGGAGACTCAGTGGGAGTTGTGTCCACCTGTTGACATCCTCCTGCAATTGCTGGGTAAGTGGCTCGAAGCTCAGCAGGCCAGCATGCACTGGGTGTTCGGTAATTCTGATTCCTAGATATCTCATTGCTATCCTATGCCATTTAAAGGGGAATCTTGTTTTCAAGGATCCATCGGGAGTGAAATTGTATGGCAACACTTCAGTCCCTGTTCAATTTTTTTTTACTTTTATTTACAGTATTAATTGTTGTCTTCTCTGTCTGCCCACAGTATTGATGAGATGAAAAGGCTGAACGTAGGGAAGCATACAGAAATGATAAAGAAGCAAGAGTTTTTTTGCACTTTATTGCTGAGGTAGAAAAGATGAAGCTACAAGCAAAGTTGAAAGAAGCCAAATTTCTGTCAGTCATGTGTGATGGCTCAACTGATGCTGCAGTATTAGAAGAAGAGCTTGTCTATGTCCGTATCTGTCACCAAGGAGAAGTCACAGTGCAGTCTGTGGGTATTCAATCAGTGGAGAAGGCAGATGCCCAGCATATTACAGAAGCTATCAGTTCACTGATGAAGCAGGTGATTCCAGAACCAGGAGGAACTACCGCAACAGCAATGCAGGAAGAAACATGGAAGAAGAAGTTGTTTGCCTGTGGCACAGATGGTGCATCAGTGATGACTGGAGCAAAAACCAATGTTCTTAGCAGGCTTCATGAGGACAGGCCCTACGTGCTAGGCATTCACTGCATGGCTCACCGACTTGAATCAGCCTTTGCGGATAAAGAACACCTCTTACAAGAAACTGGATGAGCTATTGATAGACCTGTACTACTTCTATCATAATAGTCCACCGAATAGGACTAACTTGATGAACAGCTATAAAGTACTTGGAATGAAGGCACTTGTACCCACGTGAATAGGAGGCACAAGATGGGTCAGTAACCTGCTAAATGCTTTGGATCATTTTTTGAGAGGGTATAAAGCCATCATAAAACACCTAGAACAGGTAAATTTCCTTGTTTTTTTTTTCCCGGAGTTATTTATTACCTTGGGTTAATTTTGTATTTTGACACAATCTAAAATCTTTGTAATGTTCTTTTTAGATTCAGTCTCCAGACACAGCAAATGTTCATGGTGACCAACAAAGCAAAGCCAAAAAATATTTCAAGACCGCTGTAGCCAATGGCATGGTGAAGTTCAGCTGTTTGATGCATGATATTCTAGTCAAACTAAGCAACCTGTCCAAGAACTTACAATAGAGAACAGTAACAGTTGCAGAAGATCATGAAGCCCTGACATCAACTCAGACTTTACTTGAAAAGTATAAATCCAAGTAAGCAACTTAGTGTTTGATTTTTGTGAAAAACAAATCTTGTATAAGAATAGGTGATCTATCAGTTTATTCTCTTTTCACTTACAGGCCTGATCCCATGCTGAAGACAGTCACTGACAAGACCAGCTCTGAGGCAGTGAATCTGACAGACGAGGATGCAGTGTCACCTTCACAGCCTCAAAAAACAAACTGCTGGATGAGCTGAAGTCGAGCTTCAACAACCGATTTTTGGATGTGTCTGCTGGAGTGCTGTGTGCTACCGAAGTGGTGAACTTTAACTCTTGGCCAGACCCAGACAATATTTCAGGTAAATAAGAGGCTGAATTTTTTTTTTTTTTTTTTTTTACTTTGACCATTCTGAAATCCAAGATCTACGAAAAGCCCAAGTTCACCACAGAAAGTCTACAAAGGCTTTATTGGCCAGCAGTCAACAGGATGCACTGGGATCAATGAGCTGCAGTCCTTGACCTTATCTATCTTGTCCTGTCTTTGACAGTCTCCACAGCAGACAGTGAATGGGGCTTCAGCGTTATCAAGTAAATAAAAAGTGACTGGTGATCAAAACTGAGATGTGACACCCTCACTGACCTGATGACTGTCCAGCTAGTTTCACCAGACATAAAACAGTTTGATCCCAGCCCCGCTGTAGAGCTGTGGCATGCTAGCAGCATCAGAATGAGGAGACCTGACTTTATGGATATGACTAGCACCACTCAAAATGAGGGGACTTGCCATGATCTGGAGTCTGCAACCACCAGCCATCATCATGAAACAGAGAAGGAGGAGCAGGAAGAAGAAGAAGCAGAAATCTGCATCTGCCATAGTGACAACAATGAAGAGGATCCAGACTAAATCCCTCTGGGACCAGGAACTCCTTCACAGGGGTTGAAAAGTACAGTTATGTAAGAACATACTGTAACAGTTGATCTCTGAGAGAAGCTCTTGCAGCAGGTACTAACATGTAGGACTGATGCCACCTGGCGGCACATCACAGCAAATTTCTTCTAGCAGTACCTAGGGGACTGCCCTCCTGATGTCGACTCCACCTCCGATGTCCGATCCAGTATATAGGAGGCGACAGTCCCCACGTGCCCCAGTTCTTGTACGCCACAGAACAGCAGATCTTGCATGAGGCTGCCAAAGAGAAAAGAAGGAAAAATGGTCTGCACTCCCCTCACCAGACAAAGGAAGTCGGCATGGCCAATACAGGAAAAGCCTAATCTTCGGGGGATGGAGGGAGGGAAAAGTGTACCTGCTGCAAGAGCTTCTCTCAAAGATCTACTGATACTGTAAGTTCTTACATAACTGTACTATCTTACTTCGAGAGGAAGCTCTTGGAGCAGGTAATAACATGCAGGACTGATTTCCAAGCAGTATAAAACTAAAGACAACTACTTAGGAGGAGGAAAGGGAGAGGCAAGGAACAGAATGCCAGGGAAATCCCTCAGGAGATCAAGCCCTGCAAGACTGCAAGGCCAAAACCTGCTCTGCGTCTGGAGGCTATATCTAGACTGTAATGCCTGACGAAAGTATGAACCGTGTACCAGGTAGCTGCAGCACAGATGTCCGCTGCCGATACCCTCTTAAGAGCGGAGAATGACGTTGTAACTGCTCTAGTGGAGTGAGCCTTAACCAGGCCCGAGAGGGATTGTCATGTTTTTGGTAACAAAAGGTGATGCAATTCACCAACCAACGCAAAAGCGTCTGTTTGGTGACCAGGCAACCTAAAGACCTAGAAGTGAGAGACAGAAACAGCTGGTCGTATTTCCTGACCTCCTTGGTCCTGGACAACTAAAATCATAGAGCTCAATGAACATCCAGGGTGTGCAGGAGACCCTCCCCTTTATTAGAATAATTTGGGTAGTACACAGAGAGCTGAACCATCTGGTTCAATGTGAGCTCCGACACCACCTTAGGTAAGAACTTAGGATTAGTGCGCAGGTCTACCCTATCTTTGTGAAAAATCAGGTAAGGCTCCTTACACATGCGCGCTTGCAGCCTGGAAATCCTCCGAGCAGAAGTAACGGCAACTAAAAATAATGTTTTCCAAGAGAGAAAACGCAGCTCACATTCCGTGGCTGGCTCAAAGGGAGGGAGCGTCAATTTCTCCAATACAAAAAGCAGGTCCCAAGGAGGAACAGGGTCCCGGATAGGGGGTATGATATACAAGATGCCTCTGAAAAAGGCTGTAGACACCTCCAGTTGAGTCACTGATCTGCCTTGGACAGGGGTGTGGTTGGCAGAAAGAGCAGCCAGGTGTACCTTAATGGAGGCATAACTTAAACCTGACTCTGATAATGAAAGCAGGTACTCAAGAATTGTACTGATTGGACAGACTAAAGGATCCAAATGTCTCGCTGTGGCCCACAGACAGAAACCTTTCCATTTCATATCGTAAGTAGCCCTCGTGGAGGGTTTTCTCGCCTTCACTAGGACTTTTGCCACCTTGTCAGAGACTCTGAACCTAAGCTTAGCTAGGTCCTGAGGAGCCAGGTATGCAGTGGAGGGAACGCAGGTTTGGGTGAACCAGGGACCCATTGTCCTGAGAGAGAAGATGGGTTGAGACTGGCAGGGGCACAGGAGGTTCTGCCGAAAGATGTTGTAACAAGGGGCACCACATCTAACGAGGCCTCAGCAGAGCGATCAGGATCAAAGTAGTCTCTTCTGATTGTGCTTTGAGGAGGACCCTCTGTAAAAGTGGGAAAGGAGGGAAGGCATAAAGAAACCTCCCCTTCCAAGAGAGGGACAACGCGTCTCGCCAAAAATCACCAGGACCTGGACCTAGCGAGCAGAAACTGGACATTATTGTGTTGGATTGAGACACGAAAAGGTCCAGCTCTGGGTTCCCCCACCTGGTGAACAGCTCGTCAGCCATGGTTTGAAGAAGGGATCATTCATGGGTCTGTGACCTCGACCTGCTGAGAGTGTCCGCTAATTCGTTCTGGATCCCCGGAACGTGAATAGTGGAGATGGTCAGTTGATGAGTGATGGCCCAATCCCAAACTCTTATGGCCTCTCAACAGATATAGCAAGAGTGGGTACCTCCTTGTTTGTTGATGTAAAAGACCACGAAGTGTTGTCCGTCTGGATGAGGAGGTGATCCAGAAGTATTACATAGTCCAGTGCCTGTAGCACATAAAGGACCACTTTCAACTCGAGGACATTGATGTGTAGACTCTCCTCTGATGGGGACCAGGAACCCTGAGTTCTGTGATCCACTAAAAGCACACTCCATCATGTATTTGAAGCATCTGTGGACATTGTCTGCAAGGGAGTTTTGGGCTGGAATGGAACACCCTCCAGGAGCTTTGAGGATGACATCCACCAACGAAGTTCCTGGCGGACTGGCTCCATTACTCTGACCCGTGCATTGAGGTCACCCCAATTTTGGTCCCACTGGACCCCGAGGGTCCACTGAATCATTCTCATCCACAGTCTTGCAAAGAGAACTGAGACTATGGCTGCTGCCATGTGGCCTAGTAACCTGAGCTGTAGTCTGGCGTGAACCAGTGAGGCTGAAAAGATGAGGCCGGCTAGAGCCCGAATGTGCACTACCCCGTCTGCTGGTAAGAGCACTTCCCCTTGAACAGTGTTCAGTACTGACCCTATGAACTGCAGGTTTTGAGTGGGAGTTAAGCATGACTTGTCAGGAGACACCGACACAGAGCGAGGGTGTCTCAAATCGTCTCTTGGAGGTGGTCCCTGGAGGGAGCCAAAAGGAGTCAGTCGTCCAGGTAGGGGAACACAAAGTGGCCCATCCTGCATAGTGCTACGCCGACCACTGCCATATACTTCGTGAAGACTCTTGGGGCTGAGGAGAGACCAAAGGGGAGGACTCGAACCTTGAAATGACTTCCTTCGAATCTGAACCTCAGGAACCTTCTGTCTCCTTTGGCAGTACAGGTATGCAAATAAGCATCCAGCATGTCCATAGACGCCAACCAGTCTCCTCTGAAGATCATGGGAAGGAGACTGGGAAGGGAGACCATTCTGAATCTTTTGTAGGAAACCCACAGATTCAGATTGCTGAGGTCCAAGATGGGTCTTAAGTCCCCTGTCTTCTTCGGAACCAGGAAGAAGTGGGAATAAAACCCTGAGTCTTTCTCCGTCAGAGGGACTGGTTCTATGGCCCTTTTGGCTACCAGAGCCCGAATATCCTGCTGTATTTGATTTCTGTGTCCCCTCGGATGGCGGGATGGGGGGGTGGTCTGTCCGGCGGAAGCTCTTTGAACTCAATGGAATGCCTGAATTCCATGAGCTCGAGGACCCACTGGTCAGAGGTCACTTCTCTCCACATTTCTGAGTACAGAGAAAAGCGGCCTCCCACCTGCTCTCCTGATGGGATGTCCTGGAGAGGAGGGCCACCTGTATAGTCAGGCATTTGGGGGAAGAGGAAAGGTGGCTCGGGCTGGTTTCACCTGTCGAGAGGTGGAGGCCGAGGACCCCTTGGCTCTGCCTCTTTAACCAAAGCCTCCCCACTGAGGCTGTGGCTGAAAGCAGGGTTGCTGAGGCTGGTGTCCCCCTTGGTCATGAAAATTAGTCCGACAAAATTTTCCCTGTTTCGGGCTGTACATAGAGTGCACGGTGTGGACAGCCTTACTAGTCTTGTAACTTGGAAATGATCTTCTCCGACTCTTCTCTGAAGAGCACGGAGCCTCAAAAGGAGGCATTCAGAAGGTTCAACTGTACATCTGGTGTGAACCCTGAGACCCAGAGCCACGAATGACACTGGAGACAAATGCCTGAGGCAGCCGCCCTTGTTGATGTGTCCGCAGAGTCGTACGCAGATCTCAAAACATGCGTACCAATGTCCGAGCCCATCTGGACCAATTTTGCAAGCTCTGCCTTTTGTGGGCAGTTGGGCATACCTTGCAGGATGTCCAGCTCTTGTTCCCAGAGGGCATTCTGGAACTGGACCATATGGATCAGGAAGTTGAGACTCCTGATGCTGCAAGTGGCAGACATGTACACCTTTCTGCCCAATGAATCCAGCTGCTCAGACTCCCTGTCAGGTGGCTGAATGTGCAGGTGTTTGGGCCTCTGCAAATGATCATGAACCACTGAAATCACCACTGAATCTGTGTCTGGTTGTTCGGCCAGAAAGGGATGGTCCTAAAGTGCCCAGTAGAGACAATGTGCTTTCTTGGGGACTGTGGAAGATGAATGTGGGCACCTCCAGGTTGCTTGGGTAACATCCTGGAAGGTGTTCACCATAGGTGGGATTACCACAGGCTTGGGATCTTTTTGGCATAGGTATTTTGCCAGCCTCAAGCGTGCCGGGTCAAGGGCCTTCGTATCCCACCCCATGTTCTCTTGTATGTGGCACATGACCGCCATAAAACTGGGATCATCTGGTGGAGATTTTGGCTGATCCTCCATATCCCTAGGCAGAGATTTGACATCAGAAGTGGGAGGAGGGGAGAGTCTGAGTCAACATATGTGTCTGAAGAAGAGGGGAATGGTGAGTGTCGTCTCCTTCACTTGTGCCTGTGTAGATCGGGCAAAGCGGAACGTGAGGAACTCCTAGAATGAGACCATCTGTGCCTGCGCTTGTCTGGATGCTTTCTAGGACTGCAAGGCAAACGTGGTCTCCCAGTATCCTCTATGTGAGGCTGTAGGACTTCTGTATCCTTTGGTGGAGGTTCGGGAACCGAGTCAGGTTGAGGTGGAGGAACTGGGCCTGGTTTGGGAGTCAGGTCCGGTTTCATGGTCTCCCACCAGTGAGAAAAGAGTTCCTTAACTTGGGACATGTTTAGCCTGGGGGAGCTAGGAGCTGGTTCAGGCATTGGTGTCCCAGTGCCAGCATCAGGCAGGTCCAGCATCACTGGCAGCCAAATGGGTGACGACAGTGGGGCCTGGTCTTGAAGGTCATCATCAGGTTTGGAGGACAGATGTGCTGGCGTCCGGTCCTCGGGCGACGGAGAGATTTCGGAACTGGTGTCAGGTCTGGCCGGAGTCACTGGCATCGGGGTAACCTTAGCCGGTGGTGGCAGAATGGCATCCAGAGGACCGGGTGGCACAGCAATGGGCTGAGGTTGGCTTGTGTGCTGTTCACCAGGTGCCCTTCCAATGCTGGAGGCTGAGGGTGGTCAGGAGGTTTATGAGTCTTGTCCGATGGACGCTGTTCTGATATCGGAGGCTGACGGCAGTCAGAAGACTTAGACTTTGGAGGCAAAGATGAAGCCCTACCAGATGAATGTCCGGAGGACTTTTTCCCTTCCCGGAAGTCGGCACCAGAGAAGGAGGCTGAGCGGGAGGAGGACTTACCTGAGTCTGCGGATTTCCCCGATGAAGCCCGGGAAGGGCGGACCTTAATCGGCTGAAGGGAATCCGATGAGCTGGTGGATGTGGAGACAGAAGCCGAACCAGTCACGGGAGCTGCAGGTTTCAGGGTCGTCAAGCGGGACTCATGGCCCAAAGAGCCAGATCTGGAGGCCGCGTGTGATCTGGAGGACCGGAACCTCAAGTGGGATCTCTCTCGTACCTTGCACTTCTCTTGATGCTTCTCCTTATGGTGTTTTTTCCTAGCAGGCTAGCGGTCTGGTGAATCCCCTCTAGATGAAGAGTCTCACTGCATGGCTGCCAGCTGTTGTTGTGCGAGGAATGCTTGGAGTGATTTCTGGTGCCTTATGTGGGTCCTGCTGTTAAAGGCCTGGCAGTGAGAGCAGGTGCCAGTGTCATGGTCTGGGCCCACGCAAAATAGACAAGCAGAGTGACCGTCCTTGGAGGGGATCTGATGCCTGCAGGAGCATTTGTTGATGTGCCCCATCGGTGGAGTGGACATACAGAAGATTTGTTTCGAAAATCCGAGAAAAAGGTGAATTGAAGTAAACTGTAGTTAGTACTGGTGAAGAGCTACCCGAGAGCCAACTAACACAGGTGACGGTGGGAAAGAACTGAAACACGTGTGGACCATCGCCTCCTATATACTGGATGGCACATTGGGGGTGGAGCCGAGGTCAGGAGGGTGGTCCCCTAGGTACTGCTAGAAGAAATTTGCCATGATCTGCCGCCAGGTGACGTCAGTCCTACGTGTTATTACCTGCGGCAAGAGCTTCCTCTCGAAGTAAGATCTAACTTTATGTTTATGGAAATAAAGTTGATGACTGCAATAAAACTTGTGTTTTTGAATAAACTGAATTTCTCGTAATTTTTGAGCTGGGCTGGTGAAAATCCTGTCATGCTGGTGGATTTTTCCAGTTACTAACCCTGCTAGCTAGTGGCTGAAAAAGATAGTTTCAACCCCTGAAATTGCAACATATTTAACAAAGGGGTTGGTAACGGGTGTTACATTGTAAATCATACTGCACTATTGGTTGTTTAGTAATGTGATGGAAGCATTATTTTGATGCTTAGTGTTGTTGGTTGTGAAATGTTATTCAACCTGTTCTTGCTTTTAATTTGTTAGAGTTTAGTTATAACAAAAAGAGAAAGGCATTTATATCAAGGGTTACTTTAAAGTTGGTAAGGGAGGTAGAAAAAGGGTAGACAACACTTAGTTTAAAAGAAAAAAATTACTCACCTTAGTAATGTTGTTTCTTCTAATGGAGTCTTGCTATATTATGACATATGCAGTGAGTCCCAACCTTTGAACTGCTCCGGAGGTAAAAGAGTTAACTTTCCATGCCAGGCATGGAACGCTGAGCTCGAGCTCGGTTGAAACTCTGTGTGTTGTTCTTCAAACTTAAACCATCAGATCTTTATGAGCTAAACTCACTGAGGTCCTGTGTGGAAGCTGTAAACCTACACTAGCCAACTGGCTACTAAACATAAGAACACATTTTTTGGTCCCAAAACAAAGACTCAAGTCAGCAGACCCAAAAAATGAAAAACACAACACCAAGTCACCCCAAGAAAGGAGGGGTGAAAACAACAAGGTGGGCACCTACTAAGTGCCAACACTGCACTGCCCACCCACATCCCAAAAACAGAGGTTCTGAGAGGGGCAGGCTGGGGGGAGGTCATAATATAGCAAGACTCCATTAGAAGAAACAACATTACTAAGGTGAGTAATTTTTTCTTCAAACAACATGAAGTCTTGCTATATTATTACATATGCAGACTACAAGGCAGTACCTCCATGGAGGAGAGACAGAACCTACTTAGGAAATAGGCTCTGAAGCACTGCTGTGCCAAACCGAGCAGCACTCCTAGCCTGGATGTCCAGGGAGTAATGCTTGTTAAAAGCGTGAACTGTTTTCCAGGTAGCTGCTTGACATATCTCTAGAATAGGGATGTCCCTGGCAGCAGCCAGGGAAGCAGCTGTACCTCTGGTAGAGTGAGCCCTCAGGCCTGAGGGAGGAACCTTACCAGTTTTCATGCAAAATTGGATACAAGAGACAATCCACCTGGCAATGGATCTTTAGCAGCTGGTTTCCCTTACCAACCTCATCATAAGTGAGGAATAGTTGGAGGGAGTCAAACCTGTGACCCTTGGTACGCTCTATGTACTAACTAAGGGCTCTCTTCACGTCTAAGCTGTGCAGCCTCCTCTCGCCAGAAGAGGAATGGTCAGTGAAGTACACTGGAAGAGATATGGATTGATTAAGGTGGAAATCTGAAACCACCTTAGGCAAGAACTTCCTGTTAGTCCTGAGGACCACCTTATCTCTATGAAGGAGATAAAATCAGGCTCCACTGACAAGCTTGTAATTCACTTATGCGTCTGGCAGAAGTGATGGCTACCAGAAACACAGTCTTCCAAGTCAAGTACTTAAGCTCTGCTGAAGACAAAGGCTCAAAGGGGGGTTGCATAAGCTGAGCAATGCAAACATTAAGATCCCAGGCAGGGGCAGGGTCCCTGAATGGAGGGGTGGTGTGAAGCAATCCCTTGAAAAACTTGGAGAATACAGGATGAGCTGAAAGAGAAGAGGGCTTACCTGCTGAAATAAAAGCAGACACAGCTGCCAAATGCACTTTTAGGGTAGCTGGTCTCAGCCCCAAGGTATTTAAGTGGACCATATAATCCAGGACTGTGGGTAAATCAGCAGATTCTGGGGAAATATGCTTTCCAGAGCACCATATGGAAAACCTTTTCCATTTGGAATTATAAGTAACCCTGGTGGAAGGTTTCCTAGAAGCCTTCAGGATATCCATTACACCTTCGGAGAGGTGTAGATCAGCAAAATCTAACTCTTCAAGAGCAAGGCCTTGAGATTGAGAGATTTGAGGTTCGGGTAGCAAACCCTCCTCTGAGCACAGGTTAACAGGTTGTGATTCCTGGGAAGACACAGGGGAAGATGGACTGCTAAGGACAGTAGGAGTGGATACCAGGGTTGTCTGGCCCAGTCTGGAGCAATCAGGATCATCTTGCAGGGCTGAGATCTGATTTTGACTAGCACTTTGAACAGGAGAGGGAAGGGGGAAAAGCATAGAGAAACTTCCCTTCCCAATTGAGAACTAAGGCATCCAGAGGGACTGAGCCCAACACTGGGGGCCTGCACAAAAAAGGGGAAGTTGGTGATTGTCTGGGGCTGCAAAAAGATCTATCTGCAGGGTGCCCCTATCAAAAATATCACCTCAAGACCAGGGGTCCAGTGACCATTCGTGATGGCCCTGGGAAATCCTGCTGAGAGCATCTGCCAGGACATTGTCCTTGCCTGGGAGGTGAACTGCCGTAAGGGAGGTGTTGAGGGAGTAAGCCAGAGACCACAACTTCATTGCTTCGGTGCACAAGGCCGTAGACCGAGTGACCCCTGGCTTGTTGATGTACCACATTGTGGTGGTGTTGTCTGTTCTGACCTGTACAACTTTGTTCTGAACCGATTTGGAAAAAGCTTGAAGTGCTAGAAAAACTGCTCTGAGTTCCAACAGATTGATGTGGAGCAGAGATTCCTGAGGGGACCACAACCCCTGGGTAGTGAGATCGCCCATGTGAGCTCCCCACCCCAAGAGGGATGCATCTGTAGTAAGGATTAAGGAGTGAGACTGAGTGACAAAAGGAACCCCTTGTCTCAGATTGCTCTGATCCTGCCACCACTGTAGGGCCTGGATCAGGGTTCGAGTCACTGGGATCAATTTGGTTAGAGGGTCTTTCCTTTGAGACCAAAAGGCTCTCAAATGGAACTGGATGTCCCTCATCTGAAATCTTGCTCCCTGCACTACTGCTGTAGAAACAGCCATGTGCCCCAGGAGCAGTAGAAAATGCCTTGCTGGTCGAGAGACCTGCAGAGTGAACTAGGAGGCCAGAGAGACCAGGGTCCTTGCCCTGTCCAAAGGAAGGAAGGCTCTGGCTTTCTCTGTGTTCAGCTCTGCATCTATGAAGGTGAGGAGCTGGACAGGCTCTAGAACTGACTTTGAAAGATTCAGAAGGAAACCTAGAGAGGTGAGCAGTTGCTGAGTTATCTATAGGTGTAACTTGACTTGGTCTGGGGACTGGCCTACTATGAGCCAATCGTCCAGGTAAGGGAAGATGGCAATTTTTTGCCTTCTTAGGGAAGCAACTGCTACTACCAGGCATTTTGTGAATACCTTTGGAGCAGAGGTGAGGCCAAAGGGCATTGCTCTGAATTGGTAATGGCCTGAGGGCAGCTCGAACCTGAGGTACTTTCGATGGGAGCTTCTGATGAGAATATGTAAGTAGACATACTTGAGGTCCAGGGACACTAGCCAGTCCCCTGGCCTTAGAGAGGGTAGAATAATTCCCAGAGTCACCATTCTGAATTTTGGTTTTAAAAGGTGCTTGTTTAAGTATCTGAGATCCAGGATGGGCCGCCATTCTCCTGTCTTTTTTGGGGTAAGGAAGTACCTGGAGTACAATCCTTTGCCCTGGTGTAGGGGTGGAACCCTTTCCACAGCTCTGAGAGCCAGGAGGAAGAGACCTCTGCCTCTAGGGCAAGTGTCTCTGGTGGATTTGCAGTGGAAAAGATCTGGTTCTCATCTTTGAAACCTTTGAAGCTGAGAACCAGTCCCTGGCTTACTACTTCCAGGACCCACTTGTCTGATGTCAGAGACTCCCAGTCCTGGACAAAGTAAGCCAGCCTGCCCCTACAGGTAGCTGAGAATCGGCCCTGGCAAACCCAACAGGGTGCCTGCTTGGCAGGGGCTTTGGGCTGAAGGGTGGAAGCAGGCCTGCTTGTACCCCGTCTGCCTCTCCCTCTAAAGAACCCCCTTGGGCATAAGCAGAAGAGGAGGCCTGGGCTTGGTAAAAAGGCCTATGAAATGGCCTGTCCCTGCCCCTGGGAAGCTGCCTTTGAGGAGTGGCCTGCCTTTCCTTGGCCTGTGCACTCCTATAGGTGGTCCTATACTCATCCATTTTCTTCATGTAATTCTCTGTCTGCTCCCCAAACAGAGAATTACCCACAACAGGAAAATCCATGGCTTTAGTCTGGGTATCCTGTGACAGGCTAGTACATCTGAGCCAAGCCATTCTGTGAAGTGCCACAGATGTAGCTATGACTCTGATGACACATCATTTGAGTCCACTGCAGCATGGAACTGCACCTTGGATGCCTCAATACCATCAGCAGCCACCTGCTCCAGCTCCTTGGCAAGCTGGCCAGGGACCTGTTTTGCTAGAGCCATAACAGTATCCCATCTGGATTTCTGATATCTAGCAACATAAGCCATATAATTTGCCTGTCTGAGTCCCAAGGATGCTGCCATGTACTGTTTCTTTGCCATGGCATCAATGCTCCTGGAGTCCTTGTCAGGGGGGTGTGAAGCCAAGGGAATATTTACCTTGTCACAGGCTGCAGCCTGCACTACCCCAACATGGCTGCATTGTTGTGTAAGGAACTCCGTATCAGAGCCTGACAATGTGTACCTCTTGTCCATTCTCTTATCCACAGGAGGTATAGTATGAGGAGTTTTTAGAATTTTAAATGTCTGTTTCCCAAAAGATGTATGCAAGGGAACAGACAGTCTCCTAGACTCTGGGATATCCATCATTTCCACAAGGTCAGGCTCCTCTTGATCATCCACAGCTTCCTCCATAGGGAGCTGGAGGGTTTCAACCACTTTTTTATAAAACATAAAATGAGAAGGGGACGCAGAAAGCCTAGGAGGAGACACTCCTGAAGGTCTGTCTGGGGAGATGTCCGGGTCAATGGGCACATCCAGACTTTCAAATCACATTCACTCTCCTCATACTCCTCTTCCCCCTCCTCCGGTTCATAATATTCCTCTAAATCATAATCTTGAACCGTGGAACCAGCCGAACCGGCGCCTACTTTATAGTGCCGGTTCGGTCAGAACCGGGGAAAGCGACTGGACAATTTTAATCGCTTTGGCTATTTCTTCAGCGGTTGGAGAGGAAAGTTTTGGCTCCACACCAGCTGATTTCCTAGTCCTTTTTGCTGGAACCGACTCCTCAGAGTCGGTTCTCCTTTTGCCCGAGGAAGTCTCGCCCTGGTCAGAGGGCACTCCCTCCGGTTCGGTTGGAACCGAACCGGGCTGGCCATCCGGTTCAGCGGACATTTTGGCCTCCCTTTCCCTGAGCCTACCAACTCTCTTTTCCAGGGTAGCTGCAGGAACATTTTTACAAATCTGGCAGTCTGCATTGAGGTGGTCAAACCCCAGACAATAAACACAGGTGGTGTGGGGGTCAGCCTTGGCAAAGACTTCCCCACACACACTGCAGTGTTGAAACCCAGTGGGCCCAGTTTTTCTTTGGGGTTTCTCAGACATAGTGCCAGTCCTAACCAAACTTACCAGTTTATGGCAATCTGCCAGGTAAGACCCTCTTATCGGTTCCCAACCGTGTCACGGGTCATGGAAAAAACCGTAATAAAATCCGTTTTTTTTAGAACCAATAAGAACTGGTAACCACACTCTAAATCACAGATTAAGATATTTTAAACAACCTGATCGGTTCAAACCAAACCGAAAAACCGTTTACAAGTTCCACACAGAAGAGAAATAATGTAAACCTATCTAGTACTCACAAATACCACAGACAGAGTCTGAACCGACCGGTTGCAGTTTAAATTCGGTCGAAAACCGAGAAAAACAATACTTTAAGCGACAAAATGAACGAGGCAGAAGGAGAATCTCGCGGAAGCGACTGTTCAGTGGTAGAGTAAAGAATCTGACGGTTTAAGTTTGAAGAACAACAGACAGAGTTTCAACGAGCTCGAGCTCAGCGTTCCATGCCTGGCATGGAAGTTAACTCTTTCACCTCCGGAGCAGTTCGAAGGTTGGGACTCACTGCATATGTCATAATATAGCAAGACTTCATGTTGTTTGAAAGCAGCTCACTTGTTTAGCAAAAAATATATAGTATCAATAATTCATGGTACACGTTCAAGTGAGGTAAAAACAACAAAGACGAAGGAAAATAATAGAAAATACACTATCGGGGTAAGGTATATAAGGGAAAAGTGTATAGTAAAGTGTCAGCCTAACAGGCTATAGGAGTAAACACTCCATCTTGGGTAGGTGTACAAGGATAGAACAATAACAAAAGGAGAAAACTACTAACACACTATCAAGAGTAGTGTAAATAAATAGAGTCTAAATAGCACAAGGAAGGGTAGGAATTAAAAATGCTAGGAGTGGTGCAGTGTAGTGGTTGTGGGGCATCAGTATTCAAAGAGACTTTCTGGAGACTGCAGTGTTGCCTAATCTGTATGCACCTCTTTGGGTTGAGGGAGGAGGTTGGTAGACTCCAGTCCCAATTGGCTATGATGAGGGTAACCTCTTCCCCACCAGGGACCACCAAATCTGACACTGCTACCTCACAAGGAGCCTAGGAAGAGGACAAGCTGGACTGTGGTGGGCTCGGGAAGGGCAGGGAAACTGGGCCAGCAGCACATACCATAAGCAGTACCACAACATAATTCCTATGCTGCCTTGGCAGGACGAGACAGCCAGGATGAGGCACCCAGGGGTAGGTCTAGCGAGGATGTAGGGATCCTTCATAAAGGAGACCTAATGGAGGGTGGTAGAAGACCCCAAAGGAAAAGGAAACAACTTCTGACGTGGGACTTGATTGTCAGGGGTACGGATTTGGGAATAGGTAAGGGTGGAAGAGGGAGGTTAAGTGACTACCAGATGCCACAGTACCCAGTGGCTGAATATCAAATGGAAGGAGTAATATTGACAACAACCAGGCAGGAGAGAGATCTTGGTGTAATTATCTCAAATGTTCTAATGACCTAAAGGTAGCCAGGCAGTGTATGGCAAGGCAGTTGAGAAAGCTAGTGGATGCTACGGTGCATAGGGAGAGGTATCACCAGCAGAAGTAAGGAGGTGGTGTTACCAGTAAGATCTCATTTAGAATACTGCACACAGTTCTGGAGACCACATCTACAAAAGGGCATAGACAAAGTGGAGGCAGTCCAGGGGACAGCAGCTAAAATGGTGTGGGGTCTTCAGTAGAAGACTTAGGAGGAGAGACTAATGGAACTCAGTATGTACACCCTGGAAAACAGGAGGGATAGAAGGATATGACAGAGACATATAAGTACCTAAAGGGGGTAAATAAGGTACAGTATGGGAGTCTATTTCAGAAGAAAACATGCTCAAAAACAAGGCGGCATGATATGAAGCTGAAGGGGTTAAATTCAGGAAAGATGTTATAAAGTTCTTTACAGAAAGAGTGGTGGATGCCTGGAACAGTTTACCGGCTGAAATAATTGGGGAGAAAACAGTGAAAAGGTTCAAGAAAGCTTGGTATAAACATAAGAGAATCTTAGGGGAAAGGAATGAATGGAGGGAGGAAAAACTGGAGATGAAGCAGGATCTGCAGAGTTATTGTAGGTAGGGTTAAATGAGCAGACTGGGTGGACCAAGTGGTCCTTATCTGCTGACAAATTCTATGTTTCTATGTAAACCTTCCAAATCCCTGTTTTGGAGCTGTAGCTGTTAATTAAATAGAATATTTTCTTAGGTTTTTATAAAGTACTATAAACACACTTTTAAATAATATGAAGATTTCAACTGTCAAGGTGATATCACATAGGACTCAGGAAAATACAATACAATACAATACCACTTACACAATCCATTATTTAGACAGTTAAAAAATCATGTGAATAAATTGGTGTTTACACAGATAAAAGATTTAATAGCAGCTGTAGAAAATGACAAGCTTCAAGCATTAGATAATTGCATTTCTATCTAGAAATGCCCCCCACCTCTTACAGAAACTGATCAGGCTGTGACTCATGCTGGTTAGCATACTGTGACAGGGAGCTCCTGCCACTGTTGAGGACCGATCTTTTCTTAAATCTGTTGCAACAGTTGTTCTATTTTCTTAGCCTAATCTATCCTTTACAATTTCTAGTCCATAAGGCCGGCCGCCTAAGGGCACCCCCTTCCCTTTCTTGACTATGCTATAGTGTCCTCTTTAACTTTCCTTTTCCCTCTCAGGTTCTCTTACAGGAAGGTTATAGTGGTGACCTCCAAGCTGATGTAAAACAACAGGTTGTGTTTATCATTGTTGGATTTAGTATGTAATAGCACTACTGTGTCATAAAATACCTTGATGCATTGCATATACCTTCTGTTTATGAAACCTGTAAATGTTGAAAATACCATGGCACTAGGTGTTTTTGATAAAGGTAAAAAGTGCTAGATGACTGTACTATAACAATTGTTAGTTGTGCTATTTGACTTCAGCAAACATCCAGCATTATGGCAGGGGCTGCATTTTAGCTGTTGGGCACTAAAGTGTGGTAATATCAGCTACCTAGCTCTTTTAAGAGTTACTTTGGTGCATTTTATTGAACTTAAGAGGTTTAAACCCCTCACTTTGAGTGCTACAAACAGGAAGCAGGAAGCAGTCTGACTTCCTGTGTAGCAACATTTAATGCTCACCACAGTGAGCAGGCGAGCATGGCCGTATGAGAGACGCAGAGACACGTGGATCTGCGTGTGTCTGCTGTGTCCGCTGGAACCACTGGAAAGCTGGAGGAAACTCTACTTTTAGAAACAGAGGTAACTGAGCAGCAACTACTTCAAAATGAATATTACTGAAGGATTTGTAACCCTGCAGACTGGGGAAATAGCAATGCTCTGTATACTATGTAACACATTTTGTTTGGAGTTCTAATCAGGCTTTACTGGCCTAAAGTGTGAGGTATGCCTACAAATACAGGCATTAAATAGTAGAATTAAAGAACTAGAGCTAATCATAAATACACTTCATAAAGAACAAGAACTAATTAAAGCTAACACTGCCCCTATAGCTGAATCAGTAAATGTCATTAAACAACCAAATATAGCCTCCACTGACTGCCTTAAAAGAGCAAGAGAACAAGATAGTGGGTCAGAGGAAGAATGGAGCCCAGTAAGGAACAAAAATAGGGAAAAAAAAAGGCAGGAGATGCATGGAATTTGCTATACCACTTCATAACTGATATTCACCTCTATCATCAGAAGGAAATATGTGCGCTGAGGGTACAGATAATAGGAACAATATTAATCAGGGTGAGAACTGTCAAAATGTTAATAAATCCTCACTGACTTGGACTAATAAGCCTGTCCCAACTGTGACTTCTACTGCACCATTAGATAGCACAAGTAGTGTCACTGACCGATCCCCTAGCCCAGGGTTTGAAATACCAACTGAAAGTATAGGCAATGACTCAGTTATTTCCAATGGACAGATAAGGCAGGTTATAGTAATGGGAAACTCCATTACAAAATATACAGTCAGCTACATTTGTAAAAAAAGACAAAATGAATACAATGTGCCTTAGTTACGGGGTGCATGGATTCGAGATATTGAGAGAATGGCCCCCAAAATTGTTAATACTTCAGGTAAAAATCCCTTAATAATTGTTTACGCTGGGACCAACAATGCTTTTAAATTCTCCACTGATAACATTAACGAGGATTATATGAAACTAGCTGAAACACTGGGACAGAATGGAGTGTGAAGTATGCATCTCAGAAATCCTCCCAGTGCCAAGAGCAAGTAAGGCACACCAAACTAAAATTAAACAAATAAATGAATGGCTTCACAAATGGTGCCTCCAAAATGACATTCATTGTATTACCCACTGGGAAAGGTTTGATGGAGACAACAGTCTTTATTGCTGGGATGGACTTTACCTGAACAAAAAACGTGCTGGTGTACTGGGACGCTGTCTTTCGAAAGCAATTGAGAACATTTTAAACTAAAAATTAAGGGGAAAATATGGAATAACTATGTTAAAACTAACTTTTCAAATGATTCCTATACTATTCTAACATCCAATGCAAGAAGTTTGTCATTAACTAAACTTTCAGAACTAACAAAAATTCTAATAGATAAGGCAATAGATATTGTGGCAATAACTGAGACTTGGTGGGATGATACATCAGACTAGTACACCAATGTCCAGAATTATACTACTTTAAAAAAAAAACAGAAGTAATAAAAAGGGAGGTGGTGTGTGTTTGTTTGTATCTAATAATATAGATGCATCTGAATGCTTTCCTAATAAACACTCACCAGACTTGGAAGGTGTATATGTTAAGGTCAAACCACAAATTGGGAAGAGTTTCATCATAGCCAATTATTACAGACCTCCATCAGTAGATCTGCACTATGACCAACTATTGATAACAGAAATTGAACAGATCGCCTCAGAATACGATTTGATAGTGGTTGGTGATTTCAACCTCCCCGGAACAAATTGGGAGAACCTAACTACTAGATCAACCCTGGAAGGTCTACTTTTAGACTCATTTATTAATGCTGGACTGGAACAAATGGTACAAGATGCAACTAGAGGATCCAGCATTTTGGACTTGGTACTCACAAATCTATCATCAGATATTTCTATCCCTGTTGTTACCAGCCCCATTGGCAACAGTGGTCATAATGCTATAACCTTCAGTGTTCATAAGCAAAAGAAATGGTTAAGCAAAATACGCTATGAATATAACTATAATAAAGCAGACTACATCAAAATTAACAGAGTTATCTTGGGATACAACTGGGTGACTTTGTTCAAGGATCTGACTGTTGAACAATGTTGGACTCTAATGAAGTCCATCATTGTTGAACTAGAACACTTGTATGTTCCCAGGATAAAAACACACAACCAAAAAGGGAAAATACCAGCGTGGTTAACCAGAGCAGTGAAAACCAAATCTCCAAAGAAGAGAAAGCTTTCAAGAAAATGAAAAAAAGCAGGACAACACTAAGCATTGCAAATTACAAAAAAAAAAAATTAAGGAACTGAATTTAAATTAGCAACAACAAAAAATACTAAAGCATTTTTTTCATACATAAATCCCAATAAACAACACAGTTTTGATTCAATAACTTTACAAGATAGTAACAGAGAACTGACAGGCCCATTCAGTATAGGTAATAAAATAAGTGCTTTCTTTGGATCTGTATTCAACCCAGATCGTAGGGTAGAGTTCTGACATGAAGGATCTGTTCCGCCAGATCCTATAACTAAAGATGAAATAATAGGATCAATCAAGAATAAGAGATCAGATTTTGCGGTAGGTCCGGATGGTATAAATTCTAAATTCATTAAAAATACTATGTCTGCCATTGCCACTTCCCTCACCCTGTTATTTAATAAATCTTGTATTTCGGGTAAACTACCCTCAAATTGGAAACAAGCCATAGTTGTTCCCATTTACAAAAGGAAAGGGAATTGGAAGGAGGCCGAGAATTATAAGCCAATCAGCCTTATGTCTGTGGTGTGCAAGGCCATAGAAAGAATTCTTAAAAACCAAATTGATAATCAAATAGAAAATATGAGTCTTAAAGATCACAAGCAACATGGATTTATTAAGGGTAGATCATGCACTACCAATTTGATCTCTTTCTATTAACCAATCAGTAAATCACTGGACAAGGGCATACCTGTGGATATAATTTATCTAGATTTTAAAAAGGCCTTTGATAAGGTCTCACATCACATATTAATAAATAAACTTAATATCAAAAATAAATCAGCATGTTATAGGGTAGATAGTAAACTGGCTAACAGACTGGTCACAAGTGGTAAAAATACATAACACATTATCATACCCAACTCTAGTTTCGAGTGGAGTCCCGCAAGGATCCGTTCTAGGACCATTACTATCTGGTGTATATATAGCTGATTCACAAAATGGACGTACAAGTCTTAGTTACAAATTCGCAGATGATACCAAAATAAGCAGAGAAGTAAAAGATGGCAATGATATTTCATCACTACAGAAAGACTTAAAAGTGTTGGAGAAATGGGCAAGAGACAATAATATGTCATTTAACGAGGATAAGTGTGTAGTAATGCACCTACGTCAGCAAAATCCACATGCTGAGTACTATCTTAATGACAAATTATTAAAGGAAGTTCAGTCAGAAAAAGATCTAGGGATCCTAGTAAAAAATCAACTACTCTCTGGGAGTCACAGTAAACAGATTGCTACTCAGGCTAATTTCATTTTAAATTCCATCAAAAAATCCTTTATAAGTAGACAAGAACCATGTGTTCTAGCATTATATACAGTAACTCCTACATAAGACCACACTTGGATTATGGAGCTGCATTTTGGGCACCCTACATGACAAAAGATACCAAACTACTGGAAGGTGTTCAAAGGAGAGCAACTAAGCTAATCCCAAGATTGAGAAATCTTGATTATACAACAGGATGTAGGGAGCTAAATCTCTACCCTGTTAATGTAAGGAGAACTAGAGGTGATGCTTTGCTTCTTTATAACCTACTTCAAGATAAAAATCTTATGCAAGAATGTGGGATAAGAAATGCTTCTAAACCAACTGTCCTAAGGTGCAATTCACGTCAATTGTTTGTACCTAGAGCAATAAAGAAGAAGAGAAAATGTTTCTTCTCAAACAGAGTAACCAGACAATGGAATAAACTGCCACAATTTGTAGTCAGCTTGGATACAATGGATCAGTTTAAAAGGAATCTAGATATATATGTACAAAACTGGGAAGATAACTGAATATCCCACATAGTGTGGGGGGAGGGTAGACTTGATGGGTCTTAAGGCCTTCTTCTACCAATCCAAACCGTGTAATGTAAATTGCCTATCATTTAAATAAGCACCTAGATATGGCTAATAAAAAAATAAAACAATGTACATTACAATGCTGGTATAATTTCAGTGGCTGTATATATTAGTTACAACTCCCCCACCATCCCCACCACTCCCAACAAATATATTGTGTATGTAAGTGTATTAAAAATAATTTTTGGGTTTGGAATTCCATTTTGGTCATTTATTCCAGGAATTCATGACACGGTTGGAATTACTGAAAACAAGTAGTTCTTTTAAGTCTCCTAATTCAGAGGGCAGGACCTATTTAGCCACAGTTTCAGTCTGATCCAGTAAGGATTATATCTTTGAACATACCAGAATGCTCTTTTCTAAAATACATGCTTTTAAGAAATTTTACAAATATTAAGAGTGTGTGATATCCAGAGTACATTGTTTATAAAAAGGTTGTGTAGGCACGGTAGGCAGTTAAGTATAACATGGATATGACTGATTTCCAGTGAGAAGCTTTATGTGTCACTTTAGCTCCCTCAGCTGTACACTTAGAAATACTTTTTTATGTTGATTGCGTGCATGTGCAAGAAACATATTGAGGCAGCTTTCTCCAGAAGCAGGTTGTGGAGGCGCGGCACTGTTGTGGCCAATGCCCCCACAGCCTGTAAAGCAACCGCTTCTCCCAATGCTGTGACAGTGCTGCTGACACTAGTTCCAGCCAGCCTGCCACCAACTTGTAAAAATTAGCCACTGCAATCAGGGCATACCTGTCATTACAGCGTCAGTCATTCGCTGCAATGAGGGAGTGACCTGTCATTGCAGGGAGGAACCTTGAAACATTGGCATTGTTTGTGAACATGGCGGCAGCTTGTCATCGTGTTCACAAACAATATTCACCCCCCCCCACCAAGGGGTGCCCAATCCCTCGGCAGCATGTACCCCTCCCCGTGTTTGTTTGCCAATGGGGCCCCAATCCCCGTTGGCTTCAGTGCCATAATGTTACCGACAGAGAGCCCACTCCGTCGGCATTATGTAACTCCCAGCTTATATTGTCTGCCGATCGGTGCCCAATCCCGTTGGCATAATACTGCTTTACCCGCCCCCTTTTTCTTGTGTGCTGCATTAGGAGTTCAATCCCCGTCGGCTACAACTGCCCCCAAACAGAAGACTCCATTGGTATGCTGGGAGCCACCCGAGCATGCCATGCCCTATAAGTGAAAAAGCGTTCTACATCTCATTTTTTTACCTGTAAAATGGAAACGGTCCCTCAGCGGTCTCCTGCCCCTCCTCCAACCTCGCCCCACCACTGCGCACCCATCCTCCCCACACCCCCCTCACCCCATACTTACCTCCAGAGTCTGGTGCGATGATCTTCGGTGGACCGGGAACACGTCTGCACTCTTCAAAGCCGACCGTGAACTGAGGAAATGCCGGTAAGCTGTATAATGGAATAAATAGGGTTTTTCAACTTTGATGCATATCTCAGGCATTTTTGGAATTTTGGCACAAATTTTCAACATGGGGTTTCTGGGACCCCTCCTCATGAATTCTGGCACTGTCATGGCGTTATTCAGCCGAAGGTGATTTTGCAGTCACTGCAGAATCCCTTTCAGGACTGATTAACGGCGACAGTGCCGGTGTTCATGGTGGGTTCTCAAAAAAGCCTATACTGCAAATTTGGTGGGAAAATCCCAAAATGACTGTTTTACAAGTGTGTTGTGCGGTTGCTACGCACACTCATAACTTTGCTAATTTGCAATATTTTCAAGCCAGATTTTCAACATTGGCATTTTTCAGACCTCCTTGTGAACAGTACAGCTGTCATTTTCCACATCCTGGCCGAAATGTGTTTTCACACTTCCGGCACAGAATAGCGCAGTCGCTGTGGGAAATCAGTGTTCAGGACAGATTAAGAAAATGACAGTGGCACTGTTCATGAGCAGAGGTCCTAAATTGGCTATGGTGAAAATTTGGTGATGAGACTCTGTAAATGACTGTGTTACAGAATTAGCTGTATTTGTGCAGTTTACGCATACCGTAACTTCACAAGTTATATTTTCAATCAAGTTTTCAACATTGCCATTGTTCTGCACCTCCTTATAAACAGTACAGCTGTAATTTTCACATCCTGGCCGAAATGTGTTTCCGTGCTTCCGGCGCAGAATACCACAGTTGCTGTCGGAAATCAGTGTTAGGGACAGATTAGCATCGAGCGACTTGGGGGGGGAGTGCTGTGGATTTCTTTGTGGGCAGGAAAAGGTGACAACGCAGGCAGGAGTCCAGTACAAAAAGACAGCCTGTGGTGCGGGAGACACAGAACAGTGAGTGAGGGAGGGAGTGAGTGAGGTCAACCAAAACGGTGCAAGGTCTGGCACCAGAAGACATACGAGGAGAGACTAAAGCAGCTTAATATATATACCCTGGAGGAAAGGAGGAAGGGGGGACATGATAGAAACTTTTAAGTATCTCAAGGGGAATTAACAAGGTACAAGAGAGTAGTATCTTTCAGAAGAAGAGATGTGCAAGAACAAGGGTACAATTTGAAGATAGAGGGGGGACAGCTCAGAGGTAATGTTAGAAAGTATTTTTTCACAGAGAGAGTTGTGGATGCATGGAACAGCCTTCCTGAGGAGGTTGTGGAGTCAGGAACAGTAGGAGAATTCAAGAATGCATGGGACAGGCATAAGGCAATTCTAGTGGGGGGCAGGAGGAAGTAAGCTGTTGATTAACTAGAATCTGCAGCTTATCCATCAGGTAGGGAAATGGGCAGACTGGGTGGGCCAAGTGGTCCTTATCTGCCATCAAATTCTATGTTTCTATGTTTCAACAGAGCTCTGTTGGGACTGCTGTAGATTTCTTTGTGGGCAGGAAAAGGCAGCAATGCATGCAGGGGCTGAGTACAAAAGGGCAGCCTGCAGCGGTGGGAGAAACAGAACGAGCGAGTGAGAGCGGGGGAGTGACCGAGCTCAACAGAGCTGTATCGTGACTGCTGCAGATTTCTTTGTGGGCAGGAAAAGGCAGCAATGCAGGAAGGAGCCCAGTACAAAGGCCAGCCTGCAGCGCTGGCAGAAGCGAATGCGAGTGAGAGAGGGGGTGAGCGAGCTCAATGGAGCTGTGCGGGACTTCTGCAGATGTCTTTGTGGGCAGAAAAAATAGCATGAGTAGGAACCCAGTACAAAGGGCAGCCTGCAGCAGCGGAGACACAGAATGGCGAGTGAGGGGAGGGAGTGGTGAGCTCAGCGGAGCTCTGTTGGGGACTGCTGCGGTTCTTGTGAGAGAAAAAGGCAGCAATGCAGGGGCCCAGTACAAAGGGCAGCCTGCAGCGGCGGGAGAAACAGAATGAACGAATGAGAGAGGGAGTGAGTGAGCGAATCACGGAGCTGCATCGTGACTGGTTCAGATTTATTTGTAAGGCAGTAAGGGGCAAATGCAGGCAGGAGTCCAGTACAAAAGCGGCGGCCCGGCGCTCGCAGAAGCGGAGCGAGCAAGTGGGACAGGAGGTGAGTGAGGCCTACAGACTCTGGCGGAACAGCTCGCGGTTCTCTGAGGGCAGGAAAAGGTGCCAGCACAGGCAGGAGCCCAGTACAAAAGGCCAGCCTGCAGCCCCAGCAGAAACGGAATGAGCGCGTGAGAGAGGGGGAGTGAGCGACTTCAACGGAGGTCTATCGTGACTGCTGCGGATTTCTTTGTAGGCAGGAAAAGGCGGCAATGCAGGCAGGAGCCAGTACAAAAGGCCAGCCTGCAGCACTGGCAGAAACGGAATGAGCGAGTGAGAGAGGAGTGAGAGACCTCAATGTAGCTGTGTCGGGACTGCTGCACATGTTTTTGTGGGCAGACAAAGCCGACAATGCAGGCAGGAACCTAGTACAAAAGGGCAGCCTGCAGCAGCGGCAGACACAGAATGAGCGAGTGAGGGAGGGGGAGGGAGTGAGTGAGCTCAACAGAGCTCTGTTGGGACTGCTTCGGATTTCTTTGTGGGCAGAAAAAGTCAGCAATGCATGCAGGGGCCCAGTACAAAAGTGCAGCTTGCAGCGGTGGAGAAAACAGAATGAACGAGTGAGAGAGGGGGAGGGAGTGAGTGAACAAGTTCAATGGAGCTCTATCATGACTGCTGCAGATTTCTTTGTGGCCAGAAGAAGGTGGCAATGCAGGCAGGAGTCCAGTACAAAAGGGCAACCTGCAGCGCCAACAGAAATGGAATGAGTGAGTGATAGAGGGAGAATGAGCAAGCTCAATGGAGCTCTGTCAGGACTGCTGCAGATTTCTTTGTGGGCAGAAAAAGGCACCAACAGAGGCAGGAGACCACTACAAAATGGCAGCTTGCAGCGCCAGGAGAAACACAACGAGCAAGTGAGAGAGGAGGAGTGAGCGAGCTCAACGGAGCTCTATCACGACTGCTGTGGATTTCTTTGTGGGCAGAAAAAGGTGGCAATGCAGGCAGGAGCCCAGTACAAAAAGCCAGCCTGCAGCACTGGCAGAAACGGAATGAGCGAGTGAGGGGGGGGGAGGCTACCCCAACTGGACCCTGTGTAAGGACTGCTGCAGACTTCTTTGTGGGCAGAAAAAGCCACCAAACGAGGCAGGAGCCCAGTACAAAAGGGAAGCCTGCAGCGCCAGCAGAAACAGAATGAGCGACAGAGAGGGGGAGTGACCCACCTCTACTGAGCTCTGTCGGGATAGCTACAGATTTCTTTGTGGGCAGCAAAATGTGCCAATGCAGGCAGAAGCCCAGTACAAAAGAGCAGCCTGCAGCACCAGGAGAAACAGGATAAGAGAGTGAGACATGCAGAGAGAGAGCAACCTCAATGGAGCTCTGTCAGGACAGCTGCAGATTTGTTTGTGGGCAGAAAAAGGTGCCAATGCAGGCAGAAGCCCAGTACAAAAGGGCAGCCAGCAGCGCCGGGAGAAACACAATGAGCGAGAGAGAGGGGGAGAGTGAGCGAGCTCAACAGACCTCTATTGTGACTGCTGTGCATTGCTGTGTGGGCAGAAAAAGGCAGCAATGCAGGCAGGAGCCCAGTACGAAAGGCCAGCCTGCAGTGCTGGCAGAAACAGAACGAGCGAGAGAGGGGGAGTGAGCTAGCTCAACGGACCTCTGTCAGGACTGCTGCAGATTTCTTTATGGGCAGAAGAAGCCGCCAACCGAGGCAGGAGCCCCATACAAAAGTGCAGCCTGCAGCGCCAGCAGAAACAGAATGAGCGAGTGAGAGAGACTCACCTCAACAGAGCTCTTTCGGGACAGCTGCAGATTTCTTTGTGGACAGAAAAACATGCCAACACAGGCAGAAGCCCAGTACAAAAGAGCAGCCTGCACAACTGGGAGAAACAGAACGAGCGAGTGACACAGGGGCACTGAGCAAGCTCAACGGACCAACGCAATCAACATTTGGCATTGACAAATGCTTGTTTCCAGTAGGTGCTGCTGTTAAACAATGGGTCGTTTGCAACCCCAAGCATGTTCAGTGCCCAAGCATGTGCTCATCATGTCAAACGTCATGTCTGACGTCGACATAGGAAGTGTGCGTGGTTCTTTCCATCTTTAGTGTGGGACACCAGTATATGAAGGTGACACACATGAAGCAGAGCTGCCTTCATAAAAGAGAGAGCAGGGAGCCCTGCCAGATGAAACATCCTAGGATGAGTTCACAACTAATTAAACTTAAGCAACATAAATGGAATGACTGTTGCTTACTAATAAGTGATCCATTTCTTTACTTTGTAGGCTGGGAGATTTAAACAGATACTTTAATCAAATAAGAATCCTTCACAGATACATTTACAGGAACGCTAACAGTGCAGCTTTTCACTGTAGAAAAATGCACGGGCATAAGTGAGCATGTGAATGAATCCTCACTTATTTAGTTTAACATTGAACACGGTTTTTACAGTGGGCCATGCACTGGTTTTTATTTTATGAAAAAGTGGCAGCAGTACGGACTGTGTGGCAGAACTGTTTGTGTGAAAAGGGTAGTAGACTCCCAGTAACAGATTAAATTGTTTCCAGCATTTACTGTCGCAAGCATCAGCTGTGCCGCCATTTACCTGTTCCAGTATCAGCCGTGCTCCGCAGCCCTGCAGACAGTCTACAGACTCAAGCTTCTCATCAGCTCAGCCATCAGATGATTCTGCCAGTCACTTCAGCGGGGTGGGGGGTGCAGCAAGTTTAAAATCTCTGCCAGTCCTGGAGTGGTGGCACTCAGCGGATTGCTCAGCACAGTGCTGTCTGCCAAGTCTGCTGAATCAGCGGTATCAGCTGTGGCCAGGCTTCTTGACTTTCTGCTTTTTAATCCATTTTTTTTATCTTGACTTCTTTCTTACTTTAAAATGTTTAAACTCATTTCACTTAGCATCCTGTGTACCAGGGGAGGGCTGGGACTACAAACTATCAGAATAGACCTCGGTAAGCTTTTCTAGTGGTACACTTACATGTATGTCTAAAGTCACTTCCATAAGGCCACAGTTTTACATGATTAGTTTCATTACACCTGAGGTTTTGAAACTGCAGGAAGCTCACTCTTGACTTCTTTTGATGAGGATACAATTTGCATTTGCCTTTTCAGGAGCTTATAGAGATATAACCAATAACTTCACTGCCTCTCAATCAAACTTCTACCAGGTGAAATGTAGCTGAATTAAATGGTGCACAAAGTTATTGACATTATGGCCCAGATATTCAAAAGGGTTACGCCATGTGCAACAGGGTTGCGCATGCGCAAGTCCAAAATGCGCCATTCTGCGATATTCAGCAGGAGGCAGTTACGCCACTGACAACAGGTTGCGCAAGAGAGCAATGCAAATGAATGCATGCTCAACAGGAGGGGGAGGATCCATGTAACCTGTACAGCCCGATATTCAGTCGGGTTGTGCAGGTGTGCATCGCGGCAACCTGCACCCGCACAAGCTTGAGCCAAAAGAAAGGCTTAAGTTGAGGGCCACCCACAGGTGAGCTGCTGCATTGCGGGCGCAACACAGCAGCTGCCATCCCTGGCTGGCCCCCAACTGGTCCTGTGCCCCCCACCAGCCCGATCGCGGGCAGTACAGGTATGAACCCCACATCTCCCACAGCCCGATCGCGGGCAGAACCTGTAGACCCCAGTGCCCGATCGCGGGCAGATGTAACCCTCCCCCAACCGAATACCTCCCTGGTGGTCCAGTGGACCGTAAAGCCCGATCGCGGGCAGAATGTCCAGCACAACTCCCCCACTCTCCTGGTGTCTAGTGTATCATTCACAAATCTGACTGTCATGTGGCGGGCTGCACGCCCATTGGCTGTAGCTCTGCACTACTGGGCGTGCAGCCCTGCCGGACAGTCAGTCGGCGGGCGGGCGGGCGGCAGGCGGTGGATGCTGTCGCTCGCCGCCGCGGGGAGCGGGTGAGGGGCTTCGTGGGTGGGGGGACACTCAGACACCAGGGAGATGTGTGGGAGGAGTTGTGCTGTGACATTCTGCCCGCGATCGGGTTTTACGGTCCACTGGACCACCAGGGAGTTATTCGGTTGGGGAGGGTTACATTCTGCCCGCGATCGGGCACTGGGGGTTCATAGGTTCTGCCCGCGATCGGGCACTGGGGGTTCTAGTAGGTTCTGCCCGCGATCGGGCTGTGGGAGAGTGTGTGGGGGGACATGATCGTGTTCTGCCCGCGATCGGGCTGTGGGAGATGTGTGGGGACATGTACGTGTTCTGCCCGCGATCGGGCTGTGGGAGATGTGTTTGGGGGGGTGTCATGTAACTGTGATGCCCGCGATCGGGCTGTATTGTGCGTCGGTCCCCGACGGCTGCTGCCTGGCAGGGTGGCCAGGAGCAAGTCCTCGGGATCGGCTCGACTACATGCAAATGATCAAATGGGCCATAAATAGATGCAAATGGCCCCTGCGCTTGCATAAATTATGGACTCATTTGCATGTCACCTTGCAATATCGGAAATTTGAGCATGGCGCAATGGTACTTCTTGCCACCATAAGTTAATGCTCAACTCTGGCAACGCGGGTAGCGCCAGTTCACTGCGCGCATTACGCCAAGTGCTGTGGCTCGAAGATATTCAAAGGAGTTGCTCAACAGCGCAACTCCTTTGAATATCACCCCGGCCACACCCCTGCACAACTATTTTGAGCAGCGCAGGGGCTTGCGCCTCAGACTGGCGCAGTTTGAATATCTGGGCCTATATCTACTACTGATTTCAGGAAATATTCACCCCCGTCTTGGCCCAATGACTACTGGTTCCGTTACACAGATCCCAGTGGTACATGGCAATATCCAGATGGCCATGTATTTTTTTTGTAAATATTTTTGTATTGTTTCATGATTTTCTGGAGAGTCACAGTACACATCATACATTCATACATATTTTCCATGGAGTCTATACAGGTATGTCTTTCTTATTATACTCAGGAATTTTTCTTACAATAGCTGTTCTCAGTAATACATTTTGAATTTATTTCATAGTTTCCCTTGTGGTAGTTCCAGGTCTGTCCTTGGATATCTTCCCTTATGGTATCAGGTCAGGTCTATGCCCAGAAATCCAGCGCCACCATTAAGCCCAAAAGGCTGTACATGTCTGGATTTTTAAATTAATCTGGGCTGTCATAAGTTCCATTCTGTATATTTGATAGGTTATATCTTTCCATTCTCTAGAGGTAGGTGGCTCTTTCTGTAGCCATTTCCTCATTACCGTTTTATTAGAAGCCATGAGCAATATGGCTAGCAAGAGCCTTGTGTTCCTTCTTCCTACTTCACTGTTGAAATTTAAAATAAGTGCTATTTCTGGTGTCAAAGCCCCCAATTCGGGGAATAATTCCCCTAATGCCTCCCCCCCCCACACTTCTCTCCAAAATGCTTCCAAATTTGGGCAGCTCCAAAATATATGTTTATGGTTAGCTACTGGTTCCTCACACCCTCTCCAGCATGTCGTTCCCATTTGAGGGTCATATTTCCCCACTATTTGTGGGGTTCTAAAAAATCTTATCAGACATTTCCAGCTGAATTCTCTCCAAGTCAGAGATCTTGTAATTCTGTGTACTGTTGTGTATATCCCTTCCCAATTCTCTTCCTCCAGATTTATGCCTAGTTTTTCTTGCCAACGTTGTTGGGAGTGCATCTTGGTCTCTTTCTGGTTGTTAATTAAAGCTTGGTACGTTTTAGATATTACATGTTCTGGTACTGCTATTTCTATTGTATTAATTATTATTCTCATAAGTGGGTGTATCTCTCTTGGGTCCCAGTGTTTCGCTAATTGGTTCTTAAAATAATGTCTTATCTGGAGAAATCGAAAAAAATCTTGTTTCCCTAAATGGTACTTTTCTTTTAGTGTCTGGAATTGGCAAAAGTCCCCTTGTTCATATAGTTGATAGAATTTGGTAAGGTCCTGTTGGTGCCATCTTGTAAAATTATAATCCTGTTTCGTTGGTTCGAATCTGGGATCTGCTGTCATTTTTTTGTATTAAGTATATTTGGGGATCTTTAGTTTTTTTTAATTATTGATCTCCAAATAGTCAGTAATTGTCTGGTTTGTTTAAATCTGATCTCTTTTCTCATGGTTACTTTTGGTACTGTTTGGCCAAATAAATATTTCTCTATTCCCTCCGATTGGATTCTTCTGTCTCTTTCCAGTGTAGATTTAATCCTTCATCTAAGCACTGTAATATATGTGAAGTTACTGCTGCCTGTGCATATTGTTCTAAGTTAGGTAAGGCAAGACCCCCTTTATTTTTAGGTAGTTGTAAGGTTTTATATTTTATTCTTGTTTTTTTCCCTTGCCATACAAATCTGGATATCATACTATTCCATTTTTTAAAGTCTGATTGCAGTGGGTATATTGGCAGGGTCTGGAATAGGTATAAGAATCTTGGGAGTATATTCATTCTTATAACCTCAATTCTCTGATTCAATGAGAGAGGCAGAGAATCCCATCTCAGGAAATCCTCCCTGATTGCTTGTGTAAGTGGGTTATAATTGGCTTCGAATAAATTGTGTGTTTCCTTTGTTAGATTTATCCCCAGGTATCAAAAATTTATTACTTTTCAGTTTCAATGGGTATCTGGCCTGGATTGTCTCACTTGGTTGGTAGTTTAGACATAACACTTCTGTCTTACTTGTATTTAGTTTATATCCAGATATACATTCCATCACCTCAAGAAGAGAGAATAATTTTGGTATGGATGTTTCTGGTTCTGTTAAATATATTAATAAGTCATCTGCAAAAACTGTTTTATGGGTAGTATCAAGCAATTTGATCCCTGTGATTTGTTCATTTTCTCTAACAGATCTGCATATATAGCAAATAGGGAAGAAGATAAGGGGTAGCCTTGACAGGTACCTCTGTTTAGAGGGAAACGGGTTGAGAATGATGCATTCACTTTTATCATAGCTTGTGGAGATGTGTATATTCGTTGTATTATATTTAAAAAGGCTATTGGGAAATCTTAGAAATTTCCAAGAGACTCTGTCAAATGCTTTCTGGGCATCCATACTCAAAAGTATGGAGGGTTTTTTCCCCTTTTTTATTTCTTCTAGTAAATATACTGTTCGTTTAACATTATCTGCTGTATAACGTTTTATGATAAACCCTGCTTGGTCTTTATTTATAATATGTGGTAATATACTTTCCAATCTTTTAGCCATAATAGCTGTGAAATATTTATAATCCTGATTTAAAACTGAAATAGGACGATATGATTCACAGTTCATTGGGTCTTTATCTGGTTTAAGTATTGTGGATATGTTAGCATATTGCCAGCTGTTTGGAATAGAACAGTTGTCATCTTGTATAGCATTAAATAGCTTAGTTAGTGTTGGGATTAGAGTTTTCTTGAATGTTTTATAAAATTCTGCAGTATATCCATCTGGGCCTGGACTTTTATTTGATTTGGAGTTGCTAAAGACATTACTTATCTCTTGGGAAGTTACTGGATGGGTTAATAGCTTACTTTGTTCCTCTGTGATTTGGAGTAATTTCATATTTGTAAAAAACATTTTATATTTTTCTTCTTCTGGTTCTTGTTGCTGGTGATTTAATTTTGAATAGAATGTTTTGAAACCCTCTAATATAGCCTTTGTTTTATTAAGTATTTTGTCTTGTGTTGGGTGTTTTATTTTAGTTATTGTTGATATAGCCTGTTGTTTTCTTAATCTATAAGCTAGTATTTTAGCCGTCCTGCTTCCCCCTTCATAGTATATTTGTTTCAGATACATCAAGGCTTGTTCAGTTTTTTGATTTAAGATATCTTGTAGTTTTGTCTTTACCTGGTTAATCTGTATAATCGTGTCTCTCTTTCCCTCTGCATGTACTTGTTGCAATCTTTCTAGTTCCAATTCCAATTTTTTTGTTTCCTAGCTCTCATTTTCTTTTGGTGGGTTGCATATGCTATAATTTCTCCCCTTAGAACAGATTTTAATGTGTCCCATAATGTTCCCTCCTGCACCTCTTCTATTGTGTTCACTTGTATTATTCTGGGGATCCATTGCTGTACCTTTTCTTTGAACTGTTTATCTTTAATTAACATATTATTGAACCTCCATTGTTTCATTATTACTTCTTGTTCTGCTTCTAGTTCTATAGTAATAATTGCATGGTCTGATAGGTATATTGGGGAAATATTGGCCTTAAGTATTAAATCTAAGGATTCCGCTTCTACAAAAAAATAGTCTATACATGAATATGTGTTATGAACCCCAGAAAAATGTGTATATCCTCGGGATGTTGGATAACAATGTCTCCAAGTATCTATTTTTTTTTACTTTATCTCTTTATCCCTCCTATCTACTCTCGGTGCCCACTCCTTCCGTCCACTCATGTCCTCCAATCCACCTTCCATGGGATCTGCCTCCCCCTCTCCTTGCACAGTGGGGTCTGTCCCTTCTTGGTGGTCTGGATGGAACTGGAGCAGCTTTCATCCAGGGCTGCCGAGAGGTGTTTTCCGTTTTTCTCCCCTAGATCCCCTACCCTCTGAGATGTCTGGCGCTTGGAACATACGTCCCGAGTGGTGACGTGCTGACGCATGCCGAGCCTCTCATGCGCCGCGACGTCCCCCCTCCCCGGCCCCGGCGAGTGGAGCCGCCTCCATCCCTACCTGATGCCGGTGCTTCCACTGGCTGTGGAAGGGATGCAGAATGCAGGTGCGTTCTTGGTCTCCCACCCCTGAGGGAGGAGAGCATCCGTTGGGATGCTCGATCCTCCCTCTCCCCTGCCGACCCCAGGCCACCCGAGTCCGTTCCCGAACCTGGGTCGATGGCGTAGCACGAGGTGTGGTATCCAGCACCTCAACCCTCAGCACCACCGGGCCGGCCTTCCAAGTATCTATTAAAGCAAGGTCTTTTATAAGTCTCTTGCCATGTTTCTGTCCCCTTCTAGCTTTGGGGGTATTAAGATTTGAGCAATCCTTTACAGGATTCATTAATAAGTTCAAGTCTCCTCCTAGTATTAATTTCCCTTGTTTAAACACTATAATTTTATAGAAAAATGCTTGATATACCGTGGGTTCTGATCCTGGGGGTATATATATGCTTCCCACTGTATAAATCTGGCCTTCCCCGTTTCCCTTCACCAGACTTAATCTACCTTCACCATCCTGATACGATTCTAGCATTTGGAATGTCGAAAATCGTGGTATAAGTATGGCTGAACCTCTCCTACGCCCTCTTGTGTATGTACTAGCCACAACACTTGACATTCCATATTTTAGTAATTTCTGGTGTTAATCTTTTGATAGATGTGTCTCTTGCAATAAAATAATTTGAGGATGCATTTTTCTGAGATGGGAAATTATTTTAGATCTCTTTATAGGGTTACTTAATCCATTGACATTCTGGGACACCACTTTCAGGGTTTTCTTAATCAAAGCCATCTAAATACTCTTGATATTGTTCCCCTGTACTCGTTCTCTTATATCTATTACATTGCCTCTCTTCTATATTGCTTGCACCCCTGAGTTTACTCATGTCTTGTTTTCTTTTATTTGTTTCATATCTCATCCCTTTAGATTCTCCGATGTTTCTGTATCCTGTCCTTTTTTCCTTCCCCCCTCCTAAATAACTATCTCTCTTCCCCTGAGTGTAGCCTATATACATTGTGACTTCTAATGTCAGATTCATCCCTGACAAAGACAGAAAAATCTGTCTAATATGGGCTATTTGCCTTACTGTAGTCCTGCCCTAGGGGTTGTACATATCCCCCATAATGAGAACCTAAATGAAATTGGGTCCTAGCTGAATTTCCTATCTGGCTAACTGGTCCCTTTAAAGAAATTTCTAAATAATAAGTATAATTTCCAACATAAAATATGAAAAAATTAAAAAAGTTAATACAGGTGCCAAGCTCTGGTCGCTTCATCACTCTTTCTCCCCCCCCCCCAAACATATCTCTTGGGTAGCCCATCTTCTTTATTCAATCAGTCCATGTCCTTTTGTTTTTAATTGTCCAGATTATCGGTTTTCTTTTCCTCTATATTCTTCTTCTCGGTTTTATCTAATGTTATTTTGATTTGTTTTTATATACTCTGTTTTCTTCCCTTTCATCCATTCTGTTAGAGAATCCCCTTGATTCTTAGCTTTAAGCAGAGCGCGCCCTCTGGTGGATTTTATTTTGCTATATGCCTTGAGCTCCCACTAGGAGGCCCTTGGCCTTCGCATCCGGCCCAATATTCGAGAACAGCAAGCCTCCCCATCTTGACTGTTTGGTCTCTGCAGAGCTCTCTAGGCCCAGTCCGGGAGCCTCCCCCTGGGATTCCACTAGGAAAATCCTCAGTTTAGCTGGTCCTGTCTTATTGTCTGCCCTTCTCCCAGCCAAGAGTATCCAAAATATTACCCTGTTTCTGTATCCTTCACTTCAGGTGCACCCGCCCCCTCAATTCATCTCTTTTTTTAAGAGATTTTTAAATACTTATCTTTAAGCAAGAAACAGTGGCCAGCTCCCCGGTCACTTCTCTTAAACTATTAAGCATTCTCTGGTGTTCACATCAGGGCTCATTAGTGCCATCCTATAAGCGATCTCTCTCACAGAACCATTTTGGCACTCTTTAGTGGGAACAATCTCCAGAGAACCCCCATCCAGCCTGCTGGGACCTCCTCTCCTTTGATGGGGACATTTATGTACGTCCCCTGAGGGCTTCATCACCCCTGACCTGGCCTAGATCTGCTCCCCAGTTAACCTACCCAGTCTAATCAGAGGGCCTACCTCCTCGTGGACTGTTTTCCCATCTCACCTAGGTGTTGCGCTCTTACTCATCGGCCTACTCAAAATTTAAGAGGATAATCATTGTATTTTATTTGCAAATTGTCCCAATAGTCTCTTTATCTTGTCAAGTACTTCTTGCTGTGTTTCCCTTCCCAGTCTCTTTTCTTTGTTCAGTTCTGAACTCATAGTGTAAGGTTTCCCTGGTAGTTTGGTGGGTAGTTCAAATCCTCTCTGTTTCAGGTCCTCCATCGCATTTGCTACACTACCATATGTGGCCTGTCCATCGGGGTATTGGATTAGAAGTCGAGATGGATAGAGTGTTCAAAATTTCAGCTGCAACTGTCTCAAAATCGGAAACAAAGGTACCTATTCCCTTCTTCTTTGCATTGTTACTCTCACATAGTCATTATTGAAAAACAGTCTCTGTTTTCCCTTGAATATTTTCCCCTTTGCCCATGCTTTCTGGAGTATTTTTTCTTTAGTATGGTAACTCAGAAACTGCACTATTATGGAGCGTGGGCGTATCTCCGGATCCACAGGTTTGGGGCTGAGTGCCCTGTGAGCCCTTTCTATTTCTATGAGAAAGTCCTGCTCTGGATCTATTTCTTCTCTTAACAAATTCTCTATGTAGCCCCTCATGTCTCTGCCCTCACTATTCTCTGGTATTCCATAGATTCGAATATTCTGGTGTCTCTGTCTGTTCTCTGCATCTTCTTGTCTCTCTCTCCCAGGGATTTGGTTATATCGAGAAGCTGGGTGATAGTTGTGTGAATGTGCATAATCTCTGAGGCCTTGTCTGTGTTGTTTTGTTCCATCGTCTTTACTTGGTTCTGTAGATTTGATACATCAGTGCGTAGAAGATCGTGTTCTGAGCGAAAGTCCTGAAAATCCTTTTTTAATTTCTTGTAAGTCTGTTATTATTCTGTCTAACTTGTCGTTTAAGACCAGGTCTTTGGTTTTTGTTTTCCTGCATTTGGGTTTCTTTCCGAATGATACCATCTGGGCCTCCGATAATTCTGATGTCTCCGAGTCCAATTTTTCAGCCCCCGATTTCTCTTCTTCTATTGGTAATACTTCGTATCTGTTCATGGTTCCCTTTTGTGTAGTCAATGCCATCTGTAGGAATTTCTTCATCTATCAAGTTTTTAAGCTGAATTTTGGCTTTTTTTATTGTTTTTCGGGAGAGGTCTGAGCAGAGCTCCAATCTTATGCTGCCATTCGTCCCAGAGCTGCACCGGAAGTCCCAGATGGCCATGTAAATATCAGAAGTATTACCTCAAAATTCGACCAGTTTACAGTTCGAGTTAAACAACATAGGCTAGATATTATCACTCTTTCCGAAACATGGTTAATGCCACAAATTAGGGATTGTTATTTGTATGTCCTGGGCTATCAGTTCTTCAGGTGTGACAGATTTGTTAAACAAGGCGGTGGGTGTGGGTTTTATATAAGGGGTACTTTTAGTGCTACTAAATTGCAGATTTTATCTGGAGACCCTAGCTGTAAATTTCTTGCACTTAAGTTAACACTTGCAGAACACAAGCATCTGATCAGTTCTACAGTTTCCTTCCCCCAATACCCATAAAATTGGGTTGGACACTTTTTGAAATGCTATAAAAAACTCAACAGGAATTCTGAAAAATTGTTTTGGGGGACTTTAATATTGATTAATATTCAACAAATAGTTAATGCTATCAAGATTCCATTGGTGAACTATCTTTAATACAACTTATCAATGGACCGACCCGTACTAACCACACTACTGGTACAAGTGCTACAACTGATTGGCTATTAGTATCTAATGATGAAAGGATAAGAAATGTTTAAAGACTTCCAGATTATTTAAGTGGCTACTCTTCATTATAATGTATCTCGACAAGTAAATGCAAAGGTAATCTCCTGCTATAATTGGGGTCCATGTTTTACCAAAACACAAAATAAATTATTTTAAAAGTACTCTAGGTCAGAGAAATTGGTCCTTCATTGATTATATTCCTAACATTGATTTGGCTTTTGACCTTTTTGGGGGGGGAATTTAACAGAATCTTTGACATCTTTGCTCACCACAGAAATGTTAAAATTAGTGATAATGCACATAAATGGATAATATCTGAATTATTGCATTTGATGAGTGAAAGAGACTGTGTATGGCACAAATTCAGACAGACAAGAGACACTACAAATTTTAATAATATTTAGAGAGTTGAGAAACCAGTGTAGTAAATAGGTCCAGCCTACAAAAAAATAAAAGTTTTACTACGATAGGCAGACACATTCAGTTAATGACACACATTCCTTTTGGAAAATATTAAGGAGACAAGTGTAATATTTCTCCAAAAGCCATTAATGTTAACAGATTTTTATGTAATGACTCAGCACATAGCAAATGTATTTAACCATTACTTTATGACTGAAGTAGAGAAGTTTGCCTCTTCCCTGCCAATTTGTGGTACCACAAGACCTGTCTATATGGAATCAAACAAAAACAACATCAATCCCTGATTTTATTTTAAGGTTATTAGAGTTGCCTGAAATATTTACGAAAATTAAAACTTGTGTTGGTCTTGGTGGATTGGATTTAAAACCTTTTAAAATTTCATTAGAGGAACTAGTTGTCCCAGTAACAAACTTATTTAAAGTGAGGGTGTGAGTTATTTAAAACTGGTTTTGGGTTTCAGAGCCCATTACCTTGTGGCAGCGACTGTCCGTCTCTGCCAAAATTATAAAATGTCCTGCTGTCCTGAAAGGGAGAGAAGGGATCATAACTGTGGCCAAACTACTGGCCAACTGATCTCTTTCCACTTCCTGGTCCGCCTGGTCCACCCCCAAGCTTCGACATTTAGTGACATTTCACTTAGGAGAGCATGGGCATGCACCCCATACAAGTCTATGGGGCTCATTTTTCAAAATGTTTTTACAGCAGTTTAAGCAACCTTTGATAAAAATAAAAGCCACCACTCAACTAGCTAGGAACCCTGTTGGTTGGTGAAGGTGCTTTTGTTATCAAGGGAATTGTAAACTATATATTTGAAATAATTCTCTGTATGTCGATGCTCGTGCTCCCTGGTGAGACATCACTAAATGTTTGGCGGGTGAGACAGACTAGGAAGTGGAACGATCAGGGGCCAGTAGTTTGGCCACAGTTATGATCCCTTCCTTCCCCTTTCAGGACAGTATAAAATGTTATAATTTCGGCAGAGACGGATTTTCACTGCCACAAGGTAATGGGCTGTGAAGCCCAATAGTGAATATCACACCTTTACTTTAACTTTTCTCTTTCTTATAACAAAGTTCCTTCACTTTGGAAACATGCCTTTGTTATACCGATATTTAAAAATGGAGATAGACAAGAAAGTTCAAACTACAGACCAATTTCTGTTCTCTCACCACTTTGCAAGGCCTCACAAAGAATAATACATGATCAGATTATGGCTTACTTGCAAAAATACAGTATACAGGCAATTGAACAACATGGTCTTAGAAAAAATTACAGTACTATCACAGCCTTGGCAGAATTCATTAATTTTATAAATGAGGCCTTGGACAGCGGTGACCTACTTGGTTCAGTTTATATTGATTTATCCAAAATGCTTGATTTAGTCCAGCATTCACATCTGATTGAGAATTTAGGTCAGCTTGGTTTCTCTATGTCATTTGTATCATGATTTCAAGATTACCTGACCAACTGCGTGCAGCAGGTTAAAATACATAACACATTTTCCACAATTCTGCCTGTAACTTTAGGTGTCCCTCGGGGATCAACTCCTGGCCCTTTACTTTTTAGTGTTTTCTTGAACAGTTTACACCTAGTGTAGTTCAGTTCTCGAGAATCCTGCTGTACGTGGATAATACAGTAATATTTTTCCTAAACAAAGATTTTAATAGTTTAGTGAACATTTTGAAGACTTGTTTTAGCTGTACATCACTGGTTTGTTGATAATAAGTTATGTTTAAACTCAAAAAACACAATGGTTATGCTTTTTTATTTTAGGAAATTATCGTGTCCACAACTGCTTTCTATAAAAACTATTGATGGAACTGCCCTGGAACAAGTCAATGAATATAAATACCTCGGCTTGATCCTAGATAGCTGCCACAGTGACCACCAACATATTGAAAATCTTGTAAAAACTGTTAATCAAAGATTTGGCTTTTTTTTTTTTATTACCTTTGTTTTACCAGGAGAGACACACTAAGCTGAAAGCTTGTTTACAGGTGCAAATTGGGAGCACAAGGAACTTAAGTGACTTGGTCAGGGTCACATAGTATGCAAGTGGGGGCTGTGGGATTCAAACCCAGGTCTTCAGGTTTGCAGCTCAGAGCCTTAAACCACTGCCCTATATTGTCCCCTTATTGTACATGATGCAACTTTATATCTGAGGCCAAAAACTGGTTGTTTTCACACATATTTTGTCACTGATAGATTATGGCTTTATCATTGACTCATCTGCATGCAAAACATCCATTCACAGAACTGAACATCTTGTAAACAAAGCATACAGGTTTGGATTTGATCTTCCTTAAGCGTACCATACTTGCCAGTTGTATAGTGTTTCGAACTGGCAATCATTACAGCAAAGAAACAGTCAACAACTGGGCTGTTGAGCAAGTACCAACTAAGCTAAAACTTATGGTGAAAAGAACATCTTTGTCAAATATAAAAACTAGGTCTATAAATGACTTATGTTTTAAACTATCAAGTGGTCATAAAAATATTGGACAAGCAGGAGTAGTTGATATGTCTTGACACACAAGATATTACATAGAGTAAAACCTAACCTGCATGCTTTTGAAAAGACCCAAAGTTTGGACTTAATGATGCCATAGACTGGGTGCCTGTCATTTAACTAGGCGCCTAGATACGGCTGATAAAAATTAAAAAATGTACTCTGCAATGGTGGTCTAATTTCAATGGCTACATACATTGGTTACATCTCCCCCCACCATCAACACCACTCCCAACAAATATATTATTTATTTGTTAAACGTATTTAAAAGAGTTTTTTGGTTTGAAATTTAATTTTGGTAATTTATTCCAGGAATTCATGACATGGTTGGAATTATAGATAACAAGCTATTCTTTTAATTCTCCTAATTCAGTGGGCAGGACCCATTTAGCCACAATTTAGGTCTGATTCAGTAAGGATTATATCTTCGAACATATCACAATGCTCCTTTTTCTAAAATACTAGCTTTTCAGAAATTTTACAAAATATTAGGTGTGTGTGGCATCTAGAGTCGAGATGGGCAAAGTGGCCCCAATTCGCTCTGTGAAGTGGAGCAGCAGTGAAAGCGAATTTGCGAGTGCTCGCATAGCGTGAGCAGTGCTTGCGTTATAATGTAGCATAAAGTCCATTGAAAACAATGACTTTACGTTACTCCTGCCTCCCAAACCACTACTCCACCAATTCTTAAGGTGAAGTACATTGAAAACTTAGCCTTACTTCACCTTGTTTTTAAGCTCCAAAGGCGAGTTTTGCAGTGATTCATGGAATTTCAGGTCACATGGGCTTTAGATTGCTCTGCACAGCCTCAGTTTGGGGTAGTGTGTGTAGGAAGCTGTAGGAGACAATCTGCTCTGAGAGCTCTCTGTGATTCAAACCTTCTAAAAGCTGTTAAAAAAGCCTTTTTGAGTTGTTGTTTTTTTTTGCTGAAACTTTAGTTCATCGATTATAGGAAACCCTCCTGTGCTCATATTATCAAGCATTTATTGTTTGTGTGTGTATTCTGAATGTTAATGTACAACATTCAGTCTGTGTACTCAGAGACAGTGGAAGTGTGCTTTGGGGGAGGGGTGTATCTGTGGTGTAGGTAAATTAACTTGGAGAAAAAGACAGTGCTTTCTGTTTCTGTGATATTTTTCTTGTATAACTGTGTTATTGTACACACAGTAATATTTTCAATAATTCTTGCCATTTTTTTTCTGATTGTTGTGGTGCAGCAGTGTATAATTTTAGTTTGTTTAAAATATGTGGTTATATTACTGAAGTTTTCAATTTGCTACGCATTATTTAGTGTGTGTGTATGTGTGTGTGACGCATGTCATCAAATCAGACACCTTTTATTGTGCCACATCATTTCAGCAAAGTGAACCTGCTATCCACTGCACCTGTGTAATTTTTGTACTTCTTTATGGTATCTTTACTGGTACTAGTACTATGACTGTTACTGCAGCAGTGCAGTACACTGCACCCCCGCGCCCGCCCCTAACCAGCAAAGATATTCTTTTCCAGATTTGAATTTCTGATGGTGAGCACTGGTTAAGTGTTGTGCCTTTGCATCTGCATCTCTTCAGTGCGCAGCACAATCTTAATCTGTCTGTACATTTGCATCTCTTTAGGGCCCAATCTCCATCTCTAACTTCAGTCACAGTTGTTTCTTTGACTTCCCTTCAGAGTACTGGACAGGTGTGGTGCATAATTCAGCATGAACACTGTACTCATTAATATGCGTTTTTAAGTCAGGACCATCATCAGGAGTCACTCGTGATACAAATCACGTTCTTCATCACCAAGGTCACAAATGCAGTCACAAATCACGATTTACGGTCACGTCACCAATCACAACAGTAATTTTTTTACTAGTTACTTGGATGTATTGTAAGTCTGTTTTGTAGTATCTATCGATGCTTCACCACCCTACCACTGTACTCATTAATTAGTGTTTTTAAGTTGGGGAGTTTTGTGCCACACCTTATCGGGGTCTGGGGAAGTACAGCCATAGGCATTCACATTTCTTCATCATCACGGTCACAAATGCAGTCACAAATCACGATTTACGGTCATGTCAGGAATCACAACATTAATTTTTTTATTAGTTACTTGGATGTATTGTAAGCCTATTTTGTAATATCTTTCCATGCTTCACCACCCCACCACTGTACTCATTAATTAGTGTTTTTAAGTTGGGGAGTTTTGTGCCACACCTCATCAGGGCCCGGGGAAGTACAGCCGTAGGCATTTGCATTTCTTTATCATCACGGTCACAAATGCAGTCACAAATCATGATTTACGATTATGTCACGGATCACAACATTAATTTTTTTACTAGTTACTTGGATGTATTGTAAGCCTGTTTTGTAGTGTCTCTCCAGGCTTCACCACCCTACCATTGTACTCATTAATGAGTGTTTGTAAGTCGGGGAGTTTTGTGCCACACCTCATCAGGGCCCGGGGAAGTACAGCCGTAGGCATTTGCATTTCTTTATCATCATGGTCACAAATGCAGTCACAAATCACGATTTACGATTACGTCATGGATCACAACATTATTTTTTTTACTAGTTACTTGGATGTATTGTAAGCCTGTTTTGTAGTATGTCTCCAGGCTTCACCACCCCACCATTGTACTCATTAATAGTAAGTGTTTGTAAGTCAGTGAGTTGGACAGTGTCTGCAGTACATACACAGACTGGAAAGAAAACTGCACCCATGCAGTTTAGCACAGTATACTTCCACTGCTCAGAATACATACGGAAGACAACAAAAAAAGGGCATGATTAACATACAATGGTTAGGGATGGTGGAGGAATACATTTTATAACACAGCAAGGAAGGTGTGGGAGGGCACATGGTGTGAGGAAAAAAAAAACGAATGTGGGATCCCATGGTGATCCAGCAGCAGTTCCAGCAGGGACATAATTTGCAACTGATGTCCCTCTATGTAAGAAAAATAAAATTTACAGAAAGAACAAATTAAGTAAAAAAAGAGTACAGACAGAAAAGACAAAAACATTTAGCTTTTAAAAAAGCGGTTGGGTCTAAATTAAAGTTTAAATCTCCTCGTTCTGATCTCAAAGTATCAGCAGTCACAAAACACACTCTTCTATCTCCATCTGCACAGGAGAAAGTAAAAGTGTCTGCTTGTATGACTCACTTTCTTCCTGCCTAGCTAAAGAGCATGTGACTTACAGTACTGTAAGTCATGTGATGTGTGGGGGGGCTGCAAAATCTGAAACACCAAGTGGATCACTTAGAATCAAAATGAGGGACGCGAAGTCCATTAAAAACAATTACTTCACCTTACTTCACACTGCCATTCCGCCTTAACGCGAAGTGGTAATGACAAGGCGCAGTGAGCACTTTACTGCCCATCAAGGCCACTTCGCCACGGAATTTAAATTCACTGCATTCTAATCCAGAGGACACTGTTTAAAAAAGCAGTGCTGGCATTGTAGGCAGTTAAGTATAACATGGACATGCCTGATTTACAATGAGAAGCATTATGTCTCATTTTAGCTCCCTCAGCTGTTCACCTAGAAATACTTTCCCCACTAGGTGCCATTGTTATACAGTGGGTCAAGTGTGACCCTGGGCACATTCAGTGCCCGAGCACATGCTCATCACATCAGACATCACATCTGACATTAATGTAGGGAGTGTGCAGGGTTCTGCCGTCTTCAGTGTGGAGCAACAGTATATAAAAGTGACACTTATGGAGCAGAGCTGCTTTCCTAAAAGAGAGAACAGGGGGCTATGCTGCCAGATTAAACATCCTAGGGTGAGTTCACAACTAATTTGACTTAAGCAACATAAATGGAATTATTGTTGCTTACTAATAAGTGACCCATTTCTTTACTTTGCAGACCATGAGATTTAAACAGATACTTTAAACAAATAAGAATGAATCCTTCATAGATACATTTACAGGCACACTAACAGTGCAGCGTTTCACTGTAGAAAAATGCATGGGCATAAGTGAGCACGTGAATGAATGTTCACTTATTTAGAACCTTTAAAGTACTAAGGTAAAAAGCTGGCCCAGTGGCATACAGGGCTGAGGTGCTCGGAGACTTACCTCTCCCATGCTGGTGACCCGAGTTGAGAAACAAGCTCAGGGCATGAGGAGTTGGCTGGGGGAGAGAGGATTGAGTGTCCAATGACTGTTCTCCTTGCCTGGAGATGGGGAGGGATGCCATTTTGCTCTTTGGCTGCCACCAGGTGGAGGCTGAGTGACAGCGCCAGAGTTGAGTGCCGTAGAAGGGAGGAGGCCATGGTTCTGTACCATGCATGTGCCTCCATGCGTGCACACTTATGTGCCACCGTAGCTAGAGGACAGGGGAGAAAACCAGAAAAAGGAAGGCACCAGCTTTGTGAAGCCCTGCCTGCCCCCACTCCTGCGTCACTACCGCGCCCAATTCTGGGTGTGAGTCTCCAGGTGGGGGAGGACAGCCTTCCCCTTTCTGGCCCTGCCGGGGGGGGGCAATCCATGAGGGAATTCTTGTGGGTGGTTGGTCGGGCGGGGATGCTGGGCAGTGGTGGCAGGGACAGGACTCAGAGCCTGCTGGAGCTGACTCGTGGAGAGAAAAAACTAAATAAAAAAAAAAGTACTAGGGCAAAACTGAACATTTTTTTATAACGGGTTATGCACTGTTCTTTATTTTATAAAAAAAAGCATCAGCAGAATGGACTGTGAGGCAGAACAGTGTTTGTGTTGGGAGGGTGGAAGACTCGTGGAAGACTCCTAGCAACAGATTAAGTTGTTTCCAGCATTTACTGTATCAAACATTAGCCATGCTGCCATTCACCTGTTCCAGCATCAGGCATGCTTCAGAGCCCTGCAGACAGCCTACAAACTCCTGCTGTCCATCAGCTTGAGCATCAGAGTATTCTGACAATCACCTCAGTTGGGGGTGGGCAGGAGCAGCAAGTTTAAAACCTCTGTGGTCCCTGAGCAGTGGCACTCAGCGTCGGCACTCAGTGGAGTGCTCAGTAGAGTACAGTCTACTGAGTCCGCTGAATCAGCAGTATCAGCTGTGGCCAGGCTTCTTGACTTTTTCCTTTTTAATCCATTTTTATCTTGACTTCATTCTTACTTTACAATGTTTAAACTCATTTCACTTAGTATCCTGCACATTTGGAAGAGGGTTGGTACTACAAACAGTGGTATGCTGTCACTACGGTGGCAATTTTACCGCGACCAACACTACAGCGACAACAGCTCCAGGTCGCTGTAGCGTTGGTGTGGGACCCCAGAACTGCTTTCTGGGGGTCTTGCACCCCCTCAAAGTTGATTCATTTATTTACAAGGGCAGAGCCCCACATGGGGGTCAGTGGCAAAGTCCCCCGAAGAAAACACATTTCGAAGTGACTGTCTTTATGCCGACCACATAAAGGTGTCACTGTAACGCTGGTTGACAACAAATTTGTTGACCGATTGCCATGGATCCACAAACGACTTATCAGAACAGACATCAGTAAGCTTTTTTACTGGTGCGATTATGTCTAAAGTCACTTCCATAAACTTACAGTTTGACATTGTTCGTTTCATTACACTGAGGTTTTGAAACTGCAGGATGCTCATACTTAGCTTCATTTGATGAGGATACAATTAGCATTTGCCTCTTTAGTAGCTTATAGAGTTATAACTAATAACTTTACTGCCTCTCAATCAAACTTCTACCAGGTAAAATGTAGCTGAATTAAATGGGGCACAACGTTATTGATATTATATCTACTACTGATTTCAAGAAATATTCATCCCAATCCTGGCCCCATGACTACTGGTTCCTTTACACAGATCCCAGTGGAACATGGTAGTATCCAGATGGCCCATGTAAATATCAGAAGTATTACCTCAGAATTCAACCAGTTTGTAGTCTGAGTTAAACAACCTAGGTCAGCATAGTATCTCTTTCTGAAACATGGTTAATGCCACAAATTAGGGATTGTTATTTGTATGTCCCAGGCTAACAGTTCTTCAGGTGTGACAGATTTGTTAAACGAGGCAGAGGGTGTGGGTTTTATATAAGGGATACTTTTAGTGCTATTAAAAAGAAGGTTTTATCTGAATACCCTAGCTGTGAATTTCTTGCACTTAAGTTAACACTTGAGAACACAATCATCTGATTATTTCTACAGTTTTTCTTCACCCAATATCCATAAAATTGGGTTTGGACTCTTTTAAAATGCTATAGACAACTTAACAGGAATTCTGAAAAATTGTTTTCGGGGACTTTAATATTGATTGGTATTCAAATGATAGTAAAATGCTATCAATATTCCATTGGTGAACTATCTTTAAGGCAATTTATCAACAGACCAACTCATACTAACTATTAACTGGCTATTAATATCTAATGATAAGAGGATAAGAAATGTTTAAAGTGTTCCAGATTCTTTAAGTGACCACTCTTCATTAAAACATATCTCGACAAGTAAAATCCAAAGGTTACCTCGTGCTATAGTTAGGGCCGAAGTTTTACCAAAACACAAAATAAATCATTTTAAAAGTACTTTAGGTCTGATAGACTGGGCCTTCGTTGATTATATTCCTAACAGTGATTTGGCTTTTGACTTTTTTTATCAGAATTTAACAGAGTCTGTGACATCTTTGCTCACTACAGAAATGTTAAAATCAGTGGTAACGCACATAAATGGATACCATCTGAATTATTGCATTTGATGAGGGAAAGAGATTGTGTATGGTACAAATTCATACAGACAAGAGACACTACAAATGTTAATAAATGCAGAGAGTTGAGAAACCAGTGTAGTAAATAGGGCCAGACTACAAAAATGAAAGTTTTACTGTGATACGCAGTCACGTTTAGTTAATGACTCATGTTCCTTTTGGAATAATATTAAGGAACTCTTAGGAGACAAGTAGAATATTTTTCCAAAAGTTGCTAATGTTAATGGATCATTAAGTAATGACTCAGTAACTAGCAAATGGATTTTAATCATTACTTTACGCTCAAAACAGAGAAGCTTGCCTCTTCCCTGCCAATTAGTGATATCGCAAGACCTGTCTATACGGAGTCAAACAAAAACAACATTAATCCACAATTTTATTTTAAGGTTATTACTGAATATACAGTAGTTGTCTAAAATATTTATGAAAATTAAAAATTAAAACTCATGCTGATCCAGATGGATTGGATTTAAATTTTTTTTTAAATTGCATTAGAGCAACTAGTTGTCCCTGTAACAAAATTATTCAGCTTTACTCTTAATTACAACAAAGTTCCCTCACTTTGGAAACACATCATTGTTACACCAATATTTAACAAGCATTTGCTGGTATGGTTGAGCCCATTTAATTGCATACTGGTTAATAGAATAATCCGCATAAACACATAAAATTCTGACTCCCCGATTCCTTTCCTATGTCTCCCATTATATGGTGCTCGGTTTAAGGAATTGATACAGCCCTTTTAATGGAATAAAAAAAGTCCATTCCAGCACACATGAGGCCATTATCTGTCATTCACACTTCCACTGCCACCTCTTAGCTGCTGGTCATTAAGAGTAATTAAAGTACAGTTACGTAAGAACTTACCGTAACAGTAGATCTTCGAGAGAGGCTCTCGCAGTAGGTAATTACATATAGGACTGAAGCCATCAGCCGTCAGGACCCCATGGAAAAATTTCTAGCTAGCAGTCTCTGGCGGGGGACCATCCCCACATCAGGTGACCAGCGTCAGGTGACGTCGGTATGAAGGGGCGGTCCCCCATGCCCGCCTTCCAGTTCTTTCCCGCCAAAGGCCAAAAAACGCAAGACGAGAGAGAGAAGTGGATATTTCCCTTCCCGAAAAAAGGAGCTGAAAAACCTAAGGGGGATGGAGGACGGGAAGGCATTACCTGCTGCAAGAGCCTCTCTCAAAGATCTACTGTTATGGTAAGTTCTTACGTATCTGTACTATCTTACTTTGAGAGGGCTCTTGCAGTAGGTAATTACTGAGTCCCAAGCAGTCTGGAACAAGGGAAAAGCACTCGGGAGGAGGAAACCTACACACCAATAGAACCTCTGGCTGTAAGGGTCTTATGAAAGAAGACCTTGCAGAACAGCCAACCCGAAGCCTGCTCTATGGCGAGAGGCAATATCCAAACTGTAGTGTTTCATGAAAGTATGGGCAGAAGTCCAAGTTGCAGCTGCGCAGATGTCTGCCACTGACACATTCTTGAAACAAACCGCAGAGGCAGCTACTCCTCTGGTGGAGTGGCCTCTGACTTGACCTGGCAGGGTCTTGTTGTTCTTGTCATAACAGAAAGTGACACAATGAGCCAACCATTTTGACAGGCATTGCCTGGAAATGGCATTGCCCTCTCTTTTGTGAGCAAAAGAGACAAAAAGCTGATCAGATTTCCTGAGATCCTTAGTCCTGGTGGTGTAGCATCTCAGTATTCTATGAACATCCAAAGTATGCAAGAGGTACTCCCCTTGATTGGAGTGTTGCATAAAGAAAGCAGGTAGTTCAATGGATTGATTCAGCGTAGATTCTGCCACCACCTTAGGGAGAAACTTAGGGTTAGTGCACAGAGCCACACATTCCTTGTGAAAATCAAATATGGGATTTTACACAAGGCTTGAAGCTCGCAAATCCGTCGCGCTGAAGTAATGGCCACTAGGAAGAGAGTCTTCCAGGAAAGGAACTTCAAGTCTGTTGAGGCTGCTGGTTCAAAAGGAGGCAGGGTAAGCTTCTCGAGGACAAAGTTCAGATCCCAAGAAGGGGAAGGAACATGGATAGGGAGTCTCAAATGGAGAATCCCTCTAAGGAAGGTCTTAGAGACCTCAACTGCGTGAATCCTGTCCCCAAAAGGGACATGGCGGGCAGAGGTAGCTGCCCTGTGAACCTTCAAAGAGGAATGGCTGAGACCCTACCAGACCACCCTTGCTTCCACTTGGGGTTCAGCCTGGACCTTCTGGGATAATATGAAAGAGCTAAATGGGAAGTCCCACTCCCCCCACCATCTCAGCTCTCCATCAATGGCACCCCCCCCACAGATCCACTCCTTATAGCTGATTGCCTTAACACTGCCTTCTCTGACCAAAGCTCGGTCCTCCCCAGCAGCTTCTTTGACCCAATCCCCACCTCTCTCCCTCCAGTCCTGCATTTCCCACCATTCTACCTGCGTATCCTCCCAAGAAGCTAGGCCACACCTGCTAAAAGCCTTAGGCAGCAATAACCCCAGTAGTGACCCCCTCGACTCCAGGATCCTCCGTATGGTCTTGGACGAAGTCCTAGTCCCCCTGACTGACCTTCTAAACCAGTCTTTATGCCTGGGTCAGTTCCAAGTGCTTGGAAAACTTCTGAAATCACACCCATACATAAGAGTGGGGACCGTCCACCCCAACAATTACCAGCCATCTCATCCTCCCCCCTCTCTAAAGCCCTTGAAAAAGTGGTGTTGATCCAGCACTCTGAATACCTAACCAAGTACGACATTATGTGCCCAGAGCAGCACAGATTCCACCCAGGACACAGTACAACCATGGCTCTCCTGGAATTCTCCCAACACCTGCATGCTGCTCTCAACTCTGGCAGCCTTGCAGGAGCAGTGTTCACTGACCTCTCCAAGGCCTTTGACACTGTCTGTCATCCCATTCTACTCAACTCTCTCCACCAACTTGGCTTCTCTGGCAGTCCCATTCCCTGGTTCTCTAGCTACCTCTCTGCTAGATCCCAGCGTGTCAAGATCAGCGGCTCCCTCTCCAGCACTCTTCCCGTTCGCTCCGGGGTCCCTCAGGGCTCCACCCTGGATCCACTACTTTTTAGTCTCTACCTCAACACCCTCCCCAGCTCATGTACTGGTAAAATGCTCCACTACACCAATGATGCAGTCCTGGTTGCCTCTCATCCCAATCCCACCTGCCTCCAATTATCACTCCAGCAAGCTTACAACCAAGCCGAAAGGTGGTTCAGCGACTGCAGACTGGTCATTACCCTAAAGAAAACCAAATCAATGCTCTTCTCCCACCACCACCAAAATAAAGCTAAAAATAACCCCCCTCTTGATTATCCCCATCACTCTGCACCCACTAGAACAAGTGACCACATACAAGTACCTAGGCATCACGCTCGATACTGCCCTCTCCTTCCACATTCATATTAATGCCCTGTCAGCCGCCATTAACTCTCAGATTGGCCTACTATACTGGCACAGGGACTGCCTGCCTCAGGTTGCCCTCAGGTTGGCCATCACCTCCTCCGTCTTGTCCCTCGTGGACTATAGCCTGCCCATCTATGCCGCAGCTGACAACACTGCCCTCTCCAAATCCAACTCTCAATCAATAAGGCCTGTAGGCTCCTGACCCCTGCCTCCAGCCAAACTCACACCTGCCTTCTCTATACTACCACCAATCTGCTCAACTTTGAGGAGCGACAGCTCTACCAGACCTGCCTTCTTGCTAAGAAATCACTGCTAGGACTCTCCCCCCTGGGAATGCCTGCCTCCCTGCAGCAGTCATCATTATTCGTCACCACCCATAGCTCTGTTAAGGCCACCAAGGTGCCCAGAACCAAGACCTCTCTTGCCCAGAGATCCTTCCTCACTGAGCCCCTACCTGGTTCAACTCCCTCCTAGCTGCATCTCCAACTTGCCAAAAATTGTCTCCCTTCAAAACAGCCCTTCGGAACCATATCTTTAATACCCACTGTTGTAGGTGCAACTAACCCCTGTTGTAACCTGTGGTACCTGCCCACCTTGCCCCCTGGCTAGACAACGTCCACTGGACAGCCTCTCCCTCCCCCAGACCCACTTCTTCCCTACTAGGTCCAAACAGGGATGTAACCTGCTGTCTTCTCTAAGGACCTACTATATCCATGAGTGTAACTCACAATTTTGTAACATTATGTAACCTAAGTAACATACAAATTACTACATTATGTAACCTAAGTGTATCTATGTTAAATGTTACTTTTATTGCACCTGTAATGTTATCCTCTGTTTTAATCTGCACTGTAATAATCGTCTTGATGTCTGCCCCACCCGCGATGAGGTGCCATTGTAAATGAGTCTCTGACTCAAAGGTTGTAAACCCAATTTGTAATGAATAAAGAGATGATGCATGTAGTCCAGGATTCTCCCGACAGGGCAAGAGAATGTCACGAAGTCCTTGGAAGAGGCCCAAAACTGAGAACCGTTTCCATTTCATGGCGTAGGTGGATCTAGTAGAAGGCTTCCTGGCCTCCACCAGAATATCTGCCACGAGCAGAGAAACCCCAAATCAGGCTTGAGCTACATCTGCAGGAGCCACGCATGCAACTGAAGGGATTTGAGACCTGGATGAATCAGGGTCCCTTGATCCTAGGTCAGCAAATGCTGCGACAGAGGAAGAGGAAGAGGAAGCGGAGGTTCCTCTGAAAATTGCTGCAGACGAGAAAACCAAACCTGCCTGGGCCAGAATGGAGCGATGAGGATCATCCGAGCTCCTTCTGAGCTGAGTTTGTGTAAGACCCTCAGAACTGGAGGGAAGGCATAGATGAATCTGTCCTTCCAGTCGAGAGACAGAGCGTCCCACCAAAAAATGCCTTGCCCTGGAGCGAGTGAGCAGAAGGCAGGAAGTTTTGCAATTTGAGGGGATGCGAACAGGTCTACCTCAGGGGTTCCCCAGCACAGGAAGATATCTTCTACCACCCCTTGATCCAGTTCCCATTTGTGGGCCTTTGCTGATGACCGACTGAGGTGGTCCGCTAGTGTGTTTTCGACTCCTGGAACATGAACTGCCATCAGGTGAAGGTTGTGCTGAACAGCCCAACTCCAAACTCTCATTGCTTCCCTGCACAGAGGGTAAGAATGTGTTCCTCCCTGCTTGTTGATGTACCAGACTATGCACATGTTGTCTGTCTGGATAGTCAGATGACCGGGAAGAATGTAAGAGTTCAAAGCCTGGAGGGCATACAGAATGGCCCTGAGCTAGAGCACATTTGTATGGAGAGTCTGCTCGAGTCTGGACCAGGAGCCCTGAGTCTTGTGAAACCCTAGACGGGCTCCCCAGCCCTCTCCCGAGGCATCTGTTGTCAATGTTTGGTAGGGGGAGATCGAGGCAAAAGGGAACTCACCGGCAAAGGTTCTCTTGCACCATCCACCATTGCAAGTCCTGGACCATGGAGTCAGAGACCAGAACTTCCTGGTCTAGGTTGTCCGACGTCTGGTCCCACTGAGACTGAAGTGCCCACTTAAACATCCTCATATGGAGCCGAGCACGAGGGACTATCAGAATAGCAGCCACCATGAGCCCAAGAAGGTGAAGGACTGACCTGGTGCTGACCTGTCTGTGACTGGACAGCAGACTTGCATGAGCCTGGAGAGTATCCACCCTGTCCAGAGGCAGAAAAGCCATGCTGCTGGTCGTGTCCAGGATCGCCCCTGTGAACTGGAGTCTTTGGTGAGGGACTAGATGGGACTTGGCCTGGTTGATGGTGATACCCAAGCTGGAAAAGACCTGCAGGGTAAGGGAAAGAGAGTGCAGAAGATTCTCGGCTCTGCAGGGAGAGCATTCTGAACTGTTTGTACTCCATGAACATGTTCAGGGAGCTGAGGTCTAAAATAGGTCTCACGTCTCCCAATTTATTTGGAACCAGGAAGAAATGGGAATAATAACCTGTCCCCCAAAGGTGGGCTGGGACAGGCTCTATCGCCACCTTCAAGAGAAGGGAGGAAATTTCTTCCTGAACCAGAGGAAGATGTTCTGGGGAGTATGTCAACTTGGGGGGGTGGTTTTCTGGATGGTTTCTGAAGAAACTCGATTGAGTGTCCTACTGCTATCAGTTGGAGCACCCAAGCATCTGACATAATCCTCTCTGAACCCTGTAGATGGAAGGAGAACCTCCCTCCTACTGGTTCCTCTGGGGGATCCAGAGGCCGTGGGAGAGGAAAGGAGTCAGGAGGTGTGGGGCAACGTTGCGGCTGAAGCTCCCACCGCTTTTTGGGCTGGGAGGGGCTTGGCAGCTGGAGGGGCCCGACATTTGTTGGCCCGCTTGCCCTAAGGTTTCGCTTTAGGCCAAGAACGTCTGCGAAAAGGGCAATGCTGTCCCTGAGGGGGCCTGTACAAAGAGTCAACAGACTTAAGTGCAGTGCCCCTCTCTTGCAGGTCAGTGATGATGTCCTTGACATCCCCACCGAACAGCACCGAACCCCTGAAGGGCGCATCCTGAATAGCAGATTGCAATTCAGGGACCAAACCTGACACCTAGAGCCAGGCATGATGCTGAAGACCTACGGCAAAGCCGAGCTCCGACCTGCTGCATCCACTGCATCGTATGTGGCATGGAGCATGTGCCGACTGGCCGAACGAGCAGACCGGATGAGGTCAGCCACTTCCTGTTTGGTCTGAGACTCAGGAAGGGAGTCCAACTTGGATTCCACTTGACTCAGAATAGTCTTCTAGTAGTCCCCCATATGTGTGACAAAGTTCAGGGCACTAATCCCCACTGTAGAAGAAGCATACACCTTCTTCCCGTACTGGTCCAGAAGACGGGATTCCTTGTCTGGTGGAGACGAGGTGAGGTGTTTTGGATTTGTCGACCAACGTGAGCGGCGCTAATCACAACTGAGTCGGCCTTCAGGTGTGTGTACAAGGAATCCACACCCTCAGAAGCCTGGTATAACCTATCCGCCTTCCTCGGAAGGGGGACTAACGCAGACGGTTGTTTCCAAATAGTGGAAACAAGGTCTGCGTGAGGCTCAATCCAGGGTGGAATCAATGTTGGACCAGTTTCGGGCAGATTCAAGTGGGCAGCGAGCTTTTTCCACTGTGGATCTGTCTCCAGAGATTGACACTGGTGGACCTCCTGGATCTTTTTCAGCAGCTCCAGAAAAGAAGGATCTTCCGAAGGAGACTTCGGAGGAGTCCTTGGACTGGGATGGTCTGGAGTACGTGGCTCGTCATCAGGATCGGAGCACCCCCCTGAGTCTGAGTCAGAGGTCTCTGAAGAAGAGGAAGAAGACTCCTTCTGGCTCGGGGGAGGAACGGACCCTTTAGGCAACCCTCAGGGAAGCGTATCCTCCCTGACTCTGGCACCCGAGGGCTCACCTCTGGTGTTGGGTGGGGGAAGGGAGTCTCTCGTCTCTGGCGCAGGAGATCCAGTACCAGGTCTGACATCGGCAGATGACTCTCCACCTCCCTGGTGAGCTGAGCCTTGGCCTTAGCCCACCAGGTAGCTAAAATCTCCTTCAAATCCACCGGCGGCTGGGGGGAGTGGTGAAGAAGAAGGAGGAGTAGTAGGGGGATATGGATTCTGAGGGTGTCCGTAGGATGAGTATCCATAGCCCAACGTCGGGAAGCCCAGCGTTGGGTATTGAGGTGTCAGGTACTACAGCATTGAATAGACTGGCATCGGCTACTGTGGCGCGGGATACTGCGGTCCTGGGTAGGACAGCATTGGATAGGACAGAATCGGGTACCCAGGAACCAGGGGCTCTGTCAGAGCAGAAGGCCCTGGAAGAGGCTCAGCAGGCGGGCCAGGAACAGGAGGCCCCGTGGGCATCGGGTCCGGCGTTGGGACGACATCCAGTAAAGGGATGTCGGATAGGCTGGCGTTGGAGCTGGCGTCCGAGTGTCAGGCATCAGGGGATCCGGCCCTATGGGAGGGAGACCTGATGGCAGCATACCGGCATCCTCTGTGTCACCCTGGGAAGGAGGACTGAAATCCCCAGGGTCCAGCAGGGGGGGACGCTGGAGCCTCAGATAGCAGTAGCAAGCACTGCGGTGAGCCGGGGATGGCAGACTTGTTGACAGGGTCCGGCATCGGCTCTATCACTGTGCATTCATCAGAGGAGCCGACATCTGCCTTATCGTCGGGATCTGGGCGGGCGTCGAGGAGCCGGCGTCCGACTTATCGGATCTGACATCCTACGAAGGCCACGTGGAAGGAGCGGCCTTGACGGGTGCCTTGGAGACTGTGTGCTCCCCCGAAGGGGCTGGCGTCTTATCGGCCCTGTCCGGGCGTATGTCGGTGGCACCAACATCCGACTTACCGAACCCGCTCAACCTGGAGGGCTGCATTGTAGCAGCCTTCCCAGGAGCAACCGCCTCCTTTGTCCCAGAGGCACCCGAGGGGCCCGAGCGTGAGCCCAACGGGAGGGCTGCTGCCACCTTGGACACCACCAAGACAGCCGTTGAGGGTTGGTCCCACAGGGGGGATGTTACCTGTAGCACGGCGACTCCAGCTGGAGTCGCGGTGGCCATGGAAGTGGAGTCCCGGTCCCAGTGCTTCTCCTTCTTCTTACGGTGTCCCTCGGGTGAAGTGGAGGCCTGCCTAACCTTCTTCAGCTCCTTTTCCATGGAGGTCATCTTTTCCTTTAAAATATAGGCCTCCAGAGACTACTGCCTCCGTTTACGGGTGGCGGCGTTGATTTGCTAGCAGTGCTGGCACTTCTCCACGGGGTGATCTGGGCCTAGACAGAAGAGACACAGGGAATGACCATCCTTATACGGGAGCTGTGAGCCGCATGAGTCTCACTTGTTCTTATGCAAATTGGAGGATGTAGGGGATGACATACATGGCGATTTGATGAGAAAACTCAGAAAAATGTGAATAAATTTGGTTAACAAGACCAACGACAGACTGGCGAAGCAGAGGAACTTAACCACAAGGCACTTTCACAAGCAAACGGCAGGAAAGAACTGGAAGGCGGGCATGGGGGACTCTCCCTTTATACTGGCATCACCTGACACCAGTCACCTGACATGGGGTCGGTCCCCTGCCAGTGACTGCTAGCTAGAAAGTTTTCTGTGGGGTCCTGATGCCTGCTGGCTTCAGTCCTATATGTAATTACCTACTGCAAGAGCCCTCTTGAAGTAAGATCGCTATTTTCACCTGGTACCCCTGCCATTAACCAATTGTAAGCACTAACCTCTTATGGTGAGACAGCTGGCATTTCACAGAATCAAATTTGCAGGCTGGTTAAATTCAGAGACAGTGTTGAGATCTTGACCGCAAGCACTCGCAGCTCTGACAAACACACGGGGAGACAAAGTTGATCAACAAAAGAAAAACACAGCACACCTCAGAGAGGAATTACTCCTGAGGCAGCTAGGAGCTTTTCTGTGAGCAGGTATGAATAGAGTGAATACATAGGTGCTGAAACTAGGGGTGCCCTTGAGAACATGTGCAGCACAGCGCAGCGACGAAAATAAAGCAAAGGCAGTCAAAAGTGACGGAACACTTTTCGGAATTGCAGGCAGATAAGTAAGAAATCAAAACGAGCACTTGAAATAACTAATTTGTAACTAAGGCACTGAATAAAGTTGATGAAACAGCCTTGTTAACAGTTATAAGCATGAATCCACAATAAGCACAGTCGAGCACAGCCCCACTGTATCATCTGTCCCTTCACAGTCAAAATGATCATCTGCCACAATATAAAATATACAAGATCGCTTAGAAGAATAACCCACTTAAACGCATAATCAGCGATTGGCCCGAGGCTATGCGTTTAAGCGGGTTTGACTGTATTAGTATTGGAAACGCAGGAGTTAGACAGATGCAGAATAGGAATGGCAGTGAAGTATTGAACTTCATGCCAAGCCCATCTCCACCCTGCAGAGACGGAGAGGCACTGGGGTATGTGTTTGGGTCATCACCCATAACGTTCATGCCATTTCACCTCACCCTATCCTTCAGACGCTTACACGTGTTGAGGTGTGCCTTGGGGTGTTTGACTTTACAGTCACCACATTCCATAAGGACATACACTGAAATGGGTGCAGTATAGGTGAATGGGGTGAACTCTGGGCCCAAAGAGTCCAAGGCACACCTCGATGCCTGTCACTGGCTGCAGGGTGGGGGTGGAATGGCATGAGCATTACAGTTTGCAACCAAAGGCACACCCCTGATGCCTGTCCGTCTGTACAGCGTGTGATGGTTAGAAATCCTAACGCCCCAGGCATTTGTTGGTATTTGCACTACAAATTTTCAACATAGCCTTTTGTGACCCCCACCTCATGAAAGCATTTGGGACCTCTTCTCATAAACAGTGGCCCTGTGATTTTGTTAATGTGTCCCGAACTTTGAGTTCCCACAGCGACCATGCCATTCTGCGTCAGATGTACGAAAACAGATTGGGCAGGATGTGAAGAATGACAGCTGTACCATTCATAGAGAGGTATGAAGAGATGGCAATGTTGAAAATCTGTAGTGAAAATATTAAAAATGCTCAAACTTCCGAGCATACGTGGAAACTGTAAAACACATGCATGTAACACAGTCATTTAGTGGAATTATTTCACCAAATTTTCAACATAGGCATTTTGTGACCTCTGCTCATGAACACTGTCACTCTGATTTTCTTAATCTGTCCTGAACATTGATTTCCCACAGCGACCACGCTATTCTGTGCCAGATGTAAATGCATATTTCAGACAGAATATGAAAAATGACAGCTGTACTGTTCATAAGGAGGTGTGAAAAAATGGCAGTGTTGAAAATCTGGAGTGAAAGTATTACAAACACGCAAAATTATGAGGGTGCATGGAAACTGTGCAATGTATGCTTGTAACACAGTAATTTTATGGACTTTTGTCACCAAATTTTCAACCTAGGCATTTTAGCACCTCTTCTCATGAACAGTGTCACTGTGATTTTTTTAATCTGTCCCAAACACTGACTTCCCACAGCGACTGTGCTATTGTGTGCCGGAAGTGCGAAAACACATTTCAGCCAGGATGTGAAAAATGACAGCTATACTGCTCATAAGGAGGTCTGAGAAATGCCAATGTTGAACATTTGGAGTGAAAATATTACAAATTTTCGAAGTTATGAGGGTGTGTGGAAACTGCGCAATGCACACTAGTAACAGTGTCTTTTTATGGACTTTCATCACCAAATTTTAAACATAGGCATTTTAGGACCTCTGCTCATGAACAGTGTCACTGTGATTTTCTTAATATGTCCTGAACACTGATTTCCTACAGCGACCATGCTATTCAGCGCAGGAAGTGCGAAAACACATTTCTTCCAGGATGTGAAAAATGACAGCTGTACTGTTCATAAGGAGGTATGTAAAAATGCCAATGTTGAAAATCTAGAGTGAAAATATTACATATTCGTGAAGTTACGAGTGTGCATGGAAACTGCGCGATGCACGCACATAAAACAGTAATTTTTGGGATGTTTTCACCAAATTTGCAACATAGGCTTTTTGAGAGCCCACCTCATGAACAGTGGCACTGTCATTTCATTAATCGGTCCTGAAAGGTGATTCTTCGCAGTGACCACGAAATCACCTTTCAGGACCAAATAACACAATGACAGTGACTGGATTCAAGAGGAGGGGTCCCAATAACCTCATGTTGAAAATTTGGAGTCAAAAGTCCAAAAAATGGCTGAGATAGCGACATAAGTTGAAAAAACCCTATTTATTCAATTATGCATCTTACCAGCATTTCTTCAGTTCGCGGTCAGCTTTGAAGAGTGCAGATGTGTTCCCGGTCCACCGAAGATCATCACAAAGGGCTCCAGAGGTAAGTATGGGGTGAAGGGGGGTGTGGGGAGGTGGGGTATGCAGAGGGTGGGCATGGGTTGGGGGAAAGAGCACCGGACACAACACGGGACCGTTTTCTACTTTTCAGGTTAAAAATAAATTGAAACCGTCGCAGGAAGGTTTTTCTTTTTTGCAGGTAGAGTTAGTATGCTGGGGTGAGCTCACAGCGTGCCACCTGTGTGTTTTTTTTTGGGGAGACTGAAGCAGATGGGGATTGGGGCCCCCCGTTGGCAAAGTAAGAAAGATCTGTGTTTTGGGGGGGAGACATGATGCTATGGGGGACTGGGCACCCCCCTCGGCAAACAAATTGTATGGGGGCGTATTATGCCGACGGGAAATAGGCTCCCCCATCCGCAAATGATCTAGGGAGAGGACATACCGACAGGGGGATTGGGCACCCCCGTTGGCTTTTATGGGGACTCTGAGGCAGCGACAGCTGCCGCCATGTAACTAGGCACCGCCCTGCAATGACAGGTCACTCCCTCACTGCAGCAGAATGGCTGTTGCTGCAATGACAAGGCGGCCCCTCATTGCAGTGGCCAAATTGTTTTAAGTTGGTGGTACTTTTGCAGAATTAGTGTCATCAGGACACTGGGCCTGCACTGGGTGAACAGTGCCAAGCCCACAAATGCAGTGCCGGCGTCAGCTGCCACAGTGCCGCACCTCCACAACCCTCTTCTCTCCTAAGCTGCCACATAATGTTTCTTGTGCATGCGAGCAAGCAAACATAAAAATAGAGATAGACAAGAAATTTCAAACTACAGATTAATTTATGTTCTCTTACCACTATCCAAGGCATTAGAAAGAATAATACATGATCAGACTATGGATTACTTGCAGAAATAAAATAAACAATCAATTGAACAACATGGTTTTAGAAAAAAATTAATTACTATTACTATCACAGCTTTTGCAGAATTCAAAAACTTTATAAATGAGGCCTTGGACAGCGGTGACCTAGTTGGTTCAAGTTGTAGTGTTTTATCCAAAGAGTTTGATTTGGTACAGCATTCAAATGTGATTGAGAATTTAGGTTAACTTGGCTTCTCTATGTCGGCTGCATCATGGTTTAAAGATTACCTGACCAATCACGTGCAGCAGGTTAAAATACATAATACATTTTCCATAATTCTCCCTGTAACTTTAGGTGTCCCTCAGGGATCAACTCCTGACCCTTTACTTCTAGTGTTGCTCAGATCGCAAGGATCCTGCTGTACATAGATGATACAGTAATATTTTTCCTAAACAAAGATTTGAACTATTTAGTGAACATTTTGCAGACTGATTTTTTAGCTGCATATAATTGGTTTATTGATAATAAGTTATGTTTAAACTCAAAAAAGACAAAGGTTATGCTTTTTCATTCCAGGAAACAATTATGTCCACAACTGCTTTCTATAAAAAAACTATTGATGGAACTGCCCTGGAACAAGTCAATGAACATAAATACCTCGACCTGATCCTGGACAGCTGCCACAGTGACCATCAACATATTGAAAATCTTGTAAAAACTGTTAATCAAAGATTTGGCACATTGTACAGATATACATGCAGCTTTATATCTGAAGCCAAAAACTGGTTGTTTTCACACATATTTTGTCACTGATTGATTATGACTTTGTCATTTAGTCATCTGCATGCAAAACATCCATTCACAGAACTGAACGTCTTGTAAACAAAGCATGCAGGTTTGGATTTGATCTTCCTTTACAGCATTATACTTGCTCATTGTGTAGTGTTTTTCAAATTGGTAATCATTACAATAAAGAATTAGTCAACAATTGGGCTGTTGGGCATGGAAGATGGCAAATGGACAAGTACCAAGTAACTTAACATTTATGGTGAAAAAAACATCTTTGTCAAATATAAAAACTAGGGCCAGGATATTCAAAACTGGGTCGATGCAAAGCACAACTAGATACGCCGCCCAAATAAATGGGCCAGCAAGAAAAAATGATGTATTCAAACAAGATGCGCGCTCCCAATGGACTGCATGTCCTGTTTGAATATTGCAACATGGGCAACCAGCACAAGGGCGGGGGGGCAGCTGACAATGCACTGGTACATCCATGGGATGGGCTGAATACCGTCAATGGAGGATGTGCCAGTGCATCCCAGATACACTGCACCCCCAAAGCAATATTCAGCCAGAATATGCAAATGAGACCATTAGGCATGCATGGAGAAAACAGCCCTGATGCATGCCCATTATGGGCTCATTTGCATGTCTGCATCCTGAGGGATGTGCCTGTGCCAGCTGCCCCCTCTCAACCCCCTGTCCAGATGCAAAAGTGTTATTAAAAAGACACCAGTTTCCATAATGTAGTGTAGTGGCTCCCCACCCCATTCCCTAATCCCCATATTAGTACCCTGCATATGCTCTGATCCCCGTTGCACATAATCATACCCCTGAATATTGCCCGATCCCCATTCAAACTACAATAGCACCCTGCATATGCTCCGATCCCTGTTCAGCACATAATTATACCCTGAATAGTGCCTGATCCCCGTTCAAACTACAATAGCACCCCTTATATGCCCCGATCCCCATTTTCCAATCCCAGTTCGTACTAGGATTGTACCCCAAATACTTTCCATAGTGTAGTGGCCCCCTCAATCCCCCACCCCAGTAGGCAGGACCCCTCCGCACCACCCATCCTGCAACTGGCACAGCCCACACTCACCACCACGGCCAACTGCCGACTGAACAGTCAAGGCAGTACTGTTCAGGTCATACTCCCTGTGGGCATGTATTCACAATTGATGACATTCCTGGACTGTTCAATCAACAACTAACCGTGAATAATAATCAAAGGGTAATGCCAATCACCTGCACCAGTGGTGTGAGAAGATATGAGGAAGGGGTCCTGCCTACAAAGTGGGAGGGGCCACTACACTATGGAAATTATTTGGGGTACAATCCTAGTACAAATGGGGACTGGGGAACAGGGATTGGGGCATATACGGGGTACTGCTGTAGTTCAAACAGGGATCCGGTGCTATTCAGGATATAATTATATGCCCATTGGGGATCGAAGCATATGTGGGGTACAAGAATGGGGATCGGTGAACGGGATGGGGGGGCCACTACACTATGGAAAATGTGGGCACTTTTACTAATACCTTACGGGGCTCTGGATGGGAGGAGGGTACCACAATACTATGGAAAATGGACCTGGGGAATCTATCTGTCCCATTCCTGATGCGGACTGGGCTGGAAGGGGGTACCATTGTATTATGGAAACAGGAATGGGAACATTATGGGACTTCTAACGGGGTTCGGCCTTGGGGGGGTTGCCTCTAAACTATCAGGGTTTGCAGGCTGCTGTGCCACTCTGTGCACTACTGCAGCCTGCCTGTGGCTGGCCAGAAGTTAGGCATGGTTTTCCATGCCTCACTTTGCGCTGCTCATCTCCTGCACTTGGGCAGCCCATCTCTTCTCAATATCCCAATGTGCAGGATATTCATGGGCACACCCCCTCAGCTGGGGCCACTTACATTAACTCTGGGCCGTGGCCCATTTCAGTTTGGGTTGCTCATCTTCCTCATTTGAATATAGGAGTTTGGAGCAACTTGTGAGATAAACGGCAAATCTCCATTTGTTCCAGAGATGCACCGCTCATCTCTTTTGAAAATGGGGGCCTAGGTCTATTGATAACTTATGTTTTAAACTACCAAGGTGTCATAAAAAATATTGGGTATGTGGTTTTTGGAATCTGTTAGCTCAAAACATTATGACTCACTCATTATGACCACTAATTTATTTATTGCTCTCATTTATTATTGTTTGTTTTTGTCTCTTGTGTGAGGCAGTATAGCACAGTGGTTTAAGGTTCTGAGCTGCAAATCTGGAGACCTGGATTTGAATCCCACAGCCCCCACTTGCATACTGTGTGACCCTGAGCAAGTCACTTAACTTCCCTATGCTCCCAGGTTGCACCTGTAAACAAGCTTTCAGCTTAGGGTGTCTCTCCTGGTGAAATAATCAAAAAAAAACTTGTCCACGGTTGCATATGAAAATGGGCAATTTTGTCCATAGGCTCTCATTTTAATAAATGAAATGAAATAAACTGAGATATTTTGGTACACTGAATAAGCATGTTAGAGCTTGTTACAGAAAATATTTAAAATTGAATTTATTTTTCACAGAACAGTCAGGAAACAGTTATATTTTTCAAATGTGAATTAGGAAGTCTCAGTTAAGGTTTAAGGTAAATATAATGTATCCAAATAATGGGTTTTAATATTTAGAAAACCCCTTTTTTGAGAATGGTATAGTTTATTGAAAGTGTTGTAAAAGAGAAACAACACAATAAAACGACAACAATACAAAACAGTCAACAAACAAGGACCAGCTTGTCAGGCTAAAGAAAGCAAAAAGGTAAAGAAGGTGGCATGGCATCATTATAGCATTACTGAATATTACGTGGATGCTAAAGAGTACAGAAAACAGATTACAAGCAGGGAGACAGATTTAACTGCATAGTAGTGGTATATTCAGTCTAAATGGGAGTAGAAGCAAGGAGACAGAGGCAGCCCAGATTCATGCTATTGGCAGCAGAACATCTAGTGCCCCCCACCTTTTGAGAGAGACCTGAGGGATATTGTGAATCGAACAGATAATTTTCTCAATGCGGAGAGCTTCTAATATGACGTGCCATTCTAGGTAGGTGGGAGTGGTGTTGTCCATCCAATGCTTGAAGGTGTGTTTTTTTTTTTTTGCTATAGCGTAGTTCAGGGAAATGTGGAATCTTCTTACCCTCATAATATGGTGTAAACCAAGACCCAACAAACATGTCTGGGGGTAAAGGCAGATTCTAGGCTTAAAACTGGGTCCATACACCCTTGAATTTCATTCCATAGTGCCTTTGCTTTTTGACAGTCCCTCAAAATGTGTTTGAGAGTACCTACTTCCAAGCCACGCCTAGTACAAGTATTTGATTTTAAAAGCCCCATCTCAAATAGTTTTGCTGGTATATAGAGCATGTTATTAGCTATTTTGTATTGCATAAGTCTGAATCCATTAAACTTTAGATATTTATAGATACTTTTCCACATTTTGGCCTTGACCTCAAGTGACAAGACCGTTTGAAATTCTTGGGCTCAATATTAGCACAAGGGGGTATCTCCAGAAGTGGATAGGGAAACATATTTTTTGTACAGTAAGGAGACTGAATGTCTCTGAGCTGCCAGTGACTCCGAAAAGTCCCAGGTAAGGAATTTAGAAATGTCCCAAGGCCTAGGGCCTAATGTGTGGGTTAACGGGTTGGAGTTGCATAAAAGAAAATATAGCAATAGTGGTGTGAGCATTTTTTCTTTTAAATTGCTCAAAAGAGATCAGTTTGCCTTCACTTATCATGGAACCAAGCTTAGTAATGTGAGTTTGATTTAAGAAAGTGGGTGGGATTGGGCAGCCCTGAATCTTAAAATTGTTGTTGTCGGGTATTGGTTGAACAGGGTTTAATATTGGAATGGTGCCAATTAATCTGTGCAACTAACTAACAGGAAGGTACCTATCGGAGTGGGATTAGGTGGGGCTGGCAATTTGCTGAATGGAATACCCAGTAAGGCTGTCATATCCACCTTTGCTACATGACATAGATCCATTTCCATTCACTTCCAGTATGGAAAATAGGGACACTCTGTGTCTGATATGTGTGCTCTTCTCCACCAGAGGAATTAGCGAGCATGGAGAGAGATAAAAGCAAAAGTCAGGCACTTGTAATCCTCCTTGTTCTTCGAGAAAAGTAAGTTGTATGATTTTCTAGGTTTTTTGTTATCCTATAGGAATTGAGATAAGAAGGATTTTAACTTAGTGAATCAGTTCTGGGGAAAGAATGCTCCGGTCACTCCCATAGGGTAGAGTATGCACGGTAGGATGTTAATTTTAATTGTATTGATTCAGGCCCATAGTGTTAAAGGTAAAGCAGATCATCTTATAAGTTCCGGTTTAATTTGACTGTACAGAGGGACCAGGTTCCTCGAAAAAAAGGCACTTTTACTTCTACAGATTAGTATGCCTAAGTATTTGAGTCCATCTGATACCCAGGTTCCCCCTCATTGCATCACTAGGAATTTTGCAGTGCAGTGATTAAAGGCATTATATTAGTTTTTTTTTTTTATTTTAGTCTTTGGTAACCGGTGTAAGGCCCACTAGGCACAACTGCCTGTTTTCAGGGGCGACCCAGGAGCACTGGGGTGGTTAAGTGACTTGCTCAGAGTCACACAGTATGCAAGTGGAGGTTGTGGGAATCAAACCCAGGTCTGTCGGCTGTACCAAGCTCATTCACAGCTTGTTACTCTAACCTTTAGTCTATACTGCCAGCCCCATGGTTAAGCTTATAACCGGAGATCTGGCCAAAGTGGTGTCGAATTTTTAGTGCCGCAGGAATAGAGGTTTCCGGGACTTCTAGATGGAGAGCATATCATCTGTATAGGTGGAGATCTTGTAGTGGTGCAAGCCAACCTGTACCCTTTTGATGGTGCCTTACAGAATAAAGTGCCTTGTTAAGGGTTCCAGAAAAAGATTAAACAGGAAGGGGGATAGTGGGCAATATTGTTGAGTTCATTTCTGGGAAGGGAGATGAAAGAATTCTGTTGTAGAATATCATGGCTGATGGCTTAGAGTATAATAACCTAATCCAATCAATAAAGCTAGACAGGAAGCCAAATTAAACAAGAGTGGCATAAACATATGGCTAGGTTACTCTGCCAAAAGCCTTTTCTGTGTCCAGAGACATCAGAACTGCAGGGTGACCCGAGTCCTTGGACGCAAGCAGCCAATATGTGCCTAAGTTTGCGCAAGTGGTCCAATGCTAAATGCCCCTGTGTAAACCCTACCTGTTCTGGGCCTATGATGGAGTGCCAGATTTTATTAATTTCGTTGGCCAATGCTTTAGCTAATATTTTGATATCTATGTTAAGCAATGAGATGGGCCTGCAATTGTCTATTTGTTTGGGACCCTAGTCAGGTTTAGGCAAGAGTGTTTCTTGTAGGGAGGGTTTGAGGGTCGAGTTCTCCTTAGCAGAGTTAAAGAGGAGGGCGAGCAGGGATGACACTATGTCAATAAATGCCATATAGACATCAGTGAAGAAGCCGTCTGGACCCAGAGCCTTATCTGGGGGTAAACTATTGATGACTTGTTTAATTTTCTCCAACTGTAGCATCCAGGCATGTCCAGCCCTTGTGCGATCTGCATCCCTGAGTGACAATGGTTTGCCTTTCCATCTCTACTATACTCCTCCTCCTCCTCCTCCTTTTCCTCCCCTCCTCTTTTTTCCTATTACATTCCACACTACTGACCCCCGCTCTGCGCCCTATCCCCTACTCCCCATCCTGCGCTCTATCCCCTACTGTCCTCCACTTTATAGCTGTTCATTCCTCTGTTACTAAGGGACATGCCTTCCTTCCTTTGCCCTGTGACTCAATATTTATTTCCATTATGTTTGTCTAGTCCACATATCTTCCTATTGTACATAGCTATTCACTGTTATTTAATTGCTGTATAATGTTTTATTTTATGATATTTTATTCTGTTGTAAAACTCAGTTGTATTTACCCCTTGTCCACTTCCTCCCCCAGGATGCATCTGGAAACGAGCTACTTTAGCTCAGTATGCCTTTCCTGGTAAAACATTTCAAATAATAACTGTAGTAACTCGAGCCAGTTCTTCAGTTTGGAAAGGGTTAGTTTTGAGAGTTGTGCTTCTGATAAAAATTGCTGAATCATCTGGTTTGTGACCAGCTGTTCTGCTCTGTATAATTTTTCATAGAAAGATTTATAGGCTGAGGCTACATCTCAGGAGTTATTAGAGTGGCAGATCTTGGGCTGTAGGTTTAATAACACAAATGGCTTTTTTCATCTCTTGTTGTCACAGCCTAAAGGCAAGAAGTCTTCCAGCTTTCTCCCCTTGGTCCATGTATTTAGTTTTGGTTCTGCAGACTGTGAACTCTGCCAACTCCCAAGTGACCTCACTATATCTAGCCTGGGCTGTGTTTAACTGGATCTAGTCATCCTGGGAAGAATGACAGAGATGAGATGTTCTTGCTGTTTAATTTCTGCTAAGAGTTTAGCACATTCCTCATTTCTTTTTCATTTTTTAGTGGCTGCCAGATGGATTAGTTCTCCCCTGAGGGTGCATTTAAATGCCCCCCATATGTGACCTTGGTTAGGAACAGAGCTATTGTTTTCTGTAGAAACTGTCCTGCTTTCTGTTTAATGATTTCTAACATTGTGGGGTGTTTGAGTAGTGAGTTATTGATTCTCCATATACTGTCCTTCTGTGTTTGTCCCAGATGTGTAAGGGAAAGTAGAACCGGTGAATGATCTGAGATCACCCAGCTAGGATATCACACCTTATGGTGGTTTCCAGGAAGTCTGGGGTTATCAGGAAGCAATCTAGTCTTGAGAAGGAGTGGTGGACCAAGGACCAAAAGATATAGTCTATGGTCTTTAAAACATGTATAGCCTAGGTTCATATGTAGCATGAAGTGCGCTCAAATAACCAGCAATACAGCTTTTAATGACCATGTGAAATTTTTACTTGCTGTCTGAACACACAATGGTAGCAGAACCACACATTAACCAACTTGCGTTAGACCATTTTCTTATTAATACAGGGAGTCAGTTGGTGCCAAATTCAAAGAAGCCTTAGCTTCTATAAGTTCAAACTGCACATAAATAGCATAGTTTAACTTATCTTTGTGCATCAAAACACTCAGAAGCTTCGTGTCAATCTTCTGGCTCAATTGCCTAGTTCCATAGAACGCATGCACAAGCTGCTTGCCAAACCATTTCAAGGATTAAAACACTAACATCAGTGAAATTTACTAAATGCCATTACTGCTTTGATGTTAGCGTCTAGCACAGACATCTACATGGTGGAACCACGGACTACCTCCAAATCTCAGTAAGGCCAAGTGAGTACTGTAACTCTTTAGCACTCCTCTGGATGGAGGATATGCCTGTTCTTCTGTTAACAGAGCTGTCTATCATATTATCAGGTACTACGTTCCAATCATCTCCTGTAATGGTGGGCAAGCTTCCAAGAGATAACAGGTGTGATAAAATATTTGTGAAAAAGCGTGGACCCTCTGACTTGGGTCCATAGATAGAGGCTAAGATAACATCTGTTTGGTCTAATGTGCCCTTAACAATAATAAATCTACCTTCATCGTCAATAATTACCAGAAAGGGGGGGGGTGAAAGGAATGCTTCGGTGGATTAATATAGTTGTTCAGCCCTCTTGTTGTTGTTGCCAGAGGTGAACACTTGTCCAACCCAATCCTTTCTCCACAGATTTGCATTAAAAGCTATTGTGTGCATTTTTTGTAAAACAGCAGCATTAGAACCCACAGAGTTTAAGTAACATAACACCTGGTGCAGTATCTCTTCTGCGTAGTCTGTCCTCCCTTTACATTCCATTTAGTAATATTATAACTCTGGTTAGCCATGACCATATATGAGTTTGTGGTATAAGCCTATACCTAAAGCCACAGTGATGAGAAATTCAGTGCTGATCCAACCCCATGAGTAGCGATGAACAGTGTTAGTGCATAGAATGCCACCACTATTAAGTAATCAATGGAATAAATTCTCTATCTCCTAATCGGTGGTGCCAATGTATAAAAACACAGTCTGATACAAACATGGAAAAACTGAGTAACAACAAACAGCAAACAAGCTGGCCCGGTGGTGTAGAGGGCTGATGCAGTGGTGCCTTACCTCTTACCACGCTGGCGGCCCTGGTTCGAGAGTGAACTCAGGTTGCCAGGGGTTGGCCAGGGGAGAAAGGATCGAGCGTCCGATGGACAGCTCTCCTTTCTCAGGGAGGGGTGAGTTGTGGATACCTGGCAGCAGCAACACCACACAGAGGTGTGCTGTCCAACAGCCAGGGCCACATAAGGCATTGGGAGAGGTGACGGTGGACGTCCATGGGATGAGTGTGGGAGCGCGCTCGTGCCCACGCTGGATGTCATTGCACATCCACACCTCTGGGGGAACACGTAAAAGAGAAAACACCCCTCTCGCTGGGAGGAAGAGGTCACTCCCACCAACATGCCCATGCTGGATCCTCCTCTCTGAGTCCTGATCACCTTCCTCCTTCACCTCCCCCTGCCTTGGCACTAGATAGAAGAAAGATTGCCGTGACACAGAAGGCGACCCCACCTCAGGGTGACAACTAAGGGGAGGCCAGGTAGGTGTTCCATGGGTGGGTTGGAGGAACAGGATCTCTGGTAAAGGGGATCACAGCAGGGTGGGATGCGGTGGGGTGACCGATGGGGCCCTTGTGAGAGGCAACAGGAGGGAAATAAAATTGAAAAAAAAACCAGCAAACAAAGTAACCTTAATATACAAAACATCAAATACCTAGTAAAACTATGAAAGATGCAGTAATATGAAAGACAGCAATGTAAAAAACAGGAGGGGCTTTGACAAAATTGGCTGAAGGCACCCCTGAGTAGGGTAACTGTAGGTGCTGAGACTGTGCAATACCCAGAAAAATCGGTCTATGTGGGGCTCTAGTTATATGATTTCCTCAGCTCCACCACCCCTGTAAAATACACTTGGAGAAAGGACTGGCTAAAGAAAGAGTAGTTCTGCTAGGGTGAAATCAGTTTTTTAAATTGGGTAATACCCATTTACAGATCATAACAAGTGCTTATTCATTATGGCAGCTTCAGGCAGAAGAGGTACTGTATCATGTCCATTTATATGAAAAAAAAACCTGCAACCAGTAATATTTACCTCACTGATTTTAGACAAGGTAGGCATGTGCTACATTAAATAATGTAAACAGGAACAGTATTCAATCTCAGTATTAAAAAGCAGTTTTTGGGGAGTGTGCAATAACATTTAAAGAGCAGCTGATGCCTTTGGGAAAACTTTGGAAAACAAAATATTTAGACACAAGACAGCTTGTATTTCATATATCTTCTATAGATTTCTCCTCTCCACAATCTATTACTAAAGAAATTCCCACATAAACAAGATTTTTAAACTCTTAGAGTTCATCTGCCTCTAAGGTTTATTCCCTACTTAAAATAATAATGCTTTATTGTGACATCACAATCTGTTGCCATGGGAATAACTGTGATGAAGCAGAGTATTATGATATCAGGTTGGGAAGAAACAATAGGAGTGGATGAGATATCAAGGAACACCTATCCTGTTTTTAAGTATATGACCCCAGTAATAAATTATGGGGATAAGAAACACAGAGCTAATAAGAACAAGCATTTGTCAATGCCGAATGTTTGCTTGCTGGCATTGGCATTGGTAGTGTAGGAGTTAGAGAGCTGCATAATAGGAATGGCAGTGAAGAATTGAACTGAAGCCAACCCCACCACCACCCTGCAGAGACTGAGAGGCATTGGGGCGTGCCTTTGGGTCGTGAGGCATAACGGCCACGCCATTTCACCACACCTACCCTGCAGACACCGACAAGTGTCACGGTGTGCCTTGGGGTCTTTGGCCTTTATGCTCACCCCATTCCATCAGGTAATATGGTGAGATGGATGCTGTATAAGAGAATGGGGTGAACTTTGGGGCCGAAGAGTCCAAGGCACACCTCGATGCCTCTCACTGACTGCAGGATGTGGAATGGTATGAGCGTTACAGGCGAGAATCCCAAGTCCCCCCCCCCCGATGCCTGTCAATCTCTACAGGGTGGGGCGTTATGGTCGGAAACACCAGCGCCTCAGGCGTTAGTTGGCATTTTCACTCCAAATTTTCAACATGGGTTTTTTGTGACCCCCACCTTATGAACAGAGGCAATATCAGTTTGTTAGCAGAAACTGATTATGCACAGCGACTATGCCATTTGGCACCGCAGGTGCGAAAACACGTTTCGAACAGGATGTGAAAAATGACAGCTGTACTGTTCATGGGGAGGTGCAAAAAATGGCAATGTTGAAAATCTGAAGTGAAAATATTAAAAAACTTGTGGTCACGAGCAATGTTCCCTCTAATTTTTAGTCTCTGTGGGTGGGTGACTGATATGTGCGTGCGGCACTTTGTGCAAAAAAATTGATTCATGTGCACAAGTTGGGTGGCCCAAACAAGTTATATATTTTATTACCAGTAAACAGCAGAAAATATAACCAAACACTCAAATACTCAATGCAAAGTATAAATATACATTCTAACACAGTCCGAAACTTGGATGTGCATTGTGTGCCATAACAGTATGAACTGGAAACATGTGTAAACTATGTACATTTTAAAGAGTCTTGCATGCATCTAAAAGGGGTGCTGCTGATGATGCATTGCTAAGAAAACATTTACTGTTTTTCTCTCCTGTCTTTTCCATTCTTCCAGTGGACTTATATTTTATCAAGATCCATTTTTCCACCAGATATTAAAAACAATTTTGTTCGCATCAGCATATCTAAATGGCTTTCTTCCAAGTGGTTTCTTTGTTTGCTCTTAATGCAGTTCATGAAGCTGAAGCCTCTTTCACGGTCAGCACAAGAAGTTTGGAATGCAGTAGTAGTAGTACAATTTATTGTTCCGCATAAAGCAGTTACAATATTCTAAAATCAGGACAAAATACATAGTAAATATAAACAGACAATAAATTAACAAGGAACTTAAATATCTTTACAGTGCAGTTCAGTTTCACAGCGTATCTTTTCACATAAAAAAACCTCCACAGAACTTCAAGTCCCCCTAATAAACTTTGCAAATGAGTTGAGATGAAGAATCTTGCAAATATCTCTTCCATGTTCTTCTCTTTCATAGTAAACAAATATTCCAAAAGATCCTCCAGGGGGAGGCCGAGATCCCCCAGCAGTTTTTCCTAGTTGATTCATACCTAGGTCACAAGAGTACCACATGCTTGAGATCATCTATAGTCCCCACTCCACATTTACAATATGGAAAAAGTACCCCCTCTCTTTTGTCTGAAATGAATGCATTGAGCATTATAGTTTTCAGTTCCAAATCTTGTATAGATTCTTCTTTGTTTAGGACAGGTTAAAAAAAGAGAGATGTGGCTCATATCCCCATGAAGTCTTTACTTTTTTTTATAAAATCCATATAGCTTAAGCTTGGAGAGTTGAACACAGAAATAATTTGTCTTAAATCAATAAGCCTCAATTTGACATCCTGCCTAATCTCCTCAAATGGTCTAGTGTAAATGTTATACAAGAGGTGGCCCAATCCAGCTGGCATTATTGTTTCCTTAATAAGTTGAATAAAGGGATGTACATATCCCATGCTGGCCAATTTGATTGCTTCCACTACACACATTCTGGGATATCTTTGTAGGGGCAAAAGAAAAAGTTTCAACAGAAAGAGAATCTGTTGATCACAGATGAGAGAAGTCAAGGAACGTTGTCCTACCTCCAAGTCAAGAATACTGCTTGGAGTTCCTTTTAAAAATAATAAGATGTAGCTATAGAGTTTATTCAGAATTATTTCTAATTCTTTAACCTTAGTATAACCCCAGATTTCAGAGGCATATAACATGATTATTCTTATTTTGGCATTAACAACTCTTAATGCCCCGCTCACTGATGACTTCCCCATCTTGCTGTTAAATATTTTTAGGGCATTTACAGAAGATCCCATTTTAAATTGAATAGCCTCTAAATGTTTGGTCCAAGATAGGCTATAGGCAAAATGGGCACCTAAATAGTCATAACACTTAACAGTGTCTATATGGTTACCGTTTAACCTAAAGCCTACCGTATTCTTGGTTTGAGAGCCAAAAACTACAATGTTGGTCTTGCCGAGATTAACTTTTAATTTCCTTTGAGAAAAGAGAGATTCAAAGTGAGCCAGTTTTCTTTTAAGACCTAAGACTGAAGTAGAGAGCAAGACTAAATCGTCTGCATATGCTAAACATTCAATCCTTTGATCATTAATTTTGCAGTATGGAAATCTGGTTACGAGCTGATCCAAGATTGTATTAATGTAGATGTTAAATAGAGTGGGGGCCAAAATACACCCCTGTCTGTCCCCCATATTTGTCTCAAATCTATCAGTTAGATGACCATATTGATTATACTGGACCCTTGCCCACATATTTTCATAGAGTCTATTAATAACATCAAGAAGTGAGGCCTCCAACTTCAGATCCCTTAATGTAGCCCAAAGGAGTTTTCTACTAATACTGTTGAAGGCCGAGGAGAAGTCCACAAAACAGCAAAATAATCCATTTTTTCTCACTTTAATATACTTCCAGATCAGGTGCTGAAGCACATAATAGTGTTGTACTGTAGAACAGTCCTTCCAGAAACTGTTCTGTGCCTCATTCAATACTGAGTTCTCCTTGACCCATGACAGCAATTTGCCCAAAATTATCCTAGACAAAATCTTCTGTGAAACATCTATCAAACTAATAGGCCTATACATCCTTGGGTCATTTGGATCCTCTTTTTTAAAAATTGGGAGGATAACACTACCTGCCCAACTGGCAGGGTAAGAGTACCCCGAACCAGGCCATTAAACAGTAAAAGAAGAAAAGGAATCCATCAGTTGGTAAAAACCTTATAGAGATCACCTAGGACCCCATATGGCCCTGGTGCTTTATTTGCCTTAAGGCCAATCAGTGCCATCCAGATTTCATCCTCTGTGATCAAGATAGGTCTTGGAAAAATTTAATCCTCCTGTATTTTGAAAGCATCAGGTGTCTCCTGCTCTTTATGAGAATAGTAGAGCTTGGAGAAATGAGATGCCCAGACTTCAGGTGTAATATAGGCTTCAATCTTATTGGCATATCTATTCTATCCCTGGGCAACAATATTCCAAAATCGCCTTCCATCCCTATCCAAAACAGCCTGCCTCAGTTTTTCCCAAAGTCCCTGAGTATGTTTATGTCTCTCCCGTTCAAGAATGTTCCTATATTGTTCTCTTTCAGTCTTTAGCAATTTAAAATCTGCTGCAGACTTATTCCTTTTCTTCTTATGCTGTCTTAGTTTTCCTCCAAACTCTTTCTTTGCCTGTAGGCATACCGAATTAAACTAAGACTTTTTATGACGAGACCTAGGATGGTACATTGTTTTACATCTAGGTCCAAGTAAAGAATGAATAGTTTCCCAATTCTCCAAAATATTAAAGACCTTACTTTTGTCCAGGACCAACTCGTGAATATTACCTAAGACTCCTGTACTAACAATTTCTTTGAAACTAGCTTGATGAATCTGCTCCCATCAAATCCTTCTCTTGTTTATGACTTCCAGACTCTCTTCCTGTTGTGCCTCACTCCCTAAAGTTCCAAAAGGGCATTTGATGTTAATTACAATGGCACAGTGTGCCAATTCCAATCTATCCATGGCCTCTAACTTTTGGATCAGCTTTACTGCTTCCAAATTGGTCCAAACCTAATCAGGGGTTGAAGAGCCAGTAGGTCCTCTACATGGTAAGGATCTGACTAGATCGACCTGAGTTCTACCATTTTAAAATACAGAAATTTCTACTGGCTAAGCCCGCTAGCAATTCCTTACCTCTGAGGTTAGATTTCAGATCCTTAGCAGTCCTAGTATATGAGATATTTGGATTAATTATAGATATTGTATGGATCATAACTGAATACACATCCTCCAAGAAATGAAAAGGAATTCTGGCATTAAAGTCTCCCAAAATAATTATAGGACAAGGTATACTCTTATCTGGCAATTTGTCAAGTGCCATTTTCAGATCCTATATTAAAAGGTCTGCGGGATCAGTAGCTCTATTGCATGGGGGCAAGTATATATTGCAGAGAATGATCTTCTCTTGTCCCTTGCTACTCATTAGAGCCAAAATACCCTCTGACTTAGTAGAAATGTTAGTGATCTGAAAATTTAGCAAAGTTTTGATAAAAAAGCAAATACCCACTTTAAACCTTCCAAACTTTTTATCTTTAGTTACTGGCAGAGTAAATATAGAATATCCAGCCAATTTGGGAGTTGCATGTTCTGTACGCCATCTTTCTTGCAGTCCAGTAATATCAAAATTATCCAGAAATCTCACTACTTCAGGGTCAATTATTTTAAGATGGAGGCCCTCAATATTCCATGAAAGTATAGAAAGGGCATCCACATCTCGATCCCCAGCTCCCTTATCCAAATCTAGCTGGCATTCAGAGTTCATTTGTTTGATATTATCTACAGGCTGCATTTGTCAGGCTGAATCAATAACTGTCAGTGGCGAGTAGGTATTAGGGTCAGTTAGGTTTCCACAGTCAATCAGGGGGTTATCTGTCTCTAAGATTGATTCTGGACTATCCTTAGTTTGTGTAAACCATGAAAAGACTTCACCCAAGTCTAACGTGTTAACTAAATGTATTTCCAAATGATCCAGCTTGCTGGCCAGAGAAAACAAGCTACTAGCTGTATGAGGATTTTTAAATGTAATATCAGTCTGTGTTGTGGGCTCAGGGTCTCCATATAACTTTATGGACTCCAGCATGTTTCTAGAGATATAAAATCCTAATGCTCTTTCCAAGAGCAGCAATAAATCTTCCCTAACTTTCCTATGAGAATCCTTGAGTGAAACCTTCCACCCAAAGATAGTTATGGTCTTACTCAGCCATACCTCTCTCTGCTTAAGTATGTGATCCTCTATTACTCCCAAGAATTTTCTCTGTGCTATCGTATCCTTCTCACTCTGCACCTCCCTATGGAGAATCTCTTCTGGGGAAGGATAAGAGACTGTGTAGGAACCTCTATACATGATAGCTTCATGTTTAGCTTGTAATGTGGCACATACATCAATAAGTTTAGCCACCATACTGTACTGCACATTAGTCAAAGCAAAGTGGATCATGTCAGTAAATGATTTTAATGATCCTCCCTTTATTTTTTCAGCAACCATAAATCTGAAGTCATTGTACTGGCTAACAATTTCTGTCTGGTCCACTGATAAAAATGAATAGTCCTGATATGTGCTGTACAGTCTCTCAATATTTGATAAGCCAGACTCAAAGCTGCAATATGGCACTGCTGAAAAATCCAAGGCAGATCAGTCAGAAAGTTCACCTGCAGGAAATCAGCTGTCTAGAGGGTCACATAACAGGTGAATGAATTGCAAAACTGCTGTTGTGCTTACAGTACTTCAGCTGTGCAATTAGCCAAAAGTAGTTTTACTGGTGGGCTCCAGTAGACAGTTTCATCCAGGTACTGGCTTCTGAACTTTTTTTTATTTTTGCCCTATCAATCTGTACAGCTTCAACTTGTTAGACCACTTTCTAAAACATCTTAGACAACTCTGCCAACTCCAAAAGTACATCATTTAGTACTGTTATGGCAATGTGGTATTCAGGGTTGGACAGCTTCTTAAAGCAGTTCTTAGCAATGGGATCTTTGATGGATGCATGCAAAATTGTATGTGATGTCATTTACCCTAGGTATGGTTTACAATAACTATGCTGGGTATTGTCAAGCTCAGTGGGGGTTTTAAAATGTATTTTTGCAATGTAGTGAGTGAGTCAGTGTGATATGAAAGAGGAGATGCATTTAGGAGACTGTAATTCTCTTCCATTCTGGATCCATACTAAGAGCAGTCTGATTTTATGAAATTAAATGAAAAGGACATTTGTTGCACTGCTATTTCTTGTTGTCCATTTTAGAATTACTATCCCCATGTAGCCAACATGGGCAACCTTTTACAAGCACCGATTCATTGAGTCTTAAATGTGTGTATAATGTGAGACCTTGTTTTAAAGAGAAGCGCAATCTCATCTCTCTAAACATATGTACAGTCTTGTACTGAAAAAAAAATGAACACACTTTCAATGGTGAGGCTTTAAATCCATTATAAACACATTTTGCATGTGAGATGCTGCTTGGGGAGGAGGCAGATTACACTGAAGTTGTGCAACTTTAAAACGGAAATAATACAATATACACTCTATGTCAGAGAATCTCTCACATTGCTTTGTTGGGGGGAATCTACCAAACAAATAAAACATGCCATTTCTGTGAACAGCAGGGGAGTACTGTTCATTATCAAGTACAGTCTTACTGAAAAGAGGTGTCAAGACAAAAACATTGCTGTAACTGCAAAGCCGATTGGTTGGAATTTTGCAGAGCGGTTCCATTGTTCAATAAGTAGAACAAGAATGAGATGTCTGGCTTGTTAACTGCTGGCTTGTTAAAGTTAATGAGTTGTGGCCACAGAGGTGGGCATACAATGTTTCTTTCCCATTCACTTTCATGTCCTGTTGTCTGAGTCTTAAATCTGAGTGATGACTGTAGTCACTACTTCATGAACATGAGGATCCCTGTCAACTGCTTTGTGCACTACTACTAAAGCTGTGTGCGGGTTATTTCTGACTGCTGTGCGGGCGCACATGCGCACACCTTAGGGGGAACATAGGTCACGAGCATGCGTAGAAACTGCGCAATGCACACCGAATGCAATTAGTTTGGGATTTTTACAGCAGATTATCAACACAGGCATTTTGGAACCTCCGCTCATGAACAGTGTCACTGTGATTTTCTTAATCTGTCCCGAACAGTGATTTCCCACAGTGACCACGCATTTCTGTGCTGGAAGTGCAAAAACACATTTCGGTCATGGTGTGAAAAATGTCAGCTGTACTGTTCATAAGGAAGTGTGGAAAAATGCCAGTGGTGAAAATCTGGATTGAAAATATTAGAAATCCATGAATTTACGTGGGTGCGTGGAAACTGCACAACGGTCACTCGTAACACAGTCATTTTATGGACTTTTTTCCATCAGATTTTTAACATAGCCATTTTAACACCTCTGCTTATGAACAGTGTCACTGTGATTTTCTTAATCTGTCCCAAACATTGATTTTGCACACTGAATGCGCCATTGTGCGCTACATGCGTGGAAACACGTTTTGGGCAAGATGTGAAAAATGACAGCTGTACTGCTCATAAGGAGGTGTGGTAAAATGGCAATGTTGAAAATCTAGAGTGAAAATATTGAAAATTCGTGAACTTATGAGCGTGCATAGGACAACACAATGCATGCTCGTAAAACAGTCACTTTGGGGAATTTTTTCACCAAATTTTAGCATAGCCATTTTACACCTCTGCTCATGAACAGTGTCACAGTGATTTTTTAATCTGTCCCCGGACATTGATTTCACACACCGACTGCGCCATTGTGCGCTACATGCGTGGAAAGACATTTGGGTGAGATGTGAAAAATAATAGCTATACTGCTCATAAGAAGGTGTGGTAAAATGGCAATGTTGAAAATCTGGAGTGAAAATATTGAAAATTCGTGAACTTACGAGCGCATGAGGGAACAGCGCAGAACGTGATGTTTATAGTCCGCTATTTTGGGAATTTTTACTACCTCAACATAGGTTTTGGCAGCCTACCTCATTATTCAGACACTGTCTTTCTGTAATCATTCCTGAAAGGTGGTTCCATGCAGTGACCGCAGAAATCACCTTCGGGCCGAGTAACAAAATGACAGTGACAGAATTCATGAGGTGGGGTCCCGAAAACCCCATGTTGAAAATTTGGTAAAAAAGTTCCCAAAAATGCCTGAGATATGCATCAAAGTTCAAAAAACCCTATTTATTCCATTATAAAGCTTACCGGCATTTCCTCAGTTTGCAGTTGGCTTTGAAGAGTGCAGTCGTTTCTTAGACAATGCAGGACTTGTGCCACGCTGGGGTGGGCTCCCAGTGTGGCAGCTGGAAAGCTATTTGGGGGGCAGTGGAGCCAACGGGCGATTGGGCACCTCCGTCGCATACAGACTGTTGCCATGCTGGGGTGGGCTCAGCGTGGCACCCTGGAACTCTGTTGGGGAAGGAGCTTAGCAGAGCCGACAGGGGATTGGGCACCCCCGTTGGCCATACAGTGTGTGCGTTGGAGGAGCGCATGAGCACGCACTATCTTATCGCTGCTCACTTGAAGCGGAGCTCTCACTTTCAACTGTAGGGCACTGCATTTTCAGCTGCTGTCATAGACAGCTGCAGCATTCATTGGTGAACTGTGGCCATGCCTCCAAACACACTGACTGAACTGGAAGACAGGGTGCCACACCTACAAAAACTCAGATGATGGCACTATGTTTCTTTTACATGCGTGCAAGCAAACATAAAAATAAGCAGCTTTTTGTCCAAATATGTTTTTCTTAAGATCTCCTAGAGGCATCAGTGGCTCTTTAAGTCATGAAACCGTGCAGTCTGAACAGTCTCCCCCTTCAGTGTTTGAATGCCTGGAGAGTCTGCACTAGATCTGAGGAGACTGGGGGGGGGGGGTCCCAGTCTTAGTGCACATTTAAATGCTACCAGTTCTTATAATCTTGATTGGGAACTTTTGCCTTCTGATACAGCAGTAAACAGAGCTGTGTTTGCTGGGACGAGTATCGGGTTTATTAAGTATAGCATTATTAGCGCAGCTGTCCAGTGGTGAGGTGACAGAGAACGATCTCCCACTACCCCCTCTGACCAGCATGATTGAACACAAACAGATGAAATGGGCCCAGGGGACAAACAATACCTTATGTGTGTCTGATAGAAAGTCCTACATATGCATTGGGTTAAGATATGATGGCGCTGGTTTTGGAGGCTGATCTTGATCGGCCTGGGTCAACAGCAACCCACTTCTCCATCTATTGAAGCTCCAGACAGGTTGAGAGTACCGATTCGCTTTCGAATGGTCTTTATGAATGCTGCAATTGTGTCAGGACATCCACGTTTAAAGCAGCACCCTCTACCATTGGTTGACGGTTGCCATGGAGTTAGCTCTGCTGGGGGCATGTGCTCCAGCTACTTGACAGGTAATTTCTGGCTGTCAAGATTTGATGATGTTGACAGCTTCACTGTCAAGTTGAGAGCTGAGTGGCAAGGACATCCAGCAGTGAAGAAAGGAAAGCTGCATTCCAAGGGCACAGCTGTGGCGGCCATTTTATACCCCTGGCTGGCGAGAGTCCTCAGAACAGAAGCATTGAATGTTAAGGCAAAATAACAGACAAGTCTGTCACAGTTCCAGAATAGTGATAGTATAACACACACTCCCATTATTAAATATTCCAACAGTCACATATTGAGTGAGGAACAACATAGTACATTCGTAATTAAGCCGGCAATAGTTGAACGCTTTGAAACAAAACACTTACACTAGGGCAGTAGCAATTAAATGTAGATGTGGGTGAAGTGTCAAGGAGGGGTACCTTTTGAGTGGTTAGTGTTGTCAGCCTCAAAGATGATGCCTGGGGTGTAGCATGGTAGTTCCCTCTGTGCAATTTCAGCATTGGCACATTCTTTTATCCCTTGATTTGTTGTTACCAGGAGCCAAGCAGGGTAAAGCATTCTACATTTGGTATTCACAGCTTGTAGTAGTCCTTTAATTGGCTTGTAAGCCAGTTGTCTATACCTCACCATTGGCATTACATTGCTGAAGATATGAACGTGATGTCCATTCCAGATCAGGTTCCCTTGTTTTCTGACCTGAGCTTGGATATAAACTTTATCCAAAAAATTAAGGCAGTGCAAAATGATGGCCCGAGTTCACGGACAGAGGTGGTTGGGGCCGGAGTGAGCAATGGGCCCTTTCAATAATATATGCGGTTCCAGTCTCAAGGGGTCTAGCAAATTCTTGTAGAAACTTTTGAATGAAGGCTGGCATGTTGTTGCCTTCCGAGTGCTCTGTGATACCCATTATCACCAAGTTGTTCCTCCAACTTCTCTCTTCTTGATCCTCTATACAATCTTCCAGTTTCTCCACTTTCTGCTGAAGTTCAATTATTTCAGTGCTGTCTCAGGTCTGCTTGTCTTCAATTGAACTTATGCATGCTTCTGCACTGCTGACTCTTGTAAACAGGGCTTCATGTGCAGGTTTAAATGCCCTGAAGTCCCCTGCCAGCTCCAAAATAGACATTTTAATGGTGGCTCAATCTGCAAAAAAGTGATCGAGTTTTTCAGAGGTGGTCTCTGCCTCACTCACCTCACATGGTGAGGTGGGAGGGGACCCTGCTTCTGCACACTTAGAAGCAGATGCCCAAGGTGGCACTGGTGGTGCTGAAGAGCAATCCATTAATTGCGAGGCACCCATCGGAATAAACTACGATATGGCCGCAGATGTTTGACGAGAAGGGTGTTAGCTAACAGCTGACTGACTTTAAAATAAAAAGTTCCCATTTTTACCAGTTTTGTCACACTTTAAAGCAAGGGATGGCAAAGCTGTAAGGAAGGTGGCTTTTTATGTCAAGCACATCATGCGACTCCCATATTTAGAAAACTTTATGTGTTCTAATATGCATATTAATTTATATATGTAGAACATATAAAATAGTTTGAGGGACCATGAGTACACTTCAACTAAGTGTTTTATGTATATATTTTCATTTTTAGTTGCACATATTTATTGATTTGATAAATATTAAGTACATAAATATATAAATATATTTTTATTTATAGAGACTAGCCAGAATATTCCCTAAGGAAGAGCAAGTGTCACAGCTCGGAAATGTTGGTTTTATTGGTGTAAAATATCTTTATGTCTATATATTCTGGTGGTGTGGAGTTGGGTACTATAAAACAAAATGGAAATTAAATACATTTGGTGAGAGGACCTAATTGTGTCAGATCTGTTGTCCCTGTCTTTGAAGCCATGACTGGAGCAAGCCTCACCCTCAATGAGTTTTCTTTTTGTCCGAGGTTGGCTGGGCTGTAGTAACAGCTTTCAGACTCAGAATATGCCATTTATCTTCAGGAGTGCGGTGACAGGATCATAACCTATGCGCAGAGATACCATGAATGAGTTATTATGAAGGTCCTGCTCCCTCACAAGTGTTAAGGAATAACATATGCTGAGTCAGGACATTAAGTGTCCACTTTATGCCACACATTTTCAAATATAAACCTTTAGAATTAGCTCTGTTTTGGAGTGGAAACTGTTAAACAGAATATTTCATTATGTTTTTATAAAGTACTATAAATACAGTTTTAATTAAAATAAAAAGATCACAACTGCTAAAGAAAGATTACAATCCACTTTCTAGATAATTAAAAAAGTATGTTAATAAATTGGTGTTTACACACATTAAGATTTAATGCCAGCAGCAGAAAATGGCAAGGTTCAAGCATTAGATAATTGCACTTCTATCTAGAAATGCACCCCACCTCTTACAGAAACTGATTAGGCTGTGAGTCATGCTGGCTGGCATACACTCTGTAATAAGCATGCCTGAATTCCATTTATTTTATGATACAGTCTGACTTTTCACTCGGTATTTCAGTACTAGTGTTTTAGTTATCATGACTATCAGGAGTAGTTGATATTTCCTGACACAAAAGATATTATGTAGATTAAAACCTAACCTGCGTGCTTCTGAAAAGAAACCACTAATTAGGCCAAGCACCTGTTCAATTTAATCTCTTAAGGTATCCAAAAGCAGCTTAATCTACGAGTAGTGCCAAAAAAATGTGTATAAGTGACTTTACTTTCTTGACATTTGTAACATAAATTGTTAGCATTTCCATGTTTTAACAGGTTTTCCGGAAACCAGTAGGTACTGTACTAGTAATCATCTGAAAGTATGGCAGTACAGCCTAGTGGAGTAATGGAGCAGGAGACTCAGTAGACCTCAGTCTGAATCTTACAACTGCCACTTGCGTGCTGAGTGACCTTGAGCAATTCATTTAACCTCACTGTGCATTATTCTCTCCTGGGTCACACACCGGGAAGCAAGTTACGACACAGTGTGCATTTCACAGTGAAAAGAACCTTTAACAAAATTATATGCAATTAGATCACGAATTTGATATTAGTCAATGGTCTATATGCAGTCCTATAGCCTTCCTTGCCTAATACATCTCAAGACTGTCTCATATATTTTAATACAGGTATAATATAACAAATATTACCAAACGTTAAAATAAAACTAAATAATTGCATCAGTCTAATATAATTTATTTATTTAGTTTACAATGCTTTTATCCAGGAAAATCTGGCTGAGATGCAACCTCTTGTTTTCAGGGGGAAACTGCTGTTTTACTCATTTCACAGCTGGGAGGACTAGAGCACTGGAAGGTTAAGTGGCGTATCCAAAGTCACACAGTGAGAAACTGACACTAGCAAGGTTTGAAACTGTGATCACTTAGTTCCCAAGCCAATGTTATAACCAGCAAACCAGACTGCTGACATAGACAACCTTAGAAGCATGTATGACTCTGCTTTACAATATGTACTATGTCAGAACATACATATACATTTAGTAGATTCTTTAAACTGAATTGACAAGTGTAATAATAAGCATTATTTTTTTTTTTTTTTTTTACATTAAATCTTTATTGAAGTTTCCAACATACAAATGCACATGGTCCAGGGAACTTAGAAGAGACATGTTCATTGGGGAATAAAACTACACATGAATGAACAACAAAAACTAGAAGAAAAAGAAAAACCCATTTCCCCACTACCCCCATTCCACCCCCATATCCCCGGCTGTCCAGACCAGGTTACACCGTGTGGTTCCTTGATGTGGCTGACAAGGCTTTGCTTTGTAATAAAATAGTGGCAGATACTAAGAGTAAAGCGAGAGGAAAGGGGGCCCATATCTCATTGAATTTACACAATTTGTTACGCAAGCTGAAGATCATCTTCTCTACTCTGAGACAGTGTAGTAGCTCCGTTAACCACGCACTGTATGATATCATCACATTGTCCTTCCAATGTCTTAGTACCAATTTTTTGACTGTCATAGCTATAAGGGCTATGTGGTATTTACGTGCCTTCACTGGGATTTCTGAGTAGTTTCCGAGCAGGCAAGTGTCGATCGAGAATGACTCATCTAAGCCTAACTGGGGTCTGCCCGTGCCCTAATCTGCTCCCAGAGGGGGGGCTACTTTGGGACAGGACCAGAAGATATATAGTGGGTTGCCGTCTCCTTCGCCACAGCGCAGACAGGTGGCGCCGTGTGTATTGTCAAACCTAGCTATCTTCTGGGGAGTGTAATACAGGTTGTGTAAAATACGGAACTGTATAAGACGGAGTCTGTCCTGAGTAATATAATGATGACAACCCCTCCAGAGTGTCTCTCACCTGAAGGATGTTCCTGGCAGGAGGGTTTCCCAGAAAGTCCTAGGCCCAAAGGGGCCAGGGTGCAACTGATTATACAGAGTTTTAAATATTTTGGAAATCGCGTGAGGGAGGCCGACACTTTGTGTCATCTCAGACTAGAACGGGGATGCGCCGACAGACGGGGGATGGGATCCAAAGGTTTTTACTAGGAGATGTCATAGTTGAAATAGCTTGAAAATATTGGAATTGGGTAGGTCTGCCTTTATTAGAATGTCTACTGAGGAGGCCCATTTTTGTTCAGTCTCGGCCCAGAAATAGCTGAGTTTGACCTCCCGAAGTTGTGGGATCCAGGCAGGGGAAAGGGTTTTCCCATCCAGTTTAATGTTCAGGTTACCCGTAATGGGTTGCTCCAAATCTGTACGTTGGTTATATTTGAGAATCGAGCAGAGCTGGGCGTGGACTTTGACCGAAGTTGCGATGGGTGACCCAACCCAAGATTTAGGGAGATTTGTAGGGTGGGCAAACAATAAGGCCAACGGGGAAAGACTGTCCCTACAAATTTGGGATAACTCTATGTGAATCCATAAGGGTGTGTAGATATCGGGGAGACCTGGGTCCGGGGGGGGGGAGCCATCTTAGACACTTGCTGAGATGACAGGCTCAGTAGTAAAGACCAACGTGGGGGACCCTCAGACCTCCTTTGAGCTTTGGGGCTGCAAGCTTGTGATAAGCCAGCCTGTGACCTTTGCCAGCCCAGATGAAATTGGTGAAAATATTATGGGCCTTTTTGAACCATGAGTAGGGTAACCAGATGTTGAGGAGACTGAGGGGGTAAAGCAGCTGGGGAAATACGTTCATTTTGATAAGGCTGACCCTGCCCCAAATCGAGAGGGGGAGAAGGGACCATCTGTTCAAGTCTTGAACTATAACATTTAATAGGGAATCGAGATTAAGTTTGCGCATCAGGGATGTATCTCTTGAGAATAAGATACCCAAGTATTTCAATGTATTCCTTTCCCAGGAAAGGCCTAAGGCCTCTACCTCATTCCTCATCACTCTGTGATTGAGGGGAAAAACTATTGTTTTCTCTATGTTGAGTTTGTAGTTTGATAATGAGCTGAATTCACTGATAACCTCAAGAAGGTATGGGATGGACTTTTTAGGATGGGAAGTGCAGAGGAGGAGGTCATCGTGAGGCCAGAACTTTTAATTCTAAATCATGTATAGGTATGCCCTGAATCCTGGCTCAGCCAGAGTCAGCGTATGAGGGGTTCGAGGTAAATATTGAAAAGTAATGGGGATAGGGGGCATCCCTGCCTCGTGCCAGAAAGGATAGGGAACCTCTCGGAATAGCACCCATTACAGAAAACCCTGGCAGTCGGTGCCGTGTATAGAGCTTGAATCCATTTCTGAAACTCTTGGGGAAAACCAAAAGTGTTCAGGGTCCAGAATAGGAAATTCCAGTCAACTCTGTCAAATGCCTTCTCGCGTCCAGAGAGACCAAAGCCGCAGGGAAAGGTGCATCTCTGGACACAGAGAAGGCATGATCCAACGTTCTGATGTGATCGCAGGCCAATCTATTCGCCATGAAGCTGACTTGTTCTGTACCAATAAGGCCTGGGATCACGGTACTCAATCTTATTGACAACAATTTGGTGAGAATCTTAATATCCTGATTGAGCAATGAGATCGGCCTGTAACTGGTCACGTTTTCAGGAGCTTTACCTGGTTTCAAGATGAGAACAATTATGGCTTCAAAAAGTGAGGTATCCATGCTAGATCCTTCTAGAACGTATTGGAAGACAGGGAGAAGTATTGGGGCAAGGGTCTTTGCAAACACTTTGTAAAAGTTCGGGGAGAACCCATCGGGCCCAGGACATCTGTCGTTGGGGAGACCGTCGATCACGCCAATTATTTCCTCTACCATTAAGGGAGTGCATAGTGCAGTGCATTGTTCCACTCCAAGTGTGGGGAGGTGCAACCCCTTAAGATAAGCATCCAGCACTGTGCAAGAGGGGGGGTTGGTCATCGGGGAATAAAGGGCTTGAAAAATTTTTGGAATTCAGAGGTAATTCCTTTGGGGTCCACCAGCAGGGAGCCATCTTGGGCCCGGATGGTGGGGATGTATCTGGTGGATTCTTGCTGTTTGACGCAGGCTGCAAGGAGATGGCCCACTTTCTCCCCTTGATCGACGTATGTCGCTTTCGATTTGAGGATCATATATTCAGTTTTCTCTCTGAGGTGTTCCATATAGGTATTTTTAAGTTTGGCCAATTCTTGTAAGGTCTGTTCCGAGGTGTACGGGGAAAGGTTTTTTTCCATCTCCCTAATCCGTCTAAGAATCTGGACTAGCTCTAACTCTCTCAGCTTTTTTCTTTTGGAAGCCACCCCAATAAAAAGACCTCTAAGGTAGGCTTTAAGGGCTCCCCATCTCGATCATCAGGTTTACCCGTGGAATTTAAGTTGGTTGAGATGTATTGGGCTATATGGGTGTTGATATGTTCCACTATTTCTGGGTCCTTTAAAAGTTGATTATTAAGCTTCCACCGGCCGTTCTTGTTAGGGGCATACGGTAGAGAGAGGTGGCATGAGACCAGAGAATGGTCAGAGGGAGGGCCGGGGTGTATATCAAAGTCGGTGACTCCAGGAATCAGATGGTGGAGATCAGTATATTGTCTATCCTGGAGGATGTCTTATGAACTGGCTTAGTGAAGGTGAAACTTCTTCAGAAGGGTGTAGACATCTCCACACGCCGTGTAAACTGCCTTGTCCCAGAGGTCTCGGAGAGCCCTTTGTGCTGGAGATAGGCCCTTGGGCCTACTCCTGAGCGGTCTATAGTAGGGTCGGCGATACGTTAAGGTCACCTCCCAGGACCATCGGTATGTCAGCGAAAGGGATTAATTTATTAACAAGGTCTACAAAACACTCCAGGGAGTCGGAGTTGGGGCCGTAAAGACTACCCAGCAAAATATCAAAGTTAAAGACCCTTCCCTGGACCAGAATATATCTCCCATGGGTATCTTTTATGACTCTATTAGAGACAAAGGGAACGTTTCTACCAGTCAATATCATGACACCACAACTCTGTTTAGTGCCTTGAGCGGAAAAAACCTGGCCTACCTGTTGCTTCTTCATGCTTAATTCTTCTGTGGTCAATAGGTGGGTTTCCTGGTTGAATGAGATGTCGGATTTCAGAAGCCTGAGACGCTTGCAGACCTGGTACTGTTTAACTTTCTGTCTGACTCCTTTGACATTCCACGTAAAAAAATTCAAGCTACCCATCTGTGCACAGAGTTATATGTGTAGGAAAGTATGGGCCACACTGCAGGAAAGAAAATAATAAAAAAAAAAAAAAAAAAGGGCATCTGCCAACCCAACAATGAGTGTGATAGCAAAAGGTCTGGTCTGAACGAGCCTCCCCCCTTCCACCCCCCATATATTTATTTATTTATTTGCTTTGTTAACCGGTAGGCACACTAGACAGCCATGTGCCTATTTTCAGGTGCAACCCGGGAGAGTTACAGGTAAAACTTCACACAGGAACAATTGAGGAAGCATTAGGAATACATAGGAAGGTAGTTACAAGTAAATACTTCGTACATAAACAACAGAGGGAGCATAAGGAATACACAGAAAGATAACAGGCAATTCAGTGCTGGCTCTAGAGCAAGGTAGGCATACATCGAGCAGTTGAGGAACAGAGAAGAGTATATAAGAAATACACAGGCAGTTACAGGGCTAGCTCTAGGGCAAAGTTGGCACAAAATTCATACATGTACGATTGAGGAGACAAGAAACATAACTAAAATAACAGGCAGTTCAAGGCTGACTATAGGACAAGGTTGGCATGGTGCATTAGAGTAGGATGGGACAGACAGGATAAATCTCGGTGGTGAACAGGGGGAACAGAGATAAAGGAAGGTGCCTGCAGAAAGGGGGGGGTGCCCTAGGCAGGTGTTAAGTCCAGGAATCATGGCCAGATTCAGAAGAAGAAGTGCAAGTCACGCTGAGGCCCCCACCGTCCAGTCAGGTTGGAGGGCGGGGAGGGGCAGGGGAGTAAGACTACGTTGAACAGGAGCAGGGGGAGGAAGGTTTCAGGAAGTTCCAGAGGGAGGCTTTAAAGCTTGGGTGGGAGGAGAAGGAGGACCGAGTGAGCTTGGGTAGCGAGTTCCAGAGTTTGGGGGCGTAGGTGTGGAAGGCTCGGTGCCCCGCAAGGGTGCGTGTTCTAGGAACCAGGCATTCCTGAGTTGATGTAGATCGCAGGTGGTAGGATGTGGCGCCAGGTTTAAGGGGAAGGGCCAGAGCTGGGGGGGTGCTAGAACGGATGATGTTGTCAATGAAATTACCTAGAACGAGGAGCGATGCTTCTCAGGGTGAAGCCACTCCAGGTGGCTGTATAGGTCACAATGATGGGTGAGGGAAGGGGCGGAAAGCGCGAAGCGGCAGACATTGTTGTAGGCCATGTCCCATTTTGAGAGGCTGGATTTGGGAACAGGTGCAAATGTTACAAGTCCATAACAGAGTGATGGGAGGAGGACCCCCCTAGCTAGGGCCAAGCGGGCGGCAGGGGTAAGGCAGTTATTAGCGTGGTAGGCTAAACCAAGCTTACAATTAGTGGTCTTGCAAACATTGCAAATGTGAGAGGTGAGGTCCAACTGAGGATCTAAGGTGATGCCCAGGTACTTAGTGGAGGTTACCGTCTTAAGGGGCGAGCCGTCAACCCCATGGATCAGCAGGGGGGCAGGGCAGGATTTTATTTTGTTTAAGGACCCGAACAGCATGGATTGGGTTTTGTTGAGATTGAGGGTGAGCCTGTGGTCACCCAGCCAAGTTTGAATACGTTCGAAGTCGAAGATCAGATGTGAGTTTATTGTGGAGATGTCCCGGGAGCTGGCCAGGAGGACGAGATCATCGGCATACAAGGTGGTGTGGCCATGGGCAGTGACGGACGGAAGGTCGTTGATCCCAAATAATAAGATGGAATGCATACACAAGAATATCAGAGGTAAAAACCCAGCCCACCCCCACCCCATCATCCTTATAGGCCATGATCAACAAGTCCCCTAGTAGTCCCTTCCCGTTCCCCAGCCCCCCGAGCCCACTCTATCACCCTCCAATAGGAAATAAGCTGCAATATACTAATGTGGGTATCTGTTGGGGTGTGGCAATGAATATCCCCCTAACTGGGGATGATTATGAATAATTTCCAACAAATAATACTAACAACTGTGACCAGGAAGGCGCACTTCCGCTAACACTATTCATACCATAGAACACTTCTAGATAATGTAAACCTGGTCAAGAATTAACTAAGAAACATTACCAATGTCCTTTACAAAAAGTAGCAAAGAATGGCTGTGACTGCGTTATCAAAACATGCACATGAGCGTAAGCTTGAGGAAGCTAATGAGATCGGAGTGACAGCTCCCTTGGAGGTAAGAGTCCTAATCGCAGAACACTGTGCTGCAATTAACAAACAGTTCAGCAGTCCCTGTGAGCGTTGAACAAGGGCAGCTCCTGTGACTGGATAAGCATCTTCCTCATTGCAGTAAGGCCGGGACCCCCAAGGAAATGAGGCACAGTCCAAACGGGGCCATATATGGAATACGAGGTGTAGTCGTGGGAGGGCTGGACAGAGATAATGCAGGTGATCTTGGAGGTACGGTAGGGTGTTGAAGGGGTAAAGGCGCTCCACTTAGTACCCATAGCCTCGGCGATTGAAAACTTGTATCAGGAGCACCAGGTAGAGGAAACGTGACATTACTGCATCAGGCTGCACTTTTTATCTATGATACTCGCTAATTAGAAGCTGTACCATCGACCGGAGAAAGGAAAGATGGCAACCTTGTCCCTTTTGAGCAACAATGCAGAGCGGCGGTAAGGTCCATGAGGCAGGAGCCTGCCGGTAATGAGTATAGGGAAAAGGGACCGTGTGGTGGAGTAGTCTTGGGGGGAGTGGAACCGGTGTAGGGACTGATGAACCTTAAGGGTGGAAGGCGGGGTAACACTTCATTGTAAGCAGCATGAAAGGAGTCCGCTGACTAGGGACTAGGGAAATGAAGAGGCATAACCATATATTTGGTGAGGCAATCTCAAGATTAGGACAGCCCTAGCAATTCAGGAGCAGGTCACTCTCGATCACTGGGACCTCACGGGCCTTTGAAAAGCTCGGGGAAGGCACTGGAGAGAGCCCTAGCGGCAACATCGAGATCTTCAAATGTGGCCCAGGCACCCGATATCAGTACCCCTAATTTGGCAGGGTACGACATGCGAAACTTTATACTGGCTGCAACGAGCTTTGAAACCAGGGGGTGGAACTGGGTTCTCCGCTGCCTGACCGATGCCGGGAGATCTTGCACCAGTCTGATTTTTTGTGTCCTCCCATCTCACCTCCTTCAGATCCTTAATCTTGGCAAAAAGGTGTTGGCGCTCGAGATAATTTAGAAACTTGAAGATCAGCGGGCGGGGGGCTCCAGATGGGGGCTTAGGACGAAGAGCCCGATGCGCCCGCTCGATGGTGTAGACAGTTCCATAGGGGGAAGGCCCGGCTATCCTCTCGACGAGCTTTTGTATAAAAGTGATTACTTCAGCTCCCTCGGCGCCTTCTGGGAGACCTATGAGGACCGTGTTGTTCCGGCGGCTGCGGCCCTCAAGGTCCTCGATCTTCAGTTCCATTTTGGCCAATTTCTGACGGAGCATAACCAGCTCGGGCTCTATTTTATCCGCCCGTTTTTCCACTGACTTGATCCTGGCGTCCGCATCTACAGATCTTCACTGTAGATCCTCTACCGCACCAGTAAGTGATTTTAGCTCTGTAGCAAACTCGGCCATGCTATCTTTGAAAGGGGAAAATTCCATAAGAAAATGTTGCAAGGTGAGGGGTTGCATGTCTTCCGAGGAGGCCGATGAAGCTTGCTCCAGTTCAGTCCCCAAGGCCCTGGCTTTCTTCGGGGCCTTTTCTGGTGAAACAGGTGGCGTGTGTCTGGAGTCGTTTTTCCTGGAGTGCATCTTTTTTTTAGTACTTAAAAAGCAGCACCGGTGATAGTCAGTTCTCAGTTAGAGGTTTTAACCTACACTCTGGTCGTTATATGTTAAGTAGTTTGTGAAAATTTAACCTTAAGAGGGTCGGAGAGCTGGAGCAACGGTATAAGGCAATTATCCGGAGGACTGCATCACGTGACTCCCCCAATAATAAGCATTATAAAATGGCCATAATAATAGGAAAAGTGTCATTGACTGAATGACATCATTTGACCATGCGTTAAGATTTGTCTTACCACATGGCTGGCTCTCAGTGAAATTTAAAATGTCTGTTTCAGAAACATTGTCTTCCTAAATGAGTCATTTAAATGCACAATAATCTGCTCCAGGGTGTGTGGTAAGACAGGTCTTTCCGCACTTCTCAGGTTGTTGAAAGCATTCTGCGCTTCACAATCCACCTGGTGCATGTGGAAAGATCTGTGTTACTGAGCACCCTGTTGTGGACTACTACTTGCAACCTCATCTTCTATAGTATACTATAAGTACATCCAATTCATGATTTATGCTAACATTCCCTTTTTTTTTGTATTTAGTGTATTCCCCCCCCCCCTTGCCAGCCAGCCACCATCAATCCTACCCACTTAACTAGCCCCTCACCTGTCTTCCCTGGGACTTACCTCTCTTCCTACCCACACCCTGGCTTACCCTTCCCCAAAGGTCATCAGGGGCCATTGGGAGGGAGCTCTACGCCCAATGGAGATTCAGTTGGTGCTTCAAATAGGAGTGCCTCAGTCAGTGGTGAAGGGTCTGCAGTGAGGGACAGAAGTCCTCCTGCAACATCTGGCATTTTTCCCTTTTCCTGTCCCAGCCCCTGCAGGATGCTGAGAACAACCCTCAGAGTGCGTGTACCTGTGTGCATGCACTGCTCACCTAAGCACATCAGCATGTAAGCAATAAGACATGATGGGGTGTGCATTAGACAGTTCTAATGCACGGCTAGAGGGACGTAGTGAGGCACGAGGCCACAGGCCGAGTGCGTCCAGTCCCCTAGCCGTGCATTAGAACGGTCTAATTCACATCCCCTGAGTGGCTTATTGCACTTATAAAATGGGCCTGTGTATTCTAAATGGGGGTTCTAGTTTTAGCTGGGCATTAGACACATCTAATGCACGGCTAACAACCAATCAGATTGCTTGAAATCCTTTGCCTATTTTATAACCTCCCTTATTGCATGGCTTGGCCTGCACTGCCACCTGTGGTCACCCAGGTGTCAGTGACACAGCAGAGGCTAGCCATCCTCCCTCCCTGAGATGGCCAGCTTCATCTGATTTGCTCAGCTCACCTCCCCCGTCTGGCCCTCTGATGACTTGGGCTCGTTTCCAAACCTGGATCGTCATTGCAAGCGGTAGTGCTACTGCTGCACCATAAGCCAGCCAATTTTCTCATGTTTCAACATTTGTAAAAACACTGTAGGAAATATTTTCGTCATCTAACCAACGTTTGCTGATTAACTCTTTAATAACCGCAGATATTAGAAACGTGGTATTTCTTTTTGCGTAACACCTAAAATACAAGCCTTTGTAGTGAAACAAAATCCCAAGCCTATTGCATCTCCTAGTTTCCTTTCAATTTCACCCCAAAGCATTTTCACCCTAAAACAGTCCCAATGAATATGCTTATTTATATTGCACACACAAAGCTTGTTATATTTTATGACTGCCAAATTTATGATGAGTTTTTCGGTCTTTCCCAATTCAAGATAGATCTATAGATTCTGGAGAAATTTCAAACTCCTGAGTCCATGAATCAGTTAAATAGGGGATATTCCACAGGGAGCACAGGAATAAGTGATGTAGTCCCTCTGGAATGTTGCCATTCCTGCTGCTAGGCAACAAGTGGTGGGGCGGAGTGAAGTGTAGTCGGGAGTGCCTGGCAGCAAAGAGGGCAGCATTCCTGATAAGACTGTATTCTTGTACTACCTATGGAATATGCTATTTACACCATGGTAGAATAAGGTGAATAAAATAGTTACAGCAATATAATTTCTTCACACAGGATTTGTGTGGAAGTTAACATAGACACATAGAAATTGTTGCCAGATAAGGACCGCTAGGCCCATCTAGTCTGCCCATAAGCCCTAAACTTGTATGCAGTCACTGACCCTAAGTGATCAATGGCTTTTTATCACACCCTCCCCACCCAGTGTTCCCTTGTGCCTGACCCAGGCATGTTTAAACCCCTCCACTGTGCTTGCCCCCACCACCACCTCTTGTGGCAGACTGTTCCAAGCATCCACCACCCTCTCTGTGTAGAAAAACGTTCTCACGTTATCTCTTAATCTGCCCCCTCCAATTTCATTTTGTGTCCCCTTGTTCTGATATCTTTTCTACATTGGAAAAGATCCCCCACCTGCACATTGTTTATACCCTTAAGGTACTTGAAAGTTTCTATCATGTCCCTTCTTTCTCTCCTCTCCTCCAGTGAGTACATATTGAGGACTCCTAATCACTCCTCATATGTTTTGTGATGCAGCCATACACCATTTTTGTCGCCCTTCTCTGGATAGCCTCCACCCTGTCTATGTCCTTACGCATGTGTGGTCTCCAGTACAGCATGCAATACTCCAGGTGAGGCCTTACCAGTGTTTTTTATAATGGCATCAACACCTACTGTTTCCTGCTAGTAATGCCTCTGCCTATGCACCCCAGCATGACACTGGCCCTCCCTGCAGCCTTTGCGCACTGCTTTGATACCTTAAGGTCATCAGATATGATAACCTATAGGTCCCTTTCTTCTTTGGTGACAGTCAACACCTCCCCCCCCATTCTGTTGCTCTTCTCAGGGTTCCCCCTACCCAGGTGCAATATCTTGCACTTTTTGAACTGAACCTCAGTTGCCACACCTCTGACCATCTTTCAAGCTTCTCAAGGTCCCTCTTCATTTTCTGCACCCCTTCTGGAGTATCCACTCTATTGCAGATCTTGGTGTCATCTGCAAATAGGCAGACCTTTCCTTCCAGCCCCTCTGCAATGTCACTAATAAAGACATTGAACAGGACTGGTCCCAGTACTGATCTCTGTAGTACTCCACTGGTCACCTCTCTCTCCCTAGATTGGATCCCATTTACCACCACCCTCTGTCTTCTGTCCGTCAGCCAGTTTCTAATCCAATGTATCACCTTATGCCCCATGCCTAGACTACTCATCTTGTTAACCAGCCTTCTGTGTGGGACAGTATCAAAGGCTTTGCTGAAATCTAGATAGGTGATGTCTACCACCCCTCTCTGATTCACTTCCCTAGTCACCCAACCAAAGAAATCTATCAGATTTGTTTGACAAGACTTTCCTGCTGTGAATCCATGTTGTCTCAGATCCTGGGCACCACTGGATTCCAAGTGTGCCACTAGCCTTTCTTTCAGCAGTGTCTCCATGATCTTCCCTACCACTGAGGTGAAGCTGACTGGCCTGTAGTTCCCTGCTTCTTCTCTACTGCCACTTTTATGCAGTGCGACTACATGCGCCCTCCTCCAGTCCTTTGGAACCATGCATGTGGTGAGAGACCCTGTGAACAGGGCAGCCAGAGGTGCTGCTAGTTCCCTTCTCAGCTCCCTTAATATCCTCGGGTGTATGTGGTCTGGCCCCATGGCTTTATCTACCTTCAGCTTTGTGAGTTCCTCCAGAACACTCTCCACTGTGAATGGACTGGTGTCCACTTCTCCCCCTCCCCCATTGCCTCTTCTCCCCAACTGTGGGCCTTGACCCTCTCCCTCCTTAGTGAATACTGAACAGAAGTATTTGTTCAGTATTTCTGCTTTGTCATGATCCCCCTCCTTACACTCTCCCTCCTCCCATTTGAGCCTCACAATCCCCCCCCTCCGTTTTTTTTTTCTGTCACTGATGTACCTATAGAATGTCTTGTCCCCTTTTTTCACAGTCCGTGCTAAAACCCTCCTCTGTCTGTGCCTTGGCTCTCCTAACAGCCTTCCCTGCTTCCCTTAGACATTCAATGTACACTTCCCAGTCCTCCTTCCTTTGGGTTCCCTTATACTTCCTGAAACTTGCTCTTTTAGCCCTTACTTTGTCTGCTACCTCTTTAGAGAACCATAGTGGTTTCCTTCTTCTTTTCTCTTTGGCCACTATCCTAAGGCATTGGTTAGTTACCTCCACTATGTCATCTTTTAGTTTCCCCCACAGTTCTTTCACTCCCTCCATTACCTCTCCCTTCTCCAGGGCTGCTCTTCAACATCTACCCAATTCACTGAAATCTGCCCTCCTGAAATCTAATTCTTTTGCCCTTGAGTGGCTTAACTGAGTCCCTGTCTCCATGCCAAACCACACCATGTGGGGGTCATTGGATCCCAGCTGCCCTTCCACCTGGACTCCTTCGACTCTGTTTCCATTGGTCCATACCAGGTCCAGAATAGATTTGTCTCTGGTCGGCTCAGGCACCAGCTGTCTGAGTCCAACCCCATGCAGGGATTCCAGGATGGCCGTGCTTCTGGCTGAAGCAGCTGCCTGGGTGGTCCCATCTACATCGGGCATATTGAAATTCCCCATCAGCAGAATTTCACCTTTAGCTGCCATGTCGTGAATTTCCTCCATTAGTATCCTGTCCACTTCCTCCCTCTGTGCCGGAGGTCTGTAGATCACCCCAGTACATATTGCTGTGCAATTCCCTGGTTCAAGGGTGACCCACATTGCCTCAGCCTCCCCCTGTCTTCCCTGTACTTCTGTATCCTTTATGTCTTCTTTGATGTACAGGGCTACCCCCTCCCTCTTTACCTTCCCTGTCCCTTCTGAACAGTATATAGTCTGGAACACTGATGTCCCAGCTGTGATAGCAGAGTACCATGTCTGTTACTGCTGCTATGTCAAGGTCTGCATCTGTCATCAAGGCGTCCAGGTCTGAAACCTTGTTTCCCAGACTGCAGGCATTTGTGAGCATGACCTTCCATGTTTTATACCCTGCCCTCCCTCTACTCTTGTTCTCTCTCCCTTGCCTGTTTCCCCTACCCTGGTTTTCTTGTTCATGTGCTCCTGCCCCCCCATCCCCCCCTTTTACATGTTTTGCCTGCCTGCCCTCCCTGCTCGCTTCAATTGTTCCTGTTGTCAACTTGTTTTCTTGCATGCTACCATGGGGGAGTGATCCTAAACCACCTGTCCCTCCTGACTATCCCTCCTTGGCCACTTTAACTGCTCTCTGCTGAAGCATTCCAACTTCTCACCAAGGAGTGAGGTTCCCTTCCCGGACAGATGCAGGCCATCCTCCTGATACAAGCTCACATCTGCCCAGGTGGGGTCCCAGTCCCCTATGAAGCCAAATCCTTCCCTTCCACACCAATCCTTCAACCAGGTGTTGAAGGCTTGAATGTGGAGTGCCCTATCCTCCCCTGTGCCTTGGGCAGGTAGCACCTCTAAGAATGAGACGGAACGTGCTACCTGTTTTAGGTCCCCCCTCCCAGCTTCCTGAAATCCTCCTGGACTCTGGCTAACTCCACCCTTCTCCCCACTAGATAACTGGTCCCCAGGTATACGATGACATCTAGCTCCTCCCTCCTGGCTATTGCCCTAGTGATCCTAAGGATTTGCTTCCCATCCCTCCATGCAGTGCTTCCTGGGATGCACCTGACCTCCCTCTCCCCCCAGCTAGATGTCCCTAACTTCACACCCCGGACAGCAGAGTCTCCCACTAGGAGAAGCTTCCCCGTCCTCCATGGTCCCCTGTCCCCCTTCCCTGGGGCTCCAGCTTGGAGGTCCTGACCATCCTCCCTGGTCCCAGCTGCAGTGCCTGTCTGGGGCATTCCCATTCTTCCAAAACAGTATAGGAGTTATTCAGCTGGACCAGTTGGGGAATGTGCTTCTGACTCCCACCCCACCCTCCTTGAGCCCACGGTGGTCCAGTCACACTTCTTTCTGGGCATCCTATGAGGTTCATGTTGTGGACCCAGTGGTCTCTAGGTTGGGGTGGATGCCACCTGTAACCTGGCCAACTCTGTGCGGAGGCAGGCAACCTCCTCCCTCAACCCAGAGAGGTGCCTACAGATACGAGAGCACTGCAGCCTCCAGTATGTCTCCTTGAAGACTGCTGCTCCACAACCACTGCACTGCACCACTCCCATCATGACTGTTACTCTCCTCACTCTTCTGCCTGCTTATGCCTCCTAATTGCTATCTGCTATCTCCTAACCCTCTTCCTGTTCTGCGTGCTAACCCTTTTTTTTCCTTCAACCTCTCTCCCTGTCTCTCTTCTTCTGTAGTGACTTACAGCTTCTCTCTCCTCCTCCTCTTGTATGTGCCCTTGTGAACCTAGTTGCTAGCTGCACCCTTTGTAAATCTGCCTATATACCAACTAGGCTATTGCTTGTGCTGTGCTGCCTAACTGTTCCTGTGACTTTAAGTAGGTGTGGATTGGCCTACCACTATAAAGTTAGACCACCTTGGGGGTGGTGGGGATGGGGGTGGGTGGGGGTGTTCCTTTGATACTCTGTCTATAAAAACAATCAGGTAAAAAAAAAGTCTTGCTTCTGTAAACTACAGAGGCATTACATAAAACCTGTTACAAAACACAGAAATTACCTGGAATCTGTTACCAAACACAAACACTTCCTGAAGTGTCTCAGCAAAAGAACTCCCCAAAAGCAGACTGTGGGAAATTACTTTAGAACTAAAGGTAGTGGAAAGAGCACACAGCTATATAAACTCAGTCACATAAGCCTGTTACAAAACACAGAAGTTACCTGGAATCTGTTACCAAACACAAACACTTCCTGAAGTGTCTCAGCAAAAGAACTCCCCAAAAGCAGACTGTGGAAAATCACTTTAGAACTAAGCAAGCAAGCAAGCAAACTTTATTTATATAGTGCCTTTCAAAATCAAGGTACTGTACATAATGCAAATTACATTATTAAAACACATGACTTAATAAATTATTTAAAATCAATCAATCAGGGAAAGCCAAAGAAAATAAATACCTTTTCAGCATAGATTTAAAACTACCGATGGTCAGACATTCTCTTAACCGACTAGGTAGAGAATTCCACAGGGTTGGTGCTGCAAATGAAAAATCACAAATTCCAGATGTTTTAAGATGAACCCCAGGAATCTCTAGCAATCCCTCATTGGCGGATCGGAGAGGGCGATTGGGGGAGTAGGGAGTCAGGAGATCTTTCAGGTAGTTGGGTCCCTGCTCTTGCAGGGCTTTAAAGGTAAGTTAGCCTACCTTGTAGGTGATCCGCCACTGAACTGGCAGCCAGTGCAGTTCATGCAGCACAGGCATAATGTGACTGGCCCTGGAAGTACCAGTCAGCAGCCTGGCTTCAGCATTCTGCACTAGCTGCAAGCGGTGGATATCAACCCCAGACAGCCCTAGGTAGCGGGCATTGCAGTTGTCAAGACGGGTGATAATGAAGGCATGGACCAATGTTGGAAGGTCGCCTGGTGGAAACAGGTGTTTCACTCGGGCGATATTCCTCAGATGGTAAAATGAGGATTTAACCACAGCTGATACCTGAGACTTCAGGGTCAAGCCATCGTCAAAAATAGGTTACGCACACGATTTGAGGTAATGAGCTGCACACCATCAAACCATAGACCTAACATGTGCCCAGCTCCAGAACCTGCCCCCGGGCGACCTGGATCCACAACCAACACCTCAGTTTAATCCGGGATTCAGTCTCAACCAACTCGAGCTCATCCAGTCTTTGATCTCAGAAAGGCAGCAGTTTAGCATAGAGATCGTATCAACCTGAATCAACTAAAGGTAGTGGAAAGAGCACACAACTATATAAACTCAATTACATAAGCCTGTAACAAAACACAGAAGTTACCTGGAATCTGTTACCAAACACAAACACTTCCTGAAGTGTCTCAGCAAAAGAACTCCCCAAAAGCAGACTGTGGAAAATCACTTTAGAACTAAAAAACAAACACACACACAAAAAAAAAAAACAATACTTTCAAGAAAAAATAAGAAAAAGCATGTTTGTGAAGGCCAAGCACGATCAGTGCAAACAAGCGAACCAACATGGTTGACAGCTACAGACAAAATAAAATGCACTGTGGGGCATATAACATGTTATTCACCCTAGAGGTAAATAATAGGCCAGAATAATATATTTTATTTTGCAGTGCTGTTCGTCCCCTCCCATAGTTTTCAATGATTACACAAAGATCTCAGAGGTGCTGCAATCTGACTGGCTGTCAGCAGTCTGAGACCCATACATTAATCTCTGCTACACTGTCATATACACCCTGATTACCTTGGCACATTAATTATTCTTGCCAGTATGCCAGTATTCCATTCTCTAGCACTGCTGTGTGACTGGAAATATGCATTATAATTCTGAACTATTTTATTAAAAGTCTCCATTTTAATGGGGAAAACATTCAAAAGGTATACATCTAACACTTTTGTTTTGGACTAATATTTATAATAGGAATAAGACACTCCTAGAAGTTAGATTAATAGTCAGTTAATCACCTCCTAGTGGCAATGTGGCACTCAGCTACACCCCATGCCACATTATGCCCCTAGGAGGTGATTAACAGACTGTTAATCTAAACCCTGGTTATGACTTGTTGCTTAATTTACAAAATGAAAGGAACATTAATGGATTAAAAGATGCTTAAAAAGAAGTACAACTGGCATAGTCTAACAGCCCAGTGGGTGCAGCTTTCAGGTAGAACAACACAAGTTACCACACAGTCGAAAATGCTACAGCCAGTGCGTGGCCAAGAAAATTGACAGAGGAACACAAACAGGAGCACTTGGTTAGAACAGAGAAACAAAAGTTGGAAAATACCATACAAAACTCACAATTTATTCAGCTCAACATAGAGAGTGCAGCTCAAAACCCTGACGCTTTGGGACCATAGCAGGTCCCTTTGTCAAGGGTGTGATGAAGGGACCAGCTATTTTCCCGACGCGCCAGAGTTTGTAGATGTGCTCTCTATGTTGAGCTGAAAAACCTTGAGTTTTGTATGGTATTTACTGGCTCTTGTTTCTTTGTTCATACTGAATGCTCCTATTTGTGTTCCTTAGGCTCTCAGGTAACATGCAAGTTGTATGGTGGGATCAGGGGCAAACAGAGAGATGAAATAAAGGAGTATGGGGGTGCCAGGGACAGGATGGATGAGGCAAAGGTGTGTGCCGGGAGGAGAAGAGGCAGGATGGGTAGGTGCTAGCACAGATGTAAGTTATATGCTCACAGAGCAGGGGCTTCAGGGAGGAAGTGAAGTGGGAAGGGTGAAGGGAAAGGCTGGAACAGAAAACAGGAAGACTGTAGGAGGATGCAGTTTAGCCCCCTGAGGTTTGACAGCAGGAAAGGAAAATGAAGGATAGTTTGAATATCTGAAGGAGTAGGTGGGTGAGGGGAAGCAGGTGAGAAGACAGCTGAGGTAGCAGCCAAGGGAGCCATACTAGAATTTAGTAATAAAAAAAGCAGTGAGAGAGAGAGAGAGAGAGAGAGAGAGAGACAAGCACACTCTAGTGCTGCTCTGATAGTATCTGATGGAATCATGCATTGTTGGTTACCACTGGTTATCCCTGACACCAGATGGCACTGGATACCATTCACATTTGATTGCTGGTTTCTGCCACCCAATCAGATGGCAACTATCCAATGTGACTATCTCAGATTTGAACCACACTTCTGACCTGAGATCCCTCTATCCTACCTCAGATCTGAAATCTGAATGTAAGCCGGCTTGTCAGCACAGCAATAGCACTACCAATCATGACGCTGGTGAACAGAGTTCAAGAACAAGCCTGGGTTGTATGAGGGCCAGCCAGGGGGGGAAGGGGGAGCATCCCAAGGGATGCTGACCTTCTTGGAGGAGGTAGACCTCTCAAGCTCTGCTTCAGTACCACCACCAGGGTGACCACAGATGGCAGTGCAAGCTGGAGATGAACAATTAGGGAGGAGGACATCGACAAGCTTTGACACATGCCACATGTCGTGCATGCGTGCACTACTCAAGGGCCTCCTTGATATCCATGGGTGGTGCAGAAAACTGGAAAAAATTGCTGAACGGTGTAGCATGCCATCCTGCTCCTCACTGCAGGTCCCACACCTCCAACTGCAGTGCCAGAACCAAGTTTCAACTCCACCAGAGGATGTAGGGTCCCCTCCAGCAGCCCCATCCTGGGTTGTTAGCCAGGGAGGAACAAGGCACATGGGTAGGTCCTGGGAAAGGTGAGTTATAGGCCTGGGGTGAAAGGCAGGACCAAATATAAGGCAGGTCAGAGACGGAGAGAAAAGTACACTAATTAAAAAAAATGGAACCTGAACAATCTCATGGCAGGGAGAGATATGAAAGCTTTGCTGTGATAAGGCGTGCCTAGTTTGGGGAGACATTTCCTATGTATGGTAATGTGGAATGGAAAGTCAAGATGATTATGTAGCCATAACATTTAAAGGAGGGAATATTCTACAGCTCAAGCCATCCAGTGTCTGGAAGACTAGGCCAGACTGGAGCTTGGCCAGCCACTGCCTGATGCCAAAGGACATGGAGATAATTTTAGGTATTACAAGAGAGAGAGAGATGGTTAGCATGTAATCAGAATTAGACATTGTAAAATCCAAGCTAATGCTGTGCTGCCAGTTGTGGGGCTGAGGGGCCACAGGCAAAGTACACAGTGCTGTCAGTATATATACAGTTACAGTCAATGACACATTGCGGTATATCTAGATATATCATGCTATATCATGATGCATCACAAGAAATCACATTCATTTCAATGGAATTTCCTGGAATACATTGATATATATGAATATACTTCAACTTGCTACTGTCTAAAGCTGTATAAACACAAGAGGAGACATAAGCCTTGGAGTGGTCATTAAGGAGGATCAAGACCATGAAAGGACCCAAGATGGAGCTCTGGGAAACAGCTGAACCAACTGTATGGGGGGCAGAGCATCTAATGCAGGGACCACTTGGGACCTACCAACTAGACTGGCACTAAACCACCTAGCCAAGAGATCAGAAAATCCAGTCCTACTAAGCTGATTGAGGGAGTACATATGCAACAATGTCAAATACCTTGCCAAGGTAAACAAAACAGGTTGAGTTCATCAGGCCCTGGTCCATCCCCTTCAGGATATAGTTAGTAAACTTGAAGAAGGAGGAGATCGTGGAATAGGTTTTCTGGAGGCTGTACCTGAAAGGACTAGGATAGAAGTGAAATCTACAAATGAGATTTGGGAGAGAATGAGTTATTCAAGACCCTTAGCCAGTGTAGATGCAAAAAACATAGTTTAGTTTAAAAGGGTTAGATCTCGCCTGTGTATGTTTGACAGTGTCCCTTTAATAAATACAAAATGCAAACATAGAGCCAGTATTCAAAGCTAAAGCAGTATGCTGAATAATAGGAGTGTGTCTAACCGTTGCCTCCAGTACCCAAGTTTCACATGGGGTTCTAGCACCTTCTTCCCAGATTGACTCCTGATACCCACTTTCCAGGTGGGGCCCAAGGTTGTCTTCAAGTGCCCCACAGATGAAACTCGGTATCCATTTCCAGTGGGCCCCCAAGTACTGACTCCCCACACTGACCTCCAGTAGTAATCCTCCAGACAGACACCCATGCCCATCCACCAACAGAAACAATCTAGGTAGACCTCTAGAATCAACTTTTAGGTGAGATGCCAGCACCCACTTTCTAGGTGGCCTTCGAATACCAAATTTTTCAGGAGGACCTCTGTTATTAACTTTGCAGGTGCCCCCTCTCCCCTCTATGAACTTACTGGACTTCCACAAAAAAAAATACAAGAAAAACTACACTACCTCGACATTTGGAGTATGGTTCGCGCTCTGGCCCTTTCTCTGTGTAAGAGGGTCGGTGGAGTGTAGTATGGTCAGTGGTGGTAGCATTGGTGGCATTCCTCTCCCGAGACCGGGCAGCCTCCTTCCGGGCAAACTCTCCCAGCTGTTCTGTGTACTGGCCATACAGCTGGAAAGGACAGGAAAGAGAGGGTTAAAAACAGTATTAAAGGATAATTCCCATGGCATGCTGTTATCCTACAATAATGCACACCTCATCATGCCTTATTGCTTAATTATTCAATCTCTGCTTGAAGGCTAATATATCTAGTTCTAGTCCCCTTCATACCTCACCTGCATTGTGACCTCACTATCTATAATTGTCTTCTGACAGATTAGTCAGTTGTGATGGCACAGGGCTGATAAGGTACATATGAAGGGGAATAGCTCAAGATGTTTCAGCTTCCATGGGGAATGCTGTTGTATACATCACACTTAAAGGAGAACAGTAGTTAGGTAAAGCTCCCCACCCCCCAAAACCTGACTGCCCAATTAAGCTTTTGGCAAGAAAAATAAAAAATTAAGGTCTGCACTTACTCGCTACAACACTCGTAAACTCTACCGGCATGCAACATGGCAGGCGCTGCACAGAGCCATCTCATGTTAGTGTGTGGTGCCACACTGCTCACTTGTATGATGAGCGAGCAGTGCAACGCCACACACTAACACGAGATGACACCGTGCAGCGCCCACCATGTTGCCTGCCGACAGAGTTTACGAGTGTTGTGGCGAGTAAGTGCAGACACTTAATTTTTTTTTTTTTTTGCCAAAAGCTAAATCAGGCAGTCAGGTTTTGGGGGTTGGGGAGCTTTACTTAACTACTGTTCTCCTTTAATATTATCAGGAACATAAGCTTTATTTGGTAAAAGGCAAAAAGAAAATGTTTTCGAAGTAAACAACAACTACTGGTTACATATTAGAAAATTAAGAACATTTTCTGTTTGCTGATTTTGTTTACAGTATTAGTTCTTCAAAATGTGTTTTAACAGCAAAATGTCACAAGTCTTACCTTATACTACATCTTCACATTTTTTGAGTCTTTGAAAAAGTACATCCATCCCTTGGTTTAATTATTATGACTTATCTCAGTATACACTGGAGCATGGATCTCAGTGGCAACCATCATATCACTGTGTGGACAGCAGCGCATTCCAAAACATTTCATGGAATTCCATTTTTTTAACACAAAGACATTTGCATGAGAAGAGGCTGCTTACTTCTTAGCGCTCCATGTCAATTCAGCGAAGACATTACAGTGACAGCAATTTCAGCAAAGTCATTTCAGTGAATGCAATTATAGCACCCATACAATATGGACGAACACCAAAAACTGCACGTTTGTTATGTGGGGGGCTTTGCCCCCCACACCACCCTTACTAAGATAACCAACTCCAAGGTCGTAGCACCTTGAGGAGGGGGGCATGCATTATTCTCTTTTTTTGGCGTTCGTCCATATGTACGGGTACTGTAATTGCATTCGCTGAAATGACTTCGCTGCAATTGCTTGTCACTATAATGTCTTCACTGAATTGATGTGCTACCCTTCTTAGATGCCATCTGCTACTGCAATTTTCCTGCGCAGAAGTCATAATCCCCTTCTCAAGACATCTGAGTCCTTTTGCCAACTGGTTGCGATGTCGTAAGCAGATGATTTTGACATCCCCACTACTGGATCCAACTATGTAGCAAAATAGCATTCGCTACCCCTTTAGGCCAGACAACTGTGGTTTTTTAGTTTAATTTAAGTTTTAAAAGGGAGCATCTTACATTTTTTGTGGAACGTGATACCCCCCTTGAAAAACACTGCTACTCCTAATTCTGGATCCAAATGATTGTGGCTCACAATGAGTATAGTAAAAGCAATGTACATAGATGAAGTCTAAAGGAAAAGATCATGTTTTTAATTGAAAGGTCTTCAACAATATGAAAGGTCCTTCTTGAAATTCAAATGTGGGGGAAATGTGTAACTGACTTCTGTGAATGCCTACAGTGGCTGTTTTTGATGGAAACCAAGAAATCTCCATAAAGAGCTGCTGATGCCTCTGGGAAAACTTTGGAAAACTTAATATTTAAACACAATTCAGCCTGCATTTCATTTATCTTCTATTAATTTATCTTTATTCATATTTATTACTGAGGAAATCTGCAAAAGAGGATTTTTGTCCCTTAGAATCCATTTGTCCCTACAGCTTATTTCTCACTTCAAGTCATAATCCTCTGTTATAACATCATAGTCCATTACCCTGGAAATAACTGCGATGTCACAACCAAAGTAGTATGACATCAGAAGGAGAATAAACAGTAGCAGCTGCTGAACTCTCAAGGAACAAAGATCCTGTGTTTGTGCATACAACTTCAGTAATAAATAAAGGGGGAACGAACTACAGGGCAAATGTGAAATACACCATAAACTGAACTGTCGAAATATTATGTTTTTTGAAGTTCTCTTGGTTGCTCTTTAAAGAGCCACTGACACCTTCAGGAGACCTTTAACAAAACATAATATTTAGACACAGTTTAGCTTGTATTTCACATTAGTTCTGCATTTCTCCTCCCCATTATTTATTACTGAGTTCATCTGCATGGAAACCGGATCTTTGCTCCTGAACAATTCATCTATTCCTGCTGCTTTCCCCCTATCTGTGGTCATAATGCACTACTTATGATATCACAGTTACTCCCATTGCAACAGACTGTGATGTCACAACAGGGCATTATGACTTAAAGTATGGAGTAAGCTATAGAAACAAATGAAGTCTAAGGGATCTCTGAGGGATAAAGATCATGCATTATGTAAATTTCCTTAGCAATAAATAAAGGGGAGAAAAAATATATAGACTATATATGGAACCAAGCCAAAATGTACCTAATTATTAAGGTTTTCAAGGTTTTCTTTGAGGCGTTGTGACAGGGTAGACTAGAACCCTGTCCCATTTATTGGAGAAAGTGTGTAAATGCAAGGATCTGTATTTTTTCCTTTTCTCTCTTCTCTGTCTGGTTGCGCTATCAAATTTTCCTGTGAGACTTCGGACTTGATCAACCCGAACAGTCTTGCAATCCTTTGCCTCTCACTGTCTCTCTGTTTTCTCTTGCTGTCTGTCCCCCCCCCCTGCATATCTATATCTGGTAATATAAGAATATGTGCAAATCAATATATCGAAATGAAACTGATAATGAGATCACATTTGTATAGAAAATATCTGGTGTTACTGTTGAAATGTATATGTATTTATAATTTGAGATTGTAAAAAGCTAGAGGTTACTTGGGTGCAAATGCCTGAGCCTTTTGCGGTTGCTGTGGGGACCTCAGGAAGTTCTCAATGTTCTAGCAGCTCCTGAAATTTACAAAGACGAGGATGCTTGCAAAGGATGGGGTTGAAAAAGACTTATAAAAACAGCTAAGCTGAACTGCAAGGGAGATTTTTTTTTTTACAAGAAAGATTTTATTTTTGCTTCTGTACGTAGTTATTCTGAACAGGTTTATTTTATGTTACTGCTACAATAAATAAAGTTTTGGTGATTTTTACAACTGCTCCTGGGCTTTCCCTATGCTTCCTGACCTGTGCCTTGATGACAGGCGTCAACAGCTCTTTAAAAATCAGTGATCACATAATATATCTTTTGTCTTATTTTTACTTTGTGCATGTATTTGTAGCAAAGTAATTTTTTTAAAGACTTATTCACAGAGGACTTCTGGTGACGTCAGCAAGGGATGAACAGCTAGCTTGCAGAGCTCCATCTCCTGAACCCCAGAATCATCAGCAGTCCTCACCAAAAAAAGATCTATCAACCAAAAATGACAGGTTACTAAAGATTAAGATGTCAGCTCAATAACAGTTAAAGGATTTTACAGGTAGGCAGCCCCCTACCGAAGAAATCACCCAAACTTCAAAAGAAGGGCATGGCGGACCTGTCATTGCCCAGGCAAGCCTCTGCAGGTAGAGAAATCCTCACTAATATGATGCTGCCCATTTTCAGCTATGGAGACACTGTTTATAGTGCTGCTCCGAAATCTACTTTAGCTAAACTGGATCCTCTCTTTCACATCTTCTGTTGCTTTGCCCTTGATAAACCTATGCCTACACATCATTGTACCTTCTATTCTTCCCCTCTTTTGATGCCAGGTGCCTTACCCACCATGTCTCCATGATCTCTAAATTTTCTTTTCGCTCTCTCCTCTCATATCTTGCCTCTGTCCCCCATTGTCCTCTTACTCTCTTCACAATGTTTGCTCTGTCTCTTTTGCTCTCCCTCAAATGAAATTGACTGTCAAGCTGCCTTCTTGTTTCATTTCCCTAAACTATAGGGTTCTCTTCCCCTTTCTATTTGCTCTGCCCCTTCCTTTCCTGCTCTTAAAGGATACCTAAACAAGCAGTTTTTTAAAACTGCAAACTCCAAAATCTAGCTTCATTGCGAGGTAAAGTAAAGGCTACTGTTTACATTTATGCTAAAACTGCTTTTATGTAAATAACATAAATGCAGTTTCATAGCTTTTGAAAAATGTAAACATCAGCTTTTCACTTACAAAAAACAGCCTTGCCTTCTCCCTAAGATGTCTGCCAACTGTGTTAAGTGTTGAGTTATGATGACATACTCGGAGCCAGAGCCAGAGATCAATATAAAGTCCTATAGGCTAACTAGTTCTTCTTTCCCTCTTTGTTTTGAATTGTTTTACCAGAATGATCAACACCATGTGTTAACATGTGGATTATTTTGAACAGTACACATGTTAGGCTATGATTTTGTTCAGTTTATTTACTTTAACTTGCTGAAAATGTTTTGCAATCTCTTTGGCAAACTGCAGAACAGTACAACACTTCAAATACCCGATGATCTAGTGGTTATGTGATGCCCTGATTTTTTTTTTTTGTTAACCAGGAGAGACACACTATGCTGAAATCGTGTTTACAGATGTGGCCTGGTAGCACAAGGAAGTTAAATGACTTGCTCAGGGTCACACAGAGAAGTACTGGTCTGGTCCAATTCCAAAGCTCATTCATTCTTGTTAATCCACAAAAAAAGCTTTTCTTGTATTCTTTTTCCAGGTGAACCCCCTGCACCTAGCCTGGCTTCTGTTGAACACCCCACCATCTATACCGTGTCCTTAGTACTGCCTGGGTCTGCATATGAGCTTGCGGTCTCATGAAGAGAATTATCACACCTCAGAGTGTAATCATATACCTCAGAGAGTTGTGCATACCTACACTGATACGCATCATCAGCTGGCACTGTTAAAAAATACCTCCCAAATCACACTTAAGTCCACTTTTTCAATATTTGACTTCTGCTCCCACAGTAAACATTGAGTGAATCACCACCCTTCTACACAGTGAAGGCAGTATGTACAGTTCCCCTGTTGTGTTTTTGTCCCGCCTCATTAACCAACAATTGGGTCTTCGTGGAGGGCCAAGCAATAAGCCTCAGGACTCACCAGAAAAACTGCTGTTCATGCACTCATAAGGGCTGTACTTACTATGGATAGCAATATTATTAGCAGGAGAGGCATAGTAATGCCTTGAGTGAATCCACCAGACTTCCTGTGTCAGTCTACTCCTTTACATGTGATCTGCAGAACCCCGCAGGACAGTTCCCTGCAAATCTTCTCCAGTACTTTTTAGTGCCCTACTCCACAATGTGAACTGGTTGGCTACCACCCTTCTAAATCTTGAATGATCTATACACAGCTCCCTCAATACTGTCCTAACAAACGTCAACATCCCCCCCCCCCCACCTGAGGGTAATCTCCCTACACTGAATTCAAGTAACACTTTAAGTGCAGCCCTGCCACTGAGTATTTGTCATTGCTGGCTGCTCTCATTCACAGTCAGGTAGTGATCATGGTGCTGGCAGCCCTACATTTCAGATCTCACAATGATCTGCTAAACATCCCCCTTCCTGTCTTCCCCTAACCTGAATATAACTGTACCCCGCTGGAATGGCCTCTTCAGTCCCTCTCTGGCATTCATTCTTTTCTTCTGCTCCCCACCCCAAAAAATGATGAGCGCACTACCCTTCTGCATCATGAATGTGGTTAGTACAGTTGCCTGTGTCATTTTTACATATTAATAATAAACATGATCTTCTGGTAAGCCAGGCTGATAGCAGCAGGGCACAAGGGGAAACATAGGCATGCCTACCTATATAAGATCGAATCCACCTATGATTAGGCACTATTAAATGGCATGCATAATGATGTGCCCACCCATCATTTAATAGTGCCTAATCAAAGGTAGCATAGAGCTTTTAAGGATAGGAAAGCCTATAATTCCCCTTGTTCCCTGCTGCTATCAGCCTAACTCACTGGAAAGATTTGTTTATTGTTGATATGTCAAAAAACCTGGGGACTGTACTACCTACATTCATGATGCGCAAGGGTGATAAGCGCACCAGTTTTTTGGTGTGGGGAGCAGTAGTGAGAATGAATATTAGAGGGGGACTGAGAAGGCCACTCCTGCAGGGTACTGCTATATTCAGGGAAGGGGGAAGACAGAAGGAGAGAAATATGAGCAGCTCACTGTGAGAAATAAGATGTGGGGCTGCCAGCACCATGATCACTACCTGACCCTATTGTCCTGGCCAAAATTTCCCTTCCCATAAAACCAGTTCATGCAATTGTCCAAGGCTGTGTGTGGGTATTAATGTGTGAATTGGCTGCCACTACACATTCAGTCACTTCACTACCAGTCTAGCAGTGCTTGTAAAGCACTTTGGGATGCAATGTGTATGAAAGCACTATATAAATACTGATTCTTCTTATTATTTTTTCCCATGGATAAAGAAGAGAAGACAAGACAAGCATATTTATGATTTCCAGGAAAGTATGAACTCTGGCATTGGACTACAGAAGAACTTTGCTACAAACAAGTGGTGGATCTATGGGGTGGTGAAGGGTGCGGCTCTAACCCCCACTGTATAGTACTTGTTGCTGCTGCATTTCACTTTGTTGAAGAAGTCTGATTTATTGATTGTACAAATGTTTACATTCAAAAATATGGATTACATTTGTAGTTTCAGTCAAAAACATACTAGAAAAGCATAATAGCAGAAAATATAAAGGTTTCATAAAAATGTTAATAAGTGCATATCAACTATGCACACACTCCCAGCACCCCTTCCCCCCCGCCCCCACCATTGTAGCATCCTGGATCCTCCATAACCACTAGACCACCACGTTATTCAAGATTTGTACTGCACTGTGGTTTGCCAAAGAGAAAGTTGGTTGGATTAAATCACAATTTCAGCATGTTAAAGTAAACAAAATGAACAGAACCATAGCCTAACATGCGTACTGATCTAAATAATGCACATGGTTTTGACCATTTTGGTGAAACAGTTCTATACAAAGGGAAGAAAGAACTAGTTAGCACTATAGACAGCCGTATAGCTCTCTGACTTTGGCTCCGATGATGTCATCAATTGTTCTTTTGTCAGTTCCACAATTTACTGTATGGTAACTTTCTGATTGATAATTTATTCTTAATCATTATTGTCTTGGTTATTTTGGCATACTTATTTCCATTTTATGTATTTTATACGCTGTATTTTATATCTGTTATCTTCTTCTCACTTCCCCTTCCCCCAGGATGCATCTGGAAATGAGGTAATACCAGCTCAGTATGGGAGGGAGGGAGGGAAGGATGGAAGGACAAAATGACAGAATGCCATGCCTGAGCAACCTCAAGGAGAAAAGACCAACTGCATGATTACATCATGTAAACTGATAAGTGAACTACAAAAAAAAATTAGCTGTACCCTGAGGAACCTACATTCTGATCTGGCTGAAACCTGACTAGAGGTGTAGGACATTAGAGCCAGGATGGGGGATCTGGAGCACAGCTTGACAGTTGTGATGGAGCAGGACGACTATCACAGTGCAGCACTGCACCACCTTACTAACATACTAAAATGCCAGCAGAATAGGCCTAACGGTCTTTCATGTCTGCTCGTTTGGTCAGCCCCCACCCTGGGAGCTGATCTTGCTGCCCCCCTCTCCCTCTCTGGCTTCTCCCTTCCCAGTCCCGGATAGTCTCGCTGCACTGGTTTTTGCTTCCAGAACCCTTCCCTTGTACGTGTCCCATGCCCTCTTGAACCCCTCCACCGTTTCTGCCTCCACCAGCCCCCTGGGCAGTGCATTACATGGCTCCACCACCCTCTCAGTGAAGTAGCATCTCCTCCTTTCTCCCCTGAATCTCCCCCCTCCAGCTTCCACCCATGTTCTCTAGTTGCCCCTTCCTTCAAAGCACCCTGACTGCTCCTCCCCTATTTATCCCTTCATGTGTCTGAAGACCTCTATCATGTCCCCCCAGTCCCGTCTCTCTTCCAATGTGTACATATTTAGCTCTTCGAGCCTCTCCCCATAGGTTCTATCCTCCAAGCCCCAAATCATTTTGGTTGCCCTCCTCTGGACCCTCTCCAGAAGTTCAATGTCCCTCTTTAAATGTGGCCTCCAGAACTGCATGCAGTACTCAAGGTGCGGCCTCACCAAGCAGTTATACAGTGGGAGTATCACTTCCCTCCTTCTGGAGGTGATTCCCCTAGTGATGCATCCAAGCATCCTGTTGGCCTTGGCCCCTGCCCTCCTACAAGTCTCCGAGTTGTTCATCTTGACATCCACCACCACCCCCAGGTCCCTCTCAGCCATCCGGACTTTAGCATCCCCCCAGGTGTACTCTTGGCCGGTTTTCTGGCTCCCAGGTGCAGTACCTTGCATTTCCCTGCATTGAACCTCAGCTTCCGCTTTCTAGACCACCTTTCCAGAGCCTTCAGGTCCCCTGTAGTGCCACCCTCCTTTCCCTCCCATCCACCACCGCCCCCAGTTTTGAGTAATCCACAAAGAGACTCATCTCACTCCTGATACCCTTCCTTATGTCAGAGACGTGGGCGTTGAACAGGAGGGGCCCATGGACCGATCCCTGAGTGACTCCACTAATGACCCTCCTTGGGGATGAGACTATCCCACCAACCATGACCTCTGGGTCCAGTTCTGGAGCCAATTTCCTATCCATCTGATCATCTAGTTCCCCACCCCCATTTCTCCCAGATTATCCAACAGGCCCCCATGAGGAACAGAGTCAAACGCCTTGCTGAAGTCAAGAAAGAGGACGTCCACTGGTCTACCCACGTCCAAGGCACTTGTCACCCAGTCATAGAACTCCACAAGGTTTGTCTGACATGATTTCCCCAGGACGAATCCATGCTGTCTATCGTCCAGGCACCCCAATTTTTCCAGGTTCCTCCTTAGTCTCTCCTTGACAATGCCCTCCATTACCTTGCCCACCACCGATGTCAGGCTGACGGGCCTGCAGTTCCCTGCCACCTCCCTTGATCCCCCTTGTGGATAGGCACTATATGCACCACCTTCCAGTCCTGGTGCACCCACCCTGTCCTCAGAGAGTTTAATCAAAGAGAAAGGGAAATTACTGAGAAAGTGGATGACTTGGAGCAACTTCCCTGACAAAATAATCTGCCACTCCATGGAGTGCCGTAAGGCACAAAACAGAGGAAACTGAAGATCTTGTCTCCTCTTTTCTTCTGGAACTGTTGGGCTGCAGCAAGGATATGCCTCTACAAACTGCAAGAGCACATCCTGCTCTGGCTCCGAAGCTGACAGACCCCCAAAACTCACCTGCACTCCATAATGGTGAGGTTTGTGGACTTCTCAGTTAAAATGAAAATACTTACACCATCATGATCAAAAAGGACTTGGTATTTGGGGACACCAAAATATACTTGGAGCATGACTTTATCCCCATGGTAATGCACAATAGGCCAAAAACTGTGACGTTATGAAAGAGCTCAGGGAAGAGAATGTTAAAGTCCAACTCATTGCACCAGCACAAATAAAGATTTTCACAGCCAGTAGCATCAGACTTTTCGAGAGCCTAGAAGAAGCAGCTTCCTGTCTGTAGCACTATGGAGCTAAAATAAGGGACAATCTACAAGCCAGAGCAGCAGGCAAACAGGAGCTGCAGCAATTTCAATGGAACCAGCAGGGACCGAAAAGGCGACAACAAGGATCATCACTGTTGACACCTGGGAGCTGGGATGCCAGCTTGCAGAGGAAAGCTCAGTGCAAAAAGGAAGTGCAACACCCTCAGCTTCACAGAGTAATGGCTGACGAACGTGACGAACACCAGACGATTAACCACAGCGGAAGCCAAAGTTGATCTCGATCTGCCAAAGTGGGGGGAATTGAACAATGGTCAACTGCAGGGCGAGGTACTGTGGTGAGCTTTCTTTATTTTTTTTTTTTGTCTTCGGAACACAGTGAACTGAGAGATATGGACTGCTAGAACTTAACTTTAGTACTAGAATCATAAGAGGGGGGCCTTATATGCTGATTTAGTAATTCTCTTGTGATCCCAGTTACAGAAACATAGACTGACACAGTGTTGTGGCCACTCGATTTGAGCATGCCTCACGGCCCACTGACACTTCCAGCTCAAACTCTGCACAAGGGAGATTCCATGTCTAGCAAGGTATGGCATATCTCAGATTTTGGGATGAGACCTAACCGCAATTTGAATGGTCACATGCACCCACTATGGAACAGACGTAAAAACAAGGGAACCAAAAAACTGATCAAGCTTGGTGGGAGCATAGTTTTGTAGGACATGTGTTTTATACTTATTTACTATTATTTTCTACTGCAGGGTGGTGAATAGTTGAAGCCTGGCAGGGTTAAGCCGAGATGTACAGCAGAGTGGGACTGGGCACTGAAAGAATTGAGAGGGAAGGAGGGAATCAGACATAACAATTGGTGTGGGTGAGGGCTGCATGCTCAGACTGGTTCACAGAAGGGGCCTGCTTCAGGCATAGTGCTCAGCTCATCTTCAGAGGGGTCCCAGCAAATGTAAGGGCCAGGTCACCTCGCGCCTCTGGGTGGTGAGGGCTGGAGGTCCTCTTCAAAAGACATGGGGAAACAAAGGGAGGCAGGACTGGCTGTGTGGGGCTGTTGATACCTACGCTATAATCCAAATGAGGAGGGAAGGAGGTGTTGAGTATATCTGATCCCAAAAGACATCTATACCAGTGATGAGGGTAACTCACCCCAGGGGTCATAGGAGAGTCTAACCCACACATTGCTTCCCAAAAGGGATTTGGTCACTAACAACATGCCATGGTGCCCTGAAGTTACATCCATGGATACAACCAGAATGGGACTGCTCAACTGTGCCTTGAAATCTAAATGGAGTTACAGTTTGACTGGTTACCAGTTTGTTTGGTTCACAAAACCTGACTTGGTCTGACAATCTGAAAATGGGCAGGTTCCAAAGGTTGGACCAGCAGTTCATGGTTTTAATTGTTTGTGGTTTTGTATTGTTCAAGAGTCTCACAGAATTCTCTGGCAAGAGGGGGTTGGATTTCACAAATACTAATGACGGACTTAACAGTTGTTACCTATAATGTCAAGGGATTACACCCTCCAATAAAAAGAACCTGAATTTTGCAGGAATTAAAAGGAATAGGGGCAAATGTGACCTTTATACTAGAGACCCACTTAATGTAGCAGGAACACTATAAACTGCACTGGGACTGGTCAGGGGAAGTCTTCTCGTAGACATTAAAGTCTCACCCCATAAGCGAGGAGTGGCCATATTGGTGAGGAAGGACACACCTCTAATTGTGGAAAAAGAGGTGGAAGATGTGGAGGGAAGATTCATTCATGTGTGTGGCAAATATAGGGAGTTGGCTGTGCTCTGTTAAATTTGTATGCACCCAATGAGGGAAGACAATGCCTAGCATTCTAGAAAAAAACACCTGATTAGGCCACTGGAATAACAGGGTTCACTACTACTAATTGGGGAGATTTTAACTGCGTGCCTCAACCAAACTTAGACAGGAGTGGGGCAGGGAGTGGAAACCAGCAGGGAGAGAGCCATAAACTTAGCAGTCTCATGCAAGAGGCTGGGCTCAAGGACACTCAGAGGTTCCTAAAGCTAGGAGTGGGGGATTATAGCCTTTCCCTCAAACACACACTCACACTACTACAGAGATTACCTTTTTTTGCTGCCCCAAGACTGGTTACATATAACTGTAACATGCCAGATTAAACAAATAACAGCTTCTGACCACACCCCAGCAGTTCTAAAGTTACTGATTGAACTGGTCCATAAAAACCAGATCTGGAGGCTAGATTCCCACCTCAATAACACACAACTATACAAACAAATAGAAAAGGAATAGAAAGGAATACTTAAATAGAAACAGGGCCAGGGAAACCTCTGAGGCAGTGAGGTGGGATGGGTTAAAGGCCACTCTCACTATCTGTTTTATCTACTATGCTTCCAAAAAGAAAAAAGAGCAAATAGCACAAAGATTATCATTAGAACATCTGATCTTCAATGAAGAAGTGGAACACAAAATCACATTAGATCCAGAGCCAAAGGACAGATTTGAAGAACACAGGGATAAACTAATCTCACTTCTGGAGAAGATAGAAGGGAGTTTAAAGGGAAAGTCCCCTACACCTTTTTTCTGTATGCCTGTGTAGTTTGTAGGCATGAACAATGATTCCATCTCTTACACTCCCCTAATTTCATCCTAATTTAAATTTAAATGAAAAGTTACTTTAATCTGTGGTGCCCTGGTGTGAAAACCTGTTTGACTCCATTGCAAAGGTCATGACCCCACTCATAAAAGGAAACATGGGAGTTGAAAATGTGTATTAGCACATCAAAGGAACTTCATGCTCAGTGAGTAAGCAAAGAGCTCCTTTGAATAACAAAGCATCATGAGCACCAGCTTCCTTACAACTGCATTTTTCCAACTCAGACACACTTCAAACAAAACACATTAGGAAACATACCTTGAAAAGTTTGATGGCCAGCACAAGATATGAGTACAGGGACTTCAGAAGACATACAGTAGAACTGACTGACAGTAGTACTTCTGCTGGTTTGTACATGTATGTATCATCAGCTCCCATGATGCCTTGCATGAGTGGGATCATGACCTTTGCAATAGCGTCAAACAAGTTTTCACACCAGGGCAGAACAGAGTGAGGCAACATCATTAAAATTTAAATTAGGATTAAACTAGGGCGGTGTAAGAGCCCTGGGAATCATTGTTCATGCCTGCAAACTACACAGGTATACAGAAAATAGTTTGACAGGACTTTCCCACAGAGGTTTTATGAGGAAGGAAACAAAGCAGGTAAACTCTTAGCCTGGCAACTATGACAGCAAGCCCTAAGCAAGGCAGTATCTAAAATCAGAGCAGAAAACGGACAAGAAGTGGAATATACCAACCTCACGGACATATCTGAAGTCTTTGCAGAATACTATAAAAATGTATATGTGGAGGAGGAGAGAGAGACACTTCAGCAGCCCTAGACAGGTTTATGAATAAAATTTAATACAAAAAAGTATCAGAGGAGGAGAGGGGCCGGTTGGATGTCCGATAAACTAGGGGGAGATAGCTGAGACTATTAAGAATCTAAAATCTAATAAGTCTCCAGGAGTAGATGGATTCCCTTCCCACTTTTACAAAAAATCCAGGGATAAACTAATCCCTGTGATGCAACCAGTTTTTATTCTGGTAAAGAGCGGGAAGCCTATCCTGGAAAACTGGAGACAGGCCCAAATAATGATTCATCCAAAACTCAGAAACGACCTAGAATTCTGCAGTTGCTATAGGCCAGTCTCGTTATTGGCAGTAGATTAACATTTTTACAGCTATATTGGCTAACCAACTTCAGGGGTGGGTGCACAGCCTGGTAAGCCCAGAACAAACAGGCTTTATTAAGAGATGGGTACTCCAGGACACTGTCAGAAGGCTGCTGAATGTTTGCTCTTCACAAAAAGATGCAAAACACCTCCAACTGGAAATCTCGATGGATGCCGAAAAAGCCTTTAATAGGTAAGATAAGTTTTTCTAAAGAAAGTATCGGAGACATGAACTTTGGTCCAGGCTTCCAGGCCTGCATAGTGGTCCAGTACAGCAGTCCAGAGGCTATGGTAAAAGCCTATGGGGTAAACTCAACCAGGTTCCCTTTGGCCCACGGCACAAGGCAGGAGAGCCCTTTGTTACCCCTGCACTTTGCCTTATGTATAGAACCACTAGCAGAAAGGGTAAGAGAAGACAGGGGCATTCAAGTGGGAAGAGAGTAGCACAAGGTGTCCCTACATGCTGATGATGAAAAAATTACTCACCTTAGTAATGTTGTTTCTTCTAATGGAGTCTTGCTATATTATGACTAATGCAGTTTGTCCCACCATTAGAACTGCTCCGGAGGTGAAAGAGTTAACTTCCAAGCAGAGCATGGAACTTAGAGCGCGAGCTCAGTTAGAAAAGCTCTGTCTAGGACATTTCAAACCGAAACTGTCAGATCTTTACGAGCAAAACTCACTAAGGCTCTGTGTGGAAGCTGTAACCTACACTAGCCAACTGGCTACTAAAATATTAGCACATTTTCCTGGTCCCAACACCAAGACTCAAGTCAGGGGACCAGAAAAGATAAGATAAAATAAAACACAACACCCAAACACCCCAACAAGAAGGGGTGGAAAACATAAAAGGGGGCATCAATAAGTGCCAACAGTGGAATGCCCACCCCATACCCAAAGTAGAAGTTCTGAGAGGGGCAGGCTGGGGGGGAGGTCATAATATAGCAAGACTCCATTAGAAGAAACAACATTACTAAGGTGAGTAATTTTTTCTTCAAACAACATGAAGTCTTGCTATATTATGACTAATGCAGACTACACAGCAGTACCTCCATGGAGGAGGGACAGAACCTACTTAGGGAATAGGCTCTGAAGCACGGCTGTGCCAAACCGAGCATCCCTCCTGGCCTGGATATCCAGGGAGTAATGCTTGGTGAAAGTGTGTACTGTTTTCCAAGTAGCTGCTTGACATATCTCTAAGATAGGGATATCTCTGGCAGCAGCTAGAGACACAGCTGTACCTCTGGTAGAGTGAGCCCTCAGGCCTGAAGGGGAACCTTACCCAATTTTTGATAGCAAAATTGGATACAAGAGACAATCCACCTGGCAATGGATCTCTTAGTAGCAGGTTTCCCTTTCCCAACCTCACCATAAGTGAGAAATAGTTGGAGGGAGTCAAACCTGTGACCCTTGGTACACTCTATGTAGTAACTTATGGCCTCTTAACATCTAAGCTGTGCAGCCTCCTCTCACCAGAGGAGGAATGGTCAGTGAAGAACACTGGAAATGAAATAGATTGGTTAAGGTGGAATCTGAAACCACCTTAGGCAAAAACTTCCTGTTAGTCCTGAGGACTACTTTATCCCTGTGAAAGGAAATAAAGTCAGTCTCCACTGATAAAGCCTGTAACTCACTTATGCGCCTGGCAGAAGTGATGGCTACTAGAAATACAGTTTTCCAAGTCAAGTACTTAAGCTCTGCCGAAGACAGAGGTTCAAAGGGGTTGCATCAGCTGAGCAATGCAAACATTAAGATCCCAGGCAGGGGCAGGGTCCCTGAATGGTGGATTGGATGAAGCAATCCCTAAAAACTTGGAAAATACAGGGTGAGCAGAAAGAGAGGGCTTCCTGCTGAAATAAAGCAGAGACAGCTGCCAAATGCACTTTCAGGGTAGCTGGTCTCAGTCCCAAAGAATTAAGATGGACCATATAGTCCAAAACAGTGGGCAAATCAGCAGATTCCGGGGAAACATGCTTCCCAGAACACCATATGGAAAACCTTTTCCACTTGGAGTTATAGGTAGCCCTGGTGGAAGGCTACCTAGAAGCTTTCAAGATTTCGAGAACACCCTGAGAAAGCTGTAGATCAGCAAACTCTAACTCCTCAAGAGCCAGGCCTTGAGGTTGAGGGATTTGAGATTCGGATACCAGACTCTCCCCTGGGCACAGGTTAACAGATTGTGGTTCCTGGGGAGACACAGGGGAAGATGGACTGCTAAGGACAGAAGGAGTGGGTACCAGGGCTGCCTGGCCCAGTCTGGAGCAATCAGAATCATCTTGCAGGGCTGAGATCTGATTTTGACTAGCACCTTGAACAGGAGAGGGAAGGGGGGAAGGCATAGAGAAACTTCCCTTCCCAATCGAGGAGAAAGGCATCCAGGGGGACTGAGCCCAACACTGGGGGCCTGCAACAAAAAAGTGGAAGTTGACGGTTGTCTGGGGCTGCAAAAAGATCTATCTGAGGGGTGCCCCATCTGGCAAAAACTATCCCCAGCACTAGGGGATCCAGTGACCATTCGTGATGGCCCTGGGAAATCCTGCTGAGAGCATCTGCCAGGACATTGTCCTTGCCTGGGAGGTGAACTGCTATGAGGGAAGTGTTCAGGGAATAAGCCAGAGACCACAACTTCATCGCCTCGGTGCACAAGGCCGAAGACCGAGTGCCCCCTTGTTTGTTGATGTACCACATTGTAGTGGTGTTGTCAGTTCTGACCTGTACCACCTTGTTCTGAACAGATGTAGAAAAAACCTGAAGTGCTAGAAAAACAGCTCTGAGTTCCAACAGATTGATGTGGAGCAGAGATTCCTGAGGGGACCACAACCCCTGGGTGGAGAGGTCGCCCATGTGAGCTCCCCATCCAAAGAGGGATGCATCTGTAGTAAGGGTCAAGGAGTGAGATAGAGGGATGAAGGGCACCCCTTGTCTCAGATTGCTCTGATCCTGCCACCACTGAAGGGTCTGGATCAGGGTTCGAGTCACTGGGATTAACTTGGATAGGGAATCTCTTCTTTGAGACCAGAAGGCTCTCAAATGGAACTGAATGTCCCTCATCTGAAATCTTGCTCCTTGCACTACAGCTGTGGAAGCAGCCATGTGTCCTAGGAGCTGCAGGAAATGCCTTGCTGGTCAAGAGACCTGCAGAGTGAAGGACGAGGCCAGGGCCTGAGGTCCTTACCCTTTCTTGGGGAAGGAAGGCTCTGGCCTGCTTTGTGTCCAGTTCTGCACCTATAAAGGTGAGTACCTGGACAGGTTCCAGAACTGACTTTGGAAGATTGAGAAGAAAGCCCAGAGAGGTAAGCAGCTGCTGGGTAACTTGCAGGTGTGATTTGACCTGATCTGGAGACTGACCCACGATGAGCCAGTCGTCCAGGTAGGGAAAGATGGCAATCTTTTGCCTTCTTAAATGAGCAACTGCTACTGCCAGACATTTTGTGAATACCCTTGGGGCAGAGGTAAGGCCGAAGGGCATTGCTCTGAACTGATAATGGCCTGAGGGCAGTTCGAATCTGAGGTACTTTCGGTGGGAGCTTCTGATAAGAACATGGAAGTAGGCATCCTTGAGGTCCAGGGAAGCTAGCCAGTCCCCTGGCCTTAGGGAGGGTAAAATCATTCCTAGAGTCACCATTTTGAATTTTGGTTTTAAAAGGTGCTTGTTCAGATATCTTAGGTCCAGGATGGGCCGCCACTCTCCTGTCTTTTTTGGGGTAAGGAAGTACCTGGAGTACAAACCCTTGCCCTGGTGTAGGGGAGAAACCCTTTCTACAGCTCTGAGAGCCAGGAGGGTTGAGACTTCTGTTTCCAAGGCAAGAGTCTCTAGAGGGTTTGCAGGTGGAAAAGATCTGATTCTCATCTTTGGAAATTTTTTGAAACTGAGAACCAGACCCTGGCTTACTACTTCCAGGACCCACTTGTCTGATGTTAATGACTCCCAGTCCTGGACGAAGTAAGCCAGCCTGCCCCCTACAGGTAATGGAGAACCGGCCCTGGGCATCCCATCAGGGTGCCTGTTTGGCAGAGGCTTTAGGCTGAGGGGTGGGAGCAGGCCTGCTTGTACCCCGTCTGCCTCTCCCTCTGAAGAACCCCCTCTGAACATAAGCTGAAGAGGAGGCCTGGGTCTGGTAAAAGGCCTGTGAAAAGGCCTGCCTCTACCCTTGGGGGGCTGCCTCTGAGGAATGGCTTGCCGTTCCTTGGCTTGTGCACTCCTATAAGTGGTTCTATATTCATCCATTTTCTTCATATAATTCTCTGTCTGCTCCCCAAACAAAGAATTTCCCACCACAGGAAAATCCATAGCCTTAGACTGGGTATCCTGTGACAAAGTAGTACACCTGAGCCAAGCCAATCTACGAAAAGCCACAGATGTAGCCATGACTCTAGAGGATACATCATTAGAATCCACTGCAGCATGGAATTGCACCTTAGATGCCTCAATACCATCAGCAGCCACCTGCTCCAGCTCCTTGGCAAGCTGGCCAGGGGCCTGTTTGGCTAAAGCCATGACAGTATCCCATCTAGATTTTTGGTATCTCGCAACATAAGCCATATAGTTTGCTTGTCTGAGTCCCAAGGACGCTGCCATGTATTGTTTTTTAGCCATGGCATCAATCTTCCTGGAGTCCTTGTCAGGAGGATGTGAAGCCAGGGGAATATTAGCTTTATCACAGGCTGCAGCCTGAACTACTCCAACATGGCTGCGTTGCTGTGAAAGAAATTCTGTATCAGGACCTGACAGAGTGTACCTCCTGTCCATCTTTTTATCCACAGGAGGCACAGAATTAGGAGCTTTTAAAATTTTTATTGTTTGTTTCCTAAAAGATTTATGTAAATGAATAGACAATCTCCTGGACTCTGGGATATCCATCATCTCTACAAAGTCAGGCTCCTCTTGCTCATCCACAGCCTCCTCTAAAGGAAGCTGGAGGGTTTCAGCAACTTTTTTATAAAACAGAAAATGAGAAGGGGACTCAGCAAGCCTAGGGGGAGATTCTCCTAAAGGTCTGTCTGGGGAGATGTCCGGTTCAATGGGCACATCCAGACTTTCAAAGTCATATTCACACTGTTCATAATCATCCTCCCCCTCCTCTGGTTCATAAAACTCCTCTATATCATATTCTTGAACCGGTGGAACCGACCGAACCGACCTTTTGCCAGATAGTGGCGGTTCGGACGGAACCGGGGAAAGTGACTGGACAATTTGTATTGCCCTGGCTATCTCTGCAGCAGTTGGAGAAGGGATTTTTGACTCCACACCTGCTGACTTTCTAGTTCTCTTTGCTGGAACTGGCTCCTCAGAGTCAGCTTTACGTTGCCGAGGAAGTCTGGCCCTGGTCAGAGGCACTCCTCAGTTCGGTTGGCACCGAACCGGGCTGGCCATCCGGTCAGTGGACTTTTTGGCCTCTCATTCCCTGAGCCTACCAACTCTCTTATCTAGGGTAGCTGCAGGGAAATTCTTGCAAATCTGGCAGTCTGCATTGAGGTGGTCAAACCCCAGACAATAAACACATGTGGTGTGTGGGTCAGCCTTGGCAAAGGCTTCCCACAGAACACTACAGTGTTGAAACCCAGTGGGCCCAGTTTTCTTTTGGGTTTCTCAGACATAATGCCAGCCCTAACCAAAAACTTGCCCTTTTTTCGGCAGTGCCAGGCAAGACACCTGCTCCGGTTCCCCAACCGTGTCATGGAGTAATGGAAAAAGCCCGTAATGAAATCCGTTTTTTTTAGAATCGATAAGAACCGGGAACCACACTCTAACAAGCCTTAAAACGCTTCAGAATGAAGTTTAAAAACAATCTGATCGGTTCAAACCGAACCGATAAACATTTACAAGTTCCACACAGAAAACCTATCTATTATTTACAATACCATAGACAGAGCTTGAACCGATCGGTTTGCGGTTAAAATAATGACAATCACGGTTGAATTTAACCGAGAAAAAACTCTTTAAACCAAGAAAATGAACCGAGCAGCAGGAGGAATCTCCGGAGCGACTGTTCAGTGAGGCGGAGTAAAGAATCTGACAGTTTCGGTTTGAAATGTCCTAGACAGAGCTTTTCTAACCGAGCTCGCGCTCTAAGTTCCATGCTCTGCATGGAAGTTAACTCTTTCACCTCCGGAGCAGTTCTAATGGTGGGACAAACTGCATTAGTCATAATATAGCAATACTTCATGTTGTTTGAAACACTATTCTTTGTGAGCAAACCAGAGACATCCACTCCAGCACTGCACAGCATACTAAAAGAATATGGAATGGTATCCAAATACAAGATCAATTATAATAAGTCAGAGGTGGTGAGAATTAGTGGGCAATACATGGCTGCATTCAAGGCCAACTTCCCTTACACTTGGGCCTTCAGTAACACTATTAGATACTTGGGGATTAGAATCTCACTAGTATGGGGGATTTATTTCACCTCAGCTATGAAAAATTGCTAGCAGAAGTAGCTGTAGACTTGAAACATTGGAGTCTTCTGCCTTTTTCTTTGATCAGAAGGGTTGAGGTGGTTAAAATGAATATTTTACCCAGATGTTTATTTCTTTTTCAAATGCTCCCAATAGCCAGTTGCAGCCATGATATGGTCAGATATTTCAGAAAATATCTAAAGAGATTCTCTCCGGTGGCCCATAGTGGTACAGCAGGCAAGCAGGAAATTTCTCCAGAGATATCACAGTCATTTCAGGAAATATCTGACCATGTCTATGGCTGCCACTGTACCAAATGCATACTGGCATAAATTAGAAAGACACATTCAGAAATTCATATGGACAGGAAAAAGACCAGAGTGGACAGGGGGATCCTACTGTTGCAAAAGGAGATGGGAGGTTGGGATCCCCAGACCTCAAAATGTACTATCGTGCAGCTCAGACCACACACCTGGTCTCATGGGCTAAGCAGAGGTGACATTCAAAATGATAGGCTATGAAAACACTGACTCCTTACCTGCCCCCTTGCAAACTCTGCTATTGGCCAGGATAACTCCAGAGATGTTGAGGAAAATCCAGAACCCATGGGTTAAACATTCCTCTCAATATTGGCAAAAATATGAAGTGCCACCCACACACCAAACAAGAAGAGCCTCCTGACAATGATTACAGAGAACCCTGAGTTTATTCCTGTTCAGGGTGATGTAGGATGTAGGATTTGGAACAGTAAGATTGTCACTAGATTTGCACAATTGGTAGAGGGGAACCACTGTGCAGCCCTTCAGTCCTTACAGGTTACGTATTCCCTTGGCAGATCACACTTTACAAATTATCACAAGTTATAAGTCACATCACGAAGGGGAACAGAATCCACTATTTTACAAGACAAAAACAAGCTGGGAGAAATTCTTCTATTGGGCTGTCATGCTTAAAAACAAACAGCAGTATATATTACAAATCTTTAAACTATTACTGAAGGAAAGGGGTACAGATCTGCTTTCAATAAGCAATAGCTGGCAGGAGAAGGCAGGGTTACTTATTATGGAAGAATGGTGGGGCAAATGACTGGACAGAAGCTGGAAGGTTACCTCCTTGCAAAGCTGGAGGGAGTTCAAATGGCAAATTATGATTACATATTTTTATACACCTTATGCATAACTCACATTATGTGGCAAATGTGGATGTAACATCTGAAATTCAGCACATAAACACCAGTGTCCACCAAGGATCTGTCCTGGGCCACTTGCTGTTTTTCCTACCCCCCCCCCCCGTACACATCTGGAAACGAGCAACCTGCTCAGTGTGCCTTCCTGGTGAAACTTTTAAATAAATTAATATTTATACCAACAGTACCAAGCGCTTCGAAACTATGCTGGAAGACAGATGTTAGAGAGGATGTAGAGAGTGTAGCATCCATTACCACATAATATGGAGGTGCCCAATTACTGGACAATATTGGTCAGAGATCAGGGTGGAACCCTCTAAAATATTGGAAGTGGAAATACCAGAGTCATCAGATCATTTCCTGCTGGGGTCTCAGTACAGGGAATCTCTTCTCAGAGAAAAAGTAATGCACTTAACAGCATTGTTCTGGCAGCCCTTAAAATGTTAACCACCTACTGGCTGTGTACGGAAGTTCCAACTGTAATGGACTGGAAGGAAGGAGTGGCCAATACTTTAACTGCAAACTCTTTGCCTTATAGGGGAGAGGTTTGGGGAGGACTGATCATGGCCTGATTATATTAATCAAGCCTTGACCTCTGAAGAGCAGGATTATTTACCCTAGCCTGGTTCCAAAATTACCTCATGCATAACTCACAATATATGGAAACTGGGGATGTAACATCTGAAATCCAGCACATAAACATGAGGGTCCACCAAGGATCAGTCCTGGGCCACCTGCTGTTTTTCCTATTCATAAATTAAATACCTGCCGCATGCAACGATATAAATCCTACAGTCGGTGCAGATGATACAGCAGTCTGTGGCTCGTGCCATTCACTAGCTGATGTTCAGTAAAAACTGCAAACTAATTTCCACAGCCTACCAAAATGATTCACCTTAAACAAGCACCTTCTAAATGAAAGCAAAGCCAAGATTGTGGTGTTTGGGATGCCTCAAAAGTTAAAGGATCCCCTCTCCACCCTTCCAATCAGCTTACATGGCACATCTCTGGAGCTGGGTGACTCCATTAAATACTTGGACGTTTTTCTTGCAGTGCCTCAACTATGAACAATATGTTTCCAAATCAACTTCTAAGGTCAGCCAAAGGCTAGGTTTTCTTTACAGAAACAGAAATCACATGGGTAACCATAGCCAAACAGGTCCTCCTACTCACTCTGGAATATAATATTCACATGCTTTACTAAATCACTGACTCTGTCTTCAACACATTCTGTCACTTTCAGTAATATATGCTGGTTTGGCCTTCCTGAACCAGCTTGAACACACCACTGCAAGTTCTACACCAAATTCAACACTTTTCACCAGTAGAAGAATTTCTCTAAAGCACAATACCTTTATTTTATCAGAACTAAAAGTTAACCTGCCTTTCCACCTCTCTAGTCACCTTCAAATATGCCTGCATGATCTTTGTATGAAAACCGGAGTGTCCAACAAGTATCTAGAAAGAACTAGCAGAACTATAATTAGAGAGTGATTATTTAAACCCAAAGCCCGAGGCTGCTCAACAATCTCTGATTTGAACTGAGCCTGTCTGAGTCCAAAAACACTGTTTAAGATGAAAATGTATATGCACTTGACTTATCAAATGAGATGTTCATGCCCTGTGTAACCATGTATATTATTTGTGTTTTTCTTGTATCTAACATGTCTCTTACTGTGACCTGTCTGTGTTAAACGTCTTTTATAAAATGGGGTTCAGATAAGTGACTAAATCTAAAAATGTAATTGGTTGAACTTGAAACACATAACTAGATTGTTAATTAATTTCTTAGAAACTGCACTCCATCACCTAATCTACATAGCAACAGCCTTTATACATCTGAAGAAACCAGTCCACACTGCATTATTCTTCAAAACCACTTGGCCTCCTGGCTTGCAACCTGTGCTCTGCCATGATTTATTGCTTAAGTAGGTGCTCCCAGGCATGTCTGAAAATGGAATTGTCTTAGTCCACTCACCTGGTAAAATAAGTAAATAAAAAACTTAACTGCTTTTTTTTATACTGGTGGAACAATTCCCTATTGCTATTCAATGCTATTTAACAACGCAGAAACTACATCCATGCTGTTCAGTGGAAGGACAGTCCCTTCCAACTCACTACACATCACATGCTCAACATGACTTCTATGGGGAAATATTCAGTATTTAACCCTTGCTGTGTCATGGACTGATATATCAGTCCAGAATTCCTATATGTTCTAATTCTGTTGGCAGCCTAAGGGTTAAAAATCCTGTGTTTCTGGCTTGAAACTAAACTTTCCTACATGGAGCACATTCATAGGCATGTCAGAAATGCACACCAAATGTCAAGACTTCTATACCACAATAAAAGCTGCATCAACCTCAGCATCAGCAATCTGAACTTAAAGCAGTCACTGGAATACGAGAGCAAAATCTACGTATCTGTAATGCCACAGCTTTATCCAAAATTCCTGTTCCTCATACAAGGATATGCAAATTTGCATTATGCTGTGAGAAAAGAACACACAACTGCCTCATATATAGCAGCAAAGGACTTCCTGAAAAAAGAAGGGAGCTCAAATGGACAATTATATTATTCAAGAGCAGGTATGACCTCCTTCCAGTCTATCTAAGCAGACTTAAAGTCAAACCCCATCAGAAATACAGTACTAACTGTGTAAATTAGTGATATCTTGCACATACTAAGGACATTTGGATCCCTTGGTGAACAGGCCTTTGCCACAACAGCCTCGACAACATGGAATTCCCTACCTGATACCATAAAAGAAGTCAAAAACTTAGCTCCTTCAAAAGGACCAGAAACCTGTGCCCCCTACCCTGCACCCTCCACATGTGGAACCTGTCTACATCTATATGTAGTGCACACAGTACCATAAGAGCATCTGGGGCAACACGTGGCTACAGCCTATGGCTACAGCCAGTCAATAGGGTGGCTATAGTTTTTTTGATTAAAAGCAGAGTATCGTGCAGTGTCTTTCCACACAGTACCGGGACCACCACTGAGGTGAAAATTCCAGTAAGAACTGCATTGTAGCAGGGTTTTCTTTTGTGTATTTTATGTCTCAGGAATCAGGGGTTGGAAGTACTTAAAATGCGTTAAATTGAGCTGCATTTACCAAGGGACCAATTAAGAGGCTGGGAGGAGGGAGGTCTTACTGAACAGGTGGGACAAGGATGGGAGGAGCTGAGCTTGTGAGAGGCACCATAGGAGCATCCAGGGCAACACATGGCTATAGCCAGCCAATAGGGCATCTGTAGCCTCTTTATCCAACCCCTTGTGTGAATGTCATGAAACAGGATTGTGATGTCTAAGTGGCTCTTGCAGAGCTTCTGCAGGGTGAACTGAAGGCCACAGGGGATTCTGCACAACAGAGGACAGGTAAGGAAGCAGGGGCTAAAAGAGGAAGGGAGACTGCTGCTGTTGAAGGTAGACAAACATTCCAAGTAGGCCAGAGGAGGTGGGCTAGGTACTCTTTCTGGAGCTACTCTTTATCTGGAGGAGGAGGCCTGTGAAGGCAGGTGGGGCTATTGTTTAGTACTACTCCCTGTCTAGGGTAGGCCTCTTCAAAGGCAGATGGAGTTAGTGATTTGCACTGCTCCCTATCTATGGTAGGCCTGTGAAGGCTGGTTGGGTTACTGGTTAGTACTACTCACTATCTGGGGTAGGCCTCTGAAAGCAGGTGGGGTTACTGTTTGAGGCTATTCCTTATCTGGGGTAGGCCTACATAGACAGGTGATGGTACAGATTGGAGTCAGCCAGATACAGGGTAGGACTACTGAGGCAGGTGGGGTAGTGTTTGAGATAAAATGCTGACACGGGAGATAGGAAGGGGAGGGTGATGTGCTGTAGGGTGTGTGGGGCTATAGTGTTCCTGGGAACAATGTGGGAGCCAGGGGGTTGCCCAGTATGTAAGGAGCTAGGCTTCTTGATGGCTGTGGTGCAGTTGCTAATGAAGGAGTTGGGAATGCTAGCAGAGAGGAAAGAGAACTGGGCAGGGCACGGGGTAGGATCAAGGAGTAGGGTGAGTTGCGTGGGGGGGGGTGCAGCCCCGACTGCTCTATGCCCAATTGCCACAGAGGGTTAAGAAGACAAAAGGGGGGGTTGAAGGACCGTGGGGAGGAGAGGATGGGTGCAGCGGTAGGAGGGAGTGGCTAGAGCACCAACAGTGGTAAGTTGTTAGTAAGTAAGTAATTGTTTCCAACTATTGAGTATTGCATGGGAGAGGGGGATCTAGGTGGGACACAGATGACAAAGGGGCAGCTAGTCTCTAGAAAGGAAATGGGGGAGGCTGCAGGGGGAAGACAGAAACACGGGGTGAGGCAAAGGAAACAGGAGGAGAAGGAGCTGCCCTTAGGGGAGTGGGGGGGGGTGGAGAGACAGTGGGGGCAGTGGTCCAATGGAGCTGAGGTGGATGGGGGATTAGACAAAAAGAGGGGGGATGTTAGGCAGATAGAGGTTGAGGGGAATGAGGGAGAGGATAAGGGAATAGGAATGGGACAATAGGTCAGATGGAACAGGTAATGGTAGATTCAGTAGTGAGTGGGTGGAAGGGGAAGGACAGAGGCACAGTCACAGTGACAGGGGATTCAAGAATAAAGGGGATTAGATGGGCTAGGAAGGGGGAGGGCAGCAAGATAGGAGAGTGGTGTGTCTTCCAGGAATGACAGCTGAGTGTGTAGGACCAAAGGCAGGCCCACTAACACAGGAGATGGGGGAAAAGCCACATGTGGTCATTCACCTAGGTACCAATGACCTAACTGGATGCAAGCTAGGGAAGGTTCAGGAGAGATTCAGATTGGTGCATCAGGTATGCAGTGGGGTGGCAAGGTCAGTAGCCTTCAAGTACATGCTGCCAGTACCTAGAGCCAGCGCTGCCAGGAAACAAGGGATAGAGGAGTTCAGTGGCTGACTGAAAGAATAGTGTAGGGAAGAAGAATTGATATACCTCTGGGACTGGGGAGGATCTGGGATGGCAAAACCCTCTATGCACCTGATAGGTTACACCTAAGTAGGAAGGGAACCAGGCTGCTAGGGGAACAGTTTGGGGAATACATAGACAGGAGTCTAAATTTAAACTAATCAGGAGGGAGCAAGGGTCACAGCACCCTGGGTTTCCCGGGGAAGGGGGGACAGACAGGGCCTCCCTGATACAGTACACAGCGAGATCAGATAGGAGGGGGCATAGGAAGGGTTTTTCTGGAGGAGAGGACAATCAACCCATACCTCAAGTAAATGGTACAGGGAGAACAGTGAAGGGGACAGCGGTGGGCTGAGGTGACTGAAAGCAAGGGGGAGAAACATGCCATCAAGCTGAGGGGGTGGGAGGCATTTGGTTATAAAGGAGGGGGGAGAGAGGCAGCAATGGTGGAGGGTAGTGTCCTTTTAGAGCCAGAAGTCTCAGGAACAAGTTGGATGACTTGCAGACCATGATGGCAGAGCAAAAGGTGGATCTGGTGGTGGCCACCAAGACCTGGTCCATCCAAAATATCAATGGGGATCTCTCCATTCCAGGGTATGCTCTCTATAGAAGGGATAGGGAGAAAGGAAAGGGTGGGGGAGAGGTGGCACTTAAGGGAAGGCAATATTGCCACTAGGGTGGAACTGGGTGTTGTTTATAGGCTACCAAATCAGGAGGTGGAAAGGGACAGGGAGTTGGGTGCCATAATGAGGATGGCAACTGAAAGGGGCAAAGTGTTGGTGAGAGGAGACTTCAGTTTGCCCATGGTGGATTGAAGTGTCCTGTCCACCATCTGTGCCAGGAGCTAACTGCTACTGGACACAGTCCAGGACACGTTCCTAGTTCAGGCTGTGACTGAGCCAATGCAGAAGGAAACCATCCTGGATGAGGTTCTCACAAATGGGGATCATGTCTGGCACCAGTGACCACCATACAGTGTGATTCAATATAAGGACGGTTGCAGAATCGAACCACACAAGGGTGGGCTCCTACACTTCAGCAGGGCAGATTTTGTAAAGATGGGTGATGTCTTGGGGTGACCTGGTTGGGGGGGAGGTGATCTGGATGACTGGAGGAACAGTGGACAAAGATAACAGGGAGCACTGTGAAGGCAAAAAACCTCTGCATCAAGCAAGTGATTAAAAGTAAGAGGAAGAAGAGACTGCTACGGTTCTCAAAAAAAGTGGCTGAAAAAGAAAAGGCTAAAATGGTAGCATTCTGAAGATATAAGGAGACACAGACGGAGGAAGATAGTGAGGTATATCAGGAGAAGCAGAAAATCAGGGAAAGCAGTAAGGTGTGTGAAGGCACAAACTGAGCACAGAATAGCCCAAGTGGTAACGAAAGGGGACAAGACATTTTTTAGATATATAAGTGAAAAAAGGAAGACCAGGGATGGGGTTATAAGGTTAAAATGTGTGGGCGGATGGTGCAGGGGGAACCAGCAAAAGGCAGAAATCCTGAACAAATATTTTTGTTCAGTGTTCTCAATGGAAGGAGAATAGGAGGGGGGTCCACAAAAAAGTAACAGGAGCTTTGAAGTGACAGATGGACATTAGTCATTTTTCAGAGGAGACAGTCCTAAAGGGACTCACTAATCTGAAAGTGGACAAAGCAATGGGACCAGACAAAATACATCCTAGGGTATTGAGAGAACTCAGTGGAGTACTGCTTACACCTCTGACAGTCCTATTTAGCAGCTTATTGGAAACAGTAGTGCTTCTGGAGGACTGGAAGAGGGTAGATGTAGTCTCACTTCACAGAAGTGGAAGGAGGGCGAAGGCTAGCAATTGTAGGCCATTCAGCATGACATCTGTGGTGGGAAAGTTAATGGAATCACTGCTGAAGGAAAGGATAGTGGAATATCTTAAATCTAAAGGGTTACAAGACCCAAGACAGCATGGCTTCTTGGGTAGGAGGTCATGTCAAATAAATCTGGTAGATTTTTTTGATTGAGTGACCAAGGAATTAGATCAGGGTGAAGCGGTAGATGTGGCCTACCTAGATTCCAGTAAGTCATTCAACATCGTTCCACACAGAAGACTATTAAGCAAGCTATGTAACTCAGGAGTGGATCCAAAGGTGGTAAACTGGTTAGAAAATTGGTTAGAAGATAGGGGACAGAGGGTGGAAGAAAACAGAGTTCACTCTGTGGAGGGGAGGGTGACTAGTGAGGTGCCTCAGGGATCACAGCTGGGACTGGTCCTCTTTAATGCTTTTATAGGTGACATTGCAGAGGAGCTGGATGAGCAGAGACTTGAGAAAACTTGAGCAGTGGTCATGGGTATGGCAGCAGTGTTTCAATGCAAAAAAAGTGCAAAATCATGCACTTGGGGCACAGATATCCAGGAGCAGAATACAAAATGGGGGTAGTGCTACTGATGACCACAAAGCAGGAGAGAGACCTGGAAGTAATCATCTCTGGTGACCTAAAGGTAGCCAGGCAGTGCAACAAGAAAGGTAGGAGGGATAGTGGGATGCTGGAGTGCACAGGAAGAAGTATCACCAGCAGAAGGAGGAAGGTGGTACTGCCTCTAGTAGTCTGTGACCATAGCAACCGAGATTGAGTGCCTAGAAAAACAGCAACTCAATCTTGGCGACTGTGATCATGGCTACCTAGGGAGGAGGGCGACTGGATACTGCGGTCGGCGAAAACCAAGACAGGAACTCACCCATGGGGGGGGGAGAGATGCAGGGGAGGGATGGCACATGGGAGAGGTTGCGGCGAGCAGCTGCTGAACCTGATTGTTGGCGCCATGGGGATGGTGGTCGGCTGGGAGGCATGGGGTACCAGGTTCTGGTCCAGCAAGGTGCGGGGTTTTTTTTGCCGCCTGATGGCATGTATTGCCCCAAGTCCCCGGGTTGAGAATCCATTAGTAGGGAGTGCGGAGAAACCCCACACATTAAACGAGACCTGTAGGTCTTGGGCGACATTTTGTAGTGCGCTGCCAGTGTGCATTGCCGAAATTATTTTTCGGCTATGTACACTCACCATAACAGCGATCACTGTTGCCCAGATCACTATTATGACATGGAATCCTGCCTCTGCATAGATCATTGGTAAGACCTCACTTAGAAAACTGTGTAAACATCTCCAAAAGAACATAGAATGCAGGCGGTCCAGAGGAGGGCAACTACAATGATGTGGGATCTGCATTAAAAGCCCTATAAGGAGAGCGTAAAGGAGCTCAATATGTATACCCTGGAAGAGAGGAGGGAGAGGGGAATATGATAGAGGCCTTTAAATACTTTATGGGGTTAAATAAGGTACAGGAAGAAAGTATTTTTCAGAAAACGGTGCTCAAGAACAAGGGGACATGCTATGAAGTTAAAGAGAGGTAGATTCAGGAGAGAAGTGAGGAAGTACTTCACAGAAAGAGTGGAACAGCCTATCAGCTGAGGTGGTGGGGTGAAAACAATGGAGCAGTTCAAGAATGCATGGGATAGACATCAGAGAATCTTAGTGGAAAGGAATGGGGAAGGGAGAAAGAGCTAGAGATTGATTAAGGTCTGCGGTGGTACTGTAGGTAGGGAAAAATGGGCAGAGTGGGTGGGCCAAGCAGTCCTCATCTGCTAAGAAATTCTATGTTTCTGTATATGTTTCTGTGCATCTCAGTGGAAGAGCCTTTGGGGAATAGTGGCCACTGGATGGTTTGGTTCTGAGCTAACATGGGGAAAGAAGCACTAAGCATGAAGAGAAAAGTGCTGGAATTCAGAAAGGCCAGCTGTGGTAGGATGGGACATATTTTGAAAGTACACTTAGCTAGCCTTGTAAAACATATGAATGTGGAACAAAGATGGACAGTGATTAGGGAATGGATCACTGTAGCCACCAACACATGCCTAAAACAGAAGGGAAGAATTCTAAGGCCAAGACACTCACCGTAGTTGTTCAGTAGGGAGGTGAGTCAGGCAGTCAGGGATAGGAAGGCCTCATATAAAAAGTACTGAAAGTCCTGAAAGAACGAAGATGAGGGGGCCTACCTGGAGAAAGCTAAGGGGACTGGTAGGCTAATCAGGCAGGCCAAGGCTTGGAAGGAAATGAAAACTGCAGAAAGGATTAAGGAGGGGAGAAAGCCTTCTTTAGTATATCAGTGAGAAGAGGGACATGAAAGTAGATATAGTTAAGCTAAAAAAAAGTAGTGGGTGGGTGGAAGACAATACACAGAAAGCAGATGTGTTGAAGGAATACTTTTGCTCTGTCTTTACTAATGAAAAAGATGGACCAGTGCCATAAGGGAGTCTGACCACAGGAGGGGGAACCATGACTGAGGACAGGATAATGGAGGACAGGGTTAGGGAAGGCTCATGTCCCTAATGGTGAACGAGTCTCGGGGCCCGAATGGCATGCACTCAAGGATCTTGAGGGAACTGGTGGCAGAGCTGATAGGTCCACTGACTGACCTGTTCAGCAGTTCTTTGAATATGGGGGTGGTACCACAAGAATGGAGAAACTAACCTCCATTGTGTATAAGCTCATGGAGACTATTCTGAAGGAAATAATGAAAAAATTACTCACCTTAGTAATGTTGTTTCTTCTAATGGAGTCTTGCTATATTCTGACATATGCAGTGAGTCCCAACCTTCGAACTGCCCCGGAGATGAAAGAGTTAACTTTCCATGCCAGGCATGGAACGCTGAGCTCGAGCTCGGTTGAGACTCTGTCTGTTGTTCTTCAAACTCAAACTGTCAGATCTTTGCGAGCTAAACTCACTAAAGTCCTGTGTGGAAGCTGTAAACTTACACTAGCCAACTGGCTACTAAACATAAAACACATTTTTTGGTCCCAAAACAAAGACTCAAGTCAGGAGACCCAAAAAATGAAAAACACAACACCAACTCACGCCAAGAAAGGAGGGGTGAAAACAACAAGGTGGGCACCTACTAAGTGCCAACACTGCACTGCCCACCCACATCCCAAAAACAGAGGTTCTGAGAGGGGCAGGCGGGGGGAGGTCAGAATATAGCAAGACTCCATTAGAAGAAACAACATTACTAAAGTGAGTAATTTTTTCTTCAGACAACATGAAGTCTTGCTATATTCTGACAAATGCAGACTACAAAGCAGTACCTCCATGGAGGAGGGACAGAACCTACTTAGGAAATAGGCTCTGAAGCACAGCTGTGCCGAACTGAGCATCACTCCTAGCCTGGATGTCCAGGGAGTAATGCTTGGTAAAAGTGTGAACTGTTTTCCAGGTAGCTGCTTGACATATCTCTAGAATAGGATGTCCTTGCAGCAGCCAGGGAAATCCTCTGGTAGAGTGAGCCCTCAGGCCTGAGGGAGGAACCATACCCAGTTTTTCATAGCAAAATTGGATACAAGAGACAATCCACCTGGCAACGGATCTTTTAGTGGCAGGTTTCCCTTTACCAACCTCACCATAAGTGAGGAACAGTTGGAGGGAGTCAAACCTGTGACCATTGGTACGCTCTACGTAGTAGCTAAGAGCTCTTTTCACATCTAAACTGTGCAGCCTCCTCTCACCAGAGGAGGAATGGTAAGTGAAGTACATTGGAAGAGACATAGATTGATTAAGGTGGAAATCTGAAACCACCTTAGGCAAGAACTTCCTGTTAGTCCTGAGGACCACCTTATCTCTGTGAAAGGAGATAAAATCAGGCTCCACTGACAAAGCTTGTAATTCACTTATGCGTCTGGCAGAAGTGATGGCTACCAGAAATCCAGTCTTCCAAGTCAAGTACTTAAGCTCTGCTGAAGACAAAGGCTCAAAGGGGGGTTGCATAAGCTGAGCAATGCAAACATTAAGGTCCCAGGCGGGGGCAGGGTCCCTGAATGGAGGGTTGGTGTGAAGCAATCCCTTGAAAAACTTGGAGAATACAGGGTGAGCAGAAAGAGAAAAGGGTTTACCTGCTGAAATAAAAGCAGACACAGCTGCCAGATGCACTTTCAGTGTAGCTGGCCTCAGCCCCAAGGTATTTAAATGGACCATATAATCCAGGACTGTTGGCAAATCAGCAGATTCTGGGGAAATATGCTTTCCAGAGCACCATATGGAAATCCTTTTCCATTTGGAATTATAAGTAGCCCTGGTGGAAGGTTTTCTAGAAGCCTTCAGGATATCCATTACACCTTGGGAGAGGTGTAAATCAGCAAACTCTAACTCTTCAAGAGCCAGGCCTTGAGATTGAGAGATTTGAAGTTAGGGTACCAAACCCTCCCCTGAGCACAGGTTAACAGGTTGTAATTCCTGGGAAGGCACAGGGGAAGATGGATTGCTAAAGACAGTAGGAGTGGATACCAGGGCTGTCTGGCCCAGTCTGGAGCAATCAGGATCATCTTGCAGGGTTGAGATCTGATTTTGACTAGCACTTTGAACAGGAGAGGGAAGGGGAAAAGCATAGAGAAACTTCCCTTCCCAATTGAGAACTAAGGCATCCAGGGGGACTGAGCCCAACACTGGGGGCCTGCAGCAAAAAAGGGGAAGTTGGTGATTGTCTGGGGCTGCAAAAAGATCTATCTGCGGGGTGTCCCATCTGGAAAATATCACCTCCAAGACCAGGGGGTCCAGTGACCATTCGTGATGGCCCTGGGAAATCCTGCTGAGAGCATCTGCCAGGACATTGTCCTTGCCTGGGAGGTGAACTGCCGTAAGGGAGGTGTTCAGGGAGTAAGCCAGAGACCACAACTTCATTGCTTCGGTGCACAAGGCCGTAGACCGAGTGCCTCCTTGCGTGTTGATGTACCACATTGTGGTGGTGTTGTCTGTTCTGACCTGTACAACTTTGTTCTGAACAGATTTGGAAAAAGCTTGAAGTGCTAGAAATACTGCTCTAAGTTCCAACAGATTGATGTGGAGCAGAGATTCCTGAAAGGACCACAACCTCTGGGTGGTGAGGTTACCCATGTGAGCCCCCCACCCCAAGAAGGAGGCATCTGTAGTAAGGATTAAAGAGTGAGACTGAGTGACAAAGGGAACCCCTTGTCTCAGATTGTTCTGATCCTGCCACCACTGTAGGGCCTGGATCAGGGTTCGAGTTACTGGGATCAATTTGGTCAGAGGGTCCTTCCTTTAAGACCAAAAGGCTCTCAAATGGAACTGAATGTCCCTCATCTGAAATCTTGCTCCCTGCACTACTGCTGTAGAAGCAGCCATGTGCCCCAGGAGCTGTAGAAAATGCCTTGCTGGTCGAGACACCTGCAGGGTGAATGGGGAGGCCAGAGAGACCAGGGTCCTTGCCCTGTCCAAGGGAAGGAAGGCTCTGGCCTTCTCTATGTTTAGCTCTGCGCCTATGAAGGTGAGGAGCTGGACAGGCTCTAGAACTGACTTTGGAAGATTTAGAAGGAAACCCAAAGAAGTGAGCAGTTGCTGAGTTATCTGTAAGTGTAACTTGACTTAGTCTGGGGACTGGCCTACTATGAGCCAGTCGTCCAGGTAAGGGAAGATGGCAATGTTCTGCCTTCTTAGAGAAGCAACTACTACTGCCAGGCATTTTGTGAATACCCTTGGAGCAGAGGTGAGGCCAAAGGGCATTGTTTTGAACTGGTAATGGCCTGAGGGCAGCTCGAACCTGAGGTACTTTCGATGGGAGCTTCTGATGAGAATATGGAAGTAGGCATCCTTGAGGTCCAGGGACACTAGCCAGTCCCCTGGCCTTAGAGAGGGTAGAATAATTCCCAGAGTCACCACTTTGAATTTTGGTTTTAAAAGGTGCTTGTTTAAGTATCTGAGATCCAGGATGGGCTGCCATTCTCCTGTCTTTTTTGGGGTAAGAAAGTACCTGGAGTACAACCCTTTGCCCTGGTGTAGGGGTGGAACCCTTTCCACAGCTCTGAGAGCTAGGAGGGAAGAGACCTCTGCCTCTAAGGCAAGTGCCTCTGATGGATTTGCAGGTGGAAAGGATCTGGTTCTCATCTTTGGAAACTTTTTGAATCTGAGAACCAGTCCCTGACTTACTACTTCCAGGACCCATTTGTCTGATGTCAGAGACTCCCAGTTCTGCCTGCCCCCTACAGGTAGCTGAGAATCGGCCCTGGCAACCCCATCAGGGTGTCTGCTTGGCAGGGGCTTTGGGCTGAGGGGTGGAAGCAGGCCTGCTTGTACCCCATCTGCCTCTCCCTCTAAAGAACCCCCTCTGGGCATAAGCAGAAGAGGAGGCCTGGGCTTGGTAAAAAGGCCTATGAAAAGGCCTGCCCCTGCCCCTGGGAAGCTGCCTTTGAGGAATGGCCTGCCTTTCCTTGGCCTGTGCACTCCTATAGGTGGTCCTATATTCATCCATTTTCTTCATGTAATTCTCTGTTTGCTCCCCAAACAGAGAATTACCCACAACAGGAAAATCCATGGCCTTAGTCTGGGTATCCTGTGACAGGCTAGTACATCTGAGCCAAGCCATTCTTCGAAGTGCCACAGATGTAGCCATGACTCTAGAAGACACATCATTGGAGTCTACTGCAGCATGGAATTGCACCTTGGATGCCTCAATACCATCAGCAGTCACCTGCTCCAGCTCCTGGCAAGCTGGCCAGGGACCTGTTTTGCTAGGGCCATAACAGTGTCCCATCTGGATTTTTGATACCTAGCAGTATTGACCATATAATTGGCCTGTCTGAGTCCCAAGGATGCTGCCATGTACTGTTTCTTTGCCATGGCATCAATCCTCCTGGAGTCCTTGTCCGGGGGGTGTGAAGCCAAGGGAATGTTTGCCTTATCACAGGCTGTAGCCTGCACTACTCCAACATGGCTGCACTGTTGTGTAAGGAACTCCGTGTCTGAGCCTGACAATGTATACCTCTTGTCCATTCTTTTATCCACAGGAGGTATAGTGTTAGGAGTCTTTAAAATTTTAAATGTCTGTTTCCCAAAAGATTTGTGCAAAGGAATAGACAGCCTCCTAGACTCTGGGATATCCATCATTTCCACATAGTCAGGATCCTCCTGGTCATCCACAGCTTCTTCCATAGGAAGCTGGAGGGTTTCAGCCACTTTTTTATAAAACATGAAATGGGAGGGGGACTCAGAAAGCCTAGGAGGAGACACCCCTGAAGGTCTGTCTGGGAAGATGTCCGGGTCAATGGGCACATCCAGACTTTCAAATCCACATTCACTCTCCTCAAACTCTCCTCTTCCTCCTCCTCCAGTTCATAAAACTCCTCTAACTCATACTCTTGAACCGGTGGAACCGGCCGAACCGAGCGCCTGCCTGATGGTGCCGGTTCGGTCGGAACCGGGGAAAGCGACTGGACAATTTTGATCGCTTTGGCTATCTCTTCAGTGGTTGGAGAGGAAAGTTTTGGCTCCACACCAGCTGATTTTTCTTTTCTAGTTCTTTTAGCCGGAACCGTCTCCTCAGAATCGGCTCTCCTTTTGCAAGAAGAAGTCTCGCCCTGGTCAGAGGGCACTCCTTCTGGTTTGGTTTGAACCGAACTGGGCTGGCCATCCGGTTCAGCGGACATTTTGGCCTCCCTTTCCCTGAGCCTACCAGCTCTCTTTTCTAGGGTAGCTGGAGGGAAATTTTTGCAAATCTGGCAGTCTGCATTGAGGTATCAAACCCCAGACAATAAACACAGGTGGTGTGGGGGTCAGCCTTGGCAAAGACTTCCCCACATACACTGCAGTGTTGAAACCCAGTGGGTCCGGTTTTTCTTTTGGGTTTCTCAGACATAGTGCCAGTCCTAACCAAACTTACCCTTTTATGGCAATCCGCCAGGCAAGACCCTCTTATCGGTTCCCAACCGTGTCACGGGTCGTGGAAAAAACCGTAATAAAATTCGTTTTTAGAACCAATAAGAACCGGTAACCACACTCTAAATCACAAATTAAGATTTTTTAAACAACTTGATCGGTTCAAACCGAACCGATAAACCGTTTACAAGTTCCACACAGAATAGAATTAATGTAAAACCTATCTAGTACTCACGAATACCACAGACAGAGACTGAACCGACAGGTTGCAGTTTAAATTCAATCGAAAACCGAGAAAGCGGTACTTTAACCAACAAAATGAACTGAGCAGAAGGAGAAATCTCCAGAGCGACTGTTCAGTGAGGCGGAGTAAAGAATCTGATGGTTTGAGTTTGAAGAACAACAGACAGAGTCTCAACCGAGCTCAAGCTCAGCGTTCCATGCCTGGCATGGAAAGTTAACTCTTTCATCTCCGGGGCAGTTCGAAGGTTGGGACTCACTGCATATGTCAGAATATAGCAAGACTTCATGTTGTTTGAAAGTGGAGTTCCTTGAAGCTAATTGGCTACAGGACAAGAGACAGCAAGGCTTCATGTCAGGGAGGTCATGTCAAACCAATCTGATTAACTTCTTTGGCTGGGTAACAAGAGCAGTGGACAAAGGTTAGGCAGTTGACATTCTGTATTTGTATTTTAGCAAGGCCTTTGACTCTGTGTCACACAAGAGTTTGATCAGGAAGTTGGAGGTCCTAGGGGCAGGGAGCAAATTCTCCAGGTTTGTGGCAAATTGGCTTATCAGTAGGACCAGAGGGTAGTAGTTGTGGTGGACTCTGAGGTACAAGGAAGGCTACAAGTGATGTCCCTCAGGGGTCAGTGCTCAGACCAGTGTTGTCTAATGTGTTCATAAACAACACTGGGGATGGAGTTAAAGGTAAGATCTGCCTCTTTGTGGAAAATGCCACACTCTTTGGGAGGGTGGACTCAGGTGAAAGGGTGCAGGACTCAAAGGAGGATCTGGCTAAGCTGAAGGGGTCAGGCATCTGCGGTTCAGTGCAAAGAAGTGCAAGGTCATTCACACAGGCAGGAGGAATCTGAGGGCAGGGTACAGTCTAGGAGAGGTCAAGGTCACTGAAACAGAGGAGGAGAAGGACTTGGAGATAGCCATCACCACTGACCTTAAACAGGCCATGTAGGAAGACAGCGGCCAAGGCAAACAGAAGGTTAGGCTACATTGCTAGAGGGTTCATGACCAGGGGGAGGAGGTTATAATGTCACTATACAGATTGTTAATGTGACTGCACCTGGGATACAGCATGAGTTACTACAGTCCTTACCTGAAAAAAGAAATCAAATAACTCAAGGCCATCCAGAGGAGACCAACAAAGATGGTTTAGGGACAGCAGGGCATATGAGGACCAGCTGAGAGAGCTTAACATGTACTCACTAGAGGAAAAGAGGTAGAGAGAGGCCATGATTGAAACCCTCTAGTACCTGAAAGGTACAAACAAGGTGGCTATAGGGGAACTCTTCTGTCTCAGTGATAATATGACCACCAGGGGACACTGTCTTAAGCTGATGGGGAGGAAAGACTCAAGAAGAAGGTCAGACAACATTTTGTCACAGAGAAGGTAGTGTCAGGATGGAATATGAGCTCCCATCTGAAGTCACCGTCCAAAAGAGAGTGGGGGGACCAAGGGAGGGTGGGATATGGTGAAGTGGAAGGCTGGGGTTGGGGAAGGGGAGCAGCAGGACCCACTGTAATCTCTGGATCACAGGCACCTCAGTGAAGCAGACTTGATAGACCTTAAGGCATTCCTCTGCTGGCTAATTTGTATGTTCATATGTTAGTGTTGTTTTATGATTCCAGTCTTTGTAAATATATTTTAACAACCAATGTTGAAATTCTTGTTCTCTATGACTAAACAACTGCAATTTTGTTTTTATTTAAAATTTGTTAACCAGGTCAGCTCCATGAGTATTAAATGCTCATTTTCTTTTTTTCAAAATTACTGTTCTGTCTCCTCCTACGTCCTGCAGACCCTGACTCTTCGGGACCACCAAGGAGTCATCCTCCTGCCTCTCCCACCCTATCCGTACTCACCTCCCGGACTCCAAGGAGCTGTGGCTCCCCCCTCCCGAGTGGGGCCGAGGTGGGGCAGCAAGTACCCCGATACTGTAAGTTTCATCAGACCAGAGGTAGTCAGACAGGTGGGGGCATATAGGAGGCACGCTCAAGGTGCTCCTTCTTCCCAGTGTTGGCAGGCATTTTCCTGTTATCTAACGGAGGAGTGGCATGCACCCCTATGCCAAGGCATTGCCGGTGTCACCACTCCCCCTTCCCTTGACGTCAGCTCTGGACCCCCTCTCCCTCCCAGGAGAGGAGAACTGTCCTCCAGATGCTCAATCCTCTCCCACCCCTGCCAACCCCCAATGACCTAGGCTCGTTCCCAAACCTGGGTCGACAGCGTGGCGCGAGATGTGGCGTCCAGCACCTCAACCAACCCTCAGTGCCACCTGGCCAGCTAAATGCCCATTTTCATGGATTACCCAGACATAAACACATAATAACAATACAATCAATAAAACAGAAAAATACAGTAATACATTAGAACAGATCCAGAAGCAAATGGTTTGATGCCTTTTACAAGGACGAATACGGCAACTAAACTAATTCAGTAATACATTAGATACAAATACCGGATGCTTTTTCAATTAGTATTTTTTTACTTTGTTTTTAAAAGACAATTAGGAGTTTGCAAGATGCAAATGAGCTGGAAAACTATTACATTTAGAAACTACATTGTAAATAAATGACTTCTGAGCAGATGTTGTTTTAAGTAAAGGATGATTAAGAATAGTAGCAGTCTGAGACCTAGTGAAATGAATTGAATTCTTCTGTATAACTTGCTATTTAAATGAAAACAAGACTCATCCAAAAATGCCAAAAAGAAATTAAACTAAAATAAACACAATGCTCCTCAAAAGAAAACCAATCCAATGACGAATAGAGTTGATAGTGATGGGTCAATCTTGGACAATACAGATTTATTTATTTATTTGAAAAGTTTCACCAGCTAAGGCATACTCAGCTGAATTAGCTAATTTCCAGATGCATCCAAGGGGGAAGGGGACATGGGGTAGGTACAACAGATTTTTCACAAAAGAACAAAGCTTCCCTACATAAAACTTCATACAATGATTAAATATCAGTGAAACAGCTATATACACTAGGAGGGAATGTGGACTAGACAAACGTAAAGGAAATAAAATTGAATCATAAGACAAGGTAAGGGAGGCATGTCCCTTAGTAACAGAAGAATGAACAATTTTAAATGGGGGGCAGCAGGGGATAGAGTGCGGCGGGGAGTAGGGGATAGGGCACAGATGGGGAGTAATAGTGTGGATTGTAATAGGAAAAGGAGGAAGGAAGGAAAAGGATGAGGGGATGTATAGTAGAGAGGGAGAAGCAAACCATCACCCCTCTGTGATGTAGACCCCACAAGGGCTGGACAGAGCTGGACGTGCACCCAGCCCGCAACAGGTATCCTGGTCCGCATTGAAGATGGGTAGAAGTGGGGTAAGAGGTGAGAGGGAGGAGTAGAGAACTAGTGTGGAATACAATAGGAAAGGAGGAGTAGGAGGAAAAGGAGGAAGGGGAGTATGGTAGAGATGGAGAGCAGACCATCATCCCTATGGGATGCAAACCCCACAAGGGCCAGACATGACTGGGTGCACACCTAGCTCGTAACTGGTTTTCTGGTTTGCAGTGGGGAAGGGCAAGGAGAAGTAAAAGTAGGCAGGAGGGGGTAGGAAAGGGATGGGGGAATGAAGTGGAAAACAAGTACTGGAGGTCAGTTGCAGTTACAGGTGGAGGAGGTGAAGTTAAGCAGTAGGGAGGATAAAGAGTGCGGGGAGGAGGCAGAGCAGATGAGTAGTCGGAGGGAGTTCCAGTGCTTAGGGAGTTGGTATGAGAAAGCAGCCTGGCTGGATGAGAAGGAGGGAGAGCAAGGAAGCAGATGTGGGAGCTGCAAAGGGCATAAGAATTAGTAGGGGTCTGGGAAAGGATAGAGGAGAGGTGGAGAGGGGGAGCCAAGCCACAATTTGGCAATAAAAGGGCAGCAGTGGGCCAGGCATCTTGCTTCAAAGGGAGGGAAAGGAGAGGGAGGTGTAAAGAGTGCAGTGGTGAGTGCAGGGTGGGCATTCCAGAGTGAAACAGAAGAAGGAATGAAAGAGGGAGTCCACATGGATAAGGTGGATTTAGGAGAAGTGCTGTATACTACATCTCCACAGTCAAGTATAGGGAGGATCAGTTTTTGAACAGCAGCTCTGTTGGCTAGCAGAGGGATGCAGCTGCAGTGGCGGTACAACACTTCTAATTTGGGGTACAATGTTTTGTGAATGGCATCCACATGTTCAGAAAAGCTGAAGTGTCTGTCAAGTCAGACCCTGAGGTACTTGCAGGATAGCATGTCCTCAATGATGGATCCATCCAGGGTACAGAAGGAGGGGGGATAGCAATCCTAGAGAACTTTTGCTTTGTGTTAAAGGTCATAGAGACTGTTTTCTTGGAGTTAAGAGCTAGCTGACTAGAGCAGAACCAGAACTGAATTTTGTCAAAGTCCAACTGGAGTCTGGTCATCACATTAGTAGGAGAGTGGCCAGAGGCAAATAGGACTGTGTCGTCAGCATACATGTGAATGGACGCTGACGTGCAGGCAGCAGGTAGATCATTTTAGAAGACCGAGAATAAAATAGGGTCAAGGACACAGCCTTGGGAGACACTGATGCAGATTGGGAGTGTGGAGGGGAAAGAGAGTCACGAGTTCTAACTGATAGGGACCTACTTCCAAGGTAGCATCGGAACCAATTAGTGGCTGAGGTAGAGAGCCCTGATACTGTGAGCTTAGTGAGGATAAAGTGGTGGGTGACAGTGTTGAAGGCTTTGGCCAGGGTGACAATGATGGCTGAGGTCATTTGGCCCCGATCCATACCTGTGAGAATGGAATCAGTTAGCTGGAGAAGGGAGGAAGAAGTGGAGTGGGTTTCACAGAACCCAGGCTAGTAAGAGGTGAAGAAGGAGGAGAAGTCAAAGAAAGGAGAAAGTTGGGATAACACCAGGTGTTCTTGGAGTTTGGCTAGGGTGAGGAGAAGAGAAATAGAGCGATAATTACCTGGATTAGAGGAGTCGCCACCTCTGGGAAGAGGAATAACTGTGATGTGCATCCAAACATTGGGAACGGTAGCAAGCGAAAAGGAGAGGATTAGAAGGGAGAAAATAGGAAGAGCAATGGCAGGGGTGGCGAGATGGAGAAGTTTTGGTTCAGGCTCTTCCTCTTGTGAGGGTTGAGGGCTAGTAAGGCCTTAATGGTGACAGCAGGTGAGATAGAAGTGAAGGAGAAAGGGGGGGCTAGAGAGGGATGGTGGGGGTGGAGGGAGACAGAGACATTGGAGGGAAGAAGGAGGAGAGAAGGGAGGAGGCACAAGAGATGAAGAAAGTATTGAATTTATTGGCCACTGAGAGGGTGTCAGTAGTGGTGGTATTTATTTTATTTATTTATTGAGAACTAGGATTAAAATAACCTTTGAAATAGGGGCTCTTTTACATAGGTTCCGTGCTGAACAAGGAGTGGTATAACAAATAAGGGTACAGAACATGGTGGCTACAGTTACAAAGTCACTGAGTTACAAGGACTAGATGAATTGCATGTACAAAAGTTGTCAGAAATAAGACCTAGTCAAAAAAGTGCAAGGAGTGAGGCTGTAAGTGCGGTCCCACTCGGTGCAGTAAAACAAATAAAGGTACAGAACATAGTGGTTGCAGTTGCAAAGTTACAAAGTTTCAAGGACTAGACAAACTGCATGTACAATAAGCAGTCAGAAATGTGACCTAGTCAAGAAAGCGCAAGGAGTTGGGCTGTAAGTGCAGGGAAAGGGGGTGGAAGAGGTGGGGGGATGGAAGGAAGGGGAGGAAGCAACAGAAAAGAGGTTGTGTGGGATTAACGTGAACTAGGGAAGGGCGAAGAGGCGTGTGACACAGGGATGTGGGGGCATGGTCAAGGGGATTGGGGGATGACAGGAGGAGAAGCGAGGGTGAGGAGGGGTGTAAAACAGGGAGTGAAACTGCAGGTAGGGGCCAGAGAGAAGGTGAGAGGAGAGAGGAAGGAGAAGGATGGGTGGGTGGGAAACAAGGTTAGAGAAGGCAGAGGGAGGGAGGGAGGGAGGTGAGGTAGAGTTTAGGAGGGTATGGCATGAAGCTGGCCTAGGTAAAGCAGTCACAGCAGCTTTGAGCAAGTAGATGTTGATGATGTTTATGCTTGAAGATGCCCAGTTTAAGTTCAGCAAGAACATCTGAAGAGAAACAGTTAAGAAGGGTGGGTGGGTGCTCAATAAGCAAAAGTCTGCTGGGCGAGAGAGGTCCTGGAGAAGGGGACAAGATAGGATTGCTTGAAGGAGCTCCATGTACACTTTGTTTTAGGTGCTGGCAAGGTTAAGGTCTCAGTGAAAGGGTGAGTAACGCCAAGACTGATCTTTTTAGCGAGTAGGCATGTGTGATAGGTGACCTTTGCCTTGAGTGGAAGCCAGCTGGTTCTCTCGTACAGTTCACAGGTATGGGTCCACTTGTCAGATCCAGAGACCAATCTACAAGACTTGCTCAGCGCAAGAGAAATTCTTTTTATGGAGGTGTCAGAGGCAGCACCGTAGATAACTAAGTCATAGTCAGCGAGTGAAAGGACTGAGCTGGTAACCTCAAGTCTAAGAGCCTCAGTGGTCATGTAACATCAGTGCCGACATAGACTCCCGATCCTAGAGTTAATGACTGACAATTAGGTTAATAAGGAGATTATATGAGAGAGCAGTGTCCAGCATTATACCGAGGTATTTAAATGCTTGAACGTGCTCCAAGAGTTGGCTACAGTTGTTACAGATCATCATCATCATCATCATTTTATTTATAATAGGCACCCTTCCATTGCTCAGGGCGCCTTTAACAATGTATATAAACAGACATGGGTATCAATAAAATGCATAAAAATAAAATGACACTAAAATATTCTGCATAGTTTATCTTTAAAACAGTCTCAACATCATGTCCCTTCAAAAGCCCAGAGGAACAAGTGTGCCTTGAGGGCAGTTTTAAAACACTCAATCGTCAGGCTATCTCATATCTGATGTGGTAGAAAATTCCACATAGTCGGAGCCATAAAGGCAAAAGATCTTCCTCTAGATGTTTTTACTTGTACCCTGGGAATCTCCAGCAATCCTTCATTGGAGGATCGGAGTGAGTTGTAGGGAGAGTAGGGATGCAGAAGGTCTTGCAGGTATTGGGGTCCCTTGTCGTGTAGGGCTTTGTAGGTCAGCAACGCAAACTTGAAGGTGATCCGCCATTGTACTGGCAACCAGTGCAGTTCGTGCAGCACAGGTGTTATATGACTGGATCTAGGGGTTCCAGTCAACAACCTGGCCATCATGTTCTGCACCAGCTGCAATCAGTGGATATCCACCCCCGGTAGCCCTAGGTAGAGGCACTGAAGTAATCAAGATGAGTGGTGACAAAGACATGGACCAAAGTAGGTAGATCACTGGACGGCACCAGGTGCATCACCCTGGCAATGTTCCTAGCCACTTTGTGTGCATTGTAGGGGTTAGCGAAGAGCATGACCTTGGTCTTTTTGTAATTTATGAGCAGTCTGTGTTGCTCAAACCAGGCCTCCACCATTTTGAAGTTAGATTGAAGGTCAGTTGAGAGTGAGCGTGGTTCGGGGCTACAAGAAAAGAGGACGGCATCATCCACATACAGGACCATGTTGTTGTTACAGGAAGTGGGGAGATTATTGATGAACAAGTTAAAGAGTAGTGGGCCGAGAATGGAGCCCTGTGGGACTCCGGATCATACGGGAAGACTGTTTGAAAGAGTGTTGCAGATCTTGACTTGCTGTGTGCATCCATCAAGGTAGCTTCTAAACCAGCAAGTAATCTCAGAAGACAGCCTGAGAGAGAGGAGGGAGTGGAGCAGGAGGGACTCGCATTAAGGACTGGGACAGTGGGCTGAGCCTTGGGGGAGAATAAGGCGTGGACCACCTTCCAGAACTTTGAGGGATGGTTGATGTTGTTCTGAAAGGTAGAGGAAATGTACTCCACTTTGGCTAGCCTGGTGGCTCTGGTGCAGGCATTACAAAGGGCATGATATTTGTGTAAGTCCTGGGAGGAGCCTGTGGACTTGTGCACCTTCCAAGCTAGGTCATTAAACATATAAAACAAATCAACAAGCATTATTGTACAACATCCTAACTCTAGAAAGAAATGTCATTGATGATGCAGAATATATAGGCAAATCATAATCAATAACACATAAAACCAAGGACTGGATTAAAACTTTCTTAGAAACAAAAGATAAACAATCTCGAATCCGATATAATAACCTAAAACTAATACTAACAGTCTCCATAACAAAATTAAAACGAGAATTATAAAATAAGTTATAGTCTAAATAGAAACTTAAATATTTAAAACAGTCAACCTTTTCAATAACATTTCCAGCTGCATCTTTGAGTAAACACATTTTTCATTTCTGTTTTGAATCAAAATGCACTACCTTTGGAGAATTTAACAATAAACCTGACTCCTTCAACCATTTCTTAACCAAAATAAAATCAAATTGTAACTCAGAAAATAATTTATCAGCATTTGAACCACAACAATATAAAACAGGATCATCTGCATAAAGCAAAACGTGCAGAAGTCTAACACACAAAAGTAAATCATTTACAAATAAACTAAATAAAAGAGGGACCAAGAACTAAGCACTGGGGTACACCAATATTAGTAATAGAAATTTAAGACATGACGCCTTGCAGCAACACTCTCTTAAATATATAACCTTCAAACCATAAAACAATATCATCATGAAACCCTAGGTGCCTGAGTCTGGAAAGCAGGTGACCACTGTGAACCAGGACAAAGGCCTTAGAAAGCTCTAAAAGGAAAAATAGCCATTGTCGTCTCACTCCTGTTCAAGGCACCATGTAGAAAACTTGTCATTTCGGTCAGTGCAGTCAAAGTACTACAATTTTTCCTAAATCCATGTTGGTAAGAAGAAAGAATGGCATGTGCATCCAGGTAAACCTTGATCTGATCATAGACAACCCTCTCCAACACCTTGGATGGGGGGGGCAGCAGGGAAAAAGGCCTGTAATTCTTGACCGGAGACCTATACCCATTTTTACAGCTGCAGTGAGTATAGTCCTGCAGACATCTTGCTATGACAGTAGAGAAAAGAAGCTCTCCCAGATATCCAACGGACTTGATAAAATTAAAGGTTTTGTAGAATCAATGTGCTAATTGAAGCAAGCAGTCTGCTGTATTCATTTGAGCAGAACAGTCTTGAAAGCACTATTTTATTCAGTGTGGGTAGAATTCTCTTTTAAGAAAAATTCATCGCTCATAAACACGTCAACTTAATCAGCCTTTCAACTGTAATTGAGATTGGTATCTCCCTCTCTTTCTAACTTTTCCTCTTGCCTGTGTTGCACTAAGATGCACAAAATAGATGATTTCATAGCAGGCCTAAAAAAAACAGTTTCATTCTACACATGAATGCCAAAGTTTTAGAAAAAAAATTAGCCGGGAAGCACAGCACTACAGATACGGTGTAGCAGTGTTAAGATCAAAGGCCACAAAATGAATGCTATGCAGATATGCAAGGTCATGAAACATTCAGTGTTGAAGTCTGTAAGACTAGAGAAACTGAAAGACACATTGCAACTGCATTTTCAATGCTGGAACTGTGTAAACATGCTTCTGTCTGTAACTATGTGTCCATTTGTCAATACTATTTGCGAATTTTCAAGCTTGCACTATTTAAATGTGTTCTGTCTGTAACTTTGTATTGCACTGAAAACTTAATATCTGATCTATATGGTTTTCTCTCTCCCATTAATACCATCTAACTGCAACTCTGCTATGTATTTCTTTCATATTACCATCAAGATACAGTCAACACAAAACTTATTTTATCACACCTGCATTGATCCTGCACTACTTTGCATTGAATCCCAACTGCCATTCATCAGACCATTTCTCCAGTTTTTTAAGGTCTTCCCTCATTCTTCCCTCATTCTTCCAACCCCCTGGTATGTCTTCCCTATTGCATACCTTTGTATTGTCTGAGAAGAGGCATACCCACCCTTCCAGTCCCTCTGCAATGTCCCCAATAAAGTCCAGATAGGTTACATCCACAGCAACTCCTAGTCCTCTACCTTAGTTACCCAGTCATGCCATAGATTAGTACAATGAGTTAGTGCAAAACACAGTGCTTATCATAAATACAGTAAAAGTTAGGGTTAGATGTATAAGTAAATAAATGCCATATAAGGCAGTGTGTGTGTGTATGTGTGTGTGTGGGGGGGAGCTCTATGTATGTAGACAGTGCATTGCTATGTTATACTGGAATATATAAGCATACAGTATATGTGTATATGTATTAGTCAGTGTGTATGTATCATAACAATTAGAAAGTACAGTTAGGTGGCTCAGTGATTAGTGCAAAAATAGTCTACATTCCACTGCTATCTAGATCAGTTTCAGCCTTATGCATGTCATTGCTGATTTAAATGAGGTGTCTAGTGGAACTCCCCACCCTCTGATGTCCCTCAGAGCCTGAAAAGAAGAAAACGGTCACTTGATGTCTCTTTTTTTATCTGTAAATATGTATGTAGACAGTGCACTGCTATGTTATACTGGAATATATCTGCAAATATGTGTCATATGTATTAGTGTGTATGTACTGCAACAATTAGAAAGTGAAGTTAGGTGGCTCAGTGGTTAGTGCAAAACTTGCTAGTTTACACATTTCTCACGCCCCACAATACCATTATTTTGCGGCCATACTGGCTCCTGTTAGAGTTTGTTGGAGGTCGGTACCATGGTCACCTGTTCCAGGACCCAGGCACAACAGTACCCAGATACTGTTGTCCATATTGCATTATAATTATTTCCTATTTCAGGGTTCAGCTAAAACAGATTTGAAATTGTTGACAACTACATTTCACTTAATTTGCAGGTTTGCTCTTAAGGTTCTTTTTCAGACGCATCATTGTACTCTGTATGACTTAACAGGTTGGCTACCCCCAAGCACACATTGTTTATGTAGTCTGAACACTTTAACATACAATATATTAAAATTGGGTTCACAATCTCCCTTACACTCACTGCTTGTAATACAAATCTCTAATAGGGTGCTGCACTCAAACAGTTCTTTGCTACTTGAAATCCCAAAGAGGTTAACTAATATGGGAAGATCCTCCCTCTCATATTCTGCCCCACTAATTTGGAATGGTATGTCACCTAATATTCACTCACAACCAAGTTATACTACTTTTAAAATGACATTAAGACACTTTTATGCGGAGTCCTTGAAATGTGACTGTTTTAATTGAGTTACCTTGAATGTTTTATATTTGATGTGTATGTGTATGTAGCGTCTTGATTGTACTGTACGGTCCCAGGTTGCTTTTGAAAAAGGGCCTTGGCTCATATTGCTTACCCAGTGAACAAATGTTTAAATAAATAAAATAAACACCAAATTTCAACAAAAAAATAAATAATATATTCAAAGGAATGACTATCACATCTATCACCAAAAAAATTATCTGATATCAATTCCATCACCCCCATTTGAGAGTTTACAGTTATTATATTAAATAATTAATTGATGCAGCTGCTGTATCTGTCTCCTAGGACCCTCTTAAATTAGGCAGTTCACCTAAATGAAGCTATCCTTGTGAGCAAAATTCTAAATAAAAAAAAATAATTAAATAACAATGTGCTTCTTTTTTAGCTGGAGTAAAAATGCACTTTGACTCCAATTACAACATACTGCTTCCCATAGTGGGGTTAACAGGGTGGGGGTGGTGGGGTTAGTTCAAGCATAACTTAGGGCTGACTGATCCTCTTAAGGTCAGGCCAGTGCTAAGCTGGCAAGCACTTAGATAGGAATCAGGTCGATGAGATTGACCATGGGACATTTTGCAATGGGAAAAGTACTAGTCAGTGGTATATTTCAACGGTATATTTTCACAACAGAGTCATTTGTTACAAGTGTATCTTAAGAGTAACATTTTTGTACATCATCGTCTGTGTTATGTTGTGTGCAACGTACTGCATTTATCACGTATGCTAATTAATTAATTAATTGGTAGGGCTCTGCCAACTTTCGGAGGACTGCATCATTCTAGGGATGCCATGGCAAGATCTCTTGACCTTGCCTCCGGTCCCCTCCTGGGTCTATATGGCCTGGTGAGGAGGAAACCTCCTTTGATTCTAGCCTTGCCATCAAGGAGGTTTCTTCTGCAGGGCTGGAAGAGTGACTCGGTTCCTTGCCGGGCCGGGTCATGAGCTCCGCCATGGCAGTCACCTCCATGGAGGTGCAGGCTCCCCTGGTATTGCAGCTCATGGCTTCTGGGCCCGGCATCAGCAGACCCTCAGCGCCACCTTTTGGTGCTGCCTCATATCCCGGCACCATTCATGGTGCCGGTGATCCAAGCAGTGCTACGGCAGTGCCATGTCCCATGATGGTGCCATTTTTGGCACTGTTACTAAGAGAGCTCCCGGGGTCACTAGTCTGGTGGTTTGCATGGTCTCTGACCAATCCGAATTGGCATCCCAACTCCTTGGAGTCAGGGAGCCCTCTTGGACGCGGCAGCAGGTAACCCAGTGTACACCTCCCAGACTCCCCAGAGCCTGTGGTCCCTGCAGCCCCCCACACTGACCCCGGCACTGGAGATGCTGCAGTGGATAGCAGTCTTAGGGGGCCTGGTTTGGTAGTCTCCACTATGGAGGCCATAGCAGCTACCAATCCTTGTGCTGGCATGGCCTCCATGGTGGGGATGAGGGGGCTCCTCTTCTGTGGCCTCCCTCGACAGGCCTGCAGGATTGGGGGCCCCTTGTCATTGGGTACGGGGAAGAGGGTAGCCTCAGAGTCCGAGTGGTTGAGGGGTCAGGGTGAGGTGCGGAGACCTTCCTCCACCACCCTGCGGGGAGTGGGGAGGAGTCGAAGTGCTGAACCCCGCTTCTCCTCCTCTAAGCCTTCGAGGACGCCCTAGGTGGGCGGCACTGAGGGTTGCCCTTCTGGAACCATGCAACCTCAGTCACTCCACAGGGGAGATTTTCCCTCAGGGCTCAGCCAGGATTTGTTTCAACATTTGCAGCATTCGCTGACTGGATCGACCCCTGGGTCGCCCCGCAAGGGGGGATCTGCAGCCAGGTCTCAAAGCCCTGGCAGAGGTCTGACCACTTTCTGTGAGGTGCCTTCCCTGATCCCTCTGCAGACACCTCCCCTCCACCCAGTCCATGTGGGTCCTATAGGGCCCTTAACCTGGGAGCAGTTCAGAGCATCTGAGGCATCCTTCCCTAGGTATGTTAGAGCCATGGATGAGCAGGTCTTTCACCTGTGTCCCCTGCCACAGGAGGACTCTGAACACCTGAGTTCCCTGGCTTCCTCCTCTGAAGAAGAGGACCATTCAGTCCACCTTTCATCCGATGCTTATTTCACTGAATATCAGCGGTTCCTCTCAAAGCTAGTACAGGAAGTCCATCTATCCCATGTGGTAAGATGCAATACCGAGCAGGAGACACGCTCCTTCTTGAGCGAGTTTAGTGCTCACCATCTTATGATACCATCCTGACCTATTCCTTTCCAGAAAGCATCGATCCACACCTGGCAGTCTCCAGTCACCTCATCCCCAGCCCCAGCAGACTGCAGGAGGAGGTATTGTGCTCCCCAGGAGTCTCTTGGTTCTCTGCCTCATTCGCCTCCGGGGCTGACAGCCTTAGATACTCCTTCTGGGCTTAAATCCCGGTGCACAACCAACCACCGGATACAGATTCCACAGAGTTCAACCAATGGGGTAGAAGAGTTTTCTCTTCAGCTTGTGTGCTGCTTTGTATCAGCTCGCATCAGGTTCACCACGCTGCCTATAACAGGCACCCGTGGTCGATGCTGGTGCAAGTATTAGCATCTCTGCCTGATTCAGAGGAATCTAGGCAAGCCATTGCCCTCTCTGCACATCTTATGATGCCAATGAGGTGGCCTCCATACTGGCAGGGACAGCGATCTGCATCAGGCAGATGACATGACTTCACCTGTCCAGGTTGTCAACCATTGCCTACTAGATCGATGTGCTTGCAGAGCATACTGTACAGGACAGGCACAATTATCTGAACGATTTATTGCGCCTTTGCTGTCCTGCTACAATGCTCTTTCTGCAACTCGATGATCCTAATGTGGACAATAGGCTTACAGCGCATACCGTAAGCTGTCATTCAGCGGCGGCCGGGCAGTATACAGGCGGACTGCAGCCACCCGCTGATGACAGGAGGGCTTGGTGGGCTGCGAGGATCAGGGTTACCACTGAACCACCAGGGATTTGTAGGGTCCACCCGCGCCGGCATTGGGGTGTCGGGTGGGGAGGGGCTCCACTGCTCCACCAGGGATATTTCATCACCATGGATGATGGTGATCAGGGGGTCGGGATAGGGTGCGGGTACCACCAGACTACCTGGGCAGCTGTTGCATTAACATCTTCCGGATTTGTGCTACGGGAGGGGTGGAGGGACCACTACACTGCCAGGGGGTCTATTTACTTCACTGTACCCACGATTGGGCTAACGGGAGGAAGGGGGGTTCCACTGAACTACCAGGGACAGGCTGGGTGCTTGTGGACAGTGTTCCTACAGGGTGGGTGGCCTCCCATAGCTGGCAACTGTTGTGTTGCGCTATGCAGTGCAGCAGCCCGCCTGTGGGTGGCCAGCATTTGAGCCAGGATTTTCTGGCTTAACTTTGTGCGCCAATATGCGGCGCATCTGGGGGTTGTGCCAGCAGATGCGCTGCATATCCCAGGCTGAATATCTGGATGTGCCACATATGCATGGGCATGCCCCCTTCAGATGCACCGCATACATTACCACTGCACCCCGGAGCATCGGGACTTGCGCTGTGCAGGTCACCCTTTTGAATATCACATCGGGGCGCATTTGCGGGGTTGCACCAGTGCAACTCAGTTTCGCCTGGCGCAATTCTTTTGAATATCCGGCCCATAGTATATAGCTCTTGCATGTGTTAAATCTAGGTTTTAACTGAAGAAACTACATTTTATGTCCTTAAAGGTATTTGCTCATTAGGAACAGAGTACCAGGTAGTAAGTAACATGGTTTACATGCTCGTTAGATTGTGTTTTCTAATGCAGTGCATCTCTATATTCTTGAATAAGTAAAATAATATAGTTACTCTTACGTATGTAACTGTGCAATAAGAGATTCACAGAAATAGTACCATAAAAATGTTATGCATTGCCCGTCAGGGGTTAGATTTGTACTTGTGTATGCATATTTAGTGTTACAGCAACAGTAGTTGATAGCAGGCAAACATTTTATCATATACTTGTTTTTTTAGCAAAAATGTACTTTTGTTAACCTAAGACTCATGCTCAATGTATTTTTAGTTTTCTTACGTACTGTTACAAAGTTCCACGTCAAAATCGTGAAAGGAAAAACACTGCAGTCATATACAAGAGTCATGAAAAAAAAATGAATAAAATTCACAAGGAGGAATTTGCAAGGGCTTTTAGCAAAATTCCTTAGATAAAATCCTCCTAAAATAAATTCTGCCTTGAAAATTGGAAGTTTTTAGAACAATCCTGTGAAAATAGTCGCCCAAAGTTAGATTCTTATGACCATGCTTTTGTCTATTGCACGATGTTGACGGGATACACTACTAAACAGATTTTATAGTTAATTTTGTAACTAATGACCCATGCCATTAAAGATGGATGCACCTTTTGTTTTTTTTTAATCTCTTCCACTGAGGTTACTTGTTAAATGTAAATGCTAGATTCATACTGCTGATGCATTAGGAGGGTGCTGAAACACGTTTCTGATGATAAACAGCACAACACTGTACCAAGATATGTCATTATTCATGGTGGGCATGGCACAGGAGTAGGAACTTTTCAAACGTTGAAAATCCCAGATCTCACTTCAGGATTAAAAGAAAATGAAAAGAAAAATGTGTGTCTTGATAATTTTGCCAGACAGACATTTTTGCTGAAAAAAATATATATGGTTACTAAAAATTACTGCTGCTTTAAATGTGTTCACCTTTGTAATTCATGTAATGGCCAATAGGCTGTTCAATAAAAGACTGAATCTGAACAAGAGTATAAATGTACGTGATACAGGTCATTTTGGCAAAGAATACAGTATTTAATGTTAGAACCCTGCCTGGTAACAGTAAACAGTAAACAGAAATGTTAAATTTGATCTTCACAAATTCTTCCAGACTGCAAATAGGAATCTCAGTCTGTCTGCTTTTACCCATTTACATTTTTCACTATTTATTTTTATTCTTCTATAATTTGTGCTTCTTTAACACTGTTTGCTTTTTGGCACAATTTCCTTTGTACAAGTGTATAATTTTTTATGTTGTCTTGTGCATGCGCAAGCAACATTTTGTGGTAGTAGGAGAAATGCAGAGGTGTGTCAGCGTTAGCGAATGCAGGGCATGCTTTAGTAGGTGCCACCCTCATTCTCCAACTAGCCAGCACGCTAGCGGTGACACAAATATTATGCAAAGTGCCACCAACTTGAAACAAATGTGCCGCTGCAATCGGAGACAAGCTCGTCATGCAGTGGCAAAGATGACACATCTCCCCTATGTGCCTTCCCTGGTGAAACATTTCAACACACAATCCCCAGAAAGCTGGCTCCGGGGGTGCCCATTCCCCCTGTTGGCATGTCCCCTCCCCAGTTCAATTTGTTTGCTGTGTGGGTGCCCAATCCCCATCGGCATAATGTCCCCCAAGTTTAATTTGCTTCCCGACAGGGGTTCCCAATCCCTATCAGCATCATGCCCCCCCAACACAGACACGCTGTCTTTGCTGACAGGGGTGCCCAATCCCCATCGGCTTCAGTCCCCCCCCAAAAAACAGATGGCACACTGTGAGCCCACCCCAGTGTGTCCAAATGAATGTTTTTGTAAAACCTGGAAAAAAAACCTTCCCCCAATGTTTTCTTTTTCAGTTTGTCCCTGCAAACAAGAAAACAGTCCCTCATCATCAGGATGCCCCTTCTCCCCTAACCGGCACACACCCTCTGTGCATCCCACCTCCCCACACCCCCCCACCCTATACTTACCTCTGGAGGTCCGGCATGGTGATCTGCATTCAGCGGAAGACGTCTGAACTCTTCAAATCCAACTGAAGAAAATCACGGTAAGCGGTATAATGGCATCAATGGGGGGGTTCAACTTAACTGGATATCTCGACCATTTTTTTGACTTTTGGCTCCATATTTTCAACATGGGGTTTTTGGACCCCACCTCATGACCATTGACACTGTCATTTCATTATTCGGTCCTGAAAAGTCATTTCCCGGTCACTGCGCGGAATTACTTTTGGGACCGATTAATGAAACAACAGTGCCACTGTTCATGAAGTGGGGGTCCCAAAAAGCCTATGTTGCAAATTTGGTGAAAAAATTCAAAAAAATGACTGTGTTACGACCGTGCATTGCACAGTTTCCATGCATGCTCGTAACTTCTGCAATTTCTAATATTTTCACTCCAGATTTTCAACATTGCCATTTTTCCACCCCTCCTTATGAGCAGTATAGCTGTCATTTTTCACATCCTGCTCAAAATATGTTTTCGCACATGTGATGCACAATGGCGTGGTCAATGTTCAGGACAGATTAACAAAATCACAGTGATACTGTTCATGAGTGGAGGTCCCAAAATGCCTATGATGAAATTTTGGTGAATAAATTCAAAAAAATGACTGCGCTATGAGCGTGTGTTGCACAGTTTCCATGCACGTTCATAACTTTGGCAGTTTCTAATATTTTCACTATTGCCATTTTTTCACACCTCCTTATGAACAGTACAGCTGTCATTTTTCACATCCTGCCCAAAATGTGTTTTCGCACATGTGGCGCACAATGGTGTGGTCACTGTGGGAAATCAATGTTCAGGACAGATTAACAAAATCACAGTGACACTGTTAATGAGCGGAGGTCCCAAAATGCCTACATTGAAAATCTGGTTAAAAAAATCTCCAAAATAATTGCATTACGGGCATGCATTGTGCAGTTTCTACACACGCTCGTGACTTCACCAATTTTTCATATTTTCACTCCAGATTTTCAGCACTACCAATTTTTCACACCTCCTCATGAACAGTACAGCTGTCATATTTCATAACCTGCCTGAAATGTGTTTTTCGCACCTGTGGTGCCAAATGGCACAGTCACTGTGCAAAATTACCTTTCGGCTAACAAACTGATACTGCCACTGTTCATGAGGTGGGGTCACAAAAAGCCCACGTTGAACATTTGGAGTGAAAATACCAACACGTGCCCAGGGTGTTAGGGTTTCCAACTATAACGCCCCCCCCCCCGTAGAGACTGACAGGTGTCAGGGGTGTGACTTGGGATTGTCGGCTGTAATGCTCATGCCATTCCACCCCCACCCTGCAGTCACTGAGAGGCACTGAGGTGTGCCTTGGACTCTTTGGCCCCACAGCTCACCCCATTCTCCTATACCTTACCCATCTCAAAGTATTTCCTTATGGAATGGGGTGAGCGTAAGGCCCAAAGACCCCAAGGCACACTGCGACACTTGTCACTGTCTGCAGGGTAGGGTGAGGTGAAATTGCATGAGCGTTATGGCCGAAGACTCAAAGGCAAACCCCAGTGCCTGTCAGTCTCTGTAGGGTGGGCTTGGCGTCAGTTCACTACTTCACTGCCATTCCTATTATGCATCTCTCTAACTCCTGCACTACCAATGCCATTGCCAGCAAGACAGCATTGACAAAGGCTTGTTGATAGCTAAGGCTTGCAGACCCTTACAGCTTAAGGAGGAGCAGTTCATGGAGATGGTGGATATCAATCCAATTATGTCAGCATCCTCCTCTGCTCCTAAGTGTTTCCCAGATTTTATTCACTGTGACCAAATTATTGAGCAAGAATGGGCAGGTGTGGATCAGAGAAAGTATCTTCACAAATCAAAGTCACGGAATTTTCCTTTTTTAGGGAAGCTCCTCCACTGGCGAACAAGGCTGTTTATAGTTCAGTCAAACACACCACCCTGCCCATCAAAGACTCTCTTGCTCTAGCAGATTTGCATGACAAGCAGGTGGATACTGCATGCAGGAGGGCTTCCCCCTCTAGTGGTACAAACATTTGTACATTTTATGCTTCATTTATTGTTGCCAGAGCTTTAAACATTTGGATCACTACTCTGGCCAGATTCATTCCATCTGACTCAGAAGGTGCAAGCATTTTTCAGTTAGTGGCCATAGCCTCCACTTTTCTTGGTGATTCCACAGTGAAGAATTTGCACCTGTCAGTCCATTTGGCCTACCACATTGCTTTGGCCATGAGAGGCATGTGGCTCAGACATTAGGCCGCAGATCAAGCTTCAGAAGCAAAACTGTTTAACCTCCCCTTTGAGGGAGGCTTTTTGTTTGGTTCCGGCCTGGATTCTATCTTTTTTTTTATTTGTAGTTTATTCTTCTTCTCTCATTGAGGATAATGCCCAGATCACGCACCCTAAAGGAGGCCTTCAATGGTGTAGGGCCCAGGAATAATCCTGTTGCCGCACAGGAGGTCATCCTATCATGCCTTCTATTTGACTCCACCACCAGTACCTCCATCTTATCAGGGTTCAGTGGCAACCAGCTGGAGGCCATCCAGTCATTCATCTCAGCAAGGCAATTACTGAGCAGTTCCACTGCGTTGGATGTCCCAGGGGCAAAGGAGAGATACAGCTGAGTATCATCTACACAGCAATGAACACTCAAGCTGTACTTCCAGATGAGCTCTCCCAGGGGTATCATGTACACAGCGAACAACACTGGTAACAGGACCAAACCCTTAGGCACCCCACAAGACAGGAGGCTTGGGGGGAGGCAAAATTCCCCATCACCAACCATTGCTTCCTGTTTGCAAGGTAGGACTCAAACCAGCAGATGACAGTGCCGGCAAGTCCACAGTACTCTCTCAGGCAGTCAAGTAATTACACAGTGGTTCACCGTGTCGAATGCTGAGGAGAGATTGAGGAGAATGAGAATTGACCCCTCCCCTCGATCTCTTGCCCTGAGGAGGTCATTGTGCACCCGAACTAACACAGTTTCCATGCTATGCCTCGCATGAAACCCAGACTGGAGTTGCTCGTATAGATCAAAGGTCACAAGTGTGCTCCTCAAGCTGCTGTGCCACAATTTTCTCAAAAACCTTTCCTAAAAAAGGAAGGTTGGAGACAGGTCGGTAATTTGCCTTGATGTCAGGGTCTAATGATGATTTCTTCAGAAGGGGTCTCACCAGTGCCTCTTTCAAGAAATCTGGGAAACCCCCTCCAATAAAGAGCACTGGACAATCAAGGCAAACACCGGGCCAACGGAGTCGACACATCCCATTAAGAAACGTGTCGGTACCGGGTCCAGTTCACAATATGTGTACTTCAGGTTGGAAGCAACCTCGATGACCTCAGTCACCTCCACTGGTTTAAACTCACCCCAAACAGGTGGAGTGCCCCTCTGTCATCCAAGGCAATCACTGTCAACCATATTCTGGCTCGCTGGTGGAATTCCTTGCTGGATGGTGGACACCCTGTCAGAGAAGAATCGAGCAACCTCCTCGCATAGGGCATCGGAAAAGGTTATTTTTTTGGCTGCAGATAGACTGGGTGTAGTAGCCTGTCCATAGTCTGAAAGAGCACAGTTGGTCGATTCTTTCCTGTAGCAAACTCCCTGGACAGGAACTCTGCCTTCTTATGGTTGATTGCCCCCTGGTACTCATCGTAGTGGGCACACAGGGCCAGTTTATCCACCTCCAGCCTGGTCTTCCACCAGAAGCACTCCAACTTCTGACCCGAAAACTTCATCACCTTGAGCTCCCCGTCAAACCAAGTGAGAGGATTTGGGTCATACATGGACTGGTGCAAGGGTGTCGAGCGCATTTGGACATCGCCTTGTTATAGGCGGCAACCACCTCGCTTGGTCCCCATGCACATGTATTACCCACACTAGATAGATCTCCCACCACCAAGAATCTCTCTGGGGTCAATCCCCTCAAAGGGCAGTAGTTGACCATCTCTGCAGGGGAAGGGCTCTCGGAGGGGGGCCCCGAATGAGAACTCTACCGTGCAATGATCAGACCACATGACCCAGTCAGTCCTGAGGTTGTTAATCTCAAGCCCCAGTAAGAACACCAGATTCAACATGTGGCCGCCCTGATGGGTTGTGTAAGAAACCTCTTGTGACAGGCCCTGAGATGACATCTTCTGGAGGAGTCTGAAACTTAGCCTGGAAGATTCGTCATCAGCCCACACATTGAAGTCCTCCAGTACTAAACATCTGGGGGCCTCCAATGTTTCATTAATGATGAAGTCGGCTACCTGCTGCAGGAACTCTTCTGCCACCCCGGTGAGGTGGTAAATCAGGAGAATCCTGCAGTCTGCACCCGGACTCCCACATACTGCCACATATTCAAAGGAACCAGTTGTTCTCACTGGGTACACGGTGAAGCCTAGGTCAGCTCTAAAACAGATGGCCACTCCCCAATCCCTGCGCTCCACTATGGGGGGGGGGAAATGCACCAAAGAGTACCCTGGAGGGATGGAAGACTCCAAAACTGGGTCGGCATCGTCACCCACCCAAGTCTCAGTGATGCAAGCCAGATCAACCACAGAAATCAAGTCTGCTATAATTGCGGTCTTGTTTCTGATCGATCTGGCATTATAAAACACTTCCCTCAGGGGACTGGTAGGCAGTGCAGCCCCTCTGTCTACTTGCTCACTCAGTCTGGTGGGATCCCTGGAGATGGGGACCAAGTGCATCTGGCCTCTCTCTAGAACCTGTCTAGCCCCAGGGCACCTTCTGCACCTGACCACCTCTATCCTGCCCACCTCCAATGTATCCAAGACGCCCACCCATAAAGATCAATGTGGCTCCTCCTGATTCCAACCTCCTGGCAGCGACAATCTGTAATGGTAGAAACAGGGAGGTCGGTGAAATGCCACGGATCGAGCAGTGGGGACACCTCATGAACAATCCTAGCCCACCCCTGACCTTTGCACATCCCAAGACTCTGACTGGTTACCTGCACTATACCCAAGCAAGCAATTAATGCCTGTTAAATATTTAAAACACACACCCAGTGGGTCCCAAGGTGGTAGCCTGGATAAAAAATTGGCTGGACAACAGGACGCAAAGGGTAGTAGTAAACGAAGTCCACAGTGAAGAAAGCAGTGTTACTAGCGGGTACATGAGGTTCAGTACTGGGACCAGTCCTCTTTAATGTCTTTATAAGTGACATTGCAGAGGAACTGGAAGGAAAAGTATGTCTCTTTGCAGATGACACAAAGATCTGCAACAGGGTTGATACACAAGAGGGAGTGGAAAGGATGAGAAGGGACTTGGCAAGGTTGGAGGAATGGTCAAATGTATGGCAGCTTAGATTCAATGCAAAGAAGTGCAAGGTAATGCATCTGGGAAACAAAAACCCAGGGAAGAGTACACAATGGAGGGTGAGATACTGACAACAATAAAATTGGAAAGAGACCTGGGGGTATTTATAGCAAATGACCTAAAGGTGGGCAAGCAATGTGAGAAGGCAGTAAGGAAATCTAGGGGGATACTGGGATGCATAGGGAGAAGCATCAATAGTAGAAAACAGGAAGTTGTTATCCCTCTGTACAGACAGTTGGTGAGACCCCATCTGGAGTACTGTGTGCAGTTCTGGACACCCCATCTCTGCAAAGACATAGACAGAGTGGAGGTTGTCCAGAGGAGGGCAATCAAAATGGTGCGGGTCTGCACCAGAAGACATCCGAAGAGAGAGACTACAGGAGCTTAATATGTATACCCTTGAGGAAAGTAGGGAGGGGGACATGATAGAAATTTTCAAGTACCTCAAGGGAATCAACAAAGTCTAAGAGGGTAGTATCTTTCAGGAAAAGAGATGTGCAAGAACAAAGGGGCACAATTTGAAGATAGAGGGGGAACATCTCAGAGGTAATGTTCGGAAGTATTTTTTCACGGAGAGGGTTGTGGATGCATGGAACAGCCTTCCTGAGGAGGTTGTGGAGTCAAGAATAGTGGGGGAATTCATGAATGCATGGGCCAGACATAAGGCAGTCCTAGTGGGAGGTAGGAGGAAGTAGGCTGTTGATTAACTAGGATCTGCAGCTTATCCATTAGGTAGGAAAATGGGCAGACTAGGTGGGCCAAGTGGTCCTTATCTGCCGTCAAATTCTATGTTTCTATGTAAAAAGAACCTAAACATTAATACCACCACACCATACACTATACTAAATGATTTAAAACCTATCCCCCAACCTTACCCCCCAACTACACCCACATAAAGGAGAACAAGGAAACCAGAAGCTTAGATTTCCAAATACAAGGAGAGCAGACCTGCAGAGCTCAGTCAACAAAATAAAGCCTTTCGAGGCAGGGACAACAAATTATAGTTATTATGAGTAAAAGTCAGCTTGCAAGAAAATTTATTCCAAGGCCCAGAAGTTAAGAGACCATGGGCCCTCTCACCAACCCCAGTCTCAACTGGGCAGGATGTCAACAGAATGCTGAAAGTTTGACCTCAGTGCACATAGCCGAGGAGAATACCTTGGTTCCACCAGGAGCTTCTCACACCAGCTCCAGGGATCGGATTAGTTTTACAGAACAAAGGGGAGATTACCAGTGTCTCGGCGGTGCGTGGAATCATTCACTGTTCCACTCCTTCTCAACCGGGAGATTCTCAAGCTGACAGATGAAAGTTCCAGCCGACAAAACAACTGGCAATGCGAGCAGGATGGAAACTGGCAGATGAATTATTGCCGGTTCATAGACAGCCGGAAAATACTGTCCCTGGTACAATGAAAATCGCCACCCACTATCCAGGGCCTCTTACAGGCTGCCATGTCAAGGGAAAGCAGATGAAAAAAATTCTGAGCTGTTCAGTTTAGGGCCATTCACTGATTCCATAGCTAATATTTCACCATTATCCATCTGAACCAGAATCTTTCCCCCCCATCCTCAACCAAGTGAAGAATCTGTCCAAGGAACTTTGGGCATAGCCACACTGCTGTTCCTCTGGCTTTGGAATTAAAACAAGAGTTCCACCATGTGCCTCCCCAGTTTTTCTCCATATGTTGATATTCAGCCCTGGTCATGTGGGTTTTCTGAAGCAGCATGATGTCAGCCCTGGCTTTGTGAATATGACACAATTCACGTTTATGTTTAATTACTGTGTTGAACTCATAAACATTCCAAGACAATACACACAACTCATCCACCATCACAATGACATTGAATGCTACATAGGAATAAACTGTACCATAACACAACACTGTATCCTGAATATCAGTCTGTACTATGGAAACACAGCCTTTGTTGTGTATGGTTACCCATGCGCTATTCTATATGCAAACTTCATCCAATGAATGGAGATAATTTAGGTTTGTTAGGTAGTTTGCCAAAGACTGTCATATTCCTGGAACACCCCAACACAGATAAAGCAGTAACCAAAACCAAAATCTTATCATCAAAAGTTGTACACCTATGAAAATACTGTGATGAAATAAGCAGTGGTAGCAGGCAAGTCAAAATGCCTAGGATGCTGCTGCAAGAGCCTCAGGAGGATTGTGTACTCTGATTAATATAAATTCAGGCGTAAATACAGAGATAATAACAGCCTTTTTTTGTGTTGAACTGTATAATTCTCAGTCTACTCTTTGTGTCCTTATCAACGTCCCAATATCCCCCCACACTCCCACTGACAAATATCTTAAAGCCCTAAAAGATCTAATAATAAGGCTACAAACTGAATATCAAGTGGCAGCCATTCTGACGGGAGGAGATTTTAATGTGAGAGCTGCTAATGTCCCTGAAGAGCCAGGAAACAACTGGAATTTGGATGATGCTTTAAATATTCCAATAAGAGAATCACTAGACAAAAAGATAAATGAACAGGGAACTCAGCTGTTGGATATTGTGAAAGAACTTCATATGTGGAGACCATGTTGGTAATGTGAAGTATCCAACTGCAATAAGGAGCCGTGTGATAAACTATTATATCGTTGATATTTTCTCATTTCACTGGATAAACAAGCATTTGTCAATGCTGAATGTTTACTTGCTGGCATTGGCAGTGGTAGTGTAGAAGTTACAGAGCTGCGTAATAGGAATGGCAGTGAAGTATTGAACTGAAGCCAACCCCACCACCACCCTGCAGAGAGTGACAGGCATTGGGGTGTGCGTTTGGGTCGTCAGGCATAACGGCCACGCCATTTCACCACACCCACTCTGCAGAGACTGACAAGTGTCACGTGTTCCTTGGGGTCTTTGGCCTTATCGTACCCCCATTTCATTGGAAATATGGTGAGATGGAGTGCGATATGGGAGAATGGGGTGAAATTTGGGGCTGAAGAGTCCAAGGCATACCTCGATGCCTCTCAGTGACTGCAGGGTGTGGAATGGTATGCGCATCACAGGCAAGAATCCCAAGTCACACCCCTGATTCCTGTCATTCTCTAGAGGGCTGGGTGATTTAGTTGAAAAGCCTAATACCTCAGGCATTCGTTGGTATTTTCACTCCAAATTTTCAACATGTTTGTTTTGTGACCCCACCTCATGAACAGGGGGAATATCAGTTTGGTAGCCGAAAGCTGCTTATGCACAGTGACTACGGCATTTAGCACCACAGGTGCAAAAATATTCCGAACAGGATGTAAAAAATGACAGCTGTACTCTTTCATGGGGAGGTGTAAAAAATGGCTATGTTGCAAATGTGTAGTAAAAATACTAAAAAATGGTGAAGTCACGGGTGTACATAGAAACTGTGCAACACACCGTAATATAATTAGGTTAGGATTTTTTATAGCAGATTGTCAACTCAGGCATTTGGTGCCTCGATCATGAACAGTGTCACTGTGATTTTCTTTATCTGTGCCGAACAATGATTTCCCACAGCGACCACGCATCTCTGCACTGAAAGTGTGAAAACACACTTCGACCATGTTGTGAAAAATGGCAGCTGTACTGTTCATAAGGAAGTGTTGAAAAATGCCACTAGTGAAAATCTGGACTGAAAATATTACAAAGTCATGAACTAACGAGGATGCGTGGAAACTGCACAATGCTCACTCGTAACACAGTCATTTTATGGACTTTTGTCACCAAATTTTCAACATAGCCATTTAAGACCTCTGCTCATGAACAGTGTAACTGTGATTTTCTTAATCTGTCCTAAACATTGCTTTCGCACACCAACAGCACCATTGTGCACTACAGTATGCGATAACACATTGGTGACATATGAAAAATTGCAGCTGTACTGTTCATAGGAAGTTTAATAAAATGGACATGTTGAAAATCTAGAGTGAATATTAAATTGCAAACTTACGAGCATGTACAGCATGCAGCTCGTAAAAGTCATTTTAGGAATTTTTCACCAAATTTTCAACATAGCCATTTTAAGGCCTCTGCTCATGAACAGTGTCACTGTGGTTTTGTTAATGTGTCCCATACATTGAGTTTGCACACCGACTGCGCCATTGTGCGCTACATGGGCGGAAACACGTTTTGGGCAGGATGTGAAAAATGACAGCTGTACTGCTCATAAGGAGGTGTGGAACAACGGCAATGTTGAAAATCTGGAGTGGAAATATTGAAAATTCGCAAACCTACGAGCGTGCGTGGGAACTGTGCAACGCACACTCGTAAAACAGTCATTTTTAGGAATTCTTTCACCAAATTTTCAACATTACCATTTTAAGATCTCTGCTCATGAACAGTGACACTGTGATTTTCTTAATGTGTTCCATACACTGAGTTCGCTGTGACTGCGCCATTGTACGCTACATGGGCAGAAACACGTTTTGGGTGAGATGTGAAAAATGACAGCTGTACTACTCATAAGAAGGTGTGGAAAAATGGCAATGTTGAAAATCTGGAGTGGAAATATTGAAAATTCGCAAACCTATGAGCGTGCGTGGGAACTGCACAGCACGCTCGTAAAACAGTCATTTTTAGGAATTTTTTCACCAAATTTTCAACATAGCCATTTCAAGACCTCTGCTCATGAACAGTGTCACTGTGATTTTCTTAATTTGTCCCGTACATTGATTTCGCACACTGACTGCGCCATTCTGCGCTACATGGGGAAACACATTTTGGGTGAGATGTGAAAAATGACAGCTGTACTACTCATAAGAAGGTGTGGTGAAATGGCAATATTGAAAATCTGGAGTGAAAATATTGAAATTTCAGCGAACGTCACGAGCCTGCGTAGGAACTGCTAGCATGCGCTCGTTAAACAGTCATTTTTGGAATTTTTGCACCAAATTTTCCAACATGGGGTTTTGGCCCCTTCTCATGAATGATGTCACTGTCATGGCGATATTCAGGCCCGAAGGGTGATTTCGCAGTCACTGCTGAAATCACCGCCAGACACCGCCATGACGAGTGACATCATTCATGAGAAAAGGTCCCAAAACCCCATGTTGAAAATCTGGTGCAAAATTCAAAAATAACTGAGATATCTAATAAAGCTGAAACCCCCTATCTAGCCCATTATACAGCTTACGGCATTTCCTCAGTTCGCGGTCAGCTTTGAAGAGTGCAGGCGTGTTCCCGGTCCACCGAATCGTCGCGCCCGAGTCGGAGGTAAGTATGGGGTGGGGGTGTGGGAGGCTGGAGTGCGCAGTGGGTGGAGTGCGGGTTGTGGGAGGGGTCGGGAGAAGCACCGCTGGACTGTTTTGTCTTACAGGTAAAAAAAATTAAAAGGCGATCGTGGGACCGTTTGCCACGCTGGGGTGAGCTCCCAGCGTGTACAAGGACTTTGAGGCGTTCAGCCGGCGGGGATTGGGCACCCCGTTGGCAAAAGAAAAACAAAAACCTTGTGGGACCGTTTGCCACGCTGGGGTGGGCTCCCAGCGTGGCACAAGGACCTTTGGAGGCGTTCAGCCGGCGGGGATTGGGCACCCCAGTCGGCAAAATGACTGACTGCCACACTGGGGTGGGCTCCCAGCGTGGCACCAACTACTGGAGGGGAGGAGGAGGCGATGCATCTCCACCCGGCGGGATTGGGCACCCGTCGGCTATACCTCGTCATGAGGCGTGCACGCCTGCGGCTGGGGGAGCTGCTGGCGTGAGCAGCTTCTTATCGCTGCTCACTCAAGCGTAGCTCCCCTTTCAACTGTATGCCACTGCATTTGGAGCATGTCATAGACAGCTCCAAAATGCATTGGCTTACAGGGGCCGCATCTGCCAGCACACTGCCTGAATTGGAGGAGGAGGTGACACACCTCCGAAATCTCCGATGATGGCACTATGTTTCTTGCACATGCGTGCAAGCAAACATAAAAATGTGGAAATCCTAAGTGTATGGGACAGTGACCATCTCCCTCTAGTGTTAGAAATAAATCAAGTCTTGGAAGTTGCTCAACAAAATCTATTTGAAAGAATGGAAGCAGATCAACATATGAAAATACTTAAAATACACTAAGGGGATCCCCTTTATGCATGGTGCTGTTTGGGATATTTTAGATACAGTAGAACTGAATGATGTTATTATATATCAGCCTACGGGGAAGCATAAGTTAGATGTGCCAATGCCCCAAAGTATTTTCCACTGTTGGAAAATGGAGCCTTTAATAAGAAAACACATAACTAAACCAGGTCAAATAAATGTAGTGCACAACTTTCAGAGGAAATCAAAATGATTTGACCAAGAATGCTATAGGCAACAAAACACACTGCGCCTGACTCTCAAAAGACTTAGATTGACGCAAGGTGCCTGTGTCAAACACAAGCGCTGCAAGTGGCACCTTGCGTCAAAAAATGCACCCTAAGCAATCCTCAAAAGCAGCCTGCTTCAAACTCAGGTTGCATGCACCAAAGGGGACTTGTGCCAGTCTTGCACCACATAATGGGCTGCAGCATGGTGCTAGGGGGCATGTGGTAGATGCAGGTTGGCATATCCCCCAAGTTGCTATTCTCAAAACCATCCCAGAGGGCAAAGGTCCAAGTACTATTAGACCAGCCAAGAGATGGTCTAATGGTACTTAGAAATCCTCTAGGAGGGTGAGTCAATGTGCCACCCCCCGCCTGATCTCTTTTCTGGAAGTCTAGTGCCCCCCCCAAGCCCCATCTCCTGTCATATGGTTGAAAATACCCCTGGTAGTCTATCAATTAATCAATTAAAGTTTATTTACATAGCACCCTTTCCCAGGGGCTCGGAGCGCTTGAAAGAAACAATAAAATATATTACACACATACATAAAACTTCAAAAAATAATTCCACAAACACATTTTTCAGAGCATTACAAACCCCATCCCACAATCCATCAACAAAATCAGTAATCTATTCTTAACATACAGAATTATATAAGGCTGTATGCCTGTTCAAATAAGTATGCCTTGCACTCCCTCTTAAAGTTTTCCACTGAGGGGGCCTTTCTAAGATAGAGTGGTAACAAGTTCCACAGGACAGGTGTGGCCACTGAAAAAGCTTGATCACCCGACAGCCACAAGCTTATCCTGGGAACCATCAAGAGGCCACCCTCGGTGAAATGAAGGGTGCAAGATGGACAGTGAGGAACCAGGAGATCTTGCAGATAGCCAGATCTCCACCTGTGTAGGGCTTTGTAGGTCAGCAAACCAACCTTGAAGGCAATCCTCCACCTCACCTGCAGCCAGTGCAGCCCACAGAGGACTGGCGTATTACGTTCAGGTCTCGGAACACCCATTAAAAGCCTGACTGCCACATTCTGCACTAGCTGCAGATGGTGAAGGTTGCTTCCAGAAAGCTCCAGGTATAAGGCATTGCAGTAGTCAAGTCTTGACGTGACAAAGGCATGTATTAGGGTGGTCAGGTCATCAAACGGTATCAGGGTCCAGATCTGGGCAATGTTTCTCAGATGGTGAAAGCCACTTTGAACAACGGTTGACACCTGAGCCTTAAGTGTCAAGCCGTCATCAAGAACAATGCCCAGATCCCTGACCCAAGTGGAGGGGATCAAGAGTAAGCCACCCAGTTTTAAACCAAGGTCACCACACCTCATCGATGTCCTGGCTCCAACACCGGTACTTCTGTCTTGTTTGGATTGAGTCATAACCAGTTAGGAGTCATCCAATCCTGAATCTTGGCAAAGCAGATGTTAAACATAAAAACTGGCATCTAGTTTCCAGGTGCACAGGACAAGTATAGCTGGGTATCATCCGCATAGCAATGAAAACTTAAGCCACACCACCTGATAACATCTCCCAAGGGCAGCATGTACACCCTGAACACAAGAGGCGAGAGGGCTGAGCCCTGTGGAACTCCACAACACAGAGGCATTAGGTCTGATGAGGACAACCCCATCACCGCCCTCTGCACTCTGTCCGTGAGGTAGGACTTAAACCAGCTGATGACACTGCCGGACAGTCCACATTAGTTCTGAAGGCAGTCCAACAACACCCCATGATCCACAGTGTTGAATGCTGTAGAGAGATCGAGGAGAACAAGAATAGTTTGCTCTATCCCTTGCTCTCAGGAGATCATTGGACACCATCACCAGGGCGGTCTCGGTGCTATGCCCTGGTCTAAACCCGGACTGGAATGCCTCGAAAATGGCTGATGAAGCGAGACAAGTCCCCAACTGTGCAGCCACCACTTTCTCTAAAACCTTCCTCAAAAATGGGAGGTTTAAGACTGGTCTTCAATTGGTGAGGCAGTCTGGGTCCAATGAGGGCTTCTTCAAAAGGGGTCTCACAAGGGCCTCTGTCAGGGCCACTGAGAAGTGCCTAGTCTAGTGCTCCCCCCAAGTCCTGCACTTCCGACATATTGTTAAACATATCCCCGGTAGTCAAGTGGCAACCTCCCCCAGCCCAGCCCCAATTTCCCATCATATTGTTGAAAATATCCCTGGTTGTCTAGTGGCCCCCCCAAGCCCCGATCACCCCTCATATTTTAAAAAATATCCCCTATAGTCTAGTGACACCCCCAAGCACCGATCTCCCCTCATATTGTTAAACATAGAAACCTACCCCCCACTAGAATTGCCTTATGCCTGTCCTGTGCATTCTTGAATTCTCCCACTGTTCCTGACTCCACAACCTCCTCAGAAAGGCTGTTCCATGCATCCACAACCCTCTCTGTGAAACAATACTTTCTAACATTACCTCTGAGCCATCCCCCTCTATCTTCAAATTGTGCCCCCTTGTTCTTGCACATCTCTTCTTCTGAAAGATACTACCCTCTTGTATTTTGTTAATTCCCTTGAGATACTTGAAAGTTTCTATCATGTCCCCCCTCTCCCTCCTTTCCTCAAGGGTATACTTATTAAGCTGCTTTAGTCTCTCCTCGTATGTCTTCTGGTGCAGATGCTGCATCATTTTGGTTGCCCTCCTCTGAACAGCTTCCACTCTGTCTATGTATTTGTGGAGATGGAGTCTCCAGAATTGTATGCAGTACTCCAGATGGGGTCTCACTAACTGTCTGTACAGAGGGATAACAACTTCCTGTTTTCTACTGTTGATGCCTCTCCTTATGCATCCCAGTATCCCCCCAGCCCTCCTTACTGCCTTCTCACATTGCTTGCCCACCTTTAGGTCACCTGATATAATTATTCATAGGTCTCTTTCGATATTTGTTGTTGTTATTAACTCACCCCTCATTGTGTACTCTTTTCCTCGGTTTTTGTTTCCCAGATGCATTACCCTGACATCTTTGCATTGAATCTGAGCTGCCACATATTTGACCATTCCTCCAACCTTGCCAAGTCCCTTCTCATCCTTTCCACTCCCTCTTGTGTATCAACCCTGTTGCAGATCTTTGTGTCATCTGCAAAGAGACATACCTTTCCTTCCAGGCACTCTCCAATGTCACTTATAAAGACATTGAAGAGGACCAGTCCCAGTACCAAACCCTGCGGTACCCCGCTAGTTACCCTCCTTTCTTCACTGTGGATTCCGTTTACTATTACCCTTTGTGTCCTGTTGTCCAGCCAGTTTTCTATCCAAGCTAACACCATGGGACCCACTCCAAGGCTGGCTAACTTGTATGTTAATCTTTTGTGTGGGACTGTGTCAAATGCCTTGCTAAAATCTAGGTAGGCCATATCCACAGCCCCTGCCTGGTCTACTACTTTGGTCACCCAGTCAAAGAAATCTATTAGGTTCGTCTGACATGACCTTCCTGCTGTGAAACCATGCTGCCTTGGGTCCTTTACCCCACTGGCCTCTAGGTACTCAACAGTTCTTTCCTTCAGAAGTGATTCCATCATTTTCCCTACCACTGAATTCAAACTAACTGGTCTGTAGTATCCTGCCTCTGCCCTGCTCCCGGTTTTGTGAAGTGGAATCACATTTGCCCTCCTCTAGTCCTCAGGTACCACCCCATCCTCCCATACAAATATTAAAAATTAAAACTATTTATTTATTTCAAGATTCGGACATTACCTTTGAGCAAAAGTTCTTTTACAAAGGTTCTACATCAGGTACAACAAAGTGTGAACAACTAAGAACAAGAAAACAAAGGAGGGTGGAATCCCAGCAATTTACAAGGGTGAAACATTACTAGCAGAGACATAAGCAATCTGGCAAGTGCAAAGAAACATGACAAGGCCAAACTTTATCTGCTACACAGGTATAATTTATTACAGCCAGAGGTATAATCTTCAGTAGCCAGGGAGATACTGTAGATCCATCTACGTAGTGGAACTGATGTTGAGAGTTGGGGGTGTGGGATCCGGGATGTGGGCAGCAGCCCTGTGGGGGCTTTGTTAAAAAGGGTGTGGGAGGTGACTTGATCCATGTCAGTTAGCCAGGTAATTGTGTCTTAAGACTTGCAGGGCTGGGAAAGCAATTACTGTGTACAGCAACAGGCCATGCTTCCAGAGAGGTACTCTTTAAACTCAGCCTTAAAGACAGGTAGGCTCGAGTTTGTCAGTAGGTGAGCCGGGATCTCATTAAGCCACAGGGAAGCATGGCACACAAATGACCGCTGTCCCAGTGTTGTTGTTTTTTTTTTTTTAACTTATTCTTTATGCTCCTACTGCTGCCCCAGATCACTCTCTCAGAACTCCCCTTACCAAGTTCAGTCAGCAGTACCGAGGTGTCTACTCCTAGAGTGCTACACTTCCCCTTCTTACCTTTAGGGCCTCAGATTACCCTCCAGGCAGGGTGGCAGAGGTACACCCCACACCTACCCCTGATCATTGTTGAGGAGCACGCACATCCGTGTCTGCCCCCAGTTCCTGCCTTGGACTTGGTGCTGGTGTTTGTCGCCTAGATCTTGGACAGGGTTTTCCCCCTGTTCTGTGCCCTCCCCTGTCGACATCGGCGCTCGAAGAGGGCCAATGAGATGGAGGTGCGCCGAGATGTGTCTCTGCTCAGGACCCTCGGCTGACATCCGCCCCCTCCTATTCAGTTGCTTCCCCTACCGCACTGCCAATACCTAGGTTCACCCAGGAGATGGCAGTAATGCAGTGGGGCTAGCTTGCAACACTCCTCCAGAGAGGGAGAGCAGCCATCAGGCGCTCAATCCCTCTCTCCCCCCAGCCGACCCCTGATGACCCGAGTCCGTCACCGAACCTGGGTCGCCGGCGTGGCTCGAGGTGTGCCATCCAGCACCTCAACCCTCAGTGCCTCCGGGCCGGCGGCCAGTGTCGTTTTTCTGAAGGGGACTGCTAGGGAGCCCCGGGAATGGCCTCTGGTCTGGTACCCAGATCTAGAGACAGGCAACAAGCTGCTGAGGAATAGAGCTGCTTTGCCCAGGCAGGTTTGATATTTTATTCTGTTGGGTAGGTTAAGTCAATTGGTCTGCTCAAAGAGGGAGCATGTGTGCGTAAGGTTGTCTGCCCCAAGTGTTAGCCTTGTTAAGGGCAGCTGCAATGCATGCAAGTGCAGTACTGGAGGTGGCCCCATACACCACAAGTCTGTAGTCGATGACTGTCAGAACTGAGGAGGAGACCGAGAGACAGAAGGCTAATGGTGTGAGATATTGCATGTGCCTATACAGCACACCAAGCTTTGCATTTACTTTTTTACCACATAGTCGATGTGTTGCACAAAGGAGAGGCTATTGTCGATAATAACCCCTAGGCACTTGAAACAGTGTACCTGCTCCAGAGGGGCAGCCTTGCTATTGGTGACAGTAAGGGCAGGGAGGGTTTTCTTGTGCTGAGGACTAGAGATGATCATCGTCTTTGTCTTTTTGTGATTGAGGAGCAGCTGCTTTTTTACAGAACCAATCCTCCAGCCCATTGAATGAGCTCTAAAGCTCTGCCTGCAGGGCCATATGCTGCTTGCTGCTGCATAGAACAATGGCATCATCTGCATACAGGATGATCTTGCTCTCGCAAGCTTCGGGGAATCTATTTATAAATAGACTAAATAGGAGCGACCCCAATACTGACCCTTGGGGGACACCTAATGTAATTTCCCTTGAGGGAGATATGGCTTTACCGATTTTGACACTTTGTTTTCTGTAGGATAAGTAGTCTTTGAATCAGTGGACCACTTCAGGTGAAAGCTCCAGGTTTAGTAGGTCAGTAAGAAGGATGCGGTGATTGACAGTGTCACATGCTTTAGTGAGATCTAGGAATATAGATCCCACCAAATGGCTCCCGTCCATGGCCTTGTGCACGTAGTCAGAGAACTCCAGCAGGGCAGTAGCCATGCTGTGGTTCCTGCAGAATCAATACTGTTGCAGGCATTGGAGTCCATACTTATGGAGTCATTCGGTAATCTAGTCCACCACAATCCTCCCTAGGGCTTTAGAGAGAGGAGAGAGGATGAAGATAGGCCTACAGTTGCAATGTTGGACCGATCCTCATTTTTTAAAACTGGGGTGACCAGGGCTAACTTCCAGGTCGAAGGGAACTTTGCCTGGGCAAGGAATTTATTAAAGAGCATGGTAACTGGTCTCAGTAGCTCTACAAGTGCTACCACCACAAGCTTCACGTCTAAACCATCACTACCTAGCCTTGTTTTCCTGAGCACCTTACATACGTAGGTTCTGATTTCACTAACTGTGACCTGTTTAAAATAGAATTTTGGATGGGAGAGGTTACATTGGTCTCATGCAGGGGAAGTTTCTGAGCTGTTTACATAGTCTGGTGGCAGGACAGCACTAAGATCTGAGAACAACAGATTAAAGGATTTGGCTATGATGTGCAGGTCAGTGGTAGGAGTCCCATCAATGGTGAGCATTGTGGGGTGTCTCCTGTCTTCCTTGCCAAGCAGGTCTTTGACATTGTACCAGAAGTGTCTACCATCCCCCAGCTACTGTTTAGCTTCTCTTTGTAATGTGCTGCCTTGGCTTGCCGAATGAGCAGGGTGCACTTGTTTCTTGCTGCTCTGTAATTTTGCCAGTCAGTGGGGTTGCCAGAATTTCTAACCAGACACCAGAGGTTTTCCCGCTCCCTCATAAAGTTGAGTAGATCACAGGAAACCCAGCCACTGGAGGTTGCCCTTATCCTTCTCTTTCTCAGTGGTGCAAAAGTATCACAAATACCACTGAAGGTGTCTACAAAGAATTGCAGGGCCTTGTTGATGTCATCAGTGGCGTCAATTGGAGACCAGTCAGTTTTAGCCAGGGCAGCTTTAAAGGCCTGGGTTGCCCCATGCTTGAGAACCCTGTTATGTACAGTGATGAGGGGTTCTATCTTTTCTTTTGTCACCCAGGTGCTAGCCACAGGTGAGTGATCTCTGAGGCAGTCCGGGAGAACCATGACATTTTTTGTCTTATTAGGACTGCTGGAAAGAATCCAGTCTAGGAGGTTCCCTTACCCATGTTCCAGGAGATCATTTGGGTGAGATAATAGCTAGTGACCTAATATTTAAGATGGTCAGTGTCTTTGCTGATCCAGTTTAGATTAAAATCCCCAGTAATGACAACCTCAGAGTTGTCCTTCAGCTTGCAGATGGTTTCCAGGGGCAGGTATACAGAGAAGGCAGTGAGAGCCTTACTCTCTCTGCCCAGGAGAAGCTTAACAGCTAGCATTTCATAATCACTGGCACCATCAGGAACAGGCAGCCTACTCCCTTTTAGCTCATCCTTTACATAGATGAGAGCCTCCGCCTTGTTTACCCAGTCTGTCAAGCCAAAAGGTTTCAAAGCCCATTAAGGAAATCAATTTATCCTGAACCTGGTAGTCTAGTGGCACCCCCCAAGCCCCAATCTCCTGTCATATTGTTGAAAATATCCACAGTAGTCTAATGGCACCCCTCCAGCCTTGATTTCCTGTCATATTGTTAAAAATACCCCTGGTAGTCTAGTGGCACCCACCCCAAGCCCTTATCTCCCGTCATATTGTTAAAAAATTCCAGGGTAGTCTAGTGGCACCCCCCAGCCCGATCTCCCATTATAAAAATTAAACCATACCTGGTGGTCTAGTGGAGTGCTCCAGCCACAATCCCCCATTAAGACACATTCTGAAATACATGGTGGTCTATTGGACTCCCACCCCGCAGTGCCCCACCACCTCGCTCCCCCACCATCCCGTAGCTGAACCAGAGACTGGCACAGCCCACCGCTCACCACCAACTGTAACACTGGATAGAGGAATATAACATTTTGTTTGACTTTCAAGTAGGATTCAGGGAAAGAAGGAGTACAATAGATATAATACTCACGTTAAAATACATAATTGAAAAATATGTTAAAATAAATAAAAGTAAAATTTATACAGGGTTCATTGATATCAAGGCTGCCTTTCATAGCATAAATAGTGAGAGATTCGTTGGTGTATACCGAAAGAGAAACACATAAATGATAAACCTCTCTCAATAATTAAGCTGATTCATAGAAAACGCAAAAGCATGTATTAGGCTTGAAAAAGATGGAGCAGTAACTGACCCTCTAGAGGCTGACTGTGACACTAAGCAAGGTTAGGAACAAAGAAAAGTGGCACCAGTCCTCCAACTTGCTGGAAGCACTGCTTTTATTAAAGTGCTTGTAATATAGTGCAAAATGTTGCCATGAGGTACTGGTTACCGTGAGGTATTGCTATTTTGCACAGTATTACAAGCACTTTAATAAACGTAGTGATTGCTGCAAGTTGGAGGACTGGGGCTGCTTTTCCGTGTTCCTGACTGATTACCACTGGCAGAGAATGGTCCATTTCAGTGGAGTGCCATCTCTGTTTCATTTGTAGTCAAGCAGGTTGCTTTTTGGCCCCCACTCTTTTTAATATCTACAGGGATGTGCTAGCTAACGAGCTGCAATCTGTAAATACCTTCACCCCTTCAGTTAATGGTACTCCGGTTAAAATTATGATGTACACAGACAATGCAGTGATTCTGTCTGAAACCCAATTAGGTTTAAAATGAGCACTGCAAACAGTTAAGAACTTCAGTTAGAACTTAGTCCAAACATATCTAAAACCAAAATGATGTTCTTTGATGCTCAAATAGTGCACCAAAGGAACAGGACATTTGTAATGAATCTCTTCTAGAAATAACAGGCTTCTGCTATTTATGACTTTGGTTTAATAGACATCTACCTTGGAAAACCCATATTAAAAAAACAAACAAATTGCAACTAGAACATCTGTGGCAATGAACTGCTTTGCTAATAACTCATACCTGGTTCTTAAAAGGTGTTCTGAGGCCAATGTAAATGTATACATTTTATATGGATCTAAAGCATGAGGATTTGAATGTAATTTGCAAGAGGCAGCCCTTCGGAGTTTAATTTTAAAAATAATTTGGAGGGTACCTAAATCGACCTCTACCACAGCCACTGGAGCTGAAACAGGCACAATGCCTATGTATTCCAGAGACCTGAAGAGAATTATAACCATTAAAGATAGTTTTGTCTCCTTTGAATAGTCAGATCTACAATGGTTAGGCAGATGCTGAATTATTAAGAAAAGAACAGACATAATTGGGCGAACTGGACCTTGCTCTTAGTAAAATGGGCCTGGAGAAAGGGTATATCTTTGATCCAACGGATGATCACAATAACTTTGTCCAGCCTGAATGTCAGAGAATGGTAGACATAGCTACCCAAGGAGATCTCACAAAAATTCATAATTCTTGGGAATTTTCTTTATTGAAAGAAATACAAACTAACCTACTTACAGAAAATAATCTATTATTTTGTGAAAACACACAAAATAAAAAGGCAATTTGTAAATTAAGATTTGAATTTCTAATTAATTCCTGGACAGGCCATTTATGTAAATCAATTCCATCTCCATATAGTTGTGATGAAAATAACCCACTTACAGTACCTCACATTCTTTCTGAATGTATTAACTAATATATATTTGCGATGTTCTATGTATTGACTGTTGTCAAAGGCCTGTACCACACTGTTTTTACATGTGATGCAATGTCTACTGCCAAACTGTTCTCGTCTGTACCTTGTAATCTCCTGGGTCGCTCCTGAAAATAGGCACTTGGCTGTCTACTGTGCTTACCTGGTAAACAAAAGCAAATAAATAAATTAATAAATTAAGCCCAGTAAGACAAGGAGAACTGGTTATTCATGGTTACCAAACATATGGCTGGTCAAGGTACAAGGGAAAAAAACAATAAAGCTGCTATCCTTACAGATGACTGAACCAATACTGTTTGCCTTAGGCAATTTTTCTTCAAGAGCTAGTTAGATACTAAGGGCCCATTTTAGAAGGTGGACACAGGGCTTGTGTCACGCCCCCCTGCATCTGCTGTAAAGTTTGACGCAGCTGTGCCAAAGCCCCTGGATGCAGTGCAGTCCAATTTTGGTAGGGCTGTCGCAGTTGTGACACTTCACACATTTTACGGCAGCCTGCACCAAAGGTTTGGAGCAAGCCCCATAACAAGGGTACCCCATGGCCACAAATGTACGCCAGGGGTTAGGTGGCGTAACTGTGCTGTGTCGCTGCATAGCTTTCAAAATCGCACTTGCCACATGGGTTGCCACAAGTCACCACTTGCGGCAAACCCAACTGCCGCAAGTCCGCTGCAGCATTGCAGCCCCTTTGAAAATCAGGCCCTAAATATTAACACAAGGGATTGACATGTGAACTAGAAAAGGACTTTCTTTTCCTAGCACTTTTAAATGTAGAATGTATCTTGTATGTGCAATACTCTTTTTTTCTGTATGCATCAACTGTAAAATCCAGAGTATCTCTTTTATTGTATGCAACAAATTTTTTAATGCGTATTTATTTTCCACTAAACCTAAACTCAAACTTGAACAGCAGTGATAACAATGGTTAGGATGGGGGCAGTTCTAAATGTATAAAAGAGGAATTAAACTCAATATACAGGTCAGCGTATTAGTAACGCTAGCGCTCATGACACTGTCAACCTGGGTTCAGGATCAAGGCCAGGTCATCATAGAACATAGAAACATAGAAACATAGAAGTTGACGGCAGATAAGGACCTCAAGGCCCATCCAGTCTGCCCATCAAGGCCAGCAGCAGGGAGGACTGAGCACCCCAGAGGATGCTGCCCTTCCCCAGGGAGGGTCTCATCTACTGCTGCCATACTGCCCCTAGATACAGGAGAAGATAGGACTCAGCAAGACCTGGGGTGGGAGGAACCTCACTTGCTGCTGATGATATTATTTTTGCATGCCTGTGCCCTTGCAGCCCTTGCACACATGGTTCCTGAGGGTTGTCAGGGAAAGAAAAATGTGAAAATTGTGTGCCCTGTGCCCTACGATGAAGGTCTTCTGGCACCACTAGATCTCTCTATCTGGACCTCCAACCCTGGATGAAACCAGAACTGTTCAGAACTAAATCCCTCTCACCTCATTCCCCCCTCCATGACTCTGTGGGAGATGGCACAGGAGACAGATGTCCAGCCTTAGAGACTAAAAGGAGATTGGGTGCAGAGTGAAGGGGATGAATAAACAGAAACTGCAGCAAAAAAAAACAAGGAAAAAAACCCTCAATATACAGACAACATTGCTTAGGATAAGGGTAGTATTAACTGTATGATAGTTGAATTTAACTCAATGTACAGATACAGCAGTGATAAGAGTTAGGATGGGGCAGTTCTAACTATGATAAGAAAATTAAGTTCAATATATAACGACAACAGTGATAACATTGGTTAGGATAGGGCATTGTTAACTGTATCAAAGAGAAATTAAACTCAGTATACAGATACGACAGTGATAACAGGATGGGCCAGTTCAAACTGTATGACAGAGGAATTAAACTCAATATACAGACACACTACATCAGTGATAACAAGGGTTAAAATACAGCATCTCTAACTATATAAAAGAATTAAACTAAGTTTACTTTTAGAAAATGGGTTAGACATTTCCTGCTTCCTGATTGGTTAAATATGTTTTGTGACCCATGGGTGAACCTCCAATGAATGCACAGATGAAACAAGTGCAGACAGTGGGATTTGGAATAGGGTAAATCACATGCAAAATTCATGAGCCACTTCACTCATCCCTGATTTCCATCACAAAACAAGGCTGCCATCTTTATTCATTGACAACTACTAGCTAGGCTCTAAAAAGTTAACTAATTTTTTTAAAATAATTAATTAAAACTTACTGTCTCTCATGATCCCCAAAGAAAATTTAGCACCATTCAACGTTTTAGTTTCTGGTGCTTTTTTTTAGTGACTCTGAAAATGCCTAATCCATCCCTACCGGCTTGTTGGGGAACTCTGTGCTGCTCACTCTCTCACAGATAGAACTGAGGTCCTGGCTCCAAATGAGGTAATGTGTCTGGTGTGTGTGTGTGTGTGTGTGTGTGTGTGTGTGTGTGTGTGTGTGTATCTGTGTGTGCACGCTCCACCTACTGAACTGAGTACAATTTTGAATTCTTGTTTTTCCATGGCATCCATACACTTGGGGAGAATGCCACTTATAGAATGTTAGAGAGGATATTTTCTCTGTAGTGTAAGAACACATTTTAAAATCACTATAAAAATATTTTTGAACCTAAAATGTTTCATTTACTCATCATTAAATTTTGACTCCATTTATAGTCGCAATAAGACATTCCAGTAGGTGCTTTGTTGTGTTATAATGGTACTTCCTGGGTAGTTGAAGGCACTTAGCTAAGCCTTGTACCTTATTATGCACTGAAGGAACTTATGCAAGTCATTTTTTTTTGGTTTGTTTTTTAATGCCTTTAAAAAAAAAACAATTAGATGAGTAAATTCAATAATGTCCTTATAACTGGGCATCTCCATGGGACTTTTGCCCTCGCTGTGTTAATACCCAAGAAATGGCTAGTTGTTCAGGCATTATTACTTAATCAATGGCGTGCTCTGGACCTAAGATTATGATGTATAAAAGTCCATGGAGCACTTAACCTCCCAGTTTGGGAGACAGTATTTGGCTGACTGGTTGGAGATGATGTCTTTGGGACACAGAGGCTCAGGTTAAATTCCCAGCAAGGTGCTAGAAGAGTGTCTTACTAAATAGAGGATGCAGAGGTAGCGCCCTATGAGGGCAGCCCAGTCTGACTGGATTTTTTTTTTTTTACAGGAAGTCTGGGTGCCTTTCATGATTTCAGTGGCTCACCAGTAAACCCCTCATAAGATGGTTAGCCAGGCAGCCAGACAGACCACCAGACTGACTGGCAGACAAAGAGACAGACTGAAGGACAGACAGATGGGTAGATTTTGCAGCTAGATACTGTACACAAACAGACAGACAGATAAGATACATACATACATAAACACAATACCTATATACATACATAAATACAGTGCATACATACATATAGATACATGCAGCATACTACCCATATATATTGCGTGTACATATGTATGTACGTAGACAAGGCACGGCAAATCTTATTTATCTGGCACCCAATCCCTGATGCTCTGCATGCGTAAATTAAAAGTAGGGTCAATAAAATATAACATACAGTAAAAAGTTACATTTTAAATACATAAAATACATCTCAGCATAACTAAGCAGTTTTATCAGGTCAATACAGGTCAGTCACCGTCATCGGGGAAGGCCAAATGGAAAAAGTGGGCTTTTAGCCCATTTTTGAACAGCTCAACTGTTGAGACCCCCCTGATAACAGCTGGCAAGGTGTTCCACAGCGTCGGGGAAGCGACACTGAAAGCATGGTCGCCGATGTTTTTAGTCTGACCCTGGGAACATCAAGGAGGCCCCAGGTCAAGGAGTGGAGGGAACGGGCTAAGGAGACAGGTGTTAGGAAATCACTCAGATACCCAGAGCTCAGCCCATATAGGGCCTAATAGGTGATCAAGCCCACCTTGAAGAGGATCCTCCACCTGACAGGCAGTCAGTGCAGAGCCCTCAGGATTGGGGCACATGACTGGACCTTGCCAGGCCCGTCAGCAACCTAGCTGCTGTGTTGTGCACTAACTGCAGTCGGCAGAGGGTCCCTCCAGTGACCCCAAAGTATAGAGCATTGCAGTAATCCAGCCTCGAAGTCACAAAGGCATGCACCAGTAATGGCAGGTCTTTGGGTGGAACTAGGGCTTAATCCTGGCGAGGTTTCTCAATTGGTAAAAAAAACACTTTTGACCACAAATGGCACCTGAACTTCAAGTGTCAGTCCACTGTCCAGAACAATGCCAAGGTCCCGCACCTTAGGAGAGGCCATCAATGGTGTGGATCCCAGAAATAATCCTGTACCCACTCTAGAGGCACTCCCATCATGTCTATAACCCAGCTCAATCACCAGTACCTCCATCTTGTCCAGATTCAGTCACAACCAGCTGGAGGACATCCAGCCGTTGATCTCGGCCAGGCAGTTATTAATCACTACCATAGCATCGTGTGTTCCCAGGGCAAAAGACAAATATAGCTGGGTATCATCTGCATAGCAATGATATCCCAAACTGTATTGTCTAATGAGCTCTCACAGGGGCAGCATGTATACAGCGAATAACATCGGCGACAAGATCGAGCCCTGAGGTACCCCACATGACATCGACCTCAGGGAGGAGGAGAAATTCCCCATCACCACTCGTTGTTCCCTGCCCGAGAGATAGGACTCAAACCAGTTGATGACAGTACTGGCAAGGCCACAATACTCTTTAAGGTGATCAAGAAACATGATGTGCTCCACAGTATCGAAGGCTGATGAGAGATCGAGGAGAACACGAATTGATGTTCATAGTAGCACTAGTAGTAAAGTTTATTTCTATTTGGCACCATTCACTGGAGGCTCAGGGCACCATTACAACAAGTAGCAGCAGGAAAAATACAGAAAACAAATATAAAATGAAATATACATAGATACAGAGATAGATGTTGACAGCAAATAAAGGCTCATGGCCCACCCAGTCTGCCCATGTGTGCACGTATTTTGCTTCTTCAAGCTTTTCTAGAATCAGGTTGTCCCCTTCCCCCAACTACCTGGATCCCCAATGCCTGTCCCATGCATTCTTAAATCCTATAATCATTTCAGCCCCTATCGCCTCCTACAGCATAGTGTTCCATTTGTCCACCACCCTTTCCGTGAAGAAATTCTTCCTCATGTTCCCTCTGCACCTCCCTCCCTCCAGTTTCATCCCATGTCCCCTAGTCCTGGAACATCTTTTTCTATGAAAAATTATGTTTTCCTGCACCTTGTTGCTCCCCATGAGGTACTTATATGTCTCAATCATGTCCCCCCCCTCCAGGGAGTACATATTTAAGTTTTTCAGCCTGTTCTCATAGGTTTTGTGATGTAATCCTTGCACTATCTTGGTTGCCCTCCTTTGAACTGCCTCCACCCTGTTTATGTCCTTACATAGGTAAGGCATCCAGAAATGGACACTGTACTCTAAGTGTGGCCTCACCAGTGTCTTGTACAGTGGAATTATGACCTCCCTTTTCCTGCTGGTGATACCTCTGCCTATGCAACCCAGCATCCTGTTTGCTTTTCCGGATGCCTTGTCACACTGATTCCCTACCTTGAGGTCACTAGAGATGACAACCCCTAGGTCCCTTTCCTGCTTGGAGCATTCTATGCCCCCCCAAGCTGATATGTTGTTCCAGTGTTTTTGTGACTCACGTGCATTATTTTGCATTTCTTTGCATTAAATCTCAACTGCCATTCCTTGACCAATACTCAAGCTTCTGTACATCTCTCTTCATTCTATCCACACCCTCCGGCATGTCCACCCTGTTACAGAGCTTCATGTCATCAGTGAACAGGCATATTCTCCCTTCTATGTCTCCTGCAATGCCACTGATAAAGATGTTGAAGTGGACTGGACCCAGCAATGATCCCAGTGGCAACCCACTGGTCACCCTTCCCTCTGCAGAGTGACAGCCATTGACCACCACCCTCTGTGTCCTGCAATCCAGCCAGTTCTCCACCCACCGTACCACTGTCCTATCCACTCCCATGTTCCCCAGCTTGTCAACAGCCTTCTATGTGGCACAGTGTCAAAGGCCTTGCTGAAGTCCAGGTAGGCCACGTCCATTGTCTCCCCCCCCCAATCCACATCCACTTCCCTTGTCACCCAGTCGAAAAATTCAACGAGGTTAGTCTGGCACGACCTCCCCCCAGTAAAACCATGTTGCCTTGGGTCCTGTAGACCACAGACAACCAGGTATTCCACTATTCTTTCCCTCAGCAGTGTTTCCATGATCTTCCCCAAAACTGAGGTCAGGCTGACTGGTCTGTAGTTTCCCGCTTCCTCTCTGTTTCCACTTTTATATAGGGGGACTTCATCAGCTGTCCTTCTGCCCTTGGGTACCTCTCCTGTTTCCAGTGACTGGCTGAACAGGGTTGCCAGAGGTTCAGCCACCATCTCTCTTAACCCCCTCAACACCTGGGGTGTACCGCATCTGGCCCCATAGCTTTATAGACTCATTCATTCTAGTGCCTTTAGAACTTCTTCCTGCGGAAAATTACTTGTATCCATTTCCGCGCCTTCCCTACCTTTTTTACTCCCTACCAGCCCATTACCCACCCTCTCCTCTGTAAAGACTGAGCAGAAATATCTATTCAGTATATCTGCTTTGCTGTTGTCATCCTCCACTCTACTCCCATCCTCCCCTTTCAACCTCACTATTCCTTCCTTTGCCTTCCTTTTTTTCAGTTACATACCTATAAAAGCTTTTGGCTCCTCTAACCACTGATTCACAATGCACTCCTCTGTTTATGCTTTGGCTTCCCTTATGCCCTCCCCACCTCCCTTTGTTTCACCTGGTACCTCTCCTTGTCCCCTTCTCTCTGTGTCTTTTTGTACTGCTTGAATGTGATTTTTTGGGCTTTCACTTTCTCCGCGACCTCCTTGGAATACCATAATGGTCTCCTCTTCCTTTTTCCCTTGCTAACCTGCTTTATACACAGTTGTGTTGCCTTTGTTTGTTATCCCCGTTTTGAGTACTGCCAATTGTTCTTCTGCCCCTAATTCCCTTCCTATTCCAGTTAGTGCCTCTTCCAAGCATATAAACAGAGTCCCCTAAATAAAACGGTCCTACCAATATCAGCATATTTCCTGATACATAGATATATACATACTGCACATACATACTGTACTTTCATACATACAGTACTTACATGCATACGTACTGTACGTGCATACATACATGCATACTGTACATACATACTGTATACATACATGCACACATGCATACTGTACATACATACATACGTAGATACATATATGCATACAGCACCTACATACATACTGTACATATATCTAAAATACATCTAAAATACCTATGTCTTATGCTATGTATAATGTATGTACTGCACCTGTATTGTTCCACCCTGTCTCACCGCACTATTTGTTGTTTCCCCTCCCTGTGACGAGGTGTCTTTGTAAATGAGTCTGTGACTCAAAGGTTGTAAATCCGATTTATGAACTAAATAAAATAAATAAATAAATATATATATATATATATATACACACAGTACATGCATACTAACCTACATACATACATACATAAATACTGACACCTGTGTTCTGCATATATTGATCTGTACTAAATTATTATTATGTTCTGTACGTACTGCTCTGTACCTATTGCTGTATCATTGGCTGACCAAACCAAGAACTCCTTGTAAACAAGCATTGCTCAATGGAGCCTCTTCCTGGTAAAACTAATATACTGTACCTACATACATACAGAACATAACTACACAGAGTTAATTTTTCAGTACAGCTTTTTTCCGTACACTGAATACTATCTGGGTTGACACAGAGTCGATGGTGGTGGTGGCAGGCTGGCATGGTGGACCATGTGTTTTTTAAAGATTGCACAGTAATTCAATCTGTGTGGGAACAGACTCTCCCAGCTGCATCTCCCTGATGATTTGTTTTGTTGTTGTCGGAACATGCGGAAGTTGAGGAGATGGGATCCTAGACAGTCAAGTGACCGTAGATGGAGGGTTGGATGTCACAGCACCTGTTCTCAACATTGTGCTACCCCCAACTCTAGACACCCCCCACAGAGGAACTCAGTGGTTGTACCAGTAGGTAGCTATCTCTCTGCAGCACCATCCCCTTCCAAACTGCTGAGATGAGCATTCCTTAATGTCAGTGGCTCAGTTAGTTGCACTCTCACGTCTGAATCAGACAGCTCATATGGTTGAGGGTTCATGTCTCCTATTGCTGCAAAGGACTGGGGGGGGGGCACTGTTCAGGTGCTATCCTTGAGAAGACACAATAAATTGAGGTCCTCCTCTGCCCATCCCTGCTGGCTGCACTGGTGGAAGTTAAAGATCCAATGACACTTTTCAAAAGTGATGGGGGGTTATGCCCAGTGTCCTAGATGACATTCCCTCTCTCAGTAACACAGTTTCTAATACATTACAGCTGTGTGATATTAGTGAGCTAGCTAACTCGTTGCCTTGTAAAGCATGTTAGGATATGAATGTATATAAAAGGTGATCTATAAATCTGAAACTTCTTCTAAGATACTCAGTCAATTAACATAGGGTTTACAGAAAATGTCCACAGTGAAAGGAATTTGTGGAAATCAGGGTTTAAAGACTTATGCTTCATGGTGACATCTTTGCTTACAAACTTAACTCAACATGCTAATAATTGGTATTATGAAATGGATGGTCAAAATCCTCAAATCTGATTGTCCAAGACCATATTTGGCTAGGATGCCATCTCAGTATATAATCCCAGTCTGAAAGTAGGTCATGCCATCAGTCAAATAAATCAAAATGGATCCATTTTATAATCACAATAATACACCCCGAAGTGTGCAATTTCATGGGATATCACCCTTCTCAGATGGATGAAGTCACTCGGCCTAAGGCTTTGTGCTTCATAATGCACCTGGGAGGGCAATACATTTCTGCTTACTTATACCAGAATGTAGCCTATTTTAATAATGTAACCCCCCTGCAAATGGGGGTTCCCAAAAGACTTCCAGGAGCTTGCTTGAATGCTCCAAGCCTGAATGGTGTTTTGCGTTTAAGCCATTTATCTGAGAGTGTTTTTAGAGCCTCTGGTACTGTCTCTTTAAGAGCTGTCTGCTTGCAGACATAATTAGTTTGTATGGGGGGACTGTGTGTTTCTTTGCTTGTGTACCACTCGAGCTGCTGCCAATTCACTCCATTTTTGCAGTCACTAGGAGTGCAAAGGGAACCTATCTGAAAGATGTAACTGTTTGCCAGAAATCATTTAGAGTAATAATGAAAATACAGTTTGTCTAACCTGCTTTCTTTGCAGTCAGAACTGTGTTTCCCCATTCTAGTTTTGAACTGCTGAACTGGACCAATCAGTGTCAAGGAGGGTCATTAGTGGGGTCCCACAGGGATCAGTCCTTGGGCCCCTTCTGTTCAACGCCTACGTATCTGACATAAGGACAGGAATCAGGAGTGAGATGAGTCTCTTTGCAGATGACTCGAAACGGGGGGCGGTGGTGGATGGGGAGGAGTGGAGGGTGGCCCTGCAGGGGGACCTGGAGGCTCTGGAAAGATGGTCTAGAAAGTGGAAGCTGAGGTTCAATGCAGGGAAATGCAAGGTACTCCACCTGGGGCCAGAACCCAGGCCAAGTGGTACACCCTTTGGGGAAATACTACAAGTCTCAATGGCTGAGAGGGACCTGGGGGTGGTGGTGGATGTCAAGATGAACAACTCTGAGACTTGTAGGAGGGCAGCAGCCAAGGCCAACAGGATGCTGGGATGCATCACTAGGGGATCACCTCCAGAAGGAGGGAAGTGATACTCCCTCTGTATAACTGCTTGGTGAGGCCGCACCTTGAGTACTGCATGCAGTTTTGGAGGCTACACTTAAAGAGGGACATTAACTCTTGGAGAGGGTCCAGAGGAGGGCAACCAAAATGATTTGGGGCTTGGGGACAGGACCTATGGAGGAGAGGCTCAAGAGCTAAATATGTACACATTGGAAGAGAGAAGGGACTGGGGACATGATAGAGGTCTTCAGGTACATGAAGAGGGTAAATAGGGGAGGAAAAGTCAGGGTGCTTCAAGGAAGGGGCCACTAGAGGGCATGGGTGGAAGCTGGAGGGGGAAGATTCAGGGAGAAAGGAGGAGGTGCTACTTCACTGAGAGGGTGGTGGAGCCATGGAATGCACTACCTAGGGGGCTGGTGGAGGCAGAGACAGTGGAGGGGTTCAAGAGGGGGTGGGACAGGTACAGGGGAAGGGTTCAGGAAGCAAAATCCAATGCAGCAAGAATATCCGGAACTGGGAAGGGAGAAGCCAGAGAAGGCGAGGGGGACAGCAAGGTCAACACCCAGGGTGAGGGCTGACCAAACGAGCAGACACGAAAGACCGTTAGGCCTATTCTGCTGGCATTTTAGTATGTTAGTATGTTAGTGTGGGTTAAGGTAGCTCTAAAATGGTGCCTTGGACGAATCAGAACTTGGACTCGTAATTTGAGCCAGCCACAAGAGGATTGTATGGGCAGTGACTCTGGGAGATGTAGTTTGGACTTCGGCGCCTTTTTGGACCAACAGGGGCAGTCTATTGTGAGTGACAGCCAATCCAGCCAAGAACTGGGAGGAACTCAAAGGAAGTGCCCGGGTTTTGTCTGCTGGAGTTTCAGTGTGAGCTCTGGCAGTGAAGAGGGAAGGAGCCCTGTGCTTTTTCGGGTGCAGTTTTAGTCGGGAAACGTGTGTAAGGCCCTGAGTTCCGTCTGCAGCTTGTGTAACTGCTTGTTAGGACTGAATCGCCTGTGAAGAGAATCAAAGGATATCTGAAGAGTAGAAACCAGGCTCACCCTGTAGAAGACTGGAGAAATTGCTGAATTATGCTTTGGTCTGTCAGGAACTGAATCTGATGTGTTCTCCCGGTATTGTGCAGTAATTGGCGATCGGATAGAGAAGCAGCCTGCCTGGTATAGTACTTTCTGTTTACCATATAAATGTGTGAAGAGGCTTGTGTACCTCAAGTGAATCCTGCTGCCATTAAAGGACTTTTGCCTGTTACTGTTTACCATATAAATGTGTGAAAAGGTTTGTGTAGCTCAAGTGAATCCTGCTGCCATTAAAGGACTTTTGCCTGTTGCAGTTTGTCATATAAATGTGTGAGGAGTCTCATGGAGCTCAAGAGTAGCCCTGCTGACGTTGAAGGACCCTATCTTGTTTGGAGGTCGTGAGTACTAATTCAGGGTCGCCCTCGTTGAATTGCCACATTAAATCCAAATGGAATTACTGTACTTCTGACTGTTTAACTAATTTTTCTTTTCTTCAGTGAAAGGGCCCTCACCAGCTGCCACGGTTTGGACTAGCCACTAGGGCTTGGGTACCAGGGACAGTAACTGGTAGGGATAGCCTGTGCACAGAGCCATAGGTAGATGAGTAAAGTGATAAACTAATTAACCTGATTTCCCCTGTCCTTGTTATATTCCCCCAAATAAATCAGAGCTGCTTGTTTCAGCAAAGTTATACTGCCTGAGGTATTTGTCTATGTTAAAGTATTGTACTGTGATTGTTGCACTGTATCTTATTTTGCAGGAGGTCCCAGTGCCTGAACCAGTCCTGGGGGTAAGTGTATACTATGAAGGTAATTCTGACATATTGTGTGGGCCACTAGTGGGAAGAAAGGGGGGTTGCAGTGTCCCAGAGGGCTGTGACCACGTTAGCTTAACTATTGCAACCCCGACCTCTGGGTGGAGGCACCACGATCGGATCCAGGCCCCTCAACCTGTTAGTGGCAAATCAGGCAGGGGTAGTAGCCCCTGGGATAGCGCCATCTAGGGGTTACATCTTGGAGGCTCACCGCTGGGATTGTGTGTCCTCTAGTGGCCATATTTACAAACCACTGTTAAGAAAAAAAATAAATAAATGGGTACCCCGACAGAAGTGGCTGTGCACCGGCTGGTGGAGTGGTGTACTGGGGAGGAGATCGACCCCCAAAATGCTATGCTTATCCTGGACATCCCCCTGGGTATCAATACGGACACTGTACAGGGAGTACTTTCCAAGGTGGAAGGTTTACAAAACCCTGTGGTGGTGGGTCGGCATGCTAATCTGCTCACCCACACTTCCTGGCCCTAGTAGAGTTTAAGGATCCCATAGATAGCTCCAAAGTGCCACAGACCATTACCCCAGAGGAGCCCTCACTGCTTGGAGATTGATAACTAAGGACAGTAAAGACCGGGAAATCAGCCCCACCACTATCTGGAAACTTTTGAGGAGAAATTTGCTAAATGGTTGCTGGGGAAGGAAAAACTGTGGAGGACTTGAAGAAACTATTCTGCAACCTGGGGGTGTTCCTCCCCAACACCCTCTCCCGCTCCAGTACCCGTAATGGTGGCTGAACCAATGCAGACCCTATTTCTGCACCTGCCATTAGTCACGACTCTACCACGGTTGAGGATCTTCTCTGGCACCCTCCCAGCCCCAAGGAGGATGACTGGGAGACCTGGATAGACTATGTTGCCCCCAAGTGCTAGAATGGCAATGCTCGAAGCCGAAAAGCAACCCAGGGACAGTAACTGGTAGGGATAGGCCTGTGCACAGATCCATAGGTAGATGAGTAAAGTGATAAGCTAATTAACCTGATTTCCGTCCTTGTTATATTCCCCTAAATAAATCAGAGCTGCTTGTTTCAGCAAAGTTATACTGCCTGAGGTATTTTTCTATGTTAAAGTATTGTACTGTGATTGTTGCACTGTATCTTATTTTACAGGAGGTCCCAGTGCCTGAACCAGTCCTGGGGTAAGTGTATACTGTGAAGGTAATTCTGATATATTGTGGGCCACTAGTGGGAAGAAAGGGGTTGCAGTGTCCCAGAGGGCTATGACCAAGTTAGTTTAACTATTGCAAACCCTGACCTCTGGGTGGAGGCACCAGCCATCGGATCCAGGCCCCTCAACCTGTTAGTGGCAAATCAGGCAGGGGTAGTAGCCCCTGGGATAGCGCCATCTAGGGGTTACAATAATATTATTACCATGCAATTTCCAAGGCATAGTAGCATGGAGGTAGGTTCATAAGCAATAATATTACCATGATTCACAAGTTCTTATGCACTATTTTTGAGTTTTCTTTCTCTGTTGATCTTTTTTATATAATTTCCTTATTTTCTGAGTAGTCAATATTTATATTTCTTGCCTGGTTCCTCATGACCCCTGCCTCAACAATCAGGGCTGCCATGGCCCCCCTTTTTTCCAGACAAGAGGGCAAATGAGTAACTAGATTTACAGTTGACACTATTTCCACTCTGGCATTTCCCAGCAGGGGCACAAATCATCCATCTTCACTGGGAATCAAGCAACTCAAGCACATTTTATTTATTTATTGAGTTTATGTTGACAAGGAAGAGAGGGCTAGAAAATATATTCCTATTTTCAGTCTTGCCGGGGGGTGGGGGTGGATTCAGACTGACTAATATGGATTTGAACCAGGTTAATCTGTTAGTGGGTTAGTGAGTGGGGGAAATTTGGCCAGGACACTGAGGAAATTCTACTGTTTTCAAGAAGTGCCATGGGATCGTTAATGTCCACCTGAGCAACCATCAGAACAGGTGGATGGGATCTCAGTTTAATGTCTCATCTGAAAGACAGCTCCTCATGACAACACAGTGTCTCCCATCATTTTGGTTACTTATTACCAATGGGAGAGCCTCCCCTAAAGAGCTACGAACACCACTTTATCTCCCAATTGACTACTGACCAGGTCCAACCCTACTTAGCTTATGAAATCCCAAGAGGATGAGATTCCAAGTTTTTTTAATCCATTTACTTATTTGTTGTTGACTGGGAAGGAGGGATAGACAATACTGCCTTTTCTTAAGGGATTCAGATGCAAACCACCTGAAATTAAGCCAGATTAAGCTGCTGGTGATATTTTAGAGAATGGGTAAAATTTTACCTGGACACCGGGGAAATTCCCCTACTCATCTGTAGGGGGACCCTCTTGCCATCGGAGGATGGCCACTCAGAGAGAGGAGTCAGAGAGCGTGAAGGTGCAGGAGGTAGGGGAGCAGGTCTCTTCCCTTACCTCTATACCACAGGAGACCAACGTTTTTTCAATGCCGCAGGGGAGGCTGAGGAGATGGAACCAGCATCGCAAGGTGCAGCAGTTATGTCCATGGAAGTGGAGCAGGAATCCTGTAAGTCATCACAGACACAAACTCCTAAAAAGTCTGACAGGAATATTGTGACAAAATCAAAAAATACTGAGGCGGAGAGAAAAACGCTGGAGGAATTACTGCAAGAGGAGGAGGAACAGTTTAATTTGCATAAACAAGAAATAGCTCTGAGCTTTAACAACATACTACTGTCTCACCAGGCAGGGCTTTGCCCAGCAACTCCATCGCTACTTTGAAGGTGTATGTGCTGCTGTGTTCTCTGTGTTGTTTGCCACTCTGTGGCCTGGGTCATGACTGAAAATGGTCCTCTGGATCAGTGCACTTACCCGGTAAACAAAGACATAAATTAAAAAATTTTTTTTTAAAAACGTACGACGGCTGAAGACACTGTGGGGTTGCAGAGCAGGGTGACACCAGCAATAGTACCAGATATAGTATTTTTCAAAGCGCTTGACCAGCAAAATGCATGGTATTTTCCTTTACTGCACAGTCTGCAGAAAAGAGTAAAAAGTGCACTGATAAAGACATTAAAAAGAAAATGTGGGCAGACTGCACGGCACCGGACACTGAGCCCTGGTCTGTTGAGAAAGTATTGAAAGTGGCAGGCTGGGTGAAGGCCTCATCCATAGGGGACTGGATTTCAGGCTTCTCGCCCATTCAAATCCCGAGAGTAAAAACTCCTGATGTGATCACAAATAAGGACATCCAAGCTTTTCAAAAAGAACTTTCAGCCAAAGAAAAAAGCAACAGGCTCCGGAAGAAGGAGTAGAGACCAATACATCACCCCAATCCCCATTACAACTCACTCAGGACTTGCGCCTCATGCAGAATCCAACTCTGAATATTAATGGGTCTACTACAAAACAGGGAACTGGGGCCCCAGAAGTAAGCAATGCTAATAAGGGTACTGCTGAAGTTTCATCAGAAAAATCAACTGTTACAGAAACAAGTGTAGGTAGGGAAGAGAATGGTTTAAATAATTGTACTGCACAGCGGCGGCAGGGACAGCAATCCAGGTCACATGCTTCTTTATTTCATGAGCCAGTTTTCTCAGCAAGAAGACAAATGCAGTAAGATTGATTTACAAGGAACATATTGATGTTTTTCCTGACAGGGTTTTTGTGACCAGGAAATTGCTGAAAGAAAGCATACACTTTCATGCAACTGAAGTTTATGCCCTTATACATGCGTCAGGAGAGACATCCTTTGACGTCAGTTTCAAAATGGGAAATAGTTTGGAAAAATGTCGGTTGCAGTACCAGAACTTAAAAAAAAAGACCCCTTTTGATGTGATTCCTCTTATTAAGCCTGCACATAAATCCATTGCTGTTCTGTTTAGAAATGAAGGTGTGAGCATCACTGACCTCACATATTGGCTTAAACAGTGCTGAACAGTAGTTGGACACCCAGAAGCAATTTTTGATGTGGAAAATATATGGGCAGGAGGGTGGAGAGTTAAGGTAATACTAAGATCTATAGACTCAGGGTTGCAACACCTCCCAAATTGTTTTTTCCTAGGGGGAGAGAGAGGGGTCCTTTTTCTATGCAGGACAACCAAAGACCTGCTATAAGTGCGGGTCTCCAGGGCACATTAGTAGTGCTTGCAACAAATTGAGATGTTCCTTGTGTAATACCATAGGACACACAAGTAATCAATGTAGGAGTGAGCCAATTTGCAACCTCTGACTCTAGAGGCCACTCCTACGCAAAGTGTCCCTGGGTGGCTCACAGCCAGAATGACAACACTGACTCAGAAGAATAACATTTACTAGTAGCAATTGCCCAAAGAGCCTATGCAAAAGGTAGTGCATCTAGATCCGATCCTTTCCCCCCCCCAGGAATCTCAGGATCAGGAGAATGTATTAGAGGGTGTAAGCAGCCAGAACAACAGTAAATCTCAGGAAGAAATGGAACAGACAGACAATCAACATTCAGAAGAAGGTCAAGATAAAGCAATGGAGGTCACTAGTATGGAAGTTAGTGAGGTAGCGCAGGGTAACAACGAGGAAGAATCCATGCCCCCCCCCCCCCGGAGGTTCAGGAAAAAAGTAAAAAGAAAGTGACTACTCGATGTAGACAGGCACAGCAGCAACCAGCATTAAAAGTTTAGAAAATATCTGAGGTAAAGATATCTAACAGGTTTACCTCTTTGCAAAAGCAATCTGATGTCTCTGAAAATGATTCGAAAGATTCTTTTGCAAGCTCCACACAGAATGAGCCAACAACTGAGAATGAAAGTGACACTGAGGGTAAAGGGACATGGACAAGATACAAAGGGGAAAAGCATAATGTAAGGAAAAAGCAGAACACGCAGGGTAGAAAGGTAAACCCCCATGATAGAGAGATAAATGGCACACCCACTTACGTTTTGTACAATTAATGTAAATAGCATTAAGAATAAGAATAAGAGAGGGATAGTATTTTCTATCTCAGAACTAATAAGACAAATATCTTGTTATTGCAGGATACTAGGCTGCATACAAATCCGGAAATTATGCAAGCAAAAAGAATGGGTGCATGGGGCGTCATATTGGTCTATGGGCCTAGAGACCTGCACCAGAATAGGTATAATGTTTAAGAATATCCAGTTTGACCTAATAAAATTAATTGATTTTATTCTAGGCAGAGTCCCTGATTCTGGACATAAAATGCCAGGAACAGTATTTTCATATTATTAATATTTACGTACCGCAGAAAAATACAGAGAGAATTTTGATGTTTCAACAAGTGCAACCTTATCTTTTTACCTCCCAGAATATTGTCTGGGGGGAGATTTTAATTACGGACTCTCTACAGAGGATGAGGGGAAAGGCTACTACCAAAAAAAAAGATTATGTGATATGACCTGTTTAAAACAAATTGTTCAGACAGCTAATATGTAAGATCACACACACACCCACAATGCAAAGCATCATGGGCTGCATATGCAAATCACCACAGAATATTATGCTTGGTTCAACTTTAAGAAGAAATGCATGGTGCCGAAAGGCCTCTCATACAGTTTGCAAAGGGTGCCAACAGAAGACATAGACACATGTTTTGTCCTACCACGACTCATCAGTATGCCTCTGTCTGACACCCCAGTGGAATGAACCAGCCACCCTAAGATGGTCGATCTGGGTTATGTTGTGGTGACTGCTGACCTCTGGGTCATACTTACTGAATACCTTCCCACTACGCCATATTTAAAATAATATTCCCCATTTGTCCCCCACTAGGGACCCCCCTCCCTCCTGTACTGTTCACCCAGTAAAGTGTTGTGAGAAGCACAACTGCATTCTGAACTCCTTCCTTCCTCCTCTCACAAAATCAAGTGTTCCTCATACCTCCCCTTCCCCTTCCCTCTAAGCCATGAGATAAGCCCCCACCACTTTTTTTGCCAATAGACCCCTTCTCTCCCTAAAGCCCCCAAACCCATTTCAAGTGTAAAAAAATCCTGCATAACTGACATTCTGAATCTCTTCTCCAACTACAAAAGTAAGTCCCTTCCAACCACCCCCTCCACATCCCTCTAAACCATGACTTAAACCCATCACCCTTCACTACCTTCTTACTAATAAACCCCTTCCTACACCAAAGCCCCCAAGCCCCTGTTTCAAGTGTAAAGAAAATCCTGAAAAAAAAAATGTCCAATGGAGCCAGTGTCTTTACCCTTCTGTGTTTGCATTCCAAATGAATGGTAAGTGACATACTGTATATTCTAGAACTGACTGGCCAATACATTTTGTGTATCTGGAAAATATGGAAATTCACAGACATCAAATCTGACACAGAAACCTTAATACCGAAGATGATTAGAGTGTGGATATTCATGTTTCATTTTCCACTGAGGCTCTCATTTACGTGTACTTGTGTTTTGATTGGCATTTTGTATGCTACTGTTCTCTCCCAAACCAAAAGCTGAGATGGCGGTGCAGGGCTGGTGCTACATTGAAAGGCAGCCAGCCCTAAACTTACAAACAGGCTCCAAATGAAACGTAGCACTCAAACAAAAACTTAGGGGTCCGATTTTTTTTGATGCAAGGCAAGTTTTAATGAATTCTGGCAACAACAACATTTTGTTAGCTCGAGTTGTTGTTAGCCCTTGCACTTTGCTACCCAGTTGTCCTCAGGGGCATGGGATAGCTGAAGTGCTGGGGCTTGTTGGCAGCAGCTTGGGCTGTAAAATGTTAATCTGACACTGCCACGAGGTTCATTGAAAAAAGCACTTGCCTTGCATCCAAAAAATCGGACCTCCAGGTTTTTTGAGTGCTACATTTCTTTTGGAGCTTGTTTGTATGCTACTGTGTGATGTTTAAAGTTTCCTTTTCTAAATCCTTTGAACATATTTTGTATGAGAAAATAACGAAATGAAGTGAAATTGCACATTTAAAGAACATAATTTAAAGATGTGCAGACACTATAAAGCAACTGTTGGATATCATTGGTTAGACCTTGGTTACCAAATACTCTTTGGGCAGCCCTGATCAACTCACAACCTCCCAGTGCTTCATTCCACTCAGCTATGGAAATAGGTGGAAGCAGAACTCCCGCTGGAAATGAGATGTGGCATTTCACATGGGCTGTCCTGAGTAAATACATCATAAAATGGGTACAAGCAGGATCCCAGTGAAAATGAAATATTGCATCTACGTTGGTGTATCCTGGTAAATGCCTTGTAAAAGCGGGTAAAAGCAGGACTACGTATGCCATAATTGGTTGCACACATATGAGACAGGGGACCAGCAAACAAAACAACAGAGTTTAGAAGAATTTAGAAAAACTCTAACATACACTGAAGGCTATTGAGTTGCCCACTGCTGCAGCCCAGCTCTGATGTCAACTGCAGGACATTCTGAGATTTCTGGTTAGAGTAAATGTCAGCTTGGAGATCAGCAGAATTAGCCTGATATAATATACTGTAGTATACTGCGGTAAACAATAAGGTTAAAGAAGGGTTTTTTACACATATATTGCTATTTGGGACCAGCCCTGTTGTGGGTGTTTTAGTGCCAGCTGTTCCCCTTTAAAGCAGCAATTCATTATAGACTTCTTTTCAACTCCTGATGATCATCCCTGCTGTTCATTTTTCAATGCATTACATATTACGTCGCACATGTTTGAGCCTACACTTTGTGACCTGGAATTAGCACTGATGTCCCCCAGTGCCCCATAAAGTCAGGGAGCAGTGTGTTGCATGCTGCGACATCTTAGTTACATGAGGGGTAATTTTTTTTTGGGGGGGGACTGACACTTTATACCTCTTCCAACTCCAACCCCCACTCACTTCAGAGCCCCAAGGTACACTGTCTGACTCACCTTCATCAACATGCTGCCTCCTGCCTTCTCCATGGAGCTGTGGCTTGCTCTAGGGGCAGGGGATGTACCCCCTAATCTTTGGAGTTTCATCAGGAGGTGAAGCAGTAGACACACATGGACCGGATGTACCCGGGGCCTTCTCCTTAAGGGTCATTTCCATGTTCTTATTTTTCTCCCCACTGTTGATAGCATGCCAAAGGTGCAGGCCGGGAACATGCACAGTGATGATTGATCCCCACCCCCGGCTGGTGGATAGCCTGTAAGACTGCCTTCTGCTGGGCTGTCACCCTATGTCATTCAGGTGGGTAGCACTGCAGCAGAGGCAGCAACCCTCCCAACCTGGAAGAGGAGAGGGTCATTTGGAACCCTCAGTCTTCCTTCCCAGTGTGTCCCCAGTGACCTGTGCTTGTTCCCCAAACTCAGACCACCAGTATCGTAAGCAGTAACGCCACCACTGCGCTGATGAGCCAGCACCCAAGAAGGGAATGTAAACAATGGGTGATCTGAAATGCAGTGGAGAATGCTGCTAGAAACCCGGGGACAGCCATATTTAAAGCAGCAGTGTAATGAAAACTGTTTTTCCAAAAATGATATTTTCAGCGACATATAATAAAAATATTAGCAAACCTGTCAATTTTTTTCTTAATTTAACTCTATCCCTCCTTTCTTCCCTAAGATGGGACCCCTTCAGCCCGTTCCAGTAACCACATCCCATCCTGCTAAGGCCCATCTGATCATGGCTCAGGACCTCTGGTCCATCCATGACACACCTAGAGGCCAGGCTCCCTTAGCTTTCCTTTCTTGTGGTGGGGTTGCCTTCATCACCACAATTAACTCCCCACATCATCTGGTTGGCCACAGGCAGACGTGAAGGCCAGGGGCAGCCAGGCCCAAGCTGGTCAGGTCTGGGCGGAGGAAATGATGGGCAGAAGTGGCATCACCCTCCCATCCAATGGCCATTTTCCACCCTGATTTTTCTCCGGGAGGAGAGGATGTGCAATGATGTCCTGGTGACATCAGGCATGCTCCCACATCTGACACACTGATGTCTGTCTCACCTCCGATTCCTAAGTTTCTGTGGTCTCTGGCTCACTGACCCCCAGCTAACTCTAGGGGTCTGTTGCTTAGCGCTGTAACCCTCCCTACCCAATGGAGGAGAGCTGTCTACTGGATGCTTGATCCTTCCCCCCAGCCAACTTTCTGATGCCCTGAGTTCATACCAAAATCTGTGTTGGCACCACAAGCCATGGTGCTACAGCTATGCCAGTGGGCCAGTTCAGATCTACTTTTCTAGGTACTGTCTGTGCTGCACACCTTGGCCCGGATATTCAGACTGCACTGGGCAGTGGCACAAGCCTGGGCACAGCACAACAGGGCAGTGCCAGGGCACAGACCAGGCGATATAAAATGGTGCTGCACCATGGCTAAGCACCACTGAATATGGCACAGAGGGTGCACACACTGCGCATGGTGCAGTGGCAGTGCACCAGCGCAAGACAAAGAAAAGGAGCAGGGGATGCACCAGCGCAAGTGCAGTTGCGCCAGGTGCATCACCCGCGATATTCAACCTGGGGCATGCAAATGAGGCCATTATGCATGCAAGGCACAAATGGGTCTATTTGCATGTCATTATGGCCTCTTTTGATGTGATGTGCCGATCCCTGGTGAATTGCGCCTGGCACCCTGCCAAGCTGCAGCCATTGGGGATCGACACCCTGAAGTGCCACTGCAGCTCCCCCCCCCCGTATGCCCGATCATGGGTTGTTGTAACATTTAGATTCCCTGGTGGTCCAGTGGAAGCCCCTTTTCCCAATCATGGGCATGTGTAATATTAATTTCCATGGTCCAGTGGAAGCCCTCTTTGCCTGATCGTGGGCTGTTGTTCCCAGAAAGAGTTACCTAGTGGCCAGTGGTACCCCTCCCACAGAGGTCCCACACCACCAGCACTCTCCCTCATCATCGTGAGCAGCAGCACCTCACCCGCATGCCACCCGCTGCCGTTATCGAGCGCATCGTACGCCTGCACGCCTACTGGTCCACTGCAGAACTAATCGGGCGTAGACATACTGAGCCACAGGCCTCGATATAGAATGAACACGCTCATTCACATCAGGCCTATGTAGCACAGTATGGCCTGCACACCCATTGGTCCATGCAGTGCCCAACAGTGTACAGATCGCACTGTACGCTGTCATTCGGGCGGACGGCCACGTGGTAAGCGGGCAGGGTGCCACCACCTGCTGATGACAGGGGAGTGCTGGGTGGCGGGGACCTCTGTGGAGGGTGGGGAGGGGGTACCACTGGCCACCAGGTAACTCTTTCTGGGAACAGCAGCCCACGATCAGGCGAAGAGGGCTTCCCACTGGACCACTAGGGAATCTTAATATTACATATGCCCGCAATCGGGGGAAGGGGGGCTTCCCACTGGACCACCAGGGAACCTTAATATTACATATGCCAGCAATCGGGCGAAGGGGGGCTTCCCACTGGACCACCAGAGTACAGTTCATCACAACTACCTGTGATCGGGTGATGAGGCGGAGGGCACATGTCTACCAGGTCAGGGTGCTTGTAGACAGTGTATCTGCTGGCCAGGTGGCCACCCACAGCTGGCAGCTGTTGTGTTGTGCCATGCATTACAGCTGCCTGCCTGTGGGTGGCCGGCGTCTGAGCCTTTTTTTTTCAGCTCAACTTTGTGCACCAGTGTGCGGCGCATGTAGGCGTTGCGCCAGCATATGCGCTGCACATCCTGGGCTGAATATCGAGATGTGCCGCATATGAATGGGTACACCCCCTGCATCTGCACTACATAAATTACCAATGTGCCCCAGCGCATCGGGGTTTGTGTCATGCAGCCTGCCCCTCTGAATATCGCACCAGGGCGCATTGGTGGGTTGCGCATGGCGCAAATCTGTTGAGCCATGCGCCACCCCTTTGAATATCCAGGCCCTCATGTTTTTGTTATTTTCTCAGTACTAACCCTTACCAGATATACAATGGTATTTCTATGCCAAATGTGGCCACCATCTTTTTTTTTAAAGAAACTAAATTAAAACATTTATATAAGACTCAAATTTTGGAGGAACTAGAACATTTTATCACCACATAAAGCTGGAAGATGCCTGCAGTTTTTTATAGTGAAAAAGTAGGGTCAAATTATTGCCCAATTTTTTTTCAATTAAATATACTTTATTAAGCGTATACCAATAAGTATACAACAAACCAACCACAACTGTCTCAGCAGAAGAGGCAATTATTGCCCAATTTCATTGCGCTGTTGCTTTAATACGGCTCTCCTTTAAGTATATTTCAAAAATATATTAAAGAGACTCAAAATGGGGGGGGGAGGGTCTCACACAAGATGGGAGAACAAGGGCAATCTAAACTGGAATATAAAGGTAGGGATGCAACATTTTCGCAGTGACCTGAAGTGCTGCTGTAAAAAAGATTTTAAATGTGAACGAGTGATTGTTTTGAAATGGGCATGTTAGTCAGTACAAATAGCACAAGGAACAATTAGGGAGAAGAGACACCTGCATTAGACTAATAGATAATCATGTATTGATGTCAGCTGTGAAGGCTACCACTTGTTTACCATCTTATACTGAGAAACAGTACCACCTCAGTGACCCTTATTGTTTCTGTGGGAGGGGACAGGAGAAATGGGGCAAAATGGAGAAAAACAAAATAAACCATTCTTTTTTTTTCATCCCGGAAAGGCACAATGAGCCAAAGATCATGTCCAGGAGCAAATCGGGAGCACAGGGAGATGGTGTGACTTGTTCAGAACCACACAGTGTGCAAGTGGTGATCGTGGGATTTCAGACTCAGGTCTGCCCAGTCTTCAGATTCACAGCTTGGTGCTTTCACCCTCTGGGCTATGCTGCCTCCCTACTCTATACAAAACTTTGAGACCTTGAAAGTCTGTTCATCGGATATCATACTAGTAACATTAGATTCAAAAGCAGGAACCTTTTAGAACTTTTTGGTGTTCTAATTTCAAACCAGTTCTTTCCTTTTTCCCATATTACTTTTTTTCCTCTACTCCCCTCCTCTTCCTCACTGTCAGGCCATCTGCTCAGTTATCAGCCAACAACTCCCACAGCCACCCCTTCTGCTGTCTCAGCAGTGAAGATCCACCATGGGGTGTCCAGCTGTACTGGTGATCATTCTGTTGGTAGTGAGGGTTTGGTTACTCATCCCTGTCTTTTCTCCCATCCACATTCCTCCCCTGCAAAGCTGCGCATTACCCTGACAGGTCTCATGCACATGCAGTGTCCTTCCTGTGGAGCAGCAAGATCCCCAGCCCACCACAGAGGGTTGCTACAGTGGCAGACCTTGGCATCTACCCTCCCCAGCCCAGCAAAGTGGGTTGTTATGGTGGAAGACCTTGGCATCTACCCTCCACAGCCCACCACAGGGGGTCGCTATGGTGGCAGGCCTCAGCATCTCACCTCCCCAGCCCACCATAGGGGGTCAGTATGGCAGCAGACCTTGGCATCTACCCACCCTGGACCACTACAGGGGGTCACTATAGTAGCAGATCTTTGGCATCTACCCTCCCCAGCCCACCACAAGGGGTGGCTACAGCAACAGACCACAACACTCTCCCTCCCCAGCCTACCCCAGGGGTCGCTATGGTGACAGACCTTGACATCGACCCTCTCTAGACCATCAAAGTCGGTTGTTGTGGTGGAAGACCTTGGCATCTACCCACCCCAGCCCATCACAGGGGGTTGCTATGACAGCAGACCTCGACATGTACCCTCCCCAGCCCATCACAGGGTGTTGTTACACACCCCAGCACTTACCCTCCCTGGCCCACCACAGGAGGTTTCTATAGCAGCAGACCTTGGCACTTAGCCTCCCCAGCCCACTACAGGGGGTTGCTACAGCAGCAGAGTCGCTACAGTGGCATACCTCAGCCTCTACCCTTCTCGGACCTCAGCACATACCTTCCCCTGCTGGAAGAACTGTCACATGGTACCACTATTCCCACCCTCCCCAGGTAAGCTGACCAGCTTACAAGTCCACTCCCAAACCCAGGTCACCAGCAAGGCAGCATATTAGGATGCATCAGGGCCATTGGGCAGCCCCTTTATAACCAGTTCTAACTAAAAACAGTAAAAGTTGACCTGTGCCTAGTGTATATCTTGTGTTCAGATGAGATGTCAAGCCAAAGACCCATCTATCCATCTCTGGTGGTTGTCCAAGTGGAAGTTAAAGATCCCACAGCATGCCGGCCCACCGGCATGGTGGTTAGTTTCCACCTGCGGCCAGCGACCCCAGGTCGGGGAGTGGACTCTGGTGGCGGACTGACCAGCTGGGGAAGTAGGCTGAGCGTCCCAAGAGGCCTGCCTTCAGGGAGGTGGGAATCAGCCCAGCGTATGCTGACCTCTGGCAATTAGCATTACATCGGGCTCCTCTGGGTCTGATTGGCCTTGGACAAAGGTCGGGGATCAACACACCTCTGAGGCTAGCTATGGGAAGACGTCGCAGACATTGGCGCTCATGCCTTGATGTCAATGGCACTCATGACGTCCACAGAAACGTGGAAAATACCTTCCAGCTCTGAAGGAAATGGAGCCCTGCAGCTTGCCCCGATGTGCTGCCACCCACCTGGTCACCCTCCGACCAACAAAACCAGAAAGTTCAGAGTGCTTGGGGGCCACGCCTGGTCCCGCCTGGGGTAAACTATGGCCCATGTGGTGACGGGGCGATCAGGTAAGGGACGCACTTTGGGTTCCCGAGAAGGTCGGAGCTGGGGGGATGTAGGGGGGAAAAAAGACAAAGTAAAAAAAAAAAAAAAAAGACCCCACAGCACTTCGTGTAAAAGTAGGGGATTTTCAATGGTGTCCTCATCAATATCACTCTGTCAACTAAACAGGTCCATGTAACCATGGACACACCTGGAAATCAGCTGTCACAGCTCAGCACACCTTTCCTGGTTAAAAATTACAAATAATTCAAATAGTTTGAAGTTTCAAGTTTATTGGTTGACTTTATAAAGTCATTATAGCATATACAAACAGAGGACAGAAAGAAATCAGTGCCACAGCTGGGACTTTACAGCATATATCTAAAAAAAACCAACGGTTACATTATCATACACAATTCTACAATAAATACATTTTGTCTTTCCTGTATAATAATTAAACATTCATATCACAGTCAGATCAGTGCAAGTACAGGCCCCGAGCGGCGCCCACGGATCCTGGCGGCATCAGCACCGCCGCCGCCGAGCACACCAACTCTTTCCTCCCACCCTCTTGGTCCTGCCTCCTGGACTAAACAACAGACTCCTCTCACACCCCGAGCGGCGCCCACGAATCCTGGCGGCATCAGCGCCGCTGAGCACACCAACTCTTTCCTCCCGCCCTCCTGGTCCTGCCTCCCGGACTAAAAAACAGATTCCTCTCGTGCCCCGAGCAGCGCCCACTGATCCTGGTGGCATCAGCACCACCGCCGCCGAGCACACTGACCCTCCCGCCCTCCTGGTCCTGCCTCTCAGACTGAAAAACAGGTAACTACCGCCAAACTCCCATAGCTGCCCAGCTTCCAGCGCCTCCCCGATTGGTGTGCCTACCGATTTGGCGGCTCCTGATTGGACTGGCGAGCAGCCCTCAGCATCTGATTGGGGTGCCTTCCTGCCCGAGCCAGCCAAGCTGCTACCCGTCACTTGGAGCCCTCCAGCCAGATTGCCAGGAGCAGCTGCTAGCCTGGGACCAACTCTTTCTGCATAGTTTATTATTACAGTGTATGTTTGTTCTAGTAGCCATTTTTACCTAGCATAAAAAGCGCTGTAATCTAAACCTTATATATGTTGGATATAGTTAATTGTCCTAGATACCATATAGCTTAAAGTGAAATGATTCAGTCTTTTCTGTAGAATTTGTAGTCAGCTGCATCCCCCTATACTCGCTACAGTAAACCTAGCTAACATATTAATTAATCCTGCCTTGCCCTGTGTTATTTCTGCTCCTATTGTTGTCTCCTTCTATTTCCGAGCTGAGCCTACCGTCTTCCTTCTGGCTGTTCTCTCAATCCCCTCTTTTTTCCGTGCTCTCTGGTGCCAACTATATTCTCTGCATTCCCCCAAATCTTGCACTAAGCTCATTTCTCACAGACTGCCCCCCCCCGCCATCTAAAACTTCGCCTCTCTAAATCTCTGCCTCCTGAATTGCAAATTCTTGTTCTTTTGTCCTAAGTTTGCACCCCACCCCTCTTCGAGCTCCAGCCTGTCTCCTGCCTTCCTTTGTTCCTCACAAATACCTGCCTATTTAATCACTCTGTTTTCCCTGTTTCCCTCCCAGACTCCTCTCGCGCCCATGGATCCTGGCGGCATCAGCGCCGCTGCCGCCGAGCACACCGACTCTTTCCTCCCGCCCTCCTGGTCCTGCCTCCCAGACTAAAAAACAGGCAACTACCGCCAAACTCCCACAGTCGCCCAGCTTCCAGCGCCTCCCCGATTGGTACGCCTACTGATTTGGCAGCCCCAGATTGGACCGGCGAGCAGCCCTCAGCATCTGATTGGGGCGCCTTCCTGCCCGAGCCAGCCAAGCTGCTACCCGCCCCTTGGAGCCCTCCAGCCAGATTGCCAGGAGCGGCCGCTAGCCTGGGACAAACTCTTTCTGCATATATTTTGTCCCGCCCCCACCACCCCCTCCCAGGCCACCTATAAAATATGCTACTTGCCCCGCCCCTTTCTACCTGCTCCAATCCCTTTACAGACAAATACCACCCTTCCCCTCTTTCCCCCAGCTATCTTCCTAGCATTCCTCCTGACCACTCCTCTTCTCCCTTTCTCTACACTGCCTGTCAGTGCCTCCTGTACATTTGTCAATAATGGCACAACCAGTAAGGTACTTATTTTTGATCTCCTCCTTCCTATTTTCCCTACCCATTTTAACACCCCTTATAAGTTGCTACCCTTCATCCCCCCCCCACCCTCCGCTGAACTGACTCATCCTACAAATGCCCCCCAAATGTCCACAGCATCTCTCCCAGCTACTACCAGGTCCTGTTTCTCTATGAGCCCCACCACCTCGCTCTATTCCTATGGCTGCCTCCTGGTTTCCCTCTACCAAAGCAGTTCCCATTTTCTCCACACTGCCTGTCCTAACGCCTCCCCTAAGCGGCGCTTGACCTAATTTTGGTGCCTCTGCATACTTTGTTACCACTTAATCCTTGCCCTACTACTTCTGGCTGCAAGGGATATACACCCTAACCCCGGCCCAACACCAGCCCCCAGTCACAGCTACCCCATGATTAACCCCTCAGCCAAGGCCACCACTGACACTCGCTCTGGCTCCCTCCCCCGGGGATTACGTTTAATCCATTAAACATTCGCAGCCTAGCACCCAAGCTCGATCAGCTCCAGGTTCTAGCTGCTCACCATGCCCCTGACATAATCATCGTATCTGAGACCTGGCTAAACCCAAACCTCCCGGACCCAGCCATCGCTATTCCAGGGTTCACTATCATTCAGCAAGAACGACCCGCAAGAGGCCAGAGGGGTGGCTATCTACACCAGCTCAGCCCTACATTTTTCTGTCACTCTCACAAAAGCTGAACCCAAAGCCTACGAGCTGCTTATGCTGAAATTGTCCCCTCCTTCCTCACTCCCCATCTTTGTGGCTGGTATTTATTGCTGCCCTGGCACCCCAGCCGCAACAGTCACCAACCTTCTAATCCAACTAATGTCTCTTGCCCAGTCGGGTGAACTTTATGTTATGGGTGACTTTAACCACAACTGGCCAGCCCCCGCTTTTAATAAAACCCGTACCGAGATATCTGCTCTCAACCTTACCCAAACCATTCTGGAACCTACACACGCAAACCAGAAGACCGGCAACCACTCCCTTCTTGACTGGGTGCTTACCTACCATCCACACCGCGTTGTCAGCTCTGGCCACCTTCCTGACTCCATTAGCGACCAGCATTTAACCTACCTGGTCCGCAAAATCCACCGGGTTAAATCCCCTCCCAAATTTATATTCCAACGGTTATATAAAACTCTAAACCTCTCCCCTCTACTGGAAGAACTAGTTCACTCTAACTGGGGCCTGATCCTTAGATGCTCTAACATGGGTGCTGCCCTTACGCACTTCCGGAACACCTTCCTTAGCACCTGGGATAAACATGCCCCCCTGGACCATGCTAGGGTCTCACCTGCCCTGTATTTCATCTGAGCTGATGGCATGCCAACAAGCCTGCGACAGGGCATGGCGAAATTACAAATCTATGCTCCTCCCAGGCGACAGCATCACCTACCGCATGCTCCGAAACAAGTGCACAAAGGCCATCCGCTTAGCAAAGGTCGAATATTTTAACAACACCCTAAACGCCAATCTTGGGAGGCCTTCTAAATTCTGGAAAGTCATCAACTCCCTTTTCACCCCCCAACAACAAACCCCCTTCTCTCACGGGACTCTACACTCCGACCCCTGACGGTAGCCTCCGAGTTCAATTTCTACTTCACTACATGTGCGACCTCCTGGACTCCCTTCCTTCAGTAACCCCACCCAATCTCCAGACAGCTACCCCCCACCACCTGGCCAGAACCCTTTCTCATTCAGACACATCTCTCCCATCGAAACCTTAGATAGCCTTTGCTCCCTGAATCCCCCCAAAGGAAAATCTCCCGACGGTCTCGACAACAAACTCCTCTTCCTATCTGCCCCTGCCATAGCTACTCCCCTTGCTGCCCTGCTAAATCTCTCATTCACCACTGAATCACTCCCCACAGAGTGGAAACATGCCACTGTCCTACCACTACCAAAAGGAGGTGACCCTTCCTCTGCTGCTAACTACCGCCCAATCTCCCTCCTCCCCACTCTCACCAAACTCCAGAAACACCTCGTACTATCTCAACTCTCCCACTTTCTCTCTAAAACTAACCTCGTCACTCCATACCAGTCCGGTTTTAGAAAAAGCCACTCCACCACCACCTTCCTACTAAGACTCATGGATTCCATCCTCTCTGGGATGGACACAGGACAAATTACATCTGCAATTTTCATCGACCTAGCCAAAGCTTTCGAAACAGTATCCCACTCCCTCCTATTATCCTGCCTATCAGGTGCTGGGTTATCGGTGTCGGCCACAAATTGGTTCAGAGCCTATCTACAAAATAGAATCCAATCTGTAAAAATAGCTGACTACACTTCCCCCCGCTCCCTATTACCACCGGCGTTCCCCAGGGCTCAGTCTTTGGCCCCATTCTCTTCTCCATCCTACTAAATGATCTGCCAAAGGCTTGCTCTACTACCTCAATCCACATGTACGCTGACATCCGGCCGGACCTATGAAGAAGTCACCTCTAATCTCCAGCCCGACTTCAACAAAGTACAACGCTGGTTTAACTCCAACCAACTCTCCCTAAATGCCAAGAAAACAGTCTCAATGACTTTCGGCATTAGACAGAGGCTATCCAGACTTACAACCCCTCTGATCTTCCGTACCCTGAATAACACTGTCCTTGAAGACGTGCCCTCCTTTAGGTACATGGGGGTTTGGCTCGATCGCCATCTTGTCTTTTCCACACACGTGGATGCCATCCTGTCAAATCTGTGCCCTAAGCTCAGCGCCCTCTATAGAAACCGCACTAGTCTCCCACTTCCTGTGAGACGTGAAATAGTCCTGAAAATTATTCTACCATCCTTCAACTACTGCGATATTGTCTACAGCTCTGTCCCCAAGTCCACCCTATCCAGACTGGATCCCGTCTTCAATGCTTTCTGCCGCTTCGCCCTTGATACCCCCCTCCCCCACCCATCACTGCGAGCTCTTCCATTTGCTGACCCTCCCATCCGTGAGCAACCGGCACCTACTTCACAGTGCTAAAATTGTTTCTAATTTCTGGCTCGGTTCCCTTCCGCCCTACCTCATCTCCTCCCTATCTTCCCTGCCATTCCCAGCCCACGGCCTCAGGTCTACTGACTCCAGGCTATTAGTAATCCCTCGCCGAAGGACCTCTGCAGGCCAATCGGCTTTCTCTTACCTCCTCCCTAAGCTCTGAAACGACCTGCCGGCCCAAATCCGCCATTCCTCCTCCAAACACTCTCTATCCTCTGCCCTCACTAACTTCTACGCACCCAATTGTACATGTCCCTGACCTCCCCCCCTTGCCTAATTCTCCCCCCCCATCTCCTCCTCACCTTATGCGGCCTGACCAGCGGCTTGGCCTTCGCCCAAATGACTGGTTTATAAATTGCCCTAAACAACCCATGCACTAACCTACTCATGGCACTTCTGCTATCCCCCTTCTTATTACCCCAACAACATCTTCCCTAAGTCAACCCTCTCATCTTTCCCTGTGTATACTGCCCAGACCTGTCACCTCTCCCTGGCCCCAAGCTCAGGCTTCCAGTTCTATCAGCCAGCTTGGTGCATTATACTTCAAACTAATCTCTAGACAGTAGGCACTTATGTAAGTATGAATAGTTCTAGATGTGTAATCAAGTATGTTATGCCACCCTCTTTGTGGCACATGTATGTAGTGTCTCCTCATGTAGCAAGTTTGTAAAGCCACCCTTAATTATGTAACAATTGTTCGAATTGCTTGACTCCAATGTTCAACCTATTAATTGTTTTGTGTATACCTCCTCCTTTGTACTCGTCGACTGTGAGATGAGCATCTTGTTGCTCAGTCTGCCTCTCCTGGTGAAACATTTTCAATAGATAAATAAATAAATAATTTTCACTTAGAAAATCTGTCTTTCACAACATTAGCAATAATATCACATTAAAGTTATTATCCATGTGCAAATTACAATTTCCCCTCTGAAGATTAAAGTGGTTTGTCATCAGGAGAGGAAAAAGGAATAATAATATAGTGGGTGTGAGACAGGGGGAAATCTCTTTAGAAAAATTCTTGAAGCAATCAGAATGTAAATAGGACTCTGAAGGGTTCGGATCTGACTACCTAGATTCCCTAACCAATGTATTGTAACCTGTATTCCCATATTCTTTAACAGAACTAAGAGCTAGCTAGTAGATATAAAAAGCAAATCCAGTATCTCACATCCAATAAAAATAAATTTGTCAACAGGTGCTTAGTCTGGTCGATATTCGTAAAGTTTAATGTCCAAATAACTTCCAAGTCAGTGTTCACTGTAGAAAGTTTCCGAGTCAGCCTACGCTTCATACATACAGCACTCTCATATAACTTAATACTTTGTAAGAAGGATATCAGGTTCTCCAAAATTAACATTTCATTAGTTGAGAATAAAGAGACAAGAATTTGCTGAGGAGATCCAGGAATATCTTTTAAAATATCATACAACCAAGTTTTTCTTTGTGATTTGAAGGATGGCTAGAATAGGACAGTACTATATGTTCTAAATCATCCAAATCCCTCCTTCCACATTTGCAAAATGGCAATTAAACATTCTCCCTAAGCTGTTTACAAAACAGAAAATTGTTTTTTTTTATGTAATTCAAGTCTTGCAGTTCAGTTTAATACTTCAGAGAGGTAAATTTCCCTTGAAAATACTTGTTTGTTGGACTTGTAAGCTACACAAAGTTTAGAACACTTTATTTTTGCCATGGCTTGCTGAGTCGCAATATCTCTGCTCCTTGTTTTTATTTTAACTGTGAAATATTAGCAAGGAATTCTGAAAATGTCAGTCAAAACATGTCCTAGACTTGTAGGATAAAGCTGTTGTTTAATGAAGTCAATATGTGGAAATTAAAAGGGACGCTGTCAGCCTTTTTTGGATCATGGTATTTCTAGGTAAAATCCCACATTTTATGACTGCTTATGTTCTCTAAAATTTACTGATGTTGCTAGTTGCTTTATCTGTTTCCTTTCTTAGTAGAACTGAAATGCGTGCTAATGGTGAAATTATAACCAACCTTGTTTTGTTTCAAATCTTTGATCTACTCATCACATTTTATTTAATTATGTATTTGATAACCGAGTGAGTACCATTTTCAGGCATGACCCGGGCTATCTATATGGCACATAGAAGTTCAAGTTTGAGCAAGAGAGATACAGTTGCAACCATAGTAAGCTAACACATAGTAAGCTAATACATGGAATTAAAGATGACAGAAACAACCTTGTCATAGCAAGCAACAAAACAATTAACAACAGACAATATCACTGTGGACACACAGCATGGACAAAAACTGAATAAAAGAATTTAGCATGCCATCTATCTGTAGCACTAACAGTAACAATCTTGACTTCTAATTTTAGGATTTGAGAGGATAGAGGTTAGGGATTAGCAGTTGCATGACATTTTGGATAGAAGTGGTTTTTGAAGTGTCTCTTGAAACTAGGGGGTGGCCCAAGGGTATGAAGCTCCTCTGGGACAGCATTCTAAAAATTAGGAGCAGCACTAGAGAAGGCTCTCTGTCCCATGTCCGTTTTAGACCTGCGGCAGACCAGAAGTCTGTATGAGGAAGACCTGAGGTGTCGAGAGCCTTGTTTGATCTTTAACAGTCCAGATAATGGGGATTTATCTCCTTCATGGAGAGATTTAAATATTAATGAACCCAACATTAAATCCCCGTGGGCCTGGTGGGAGAGCCAACCAAGGGAAGAGTAAAGGGAACAATGGTGGGTGCGGAAAGGGGCTAGGGTGATGAACCTGCATATGTTGTTATATGCTATGTTAAGATGATCGAGAAGTTGTGGTGTGGTTAGGGAGATGATGGGAGAACAGTAGTCCAGAAGAGGTGGAAGGGTACCCTTCCCTATGGTGAGCCTTACCTCCAGTGTCATAAGGTTTTTTATGTGGTAGCACACACCTAGTTGTTGGTTCACCCGTTTTACCAACTGGCCGATATGGTTTGCAAAGGGGGGAGGCAAATGTTACTCCCAGGTATTTGAAAATATTGACCTGCTGCAGTGGGGATTCATCAGGGGACTGTATGTTTAAGGACTGCATATGGTTTGAGGAGTATCTAGTGAGCCAGTACTTGGAGCCAAATAACATACTGTAGATTTAGTCTTCTTTGCATTGACTATAAGCCTGGGTGATGTGAACCAGTGAGCCGTATCAGCGAAATCCTTGGTGAGGGTTTGGGACAGTCTACTGGGGCAGTCGTCGCTGCTGAACAAAATGAGATCATCAGCATGCATGATCTTGCAGCAACCTGCTGGTTCCAAAAATGAAGGGTTTACAAAGGGTGAGTAGAGTAGGGGACCAAGGATGGACCCTTGGGAGGACTCTGATGTGGCCATGTAATTGGCTGGATAAGATCCCTCCAATGTGGACCATTTGTTTCCTATTAGAAAGGTAATTTTGGATCCAGCTTGATGAGAGGCTGCAGGAGGAAAGCTCATTGAGGAGGATGTCATGATCATGTCAAAAGCCTTAAAAGATCCACAAAGATGGCTCCCCGTGAGTCGTCCCCTATCCGCCTCTCTAAGTACATGGTCAGTGAATTGGGCAAGAGCCGTGGTGGTGCTATATCCCTTCCAAAACATTAGGATCCCCCCCAAAACAGTGCCGTCACTCATGATTCAGTAAGCTCCTCTCTTCCCACTGTATCATGAGTGGCTAGACCTATGCTGTAAAGATGCAGTGGGAGTTTTTCCAAGGGAATGTAAACAAACATGTTTTTGTGCGGTAACACCAGTATGGTAGGCAGTCTGTTGTTCACTTTTTAAAATAAAAATGGAATCAGCATCAACCTACCATTTACATAAACAATCTCCACAGAATGTGACCTATCATAAAATGTGTTTTTTAAAGTTGGGACATTCTGAGGCCTAAAGGGGTTGACAGTGTCCCTTTAAACCCTCTATGAGAATATGATATTGGTTCCTCAAGACACAGTTCCTGGAATCCAGTTTCTTCTATAGCTTGCCAGTCCATTAGAAATATTGCTATCCCTGAGATTACTGATGGTTCCAAAGAATGCTGTCTTAATTCACAGTGAAGTATATGGGTTGGAATACCATCTGGGAGTCCTAGTAAATGTCTATAATTTGCTAAGAATAATCTCTAGGGAAGAAAAATGTCCCATTCCCCATATCTCATAGGCCAATAATACTGCTGAGAATAATTTTGCATTAATTACAGATAAACAGCTTGAAACTGAATAACCCATGTAATTTCTCAAAAATCACTTTGTCCTATTAACTGATGTCTGTAATTTTTGTTTAATGTTAACTATGTATGTATTCCATTTGAAGTTTTTGGGTTTTTTTTCTGTACACTTTCTTTATGCACCCTACAGTCCAGGCATCCTTCCAAGGTACTCACTCGGCAAGGCCTCTACTCCCTGCCTGAACCCTTAAGCTACAAGCTTCCTCCCGAACACCCAGACAGGGTCTAGCCCCCGGATCACCCCAGAGGCAGGCCACACCCCTCCATGGCAGTCTTTCTGAAATTAGAGGCCTACCTGAGTGTTAGGGTCGGCCGTGGAGTCCCCTGGAATGCTGGGCCGGCATTGAGATGTGGGTCTGCCCCTGGAGTCACCATCATCTCCACAGTGCCATAGAGGGTTTTTCTAGTGTATTTCCCCCAGGAGTGCAATGGTGCAATGATGTTGGCGCAGCATGATGCCACAAATATCCATCACACTCCTCCCACGCATTAGCCCGAGCGTGTGTAGTGCCTCCGGCTTCCACCGGGGGCCACTACTTTGCTGGGCATGCCCTGGATCCCTTCCCAGGGAGAGGAGAGCAGTCCACCGGATGCTCGATCCTCTCCCTCCCCTGCCGACCCCTGGTGCCCGAACTCAGGTCACCGGCATGGCGTGGGATGTGACTTCCAGAACTTCAACCCTCAGTGCCACCGGGCTGGCCCATTTGAAGTTTTTGAATACCATAACCAAGATCATCATAGCTAGGTGCTGTTTTTAATCAAATTCTGTTGTCAAATAATTGGTATTTATGTGCATCTGATGCTCCAAAAACTACCATCTGGGTTTTGCTGTACTTTATTTTTCAATATTTTTCGTCACTTAGTTTAAAGAATTCATCCAGTTTTCTCTGCAGTCCAAGCAGTGATGTAGAAATTAATACAAAGTAACTTGCATAAGCCAGTAATGAAACTGTTTTGTCCACTACTCTAGGTGGATGAGAGACAGGATTGTGTAACTGTTCTAAGATATTGTTAATGTTTAAATTAAATAATAACAGTGCTATTGTACATCCTTGGTGTACCACATGTTTGTTTTGATTGAGCTGTTAAGATTTCCTTCCACATTATATTGGATTTTTGACTATGTTTTTGTGAAGTTCAATTATTATCTAATAGCTGTCTATTCCAGTGTTCTATAAGGTGGCCCCTAATGTTCTTGACTAATGTTTTCAAAAGCCATCTTTAAATCTATATACCGTAGCAGCAATATAACTTCTCTTTTTTGATTTTGACAAATTTATTAAGTGGAACAGAATCAAACAATCCTGTACCCTGTATTGTTGGGTTTTTTTAATCTGTTTTGAGACTCATCCAAGATTTGTTTTCCTTCCACCCAGGTCTCCAAACCACCAAACCGACTTTATTTATATAGCACCTTTCAAATCCAAGGTGCTGTACATAAAAACATATACACAATAATAAAAATTTTGGCAAACGTTAAAACATATCAACCATGACTAAGTAAAAGCTAAGCTAAATAAATATGTTTTTAAACCAACCTTAAAGCTATCGACGGTTGGGCATTCTCTCAACCAACGAGGTAGAGAATTCCACAGGGTTGGTGCTGAAAAAGCAAAAGCACGGGATCCTGTCTTTAATCGAACCCTGGGAATCTCCAGCAATCCCTCGTTGGCGGAACGGAGAGGACGGAGGGGGCAGTAGGGAATCAGGAGATCTTTCAGGTAACTGGGTCCCTGATCATGTAGGGCTTTAAAGGTTAGTAAACCAACCTTAAAGGTGATCCGCCACCAAACAGGCAGCCAGTGCAGTTCGTGGAGCACAGGCATAATATGACTGGTTCTAGAAGTCCCAGTCAAAAGCCTGGCTGCCGCGTTCTGCACCAGCTGCAGGCAGCAGATATCACAACCCCAGGTAGTCCTAGGTAGAGGGAATTGCAGTAATCAAGACGGGTAGTGACAAAGGCATGGACCAATGTTGGAAGATCACCTGGAGGAACCAGGTGTTTCACCTGGGCGATATACCTCAGATGGTAAAAAGAGGATTTGATGACAGCTGACACCTGAGCTTTTAGGGTCAGACCGTCGTCAAAAATAACGACCAGATTTCGCACCTGATCGGAGGTAGAGAGTGGTATACCACCAAGTGACAAACCTGATGGTTGTCCAGCTCCCAAACCCACCCCCAGATGACCTGGGTCCACTACCAACACCTCAGTCTTATCCGGATTCAGTCTCAGCCAGCTGGAACTCATCCAAAGTCTGATCTCCGCAAGGCAGTTTCCAATCTTTTAAGCATGATCCTTATGAAGAATTTTTGAGTATCAATCAGATGTATTGACCAATTCATTGAGGATCATTTAATTAACCCTTTTTATGAATTGATATTTCCAGCCCAGGATGATGGAAAACTGTATTCTGTACCACATAATTATATAGGAAATGCAACAACTGAATCTGCCAGGAAGGAAAATAATTATTTCTGCTGTTATTCTATCTGGGCCAGGAGCCTTATTGAATTTAGTAGATGTTATACCTTGTAGTATTTCTTTTAGTGTAAAATATACAGTAGAAGCCACTTACAGTAGTTGGGACACAGATAATCAGATGTCCTCTTTTTTGGGACATCCTACCAGGCACCAGTTAAGTGGCTGTGTTATCATGTGGATGATGTCAATGGTTAAATGGGATGCCCTGCCATTTTATTGCAATGATTTTCTCCCTGATAGACATGCCCTGACTTGTCCATTATGCTAATCCCTTGCTGATCCCCTAATATGCTGTTATACTAATCCTTTTGTAATACCTGTTGCCGCACCTGAATAGGTGTAAAACTGCACTCCTAAATCACATCACTCTCCAAGTCTGCCTGCCTTCTACCCTCCTATGCTCTAACCCCCCAAACTTTCAGTCTCCCAGATGAGACAGCAGAGCAGAGCAAGAAGGAAAGTGAGAAGAGTGAGCACAAGGTGTGTTTTGTTTTTTAAACAGAGACAGTATACATTTTCATGTCACCAAGCCTTCACATCCTGTGTGGACACTAACAGGAGTGAGAGAATATGCAAGAGCCATGGTGAGCCTATTCTTTTTTTTCACAGACTATGCTGGAGCGTGCAAAAGCCATAGTGAGACATGTTTTTTTTTCCCCACAGACCACGCTGGAGCAGAGCTGAGGAAACTGTGAGACCCCCCCCCCCACCACGAGCTTTCCATCTTCTCGATACTCAATGAGAGTGAGTAAAAGCCCTGTTGAGCCATGTTCTTTTTTTTGACAGTGCTTACTTTCACTTGCTGTTTCACACACACTGTCTCCCTGCCTTCTATCTCTCCTATACTCTATCCAAGTGAGCAAGAGTCCTGTTGAACCATGTTTTTTATTTTAAAGCAGAGCTTGCCATCATTTTCATGACCACGTCGGACTGCGAAACTGCAAGGTATGGGGGGAGCAGTCAGGGAAGTGAGTGAAGACAGAACAGCAGCTGAACTGTGTTTGACATAAGCCATTTCAATGGCATCTGATTAATGGAACGGTCGCTTAATTGGGATAAAAAGCCTGCCACCAAGGCATCCCGATTAAGTGGCTTCTACTGTATTGGGTTTGGACCATGAAACTGTGATAAGGACACTCTTAAAACGTCAATCACACTGTAATGTAATTCCTTAGGAATGTCAAAATACATCTTACTAAAGTTTTTTTTTCCCGTTGTTTCAGCTGTCATATACTTCTAAAGAATTTGTTATGAATTTGTGCCTCTTGCTACCAAGTGCCAAAATTCTTTTGTGTTCCTCTGTGTAACTGCATTCCTCAACTGAGTCCATAATTTCTCTTGATATTTTACTCTCTCCACTTTTAAGACCATATTATTATCTTTTCCTACATGGATTAAGCATTTGAATATTAGACTTTGTTTTATTTTGCCTAACCCTCCTTAGTTCTTTAGTTATCTTTTTTCTTCTCTTGTCTACATATTCCATTAAACCATTCACTGTGCTTATTATATGAGATTTTATTATGATACAATGGGGTGCCACATAAATCATTAAGCTATCCCAATCATGTAGTGGGTTATTATTATTATTTAAGGACATTATAATGTCCTTGAAAGTATTTAAATCAGAAAAACACAAAAACTGTTCCATGGTCTCTAGATTTCCAGATGTCCATTGGATTCTCCTAAAATGTATAATGTTTAATGATCTCTTTATTAAAGTGAAGTAGCTCTGAAGAAGATTTGGTATAGTTTATCATTATTATGAGTTTAAGATGTGGAGATTGAGGTTGATACATAACTTTTAGATCCAAGATTTTATAAAGAGCATTTACATTTACCATAAACAGATCTATCTGTGGAGCTCTATTAAATGAATGAAAAGTATAATGTCCTACATTGCCCTCCTTGGTTTTTCCATTTATATCATTAAGTCAAGATTAGAAAGTAAGGAGTATAATAATTTGCCTGTATTATTACATTTGGTATCCACTGATTTTCTAAGTCTGGATAATGAAGGGTTCATGGATGTAATTTTATCATTGTTTTCTGAATCATTATGTCTGTTCATTAGTTCTCATAAATTAGGTGGGTACTTTGTATTTAGGTCTCCTCCACCCACCCACCCCACCCACCCCCACCCCCAATCACAATCAGGATATAGCAAGAAGATAATTTAAATTTTGTACTAATGCTGTCCATATTTCATTATAATCAATCTGCAGATTCTTAGGTGGCAAATACACATTGAGGAATACAGCATCTTGATAGACACCTATGATCTTAACTGCTAATAGATAATCCGTTTATAGTGTATGGCCAGACATTGTTACTGTTAGAATTCCATGTGGTCTAAAACGTTGTTCTGCTTTAGTAGTGATGTCCGTAGTGCAGCAGAATGACTTTTCATTCTGCTGCACTACGGATGTCACAAAAGAATGACCAAGAGCTAAAACGCAAGTAGGCAGTTGATTCTGCCTGGCCCTGCGGTCCCTTGCCTACGACTGACATCCATGTTTAAAAAAAAATGGACTGTACTTACAAGCATACAGGTATAGCAGTTTGAAGTATAGACATACTTGACCCCTTTTTTTGCATTTTAGTTTACTCAGTGTTCCCCCTCGAGTTAATGTGGTGGCATGGTCAGGATTCTCTGCTAGAGTGAGCAACAGGAGGGTTTGGAGCCACTGTGAAAAGATAACATAATTTCTCCTTCCCTGCTCCCATTTTGTGTCTTCACAGCTACCGGACACCGCAATGGTAGAGCGTATAACTCCGTGGCAACCAACCGAACTCAGAACACTTGGGACATTTTTTTTGTTTGTTCCTGTATTCAGTCACTAATGAATGTGTTTTTCTGGCATAAAGTACTGTACTTAGTAAAGTTGCAGTTTGTGTTAAAAACATTACCTGTTTGCTTTGTGCTTATTTTGTGGAAGTGCAACGTCTGGCCATACACTATATAGAACAGTGTATGCTTCGGTATACACAACAAGGCTAATCTCAACCTTGTGGTTACTATGCCAACCAAGGGACTTCTTGAGCTGCGCTCTCCAGGTCATCCAGTCGGCACAGTAACAACTTGGTTGAGAATAGCCTTGTTGTGTATAGTGAGGCATATACTATCCTATATGTATTTCCAGTTCTTCTGTGACTAATTTATTCTGCAGTTTACCACCATTAAAAGTCCCATTTGACCTCTTCTTATTTTTTTTTTTTTACTTGGTATAAAATATTTCATACCCCTGGAATTCAGGTGTGCCCATTGTCCACCAGGTTTCCTGCCACATAATTATATCTAAACTTTGTATAAATTCCGTGCATTGTTTGTCAGAAAACTTGGTTGTAAGACCATCAATATTCTATGATAAAACTTTCCAATACTTTATTTTATTATAAAAAGCATTCTCTTGCCTATTCACTGAGTCAAGTCATTTATCAGTTATGTGTCCTGGGGAGAAAATCTGATTTGGCTTATTAAATAACCATGTAGCGGAGCATCATCTTACAGAATATCAATGGGAATGTTACTTAGTGGCTGTCTTACAATGATTTGTTCATTGAAGGCTGTATCAAATGCCATTATATGAATCCTTAAGATATCCAGGAGATCTGCTTTATTCAATAAATGATGTGCAGTCTCTAGTTCTTTAAAGTATACTGTATGTCTGTCTCTGGGAAATTATTACATTCAAACACTATGTTAATCCAAGATACTGTGTCCCTTTCCAATTTTGTTTGCAGCATTCATTTAAAAAATTGACATAATAGAGCTGGCCCGGTGGCACAGAGGGCTGAGGTGCTGGACGGCTTACCTCTCGTCACGCTGGTGACCCAGGTTCGAAAATGGACTTGGGTCAGCGTGGAGCCAGCATGGGGGGGGGAGGTGAGAGCAGGACTGAGCAGCCATAGGGCAGCTCTCCTCCCTCAGGGTGGTCGTCGCCCCCCCCCCATACTTCCACTGCCACAGGGCAGAGGTCCGGTGGCTAGTGTAGGCAGGAGGGGGCGGCAAGCCATGGAGGGTGTCTCAAGCTGTAGCGTGTGCATGCCTCCACATGCGTGCGCCCAGCCGAGAATGGGGATGGGTGAAAACAGGGAGAAAATACCCCCAAAAAAGTATTAAAAAATGGCATAATGATTTCTTCGTCTTTCTCAGATTTTCCTCTCTAGGAACTTGCCACCCAAACATGACAACTGATTTGGAGTATGGTTTTATCTGTGATATACTTTTCATTGAGGCTTTAAATTGCAAAATCCTTACAACTCTCTCAGTTATTTGCAGAACTCCTTGATCCCCCTCCAGTTCTAAGACGGTTTGTATTTCAGCAATCTGCTTGTTATTTCCCAGTCCACTTCTTGTGGAATAAGGCTTGAGAGTAAATTCCATCCTTGCCAAATTATCTTGTTTGTTCCAGATCTTAGTTACATCCTGTAGTTAATTAAAATATAGGCCTATATTTAAATTAGTTATGTCTACTGCAGTAAACAAGTGTTCCACTTTATATAAGGTATTAGGAGATTCTATGTGTCAATAAATATTTACCCTTCTCCATTAGGGATTTGTTATTCTCATGTAGACTCCGTGAAATTCCATTCACCTCAAATTGATATTTCTGGCCGTGATTGGCTCTTCTTGAGTTAACTCTGGGCAAATTGTTTTAAAAAAGCTGGGTATTGCAGCTCAAGTCCTATACCCTTAACCTTCTTTCTCTTTTCCTAGGAAGATAAGGCAGCATTCATTGAATCCAAAATGATTAATATCTGTAACTATGTTTGGTAACCTAGTTACCTTTACAATTCCTCTATTGCAACTGTTTATGTGGAATAAATACTGTATTTGATCTTTAAGAGCTTCCTGTGTTTTATTTTCAGTTTTCTTAGGTCCATTTACTGTAACCAATGCCAATTTATCCCATCCAGGAGAGCTACAAGTAGGTTTGGAATGGTCCATCTTTGAGACATCAGTGACTAATAATAATGAGCTAATAGGAGGCATCTCTTAGGCTTCTTTCACCTGATGCATACCACTTATTTGTTTTTGTGCTCTTGTAATCTTAACTACTTGAGGTTTCATGTCTCTAGCTATTTTATATTGGGCACAGGGTCATAAAGTCGTGTGCAAAAAACAGCTAAAGGAAAAACAGTGTATACAAAATAGCTAACACAAAAACAGCTAACAGACAAATGGCTGCACAGGGAAACAGTGCAAGCAGGCCCACATGAGGCGGAGAGAAAGCAAGAGGTAGGACAATGGACATGAGTGCAAATAGTGTTTATTGGTGCATGTAAGGCAAACCACACAGTGCAACAGTGACAGTGAACATAGTCAAACCCCCCCAGCCCCCAACAGCACAGTCATGTTAGACCTGGAGGGACAGGTTAAAAGCTATGCCACGTAGGTACTCCACTGTGGACTGCTGACCATAGGCCCCCAACAATGGTAGCAATCCTCCTCCCGGCATCCTTATAGTGCCTCTTAGCGGTCAGCACCTTGATCCCAGCAGACAGCTGGGAAAGCTTCAGAGTGGTCTGCTGCTCCTCAGCCCTCAGTGCCCATATGAACCACCACAGATTTGGATGACACACCCCCATGTGTGTGGTGAACCCCCTGTGCCAAGCCTCCATGGCATTAGTAGTCTGGAGTGTACCATCCCGTATGGCATCATATACATTCCATGTGGCGATGTCCTACAGAGGCCTGTGCCATGCTGAATGGCCCATAGGCCTACCCACCCAAGTGTCCTCAAAGTAGTCCATCAGCTAGAATAACAGGTCACCATTGGCCTTCATGTACTCCATGTCACACAGTGTGGTGCAGGCATCAGCGATATCTGCAGGTGGCACAAAGGCCAGTGCTTCAACCATACAGGCATGGAGTGCAAACTCAGGGTCCTCTGTGTAGCGGGCCACGAACCCATCAATCTATTGGCAAATGGTGCCACACCACCTAGGCCACGTGGAAAAATCAGCCTTGCTGGTGGCTGCCAGGGAAATACGTTGGCAAAGGCCTGCACGGCCATAAGTTCAAAGTCCGTAAGGATAGATGCAGGTACGAGACCAGGGCAATGAGACTTCACCTGCTGGAATGCAGCTGTGTATGCAGCGGTGGTCTAGGAACTCATAAGCAGATGAGCGGCTAGGAATGTTGTGCCCTCCAGCAGGCCAAGGATCATATACAGCTGCTGGAACAGTGGTGGGGTGATGCTGAATGTCCCATCCACAAGTATAGTAGTACATCCTTCCAATTGTGCCAGCATGGACCGTGCAGCAAACACCAACAGCCTATTGTCTCCTGGGCCACTGTCATGCAGGAGGAAGGGGACACCTGTCTCTGTCGACATGTACTCAGGGGATATCACAAGCTGCTGCAGGGTCAATGGTTGCAGTGGTGGCCTGTGTGCCACTGTTCTGGCCCTGACACAGGTCCGCTTAATGTGAGGCAATGCAGGCAGTCATCCCATGACAGATGTAGGTACACCCAATGTGCAGGCTGCCACCACTGCACAGCATGGCTCATTGGTGCACTGGGCACAGTCTTTCACCGATGCCATGACCTCCTTGGCTGTGATGTCCACGGTGTCTGGGACATGGTTGTGTCCACCCGCGTTGTGCACCACCTCTTTGGCCCTCATAGGCACACGTGCCATGCACATCGCCTTCTCGTACTCCACATACTTCTAGTAGGTATGCTCATTGTGCACTCATTCACAATGGTACAAGTACTCCACGTGGTGAAGTAGGGACTTGCCCTTCTGGCTGAGAATGTACGTCAGAGGCATCCTCACACATGGACAACCTCCACAGAGTGAGTACCTGACTACACAATGTGCTCCCCTTATGGAGCCCCCAATGTGGGCCTGATTGGTCACACCTGTTGCCAGATGTACACACACACCCTTGCAGCACCTGGTGCCTGTTGACCCTGGTGGAGTGCACAGAGGCACTGGGGCAGGGAGCGTCGGTACACAACAGGGTGCAGGTGCACACCATTGTGTGTGCATGGAGTGTGGCCCGTCCCACCCACCACAAAGTACTTAAGGACAGAACTGACACCGTCCCCCCCCCCAACCAAGCCGTGCAGCACTCGGGGGAGGCACAGCAAATATGCAGGTGTGATCCTGTGGTGGGGCTGTGATCCCTGGTGCTGTGGCCCATGCTGACTGGTGGCACATCCCCTTGCACTGCAATGCGCTATCAGTGCCACATGCACATCGCCCCCCCCGCCCCGCGACAGTCCATGATGGACCTCGCATGTGTCCCTCCAGCCTGTGAAGGTTCAGCGCTACAACTCATGACAGCTGCGGTCATGGTATTGGACCCTTTGCTCAGCATACACTGGTACACTGTGCTATCGCACTGCCAGCACTCAAACGGCTCAATGCCCTGCAGTACGGTGGCCAATGCTACTCAACGCCGCCGTGATGGGGTCTGTGGCAGACCCAGGGCCACACCACTGTGACCCACATCCAGATGGCTGCACACAGCGGCCTACTTGTGCCCTCTGAATCCTGTGGTTGGCCTCTGATGGCCATGTCACCCACCCATGTTCTGGCACGCCCAATGACATTGGCCCTGCCCCTCCTGCCAACACTGTGCATGGTTATCCATGCCCCTTGACCCTCCCCCCCAGTGTTCCACTGTTGGGGCTGGTGTTGCATGCCGGCCAGGGTACCACAGGCTGGGCTGCCAGGCCCTCGTGCAGGCTAGCACTGTCGTCCAGGCTGCAGTGTGGGTGTCCCTGCCACCGCCATGCGGGCCCCATGGTGCAGGGTGCTAGCAGGCAGATGTGTACACATGCCATGACAGAGGGCACCTGGTACCCAGCCTTCTAATCTGTGGTATGGCTTGACAGGGTGGCCCACAGTTCTGCTTGTGTCTTCAGCACTACTGGTCTACTGTACGTTGGGATGTACAATGCATTGGCCTACAGTGCTGCTGGACCCAAAACAGTGTACCCTTCCTGTCCATATGGTTCTGTTGCTGTTTAGTGTTGGTTTCCAATAAAACAATGTAAGCCCAAGCCATTAAACAGTGTACTCTTCACTGAATCATGTCCGTGTGGTGTGTGCAACAGGTGACTGGTTGGTGGATGGCGAACAGTGCTGTCTGTGGCGGTGGTAGGATGTGGGATTTGAATCACCGTTGATGGAGATTATTGTGGCTTTCTGGCGTGCTCACACCTGCTGTGCCATGGGTGCTGCTTGGCAGAGTAATCGTCTCCTGTGTGACTTGTGTGTGGGCTGTTTCATGCGCACACAGCACAAGCAGGGGGATCCCCCCCAGAAAGAAGACACAGGAGCTGGGGTTGTCTGTTGACAGGGTGGGATTTCCTGTCTTTTCCCTGCTCCATGTTGCCATGCCTGAATCCGTCCTGCACCATGTAGCCCTGAGCTGTTGCGTCATGCCGTGTGTATTCATTGCATGGTGTGGAATTGCGTTATAGCTTTGCCATGCACTCTTATGATACCTACTTATGTGCTGTTCTGGTATGCACTTTGATGTGCCATGTGCTGCTCCACATATGCGCTGTAGTCCTTGCGCTGTTATGGGTGCACTATATTGACCCAGTAGGTTTATTTTGTCCTTTTGTATTCATACTTCCATTTCAACTTAACCTTTTTTCCTTCATCCTTATTCTGCATTCCTGTACCTCTATTTTTCTTTTTGAGTTTGCATTTTCTCCCAATATTATTAGAAGTCTGTGTGTCCACTAACTCAGTTATCTCCTCTCTGTTGAAAGGTGGTGGTAAAATCACTTGGATACATTTATTTTGTTTTAAATTTGATCCTGGGACTTCTCTTTTTACTCTTAAGCAGGGAAAATACTGTAACCTAGCTCATTCACACAAGCCACAGGGGTGTCAGTCCAACCGCACACCTAACCCAAACTATTTTTTATTTTTAACCAGGAGAGACACACTAAGCTGAAAGCTTGTTTACAGGTGTGACCTGGGAGCACAAGGAAGTTAAGTCACTTACTCAGGGTCACACAGTATGCAAGTGGGGGCTGTAGGATTCAAACCCAGGTCTCCAGGTTTGCAGCTCAGGGTCTTAAACCACTGGTCTATACTGCCTCCTAAATACATGTAGAGCAACAGTCAATGCAACCAAGAACTATTTTCTCTCCAAACCATGTATTTCTTTAAAAATGAAAAACAACACCAAACCACTTTTTTAATCTTTTATTTTTAAATTAACGATTTTATAAGCAGAATAATACACCAGAGTGCACAGTCATAGGAAATAAACGTACTTATCAGTTAAAGTATGGATAACCCTTTTGATACTTACAGCTAGCTCTGCCACTATTTGGTGTCCAGGGTAGGCCTTTCTAATCTCACAAGAGACCTGATGGGATTAGCAAAATTTTCTATTGGGCAGTTCAACTGAAACAGTAAGGGGAATACATCTCCCAGCTGTATCAAATATTTTCATTAGCTAAAGCAAATCCATCAGAGAGAATATGTAGAACATGGGAAGAGGAACTGGGCTCCCCCTCTCCCAAGAAGATTGGGAAAAAAATGTGGTTTAAAGACCGGGAACTCTTGGCATCATTAAGACTGAGAGAATTCTGGTGGAACGTGGGTGTTCACTTCTTTCATGTTCCTATGATCATGCAGCACTTTGGCAGTCGGGGCCTACCCCGACTGCTGAAGGAACTGAGGGCAAACTGGTACACACTCTCATATATTCTGGCATTGCACAAAAATAGTAGCTTTCTGGTCAGACATTCAAGTAGAGCTCGATGCCATCTGGGGCAAGCAGCTTCACCACAGTTTCCAACCAACGATCCTAGGAGTCACACTCGCAGATGCAAGCCCTCATAAATGGAAACAACTGTATGCATTGATGTGTATGGTTGCAAGTAAATGTATAACAGCTCAGTTAATCCCAACTGTCCTGACAATGGGGGAGTGGAGAACTAGATTTTGAGAGGTACAAAGGATGGCATGATTAACAGCTGAACTGCATACAACAGTGGAAACGCACACTGAAACATGGGCTCCATGGGAAACATGATATAGAGCAACCTGGGTCCCAGCTAGTTGAAGTCAAATGGAAAAGAGAGAGGGACCAGAATATTATTCCTTTGTTATGGAGTTGCCCTAAACCCCCCCTCAGGAAAAGGTCAGGGTAAATAACTCTCTCAGTCACCACAGACTCCCCTCCCACAATTTTAAGAATCAAGAGGATATCAATGTATAAAAAAAAAAAAAAAAGCCAAGAACAGCAAATTAAGTTTAGGCACAAAAGTTTTCTTTTTCTTGTTTCCATGTTTATTGTTTCATAGACTTGAGGTTTCCTTAAAGATTATTGTAAAGGGAAACTTAAAGGAGGTATCACTATATCATTGCTTAATACAACCTGAATTGTTGGTAACCTGACCATGTCCAACACTCCTAAACAGGTGTACCTAATGTCAAAACAATGAACAGGCAAAGCTGGGTAAAATATAATAATTTTGTAAATTATTGTATATGTGAAGATGTACAATGTCTGTACTGTTGTGTCCTGCATTTACTTATAAAGCTGAGTTTAAGAGCTAGTGTACTGCCTGGAAACTGCCTGCAATTAATTGTAACTTTCACATATTGTCAGCTATCACTTCTTATATCTCAAGTATTTTTTCTTTTCTGTTTGCTAATTAGAAGATTTTGCCACCTGGCAGTGCTGGGGTGATGTGTGGAGCAGCATTCTGTTTGGAGGAAAAAAAAAGTCAATTCTGTTCCTCCCACTACATCAAGACTGAGACCACACTGACTATGACATCACTAGTAACCAGTAAGAACCATTTCTCACTGCCAGGTTTCACGTTCACATGAAGCAGCAGGGACTGCCTCTCCCTGGTTACTAGTGTCACAATTTCCTGCATTTTGATTGGTAGCTTGTGAGAGTCACTGCTCAGGCTATAAGGATTTTGGTGCCTCAAGGTGTTTGGTCTTATTTCTGAAGATGTAGTGGGAGAACAGAGCTGACTTTTGTTCTCCTTCAGAGAGAGTGCTGCTCCACACATCACCCCAGTACTGCCAGGTGAAACATCTTCTAATTAGCAAACAGAAAGAAAAAAATACTTGAGATATAAGAAGTGATAGCTGACTGCATCTGAAAATTACTATTAATCCCAAGCAGTACACTAGCTCTTTTAAGAAAAAAGTATGGCTAACACAATTCCCATAAAACTAGTTCAGGCAATTGTCCAAGGCTGTGTGTGGGTGCTAAGGAGTGGAATGACTGCCACTGTGTGTTTACAGTCACCTCCCTACCAGTCGGTAGCATTCCTTGTGAAGTGCTTCCAGATACAATGTGTATGAAAAGCATTATATGCAGTATAAGTGAGGTGAGACCAAGATGACTGAACTGTGGGTTGCTTAGTCAGTTTCACTGTTGAGACCAATATGGATTACAACTTTATAGCTCTATAATTTTCTGCTTAAAATAAGTGACAATTAGAAAAAAAAATAAATTCTTCCCAGTAAACCTGACCTGAGTAATGGCAGTGGTGAGAGCTCCGGTGAGTCAGCTACCCCACAGGCACAGACTATCTCATCTCAGGCTGTTAAATCAAATATTGGGGGTACATCTTCACAATCAATTTCATTTAGTAGCACAACATTACCTTTTATCAGTGCTGACATTGAACTTAAAGAGTATGAACTGGATTTGCTCAGTAGAGCTACTGACAAACTATTAGCTTGGACTAAAAGATAAGACTGTAAATTTGAATCCCTTGCTCAGACAACAGAGTTTCTGCAGATTTACTTAAAAAGTACTAAACAGAGAGGTGCAACTTGTAAAAAGACTTTGGAAAAAACTGTTGAACTCCATTCTCACTCAGACTGATGGATGTGAGCAAAGATTACAGATGCTAGAGTCCACAATGCAGGCAGGGGTGACGGGATCCTTTACCACAGTACTATACCAGTAGGAATATTGAGCAATTAGAAAATCAGCCATGCTACCTTAATTTCAGAATGGTTGGGATACCAGAAACTTCTAATGGTGATTTTTCCAACAGTGAGAGATAGGGTTAAACATTCTGATAGCCACCTTCTAGCTGACAACTTACCCCTGCTTGTAAAGGCCCAGAAAGCCCAAGCTTCTGACGTTAAGTCACACATGTCCCAAATAGTCTACGCCACTTGCTTCTAAAAAAACCTGCAATCTCAGCTACCTTGGCATTTCAGCCTGACAGATTTCATACTTGGTCTGGCTAAATTAAAAAGGGGCTGCTGGAATACAAAAATGTTCACTATTTCATTTTTCCAGACTACTTTCCAGAATGTTCTTATCTTGGTGGCAGCCCTGCTTTTGCAGAACTCCCTTACCTATCAACTGAGGAGTTCTACCTCAGTTGAGCAGTTTAAAAAAGGGCTGAAATCCCACCTATTTGCCGTGGCTTACAATTTAGATTCTTAGTAAGAACACAGTCTCTATATTTTAATTATGTTTTGATTTAAATGCATATTTATTATTGGTTCTATACATGTTTTAAGAAACTCTCTGATCACAGATGTGCTACTGCTGTGTGTTTCTTTCTCCTCGGTCAGTTCATGTTGTACAGGATATACTTTATATGTATACCAGTTGATTAAAGAGCTAGCAGTGTCAAAAATGTTATTTAATTTTAAAGCGATCAGATGTTACAGTACTTTTTATTTCTAGAGTATACCCTACAGGAGAGGAGTGAGAGTGTGGACATGGCAGAGACCGGGTGAACAGGGTACAGGAGGGGAGTCTACTTAATGAGGAAGTGCACCAAGACAAGAGGCCATGCGATGAATATGGAAGGGGAGAAATTTGGGACAGATGTGAGGAAGTACTACTCCTTTGAAAGAGTGTTAGAAGCACGAAACAGTCTGCCAGCAGAGGTAGTGGTGGCAAAAACAGTGGGGGTCTTCAAGCATGCATGGGATAGGTATAGGGGAATACTGGTAAATGCACAGGGGGGGGCACTGGAAACCAGTCAAGGTCTGTGGAGACAAAATAGGCAGGGAACCTCTGAGTAGACTGGGTGGGCAAAGCCGTCCTTTTCCGCCAAAGAATTCTAAGCTTCTATGTAGAATTTATTTTCCATTTGCTTATTAAAATGTTTTCTAACTGATGGTATTTGATGTGATTTAAAGAGCAGCACTTTACGTGAAAACTGACATAGCTAGTACAGTTCCTCTTCGTACCTAATCAAGATTATGATCTCACTTACTGTGACATTACATGTGACTGCTCTTGCAGCAGGTGACTGGCTCCTCTTGGTCAGTCATGATGTCACAGACAGCAAGATCAGAGGACTGATAATGTATGAGGAGGAACAGAACTAGTTATGTCAGCCTCCAGGTAGAGTGCTGCTCAACACATACCACCAAGTACTCTCCTGTAGAAAACCTTCTAATTAGCAACTAGAAAAAGAAAACAAAATACTTCAGAAATAAAATAATAATTAGAAAAAGGGAAAAGAAGAAACAGCTGTGATATAAGAAGTAACAGTTCACTGCATTTGAAAGTTAATGTTTCTTTCAGGCAATACGCTAGGGGCTAGATTTTCAAAAGGTTCAGGGACAAAGTCCCAAACCGCAGCAACTGATACATCACAAAATCACCACACCTGCGGAGATTTCTATTTTCAGGCCATGCTCTGTACAGGTGGCAGGCACAGCCGCAGGAGATGTTACACCCAGTCTCACCAGGTATAACATTTCAGTGCAGCTATGCCGAAAAAATGGCTGCAAGCTGCCATAAATTGGGGGGCCAGTCATAAACCGGTGCCCGCTCTGAAAATATGGCAAATGCAGGGAAAAGTGCAGCTCTGTAAGCGAAGCCCCACTTGCAGCAGTTTATCCCCGTACCTATGCCAATTTCAGACAGGCTGAAGATCCAGCCCTAGCTCTTCATATAAACAGTTAAAAGGAAAAAAGGAAACCGATAGATTAATTCTTCTTCTAAAAACCAGCTGAGGCACCCATATATTCCGTAACTCCCACACCCCCTGTCGTGTTTTACCCTTTGCATAATGGCATCTGCCTTTCAACATACCATACATCAATATTTGCTTAGAATTCACCCAGTGTGACATCAGAGATCACTTTTTATGAACATATAGTACGGGCTTCTATGATATTGCTCATGGGTATGGGGGATTCTCTACAATATACCTGGCAGCACGTTTCTGTTTTCAGAGTGCTCGGTGTACAGTGAGTGTATAACATGCAGACAGCTGCAGCTCAAACACACATTTCCTTCCATAAGATAGTGACAGAGGATTAGGGGCATGCTATCTCTCCATCTCTATTGATGAGACCAGGTGCAATCCAAAATAAGTGCAGGCAAAAGTCCAGGAACTGATTCCACATAGGAAGAAGGTTGCAACTCTACATATTGTAAGTAAGAAATAAAGCATAACAGGGTTATGCTATTTTGGATAATGGCATGCCTCCAGAAGTGAGGTGGGAGGCAAAGTCGAGTGCCTGACGCACCTAAGAAGTGCTGTTATCCCACAACAACGCGCACCCTGGAGTTCCTTATTGCAACTGTAAACTGGTTCCACTGATTTTTACTTTAAACACTGAATAATGAGGTTCAGAAAGAAAAAAAATACTCACCATAGTAATGTTGTTTCTTCAAAAGGGATCTCTCACTATGCTTAACAATGGCAATCACTCCCCTGGAACAAGCTGCCCCAGAAACATAGAATTTTTATTTTTTATTTTTTTTATTTATTAGATCATCGGTTTACAGACCTTTGAGTCAAAGACTCATTTACAAAGGCACCTCGTCAAGACAGCAATACACCACAGCAAACAAAACATTTTATGCTAATTATGGAATCCAGAATGAAATTCAAAACTCTGCTGTGTGGTCATGCTCACCTCTGCCCTCTAATGGCACATTTATTTCTCAAACGGTAGTGAGCAGTGACCACTAAAAGTAGCTAAATGGCTATCAAATTATCCAGTAAAAAATCGCTAACAAAAGTTTTGAAAAAAAACTTTACACTATGAGAAACAGGTCAGCATTAATGATCACCAAGAATCTGTTGTAAAATTATGTCACAAGCAATGCTCAAGCAAATAAAGAGAAAAATTATTCTTGTGAGAACCTTTTCCAGGTTCTGGAAGGGGAGGTAGGACTGGGATTAAGAATAGTGCGGGATCCCTTTGGAAGAAACACCATTACTATGGTGAGTAATTTTTTCTTCAAACCCCAGGAATGCCTCACTCATCTTTAACAATGGTAGACTCCAGCACAGTACCGTGGGAGGCTGGGTACAGAACCCATTTAGGGAAATGGTTCTGCAAGACAGCAGTGCCAAAGCTGGCATCCATCCTGGAATGACTATCCAGACAACAGTGTTTTGCAAAAGTGTGTACCATCCTCCAGGTAGCTGCTTTACAAATCTCCATAATGGAGACACCCCGAATGCTGCCACAGAGGCTGAGGTACCCCTTGTGGACTGGGTTCTAATGCCTTCAGGCAGAAGCTTGCTTGCTTTGCATAACAGAACTGAATGCAATCCACTATCCAGTGAGAAATGGTCCTCCTGGAGGCTGGTTTCCCCCCTGACCTACCTCACCATAGGTGACCAATAGCTGGGTGTTTGTGGACTTGACAATCATTGTGCATTCCAAGTAGTATTCCAAAGCTCTGTTAACATCCAGGCTATAAAACGTTTGTTCCCCTCGAGTAGAGTTTTCTGTAGAAAAAAAACACTGGAAGAGTAATAGACTGGTTTAGGTGAAATTCTGACAACATCTTCGGGAGAAATTTCCTGTTAGTCCTCAGGACTACCTTATACCTGTGAAAGATGACGTACTTAGAATCTGTACAGAGGGCCTGAAGTCTACTTACCCTTCTGGCAGACATTAGGACCACCAGGAAAACTGTTTTCCAGGTAATATACTTTAAGTGAGCAGTTGCTATCGGTTTGAAGGGAGTTTCCATCAACTGAGCAGTACACAAATTCGGATCCCATGGAGGACTGCGTCCCTGAAAGGAGGTTTGAGGTAGGTCAGGCCCTTGATAAACATTTTAAAAATAGCCTGTGAAGTTAGGGAGCTATCCTTACCAGAAAAGACATAAGCTGAAACTGTCAGATGCACTTTCAGAGCTGAAGGCCAGAGATCCAAGGACTGCAGATGGACTAGATAGTCTAACACATGTGCCAAGCTCACACTGAGTGGGTTGAGCTGTCCACAGGAGCACCATAAAGAAAACCTTCTCCATTTAGAAGCACAGGTTTTCCTGGTTCTGGTTTCCTGGAAACCCTGAGGATATGTAACACCTTTTTGGAAACGTTTAGCCTGGAGAATTCTAGCTCTTCAAGTACCATGCCCTGAGGCACAGAGTCCTTGGGTCTGGAAATGTTATCCTACCCTATGGTAGAGTCAGCAGATTGTACCTTGAAGGGAGGATTACTGTGGGATTGATCAAAAGGGACAGGAGCAGAGAGTACCAGGTCTGTTTGGACCAGTTTGAAGCAATTAGTATCAGTGTTGCAGGTTACTGTCTTGCATTTCAGCAGTGCCCTCAGCAGGAGAGGAAATGGTGGGAATGCATAAAGAAACCTTCTTATCCAAGAGAGGACCAGAGCATCCTCTGAGACTGTCCCTAGAGGAGGGCCTGCAACAGAAGTTGGGTAACTGGCAGTTTTCCCAAGATGCGAACAGATCTATCTCTGGAGTCCAACATCTTATGAATACCGTGGAGAGCACCTGCCTGTTCAGCATCCACTCATGGTTTCCTTGACTGATTCTGCTCAAGGAATCTAACAGTACATTGTCTTTCCCTGGCAGGTGTACTGCTGCTAGCTGCACCTGCAGTGAGTATGCCAAGCTCCAGATCATCACTGCTTCTGTGCACAGCTTGGAAGATCTCATTCCTCCCTGCTTGTCTATGTCATATATAGTAGCGGTGTTGTCTGTCCTGACCTGAACTGACTGACCCCTGATTTGGGAGGAGAAAACTTGCATTGCCAGATTGACAGCTCTGAGTTCCAGGAGATTTATGTGTTCCTGAGACTCTAGAGGGATCCACACCCCGCTTATAGTGTGATCCTCCAAGTGGCCACCCCACCCTTGGAGGTAGGCATCTGTACTGCGCACCACTGTGGGTGTTTGCTGAAGGAAGGGAACCCCCTCTCTGAGGTTTTCCTCCTTTCACCATTCTAAGGCCTTTATCAGAGACTTTGTAACAGGCACTAGATTTGAAAGACGGTCCGATCTCTGAGAACAGTGGGCCCCCAAGTGGTACCAGATGTCCCTCATTTGGAATCTGGCCCCTGGCACAACTGCTGTGGATAAGGCCATGTGCCCTAGTAACTGTAAGAAGTCCATGACCAGTCTGGGCTGCCCTGTTCTGAGATCTGACACCCAGTCCCAAGGTAGGAATGCTTTCCCTTGGTTGGTATCCAACTCCGCTCCTATAAAGTCCAGCATCTGAACTGGTTCTAACTGAGACTTCTGAACATTTATCAGGAAGTCCAGAAGTTCTAGTGTGTGGTCTGTGAGCAACAGGGAGGTCTTGGTCTCTTGCTGTGACTAGTCTGAGCCAAACCAGTCATCTAGATAGGGAAATACCACTACCCCATGTCTCTTCAGATGTGCCTCCGCTACGGCAAGGCACTTTGTGAAAACCCTGGGTGCTGAGGAGAGGCCAAAGGGAAGGGACATGAACTGGCAATGGCAGTCCCTTACCCAGAATCTGAGGTACATTCTGTGATAGGGTCTTACTGGTATGTGGAAATATGCATCCTTTAAATCTAGACAACCTAGCCAATGTCCTTGCTGTAAGGATGGAATCACTGTCCCCAGTATTGCTAGCTTGAATTTTTCTTTTTTTAAGTGCTTGTTCAGATATCTCAGGTTTAAAATGGGTCACCACTCCCAATTTTTCTTGTGGGTCAGGGAGTATCCTGAGTACAGTCCCTTCCCGCACTGGGAAAGGGAACTCTTTTCACTGCACTTGCTGGAGCAACTGCTTTACCTCCAACTCCAGCAGGAGCTTTTCTGTTGGGAATATGAGGTGGGAAGGTTCTGTGAGCTTGCAGTCTGGGGAATCCCTTGAACTGCAGAGCAAGACCCTGGCTCACTATTTCCAGAACCCACCTGTCTGTGGTGATCTCTTCCCATGCATGGGAATAGTGTGCCAGCCTTCGTCCCACTGGCAATGGTTGGGCAACCTGGGCAATAATGCCAGGGGTTGTGCTTAGCCCGGGCTTTGGGACCTGGAGTGGCATCCCCAAGCTTGGTGCCCTTTCTACCGCTACCTCTGAAAAATCCTCCCTGAGGGGCATAGTCATAGGACACATATGCACAGGGGTAGTAGCCGCAGCCCCTGCCTCCCCTTCTATAAGGCCTTTGGGAAGTTGAGGCCTTTTCCTATTCCATGCTACTGTCATAGGTGATTTTGTATTCATCCACCTTTTTCATGTAAACCTCTGTCTTGTTACCTAATAGGGAGTTCCCCTCAGAGGAGAAATCCGTAGACTTTGTTTGAGTGTCTTGGGAGAGATTTGTGTTCCTCAACCATGCGAACCTCCCGAGAGACACTGTATGTGCCATGACTCTGAAATCAGTATCATTAGCATCCACAGCCACGTGAAATTGGTACTTGGTGGCATTCATGGCAGCCACTGCTGTGTCTACCAGATCCTGTGCCAAGTCAACAGCTGCTTTCTCACTCATGGCCGCAACCAAGCTGGGCAGCACAGGCCATAAAAGCTGCTTACCTCAGCAACAAAGAAGCTGTTGGTATAGACTTTTTTCCCCCATGGTATCCAGCTTCCTGGAGCCCCGTTCTGGTGACTGGAAAGAGAGGGAGACTTCGGCCTTATCACAGGCAGCAGTCTGCACCACTTCCTCATGCTCAGGGTGGGGGTACAGATACTCTGCACCCTGTTTATTCACCTGGTATTTTTTTTTTCAATCTTTTTATTGATGCCAGCTGCAGAAGTGAGAGCTTCTAACACCCTGCAGGTGTCCTTGCTGCAGGATTTATGAATGGGCAAGAATACCCTCTTAGCAGGGGTTAACCTCATCTTACCCTGAAATTCAACCTCGTCTTCATCCTCTGCAGTTTCCTGGGCTGAGAGACTGAGGGTATTTACCATCCATCTCACAAATGAATAATGTGAGGTTTAATCCTCTGAGGAATGAGGAAGGGAACCAAACTCTTGTTCGGGAGAACCGCTAGGCTCTGTAGGTGCTCCTTCCTCCTCCTCATAGTATCATTCAGCCTCCTCCTCCGCAGGCACTGGGACCGTTACTGGAGGCTAGGGAGACAGGCATATTCAAGAAGTTCCCCACAGCCTGGAAGACCTGGAGGAACTGCCATGCCTTAGTCATGTCTTCTAGCGAGGGTATCTTATTTTTGTTCACTGGCGTCTCTTTTGCCTATTCAGCAGGAGGGGCAGTGGCATATTTTTCTTTATGCTCCTTTTTAACAGGCACAGTTTCCAATGCCTGCGCAGTGGCTCTTTTGATTTTACTAGTATCAGTGTTCTCCCTTTCAGACACCCTGAGGTTCATACCATCTTTAGCAAACTTGTCCTTCTGCCATGGGTGTAGCCAAGCATACTCCAAGTACTCTATGGTGTGCAATTTTATTTAAGGGAGTAGAAAATAGGCTCTAAACTGCTTCCTTTTTCCATGAAAATTAAAGAAAATGCTGAACCTTTCTGTGATTATATTCATAGGAGTCGAAACTAGAAGGACTGGTCACTAATACTGTCTTTGTATCCCAAGGACAATACAATTTTACAGGCTCTAGGCTGGTATGTGGGTGTCTTGGGGAGCAATGAATGGCATTTGTATTTACCCATGCATGGCAACAACCATTGTCATGAGATACAAAAGTTGTATTTATTGTGCCAAATGAGGCAACAAACACTGTCCTGGTGTACATTTCTGTATTGTCTGGCTACACCCGGGTAGGGCGTAGCACACCCTAACAAGTGGGGGAGGGGTAGCAGTGAGTCCACTTGGTGTGCAGATCTGAAATCGCTGGCTACACCCCTGCCTTCTGCTTACTCTGAGAACTGGAACCTCACCTGAGCCCTGTGACATAGAGACAGATTGAGATGCCATAGTCTCTTCCAGATTTTTTGGCCCTCTTATGAAGAGTTTTGGAGCAAAACTTGCGACATGGTTCTCAACTATTAATATCATGATCTGGACCAAGGCACTTGAAATACAACTTGTGACGATCTCCCATAGCCAGGAGTTGGAAACGATACACACAATTTTTAAAACCTGTAGGTCCTGTCCTTTTCTTAGATCTGTCAGATATGACAATCACTGGCAGACCTAAAGAGACTGGTTCAGACAGAAAAATGTAAAGTTTGCAGTTCATTTCCCCCAAAGTAAGGGAATCGCTGAAACACATTTTTATAAAAGGTTAAAAGATTTATTGCCTCTGTTTCCTAAACATTAGGAACCACAAAGCAGTTTACAAATAAAGCAAACTGTTAAGTATATAAGCACCAAAGTTAAAAAAGTAGTTAAAATAAATGTGGTTTCCCAAATGTAGGAACCACAACTCAAGGTCTTTCCTCAGTCCCTGGAATTGCTAGGGAACAAAAGAAAAACAGAATTTACCAGAGAAAAACCCTAACTAACACAGAGTTTCAAAAAAATAACTAAAGTACAGTACTAAAAAGAAAATAACAGTTAAAGTTGCACCGTAGGTGTTTAAATTTGCAGAGTGACTTTGGGACGATGCTTTCTCTCAGGCGGAGAAATACATCTGCTGTTGGAGGGCAGAGATGAGCATGACCACACAGCACAGTTTTGAATTTCATTCTAGATTCCATAATTAGCATAAAATCCTACATCTCTGGAGCAGCTCATTCCAAGGGAGTGATTGCCATTGTTAAGCATGAGTGAGGGATTCCTGGGGATTGAAGTAAAGTTTTCCTGACCTGAGCTGCTGTGATGGAATAAGACACAGGCATGTGATCACATATGGCCAATCACAGGTCTTAGTTTCTCTTACCCATTTTATAGCAAACCAATACGAAGTTCATTTGTGAAGGCTGCACAAAACAAAAACAGACAGAGCCAAGCAGTACAGACCCAGGTGCTTCAAGGTGTAGCACATGTTGTATTGGTTTATTAAAACCTCTGAAGAATTGCAACTTTCTTCCCCTCTGCATTCTGCTACTAGGCTTTTTTCAGTCCATAGTCTGGATGCTTGTTATGAAACTAAGCTTATGAAAAATCTAACATTTTGTATGGATGGAAGAACTGCCATTTTGGGAATCAGAATCTCTTGCTCTGAATAATTCTTAAGAATCACCATATCTCCCGATGCCGGTGACCTGAGTTAGGGAACAAGCTCAAGTTGTCAAGGGCCGATTGGTGGGAGGAAGACTGAGTGTCCCAGGGAACACTCTCCTCCTTCGGGGTGGGAGTGTCACCACCCTTGCAGTACTGACAGCTGGGTGACCACAGGTGGCAGTGCAGTTGAGGGCACCATGGGAAAGAGGTACGCAGGTTGAGGTCCAGTGCAGCAGGTTGGAAGGGTCACCAGCCTCATTGCAGTACTGACAGCTGGGTGACCACAGGTGGCAGTGCAGTTGAGGGCACCGTGGGAGACAGGAATGCAGGTCGAGATCCGGTGCGGCAGCATACCTATGCGTGCACATGCATCTTGGATCTCCTCTGCATGCCTGCATCCTGGGGAGTGGAGAAACAAGGAAAAATACCCCACAGCTGACCTGATGATAGCTTTCAATGAACCGAAGACAGACTGACCAGGAACCCTCAGCTGCCAGCCTGATGAAGACAGTTCAGGTGGGGAGCCCCCCCTTCCCCACCCAGGAGAGCTTTTTATCATGGCAGAATTGAAGTGGGTAGCTGGAGAGGACTGGATTTCAGCTGAAACCAGGCACTTTGGGGAACCCCGAGGGACAGGTCTGGCTGTGGTGCAGAAGGAGACATAAAAACAGAATTAAAAAAAAATTCCTCTGTATTAGTCCAAACTCCAGGATGCCAAGGTTTTGGATAAGGAATTCCAGGACAGGTCAGACACTAAACTATTGAGCTGATTACAGTTTCCCTTCAACCAGCCTCCCGAGTCCCACACCCCTACCTCTCCCACCTTCCAATGACTGCTACTTGAGCCATACAGAGATCCATTTAGATGCCGTCCCACCTGAAACCCCCTTCATATTCACCCCCACCCATGATGTGAAGACGGTCTGGTCTTGTGGTTAGAGCACTGCCTTTGGAACCAGGAGACTGCATGTTCAAACTCAATTAAAGCCAAAATACTCATTGAGTGACATTGAGAAAGTCACTTAACCTCCTGGGTAAAAGCAGGATCCTACTGAAAATGAAATGCTACATCTTAGCTGGGGTATCCTAGGTAAATGAACTGAAAAATAAAAAAAAAAGTTTACTGATTTGCATGGCAGATTGGCATCCCCTGGTACGCTGACTGCACGGCGAAACTGCAAGAGCGAAGATCATCACAGCGGCAGGATTTCAGCAAATACCTCGGGTTGCTGTGATGGTCTCCGCCGGCACTGGGACTGGATCGACCTGGTGTTTCACCTCCTCCCCCGAGACAACTCTGACTAGGAGTTATATCCTTAGAGACTGGGGCGTGTGGGAGCACAGCACCCCACATGGGTGTTCGAGTGCTACAGCCCCCCAGTGGAAACACTGAGACATCCCCGACAGTGCAATGCCGACACTCGGTATTGCGGCTGTTGCTGTAAGGGACATCGGCGAGGTGGATGTTGCCTTGCTATAGTAAAACCACATCCCCCTTCCCGTCAAAGTTTCATAGTGCCTGTGTGTATAAAGAGGCAACCCTCAACATCTGGCACTGGCTGTATCATCCCCCTTTCTGTGTTATGAGTAATTGTCCTCTACTGTTGCACAATTAATAGCCTGTGTTTGTGTTTCCCTTTGGGAACTATCACTCATATATCTTATTATACCACACTATTAAGTTTTTGTACCCTGATTCACCAATGGACCCCCACAGCAATGAGATATTGCATATTATGGAGTCATTTCACTACCTGTTTGATGAAACTTTCACAAAAGTAAATATCTAAGTTCTTCAATGTTCAAATCAGCTTTCAGCTTTCTTTTTGTTCCTAGGGGAACAGTGACACTCTGTGGCCAGACCATGGACATACATGACATGGGCCTATATTCTTTTTTCAATTATAATTGCTTTTGTAATTCTCTCATAAACTATTTTATTAAATTTTTATAGTCAATTAAACATAGTGCAATCACAGTTTTATACATTCATCTAGTACATGGATTACAAACAGTATACGTGTATGGCAGCTTGTAAATGTACAAATATAACTGTAATTTCTTTATTTACGTCAACACACACCACGTAAAACAATAACTCAGATCTAAACTATGCATCTATGTAACTGCATTCAAAACAGGCTAATGGTATTTCTGTAAAAGATCTGTAACACTACCTTGTGTGTATAACAAACCTATTCCTGTAATGCACCTTTCAACCATAGGTGCTATATCTGTATCACACTTATCAGTATGAGGTTCGGGGTGTGGTTACATGTCTATGTTCCCAATGCCTATAAATTTTCACATGAGGTAAAGGGTGGACAAGTACTAGTGCGTGGGGGTATGGAGGGTGGGGAGAGGTCTTCACATGGTTAAAAGTCTTCCTCAGGATAAAAGAGCGGAGTCATGGATTAAGAGTAGTTTTTTATTACTTCAAACAAGTGCAGCTCCAGAAGCAAATGATTTGATACCTTTTATTGGGCCAACATAGATGTAACAAAAAGAACAACAAAAGGTACCAAATCATTTGCTTCTGGATCTGTTCTTACTAGGACCAACATGGCAAAGACTAAATCTGTATTCAAATAAGTGATCATTTCAGAGCTCACTAAGACAGCCACAGCTGGGGGTCGATCCCAGTCCTTTCACACAAGAAAGGGTTCTGTAAGAACTCCTAAAACTGAAGGTGGACAAAGCAATGGGGCCTGATGGAATTCACCCCAGAATTCTAAAAGAATTAAAGGGGGAACTAGTGAAACCACTGGCTACTCTTTTTAATAAATCATGGGAAGATGGTGTGTGTGTGTGTGTGTGGTACCCAAGGACTGGAGGAAGGCGGATGTGATTCCCCTTCACAAAAGTGGGACCAAGACAGAGGCAGGAAACTACAGACCTGTCAGTTTGACCTCTGTGGTAGGGAAAGTGATGGAGTCACTTCTGAAGGAAAGAATTGTTGAATACCTAGAGGCCAGTGGGGCACAGGACCCAAGGCAGCATGGGTTCACAGCAGGAAGGTCATGTCAGACAGATCTAATAGGATTTCTTTGACTGGGTGACCAAAGTAGTAGACCAGGGAGGGGCTGTGGACATGGCCTACCTAGACTTTAGTAAGGCATTTGACACAGTCCCACACAAAAGATTAATAGTCAATTAACCAGCCTGGGAGTGGGTCCCAGGGTGGTAGACTGGAAAACATTGGCTGGACAACAGGACACAGAAGGTAATTGTAAATGGAGTCCACTCTGAAGAAAGAGGGGTTACTATGGGGTACTACAGGGTTCAGTACTGGGTCCAGTCCTTTTAATGTCTTTATAAGTGACATTGCAGAGGGACTTGAGGAAAGGTACGCCTCTTTGCAGATGACACAAAGATCTGCAACAGGGTTGATACACAAGGAGGCATGGAAAGGATGAGAAGGACTTGGCAGGTTGGAGGAATGGTCAGAAGTATGGCAGCTAGGATTCAATGCAAAGAAGTGCAAAATAATGCAGCTGGGAAACAAGAACCCAGGGGAAGAGTGCACAATGGGGAGGTAGTAACAACAACAAAAAGGAAAGGGACCTGGGGTAAACATATCAGATGACCTTAAGGTTAGCAAGCAATGTGAGAGGCAGTAGGGAGGGCAGGGTATACTGGGATGCATAGGAGAGCATCACCACAGCAGAAAACAGGAAGTTGTTATCCTCTGTACAAACAGTTGGTGAGACCCCATCTGGAGTACTGCGTCCAGTTCTGGAGACCCCATCTCTGCAAGGACATAGACAGGATAGAGGCAGTCAGAGGAGGGCAACTAAAATGGTGCAGGGTCTGCAAGAGAAGCCCGTCGAGGAGAGACTAAAGGAGCTTAATATGTATACCCTGAGGAAAGAAGGAGAGGGGACATGATAGAAACTTTTATACCTCAGTGGACTCAACAAAGTCCAAGAGGGTAGCAGCTTCAGAAAAGAGACATGCAAGAACAAGGGGACACAATTTAAAGATAGAAGGGGCGGTTCAGGGGCAATGTGAGAAGTATTTTTCACAGAGAGGGTAGTGGATGCATGGAACAGCCTTCCTGAGGAGGTTGTGAGGTCTAAAACTTTGGGAGAATTCAAGAATGCATGGGACAGACATAAGGCAATTCTTGTGGGGGGTAGGAAGAAATAGGCTGTTGGTTAACTAGGATCTGCGGCCTATCCTGTAGGTAGGGAAATGGGCAGACTAGGTGGGCCAAGCGGTCCTTATCTGCCGTCAAAGTCTATGTTTCTATGTTTTCTACAGCTGTCATAGGTCCTTTCCGAGAAGATTGGAGGTCATAGTTGATCACAGAGTATCTGTCCAGGAAGTGTTTGAGCCATTTTATGGCTTATGGCTTGTTGTACATGCTGCAGAGATCATTTATGAGAATTTTATGTATAAGTTTTCTTGTATTTATGTATGTATTGTATTTATAATTTTAAACAGTGTTTTGATGTATTTTGGTACTGTAACTAACCGATGCTGTATTAACGGCCTCGCTGGAAATGAGCTTGTCTCAGCTGAGATGTTCCTATTCATTGTCTTCTCAGATGAATAGAAGTTTTTTTTTTACTTACTTTACTTTTCACTTTTAAGAGGTTAAATATCTTGGCCAAGGGGAGGGTGGTTTCACTTTTTGGGTGGGAGAGGTGGAGAACTGAGCTCGTGGAGGGCAAGGTAGAGTCCCCAGGCCTTCCAGTAAAGGTTCAGTCTGCCTGCTGCTGCATGAGCAAGATTTTTGTACTTGTAACTCAGGGTCAATAGAGTTTGCCACTCTTGCATAGTTGGCGGCTCCGGCTCCCTCCAATGTCAAGAGAAGTACCCTTTCGACTGCTGTCAAGGCCCCACTGGTCCATTTATTATCATTATTATAGTTGATGGGGGGATAGGAAGTGTTTCTCCGGGGGAAGCCTAAAATGTCTTGTTTAGAATCCCTAACCGGTGGTAGGGGGCAAGCTGCCTACATGTTTTCCAGACTGTGCCCCAGTAGTTTTCCAGGGCAGGGCAGGTCCACAGTATGCACATCAGCGTAGTAAGGGAGGATATACATCTCCAGCAGTCACTGTCTTGTGTCATTTTGGCTTTATAGAGTCACTGCGACATCCTGTATGCTCAATTTAGTATTTTGAATTGGATAGTTTTGGCTGTATTTCCCTATTAGCCCTGTAGGCTGTGGACTAAACCCTGCTAGCCCTGTAGGCTGTGGACCAAACCCTGCTCCAGTCATTCTGTGGAACTGTGATATCTAATTCCTTTTTCCTTTGGACCCTTGGTTTTTGGGGAGCTGGTGAAGGCAGTTCCCTAGCTCACATTTTAAGGTAGTGGCTGGCCAAGTGGCTCATCTTCTTAAGGTTTCCTATCCAGGTGTCCCATGCCGAGGCCACGGGCAAGAGTTGGTGAGGTGTAATCTTAGTTCTAAGGCGATCTCGCACTTGGAGGTATCCCCGAAAGTGAGTGTAGGGAATCCCATGCAGGAGTTGTAAGTCTTCAAATGATTTAAGGACCCCAGCGTCTGGTTGGTATAGGTCCCTTAGCGTGGGGATGCCATTTGTTTGCCAGAGAGGCCATTGTAGGGGTTGGTTTCCCAGCTGGAACTCTGGATTCTGCCAGACTAGGCATAATCTTGAGGTCTTGTTGGCCCAGTTCAGTTGGGTGGCATGTGTCGTCCTTATTTTCCTGGTGTGTCTGGTACAGCGTGAGGTAGTGGGTCCCAGTTTCCAGTCCAGGTATATCAATGCTTGTGGGAAGGGAACTACCACTTGGTGACCTTCAATATCTACCCATTGTGGAAGAGGGCATAGTATTTCTGGCTTTATACAGGTAATGACTTGTTGAATGGGGGCACTGTCATGGAATAGTCTGAGATTGGGAAGGCTAAACCTATCATGACTCCAGTGCAACTGGAAGGTGTTTAATTTGATGCTTGGGGTTTTATGGTCCCAGATGAATGTGGACATTTTTGTATTAAGTTATGCAAAAAACGTGGTAGGGAGAGCCACCAGAAGATTATTAAGAATGTATTGAAGCTTAGGAAGGGCTGCCATTTTCATTGCGTTCACTCATCCCCACGTGGATAAATGTATGGAGTCCCAGTTTTGGAGGTCTTTGGAAAGTGTATCTACCATTATACCCATGCTGGCCTGAATTGTTGACTTTATGGTGGGCCAGAGTTGTATCCCTATGCAGGTGACGCCAGTCGGCTCCCATTGACAGGGATAGTCAGCAAATAAATCCTGCATACAGGAGGAGGTGAGAGGCATTATTTGGGATTTACTCACATTTAGCTTGTGCCCTGAAAGGGCTAAGTATTCTATGAGTATTGTTCCTAGGGTTTGTAGGCCACAGGTACAGTATGTTGGATAGGAAAAGTGTAATGTCATCAACGAGTAGTATTAATTTATTGGTAAAGGGTCCTACTGGGATGCTGAGGAAATCTGGGTGGGCACGGAATGTGGACGCTAAGGTTTTGATTGTCAAAAGGAATAAGAACGGGGAGAGAGGGCAGCCTTGTCTGGTCCCCCTAGCTAGGGGAAAGGCTGGGGATATCACTGAGTTAGCGAGTACTGAGGCTGTTGGGGACTTGTACAGGAGTTATATAAGGGATATAAAATGAGTGGGGAACCCACATCTTTTGAGGGCGTCAAACAGGAACAGCCATTCCACCCTATCGAATGCCTTCTCCACATCAAGTGACAGGGTGGCTGTGGGATCTGTTTGTAGACTGGCTTCCCAAATAATGTCCAGGACTCTGAAGGTATTATCTGCCCCCAGTCTTCCAGGGACAAATCCAACCTGGTCAGGGTGGATTAGGTCTCCTATTAAAGATTTTAGCCTGTGTTCTACTAGTTTCACAAATATCTTTGCATTGACATTTATGGGGGAAATGGGCCTATATTGGGAGTGCTGGATGCTATCTGGGCCTTTTTTGGGATCAGGGTAATGAGTGCTTGCTGAAACAAGAATGGGAAGTGGCCTGCTTCCCAGGCCTCATTGAACAGATGTGTAAGTCTGGGTACTAGGATGGAGGAGAATGCCATGCAGAAGTCATTGGGATATCCATCTAGGCCCAGTGATTTACCCTTAGCTATGGATCGGATAGCCATCTCCACTTCTGTTCCAGTGATAGGAGCTATAAGTTGGTGTACATGTTCCTCTGCAATTTGTGGTAGCTGGAGGTTCTCATAGAAGGCATCCAATTGCTTCTGTGAAGGATGGACCTCAGAGGAATAAAGGTTTATAATGAACTGTTGGAAGGTTTCAGTAATCTGTTTCGGAGAAGCTACTATCGAGCCTTGGGAAGTGTGTATCTTAGGGATGTACCTTTCTGCTTCCCTTGCTCGTAGACAGCAGGCCAATAATTTACTACGTTGTTTCCCCGCCACCCAATATGTTTGATTCAATTGGAATAGAGTGTATTCCGTCTTGTGTTGTATGCTGTCTACTTTATGGTGTGCCACTCTGAGTTGGGGTTTCATGGTCTCTCTCTGTTCAGGGGATGACATAGCTATTTTTTTGAGCCATTTCAGCTCTTGTTTTGCAATTCTAGTCTGGTGCTCCCAATCTTTCCTCACTTTGGAGGCGTACGCTATAAGACATCCACGTAGTACCGTTTTCATGGCTTCCCACTGAGTGACTGTACTGGTGTCTGGGGGTTCATTGTCATGAAAGTAGGATAATAGCTTGGCTTGCAGCCACTGTACAAACTCCACATTTTGTAAAAAGGAGATGTTAAATCTCCATTTGTTCCTAGGCCCTGCTTGCCCTCCTCATGCCAGGGATAAGGAGACCGGAGCATGGTCTGATATAATAATGCTTTCCTGTGTGATCCCCCGTATATGCTGAGTCAACTTTGAGGAGATAAAAAGAATGTTTATACGAATATAGGAGTGTACTGTAGAGAAGTAAGTGTAGTCCTGGCTATGGGGATGGAGAGTTCTCCATATATCTTGCAATCTGGCTCTACTAAAATCTTGTAGAACCTGTGGGCCAAGTTGCACCTCTAGCTTGCTACCTGGGCCTGTGCGATCTAGCACTGGGTTTAGCGCCAGATTAAAGTCAACCCCAATAATCACCCCATTTGATCTTCCTGGTACTTCATTCAAGACTTGTTTAAAGAAGTGGTTGGGGTTATTTGGGGCATAAACACTCCACAGAACTATTGGGGCCCCTTAGTACATACCTTCTACAATTAGTATTCTACTCTCAGGGTCTCTGTGTTCTATATGTATCCCCAGCTGTAGGCTCTTAAGGCATAGAATATCTACTCCTCTCATTTTTGAGACCAACAAGTTGTGGAAGGCTGTGCCCACCCAGCTACATTTGAGGTTATCGGCTTCAGAAGCCAGAAGGTGAGTCTCCTGGAGGAGAGCTATGTCACATTTCATTTCCTTTAGTTTAAGCAATACTTTGCATGTTTTAAATTTACAGTTCAGACCCCAGGTATTCCAGGTAACTACCCTCAAGGTATCAAATGATGCCATATCCTCAGTATACATACTGACCGCCAAGGTATAATAAGAGCGTCTTTCCATTTCTCTCAGTCCCTCCCTCCACCAAACCCCCACAATAAACTGAACACTATGAACAACAGTACAGAAAGAAGAAACTGCATCAGTCTTACACTCTATATGAACTATTATTTTAACATTAATAAACGCTATAAGGAACCATGTAACAAAACAACCAACAAACGATATAATACTATGAACAAAGGCGATTCACACTAGCTAAGGCAAGCTAAAAGACTCTCCTATTGATAGTCTAGGGGACTCTTACGCCATCGCCTACATGGAAACTGTGATCTTTGAAACTGGGGATTGCTGGCCAGGCGGCCCTGGTTATCGCCCCTCACTTCCCTACAACAGCCTCAGCGGCCCCGGGATGTAGAGTGGAGCCTGGGGTCCAGAGGCCATAAAAGGATCTTTAATGTGTCTTATGGCCTGTCCCACATACATGTGTCAGGATATCTTGTCCTGTAATGGGGTATATTTTGCCCATCCGATGTACACTGTAAAGAGCTGGTGTTGCTCTGTTAGGTACTGAATTTGGGCGGCTGTGTCTAGGGGGATCTAGTGTACATGTACCCTGTAGTTATGCTGTGTGGTACCCTCTATGCAGGGTGCCTGAGTCAAACTTTGATTGTACCTTGAGGGAAGGGGCATGATGTCTAATATATCTGCCCTATGGCATTTCCCCCTTGGGTTTTCAAGTCTTTTGTTGGTTTGTTGTCCAGGCGGTTGAAGTGGTTAATTCCCTTGATCGGGGCGGAGGATTTGGCTTTCTAAAACATTTGTATGCATTTCATCTTTGCAGGGGGTTTTGATCCCTGTACTCAAGCCCTGCATTACAAATTAAAGTCAGAATAAGATAACATTTACAATATATGTGTATAGCCAATGTGCTACCACAGACAGTTCTGGCATTTCAGCTCAATGCAGCCGCGCATCATGGCCATTTGACAGCTATCAGAATGAGCGCTATGTGATGTCTCATGGCTGGATCGAGCTGCTTCCTGCTCAAGGAGATTGCCACCAAATGAGTGTTGCTTTCAATATAAACGGAAATACAGGTGTCTCCAGATGTATGAGGGAAAGAAAGCCACTGTTCTTCAATGTGTGGCTCAAAGGAAGCTGCTTCTTTGTATGCGGCTGTGGTGAATCACTCAGTTCGGCAGTTGGAAAATGACAGCCTGCAGTTGTGATTCAAATCGCAGGTTACATCCCCTCTCTCTTGCAGACATTTTCTCTGGATGACAGATTGCTGCCTTTAGTTTGTCATTATCATTTAGTCAGTTTGAGGCTGACTGTTTACCCACTGACAGTGTAGTGGCAGAGTCAATTACCAGTTTGGGCTTTCGTGATGACTGCCTGCTATATGCAAAGGGGGGGCAACCGTGTGGTGCGGTAAGTCGCAGGAGTCTGCAGGCAAGACATTTAACTTTATGGCTGGCTGTACCATGTTTTAAGTGACATCCCAGCTGTAAGCTGGCTCTTTGGCTTGAAAGTTTTAAACATAAGGACAGACAATCCAGGACTATCGGGTGTAGCAGTGCGTGGCTCTGTGTGAGGGAATGATGGCAGCCTCCCTCATCACTGGCTATGGAACGCACGTAGTCTAGTTCAAAATGGATGCCAGCTCAGGGTCAAATAGTTCTGCCCAAGGACATCCTGCTCCCTTCCCCTTAGGCACTGAAGATGCAAAAGAAAATGTGTACTTACAAGAGTCCTGTCACAACAAATGCAAATCGATTACCTCAAGGGACATAGGGGATGTCTTTTCCTCCTTGAGCGCATCTTAGAAAACAAGTTAAATGTCCATGTCAGCTGCTGAAATCTCCAGGGATGCTGGCAATGATGGAGGTTTCTGCACAGCCCTCCAAGTTTTCTGCTTTTTGTCAAGTCGCCCTCCTGTGTTTGTTATCTCCGGGTCCTCTCTGGACGATGATCCTAAACATTCCTGGGAAAAAAGGCGTCGGTCTCCCTGTGGGGACTAGAACTGCTGCAGGTTTATTTATTTATGTATTTGTTTACCGGGTGAGTACACTGGTCCCAGGGACCGTATTCAGGCATGACCTGGGCCATCTAGATGGCACATACAATACAAGACAGTATCAAAGAGGGACAGTATAAGTATAGAATAGGAAGACAGTACCTTCCAGGATTACATCAACAGTTTACATTGACATCATCCAGTTTACAGTAGACAATCCTCTTTTCAGAGATCACATACAATGGTAATAGATTACAGTTTACGTCAGCCGAGTACCATATTCAGAGTACTCAGCACCGGACACACTATTAGTTGTAATTTGTTTTCAGAGACTGGATATGGAGGGAGAGGAATACATAGCTGTACAATAGGGAGGCTCATGTGGTGATTTAACGTGGAATTAGCAGCAGCAGGACATTTTGGATAGTAGGGTATTGTATAAGTGCTTTTTAAAATTGGGGGTGACCCTAAGGCATGAAGCTCCTCCAGTAGGGCATTCCACAGCCTGGGTGCAGCTCAGGAGAAGGCTCTCATGCCATTATCTGTATTGGATTTATTGAAGACCAGTAGTCTATGGTGTGAGGTTCTAAGGTGGTGAGGGCCATTTTTAATGGTGAGCAGCCTGAATAATGGTGAGTTTGGGCCACCCAAAAGGGCATTGGAGATAAGCGTGCACATCCTGAGGTCCTGCAGGCCTGTGGGGACAGCCAGCTCAGTGAGGCATACAGGTTACAGTGGTGTGTCCAGCAGGGGGCAAAGAAAACGAATCTGCATAAACTGCTGTATGCTGTGTTGAGGTGAGTGGGAAGAAAGGGTGAGGTGAGAGAGATGATGGGTAAGCAATAGTACAATAAAGGTAGAAGAGTACTCCTCCCTATGGTGAGTCTTACCTCTGGTGCCATAAGGTACTGTAGACAATAGCAAATCAGTAGGCATTGGTTCACCCTGTTCACCAGTTGACCAATATGGTTAGAGAATGTGAGGTGTGGGTCCAGGGTGACACTCAGATATTTGAAGACCATGACTTGCTCTAGTGTATTGCCTTCAGGAGTATGTATGCATAGTGGAGGAGGGTGGGTAGCGGAAAATCTTGTAAACTGGTGCTTACAGACAAACAGCATTGCCTTGGTTTCCTTCTCATTCACAACTAGTCTGCAGGAAGCAAACCAAAGCATTGTAGAAGAGAAATATTTGTTGGGAGTTTGGGCCAGCCAATCTGGATGTTCGTGACTGTTGAACAGTATGAGGTCATCTGCATACATGATCCTGCGACAGTTTGTGGCTTCAGTTAGGAGGGGATTGACCAATAGGGAGTATAGCAATGGTCCAAGGACAGATCCCTGTGGCACTCCTGTATTAACTTTCAGTTGGCTAGATAGGGTTCCACCCACTCGGACCAGTTGGGACCTGTCCTCGGGATAGTTTATTTGATCCAGCCCGAGGTGTTAACAGAGAAGGCGTACAAGGGAAGCAGTCTTTAGAGAAGGTCATGCTCCACCACATCAAAAGGTTTTCTAAAGATCAACAAATATTGCTCCTGTAAATCTCCCTTGGTCTGCCCCTTCAAGTACATGGTCCGTAAATTTAGCTAGGGCAGTTGTCGTGCTGAAATCCTTCCAGAAATCGTGTTGGTCTAGGGATGGTAGATTGTACTTTGTTAAACTATCCGTCATCTGCTGGAAAAAAAACTTTTCCAGGACCTTGCTGATGTGGAATAGGATCGACACCAGTCTGTAGCTGTCCAAGAGACTAGAGTCCCCAGATTTGAAGATGGGCACGACCCTGGCCTGCTTTCATAGAACTGGTATGGTAGATGTGGTTAATGAGAAGTTAATGATGTATGTGACTGGTTTTGCAATGATATTGGCCACCATCCTCAGGAACTGAGGGCACAGATCATCACTCCCCTGCACTGCCCGAGTTTGGTAGAACCCATAGGAGGCGCTTAACCTCAAGTGGGATGTGCTTTTGAAATAGAAATTCAGGCAATCTGGTCGAGCACTGTGTGCCTGCTGACGCAGTGCAACCTTAAGACTTGAATGGAAGTTTGGCAAAGTAGGCGTCTAAATTAGTACATTTTTTGTTAAAAGTGTCTGTGCGTCATTGAGTCAGACTGAAGCCCAGTCTTCGTGTTAAGGAGCAGATTGTGGGGCTTGGATGAAGGTTTCAGAACTGAGTTTATTGAGTCCCAGAAACTGTGTGGGTTACAGTACCTAGGCTCTGTGCCTGTTGGTTTTTGAAGAAAGAGGATTTTTGTCTTTGGACATCCTCTTTACATCGATTTCGGGGGTCTGCAATAGTTATTTCAGTTTTTGGGAGTAGGGAAAGTCTTGTAGTTGACCCAGGATTTGTCCCTATTTTTCATCTGTGTCAGTATTTCCTTATTCAACAATATGGAGTTGTCCTCTTGGATGTGCCAGGTGGTTAAAGTGCTTATCCTAGATAGAGGATAACACAGTGGTAAGGTAACTAAGAGCCGTGTCCACATTAGAGAGAGAGAGAGAGAGTATAGAGAGGCCCAGTTAACCCCCAGGAGGGTGGCATGTAATTTGGGCCTGCTGACTTGAGAGAAGTCCCAGATTGAGATTAGTCTGGGTGGTGGGCAGGGCTGGTGGCAGGATCAGGTACAGAAAATGGAGGAGTGGTAACTTATTGAGTCAGACAGTACCTGTGCCTGTGTAATCCTGTCATCTCTGTTCATCAGGATCCAATCTAGGAGGGTGTGTTTTTGTGACTTATTGTTTAATTGTGTGGGGGGAGTGAACGATTTGGGCCAGGTTTATTTGCTTAATGAGTTCCAAGTATTCAGACGTCTTATCATTAAGCCAGTTTAGGTTAAGATCACCTAACAACACAGTGTCCCTGGTTGGTGATGGGCCAGCAATTTCATTGACAAAGTCTATGAGATGAAGTTTGCCCCCTGTTGGAGGGTTGTAGATGCTTCCTATGTAAAGTTTCTTTGCTGCTCCTATTACTATTTCTAGTATGAGCCACTCTGCAACTGTATCCACTGTCTTGCTGGAGGATTTGACAGCAGCTAGTAGGTACTCCTTGACATAGAGAAGTACTCCGCCCCCCCTTGACCCTCCCTGTCGATCCTGTAAAGGCAACACCCCTTTCTTTCACAGAGTGAATCCAGGCACATGGGCTTTAGTCAAGTCTCTGTAATCCCTAGCACATCAGGATTGTGAAGTCTAATCCAGGCTTCAACCTTGTGGATTTTAGGAATCAAGCTGCAGACATTAATGTGCACGATTTTTCAAGTCCTCCGGTCCGTGACCTGTGGTGACTGTCTGGGTTTTTGAGAGGTGTTCCAGGGCCAGGATTTACTTCGATGTCACCGCATCTCATAATTATTAGGCAGAGGTAGTACAGATATTTCTAATGGTTTTAGTGGGAAGCCTGGCTAAGATAGCAGTGCTGTAAAGGTATCTGCCCAGTAGGCGGCACTGTTTCCATTCCAAGCAGGCAAATGTGGACAGGGAGTGGTCCAGCAGTCTTGCCTGCATTGCCATAGGTGTCCTGAGGTGAGAGGTTACTTGCCATTATTGCACTGCAGTAGTCGCAGGAGAGCAGGAGTACCACCAAAAGAGTTGACATCCCTACAGTGATGCTTCCTGGCATCATAGCGGTATTTCTGTCTGAAAGCTTGTGTGAGCTCACTGAAAGAGTGTGAGACCCCCTTCACTTAGTATGCTTGTTGTTTGGGGCAAAAGCTATGATACTGCTGGAGTCTTGGGGAGAGCAAGGATACCGCAGGGAAGCAGAGGAGAGCGAGAGATAACTTAGTCAAGAGGATTTTCTTATGCAATGCTGGGCCATACTAATGGCTCTTCCCACTATTTTGTAGACTTAGTGTGAATTTTATCAGTATGTGCAAGTTGTAGCAATGAGGCTTGCTTGTGCATGTTTTGCAATGCTTGTGGCCTGTTGTCCTTGTGTGGAAGATATTCGGGGATAAGAGTTGTGCTACCACTTTATCCTAGTCTGATTTCTTTGTCCATGGGAAATTCACAGATGGAGATTGTGATAGTGTGTTTTTGCTTACTTGTGAGTTTATTGAGAGTATCTGCAGTTTGCAGTTGAGCATACCACTTTACCTTGGGAGGGGGAGTGATTTAGCTACAGCACAAGAATCTACGACTGTGCTTCCTGGTTTGGGTGAGCCAAAAACTCAACTGATTGGTTCCATAAGCTTGACATTAGCACCTCCTTTGGGTGCAGGGTGGCTGGGGAGAGGGGTGGGTAGAATCAAGCAGTGCTTCATGAAGTGCGGCCCCACTCCGGCTCCAGGTGTGGTGCAGCCCCTACCTAGGGAGTGGTGGTGAACAGCATAGCTTCTGTGGGGCCTTAGGGTGTCCAGATGAGAGGGAGGGCTTCAGGTGCCTCCCCTGCCCTCTCGACCTGCCAGCTGTGCCATCAGCAGCGCTGTGGGAGAGCCAGAGCTGGGGAAAGAATAGAAACAGGTTAGTTGGGGGCTTCAGGATGTAATCAGAGCTCAATGGGGAAGGGGGAGGGAGGGATTGGATTCACTGGAAATTCCCTATTGACTAGACTGGAAGCAGGGCAAAGCACTACTTCAGACCCCCTAGCTAGGAAACCCCCTAGCAGAAAATCAGGCCTGGTGCACTGAAACCTCTACCCCCCCCCCACCACCACCATGTGTACTTATCTTTTCTGGAGAGTAAGAGCCGCATGCTCCATGGGATATCCAGGTATAGCAGCACTAGCTCAGAGCATGTAACCAGAGCAATTTCACCTCACCCCACCCCACCTATGTGTCACAATTGGTCCCGTAGTACAAGAATCAGGGAACAGAAAAGTAGCCCTAACAAATGGTACTATTATTGGGGACTTTCTGGGGCATGCCTAGGGGAACAGTTCCAATAGCAGCTGTTTATCAAATTAAAGAGCATTCCTCGGCAGTATCAGTACTGTTCTAAAATTAATATCCCTTAGCCGGTTGAGCACAATTGTAAACAAGGAAATGAGCAAACATAACAGTCTAATGGGGAAAATAGTCTAACTACAAATTCAAGATAGCCTGCACAGTACAAGTTCAGCAGGAAAGGATCGGTGAAAACATTCAGTCATGGAAAGCCCCCGGGGGAAAACGTAGTTAACCACTGACAAACCACAATTGGAATACCTCTTTCAAAAGTACAGCAACCAACATAAAACCTCTGTACAAATCCTATCAGTACAATTGTGCTGACCAAAATTCACATGGCCACATGATCTGGCGCAGTTGTATTAAAGGAGTCCAAAGATGGCCGCTCCTGCTCCAGGTGTGGCGTAGCCCCTACCTAGAGAGTGGTGGTGAGCAGTGTAGCTTCTGTAGGGCCTTAGGGTGTCCAGGTGGGAGGGAGGGCTTCAGACATCTCTCCTCTGCCCTCATGACCTGCCTGTTGTACCACCAGCAGTGCTGTGGAGAACTGGAGCTAGGGAGTGGTGGTGAGCAGCGTAGCTTCTATAGGGCCTTAGGGTGCCTGAGCGGTAGAGAGGGCTTCAGGTGTCTCCCCTGCCCTCACGACCTGCCTGTTGTGCCATCAGCAGTGCTGTGGGAGAACTGGAGCTAGGGAGAGGTGGTGAGCAGCGTAGCTTCTTTAGGGCCTTAGGGTGTCCACGTGGGAGGGAGGGAGGGCTTCAGGCGTCTTCCCTGCCCTCTCAACCTGCCTGATGTGCTGTTAGCAGGTTACCCTCGTAGTTCACCTGGAGTACTGCGGGGTAGACCAAGGAGTACATGAGACCCTGATTCCTCAGGCCCTGCTTTATTCTGTCAAGTCCTTGCCTCTTTTTTAGAATGGACCTGGGGTAATCCGGATAGAATAAGAGCCAATTGCCTGCCACCTCGATGTTCCATAGCTCTCTTGCCTTGCTTAAAATAATTTATTTGTCGAGAAAATGAAGAAACTTGAAAATAAATGGTCTGGGCTTATTAGTGGCAGATGGTGTGCGGGTTCATTTTATTCTATGAGCCCATTCTATTTTAAAGAGCTATTGGGTTGGGTCCAGTTGTAGCCAGACCGCCAGATTGTCTTGCAGGTATCGGACTGGGTCTTTCCCTTCAGTGCCTTCCTGGAACCGAAGGATGCAAATACTTTTCCTGCACCCCTGTCTCTCCAGGTCCCCTAGTTTGGCTGTTAGCCACTCGGTCTGTTGTTCTGCCTTCTGGAGTCTCCTGTCATGTTATTCGTCTTTTTCCTGTAAGGAGACAATTTGTGATTCTGTGGCTGGGATCCAATTAGTGAAGTGAGATAAACTAGTTTGGGTCTCCACCACAGTGGTCTGTATAGTCTCTACTAAAGCCATGATTTGTTTCAGCAGGGCAGGTCCCGGTCCCAGGACAGTGAATGGCTCCTTGAGGTTCTGTGCGCCATTTTCGGGCTAACTCATGGTATACAGCAGAGAATCTGTGTCGGTTTTTTGCTTCCATAGTTGCAGCTGCTTTTATTTGTAAATCACGTCAATTACTCTACAGGTTGTAAAGAGTCCTTCTGTCCAAAAATAGGAGTCAAGGGCTACTGTTTACAATATCAAAACAGGGTAGTATTCCAGGGCAGCCAGGAGCTCAAAGATCAAGCTACCATTGCAGTCGGGTACCCACGTCACCTCTCTTTATTGGAATTTTTCAATAAAACATGACAATATTTGTTTTTTTTGTGCAAATAAAGTACGAAATAATAGTTAACAACATTATAATTTACATTAATTTATACATACAGTAATACATAGACCTATATCGAAGAGGCGTTTTACCCTACTATTCATTTTCTCAGTTTTAATTTTTGCTCTCTTTTGTGATTTTATTTCACTGCTGATTCAGTGCTGCTCTGCTGCAAAACAACAGCAAAAGTAAAATAAATCCAATTATTTCATCAATTAGGTGGTGCCATTTCCAGTCTCCAGGGTGACCCACAGTGCCTCCTTTCCTCCGTTTACCCTTTAGTTTCATTGATTTGATCCCTTCCCTTATGTAGAGAGCTATTCGTCCTCCTCTTCTATCCTCCCTGTCCCTCCCATAGATTGTGTACCCTGGTATGTTGACATTCCAGTCATGGTTCTCTGTGTACCATGTTTCAGTGACTGCCATGATATCAAAGCGTCCCTCTTCCATCAAGACCACCAGTTTAGGGGCGTTGGTACTCATTACACTCCATTTTGTGATAGCCTTACCCTTTTTTGCCTCATCCCTGTCCTTACTACCTTTGCCTTTTTCTCCATTTACCCATGCCCTTCTCCCTATCGACTTCTGTCTTGGTGTTTACCTCACTAACTACCCTGATTTTTTTGGGGGGGGCTAGGATTTCCCTGCCTATTTCAGTGCCTCGCCCCTTGACTAGTTTAAATGCTTGCCAATGAAGCAGTTAAACCTATCACCTAGGATCCTGGTTCCCCTCCTGGACAGATGCAGATCATCGTGCCAGTATAGGTCTGCATCCCTCCAGGTGGACCCCCAGTCCCCAATGAAGCCATAACCCTGAGCACTGCACCAGTTTTTCAACCTTTGATTGAATACCATGGTGTGGAGCACTCTAGCCTCACCCATGCCATAAACAGGCAGCACCGCTGAGAAGGTTACCAAATGGGCCGAAGATTTACTCAGTACATCTGTGCCAGGCTTAATGTCACATTTTTGAGTATCATATGAGTATCATATGCCTCCCTCCACACAGCACAGACATAGAATGGGACGGAGATTTACTCAATACATCTGTGCCAGGCCTAATGTCACGTTTTTGAGTATCATATGCCCCCTCCACACAGCACAGACATAGAATGGGCCGAAGATTTACTCAGTACATCTGTGCCTGGCCTAATGTCATGGTTTGAGTATCATATGCCCCCCTCCACACAGCACAGATGTAGAATGGGCCGAAGATTTACTCAGTACATCTGTGCCTGGCCTAATGTCATGGTTTGAGTATCATATGCCCCCCTCCACACAGCACAGACATAGAATGGCCCAAAAATTTATCCAATGCCTCTGTGCCTTGCTCAAGATCATATTCCTGAGTATCATATAACCCCTCCCCACAGCACAGATGTGGAAAGCCCCAAAGATTTAGTCAGTGCCTTTACACCTGACCCAGTGTCACATTCCTGAATATCTCATACTCCCCTGCCTCCAGTAGAGACCCAGAATGGCTGAAGATTTAGTCAGCGCTTCTGCGCCTGACCCAATGTTGCCTTCCTATCATGTTCCCCCTCAGCACAAACATGGAAAACCCATAGATTTACTCAGTGTCTCTGAGCCTGGCCTAATGCCACATTTCTGAGTATCACATACCACCCCCTCCCAAACACAGACATGGAACATCTCGTGGATTTAGTCAGTGCCTCTGAGCCTGGCCCAACGTCAGTCACATTCCTAAGTATCGTATACCCTCACCGAGCACAAACATGGAAAACCCAAAAATTTAGTCTGTGCTTCTGAGCCAGGACTAATGGCACATGTCTGAGTATCATATATGAGCTCCCGTCAAGCACAGACCTGGGACATCCCATAAATTAAGTCAGTGCCTCTGAGCCTGGCCCAGCATCACATTCCACAGTATCATATATCCCTTCCCCTTCAACACAGACATGGAACAGCCCAAATATTTATTCAGTTCCTGTGCACCTGGCCTAACATCACATTCCTGAGTATTATAAACCTCCTCCCCCAGCACAGGCATGGAATGGCCGAAAGACTTAGTCAATGCTTTTGCCCCCAGCCCAGCCTTACATTCCCGAGTATCATATATTTTCCTCACAGCACAATCATGGAATTGCCCAAAAATGTAGACAGTGGCTCTGTACCTGGCCCAACATTGAGTTCCTGAGTATCATACACCCCCAGCACAGACATGGAAAGGCCCAAAGATATAGTCAGTGTTCCTGCCCCTGGACCAGCCTCACATCCTGAGTATTCCTGAGTATCACATATGTCCCTCCAGCACAGTCATGGTATGGCCCAAAAATGTAGTCAGTGCCTCTACACCTGGCTCAACATCACATCCCTGAGTATCAAATACCCCAGTCCCCCCAGCAAGGACACTGAATTTGTGTTTTTTTGTACAGTATTGGTACTGTAATTGCCTTTTTCATTTTTCTACCGTATCTAACCCCCCCTCCCCCAATGCCTCTGGAAATGAAAGTCCTGGGCTCAGTAGGCATTTTCTGTAAAAAAAAAAAAGAAATGTTTCCCAAAGAAAAAAATGTGTGTTAATTACTAGGCACCAGGAAAAGAACCTTTCAGATTCTGTCTGGGTTCCGTTCAGAATTAGAACATGTTCTGCATTGTAAATGTAAGACCCAAATCCATTCATTCCATGGCTCAAAGCATAGGACAGCCTGTCTAGAAACACTTGACACTGAAGCATTCAAAGTAACAGAGACCATAAAGAAATTATGACAGGCCTTTCCAGCGGGATTAACACCAGTGATTCTGCTGATCCTGTGATTATGTTGTAGTAACAAAAGCCTCATCATAACACCATAGTGAGTACATGGAATTAGTGGGGGAAGGGGGCAGAGGGGTACACAGGCAGGATATAGATGCTGAAGTCTGCTAAACATTCAAGGAAGAAAAGTGGAAACAGAAGCAACATAGGGAAGGCATATATTAAACACAATTAAAGACAGGCTGGCAATTCCTGGTCCTGTTAAGAATGGGTTCTGTTTAAAACCCAAAAGGGGTTCTTGCTTTCTTGCCTCTATCTGAACCTAGTAATTTACATTGATTTGCCTATCAATCACATGTCAATTACATGACAATTGCTCAGTAGCATTTTAAGCCCTGTAACAATTTTTTTTTTTAATTCTGAATTAGTGTTTATGCCCCTAACTGCTTGCCTCGGCCCCTATCAGTCCTGACAAACACCCACCTCTGTCCACTACGCAGACCCCAGAAAGCTCTCCTTAGCCACACATGTAAGCACGCCTAAAAAGTTGGGGAGGAGATATGGCTCCACGGAGCCTTTTACATCAATACTAATGTCACTGGCCAGTTTGCAGGGCCTAAACAGATGAGGGGGACTAGACCTCCTCAGTCTCCCTAGTGGTTGTGATCATGCCATTGTCTAACTAATGGGGAATCTCCAATGGTAGGGCCTTCGGGGAGGGAGGGGGTGGCGGCCACACCACTCTGGAATTCTCCTAATGCAGTGGCAGGGGAGCACCATTATGCCGGAAGGCAGCACAAAACCTGAGTGCTGCTTGCACCATCCTACTAGGGCTGAGGGTTTTTACTACTTATTGATTCACTGATTAATTGATTGATAGAATTCAAAAGCTTTAACAGGAAAGTCACACTGAGCTGCTATCAGCTCACTTTCAGATGTGTCCGGGGGGAGGAGGAAGAGTAGCGAACACAACAGAACAAACACAAAGAACAATGTACAAACGGAATGCAGTAATATGGAAATAAGTACAACAAAACAAACAAACTACAAGGAAATGCTTTAAAAATAAAATTGCCAAACAGTAAATTGTGGAACAAGCAAAAAAATATTACACGGTGAGCAACTAAACAATAATATGAGGAGCAGGGAGTAGTGATTGATGACTGGGTGACAAGGGCTAGTGTCTGTGTAGGATGATATGTGACGACAGTGATAATCACTGGGTGCTCTTCCGGTTTTTAAAGTATCTTTCCCTACGTGGAATGAGTAGGCAAAATCGAACAACACAAATCCAAAGATATCAGCAACACACTAGTAATGATTCACTCGAAGGAGTCTTTGTTGAAATTTCCACATAGGCCTCACACTCCTGGCCCAACAATTTGTCTCGTGAGCTTCTTCAAGGGAAAATTAGGCTTGCCAATGATATATTTTTATCAAAATGCATTTGTTAAAGTGTAGCAAGAAATAACTCTCCATGCTTTTAACTGCTTATCTGAGGAAACAGACTACATACCTCCCATTCGATGACATCACTCAGTCTCTGTTTGTAACAATATATGTTGGAATGTTAAGCAAGCATGAAATTGCACTAGGAGACCATTTGGGGGAACCTTCCACATTTAAATGTGACCTGTAAAGTAGCAATGCAACCAGCTCCCGTCCCCTCATACCTTATGATGCTGCTTCGGGAGTCGGGGACTGCACAAATCGTAATTTTTAATACAGTGGTGAATTTTTTATAAACTGCTGAAACTTTCAGCCCGAATGCGGAAGTGCCGCACTGGTCCCGATTGAGCCGACACCGTCATATTCCCACCCATTCAGTCACGTCGCTACCATCACTGCTGCCATTATAGCAGCAGGCAAGATGACATACTTACTCTTTATTTAATAGAGGTATTGATATGTAATGCCACTTCACGGCAACAGCCTGTCCAGGTGTGTTGCAGTAGGTAACATTACAGGTACTGGCTACCTCCGTGGAATCCATAAAAATAAGTATATAAGTACCGCCACCACTACTATAATAAGAGCAGTAGTGGTAGCGACGCTACTAAATGGGTGGAATACCCATGAGCAATTGTGCCCTCAATCGACTCCACGGAAAGCCTGCATTCGCAAAGTTCTCTGCAGTTTATAAAAATTTCACCGCTGGATTGTAATTATGATTTATGCAGCCCTCGACTCCCGGTTGCATTACAAGGTATATGGGACAGAAGCAGGCTGCCTAGCTACTTTACAGGTCACCTTAAGTGTAGAGCACCAGCAGTAGAGGGCAGTGAGCAGTGTAGTGCAGTGTGTGTGTGTGTGTGTGTGTGTGTGTACTGACTTGGACTAAAGAGGCAATAAATGGCAGTTGTTGTAAACCTGTGACTTCTGGGAGTGTAAGTAATGAACTGTATTTCCCTGAATGCCACAATTACTGCTCAATTTTTTATTCGGATACAAATAACAACTACAATCATTATTCATACTTTTTCCTACTTGGGAAATACGATTTGTTAAAAAGAAAAGAAAGGAAAGTAATCTGCCCCTGCCCTCCTCCCCAGTACAATCCTACCTCCTCCCTCAGCATCCAAAATTTCATATGTTGAAAATAAAAACTCATTACTATAGCACTAGCAACTTGCCTGCCTCCAGCCAGCTGTTTTTCTAGTGAATGAATGTTTCTGTGCTTGCTTGCATAGTAACACAGCTGATTATGTGATCAGTTTTACCATGCAAGCAAGCACAGGAGCACTTTCATTCATGAGAAGGCGGAGGGCCGTAGGGGAAGGCTGGTTGTGCTGATGACCTTCATTGTTGCCAGCAGTTTTTTCTTTAAAGAAATATCGGGTTTTGGGGAGAGGAGGGTGGTACGAGAGTGCTGCCAGGGTAGGAGGGTGGGGGGAATATTGATTAAAAAAAAGAGCGCTGAAGATGGCGGCCAGCCACAGAGGAGAGCAGGTTGAGCTGGTCACCCATCATGGGAGTTTTCCTTTTTTAAACTTGACATTTTGGGTGCTGGTGGGGAGTGGAACTAGGATTGTAGCAGAGGGTAGGGGGATGGGAGGTTGTATTTTAAAGGATTGGACTGGGGGGGAAGGCAGGGACTGTTTTTGCTTTTTTTCACACAGACACACAAATAACGAATATGAATAACAAACACCCTAATATTTGGGGAGCCCAAATATAATATACTGGATCTGAATATTCAGAATGTATTCGCACAGCCTGAGTTTGCAAGAGCCTGAGAAACATTGTTTGTGGCAAGCCTTTGAGACGAGAAGAAGAATAAATTGAGGTACAGCATGTTTACCTAGTGCTTAATTGTTAGCTATTTCTTCTTTAATTTAGACTTTTTTCAGTGTTTTCCATTTATGTCAGGGTTGGGGTGATCTGTGTTCTTTTTACTGTTTAGTTTGACATTTGTTTTCCAATGTTTCCTGTTCTAGTACTAGATGGGGTTCTTGTTTCCTTTGTTATTTCAGTTGTATTTCTAGGTGTGTGATTTTTCAGTGTTTTATTTTGGGGTCGAGTTTTGTCCTTGGGGAAGGGGGTTGGATCTTTAGGCAACTCTGTTTTTCAAGCTCTTCTGCTTCTGTTTCAGTGGGTTTCAGCTCATTGGGCTCATGAGGTAAGTTGTCCATTTCAGGCTGTTACTTCTCTGCTCCAGAAGGTTTTAACTCACTGGAATTATGAGGTAAATTGTCTGTTTTGTTTGCTGGGATTGATCTGTTTTTTTCATTTCAGGTTATTGTTTTACTTTGTAAGTGGGGATGGGCTGGTTGCATTACAGTTTGTCATATGGTTGGGTCTTATTTGCATGATGAACTTTCGACCCTGCAGCAATTATATATAAGAAGATAAGCTATGTGTGACCGGCTGTCAAACAATAAGGCAGCAGGAATGCCCAGAGTGTGACAGGGTTAGGATATGACCCTGTCCCACTTGTTATGCAGAGAGAGTTAAAAGCAAGGCTCTAGTCTGTCCTGTCCTATTCTGCCACTTATCTATCTCTTGCCTGTCTGATTGCGTAATCAAATTTTATTGTGGCACCTAGAAATCGGCCACTCCAATGGTCCCACAGTTTCTCTCTGTTACCTCCCCTCCTTCACTTGCTTTTTCTATTCTGTCATTTTCCCCTTGCTTCTCTGTGGCTAAAACATACTGAACATGAATCTTAATGTGAAACTGGGATCCCCAAGTTTGCAAAAGTATAAAATGATATTGTTGAAATGAATGCAGACAGTTACATGGATTTGTTAGAGAAGTTAGCAGTTTGCAACACAGGAGGTTGACCTTGAGAAACCTATTGACCTTTAACAAGCTTGTTAACAGAATTATCAGCAGAAAATCTGTACTGGCACATCTTTATTTTTTTCATTTTATTATAATAACTGGTGACCACTTATGACTGCATATGCATTCCTGATAAAATGCTGTAATAACTCACTGAATTCCATAATAACCTGATAGTGGGTTATTACGGCATTTTTCTTCCTCGCACTGTCACTTCAGTAAAACCTGAAAAAAAGGAAAGTGGCTGAAGAAGACTAGTTCTTCAGTCTGAGTACTCACAACAAACTCTATTACCACACATTTCTGCCTTCAGCAACACTATCTCAATCCATCACAGCAGTAACCACATAAGACACATTTCTTACTAAAAAGAAACACCCAAAGCAAAAGCCACTCACTATGGCGACGGCTCAGGGACACGCTCACTACTGACACAAATACAGCTCATGGTTTTTGTCTCTATTGAAACCTTGTACTAGTCATTACAAAAAATAATGCCTGTGCAAGGTTTGTGTTATGAGAATTTTTCACACACCCTTGGTGTGGTAATGTCATATACGCCTCAAGCTTCATTCTTAGGGTTTAAGGATTATCACGCACCTCGGGTGTGTGAAAAATCCTTATATCATACACCTGCACAGACTTTAGTCTCTATGTTATTGATAATAATAATATTAATAATAATACAGTGCCACATGTGAATTTCATAACTTGTCCTGTTTTGCCTATGCTTCCTGACCTATGCCTCTATGACACAGATCCCATTTTATTATATAATGTATCATACAATGTAAGAAGAAGAAAAAAAATACTTACCATAGTAATGTTGCTTTTTCCAAGGGATTGTGCACTATGCTTACTATTGCAATCAGCCTGCAGGTCAGAGCTGCCCCGTAGAGAGGAATTTTATGCAAATCAAAGAACGATGGATTGAAATTCAGATCTCTGCTGCATGGTCATGCTCCACTCTGCCCTCTAACATCATATTTATTTTGATAGCTAGGGGAGCAGTGACCACTAAACTAGCTAGACTCAACTAAAGAAAACAGAAAACCCAAAAAAAATGATTGACCCTAAAATTATACATCAAGAACACCCAAAAACGGATTGTAGGCAATGCAGAAGTAACGTTCAAGCAAAGTGAAGACAAAAAATAACTGATTCTTGGAAAATCTTTTTCAGGTTCTGGGAGGGAAGGTGGATGGATGTGTTAAGCATAGCCTAGGATCCCTTGGAAGAAACAATATTACTATGGTAAGTAATTTCTCCTTCACCCCCCATGAATCCCTCACTATGCTTACTATTGAAGACTATAACACAGCACCTTGGGAGGCTAGGTACAGAACTTATTTAGGGAAAAAGTTCTGCAAGACAGCAGTGCCAACTCTGGCATCCCTTCTGGACTGCACATTAAGACAATAGTATCTTGTAAAGGTGTGTGCTGTTTTCCAGGTAGCTGCTTTACAAATTTCTACGCAAGGGGACAACCCTTACAGCTGCCACAGAGACAGAGGGGCCACAGGTGGTGTGTGCCCTGAGGCCTTGTGGTGTTGGTTCGCCAACTTTACAGTAAAAGAACTGGATGCTGGAGACTATTCAGTGAGCAATAGTTCTCTTAGAGGCTAGCCTACTCTTTCCCACATCACCATACTGTATGTGAGGTACAGCTATAAATGGGAAGACCTGAGTTCCTTAGTGCTGTTCAAGTAGTAACTAAGTGCCTCTTGACATCCATATTGTGGAGCCTCTTCTCTCCAAAGCTGAATTTTGCTGTAAAGAACACTGGAAGGGTGATGAACTGGTTCAGGTAAAATTTGGACACTACCTTAGGGAGGAATTTTTTATTTCTCCATAGGATCACTTTGTCCTTGTGAAAAATAATGTAATTTGGATCTTTGCAGAGGTCCTGCAGCTTACACACACTTCTGACAGAAGTAATGGCCACCAGGAACACTGTTTTCCAAGTGACATACTTCAAATCAGCAGCAGCCATAGGCTCAGAAAGAGAGTCTGTGAGCTTCACTATGCACATGTTCAAATCTCATGGGGGGACTGGGACCCTGACAGGGGGATGCAGGTGCAGAAGCCCTTAAAGAACCTCCTGAAAAATGGGTATGAAACCACGTTTTCGCCTTACCTGCCGAAACATAAGCAGACAATGCTGCCAGATGCACCTTGAGAGTTGAGAGTCTGAGGCCCAGAGACTGAGGGAGGACTAGGTAGTCTAGGATTGTGAACAGATCTGCTTAAAGGGAAACCACAGAGAGAGAACTTCTTCCACTTGGAAGCATAGGTTTTCCTGGCTGCCGGTTTTCTGGGGACCTTGAGGACTTTCAAAACTTCTTCAGACAGGTTAAAGTCAGAGTACTCCAGCTCTTCAAGAACCATGCCTTGAAGCACAGAGACCTGAGGTTTGGGAAGTAATCCTGCCCTGGGACATGGTCAGCAGGTTGTGCCTCAGTGGGAAGCAGATGGGCTGCTTGATGGAGAGGGCCAGGAGAAGGGAGTACCAGACCTGCCTGGTCCAACCTGGGGCTTTTACAAACGTAGTTGCAGACTGTCTTCTCAACTTCAAGAGTACTTTCAGCAAGAGAGGGAACAGAGGGAAGGCGTAAAGGAACCTCCCTGACCAGTCCAGAGTCCAGGCATCCAATGGGACTGAGCCCATTGCTGGAGGCCTGCAACAAAACATGGGTAGCTGATGATTCTCCCAGGATGCAAACATATCTATCTCTGGTCTACCTCACCTCCTGAACACTGTGGCCAAGACTTGCTTGTTCTGGGTCCATTCATGATGTCCCTGGCTGATCCTGCTGAAGGAATCCACCAGGACATTGTCTTTTCCTGGCAGGTGAACTGCTGAAAGCTGCACCTCCAGGGAGTAAGCTAGATTCCAGATTTTCACTGCTTCTGTACATAGCTTTTAAGATCTTGTGCCCCCTTGTTTGTTAATGTAGTACATGGCAGTGGTGTTGTCTGTCCTTACATGGACTAACTGCCCCTTGATGTGGAGAGTGAAAGACTGCATGGCCAGGAAAACTGTTTTGAGCTCCAGCAAGTTTATGTATTTCTGGGATTCCTGGGCAGGGGAGGCCACATCCCACTTACTGTCAGGTGGCCCAGGTAAGCTCCCCATCCTAGGAGGGAGACATCTGTTGTCAGAACAAATATGAGTGACCACTGCCAGAAGGGCACGCCCTCCCTGAAGTTTCCCTCTTCTTTCCACCAGTCCAGTGCTTTTAAGAGGGGCTTCATCACAGGAACCAGCCTTGAAAGAGGGTCTAATTTTTAGGACCAATAGGCCCTTAGGTGGTACTGGATGTCTCTCATTTGGAACCTGGCCCCTGCCACTACTACTGTGTACATGGCCACATGGCCGAACAGCTGAAGGAAGTCTCTTGCTGACCTGGGCTGACCCAGGATGAAGGACTTCACCAGTTTGATAAGATTCCTCACTCTGTCCTGTGGGAGGAAGGCCCTTCCTAAGAGGGCATCCAATTCTGCTCATATGAATTCCAGAACTTGTACTAGTTCTGTCTGAAACTGTTGAGTGTTTATGAGAAATGGAAATTACGTACCTACCGTAATTCTTGATCTTCTTGGACAAAGTCTTCACCATTCATTCACACTAATGGGATTACGACAGAGATGCTACAACCCAGCAGTAGACAAACATCTTCAGGAGGGCCGGCGCTGAGATAGGACTGCGCATGATAGGACTGCGTATGCATGGCACCATGAGACTGCCTCACGCCCATACAGGCTATCTTGGTGTCGACCCTTCAACTGCCTCAGTACCTTTTTGCCCGACAAAGTGCAGCACAACTAACCTAGGAAACTAACCTACCCAGGCATAAGATAGTCCGGATGATCCATGTAACAAGGGTCATGGAATCATAGAAGCTTGATGGCAGAAAAGGTTCACATCGGCCCATCTTGTTTGCCCTATTTCCCCCCTACACCCCCCCCCGCCAGACCCGCCCCACTACTCAGCCCCATATGCCTGTCTCATGTCCTCCTGAATACTTCCACCGAATCAACCCCCACCACTTCTTCTAGTAGTCTGTTCCAGGGCTCCACCACCCTTTCTGTGAAGAATCACCCTCTCCCACTGCCTCTGTATCTTTTTCCCTACAATCTGAGGCTATGCCCTCTAGTTCTGCCCCCCCCTTCCTTCTTCTTAAGTAAACACCCTTCCCCTCATTTGTTGAGCCTCTTCACATATTTAAAAGTTTCAGTCATGTCTCCCCTTTCCCTCCTAGTCTCCAGCATGTACAGATCCAGCTCCTTACACCTCTGCTCATATGTCTTTCCCTGCATACACTGCACCATTGTAGTTGCCCTTCTCTGAACCATCTCTATTCCATCTATATCCTTGCTGAGGTGTGGTCTCCAGAATTGAACCCCATACTCTAGATGCGGCCTCACCATGGCTTTGTAGAAGGGCATTATTACCTCCCTCTTCTACTACTAATTCCCCTGCCTACGCATGTCAGCATTCCATTGGCCTTTCCCACGGCCCTGCTGCATTGGTTTCCTACCTTAAGGTTGGATGAGACTATGATTACCAGATCCTTCTCTTGTTCTGTTACATTGATTGCCTCCTCTCCTAAGGTGTATCCTGCTCATGTGTTTCTACTCCCCATGTGCATCACAGCAACTCAACAATGTCTTCAAAGCTTAAGTCAACGAGGGAGTAAAGACCAGAAACAGGATGAGTGAGCTCGGAGAATGGTGGATGGGTGTGTGAATAAATGATGAAGGCTTCATCCAAGAAGATCAAGAATTACAGTAGGTATGTAATTTCCATATCTTCCTGGACTAAAAATCTTCACCATTCATTCACACTAATGAGAGAGTAGCGAGCTAAAAACCAATCCCCTGAGCATGGCGGCAGGAGACAGAGTTCACTCAGGACAAAAGTCCATTAAGGATTGTCCTGCCGAAGGAAGTGTGCTGTCTGGCATGGACATCCAAAGCGTAGTACTTCACAGTGGTGTGCACCAAGGTCCAAGTAGCCACTTTGCAGATATCTGCAATGGGTACATTACAAATTTCTGCCAAGGATGCCGCAACTACTCTGGAAGAGTGGGCGTAAACCCAGCCTTCCAACTTGACCTGCACCATCAAGTAGCAGTGATGAAGACATGCCACCAACCATGCAGAAATGCATCTAATGGTAACAGGCTGACCCAGCTGGGCCATGCTGAAAGATGTGAAAAGTTGCTTGGATTTGCGGATCTCTTTAGTTCTGTCAATGCAGAATCGCAGAACCCTCTTGACATCCAAGGAGAGAAGGGAGCATTCTCCTTCTTTCTGAAAGCTGGCAAAATAAGTGTGAAGAACCAATGGCTGGTTAAGGTGAAATTCGGAAACCACTTTGGGTAGGAATTTTGGGGTGAGTACGAAGTACCACCTTTTCCTTGTGAAATACAGTGTAAGGATGGTCCATGGCCAAGGCATGTATTTCAGAGACTGTGAGAGAAAGTAATGGCCACCAGGAAGGCATCCTTTCAGGTCAGAAACTTCAAGTCACAGGTAGCTAGAGGCTCAAAGGGCATACAGGTGAGCATGTTTAGCATGAGGCTGATATCCCACGTGGCCACCGGTTTCCTGACTGGGGGTCCAGAGTGTAGGATACCCTTGAGGAATCTCTTGACTAGCAGTAATTGAGCCAGCGACATGTTCTGCACTGGCTCATGATAGGCAGAAATCACGCAAGGGTGTACCTTCACTGTCGAGTATTGCAGTTCTGCATTTGACAGGTCTAAGAGGTGCTCTAACACTTTATTTGGTGGGCAAGAAAATGGGCCCAGGATGGACTTCGCACTCCAAATGGAAAATTGCTTCCATGTAGCCATGTAAGTTTTCCTAGTAGAGGGCTTATGCACCACTAAGAGGCTTTCTGAGATCCTTTGAGAGACCTTAAACCTACCCACTTCTATCTCCTCAGGAGCCAGGCATGGAGATGAAGGGAGTGCAGGCTGGGATGGACCATGGGCCCCTGAGTCAGGAGGTCTGTTCATAGAGGAAGTTGCCTCAGGGGGACTTCCACCAGCCTGTTGATTAGCGGGAACCATATCTGACAAGACCAGAGCGGGGTGATCAGGATCATCCTGCCTCCTGTGCCTCCAGTTTGAGCAACACCCTCTGTACCAAAGAAGGAGAAAAAGGAGGAAATGCTTACAGAAAGCATCTTGTCCACTACAGTCTGAATGCATCCTGACAGAAAAGCCAGGTTCTGGATTTCTGGAGCAGAATAGAGGCAGTTTTGCATTGAGTGGGGATGAAAAAAAAAAAAGGTCCAGGTGTGGAGTGTCCCACTCATTGAATAGCGATTGCACAATGTCTGGAGCGAGCAACCACTCATATGGATCTGCCTCTGTCCTGATGAGGCGATCTGCCAGGTCATTTTAAGCTTCTGACAGGTAGACTGCCTGAATTAGAGCCTCATGCTCGAAGCACCACTCCCACACTGTCATGGCCTCCCCGCACAGAGGGTAGGAGTGCGCTCCACCCTGCCTGTGGATGTAATACATAACAGCCTTGTTGTGCATCTGAAAGAGAATTACTTTGCAACAGAGGATGTCCTTCAGGGCTCGAACAGCATATAGGACAGCTCTCATCTCCCAGACGTTTGATGTGTAGATGAGATTCCTCCTGATTCCAGACTACCTGAGTGTGGAGATCTTGATAGAGAGCCCCCCAACCATTCAGAGATGCATCTGTGGTGAAGATGATCTGAAATCCAGTGGGGCAAAGGGCAAACCTTGGAGAAGCTTGTCTTCCTGTGTCCTCCATCCAAGCGATCTTGTCAAAGGCTTGTCACTTTTATGTGGAAGGACTGCGGGTGCATGGTCAGTGACCACTGAGTGCTGAGCATCCACTGTGTGGTCCTCATGCGTAGCTGGGCTAGAGGCAATGTGAAGAGGGACATTGCCATGAGACCCAACATCCGCTGCATTGAGAGTACTCGAACAGAGTTGCTCCCTCTGATGTAGCGTGCCATCTGGAGAATGTAATTTCTCCTGTCCTCTGGAAGGAAAGCCCTTGCCCTGGAGGTGTCCAGGAGGGCTCCTATGAAGAGGAGCTGCTGGGAGGGCTGAAGCTGGGATTTTTCCAGATTCAGTAGCACCTCCATGGAAGTGAGGAACTGAGAAGCTGTGACAACTGCTTCCTGCGTCTCTTGCCTGGATGGGCTCACTATGAGCCAATCGTCCAGGTAAGGGCAGACTTGAATGTTAAGTTTCCTGAGGTGCGCTGTGAGAACTGTGAAGCACTTTTTAAAGACTCAAGGCGCCGAGGACAGCCTAAAGGGCAGGACTCTAAAACTGGTAGTGCTGACCCAGAGCCACAAAACGGAGATACTTGTGGTGACTTGGATGTGCTGAGACATGCTGGTAGGCATCCTGCACATTCAGGGATATCTGCCAGTCCTACTGATGAATCAGCAGAAGTAATGTTCCTAGGGAGATCATCTTGAACTCCTCCCTGAACAGGAATTTGTTTAACTTCCTGAGGTCTAGAATTGGATTCATGCAGCGTGTTTTCTTTGGAACCAGGAAGTAATAGGAGTAGAATCCCATGTTCCGCTCTTCCCACGGAACCACTTCTACTGCTGTGTTTTTCAGAAGACCCTGTATATCAGAAGCAAGAAGGTCTAACTGAGTGGTGGACAGACTGTGTTGCCGCTTGGGTGGAAGATCTGGGGGGATCTTTGCGAAATTGAGTATCCCTCTCATATAAAACCTGAGGATCCATTTGTCCATTGTGATGATCTTCCACTGACTGTAAAACTAAGTCAGATGGCCTCCCACTGCAATAGCAGTGTCCACCTTGGGTAGCTGAGGTGGGACCTGGGCCAGGTTTTCAGAGGATGGCACTGGGCGCTTTTGGGCCCTGTACCTTTTGCTGCATTTTCTTTTGCAGCTGAGGAGCTTGGTTTCTATTAAAGGCTTCTCAGCCCATACCCCAAAAGGACTGCCTGTTATGAAATTGTCAACGGTTCCCATCCTTTTGAGGGGCTGAAGGAGCTGACCTGGTTGATTTAATGGCTGTCCTAGTTTTCTGAGCAGCCTCTAATGCTTGTTCCACTTGAGGACCAAACAGATAAACCCCATCAGAGGGGACATTCATCACCTGTCATTGAGCTTCGGGTGAGAAGCCTGATGTTCTAAGCCAGGAGTGTCACCATATGCAGATACCCGCAGCCGCTGCCCATGCTGCAGCATCATAGCCATCCATAGCAGCTTTCAATTGATGGTTGTTAGATTCTGGGCCCCAGTAATCATTTGGAGAAGCTCCAAACTGACCTCCAATTCTGGGAGGTTCTCGACTGCTTCTTTAAGGGTGTTCCACAAGGTGTACTCGTACTGAAAGAAATGACCCTGATAGCTAGCAGTACACATTCCTAAGGTTGCAGCTGTGTAAACACACTTTCCTAAAGTGTCAGCCTTGTGAGACTCCTTATTGATAGGCTATGCCGAGGTCTCCTGGGGGAGGACAACCTTATCATTCTCTACAAGCACCACCAAGGCATCTGCAAAAGGCTGTGACACCAGCAAGGGTCTTTTCTTAGAAGGAGCGTATTTCCTGTTCGGACTTAGCCATGGATGGGAAAAGCGCTGGTTTGGCACACACCGTCTCTGACAGGGTTTCAAAGAATGGGGAAACAGGAGGCATGAAGTCCGTTGGAATGTTAGAAACATGAAGGAACTGAAGGCACAGAAGCTTCCATGGGTCTACATTAGAGGTATGAAGAGCCAGGGCAGATCTTACATTCCTAAGGAGGGACTGGGAAGACAGGTCCTCCATTAAGCACTGAAGACAGAAGGCTTGCTTTCCAGGTTGTTACCTAAGACATCTCCAGTGTTGTCAGATAGAATTAGATCAGGATCAGACTCATCATTTTCTTTCTCCAGCTCTGAGACATCAGGGAGTTACCGGAGTCTGCCTCGGCGTCAAAGAATTTGGCTCCACACACGACACAGAACAACCTGACACCGGGGCCAGCACCCAGGTCAGCACTGCATGTGGCACTGAGGTTGATGCCACACATGGCATTGAAGTGGCCGGCGCCACACACGGCACCAAAGCCACCGGCGGCGCCACACACGGCACCAAAGCAACCAGCACCACACACAACACCAAAACTGCTGGTGCTGCACATAGCACCAAGGTCGATGCTGCACACATCACTGAGGCTGATGCTGCACACGGAACCAATGAACTCCTTGACAAACACCTAGCATCCAAGAGGCCGATACCGCACGCAGCACAGAAAGGCCTGATGCCGCATGTGACATCGATGACCCCAAATCACTGTCAGTCTTAGAGGAAAAGGGGGAGGAAAATGGTACCCATGCAGGCCTCTGCGTGGAAACTTGGTGAGGGGATTAGGCATCTGGAACCGGCATCGGAGGAGTTGGTACCAGAGAGAGAGAGAGAGAAATCTCTGTCGCCAGCACCAAATGCGCATCCTGTCCCAACTGCCCCGATCCTGGTCCAGTGGCCCCAAGACCCAAAGGCCCAGGAACCAGGTCCACTGGTAAGGGCAGACGAGATGGATGCTGTACCCACTGCTCCATATGAGTGGCCCAGTGGTGTAACTGTCCACCAGTAACCCCATCAGAGGACAGACAGGGGCTCCGATGTCGAGAATCCCGGCCGCTAAGAACGGAGACCACTGGGGATCCCGGAGGGATAGGGGTGGGTTTACTGCACTCCACAATTGAAGACTGCCTAGCAGACCTAGCAGAGGGCAACCTCGAGTGGTACTATCTCTTCTTCCTCCGACAGGAAGAAGAAGAGTTCGAGGTTGAGTAGTACCAGGTCCCCGACCGAGATCAGGAACGTGCCTACTTCTTTTTGTGCCTTTGGGAGGACTTTTCTCCCTTCTGAGCACTGGACTGCCCATGGCCGGACCTTCCCTCTGCAAAGGGTGTGGACTGGACACAGCTCCACTGCCAGAAGAACTTTCCAGGGTAGTCTCCTTACCATCACTAATACTGTCCATGGTCGATTCCGTCTATGGCAGGCTGAGAGCTGTTTTCTTTCTTCAGAAGAAGACTTCTTTTTTAACTAATAATAAAATAAACTAAATGATACTAATAAACTAGACGTAACTGAATGTCTATATGCTGCTGTCGTATAGACAAGAAATTTGACTCCCAGCAAGTGAGCGACATTGTCACTGAAGTGCACTCGACGGTGGGGGTAAAAAGGAACTGAGGCAGTTGGAGGGTCAATGCTGAGATAGCCTACATGGGCCCGAGGCAGTCTCACAGTGCTCTGCATGCACAGTCCTATCTCGGTGCCGGCACTCTTGAAGATTTCTGGCTCCCGCTGGGTCCTAGTGCCTCCAGCATAGTCCCATTAGTGTGAATGAATGGTGAAGACTTTTGGTCCAGGAAGGTAGTCCAGATCCTGCAAGGTACACTGAGTGAGGAGAAGAGAGGCCTTGGTCTCTTCATGGGACTTCCCTACAATTAGCCAGTCATCTAGAACAGGGAAAACCAGCACTCCTTGTCTCCTGAAGTGTGCTGCTGCCACCATGAACAAGCAATTTGTGAACACCCTGGGGGCTGACGAGAGCTCAAAGGGAAGGTCTGCAAGCTGGTAATGACCAATCCCTACCCTGAATCTTAAATACTTCCTGTGACTGGGCCTGATTAGAATATGGAAGTAGGCATTTGTCAGGTCCAGAGACCCTAACTAACCAATCTCCTTGCTGAAGGTATGAGATCACTGCAGTCAAGGTTATCATCTTGAACTTTTCCTTTTTGAAAGCGTTTGTTCAGATATCTGAGGTCCAAAATGGATCGCCACTACCCATTTTTCTTGTGGGTGAAGAAGTATCTTGTATAAAGGCCTTTTTGCCACTGTGATGGGGGGACTTTTTATGCTGCTATTGCATGCAACACCTTTTTGACCTCAAACTCAATCAAGATCTTTTCTGTTGGAGTGGGAAGTGTAAAGTTTCTGCAAACCTGCAGTCTGGGAAATTTTTGAACTGCAGGGTGAGCCCTTGGCTCACTACTTCCAGGACCCACTTGTCTACGGTGATGTTATTCCATTCCTGAAAAAAGTGAGCCAGCCTTCCCCCCACTGGCAATGGATGGGCAATCTGCACCAACTCATCAGGGATTCTGGTTGGGTTGACTCTAGGGTGCTGGGGTTGGATCAGCAGGCTTGGATCCCTTTCTGCCTCTGCTCTGATGAAATCCCTTATCTGGGAGAAATCATAAGGGAGGAAACCACAAGGAAAGTATCCCCTGCTCCCACCTCTCCTTCCATAAGGCCTACTAAAAGTGGAGGCCTTTTCCTTCTCAGTGTTGCTTTTGTAGGTGACTTTGTACTCCTCCACCTTTTTCATGTATGCCTTGTTCTTGTCACCAAATGGGGAATTTCCTTCACAGGGAAAATCTATGGTTTTTGACTGAGTATCCTGGGAAAGGTTTGTAGTCCTGAGCCAAGCAAACCTTCTCAGAGATATTGAATGGGCCATGATTCTGGAGGCAGTGTCATTGGTATCCACTGTCATATGAAACTAGTACTCTGTAGTATCCAAGGTTGTCTTAGCAGTGCCTGCTAAGTGCTGTTCCAAGTCACCAGAAGCTTTTTCACTCATGGCCAGGATGGAGCTTCATAGGGCCTTCTAATACTGGGCAGTATAAGCCATGTAGGCTGCCTGCCTTAGCAGCAGGGATGCAGAGGTATAGACTTTTTCTCCCATGCTATCCAGCTTCCTGGAGACCTTATCTGGAGTGAAGCATTACCAGACAGCAGAGATTTTAATATCATTCCATCGTTCTCTAATCTGCATAAAATTCCACTCTATGGGGGAGCTTAGACCTGCAGGCTAACTGCAATAGTAAGCATAGTGAGGAATGGGGCAGCTCAGACCTGCAGGCTAATTGCAATAGTAAGCACAGTGAGGGATTCCTGGTGTGTGAAATACAGTGACACTCAGAAATTATAATGTAAACTGTCACAGCAAACTGGAGAATCAGTGCTCAAAAATGATACAGGAGTCGCAGAACAGAACATAGAAAAGTGACCTTGGTGTCTGCATTCCAGAGGACCGACACTTTACCTTCTCCACTCACATCAACACCATGCATAAAGATCTCTAGCCCAAGCTAGGCATCCTGTACCACAACAGATCTTGCCTTCCACTCCTGGTGGGCCATAACATTATCTTCAAAATTACTCTGCCATTGTTTGACTATGCAGATGCGGTTTACAGTACTGCCACCAAATCGACCCTAGCCAGACTGAACCCCCTTTTGCACTCCTGTTACTTTTTCCTAAATGTTCCACCCCTTACCCATCACTGTTCCCCTATCTTAAGGCCTGTTTACATAGCCACATTTGTACTGTAGCAACCCGAGTGCTTGGGCTGCTGTGGTGAAAATGTGGCCCCGTGGACACCTACCCAGCTGCGACAAGTCAGTCCTCATACCTCTCCCAGAACCACTGCAGAGCTGGGGATGCGTTCCAAAGTGAGCAATGTACGCAGCCATGTGGACAGGCTACACCGCTCTCTCTGATGCACCCAGCTGATACTGCAACACAACAGACTGCACCCCCCACTGATGGCCCCCTCTCTGGCAGCTTGCATCGGTGCTAAAAGGGGCCATCTAAATGTAACCACCCAGTCCCCTGGGGTTACTAGACTCCTAACAGTGTTAGTGTTAGGCAGGTAGACGAGGCAGCTGGAAAGCAGCTCACTTAGGGGCTGCTTATACAATGACATCATTGTTTACTCAGCTAGCCTGAGGGAAGAATGATTATGTCATTTGGAACTCTCGCAGCAGCATAACCCTTGTCTGGCACAGCTGCTCTGCGGAAGTCATTTGAATGTTCAGTTCATCTGAGTGTAACAGTGAGAGTGTCAGGATCTCTGCAGTGGGTTCTGAGTCTAGGGCCCTGGAGTTCTCACCCTAGTTTGGATTACAATCACCAGGTCCCAGTGAAGTGGTGGAGACCTTTCTTCAACAGGATTTTCTGATTTTCACTTCAGGAGAGGCAAAAGTGACTGCTTATCAGTGGATCCAATGGGCAGTCCCCTGAAGGTCCTTGTGTGTTTTAGCTGCCTTTGAAAATGACTTTTTGAGAGACTGGTTCTGACAAGCTACCAAGGGAAAATGTGCTTTCTAGCTGTTCTCCATGCCTAGAGGAAGGAGCAACTGTCCTGTGAGTACTGTTCTGGGAGACAAGTTCTCTAATTAGGGGTTTGTTCTGGGGTGTGTGTGCCCATAGATAAGACTAGATCACACCCGTCAGTGCCCCTTGTTCACCCAAGTGAGTGAAGTAAAGTGTTCACCCACGTGAGTGAAGTAAAGTAAAGTGTTCACACAAGTGAGTGAAGTCAAGTAAAGTTTGGAGTCTTTAGCATTGCATTGGGGTATGGAGGCTTCTGTGGTGTAACCCTGAAAGAATGGCAGAGACTGTCAGTTGGGGCAAAGGGTGGGAGGAACACCATCTGGGAAGCTTACAAGGCAGGGCTAACTGATTCATGGAAGGGCATCAGTTTTACCTGTGTAAAGGCCATTGCTCCAGGTTCAGGTGTGTGGCAATGTCCCCAAGTATACACTTAATTTGGGAAGAAGATGTTCTGAGTGTGTGGCCCAGTTCCACAAAATATACACTCTGGGAAAATGGAAATGTGTTCAGGTGTGTGGAACAGTCCAAGTGCATACACCATGGGAAGAGAAAGGAATTGTTGTTTCTCTGGAGAACTATACTGCCTAGTAAGGAGAGTTCTGAAATTGTACCTGTTTGCCATGCCTGATCTTTGGGGGTCCATTGATGCGTTGGTAACATCTGTTGAATAAAGCCATACTACAAAATCCCAGCTACTGTTATGGACATTCTGATCCTTGCTTCTGGTGTGGAATTACTAGGTCCCCTCTCAGCAGTTAGATTAAACATATGCCTAGCATACACTACCCTGGACCTGGTTGTAGTTACAAAGGTTCATGTTTTTGTTCTTGTATCCCCACCCCACTTCCTCTAGATAATGAACCTGGTATACATCCTAACGCCAAGGGTGGTATCAATCTTGACATTTCTGCTAAAAGTAAATGGTATGCCATATGTGGGTACTAGTCCTGTTTTATGGGGGTGTCCAACTTACCAAAAGTGGCATGGGGTTTACATAAACACAATGTGATCGGTGCGGGAGGTCTCAGAAGCACCGGATCAGACCCGTGCTTGTGTCCAGAGGTTGCCATGTAAACAGACCTTAAACCTCTCTCTCCCCCCTCTTTTGGGGCCCGTCATCAATTCCACTGCTCCTCTTTCCTGGATGACTACTGGCTCACCACCACTCCCCTCCTACCTCTTCTCTTTCCTCACACCCTTCATCCCATCCCTGCTACTTCCCTTCATAGAAACACAGAATTTGATGGCAGATAAGAAACACCTGGCCCATCTAATCTGCTCATTTTCACATGTTTCATATACCACAGATCCTAAATGAGCTGTGGCTTACCTTCTCTTTCCTTTTGCTACAGTTCCTTTATGTCTGTCCCATGCTCTTTTGAATTTCCATACCATTTTTGCCCCCAGAACCTCTGCAGGGAGGCTGTTCCATGCATCCACCACCCCTTTCCATGAAAAAATACTTTCTTACGTTACCCTTGAGTCTACCCCTTACATTCTCAGATCATGGCCCTTAGTTCTTAAACACCTTATTTTATGAAAGATGCTACCCTCTTGCACCTTATTTATACCCTTGAGGTATCTGAAAGTTTTAATCATATACTCCCTCTCCCTCCTCTCTTCCAGGGAATACATATTGAGATCCTCTAGTCTCCCCTTATATGACTCCTGGTGCAGCCCCTGCACCATTTCTGTCATCCTTTTCTGAACTGCCTCTACTCTGTCAATGTTTTTCTGGAGATGCAGCCTCCAGAACTGGACACAGTACTCTAGATGAGGTCTCACCAATGTCCTGTACAGTGGCATCACCACCGCCTTCCTTCTGCTGGAGATACTTCTCCCTATGCACCCTAGCATTCCACTGGCTCTACTCATGGCCTTCTCACATTGTTTGGCAACCTTCAGGTCATCAGATATGATCACTCCCAGGTCTTTTTCCTGTTTGGTGGCTGTCAGTACCTCCCCCCTTATCATGTACTCCTTCACTGAATTTCTGTGCCCCAAGTACATGATCTTGCATTTCTTTACACGGAATCTTGGCTGCCACACCCTTGACCACTCCTCAAGCTTGCTTAGGTCCCTTCTTATTTTTTCAACCCTTCCTGGAGTGTCAATCCTGTTGCAGATCTTTGTGTCGTCTGCAAAGAGGTATACCTTCCCTTCCAACCCTTCTGCAGTGTCACTTATGAATACATTAAAGAGGACTGGTCCAAGCACAGATTCCTGTGCGACCCCGCTGGTCAATTCCCTCTCTTTGGATTGAACTACATTCACCACCGCCTTCTGTGTCCTATCGCTCAGCCAATTTTTGACCCAGTTTACTACCCTGGGATCCACCCTCTGGCTGCCTGGCTTGTTTACAAGCCTCCTATATGGGGCATTATCAAAAGCCTTACTGAAATCTAGGTAGGCCACGTCCACTGCCCCTCCCTGATCCACCTCCCTAGTCACCCAGTCAAAGAAATCTACAATATTTGTTTGACAAGACCTTCCCACTGTTAATCCATGCTGCCCTGGGTCCTGTGCTCTGCAGGATTCTAGATATATCACCAACCTTTCTTTTAGTAGTAATTCCATCAGTTTCCCCACCACCGAGGTCAGGCTGACTGGCTTCACTCCTCTGACACTTGATCTTTCCATGTCTCTTGCTGCTAAACCTCCATTGGTCTGTCTGCCTTTCTTTTTTCTCCACCTTCAAACCCTGGAAAAACCATACTCTCCAGATTCATCTCATTTCATCATTCTACTCACTTAAACTGCTCCTGCTAGCACATCTCTCACAACCTTGCTCCCACAGTTAGCCACCCACATTGATACTTAATTCCCTAGCTACCTCTATATCCCACACATTGCTATTACAGTTTACATGGCTTGCCATCTATTACCTCTGTAAATTCTGTATTTTGTGCCTGCTAGATATATACATTGTTTGCCTACATTGCAGTCATCACTTTATTGTTCACTGTACTTTTCCCATTTTTAACCCCACCCCACTAGCTGCACCTGGAAATGAGCCCCACCTCAACTGTGATTGTCCCTGACAACAAATTTTGAAAAAAATTAAAAAAAGAGGAATCCCGTAGTGGTCCCTATACAGTCGGTATGCTGAGCAGCAGTATCCCTTTTGTAGCATAATTCTGCACTACACTGTTTGCACCATCTGAATTAGCTTTGATTAGCTCCTAGAACAGGTGGGTCAGATACTATCAGCACAGTCTAAGTGGTGGTAACTGTAGGAGATGAAACTACATCAGTTTAGGTTTAGTATCTAGGCAGCATCTAATGCATTTTAATTGGAAAAGCAGACCTGACATCTTACAGAGGTTTTATTCATCAAAGTCCAATCAGTACCTATTCATCCTGGTGCCTGTGTGAAAATGTACCAATTTTTTAAAACTAAGGCACAATAAGCTGGCCCACTGAGCTGGCAGGGGGTAAGGAGGTCAGAGTGTCCCATGGGGTGCTCACCTTCTTGGAGTGTGAAGCTGACCAATTCCCACTACAGAAGCCCCACCAGCAGCCCACAGGTAGAAACAATCAACTGGGGACAGCACAAGGCAGGGAGACGAGCAGGTTTAAGCGCGCCACACACTGGTTGTACACATGTAATGTGTAGAGTCACAGCAGGCAGCTCAGGTGGGAGAACAAAAGGAAACATCCCAATGTGACAGGGTGAAGCACCAGTCTGTTCAGGTCCTGCACCACCTGTCCTCCCAGAAAATGGGATCTCTGCCCTGGTCTCAGACTATTCTGGACCCCTGTCCACCCAGCATCCAGCATAAGGGGACCATGCCACTGAACTCAGAGTGTTCTAGAGGGGTGTGTGGAGCCCCTAAAGGGCTTACCATGTAGGGTACACACAGAGCAGGTAAAGGATTCAGCAGAGTGCAGGGTCAGGTGACCAGACAGGGAGAAAGCTGGGGCACTGACGAGGGCTGCAGCTGGCAGGATGAGGAAACAGTATAAATAAGAATTAAAGCATAGCCAGGGGTTAGGTTGCCATCAGTTAATCCAACCCTAGGGGGTCATGAGGCATGAGGCCTAGCCAAGTGTTGTACGTCCCTAGGATTAGATTAACAATGGTAACCCAGCCTCTGGAGTGCTTTAATGCTATTAGACATTATTAAATGCAGGGTTTTATTTAACTCTAAAAATTGATTAGCGTTTTGCTCATAAAAGTGCTAAAACATTGTGAAAATGCATAGCACTTGCCTCACTGTGTTTAACAAACATAACACTTCTAGAAAACCTATAAGAATACTTTTTGTACAGTTAGTATTGTCCCAAGAAAAAAACTGCTAATCAATTATTTAAAACCCTGAAATGGATATGATCAATAAAGTAATCTGATTGGCTATCGCCAGTCCATCAGCCGTATGTTAACTTATAAAAACACACTTGTTTGGCTGGCTCACCTGTGAATGAATCTTATGATTGAAGTCCCCACTCTTTGAGCATTCCCACTAAAAAACTACATAGCCATCATCACTCTCTCTAGTGCTAAGATCACTGCTTAATTATTTGTAAACTAACAGCACCAGGGAGGATTAGTCATTGTGGTCTCCACTAGAACAAAGAAGATTTTAGTTGATGTAGAACTTTAGAAAAGGTAATAAAAAGCTAAACAGGCAGTTTCAGAATTTTCTTATAAGCCTTGCATTAAAGTGTGACCCTGACTCCCCACAATGGCAAGTAAGATGTTCAGTCACCATGGAAACCTGGCTGTGCTGTCTTCATAGAACATGTGCAGACAAACTGATGCTGGCTGATGTCCTCGTTTCATTATTCACACCTCAACTAAAGCATTTTCTGAGATCAATAAACGTAAAATGTTCCTTAAACAGACAGTTTTATGCTGTAATGTAAATATGATTTACCAGCATGATGCTGTGGCCCTTGAAACGGCAGTGGGAGCACATGTACACAGCACCATTCATTGCTCCCTCACATGACCTCACTTCATGATGATGGAACAGAACTTGCAGCACTGGAGATCCTTAAAATGAGGCTCCTCACCACATGATCTTGCTCAAGCTTTGGAGTTGAATATGGAGGGACTATTTAAAGGGGGCAGGACATTTGTGCTAATTGGCAGCAGATGTTTCCATTTACAGAAGTTAAATTCATACCTCCATATCATCCATATTTAGAAAAAGAAGAATCAGCATTTATATAGTGCTTTTCATACCAGTATCCCAAAGCGCTTTACAAGCAATGCTAGACTGGTAGTGAAGTGACTGAATTTGTGGTGGCGGCCATATCGCACATCATCACCCACACCAGCCTGGATAATTGCATGAACCAGTTTATGGGAAGGGGAATGTTGGCCAGGACACCGGGAATGCTCCCTGCTCTTTGCGAAGTGTGCCCTGGGTTCTTTTACTTCCACCTGGACACCCACTAGGGCAACACCAGGATGGGCAGAAGGGACCTCGGTTTAACGTCTCATCCGAAGAACGGCACACCCCGGCAGTACAGCACCCCCCAATACTGCACTCGGATGCCAGTGATTTTTAGGTGCAAGTCCAATCCCGGTGTGGGACGAGAACCCATGACCTTCTGGTCCAGAGGCGGATGTGCTACCAACTGAGCCATGCTGATTTACCTCTACCTGAATAAACACTGATGTGAAAAACTATGTGTTTTGAACTGTTTTCTTTTAATGGACAACATTCTGCACAGTTATTTTCATGGAACCAGTAATTTGGAGTTTTTACTAGATCATGGTTTGTGTACAGAGTGCTAAGCATGAGCAGTTGACCTATCAGAACAGTGCTCTGAGTTCTATGCACAAATCCTGACACAGTTAAAAGTCCAGATCACTGATTTCATGAAGAGAACTGCAGCAGAACGATGCCGTAAAAATAAAACAATGCAAAATATGTAGCACAATTAACCTCTGTATGTGAAGAACCAACAAATTCTCAACACAGAGTTGGATCAGCAACATTAGCAGCATTAGAGTGAAGCTTGAATGCCTTCTGATGTCACCGTCCTAACAAGGTATAGAGAAGCTGAAAGTTCTTAACACAGAGGGGTTTTGTTATTTTATATAATACAATTTAAACATGTTTTACTACACCACCAGTAAAACTGCCAATAAGAAATAATTTTTTGTCCTCATTAAAATAAAGCTAGAAATTGATGGAATAAAGTCAAATTAACACTACCGCTTGTGATGCCATCGACCTGAGTTAGGAAATGCGCCTGGGAGATGGAGGGCTGACCGGGGGGGTGAAGGCTCGAGCATCCGTGGGACTGCTCACATTCTCCAGGGAGGGAGGGACATGGGTTGAGACTCAGGGCTTGACTGGCCTCTGGTGGAGGCCGGAGGCATAGCAAGCATCAGAGCCACTCTGAGGGGTTGGGGCGTGACAGACATCGGCGGCTGCACCTTGACGTCTGGGCACATGTCACACCCCAGAACAGGGGAAAAATCAGCTCTTGGAGCACCGGGGAGACAGAGCGCCCGGTGGAGACCCCATAACTCCAGCCTGCCTGTCTTGACTGGGTGCCCGACAAGAACAAGGAAGACTTCGAGGTGTACAGGCCCCACCTCTTACCTGCCTGGGAGTATAGCCACAGCTCCATGGGGGTTCACCCACAGATTCTGGTAGATGGAGAGAGGGTCAGACACCATAGGCGACTCCCAATGGTGCAGGGCTCCAGGAAGCAGGGGAGGATAAATAGCAAGTACAAAAAAAAAAAAAATAATAATTAACAGCAATGTAGGTACTGTTTCGTGAACCCAGTTTTAATCGTAGCAAGGTATTCCCAGGAGCTATGTTAATAGTCAAGTTAATCACCACATGGAGGCATATGGCACTCAGATGCACCTCATGTCACATTACACCCTAAAAGGATGACTAACTTGAACATTAACACAACCTCTGTTGTATCTTATTGGGTAAAAATTGTTTCCGTATTTTTTTAAAAATAAATGTTTTCTTATAGCTACAATTCTAATTGCTCTATTGCGCATGAGGGTTTCCAGCCATTAACCTAACAATTTTATAATGTTGTCGGCCAATCAGAATACTCTTTTCCCAACCATTGTTTGAGAATGGTATTTAAGGAACAAAGAATAGAATAGAATTGAGTCCAGTTTATTTCTCTGACTTATTTTCACCTGGGTGGTCATTTTGTATCAGATTAAGCAATGGATGGTTTGGACTTTATAGGGTTAAAATAATAGATGGCGGTAGGAAGAGCTCAGGAAAAACAACTACTTTGTGAGAGGATCCCTTAGTACGTCATGATACAAAAATGCTTAGTTTATTGTGCAGCACAATGAGCTTCACAAGTGTTAGTTCCATGTATAATACACAGAAGCTAGTTACTTACAGTACAAGATTGTTCATAACAACAGTGGAGGGCAGTTGTTCCTATCACGCGTCTCTTCAATGTGTCTCTACTGCATGGTGAAATCCCCCCAAAATATGGAAAACCGCCCATGTGATTCCCCTTCACAAGTCTGGCGACCCAAGTCACCTAAACAACTACAGGCCTATCTCTTTACTCTCCATCCTATCCAAAATGCTAGAAAAAAACAGTGAGTACACAGCTTAGGAGCTACTTGGAATCCACAAACCTGCTAAACCCTCTACAGTCAGGATTCTGGCCATGCCACAGCACAACAACGGCCCTGGCAAAGGTTATCAATGACTGGCAGGAGGCCCTGGATGCCAAGAATTTCATGTGTGCAGTATTCTTAGACCTAAGCAAGGCATTTGATACTGTTGACCACGAATTGCTATTGGTATCTCTCCGTAACATTGGTATGGACCTCCCCACACTGAAATGGTTCTCAAGCTACCTTATAGGTTGCCAGCAGCAGGTTAAGACAGATGGTGAAGTCTCATCTCTGAAACCTCTGCTACAGGGTGTACTGCAAGGCTCAATACTGGGTCCACTGCTATTTGCAATCTATATTGATAGAATCAATGTAGGAATCAAATCTGCCAATATCCATCTATTTGCAGATGATACAGTACGCTATATTGGCAGACTGTCCCCAGAAGCAGCCTGCATGGAGCTACAGCAGGAGTTTAATCAATTGCAACTACAGCTTCTTGACCAAAAATTACTATTGAAAGCAAAAAAAACAAAGGCTATGCTTTTCTCACCAAGTTTAAATACAAGCTACCCTGCAACGCAGGGATTCACTCCCCAGATTACCACACTTCTAGATGAGCCATTAGAATTTGTAACTAAATTCAAATACCTGGGAGTGTGGCTTGATCTCAAGCTCTCCTTCGTTGAGCACATAGAGGAACTTATTAAAAAGCTCAAGCAATGGCTTGATCTCTTTTATAGAGTTAGGAATCTGCTCACCCAGGATGCTAAGAAGAGACTAGTACTCACCATGTTCCTACCTCTGCTGGACTACACTGACCTTCTATATGGCCAAGGCCCTGTCCTTGCACTAGATAAACTAGATGTACTGTACCACAGAGCCTTAAGATTCACCACTGATGCCCCGTACTCCACACACCACTGCACTTTGTACACCATGATGGGTTGGATTTCCCTTGCCTACAGAAGACATAAAAGAGCCGCTTTCTGGGCATTTAGAGCAATCACTCAAAAACGACATCAATATATATCGGATTGTCTTCCACTATACACGGTGCATAAGTACGCCTTGAGAAGTGCCTCCTGCACCTTACTTGCCATGACAAAAACCAATTTGCGGTATAGTAGGGCATCCATAAGTTACGCATTACCTGCACTATGGAACAACCTACAGAAATTCTTAAAACTGGGTCACCCTATAAATTTCCTGGCATTTAAAATGCTTTATACATGTTCCATCACTGAGTCCTGTAAATGCTTCCACTGATCAGCCAAATGACAACAGGTATCAGCCTTAATGAATATACTTTGTACCTACTATATCTCTTACCCTTCTTTATTCCTCATACTATATAGGTACCTTTATTGCACCACAGGTGCTTAGTTTCGGTAACGGTAAACATTACAGTTACATACTCTCGGAATGAATATATATTACTCTGAGGTTCAAATTACCAGTAAAGTCTCATCAATCAGACCCCTCCCCATACCTCCTTGTGTTATCACCCTTCCACTGCCTTGTATGCCTATTTCGTCTTCTCATTTCCCCTGACAGCCCCTTATGTTCCCTACTCATAAAGCATCACCAAATTCATTATAAATGTATGTACAGTAGGTTCCGGCTTGTGTTATCTTATAGTGCATTGACTATCTGAGTAAGTTGGCCTCATATTAGCCCTGTCTATTACCCTTACAGGATGGTACTCCTCTGTAACCTATAGTGCACATTATTTTATTCTGAACACTGTAGTGGTGAGCTCATATTATGTACACTGCAGAGAGCTATTTTTACTCTGCAAGACTATGATCTTGTAACCCTTTTGATCATTACACGCATATTTTATGCTTGATCTGCACTTGATTTTGCATATACTGTTCTGTACTTGTTATGTATATTTTCTGCACCTTATATAAACTCTAATTATGTATGATTATGTCTTGAAATGTATGTATTACGTGGTTATGTACTGTAATTGTATATTTTACTGTCTAGGTACACCTCGAAAATGAGTTTCCTCAATGGTGTTTTGCCTGGATAAATAAAGATTTGATTGATTGATTGACAGTGGGGAAGGGAACAATAGACATAGGCTTGCATGCACCACCCTCCAAATCATGCTCCCCTCTTCAACCTGCACTGATACCAGTACTGCCCCACCCTCACCCCCACCCACAGTTCTCAGCCTTCCCTCGACCCTATAGTATTGCATTGCTGTACACTGCTTATTGTTTTTCTGCAGTTTATTGTTGTTTGTATGTTCCTTTTTGCCCATTTTGTTGTATTTACCTACATATTACTGTATTCTCTGATCTTTGTGTTTTTCTAATTGAACTGTTGTCCTCTCCCCTTCCTCTTCCCCCCAGGATGCATCTGGAAATGAGCCGCTACCAGCTCAGCATCTCTTTCCTGGCAACACGTTTAAAAGAAAGAAATAAGAACGCCCCTTGGTAGACTGGAATAAAATAAAATAGAGCAGAACACAACCAAATGTCATGGAACAGAACAGAATACAGTACAACAGACTGCAACAGAATAAAGATTCATAATCTATCTTTCATACACACTATTAATAGTTATCGAGTGTGCTGGTCATTTTTTCCTCCCTCCAGGTTTGTGTCCGGGCCATTCGGAGGACAAGTCAAGTTGGCAAAATGGTTGTCTCTGAGGCAATCATTCAGATTTCCACTAGACAAAAATGTAAGAACTAATGGATTTAAAAGTCCACTTCAGAGCCTGAGGATAATGTTTGCACTATTGATGCCAGCCAGGCTCTGGTATATGGTCAGGATCAAGGCCTTTATGTTTGCAGATGCAAGAGAGGCAGCAAAGAGTATTTCCAAACTTGAGGCAGACCATGCCTATCAGGAGTGGGAGGAATAAAGGAACAAGGATTCTACTTGAACTGTTGTTCTTAGCTCATCACAGGGTATTATTAGCCCCTATACCAAGTATATGTTGCTATTTTGGTATGCATGTATGCATCCTTTTTATATCGACGAGTGTAATCACAAACCTGGGAACTGTGACAAGATTTTTGTTTATTTTGCGTTCAGCATTGTCATTTTGACTTGGGGCAATGGGCTGGAGCACTAGGTATGGATACACCTCTAAATGAACACTTTCTTTTTTTCTTCTTTTTCCTTTCATGTCCATTTCCCTGAGAAGGTCGAAAGAAGGGCAGAGTTGAATAATGCCCACACACTTACACTGAGTCCTGTAACTAGAGCGGTGCATCTTTAGCACTGAATATATAGCACCAACCACCGCCAGCAATATATGCAGCTACAGGTTTTAGAGCACATTTATTTATTTATTCTTTGATTTATTTCAAAAATTTTACCACAAAAGATATACTGAGCCGGTAGCAGCTTGTTTTCAGATATGTCCGGTGGAGGGTGGTGGCAAGTAGACAATACAATAGGTGCACAAGTAAAAAATACACTAACAGATTGAGTGGCCACAATATTCAATGGCAAGTAAAACCGTGCAACAAAACAATGTGGAAAGTCCAGTAGATAACAGATGTGTCAAATACTGATGTCATTTTAAGAGTTGGTGGTGCCAAAATAGCAGACAAAAAAGAATTAATTTTTTTTAAAAGAAGCCATTTGATACTTTTTATTTCTGAACTAGTTTTCCTTTTCCATTTGTGGATTATGATTTTCTACTTGGCTGCATTAGGTGTGAAGTGAAGAGCAATACATTTCCTAATAGTTGACAGTTCTACTGCCTGTCATACCTCCTTGACGCTGTGGCTCCACTGCAGAGTTCTATAAAAGAACTAGAGTGCTAACATTCCGTACTGTTAGCAGAATGCAAGTGAAGCCACCATCTGGGCACGTCATGCCGGTCTTTTAAGGAGAGAAAAAATGAAAGGATGTTTTCTGATGGTTCTTTCTTCTTCCTTCACATCATCTGTCACCAATAAGCTGATTACATTAATTAACTTCATTTAAACATGTCTAATGAAAAAAAAATACTAAATACAATGTCCCACAAGCCAGCAGCATAGCGTCTGCTAGGTGGCTTCGCTTTTTTCTCTCAGTCTGCACTCTAGTTCTTTTACAGAACACTGTGGGCTCCACTCTCTGTGACATCACAGGTATCGGATCTGGCAGCAGGTGACTGGCTCTACTAGGTGATTTGTGATGTCAAAATGCTGATGAGGTATGAAGAAGAAAAGAACTAGATATGTCAACCTCCAAGGAGAATGCATTTCCACACATCACACCCAGTGATGTCAGGTAGAACATAGTCTAAATACCATAAAAGGAAAATAAAAAGCATTTCAGATTTAAAAAGTAAACTCTGGCTACTTTTAAAAATGTATATTAATTTCCAGCAGTGTACTACTGATTTAATATATCTTAATTGCTTCAGTCCAAGTAACTACCACAGCAATAGATCTTCTCACATTGTTAGTTTGTTCTACAGCTGGAGTTGATTAAGTACTGTAGATCAGTCCACATTGTGAGCAGCAAGTCACCTAAGGACCCAGTAGGGGTCAGATTCCATTACAATTTATTGTATGTATTTCTATATGGGTCTCTCATGGCTACCCTAAAGCTTCATAATTTATTCAATGTTCTAATATGTCTGTTTCTGAACTCCCCTCAGTCATATCAACTAATGTGTGGGGGGGGAGGTAATATAACTTGGTTTAATGCACTTACTCTGCACTGTACTGTGTTTGATTTGTTGTCAAAACTCTTGGCAAGGGGTTCTTTTTGTAGTTTTTCAGCAAAAGTTACTAAAAAGAATATTGGAAAAGCACTGAAACTTTAACTTGATTTATTACATATTTAAATGTACAGTTACTGTGACTCTGAGACACAGCGGCAGCCATATTCAAATGGTTAGCATGGCACTAATATAGAAACATAGAAACATAGAATTTGATGGCAGATAAGGGCCACCAGGACCATCCAGTCTGCTCTTTTCTCTCCTCCTAACCCAAAAGCCTCCGTTCCTACTTGGTAACAAGGTTAGCTCCATGCTGTGAATAGTGCTGGCAATCAGGGTGAGGGCTATATTCATTGGCCCCCAGTGCACCGCACTAACATGACAGCACAACCAAGCAAAATATACCACTGTGCCTATGTAAATGAGGGATTCCTCATGCATAATGGGTACAGCGATATATTCAGAGGTTTTGGCAGTGCTAAAAGCCTCCATTACAGCACTATTAAATGCTGACAAAATGCCGCCCTTATCCCCGCACAATGACGAGAGCTTCACACTCCAAGCACCCATCCATATATTTCAACATATTCCCTGGTAGTCTAGTGGTCCCATCCCACCCCCTGATCACTTGTTCTGTGCTTCCTAACTAGTGTTGCTCGGATAGTATCCTACAAGTTCAGATCCCATCGGATCCCATCATTTTGGTTGGATATCAGATAGCCTTGGATGGCATAGACATCCAACCAAGGATCTGACCTGCTAGGATCCACTGCAAGTATCCGAGTTATCTGAGGATCTGACCTGGACCTGACCAGGGATCCGATGGATCCAACCAGGGATCTGATGGCTCTGACCACCGGATCCAACTATCCAAGGCTGGATCTGATAAATCCAACCACCGGATTCATTCGCTGGATCCTAGGTCGGATACCAGCACTATCCAATGGAGGATAGTCGGATCCACACAAGCACTATCCGAGCAACACTATTCCTAACATATTCCCTGTCCCTCCCAAACATTTGCCTGACCCCCACTGGTACCGCCCACTCCACACACCCTCACCCCATACACCGATCAAAACCAGGCAGATAAAACAGCAGCCAGCACAGTTCTCTACTCACCACCTCAGCCAGCCCCTGTCTAACATTCAACGAGTGATTATGAGTACTGTAGAGGTACGGGTATTGCCCAAAGTATCTGGTGTGGGGTTTGAACCCACGACCTTCTGATCTTCTGACTCCAGAGGTAAGCATGCTACTAAACCACTGACACTACAGACAAAACAGTTGCTCTTTATGTACTAAGCAACATCCCACTTACAGTCATGGGGACTACATTAGATATGGTTTTACTGAGCAAGGCAATGCTGACCAAGACTCGAGAGGTAATCCCATACTCCTTTCTAACAGTGCCCATGGAATTGTTAATATGCATCTGATATCTCAGAAGAATGCTATGCAGATGACAACAAAATCTGTAATAGGGTGGACATTCAGGAGGAGGTGGGGAGAATCCACAGGGATTGTGGGGAACATGAGGAATGGTCAAGAGCATGGCAGTTGGGGTACGATGTCAAAAAGTGCAAAATCATGCACCCAGAGCACAGGAACCCCAGAGCTGAATATAGGGTGAAGTGGGAGGCACTGACAGTCATTAAGCAGGAAAGGGACCTTGGGGTTATAGTATCTGATGACCACAAAATGGCAGGGCAGTGTGACAAAGCAGTGGCTAGATCCAGTGGGATGCTGGGATGCATAGGGAGAGATATCTACAGCAAGGAGAGGGAGGTGGTCTTGCCTCTATATTGTTCACTGGTGAGACCCCAACTGGAGTATTGTGTCCAATTCTGGAGCCTGCACCTCAGAAAGGATATAAGCAGGATGGAGGCAGTCCAGAGGAGGGTAACAAAAATGGTGCAGGGGTTCCCCAAAAGCCTTATGAGGAAAGACTGAGGGATTTCAACATGTACACCCTGGAAGCGAGGAGAGCAAGATGGGACATGATAGAGACGCACAAGTACCTCACAGGGGTGAACAGGGTACAGGAGGGGAGATTCTTTCAAACAGGAAAAGAGCACCAAGACCAGAGGGCATGTGATGAAGGCGGGGTGGGGAGTTTAAGAGAGATGTGAGGAAGTACTACTTCACTGAAAGAGCTGTAGAAGCCTACTACCAGTGGAAGTGGTAGTGACAGAAACAGTAGGGAGCTTCAAGCATGCATGGGATAGAATAGGGTAATATTAGTAAATAGGAAGGGAGGAGTGAGGTTGTCACAGACCAGTTAGGCTCTGCAGGAACAGACTAGGCAGAGATCATCTGGGCAGACTCAGTTGGTCAAGCGGTCTCTTCTGCCAACAAATTCAATGTTTCTACAATGTTTACACTCCATTCCATTTACATTTCACATATTTTGTGGGTTTAGTTTCATAGCTCTATCCATTCAACTAAAGAAAAATTTCAATTGGCTGGGGGATGGTAGACCATGCTTTTAATTTATCCATTACTTAATCCTCAAATACCTTTGGCCTCAAAGTAAGATCACTAGAACTTGCTGGTGTCCTCAGTCTTGTTTTACCCCAGTCCACCTGATAAAATAGTTTTATTTCCATGCAGTATACAAAAAATCAGCTTCTTGATGTTTTTTCACAGGGCACTCTTCCATATCTTTTAAAGGTAAGAACATGCCAATTGCATTACATCTATAATTGGGGCTCCAAAGAATTCTGTGACTGCAGAAAGACTGTGCTGGTTACTGCATGTAGTCACGGTGGCTTCATCTGAGAAAAAAATAAAACAGATGAAGCATGCTACCCGAGGTGCTGCGATACGGGGTATGAAGCAAAAAAAAAAAATGAAAACAAAAAATAAAGCACACACTCCTCTGCCTGGAAAAGGACACACAGTCACCGTAAAAGGGTACAAACTTACATTTATTTTAATGTGCAATACTTTAACAGAGGCAAGGAAGGCTCCCTCATTTAAGAAATACTGACAATACACACCACAAACTAAAATGTGGCTGATATTCTGAGGTCTCTGTTCCCCTATTCGGTACCCATATGGAATGGTCAAGGCCTGTACACCCCACACACTGCAATATGGCTAAAGTTCTGGAGTCCCTGATTCCCCCATCAGATACCTAGATGGAATGGCTATACACCCCACACATTACAATATAGCTGAAGTTCCGGGTGTCCGTGATCCCCCCCCAATAGACATCCGCATGGAATGGTCTATACATAGCACAGACTGCAATATGGCTAAAGTACTGGAGTCCCTGATCCCCCCCTCCCCCCATCAGATACCCAGATGGAATGGCGTATAAACACCAAACACTACAATATAGCTGAAGTTCTGAGGTCTCTGATCCTCCATTATATACCCAGATTGAATGGTCTATATGCATTGCACTCTACAATATGGCTGAAGTTCTTTGGTCGCTGACCCCCTCCCATCAGAAAACCAGATGGAATAGTCAATGGAGCTGGCAGTATAGCCTAGAGGTTAGAGTAACAAGCTGTGAAAGAGGTTGGTACATCCATCAGACCTGGGTTTGATTCCCATAACCTCCACTTGTATACTGTGTGACTGAGCAAGTCACTTAACCTCACCAGTGCTCCCAAGTCACCCCTGAAAACAGACACTTGTGCCTAGTGGTCCTTGTCTGGTTACCAAAGAATAAAAAAGGTCTATACACATCACACACTACAATATAACTGAAGTTCTGGGGTCCCTGATCCCCCATTAGATACCCAGATGGAATGGTCTGTACACACCACACACTACAATATGGCTAAAGTTCTCATCTCCTTAACTCCCCTGTAGCTACCCCAAATGGAATGATTTATACACATCACACTCTACAATATGGCTGAAGTTCTTTGGTCACTCATCCCCCATCAAGTAATAGTCTACACACACCACAAACTGCAATATGGCTCCCTGATCCGCCCATCAGACACTCAGGTGGAATGGTCTCTGCATACTATGAACCACAATACCACAATATGAGTGAAGTTCTGGTGTCCCTGATCCCCCGCCTATCAGATACCCAGGTGGCACTGTCTATAAACACAGCATACTACAACACAGTTGATGTTCCAGAGTACCTGACTCCCCCATTAGATACCTAAATGGAATGGTCCATACACACTACAATATGGTTGAAGTTTTGGGATGCCTGATTCCCCTATCAGATGTTCAGATGAAATGACCTCTCCACACTACACATTACAACATGTGTAAAGTTGTGGGGTCCCTGATCTCCTTCCCCTCACCCATCAGATGCCCGGATTAAATGGCCTTCACAAATGGAACTCTACAATATGCTGAAGTTCTAGGGTCCGGATCCTTTCCTTTTGATACCTACATGGAATGGTCAGTCGGATTTTTCCTACAGTAGGCACTGCAGCCATAGGAGCATGCCCTAGTTCCCTCTCATCAGCTTGTAACAGAATCTGCCACAGTCACTTCACTGTGCCGCTGACTCATCCCCTCTCTATTATTAGCGTCTCACCCAGCTCGGCCAGGAGCTTAAAATTCTCCCTGCAATCCTTGTGAAGGTTTCCCCGGCCTTCCCAGAATGTGTATTGGGGGAGTTTAATTTGAGTGGGGAGGCTAATGGATTCTAACCAGAAAAAAAAAATTCCTTCTTGCACAATTTTATACACTATTACATTTTTGTTCCACCTCTGTCTTCTAGATCTGTAACCACCCATATGTGAAGAGGTCATTTAAGTTCTTTGCCCCGGTGGTACTTGTGAGTGCCAGCTCTTGATTAGTTGTTGATATGGGACTTTGAGAGATGGTGCTGATGCAGCTGTGGACTCGCTGCCCACTTCAGTGTCATTCAATACCAGTTTCTGATCAGCAGCAATCATGTACTGAAGTGGCAGGTGCTGCTACAGAATCCCCCACAGCAACTGGGCATGATGAAGGTGATCCCCTATTAGCAGAGGTGGGACTGTTGCAGCAGTAGGCTTTCCTACAACCAGTGTCTGTCAGTGCCAGCTGCTGATCAACTGTGACCACTACAGGGTGAGGAGAAATAGGAATGGCTGCAGGCTTTCCCACAGCCAGTACAGTGACCCCCGGTTGGAGCATCTGCATTCTCCCCCACAGCCTGTGTCTGTCAGTGCTCTCCTAAATCAGCAGTGACACCCTACTGGATGAGGGGGGTCTGGAGTAGCTACAGGCTTCCCCATGGCCTGTGTCTGCCAGTGCCAGTTCCTAATCAGCAGTGACCACCTACTGGGAAAGGTGGGGCTGGAGCAGCTACATGCTTTGCCACAGCCAGAGTTGGCCAGTACCGGCTCCAGGTCAGCAGTGACCTATACAGAGTGAGGTGGGCTGGAGCAGCTGCAGGCTTCCCCATAGCCAGTGCCTGTCTGTGCCGGCTACAGGTCAACAGTAACCTATACAGAGTGAGGTGGGGCTGGAGCAGCTGCAGGCTTCCCCATAGTTTGTGCCTGTCAGTGCTGGCTACAGGTCAGCAGTAACCTATACAGAGTGAGGTGGGGCTGGAGCAGCTGCAGGCTTCCCCATACCCAGTGTCTGTCAGTGCCGGCTCCTAATCAGCAGTAACCTATACAGGGTGAGGTGTGGCTGGAGCAGCTGCAGGCTTCCCCACAGCCAGAGTTGGCCAGTGCCAGCTTCGGGTCAGCAGAAACCTATACAGAGTGAGGTGGGGTTGGAGCAGTTGCAGGCTTCCCCATACTCAGTGCCTGTCAGTGCATGTAGCTGCTCCAGCCCCACCTCAGTGCCTGTCAGTGCTGTCTACAGGTAGGCAGTAACCTATGCAAAGTGAGGTGGGGCTTGAGCAGCTGCAGACCTCCCCACAGCCACTGTCTGCCAGTACAAGCTAGTGATCAGCAGTATCTTCATGCTGGATGAGGTGGGGCTGGAGCAGCTACAGGCTTCCCCACAGCCTGTGTCTGCCAGGCCCCAATCAGAAGTGATTCCCCCACTAGGAGAGGTGAAGTGGAGCAACAGTAGGATTCCAAAATGCCAATGTCTGTCAGAGCCAGCTCCTGATCAGGCTGACCTTAAGTGTGTATTCTGTTATTCCAAATGCTTCCAAACAGATCCAATAAACACATCACACTTGTGATTTAAGTAGTACTGTGAACCCAAGTCTCCTTTGGAACTTATTCATTTATTTTAAGATTTTTCACCAGGAAAACTGTGCTAAGCTGGGACCAGCTCATTTCGATTTATTTATGCATTTATTTTTAATCTTTAAAAAATTGCTAACGGGGAAGGCACACTGAGCCAAGGTCTGTTTCCAGTTGTGAGCCCAGGGAAGGGTTGCAATGGTGAGAAGAAAACACAAAACACATATGTATAAATTAAACAGTGCAAGATACAATGCACCAGGGGCATAGCTACAAGGGTGCAGGGGGTGCAGTGGCACCCGGGCCCACGAGGTTTGAGGGGCCCAAATCATAATTTTGATGTTTATTCAAAACTGGGGAGGGGCCCTATAACATCGCTTTGCACCCAGGCCCTCTGGTAATTTGCTACGCTACTGCAATGCACAGTGTCTAGAGTATATACTGTGCAGAAACACAGAAGCAGAATGCAGACTGTTCAAGTAAACATACAGGACCCAATTTTCAAAAGGGGTCAGATCAACACAGTGGACTTGCATCAGGGAGTCTGACACAAGCGGCGACTTGCATCAAACAATGGTGCAACTGCGAGTTTGCAAGGAAGGCAGCCACAAATTCTTGACGCATGTCCCTGGTGTCGGACACAGCAAAGTTAGACCAGCTCCCCCCTGGTCTAACTTTGCACCATTCAGGGACCCTTCTTACGGGGCTTGCACCAAAGCATTGGCACAAGCTGCCGTAAATCGTGGAAACTGTTGCAACTGTGCCAGACATGATAAAATTAGGTGCAAGTTGCAGCATTGTGTTTGGCGCAGTGGTGTCAAACTTCAGGGACGATGCAGGGATTGATGCAAGCCCTGCGTCATCCTTTGAAAATCGGGTCCACAGAATGCTTAAACAAAATGTGCAACAAAAACAGTGCAAAATCCAAAATGCAAGCCTGACCAGATGTACATTTCAGTTATACTGTGGTGCAGCAAAGTCGGACACTGCTGCTGCAGCCCATTACATGAAAACAGTAGCCAACTAATTATTTCTTTTCTTAGAATAATGGTTTCCTAATCGCGCTGTGCTGAAACTTGCTGCAGTCTGCATTTTGTGGCACACTCCAGAAACAAACATGCTGCTAGTTGGCACTGTAGGTGAGGAATGATGCAAGAAAAACACAAATTTGAAAATATATAAGGATATTATGTGCAAATACACAGTTAGGACAAAATTGTGCAAAGAGCTAGTGTGCAGAAATACAAACTCAAGACATATGCTGTGTAAAAATATACAGTGGCTAGGAAACCAAGCAATGGATACAGAGCAGAATTTAAAATATGGTGGCTGGAATGAACTCTGTAAGAAGCTGCACTAGGGCAGTGTAACCCCTAGGTGGCGCTATCCCAAGGGCTACTACACCTGCCTGCTTGGCTAGTAGCAGGTTAAGGGGCCTGAGTTCTGAAATGGGTGCCTCCACCCGGAAGTCAGGGTTGGTAGTGGTCAAGCTAACCTGGGCACAGCCCTCCGGGACACTGTAACCCCCCCCCCCTTTCCCCTCTAGTGGCCTGAACACTGTACAATAATCACTTTCACAATACCTCTGGTACACCACACAAGTACCCACACCGTTTGCACTTACCACCAGGGCTGGTTCCTCTGGCTCGACCCTGTGGACCCCCTGTAAAACAACATTATGCACAGCAAATAGCAACAGTACAGTACTCTGAGCACAAACTGGAACCACAGTCAGATTACATAGCTTAAAAGTTATATCAATCAAGCAGTTATGCATGTGCTTTGAGTCCCCCCCCCCCACACAGTTACACCTCTGGGTCCCCAGGTGGAGAAGAGATGGCTAGCCAGGACTGTTGCCCCGGGTTGCAGCTGGTTGGGGCCCTGTGATGGAAAACACAACATGCACAGTACACAATATTTGTAATCCGGAGCCAGAGGGCTAAGTTCATAAAGGAAACCAAACAACAAGATAATCAGATGACACACTCAGATTAGCTGTTGTTGCAGGGAGCTACCCTGGTATTTACTCATGATACCCAAGACTGGACACAGGCTGGACGAAAATCGAGACTGCAGGTGGTTGATCTGGAATGCCAGGAGAAGCAGGGCCCACATGAGTCGCAGAGGCGTCATTCCTGTTCAAGCGTGGAGCAGGGGGCTGATCCCTAGGCAGGTCTCTCGTCGATGGCTTCTCTGTGCAGTGGGTAGTCTGGCTGGGCCAGTCTGGCAAGGCCCAGACCACATGGAGACAAATTCGGATGCAGTCTGTTTTGGGCTGGATACAGCTTCCAGCAAGCAGAACACAGTTCACACAGTGGGAACTAACTCACAACCCACTAGCAGCTCATAGCACATTTACATGTGCGGGAATTCTACTGTACCAGGCAAAGCGCTCCCCGGTCACAATCACAAAGTCTCTGCACACACCGGAAGCTTAGGGGTAGCTGGAACTCCTGACAGGCCGATCGCATTCAGCAAAATCTTCGGTCTTCTTCAGGTTGAGCCTGGCCCACTTCAGTAGCTTACTTTAGTCACACAAACTTGGATTTAGTCCAAAATAATTCTCTTCTCTCCCTCGCAGGAGCAGCTAGCAGACGTGCAAGCCAAAAACTCAGCCCTTTCACAATTTTCCCATGCGAATCCACTCAGGATTGCTGCCCAAAATACACCTGAGCTCTTCTCATTTCACTTCCCAGCTCAGAACTAACTGAAAACTGAAGCAGCCCGGGACTTCCCTAAGATCCAAAAGGTTTGGTTGGCTGATTTGGCTGTCAGTCAAAGCAAGAGCTCCCCCTTCAGCTGCAAAAAAGGCACAAAAAACCCCAAACTAAAGTTCCTACAGATTTTGAATTCAGACAGCTCCTGTAGTCCGGCTACATTTTAGGTCCCACCAGAACTGATTGGTACAATTTGCAGTCCAGGACCAAGATAGTAGAGACAAACAAAACAGTCCTTGCTACAAAGAAAGCAGGTTAGACAAACTACATTATTATTATCACTCTAAATGATTTTCAGCAAATAGTTACATCTTTCAACAGAGTTCCCTCTCAGATTACTTACGCTGCAATCAGGCAGCTCTTAAAGAGACAGTATACAGAGGCTATACAGGCTCTGGTAATCACATTTAAACTGCTAAAACGCAGGACACCAGCCTGGCAGTGAGCATTTAGGCAAGCTCAAGGAAGACTTTTTGGGAACCCCCATTTGTAGGGGGGTTACAGCACTATAGTAGCACAAGAAGAGCAAGTCAAGGGGAGATGGGTCTGTGGGGCTAATGGCAGGTGCAGGGAGCAGCGAACTGAGCTCTAAGGATTTTTGTTTGTTTTTTTACATGACTTTTGTCATTTCATTCTTATGCCTGTTGTTAAGCTATGCTGACTGTACTGACCTTAGTTTTAGAAGTGGTAGCCACGTTGTTTTGTTGACTATTTTTAGGCTCTTAGATTTATACAGTTTATGCTTCTCCTGGCTCATTAATTTGATTTATGTTGATGCCAGGACTCCTGTGCAACACTGATTTCACCCTCTAACCCTCTCTTCTGACCTCTGCTCCTCCTGTATCCTCCCCCACCCATGACTTAATTTCCAACCCTGTCTGTCCCTCCTCACCTCCTCTGCAAGCCCTGCCCACTCATTTTGTTTTCTGCTAGCCCTGCCTTAATTTCCAATTACTTAATTTCCAACTGTCTTCCCTCCTCACCTCCTCTACAAGCACTGCCCACTCGTTTTGCCTTCTGCTAACCTTGCCTACTCCCTACTACCCCTCCTCCAGACTTAATTTTCTTTCTCTTTTTAGCCACAGATGGTGCCTGGACCCCTAGGGCACTCCCCTCCCACGGCCATAGTTGCAGGAGCTGGCCCTCACCCACCGAACAGACAAGTGCAAGTTACGCCCCCAGTAATGGCTTGTGGCTCCACATCCGCCAGTGTTGTCTGCCTCTTTATTTAAATTTTGGCACCTTCTCCTGGACCCCTCAGCTCCATTTTTAAAACTTCGTTATTGGGGCTTAGGACTGTGTGCTGACAGTTAATTTGTGCTGGCTGTTAGGGTTAGCAATTTATTGCTAAATTAATTCCTTCTGGGGCAAATAGCTGCTGGACTTAAATTTTGCCTCACAAAGCTAATTTTACTGGGCGCAGAATTTGTATTATGATTACTCAACTTGCTGGCTTAAAACTCATCACAGACTATAAATTCCCTACTTACCTGGCCGCTTCCCTTTATTAATTATGAAGTGGAAGGAAGCTCTGCTGTAGTTTGTGGATTACTTTAAATCTATTTTGGAAGGGCTTATCAGCACTAGCCTTTACTTCATGAATTTTTTTAAAGTAATCTGACCAGGAAGTCTCCAGCCTCCCAGTCACTTGGTATTTGCCTGCATTAATTAAGTTGTGGAAGCAAGCACCGCATTATTATTGTAACTAGTTTTAGGGGATTTCTTATTCCGGTCTGCAGTGATTTCCTGCCTCTGGCTAGCCATTGCTGAAATTTTCGCCCACCCCCAACACTCTTTAAGTGCTCTTCCCTGACAGCTTTCCCCACCCTGTCCTTTGTTTGTTTCTTTAAGTTGCCACCTCTTAAAGCGCCCCTTCTGCTTTCACAACCCCAAAAAGTTGCTGATCTCCTGGCTTAGTAACCATCTGTGCTCTTGTCCCCTATTCGCCTGTTCTATGATTTTAATCAGAAACATAGAAACATAGAAGTTGACAGCAGATAAGGACCACAAGACTCATCCAGTCTGCCCATTTATTTTTCTATGTTATAAATGTGCCATCGGCCTTTGCTCTGTCAATGGCCTATCTATTCATACTCATCTGTATTGTCCCCTTATGCCTATCCCATGCCTGTCTAAAGCCCTGCACTGTATTCATATCCATCACTTCCTGAGGTAGGCCATTCCATGCATCCACCACCCTTTCTGTGAAAAGGAACTTCCTCACATTACACCTTAATCGGCCTCCCTCTAATCTCATGCTGTGTCCTCTTGTCCTGCTATTTTTCTTATATTGAAACATGTTAGACTCTTTCATCTTGTTAATGCCCTTAAGGTGTTTGAATGTTTCGATCATATCACCTCTCTCCCTCCTTTGCTCTAGGGTATACATATTGAGCTCCATTAATGTGTCCTCATATGTTTTCTGATGCAGTCCCTGCACCATTTTGGTTGCCCTTCTCTGGACTGCCTCAATTTGGTTAATGTCCTTGTGAAGATGTGGCCTCCAGTACTGCACACACAGTACTCCAGATGGGGTCTAACCAGTGTCTCGTAAAGAGGGATTATTACCTCCCTCTTCCAACTTGTGATACCCCTACTAATACACCTCAACAACCCCCTAGCCTTACCTACTGCTTTAGTGGTCCGCTTGGATGATTTCAGGTCATCGGTGATGATGATGCCCAAGTCTCTTTCTTCCCTTGTGACTGCCAGCAACTCCCCCCTCCCAGACTTAGATGGCTTCAGGGTTTCTCTTCCCTATGTGCATGATCTTGCACTTCTTTGCATTAAACCCCAGTTGCCACTCTTTCTACCATCTTGCTACTTTATCCAGATCTCTTCTCATTCTGTCCACCCTATCTGGATCATCTACTCTGTTGCAGATCTTGGTATCATCTGCAAACAGACAAACCTTACCCTCCAGTCCATCTGCAATGTCACTGAAGAAGATATTGAAGAGGACTGGCCCCAGGACTGATCCCTGAGGTACCCCACTTGTGACTTGCATCTCTTCTGACTTTATACCATTTACCACCACTCTCTGTTTTCTGCCCGTCAACCAGTTTGCCACCCAGCTGACCAACTTCTAACCCACCCTGAGCCTACCCAGCTTATTAATCAATCTTCTATGTGGAATAGTTCTGGATGAACATTTATCTGATCCTCTTGGTGATGACCTCCATGACTGGTCTGCCACTTGCCACAGATGTTTGTGCTGTAATACTTGCTGCAGGTCAGATAAACCTACACTCCGGTACCTCAATGCAGGCTCCACCTGCCACCCCACCCAGTGTGGCTAGGCATGAAAACTTTCCATTGGGCAGTACCACCTTGGTGCTACTCTCTAACTCTGAGCATCATCTGATTGGACTTTTTGTCCACTCCCTTACTATCCAGTCCCTATGCTGGCTACTGACAACCATTCCTCTCCTTTCCTTCCTTCTCCTTGCTCTCCTTGCTGGTGATGTGGAATGTAACCCATGTCCCTTAAACATACACATTGATCATACCAATCTTACTTGGACAAGTCATACTGCCCTCCGAGTTGCACATCTGAATGTCTGCAGCCTCTCCTCAAAGTTCACTGAGCTTGAGGCTTGGGTGTCCATTTACAAGCCTCATGTGCTAGGTCTCTCAGAGACCTGGCTAAAGACATACCATGATGCCTCGTACCAGCTCCAGGGCTACTCCCTTCTCTGCCTGGACAGACTGGGTAGGAAGAGGGGTGAGGGCATTGCACTGTACATGCAGAACCACATCTCTGCCACCATCATTGGCTGTTCAATCCCCACCTCCTTGAGTGAGTGGATCCTCACTCAACTAACCCTGGATGTGTCTAAAACGCTTTACCTAGGCTGCTGTTATAACCCCCTGTCTGGAGGCATCCCAGGCCTATCTAATTTTCTAGATGGGCTTGCAAATGTCGTGTCGTCGAGAGACACCATCTTATTTGGGGACTTTAACCTTAACTGGGTAGAAGCTCCTGAAACTGACTAAGCGATCCTACTGAAGTCCCATAACCTGGAACAAATTATCTCCTCCCCTACCAGGCATAACCCCTGCTCACTAAACCACTCCATACTAGTAGTAATAGTAAAATGTTTTTATTCATAAAAATGAATAAAGGATAAACTCGACTGAGCATAGCTCATTTTAACGAGGTCCCATACATTAAAGTACAGTATACAAAAAGGAAAATGTTACAACACATACAGCACAAATTTTTCATAAAGTACACAAATACAAACAATATAACATAAGTTACACTATATTAATAATAACCTCCTATAATATAAATAGTTATAAAGCCTTTATGTATCAGGAACAACATTGCCTCTTTTGTCGTGCGCTAGTACGATACCAATGTTGAATCAGAGGCCAGTGATTTTTTACATTAAACAAAAACAGAGATTCAGGGATTTCATTCCAACTCATGGCCCCTCTATAATATAAAGACTGTCATCCTATCTCTAAATTACATCTAGGCAATTCCAAGCTAGGCACTTTACAATTTCTCAGTGAGGCCAATTTGTCCCTATATATCAAATTTTCTACCACATACTGCGGATACTTCCCCTGCAATCCTTTATAAATAAAGGCTAACACATGTTCGTGGTTACATTCATAAAGCATTGACCACTGTAACTGATCATAAAGTAAACATCTATGAGGTAGTCTAGGAGTCCCTAAGACAAACCTGGCGAAATTATTATAACTTACTTCCAACTTCCTTAAGTCCTCCTTTCTCCCACAGGAGTAGACTATATCCCCATAATCAATCATGGGGATAACCATCATATTTACCACTTTTTCCCTTACCTCCATACTCATTAATGATCGAACCCTATAAAGAGCCCCTATTCTTTTGTTTACACTCTTTATTAAATTATCAATGTGTATATCCCAAATTAATGAACTATCAATCCAAAGACCCAAATATTTATACATGTATGCCTGTTGGATCAGGGCCCCCCCAGAGGCAACCAATCCCAGGGCCATGTCCCCCAACCATTCACTTTTTCGATGTATCAACACGGACTGTGTTTTCTTTGTATTCAAAGTCAGCCTACTATCTTTTAAAAAAATTTGCAGATCATCAAAGGCTAGCTGAAGCCTATTTTGTATCACCTTGATAGATTCATGTGATGTATAAATTATAGTATCATCAGCATAAAGATGGTACTTTATTTCTGAATCTGGAAAAGACAGTCCATTTACATATATGTTGAACAACAATGGCCCTAGGATGCAGCCCTGAGGGACCCCCAACCCAACAGGCAAAAAACATGATTCCTGGCCTCCTAATGACACTTTTGACTCCTGTTCAACAAATATGATTCCAACCACTTCCCACTCAAGCCCACCACCCTCAGGGATGCAGTCCTGGACAGGAGGACACAGTGGTCCAAAGAATCAAAAGCTTTGGATAAATCCACAAAGATGACCCCCACTAGTGTCCTCTTGTCCAGGGCTACCTGCACATCCCCCACAAATTTAGCAAGTGCTGAAGTTGTACTGTATAATTTCCAAAAACCAGACTGCATATTATTCATTAATCTAGAAGAATCCAAATATTTTTTCAATTGTACTGCCACCAATCTTTCAAATATTTTGGATACATGAGACAAAAGAGAAATGGGTCTATAGTTATCATAACTGTTCTATTTCCTCCCTTGAAAATAGGTATAACCTTGGATTGTTTCCAAGCCAGTGGATATACACCTGTAGTTAAGGATATATTAAATAAGTACGTTAGGGGATAAGCTATAGTTGGAGCAGCATATTTTAGTAATTTTGGTGAAATATTGTCCAGGCCAACAGCCTTGACAGTGTTTAACTTTAGTAGTTCACTAATCACTAACTCAACTTTTATTTCTTCAAATACAAATTAATTATTAGATCCATTATCTTCCAAGTGGGGTTGATTACTAACTCCAGAAAAACAGTGTGGCCTGGACGGGCCGGATGCTACCATCAATTTCGCATTCAGTCGATCCAACACACACCGTGATATTGGTGTCACCTGACCATCAATATTTAATACTTTTATTTCATCAAAATCCTGTCCCTTAACTAAAGTGTTTATTGTTTTCCAAAAATCTTTGGGGTTTTTTGAACTATTTTTATCCAATAAATGGGTATAATGACGTTGTTTTATTCCCGAAACTTCTTTAACATATTTATTCCATAACATTTTAAATCTATCCCAATCCATGCCTTATCCCTTAATAATTTTAACTTTCTAAGCTCCTTTGAATACCATAACTTGGAGTTTTGCTTCATAATTCTAGTTTTAATTGGGGCAAGTTTGTTACAAATTTTCATAAATTCTCCCAAAAAATAACTCCATAAATCATCCACTGAGGGGATCAAATACATACGCTCCCAATCAATAGCACCTAGGTCCAACATGAATTCAATATAATCAAAATCTCTAAAGCTACGCCAACTAATTTTCCTTTTCTCTTCTGATTTTGTATAATAAGCCTTACTACAAAATATAAATTGATGGTCTGATATTGAATCTGATAGAACCCCACTATCAATAATATTGTCAGCAACATTAGTAAAAATCAAATCCAAAATTGAAGAATTTGAAACTGATGCCATATTAATTCTCGTAGGCTCTTTAATTAACTGAATTAAACCCAGATTATTTTGTAAATCAGTCAAAGGATGTGATTCATTAATATTTTGCCAATTAAAGTTAAAATATCCTGCCATCAATATTTCATGACTATCTTATTAGTTAAACAACCAATCCTGTAGGCAATTAACAACCTGTGCCTTAATCTTGGGAGGACAATATATCCCTACAATCAATATTTTCTTTAGATAAGGCAATTTTAATTCTAGGGCCAATATCTCCAAACCCCCCATATCTTTTTTTTATTTCCAATTGGACCAAAATTAAATTAGATTTCCCATAAATCAAAAGTCCTCCCCCCTTTTTATTCCTATCACTTCGTCATATATTGTATCCTTTTATATTTAAATGACTATGCTCTATTTTATAATTTAAACAGGTTTCAGAAATTAACACAATCTCAGGGTCATGATCAATTACCCATGGACCAATCAAGTCCATTTTTTAAACATACTCCTAGCATTTAAGTGTATTAATCCTAGTCCTTGTTTAATATAAGAAACACCACTTTGATTAGCACTCAAATCATTCATTACCATTTCCCCAGAATCCTGAGACATAATATATGAGGAGGCTTGTTGTGACTCCGGGGTCCTGGGTTTGGATGTATGTCTCCACACAGCATTAAACACATAATTAAAAGTGCCTTAAAGATTCTGGTGAAATTACTTTTATAATAAGTCCCCCTCAGAGTTTTAATTAGCCATCTTATCATATCCAATTTTATTATCCTTCTAGGATTAGCACGGCTCAAAAAATAATATTCCTTATATAAGGCATTATTAAAACTATTTGGCCATAAATTTGCCCCAACAATAATATGCCCAGTTATACCAAATCTTCTAACACTCAATGTATTTGATCTATACAAAACATGTCAGACACCTGGCAACTGGGCTTTAATGCCAAAAAGTGCAAGGTGCTGCATTTTGGGATGAAGAACCCAAGGAGGAGTTACCAGCTAGGGGGAGTGCAGCTAGCCCAGACAGAGGAGGAGAAGGATCTGGGTGTGCTCATTACAGGGTCAATGAACAACTCGGCACAATGTAGGCAGGCAGCTGCAAACGCCAACAAAATGTTGGGTTGTATTGCAAGGGGTATATCCTCGAGGAGGAAGGAGGTGATTCTGCCACTGTATAGGTCATTAGTTAGACCACACCTGGAGTACTGCATGCAGTACTGGCGTCCATATCTGAAGAGGGACATTAACTTACTGGAGGGGGTGCAGCGCAGAGCAACAAAGATGATCAAGGGGCTGGGGGACTTATCATACGAGAGGAGGTTGAAGGAGTTGAACATGTACTCACTAGAGGAGAGGAGAGACAGGGGTGACATGATTGAAACCTTTAAATACATGAAAGGAATAAACAAGATGGGTACAGACGGGCTGTTCAAAGTAAGGGAGGGGAGGGCCACCAGGGGCCATGATATGAGACTGGAGCAAGGAAGGTTCAAGAGGGAGATGAGGAGACACTTTTTTACAGAGAGGGTAGTGGCTGGGTGGAATGTGTTACCTGCTGAAGTGGTATGCAGTAGAACAGTGGACTGCTTCAAACAAGGATGGGACAGGACAAGGGGGAGGGTTAATGAAGGGGAAGGGTGGAAGGGAGGGGCAGCTGCAGAATAAGGGGTGCTAGCTGCACATTCGAGCAGACTTGATAGACCTCTAGGCCTTTATCTACTGGCAAATTTCGTATGTTCGTATGTTCCTGTAGGGCTTTATGCCCCTTCCAATCGTATCCTCCTTCTCCTAAAACCCAAGAACCCAATACCGTCAATATAAGACCAAATATAAAGTCTAAAAAACATTTTCCTTATATATAACATTTTACTCTATTTAATTAAAGCACCACCAAACATTATACCAATAATTTATAAAATTAGGACCCAAGAAAACTCTACCTGACACTATACACCAGTCCCCTCTCTCTCACTAACTATCATTTTTTGTGCCACAGTGGCCTCGCGCCCTCATTACTTAGCAGCTCGCGCGCTTAGCAGGGGCTTTTTGATGTGAGCAGAAGCCCCAACCCCCCCAGCTGCTGGCAATCGCGATGGTGCGCCGCTGCACCCCCTCAGCAAAGCAGCAATTAGTGAATGGCTACAGTTAGTGTCAGAAGGCAGTTGAATGGCAAACAGTTCTTTATCAGACAGCAGTTAAATGAAGCGGTCCCTGCACAGTCTCAGACGTCCCACGGCAGCAATAGAAACACTTTGTAGATGCCCTCCTGCCGAAAGCAGCTCTCACCTGCAGCAAAGATGTTCAGGGCTGAGTCCTGGATTGGATTGTCATAAATTGGGCTGATCTAGCCCTCCAGGTAGGCACAATGGTTGATTCTATTAGTGACCATATCCCCACTTATATAATTCTGGCCACCAAATCTAACCATCCACCCCCTAAACTGCCATCTTTCAGGAAATTTAGCAGCCAGGATCAGGACCCCGTCTTAAGGGATGCATAGTCCATAAACTGGTCCTCCCTCTATAGGCTCAACAACGTCTCCTCTGCAGTTACTTTCTTTACTGACACCCTACGTAAGCTGCAAGACAAACACTTCCCCCTCACTACCAGAAGGGTTAAAGGTGGCTGCATCCATTGGCTAACTAGGGAGCTGCTATCACAAACGAAATCCAGGGACAGAATATAGAAATCCTACAAAGCTTCCCCTCACCCCGACTGTGGAATGCCTATCGTGAACTGCACAATTCATACAAAAAACCTGCCAAGACACTGAAGCGTGCATACTTCATCAACCAGCAAAAGAACACCTTTGGCCATCCTCATAGCTTCTGGGCATCTATCACTGTCCATCCTGAATCCCAAGGCCAACAAACAAATTATGCAACTCATATCCCACTCGGGCCCCATCTATGACCCTGTTAAGATAGCAGACACATTCAACTCACTATTTATTAACCTAACCCCACATCTTAGTAAACTTCCTCCCTAGCCTCCAGCTGAGCAGAACAACATTGCCTGTCGCACCAACTCCTCCACAAGTGCTGACCTTCCTCACCTATTTTACTTTCAGGCCATTGGTCAGAGTGTCACCATCAAACTCTTGAAGTCACTACCAACTAGAGGAAGCCCTGGCAGTGATGGTCTTTACCCCACCTTCCTGAAGCTCATCTCCACAGCTATTGTCAAACCCCTAACTCATATATTCAACCTTGTACTATCGTCATCCTCCATCCCTGACTCATGGAAGCATGCTCACGTGGTTCCAATCTTTAAAGCAGATGAACCCCTTACCTCTGAGAACTACAGACCCATCTCCCTCCTCCCACATTTAAGTAAATTACTTGAAAAAATCATGCATCATCAATTATTGGAACAACTTGATAAATACAACCTCCTGTCTCCCCTTCAGCATGGCTTCTGTAAACATCATAGTACCTCCATAACGTTGGCCCTCTTTTCTGACCATGTCCTTAGGAATATGGACATGGGCAAAGCCACAGGTGCAGTTTTTGTGGATCTATCGAAGGCCTTTGACCTCGTTGACCACCACCTTCTTCACTCCACCCTGAGGCACCTTGGCTGCTCCTCTGGAACTGCTGCTTGGTTCCATAGCTACCTCACCAATAGGTCCCAGTCGGTGCTGATAGGCAAAAAATTCCTCGGACACCCCACCCACTCACACTGGAGTCCCCCAAGGCTCCATTCTTGGCCCACTACTTTTTTCCATGTTCATTAATGCACTTCCCACTGATACTCTAAACTGCAAGTCACTCCACTATGCAGATGACCTAGTCGTATATCATAGTGATAAATCCCTGGAATCTATCTCTTCCACCTTCACACTAAACTACGGTGCCGCACATACAGTAATTGGTTCCTCTCCAACAAACTTCTTGTAAATGAAAAAAAGGCCCAAACCATGCTCTTTGGCTCAAAACCTTTCCTTACCAAGGTCACCAAATCGAACTTCGCCCTCCCGTTACTCTGACCAGCAGGCCCCCCCTCTCAAAACTGTCCCACACTTTAAATATCTAGGGGTGACCCTTGATCCCTCCCTTCCTTTCAATGAACACATCAATCTCACTGTGATGAGAATTCACCACAAGCTAGGCGTTGCCTACCGCCATAAGCAATTCCTGTCCCCTGAGGCATGCCTAGCTGTTGCACAAGGTAACCTCCTGCCCCTACTAGACTACTGTTCCCCTGTTTACTCTCTCATGTCCTCTTCGCTATGCTTTTGTCTAAACATTATGTACAACTCCATCTGTCTCTCTGTTCTTCTAGCTCCCTATTCTACCCACCACTGCATGCTCTATCAGTCCCTAGGGTGGCTCCCACTACAGGATCGTTTTGACTATGCCATGGGATGCTTACTTGATAAATCTCTCAAGAACTACCAGCTATCACCTTATGCTTCACTACTTACTGATCAGGTGGTCTCCAGGAGCTTTAGGGACTCCTCTGTTACTCCTCTTGAAGTCCCTTGCTTCTCGACAGTTATGGGAAGTAAAGCATTCTCTGTTGCTGCCCCCTCCCTTTGGAACCAACTCCCGTCGCCCATCCACCTATCCCCCTCCCATATGGCTTCCAAAACCACACTGAGCATGGCTCTTAATGGAGTCTATTTGCAACTGTTCTCTTGTCAACACTAGGGCCCGAAAACAGCCCTAGTTCCTAGGATGTGCCGTGTGTTGCCTGCCTATCCCCCCTAACTCAGCCATCCACCTGACCCCCACCTCTTCTTCTCTCCAGCATTTTCCCTCCTGTTATCTCTATTATACTCTGTGTGCTGACTGCCTTGTCTCTTTTTTTTCCCCCTGCAACCCTACATTGATTACTTGTGCCTTTCTCTGCACATACACGGCTGCTCAAACTATCAAATAGCTGCAAATTCTGTATCATGCAACTGTCTTGTACCTGCATCTGTTTTATTACTGAATGTACTGACTGATCTACTTATTATGACCTCATGTTGGGGTGTGCATCCCCTTGTACTTATGTACTGTATTTCTGCTGTTGCCTGTATCTGATCATTGTATTTCTGTTGTTATTTGTTGCCTGCCACTGTGTGGCCCGGGTTGTGGCTGAAAATGGTCCTTTGGATCAGTTCACTTACCCGGTTACCAAAGACATAAATAAATAAATAAGTACAAGGGACTAGTTTATGTGAAAGGCAAGACTGTTCCAGAGGCTGGGGAAATGAACAGAACAGGCAGACTGAATTATGGAGATTATTACAGTGAGGGGGGTTAAGAAGGAGTGGCATTAGAGGAATGGAGGGAGTAGAAAGATGGGATTGAAGAGGAGAGGATAGTGGCGAGGTAAGGGTGAGGGGAGGAGTACTAAAACTTTGAGAGAAGGGCGCTGCAATGTGAAAGGTGCCTAGATTAGAGTGAGGGGATAGAAAGGCTCAAGTAAAGGGAGCAATGATGAGTGTGGGGTGGAGATTTAGCAGCAAAACTACACAAGAAGTGGAAGTGAGGCCCCAGTCTGGCTAGGGCAGTCTTGGAGGCAATGCTGCAGATCACATCCTTGTAGTCCAACACCAGCAAGATCATTTTGAGAACAATCTCAATGGTAGATTGGGAGTGGGAGGCAGGACCTGTTGTGATCCAAGAAAGCTGTGGGTATTGCCTTACCTTCTATTTTAAAATTAAGGTTTGAAAAAAAGGGTTGGGTAATATATTGTACTGGGTCTAGTTTAAGCATTCTACAGAGCTGGGCATGGGATCTTACAGATGCATCTGTGGGTGTATTTTTCAAGTGCCTAGGAAGGTTACTTGGTGGGGTATGAAGTAAAACCCTAAGGTCTATCCTAACTTCATCAAAGATATGTTGCTCTATTTCCAACCACTGGGCCAAACAGGGCTGTGCCTCCTGCCCTGTACAGTTATTATACCATAGAAGGTATTCTCTACTGTGGTGAGCTAGGTAATACAACCATGAATTTGGTAGCCAGAGGCCCCTAAATGCTTGGGGGCAACCACATTATGGTAGGCCCTCTGAATTGCTTTACCAGCCCATATAAAATGAGAGCTCGCAGCTTGCAAACCCTGATACCAATTCTGGGATGGATTGATTTATTGTTCCTAGGGGGTACAATATTTTAGACTGAAGATTCATTTTAATAATGTTTATACATCCCCATAGGGTCACCAGTAGTTCAGCCCACCTTATCATGTCCTACTTAAGTTGGTCCAGCAAGCACTCAAAAAATTGCTTTTTTGTTGCTGTCTCTGCTACCTGTTTAGCTTAATGCCTAAATATTTGAGATTATTCGCTTTGCAGCCAATCCCAAATCAGTGATTTCTTGTTTCAACACTCTGTTATTCAAGGGCATCACTTCAGTTTTGTCAGTCTTTAGTTAATAGCTGAAAGTCTTCCCAAATTCCCTGAGAACCTCTAGGGCTGCTGGGAAGGATGTTCCCAGTTTTTCATATGCAAAAATATATCATCGGCATAAACCGAGAGTTTATGAGTTTATATTCCGTGGCCCAATAGTAAAACCTTGCATATCTGCTTTCTGTTTAACAAAAAAAAAAAGTTTGTTGCCCATATTTTATATAATTACTGGATTTTGTGTTTCCTCATGCAGTGAAGCATGAATGACTTATCGTGTGCCACAAATTAGCTGAAGTGGAGCACAAGGTCATTTCTATTATATATGTACAGTACATGTGTAATGAAGATTTACACAAACTGGCTTTAGGTTGTAATTATACCTAACCAGTAATTATATATAAACACACAGGCAAAATGAAATTACATTTACAATTTTACAGGGCTTTTTTTTGGCAGGAAAGACATATTAAGCCAAGGTTTGTTTCCAGGTGCATTGTGAGAGGCATAGGGATGTTAAGTGACTTGTTCATCTTCTCACAGTATGCAAGTGGTGGCTGTGGGATTCTAACCCAATTCTTCAGGTTTGCAGCTCAGTGTTCTTAACCACTACACTAAACTGCCTCCAACAAGTTTAAAGTGAATGTTGACTGGATTATCACCAATCGACCAGACAGAATAATGCACACAACAGTCCTTCCGGATTCCCTAAGTGGCCATTCTCCCATCCTCTTCAGCTGGTCAAATAAGTTCCCCAAGGTACCAACTAGAACAGTCACAAACAGGTTACTGAAAAAGGGGAAACTTGTCTTCTTGAAAACACACCTAGGGCTTCAAGACTGAAGCTTCTTAGACACCGCAGAAGACACTGACACTGCCTGAGATGGCTTCATACACAAATTCAATGAATAGTGTAATATCTACATGCCCTTCACAAAGCAGAAGATCCGAGACTCCAACAACTCCTGGATCACACCTCAACTCCTAGATATGATGAAACACAGAGACACTCAATGGGCTGAAGCAAAAAGAACAGGCTCCCTGGCTGACACTCAACTCTACAGAGCTGCTTGGACCAGTTGCACTTGGGTAATCCGGCAGGCTAAAAGCCAGCATTTCAGAGACAAACTAGCTAACTCCTGGGGTGACAGCAGGAGGTCCCGGGAAAGCATTAAAACACTGTCAGGTAAACACAATAAAACTCCCTCCCCCATACTAAATGTTGATGGCGCACCCATCCTCAACCCAAGCATCATGGCCAACATGTTCAATAAGGTATTCACTGATCTCAGTGGTATCCTACCTTCTGATCCCCTCCAACCAACAGATACTGAAAATCGTTCAAAAGACCTAGGGACTCCCCCTAACAACCCGCCTCCCTTCTACCTGAAAATCCTCACTCCAGCTGTGCCAAAAAATACCTTACTGGTGTGCTTGGCAAGTACAAAGCAAGCAGTGAAATGCTTGATCTCAAACTCATTAAGCTCACCCTCGATAGTATCTTCATCCCCCTAACCAAAATTCTGAACCTGTCTCTTGCAACTGGTAAATTTCCAGGGGTTTGGAAAGCTGCTGTGGTTACCCCAGTCCACAAATCCGGTGACAGAGCCTCCCATTCTTATTACAGACCGATCTCAATACTCCCCCCACTTTCAAAATCTCTAGAGCGCGTAGTATCTGATCAATTAATGGAATAGCTTGACAAATTCCAACTGCAGTGCCGACAACAACACAGATTCCAGAAGCTGCATAGCACTTCTACCGTCCTAGTAGAATTCATTAGCTATATTCAAAATGCTCTAGACCATGGGCTCTTGGTAGGGGCAACCTATATTGACCTCACCAAGGCCTTCAACACCGTTAACCATGAACTGCTACTGAACCAACTCTTTTGCATTGGCCTATCTGCAGAGTCTGTATCCTGGTTCAGGAGCTACCTCACTGGAAGAGTGCAAAGAGTGAAAATTCAAAATGTCCTCTCTAAGAGTTGGCCCATGACTACAGGAGTACCCCAAGGCTCAATTCCTTGTCCTCTTCTTTTTAGTCTGTTTCTTAACCACCTCCCTTATGCAGTAACAGACAATGTTTTATTATACGCAGACAACGCCATACTTTTTTCAAGTCACCACGACCCCTCCACACTAGAAAGACTAATGCAATCTAATTTCTCTACAGTAGAGCAATGGTTTCTTAACTCCAAATTGCTACTAAATTACAAAAAAAAAGGAAAAAACATATTCGCTTCCGCCCACAATAAACACAGGTCCCACCAGCTAAAAATCTATAACAATCTCAATTTCCCCCTTGAAATGGTACAAAGCTTCAAATATCTTGGGGTTATATTGGACAGCACTCTATAATACTCTCAACACATTGATTCAGTGGCTAAGGCTGCTAATGCTAAACTAGGGCTGCTCTACCATAACAAACATTGCCTAACCAGTGAAGCTCGCTCAGTGCTGTCTACCATTGATTATGATTTAGTGGTATATGGTGCTGACTAGCATTCCCAGTAAAATCTTGGAGACAATAATTAAGGATAGACTACAAACCAACCCTAACAAATAACATGTACAAAATGGGTATAGATAGCAAAATCGTCACATGGGTTAATGAATGGTTGATGGGTAGAACACAAAGGATAAGGATAAGGGGGTATCTGTCAGATGAAGGCCCAGTCACTAGTGGTGTCCCACAGGGTTCCGTCTTGGACTGGCCCTGTTAGGTGTGTTCATCTCAGATATGACCAACCAACTAGACACTTTTACTATCAAATTTTCTGATAACACAAAAATAGCCACCAACGTAAGTACAAGACTGGGCATCCATATCCTAGAACAAGATCTCGTTAAGATAGAAACATGGGCACAAACAAACGGAATGCAATTCAGCATGGACACGTATGTGGTTATGCACCTTGGGGCTACAAATCAGAAAGCTACCTACACCTTAAACAAAAAAGATCTAAGAACGGTAACTACAGAAAAGATTTAGAAATATACATAACAGAAGACCTCAGATTTACGAAACACTGTGGGGAAGTAGTTAAGAAGGCCAACAAAATTATTGGATGTATAAAAAGAGCATTCACCACCAGATACAGGGCATGTATTATGCCCTTGTACAGAGCCTATCTCAGGCCTCATCTCGATTACTGTACCTCCTTCTGGAGCCCATACCATAGGGGGGATGTACATAGGGTGGAGGGGGTCCAGCGAAGGATAACTAAAATGGTTGAGGGCTACAGACAATCAGCTACAAGAAAAGAATGGCTGCACTGGATTTATATGCCCTAGAACTAAGAAGAACAAGAGGCGACCTACTGCAAATGTATCACATATCTAGAGATGATCAATTAATGGCGGATCTAGGATTTACAAGAAACCCAAGAAACCAATATCTGAGAAGTCATAATTTACAAATACAATTAACCTATCCAAGGGGAAACAATAGAAGAAACTATTACACACAAAGAGCAATACCAACCTGGAATGCACTACCAGGTAATATGGTAATGGCAGATACCTTTAATAGCTTCAAGAAAAAAACTAGACAACTATTTAATACCAGGAAATAAGGCAAAATGACCCACTTGCAGGAACTGCACAAAATGGGCATGGGCCTTTTGTGCAACTATGGTATCCTAGTATAACCCCTACAGACCCGTACGCACAGACTGGGTGGCTTAACCTGGACAGCAGAATACATTATCAGATCTACCTTCTGGCAAAGAAAGCAACCCTAGGTTTTAACCCCCCCCCCTCCCCCGAGTGGGAAACCTCATCCCAGTACCTAACTCCTTCAGAAGTACTAGGAGCCTGAATAACCAATCTCTAAAAATCCCCTTCTGCCGGACCTCGCAAGGTCAGCGGTCATTTGAATACCCTGCACCTCTCTGGCTAAACTCTCTTGGGGTAGATCTACAGAATGAATGGAAGCTCGGATCGTTCATAGTGAAACTCAGGGCTCTGTTAGCATCAAACGGAGGCTGCGATTGTGGGATCTGACATCCTGTACTACTTCCCCACCCTAGTCGCATTTTCTACTCTGCTCTATCTACCCCGTCTCTTCCCCACCTCCACATTTACCCTGCCCCTCAATCCTATCTTTACTCCACCCTGACTGCCCTCCCTCCCTTACCCCTTCTAGTCCATGCCCATCTATGCACTCCTCTCCCTGGATCATGGCTAAAACCTGCTGCATTATCCTCACTGCACTTAGACAGTAGAACTATTCTATACATGTTCTGGCTATGACCTTGTAACCTACTCTATGTCTGTACTAATTATTTAGCTTGCTCTGTGCTGTCACATTGTTATAGTCTTAATGTTATGTAAACCATTGTCTATTCCTGTTTGTTTCAATTGACGTGGCACCTCTGTAAATGAGCCCTTGGCTCAAAGGTCTTTCTAAAAATCTAAATAAAATAAAAATAAAATATCAAACATTTTCTTTGGTCCTTTTGAGCTTTATAGCACATTACCTCACTGCAGCGTATGTCCTGTGTGAGCCATAAAATAACATTTTTTAATTAGTCCTATTAGGAAGGGAAAGGATCGTAAATCAGGCTGAGCCTGATGGATGGACAATCCCTTCCACTTCCCAGTCCACCAACCATGCCCCCACACACAAACTTTTTGTGATGTCTAACCAGGGAGAGTACGGGAGCACACCTCATCGATGTCTATGGGCTCATTTTCAAAACATCTTTTAAATGATAAAGCAATTTCTGGTATATATGAAAGCCACCACTCAACTGATAGACCCTCTATTAGTTGAGCGGTGGCTTTCATATATACCAGAAACTGCATTATCCTTCAAAAACATTTTAAAAGTGATCCCCACAGGCTTCATTGGAGCACTCTCCCACGCTCTCCCTGGTTAGACGTCACAAAATATCTGAGTGCAGGAGCATGGCCGGAGGACTGGGAAATGGAAGGGATAGGCCCAATTTACAGTCCCCTCTCATCCTAACAGGACTAATAAAACATTTTTTTTTTATGGCTTGTTACATGAAGAGGGCAGGTCAGGAGTAAGGGTGGGTTCAGAGTCACAGTGGAGGGTTATATCTCTAAACTCCAGAAGAATGGGGAACAAAATAGCAAAACTGCAGTCATTGTTGGCTGAGAGAGAGGCGGACACAGCGGCCATTACTGAGACTTGGGCCACACAAAACCATGATTGGGATGTTGCAATTCCCAGGTATCAAATGTGTAGAATAGAGGGGACAAGAAGGAGGGGAGTGGCACTGTATGTGAAGGACTGGATAATCTGCACCAAAGAGGAAGATGCAGAGGGAAAGCCTGAAGCATTATGGATGCAGATCCAGTCTATTAAAGGGAGGAAACTAAGGATGGTGATGGTTTAAAGACCACCTTCCCAGATGTGGAACTGGACTGGGTATTTGGGTCCCAGAGCATAGATTTGTCCAGTGGGGGGGCAGTAATAATGGTGGATTTCAAACGTACCTGGGGTGGACAGGAAAATCCCTACTACCACCTGCATTAGGGAACAAATACTGCTAAATGTTTTTCAGGATACTTTCCTGACTCAAGGTGTCATGGAGCCCACTAGGGAGACAGCCATCCATCCTGAATTTGGTTCTGTCCAACTGAGCACATGTTCAGAATGCGAAAGTGGATGTGCTGCTTACAGAAAGTGACCACCACACGGTGTGATTTCACCTGGACATGGGCAGAGGGATGGTCAGGACCAAGATGAGGGTCTTGGACATTCACAGGGATGACTTTGGTAGGATGGGAGAAGTTCTGAAAAGCACCTTGCTGGGATCAGAGCGGGGATGGATGTAGAACAGAAATGGGTAATAATAAAGAAGGGACTGATGGAGGCCACTACTAAGTGTGCCAAAATCGAAAGTAAGCAAGCTAAGGCCAAAAAGCCCAGCTGGTTCACCAAGGAAGTAGCAAAACAATGGGGGGAATTTTCATTCATTTCATTTTTATTTTGTTAACTGGGATAGGGCATTGAAACAAGTCCATTTTCAGGCCCGGTCCGATGAAAATACATACAATAACAATAACATAACTACAACTCACAAAAAAACAATGACAATTATCCATAGATGTTAAATATTGTCTAAAATTAACTTTAAAATTTTGCGATGAAGTAGATGCAAGTATATTACCAGGTAAAGTATTGCAAAACAAAGGAGCAGACACTGAAAATGATTTAGAACTTGCCTTGGACTTATGTGCAACAGTTTGTAAAAGTATACCTTGAGAAGAATGTAACGAAACTGGAAAATGGCGAATGGATACTAAGCCTGCCAAGGGACAATTTGAGGTTGGAAAAATTGACTTAAAAATTTGGCACCCAAAGAAATAGGCTAATTTAGATCTTGGAGATGAGATTGTTGGGCTAAAAAAAGGAGGGGGAATGGGCAGAGGGCAGTGAAGAAAAGGCGCAGGTGCTTAACGGGTACTTCTGTTCAGTCTTCGCTTGGGAAAAGGATGGATTAGTATCACAAGGAAGTGGGGGGGGTTGAGACTGGAAGGGCGTGTCACAGACAGTACAATTCAAGCTGACAAGGTTCTCAAGGGCCTAAGGGCCCTAAAAGGGGACATATCACCAGGGCCAGATGGCATGCACCTGAGGGTTCTTAGAGAACTGGCAGAGGTTCTGGTGGGTCCCCTGGCAGACCTGTTTAACAGCTCTCTGAAGTCCAAAAAACATACTCCAGGACTGGAGAATGGCACATGTGGCACCTCGCCATAACAGTGGGCCAAGGGACAAACCAAGGAACTACAGACCGGTCATCCTGACATCAATACTGGGTAAGCTGATGGAAACTGATGGATGAGAGAAAAAACTGATCAGCTTCTGGAAGAAAATGGGCTCCAGGATGAGAGAAAGCATGGGTTTGTGTCAGGGAAGTCCTGCCAAACTAACCTTTTTGACTTCTTCAATTGGGTCACTAAGACAGTAGACAAGGGCCAGGCGGTTGATTTCCTGTATCTGGTCTTCAGTAAGGCCTTCGACTCAGTGCCTTATAGGAGACTTGTCAAGAAGCTAGAGAACCTGGGGTAGTGGCTAAGCTCGTGGGATGAGTCAGAAGCTGGTTGAAGGACAGAAGCCAAAGGGTGGTAGTCAGAGGAGAATTCTCAGAAGCAAAGCCTGTGACCAGTGGGGTCCCACAGGGTTAAGTGCTTGGTCCAGTGTTGTTTAACATCTTCATAAGTGACATCACAGATAAGATCAAGGGTACAATCTGCCTGTTGTGGATGACACCAAGCTCTGTGGGAGGATAGACACAGAGGAGGGAAAACAAAAACTTAGAGAGGACCAGGCAAGGCCAGAAAAGTGGTCTAACATTCAGCAGCTAGGATTCAACACTAAAAAGTGTAAAGTTATGCACTTGACGGAAAAGAACCCGGGGACCAAATAGTGGTTGGGTGGAATGCAGGTAACCAGGTCAGGGGAAGAAAAGGGCCTGGGAGTAATGATCACAAGTGACCTGAAACACTCTGCACACTGCAAGAGAGCAGCAGCCAAAGCAAATTGGATGCTGAGCTGCATAACCTGGGGAATTACCACCTAGAAGATGGAGGTCATTCTGCAACTGTACAGGTCACTGATAATACCACACCTGGAGTACAGTGTGCAGTTTTGGTGCCATGTATTAAGAAGGATATCAACTTGCTGCACACGGTCCAGAGAAGGGCAAACAAGATGATCCAGGGCCAGTAGGACAACACCCATGAGGAGAGCCTCGAAAAGCTCAACATGTACTCTCTTGAGGAAGAAAAGAAGAGTGGAGACATGATGGAGACCTTAAAAAGTACCTTAAGGGTATTAACAGGGTGAACACTGAGGGCCTCCTCAGCCCTAGCAGGAACAAGACCACTAGAGGGCGGGGGGGAGGTTCAGGAGGGAGGTGAGGAGGCTCGTCTTTACTGAGAGGGCGATGTTCAAGTGGAATGAGTTGCCAGAGGAGGTGCTATCCCTACAAACAGTGGACTGCTTCAAGAGGGACTGTGACACGATGAGGGGAAAAGTTACAGGTAGAAGGGTGGCGAGTGGGGGGCGCGCGAACAGACTGTAAGGACTTTATCTGCTGCCATGTTTATAGGTTCATAAGCCCATTTCATCTACAGCAGTCACAGTATCTACAAGAGATGAAAAATCAATGCTTTAAAATGAGAAAATGATATTTTAGTCCTAAGTTTAACAACGGTCTGAATCTGTAGACAAGCATGAGAGACAGAGAATGAGAGCGTCAAAGATCCAGCTTTGGTACAATGTTTGGGTAACAAAACAGAAAAAGTTCACTTGAACATAGATTATGCCCAGAGTCATTTAACTGAATAAAACTTAACTAAATAAGAAACTTTAGGAAAGATATTTCTCAGAGCTCCAGTGCTGTAAGTAGGTGCATTAAATCTTAGTTCATTTAACAGGATGCCTTTAGTTTACACAGCATTGTTTTAAAAAATGCAGGTAAGTGCAAAGTATTCTAAATACAAAGGTGCTCAGTACAAATCCAGGTTGGCCAGTCACCCCTGCCCCAGCAGTTCAACCCCAATGTGTCTTCATCAGAGAGCCTAACTAAATAAGAAACCTGAAGAATAGGTAATCAAATAGAAAAGGTAGCTCATTTTCATAAATGTCCTGGAGGAAGGGGCACTGATTTAAAGGGATTTCATACAAAAACGAACACAGAGAAAACTAACATTATAAAGGTGAAAGCACAGTTCAAGTTATAACTTATCATCTGTGCAAAATGTCTGCACTTCGCTTTCACCTAAGTTCACAAATTGCAGAAACATCTTTGTAGAAATTCTACATTTTTGAAGCTTTTTCAGGACAGCAATATTTTTTCAGAGTGTGCAGAATGTAACAAAAATGTGTGAAATGCAGAACATTTTTCTGCTTTCCCCTCACTTAGTAAAAAAAATCACCTCAGAATGTGGAAAAATCCAAAATGCAAGGGGGTACTCTCACTTGCAAACAACTTAATGTGCTAATGAAAGCATCAATTTTATTAAAGTTTTTATTAAAATTCCTTAGAAGTTTTATTTTCGCAGTGTGGAATATAACAATTCTGCCAATTTTGCATGCAAAAAAAAATCTGTATAGCTGTAGTTTAAGAGTGAGTGAAATAAATAAAAAAAACACAAAACAAGAATGCACGAAAAGTGAAAACTAAAACAACAGCTAACACCAAGCATCAGCAACAAAGCAATATTGCAGATGCAGAAGGCTTGAAACGGTACTAACCAAAGCAGTGCTCACATCTGACAAGGACCCTGAGCTAAGCTTTAACTCATTACTTCCAATTGCCTTCGTATGAAGACCGAACTCATTACTTAACCTGACACAAAATGGCTGCCCAGGAGACAATGAAGAGTCCACACTAAGAGCCCTACACTCGTGTGGGGCTGGACCCAGTTTGCACTTTGTCTGCAAAAAAACATTTTTTGGGTTTATTATTGTTTACTGCAGTACATTAGTTTGTATCTACTTGTTTACTGCAGTATATTGGTGTAACCCCCCCTACAAATGGCGGTTCCTGAAAAGTCCTCCTTGAGCTTGCTTAAATGCTCACTACCAGGCTGGTGTCCTGCGTTTTAGCAGTTTAAACGTATTGCCAGAGAGTGCCTGTATAGCCTCTGTGTGATGTTTCTTTAAGAACTGCCTGGATTGCAGTAATAATTAATCTGAGAGGTAGCTCTGTTGGAAGATGTACTTGTTTACTGATCATTTGTTAGAGTAATAACAATATTGCAGTTTGTTCTTACCTGCCTCCTTTGCAGCATGGACAGTTCTGTTTGTTTCCATCATCTTGGTCCTGGACTGTCAGAATGGGCCAATGCGTACATCTGGGACTCTAAAATGGAGCCTGCCTACAGGGGCTTGGTGGGGCCAAAACTTGTAGGAGTTGTAGTTTGGTGCTTTTGGCGCCTAAAATAACCTGGAGGGGGAGCTCTAGTTGTGAGTGACAGACAGATCAGCCAACTGAACCTTTTGGATCTTGGGGAAAGTCCCACACTGCTTGTAGTTTCAGTTAGATCTGAGTTGGGAAGTGAAGAAGTAACAGCTTGAGATAGTTCGAGCAGCAATCCATAGTGGATTCGCGTGGGAGAACTGTGGAAAGGCCTGAGTTTGGCCTGCATGCCTACCTGCCTGCTGTTCCTGAGAGGGAACTTGTGCTTTTTTTCGGACTGAATCCGAATTTGGAGAGCGAATTAAGCCACTGAATTATGACCAGGCTTTAACCTGAAGAAGACTGATGATTTGCTGAATGCGATCGGCCTGTCAGGACTTCCAGCTACCTCTGAACTCCCGGATTGTGCAGAGACTCTGTAATTGCAACCGGAGAGCCATTTGCCTGGTACAGTGGAATTTCCTTACATGTGAATGTGCTGTGTGCTTATAGTGGGCTGTGATTTGGTTCCCCACTGTTTGTCTGAACTGTGTTTTGCTTGCTGGAGGCTGTATCCAGCTCCACGGACTGAATCCGTATCCATTTCCATTTGCCTTGGCCCTGCTACACTGGCCAAGCCAGAAAACCTGCTATGCAGAAAAAGTCATCGACTAGAGACTGGCCTGGGGATCAGCTCCCTGCTCCCTGCTCAACACCTTTAACAGGAACAATGCTATGGTGATTTGTGTGGGCTCTGCTTCTCTGGGCACTCCAGCTCAACAGCCTGCAGTTTTGATTTCATCCTGCCTGTGTCCAGTATTGGGTATCGTCAGTAAACATCAGGGTGGCTCCCTGCAACAAGAGCTAAATCTAAAAGTGTTGTCATCTGATTGTCTTGTTGCCTTTTCTTTCACAAACTGATCCCTCCGGCTCCAGATTACAAATAGTGTGTGTTGTGCATGTTGCTTTCTTCCATTACAGGGACCCAACCAGCTGCAACATCCCTGACTAGCCCACTGTTTTCCTACCTGGGTACCCAGAGTGTGTGGCTGTGTAGGGACTCTGAACTGCATGCATAACTGTCTGATTAATATAGCTTTTAAGCAAATCAACCTGATTACGCCCCTCCCTTGTTCAAGTCCCCTGAATAAATCAGATTTAGCTTTGTTTGCATTTAACCTGACTGTGGCTCCAGTTTGTGCCAAAAGTATTGTACTGTTGCTATTTGCTGTGCTTAACCTTGTTTTACAGGGGGTCCCCAGGGTCAAGCTTGAGGAACCAGCCCTGGTGGTAAGTGCAAACAGTGTGGGTAATTGCCTGGTAAATAAGGGTCATTGTGAAAGTAATTATTGTATATTGTTCAGGCCACTAGAAGGGAAAGAGGGGGGGTTACAGTGTCCTGGAGGGCTGTGCCCAGGTTAGCTTGACCACTAACAACCTTGACCTCTGGGTGGAGGCACCGTTTCATTATCCAGACCCCTTAACCTGCTACTAGCCAAGCAGGCAGGGGCAGTAGCCCCTGGGATAGCGCCACCTGGGGGTTACATTAGGTTGTATCTACTTATTTACTGCAGTATATTAGATTGCATCAGCCTGATTCTCCTAACTCCCAAGCTGACATTTGCTGTTACTAGAAATCCCAGAATCCCCTTCAGCCTATGTCAAAGCTGGGCTGCAGCAGAGGGAGATTCAATAGCCTGCAGTGCCTGATAAGAGTTTTTATAGGCTCTGATCTTTTGTTTGCTGGTCTTTTTGTCCTCCCAGTGCGAAATACAGTCACAGAGGACTGTACTTAGCCCCGGGGGAACAACAGGACCAGCAAACATCTGACTGGAGCTTATAAAAGGTCTAACATGCACTGCAGGCTATTGAATTTCCCACTGTTGCAGCCCAGCTTTGACATCAGCTGCAGGGGAGTCTGGGATTTTCGGTTACTGTAAATGTCAACTTGGGAGTCAGCAAGTTCAGCCAGATACAACCTATTATACTGCAATAAGGGTGCCATGTATTAATGGGCTACTACCCCTGCCTTGCAGGCACAAACAAGGCTGAGGGGCCTGGGTTCTGGTTCTGATGGAAAAGGGGGTTCTTTCCCAAAAATAAATTAAATAGCATGGTGCCGCCACCCAGAGTAAATTATAGTGGGCCAGATATTTATGCAGTACAACCCCCTGGGATGCTGTACCTACCCACCTGCCTCACAGTCACACCACACATGGACTACCATAAACCAAAACCATATTTCAAAGTACTTGCAATTATTGACTTTAGCTAATAATATGCTCTTGAGACATTTGTAAAAAGGTTAACCAACAATTTATTTACAGGGGTGGGGTTAGGAAAAGGTAAATGGATGTAGTGGTTAAGCAGCATTTCACAGTTTTAAATATCAATAAATCACTTTGGTTGAATAGACCAAGAATACTTCTTGGTGCTTGCCTCCCACCAGTATACAATTCAGAATAGATGTTAGCCCACTAGATTTTACATTACTACACCCAACCGGTACCAGTTTAACCCCTAAGAGTCCTACCTGGGTACCCAGGGTCTAGTTGCAGGCCTGATATCGGTGCAGCTGGTTGGCCAGCATTGGTGCACTTTAACAACAAATTAGATTTCAACCCTTTTGGATTATGGCAATACACAACTGTTGAAACTTGAATAAATGGGTGGCCAAATTCAAAACCCTTTGTGGCAAGTATATACAGTTCCCCAGAGGCAGGGCAAGCCCTGAATTACTCACGGTTTGAAGAACAGTCTCTGCTGGCTTTCAGACTGTAGATCTGGGGTGGATTGTTACTAGTAGGTAACTCGAACAGCTGAGATGAGCAGCAGGCTCTTCCAGTCTGGACCTTCCCTCTGCATCTCTTACAGCTTGGACCTTCTCAGCAGCAGACTCTTGTAGTTTTAACAGGCTAGAAACTTCTCTGTTTGTCTTGCAGCTTGTATCTTCTCGTGTTGTCACAGATCTGGAACAGGCCAGTACTGGGGACCAGGATCAACATGCCTCAACCCCCATGTCCAGGCATAAACCCTCGGGGAGATACAATCAGCAGCACCTAGTGGTGACACCACCTGGCTGATTCCCCAGACCATCCTTGGGTGGCAGTCACTCTTTTTTCTGGTATGCAGGAACTTTTGGCTGTAAATAACTTCAGCCACACTGCCAGCCGGCAGTGGTGGTTCTCTCTCGACTGGAACATAATCTCTGGGTTTCCCATTAGAGGTTAATGGGAAACACTCCCTTGGCTTCAGACACCACAGATGCAGGCTTGAGGCAGAAAATGGGGTCATATACTCCAACCCCCAAACCAGACTTGGACAGAAGAACGAATCTTCTCACTTTACAGGTGCAGACCAAAAGAGCGAATCTTTTCAAACTACTAGAGAACATCAGGTAGGCTTCCCTTGGCTCTTCGGCTGCGCAAACTTCCAAACAGGCCTCCATACTTCTTTCAGGCATCACGGAAGAGATCTGACGTCCCTTGGCTGGGGGCTGTGAAAGCCCTAGGAACACCTCCAAACTTCTTTCGGGTACCACAGCAGAGTTTCCTCTTCCTCTGGAAACTCCCAGATGATGTCCCTGACACGTGGCCAGAGTACAACACTTTCATTCTGTCAACACACTCCTTCCAGCCATTGGAAGGCAACACAGGGCGATGTAAAGCACCTCCTGGACTGGTGGCTGCATAAGTCTCCAGACAGGTCTATGTCCCTCGAAGATCACAGCAAGGTTTCCTCTCCCTTGGGAACCTCTCAACAGCTTTTCTTGCCTCTGGTCAGCAAATCTGCATTGTAATTGTAAGCAGCTCTTTCCAGGCATTAGAAGGCAACACAGTGCACCTCCTGAACTGGTGGCTGTGCAAGCCCCAAGCAGGCCTTCTTTATCTTTTCAGGGCAAGGGCTGGAGCCACCCCTCCCTCAGGAGGGGCTCCAACCAAACTGAACTGAACTGAATCTGTCCACAGGGTTTCAGCACATCAGGGCAGTCTCTGATTGGTTGATGGAATTGTCCCTTGACAAAACTGATATGCATGAAGCTCCTTCAACGCGTAACTGGTTTCTTGTTTAGGCACCAGTGTCCTTGCCTCTTCTCATAAGTCTCTCTGTCCAGTCTTCCAGGGCTCCTGGATCTCTGATTGGCTGTCCACAGGTCAAAGGTTGCAAATATGGCAGCTACAGTTCAGTTTAAATAATGTCCCAACTTTAACTTCATTTTTGCAGCCCAACATTTCTATTTTAACTTTTACTGCCCCCATGGGGGTAAAGTGTAAAGGGTAATTTGTTTAACCAGGAAAGGCACACTAAGCCAAAGCTTGTTTCCAGGTGTGACCTGGGAGCACAAGGAAGTTAAGTGACTTGCTCAGGGTCACACAGTATGCAAGTGGGGGCCAATGGGATTCAAAACCAGGTCTCCAGATTTGCAGCTCAGTGCCCTTAACCACTACGCTATGCTGCCTCCATAGACTTTAAGCTGCCCCTCTGCCCTTGCATTCAGTGGCACAGAGGGGCAAAACAGGGGCTTCCCTTACGGTTGCTTGCACTGTATTGCTGTCCCCCCAGACTGCAAAACAGTACCCCATTATTCATTTAGCAGCCTTGGCTGCCCTTTAAGGAACAGGTGCCCTTTAAATAATGGTGCTTAAAAATGCTCTACCTTAAACATTTTAATTTTTCCCCCAAGTGCCTCCAGACCCCCTTCACTATTATCTATGTCCACAGGGGCTGGGACATGCACAACTTACTGGCAGGAGCCGCCAGAGTGGCAGTCACATATTCAGCACCATAGCACTTACTCACAGCCAAGCTGGCAGCTGCCAGCATGCACATCTGAGCAGGCTTCCTGCTTAAATGCATGCGCACTGTATTGAGCAGCATCTATCAAACCGCCAATTGGGTGGCTTTACTTTACTCACTTCTCCGGTCCCCTATTTAAATTCTGAACACCGGAGGCCAGCAGGAGCATGAAAGGGCCCTCCACAGGACAGAGACTGGCGGGACAAGTGATCGGGAGGCAGCAAGGTAAGCCCCACCCATGGGGGGGTTTACAACAGTAAGTTAAAAAGGTTTTATTTTTTGGTTTTTTGTTTTTATACACAGATTGCAAATTGGTACCATCCCCACACTTGGGTATGGGGCTCTTAGTGCTGACTTTTACCCTTTAAAGAGCGAATATCTTACCTGAACTGAATGTAAAAGTAGTAGTACACTGTTACTTTTTGCATCTCGAGTACTTTTTCTTTTCCCTTATCCCAATGAGAAGATTTTCTTACTGGGTTACCTCTACAATGCTTCCCTGCTTAACTCAGTTTCACCTGGGCGATCATTTTGTATCAAGGTTAAGCAATGGAAAGCTCAGACTTCAAATTATCAGCCCTACTCTAGTCCCTGGGCAAGTCACTAGTTTTCATGGGTTGCAGAAAAATCACCACCAGAGGGGCCGCTATTACATCCTTGGAGCACCCTTGAATGCAAACCATCCAGCTGGGTTTGTCCTTATTGTGTGGATCATTTCATTGGTGAGTGGGTAGCTCTGATGCTTACACCTTAGCTGACACATTGTGTGTCTTCTTTCTTCCATACCTTCTTCAGTGCTAGCTGGCTGAGATGGTGGATGAAAATGTGGTCAAATGGTAATGGCTATATGGCTGGGGGAAGGGATGGGATGGTGCTATATGCACTACTGCTAAGTAGTGTGGTACATAGCACCAGGTTGATAGCAGATCTACAACCACCTTTTCAAATGTTTGGTATTGCATTTTTTTATTATGAGGGTATCCTTACAATACTTTTGTTACAACAAGTACTACAATATAATAGTGATTTTGGGGTTATTTCTATTATTTGTTATGTTTCCTTACGCAATTCAGAGGTGTGTCACATTGGGTCCAATGCAGCTCAAGCTACAAGGGGCTCGATAGTGACAGCCCAATGAGCAGCAAGGCTGATTGTGACACCATTCTCTGGTTGTGCGGTGGAAACTTTGTGTAGTTCAAAGGAGCCAGCCGCTCATATCATAAAACAGATGGCTCCTTTGATCTACATAACACCGCCAGCAACCAGCCGAGTGGTGTCATATTCAGCCTGCTCCCCAGTAACCTATTTGGTCTTGGCCCCTAGGACTTCCAACACAGTGTCTGAAGCTGGGAGTGCATCTTAATCTTGCCCCGTGTTAAACACAGACCCGTACTCAAACCCCCCCCCCAGCCTCAGATCACTTAGCAGTAAAACAACACGTACAGTGTCTCTCTCGTTGGATGTGAAAGACAAGAATATGTCACTGATATGCTGCATCCATCATAGTCCCAGGATGCTTCAGGCAGGATGGTACTCGCAGTGGTATTTTAAAAATCAGTTTCAGAAGCTAGAAATACCACAGAAAATCCTGCGCGCCGCCAGCCCTAAAAAAGAATGGAGTCTTATTTCTAAAGCTCCATGTGGTCATGACATTCATTCTGTGGTGATATCTGTTTACCGAGTGTCATGCAGTGAGTAGGGGAAATGAGGCAAGGTCGTGGCATCCCATTGGCCAGCTAGCAGTAGGGACAGAAAAGAAAAGAGAAAGAGGGTTGCTCTAGTAGGCTATGGGTTGCAAACGGGTTACGGGAGAGTGGACCGAGCGAAGGACTTTGCAGAAACATCAGCGGTTCCGGGGTATGGAGAAGATGCATTATGTTTGCTGAAAACCTGTAGTCAGTGGTGTTTAGCACAAAGGCCCTCCAGAAATGCTTTGTACAGCAAGGTCATGACAGGTAAGACAGTCTGCGGTCAGCTCACCTTCGCTTCTTCTTGTTGTTCCCGGTGGGCGGGGCAGACAGTTCACGGTGGAGGGCTGTCAGGATGACTTTACCTTCAGCCTCTGTTATAGGGTGGTGCCCCTGTCTAAGACGTGTGTCTGAAGTCCAGAATGTCCTCCTGTGCTGGGCCCACTGGGTCACACACACGTGAGCTGGCTGGGTTTTATGAACACCCTGGGACAGTGACAGCAGGTCTGGGGCAGAACACTAACCCTCACATTTTACCAAATCATACCTCTCAACTGTCCCTGACTTCAGCGACATTCCTCATTTAACCCCTTTAAAACTACTCTGTCCCTCATTGGGTCCTCACGGAAAAGGTGCTGCCCACACAGAGAATGTGCTGTAAATTCAGAATTGAAAGCAGAAATTCATAATATTCTAAGATGCTAACTGAAAAATAAACTTTGTGTAAGTAAACACAATGGTTTCCACAGTGTTCTGAACTTGTATTTCCATGTTTGAGGCTGTTATCCCTCATTCTGAGGGTCTGTGTCCATCACTACCCCTCATTTTGAGTGTCCAAAACTGTTCATCTTTGCAAACTATATACAAACAACCTAAACCCTCGGTAGAGATATTAAGTACGATGACCGAAATAATGAACCTAACAAAAGTCAAAGGACAGGTGTCTGCCATCTACAGAGTTCTGAGGGATAGGGGAGGAAATAAGGTCTCTCAAATTAAAAGCAGGTGGGAACAAGAAATCGGGGAGAATCTGGGGGAGGAGGACTGGATTGCCACTCTTGCGCAGACCTCAAAGACCACATCTTCACCAATGTGGAAGGAGTTTGAATGGAAAATTAGAATAAGATTTTTTGTCTCACCAGCTGTTCAATGTAAATGGAACAAGAACTGTATGGGGGGATGTTGGAGGGATTGTGGGTCTGTTAAGGCAGACTATCTCCACGTCTTTTGGTCGTGTCCAATCCTCACGAACTACTGGGTGGAAATTAAGCAGAGGATAAGGCAGATTCTCTCCATAGAAACTGCATTGAGCCCTGAGAATCTGGTTTTGGGAATAAAACCAAAGGAACTTAGAGGGACTGATAAGAACTACATGTGGAATGTCCTGCTCACTGCGGCTCAAAAGGCTTTAACTAAAAGGTGGCTCTCTCAACATCCACCTGTCTATCTAGATTGGGTGTCCATCATAAATGAAATAAGAGATATGGAGGTCAAGGAGATCACCTATAGAATAAATTTGAGGACACAGAGTTTTGTGAGACAATGGACTCCATGCCTCTTATCAATGGGAGACGGGACGGGGGACCGGGGGGAGGTGAGGTTGGAGGAGGGACATAGAGATATGAAAACCTTATTAAGGAATACTTGACTGGTACAATCTAATTAGTCATGTAGAATAGAATAAAATGTGACTCCTAATATGAAACAAATCCAGCTGATGAAATTTTAACATGTATAATGGGTATTTATGATGTTAATTGTATGCATCTTTTAAAGCCGAAAGAGATGGTAATGACTTTATAGTACTGTATGATTGTGCCGAAATATGCAATAAACATGAATTAAAAAAAAAAAAAAAAAAAACTGTTCATCTCTCTTTTTTCAGTGACAAAAGGTTGGGAGGTATGGGTGAAATATGAATGTCCTTTTTTTTTTTTGTAAGTTGATCAATGGAGCTTGATATGATCTAGCATACATCTGAGAGCAGCCTGAATTGCCGAGTCACAGCCACATAACAAGCACAAAATATTTCAAATAACACAATACACCCCAGACACATACACCATGCAAGGAAACATTTGGCATTGACAAATGCTTATTTTCAGTACTCCTTGCTCTGAATAGTTGGACTTAGAAGGATGAATCCTTGGTGAATTTGTCTCTACTTATTGGATTTGATTACCAAACTTTTAGGGCTACAAAGACCAACAGAGACAGACAGATAGACAGACACACACACACTTTATTTGTATAGCACCCCATTCTGGAGACTCAGAGTGCTGTCCATAAGATTGAAAATAAAAATTAAAATACTTATCCAATAAGGTGAACAACAGCAAAGATAAAAACTATCTTTATAAAATATATCAGAATTCAATTTATCCTTTTTTGATTAAAATTAAACACCTGATTAAACAAAAAAGTCTTCAAGCCATTTTTAAAGGTTTCCACCAAGGGTGCCACCCGCAGATGACCAGGCAAGGAGTTCCACAGGGTAGGTGTGGCCACAGTAAATGCATGATCATCCAAATGCCTCAACCTCACCCTGGGAACTCCAAGGAGGCAACTCTTGGTGGAACGGAGAACCTAGGACTGCCAGTGGGGCACAAGGAGATCTTGCAGGTAGTCTGGTCCCCCTTCATGTAAGGCCTCATAGGTCAGTAACCCGACCCTGAAGACAGTTCTCCACCTGACTGGCAGCCAGTGCAGATCACAGAGGACAGAGCCACTGGTTCGCTTAATAGATTGATCTCACTCAGGGACCATTATAATTCTTTTCAGTAAGTGTCCATGGTCATACCGCAATCGTCCAGATGTGTTGCAATTACTTTCTGCTGTCTAAGGTGTTTATGTTAGACTGGTTTTCACCCCCCTAATATGAAAACACAGGAAGTTAAGAATATTTATCCTCAGTGTGACAGTATTATGCTTTGATTGCTATGCCTTGCGTCTATGGACTGTATAGTTCAATATGGAATTTTGTCATATTATAGAATAAAAATAAAGTTACAAAAATAATAATAAAATGTCCACAGAGCTACAGACTAATTCTGTTCTCCATGTATTTAAAAGGAATGTCAATACTGACACTGAGCCAGCCCACAGGCACAGCGGTTGGATTTTTGCTTGCGATGCCAGCGACCCGGGTTCGGGAATGGACTCGGCGAACCGGAGGGCTGGCCGGGGGAGAGGGGTTGAGTGTCCCATGGACTGCTCTCCTTCTTCGGGGGGAGGGTGGGGTAGAGTGCCCAGTGCTCGAGGGACCCCTGGCGGAGGCCAGGGAAAACCTCAGGGGATCGGCTCCTTGACATAGCAGGGGCGGGGTGGATGCAGGATGTCATTGCACGTCCCTGCCCTTGGGGGCAACCTGGAAAAACCACACTGCCAGCCACCATGGATGGAGCCCACCCTTGGCTTCAGTTAGCTCCCAGGCCAGCTCCCTGATCTAGTTCCACGGTTGCCGCACTATAGGTCCAGTGCCTCAACCCCACCCTGGAGGGTAAGCCAGGGATATCAGGGAGCTGAGGCCAATATGGGAGTGGGAGCTTGAGGGTCCATGACTGGGTGGAAGTAACAGGTGGCCAATGGCAGAAAAAGAGCGAAAATAAGAAATAAAAAAATACTCACACTGTCACTGCAACCCATGTTGTCTAGAGCCCTGTGAAATCACTTAAATCAGGAGTTGATCTCAATATTTAAGAATCAACAGAACCCCTTTAGGTTACTACTTGTTTGCACTGCATGCTTATTCAGCCATTGCTGACACAGGAGTACTCTACTGTGACAGGGCTCAGAGACATCTGAGTGGCTGGGGCAAACAGCCCTGCAGCCATTAGTAGAGCAAATTACCAATGTATGCTAGTGGGTGTCTACGTACCAAGTAGTTTCTCTCAGTAATCTTTAGGTACCACATCGATCTCCTCAGGTTATTTACTTTTTGTATAATGTACGTTGCTGGAGTTTATGAGAAGCTCTTAAACTGTCTGTTATTGGACAATTTAATCTATAGGCTGGGTAGGCTGGCAGAGTATTGGTGGTCAATTTTTATTATTGGGACTTAGTTAATAGTACTGGCTGTAAAAATGTTCCATGTTGTGAAAACTACTTAAAGTTTGCTTTTTCAATTTTAACTGATCACCTAAGAGGTACCACTAAGAAAGGAGTCTTAATTGTTCGATGGATTAAGTTGCTGTGTTACTGTAACAGTATGAATACTGCTGTACCTTTGCTTGGAAGGCCATACTTTGCAATGTAATGTTACAAAATGCAGTAAAAATAACATTAAGAAAGGGGGCTGAACACAAGGATGGGCCGAGAGGATGCCACTTTTCATGGAAAGTCATGCAGACGAATGCCCGCAGTCTGGGGTACAAGGTCCCAGACTTATTTATTTATTTATTGAATTTTGTTGACCCAGTAAGCCCACTGGGCCTAGAAGTCCCTTTTTCAGGGGCGACCAGGGAGAGGGGGGATACAGATTGTAAGCAACTGAAATTGAACCAGATTAAGCTGTTGGTGGTATTTTTAGTGAATGGGGAGAAATTTGGCCAGGACACTGGGGAAACTCCCCTACTCAGCTGTAGGGGAAACCCTTGGCCATCCTATTGACAAGATGACCACTGTCCAGGATGGTGGAGGAGGAGGTGGAGAAGGAGTTAGAGCAGCAGTTACTATTCTTGATCCTGGACTTGCTTCTAATACTAAAGTACAACCGAGTGTTATGGATTCTATTGGTTTTTGACAGACTGCAGAAGGCTTGGAGCATCTAGTTTCTGAACAATCTTTGCATGGGACTGCTCAGGTGTGTCCCTCCCAAACTGACCTTTCTGATGAACAACTTAAGCAGGTATTCCTCCGGCATCGAACTTTCTTACTGAATCTTGTTCAAGAGGATCCAGATATCCAGGATTCTATTCCAGCAGCCGATTTTTCCGCAGTACAATCCCCGGTTGGTGAATTTTCTTCTTCATCACAGCAGCCTTTGGGATCTGGTTCTAGACCACCGGTAGAACCCGAACGTTCATGGTCTCCGGATGCTGCTCTGAAAGCAGCTGGATGGCAGCTGCCTCAAGTAGACATGGGGTGGACTTCCCCGGGTCTGCCCAGAATCCTGTACATTTGGATTTTTCTACTGCACAGAGTTCTACTTTGTCTCAGGAACCTTTGCGACCTGTTTCGCACCAACCAATCAGCAGTTCTCCTGCTGACCAACAACATGGAGGCCGGGATCAGCTCACGGGCTCCAACGAGTCGACTTCTACAGCTCACACAGACTCTGTGATTACTGAAAAGGTAGACACTCTGAAACCTTCAAGATGAGTGATTTGTTTAAGGCGGTGGGGGAGCCAGCTCAGAGACACAATGCTGTCCGCCTCAAATATGTGGGTGATGCGGTTTTAGCTCCTTCCCGCTGGACTGTCTTACACAACATGCTCAAGGACTCCGTTGGGATTAGCCCTACAGAACTGTTTGCCTTTATTCATATTAAGGGGGAGCTGGTATATGATATCAGCTTTAAAAATGTTGGTACTCTTGAACAGTTTTGGGTTCAGTATGAAACTGTGAGAACGTCTCCACTATGGTCTCCCTTTTTACTGATTCCCCTTACCAAACCTTTGGTTAAAGTCATTGCCCTTCTTTTCCAAAGTGAGGGAGTTAATATTAATGATGTTCAATATTGGCTTAAACAGAGGTGTGAGATATTGGATACTCCACACCCTATACTCGATGAAGTCTTGGTTTGGACAAGAGGTTGGAAGGTTAAAATTCAGCTCAGACAAACTGAGCGAGGGGTTTCACATCTCCCTGGCAGTTTTCACATAGGTAGAGACAGGGGCTATGTTTCTACCCGGGACAGCCTAGAACTTGCCACAAGTGTGGGTCTCGCACTCATTTGAGTTATTCTTGTGACCAGCCGAGATGCACCATGTGCCTTGCCTACGGGCATGTCAGTTTAGGCTGTCCCAGTCCCCGAGTTTGTAACTTATGTGATGAGCAGGGGCATACTTATCCACAATTTCCCTGGGCTGAGCATAACAGGCTGGACTGAGTCCATCAGGACCACACCACTATAATTATTGAATCCTAAGCTCAGACCCTCTCTAGTATGCAGGAGCTGTCCCTTTCTCCACAACCTCCTGTACCTGTGGATATGCCTTTATCTTCTAGTGTACCCTCTGTGGATCCTGCTTTCCTTTCAATGGAGCTGCACACCCCTTCTAGTTGTTCAGACCCCTCTGGGGCCCCTGGGGTCCCCCCCTTGTTGTAGACCCTCCCACACAGACCATGCCTCCCCCCTCCCTTCTAGGGCGGACGACCCCTTTCTTCCTGGTCCGGCACCCAAGAGAAGGAAAAGGAAAAGGAAAGCCAACTCTCGTGCTCCTACTACACCAATTTTGACAAGAAACAGTTTTCAGGCTTTAGCAAAGTGGAGACAATGGGGAGATATGGAAGGTGAGGATGCAGATTCTGATTCTTCTGCTGAATCTTCCTCCAGGATGGATTTTTCTTCCGAATCTAGTAAAGGGGATTCCTATTTAGGGCATCCCCGAGTTCCCCAGATCCCAGATGGTTGAATGTTTTTTTCTCCCACTTTCTTTTGGCCCTTTTTTGTTTCCTTGCTGCTTTTCTGTGCCATGTCTCATCCTTTACAGCTTTGATGCTGCACGCTGAACATCTGCATCATTAAGTCATTTAGGAAACAGTTGTCCACCTTTTGTATTTTACAACAATTGAGACAGGATCTTTATTTTCTCCAGGACACCAGAATTAAAACCAATCAAGAACTTGCTCAAGCTAAAAGTAAATGGCTGACAGTTCCCTCTTACTGGTCGCAGGGCGAGGATACCTGTGATGGTGTTGCGATTTTGTTTTCCGGTTTTACTTTTAAAATTCCTAAAGTCATTGATATCTCTCCTGGCAGAGCTCTGTTGATTGACTGTACTTTTGGTTCTAGTAAACTCTGGCTAGTTAACATTTATGCCCCTCAAAGCATAGCAGGTAGATCGTCCCTTTTCACTCAGATTAAACCCTATGTATTTACTATGCGGCAAGTTTATTTTGGAGGTGACTTTAATTGTGGACTTACTGTTTTTGATAGAGGCGAACTGCCAAATCCTTTGGGGACACTTTGCCATTATTCAGACTACACGTTTAACGGATGGCTATTGTGCCATACATCCCTGAGGTGCTAAAACCTATTATAGGGATATTTTTGCTACCCGTATTGACTATGTTTTTGTGTCTAGTAATGTTAAAGTTCACCATGCCACAGTAGTCCCGTGTGAGACATCGGACCATTTCGCTGTTTCTTTGACCTGTTCCCTTGCTGGTGGTCCCTATCCTTCTCAGCCGGTACTACGTTGGAAGTTTAATACTTCTTTGCTTATGGATGCCATGCTCACTGACAAATTCCTGCAGTTTTTACAAGATAGGGTTTCTATTATTGATGCTTACCAGTCTCCCCTTTCCTGGTGGGAGGATACTAAATCCTACTTTCGCGGTCTTTTAATGAAACTTGCATGGACAAAATCGTTGTCTGCTTATTTTAAATACACTTCCATAGAGCAGCAGCTTTTGAATTTTATTTCATTGGCTTTTGAAACTCAGACTGATTATAGTCGGCAGATTCGGGACTTGAAAATGGAGATGGCTACTTTTCAGTATAACATGGCCTTTTCTTTAAAACAGGAGATACAAAGTGGGACCCAACTGACTAAATCTTCTTTAGACATTAATAAGTGTTGTGCAGATTGGGTCTTTGCTACTTTTATTGAATCTTTGCATGATCCTGTATCTTCTATTACACACTCTTCCCTCCCTCAGATACAACGTATATTGCAATCCCACTTAGAAAGTTTCTTTTCCTCTCTAGACTCCGGTTTGGATGCTACCCCTTATTTTACGGGTCTTGAGATTCCAATAGTTTCTGATGTTCTTCTTCGAGCTTTTGTCTCCCGCATTACAGTGGACGAAACATCTTGGGCAATCTGTAAACAGAAACGTAACACCTCCCCGGGGCGGATGGACTTTCCGCTGAACTTTATCAACGGTTTATATCCATCTTTAGCCCAACTGTGACTTTGATATTTAATACGATTCTTGATATGCTCTCTGTTCCCCAGCACTTTTCATATGCCACTATGATATTGCTCTTGAAACACGGTGACAGAGCAGACATCAAGAACTGGAGGCTGATTAGCCTTCTTCATGTCGATTATAACATTTTTACTTCAGTCCTTTTGGAACAGCTCTTGCCTATTGTGGCTGTAGTTATTAGCACTGCACAAACATGTGCTATTCCTAATAGGTCTATGTTACAGTCTCAATCTTTGTATCAGGACGTTATTAGCTCTTGCTCTCTAGATAACCCTGCGCTTTTTCTCTGCTTAGATCAGGAGAAAACGTTTGACAGGGTTTCACACAGCTTTTTATTTCTGGTTTTATGGGCTTATTGTATTCCATACATTTTTGTTTCCTGGATAGAACTGTTATATAATACGGCATGGATTACTCCTTATGTTAATATATCCCCTGGGATGGCATTTTAGGGTAGGAAAGGTGTTAGACAAGGCTGCCTTCTCAGCCCTTTACTTTATTCTTTTCAGATTGACCCGCTTTTGCGGAAAATCACTGCACTGTTGGATATCCCTAAGTTATTGCTTAACGGCTTCTCAGTCCCTCCCATTTCTGCTTATGCGGATGATTTGTGTATAGTTTCCACGCCTGCTTCGGACTCCCACACTATCATTACATCTCTTACAGACTTTGAGACCTTTTCTGGGTCGAAATTAAACTTTCATAAAAGTACAGCGAAATTGTTTCCTAGTTCTTCTGATGCATCCTCTATGCAGCATGTTGCTAATATTCCGATTTCTTTGGATCCTATCAAGATTTTGGGTCTTTTTTTGGTAGTTCAGATGATTTTTTTTCAATTGGTCCATCTTGCTTGAAAGGGCAGAAAAAGTTGTGGCATCCTGGAAAGGGAAGACTATTGTAAAACGAAAGCAGATTTTATTGCTTAAAACTTTAGTGCTTCCTATTTTTTTACACACTACCTGCATCTACCCATTGCCCTCCAGTTTGGAAGTTAAAATATATAATATTTTTTTCAAGGTTTTTGGAGTTGTAGGCTGAACCCTATTAAACGTTCTTTTTTATATCCTGACTATTGTTTTGGAGGGGTTCGAATGATTCAGCCTATAGTCTTTTTTTTCTGTTTATATTGTAAGAGTACGATTTCCTTTCTCCTTCGGGAGTACCCCTTCTCCCCCTTCCATGGACTGCTTTGTTGAAAGCTTTTGTTCCTCCTTTGTGTTTTGACTGGTTTAGGAATCTGTCAACTATTCCACGGAATTTTAGGAAATTTGTTGCCCCTCAGTTTCTTGTTCCTTTTTTTTAAAATTGAAACAATGGTAGATAGACGGTGCCATGATCACATCCCTGCCAAGGAAACGTCTTTATTCTCATATCTTGTTTAACAATTTTTTTGAACCCCTCTCTTTGCTGGATTCTCAGGATGTTGTAGTAAATACTGATACTGTGTTTTTGCAGCTCACAGATGCCAGACTCCCTAACAAACTCTGGGATATTACCTGGCTGGCTTGCCATGGGAAACTGGGCACACGGAACAACCATAAGCATAAGTCCATAGAGGAGAGGACGTGCTTTTGGGACACTTGTATTGTCCAGAGGGAAACCATGCACCATTTTTTTTAGACTGCCCATGTAGTGCTGATTTTTGGACTCTGTTTCTTCATAAATGGAAGGATAAGTTTTTTCATCATATCTCGTACGACATTTTAGTTTATGGTATTTTCCCCCATTTTTGGTACATTATCATGCCAGCACTCTACGGCTTATTTTTGCCCATTGTAGATACTTTTTATGGCAGGCTAGGTGCTGGTGCACCCAGTTATTACAACAGAAAACTTTTACTGGGGTCCATGTTCTGAACCAAATACTGCTAGATTTAAGGTCTATTTATTATTCTGAGCAGAAAACTATGTCCCTGACACAGCACAGTCAGTATTAGGCTCAGTGTGGCTGGATATTGATTGACTGAGGAATTTTTCTACGGGCCAGCTTTTCTGTGCTACAGTCTGTTTGGTTTGTGTCTTCTTTTTCTGTTAAAAAAAAAAAACACAAAAAATAATAGGAAATTAATTTTTCCCCTACTCTTTTAGTGGGGGGGGGGCATTTATTAATTAGTTTAGTGTCTTTACCATTGTGCTTTTGTCTTGACTGTATAATGTAATACTTATTTCTGTTTGCTTTTTACTTTGAATTATGATTTTGTCTGAAATTATGCTACTCTGTGTATAATTTGCTTTAATGTTTTTCCCCTTATCTTATTCGTGGGGGGGGGTCAGCATTTCTTACTAAGTTTTGTGCCTTTACCATTGTGCTTTTGTCTTGAATGTATGACGCAATACTTATTTCTGTTTGCTTTTTACTTTGCATTTTGATTTTGTGTGATGTCATGTTACTCTGTATATAATTTGCTTTAATATTTTAATAAAAAATTCCCCTACTCTTTTTCGATAAGTGCCATGCAATCTTGAGCATCCACCTGAACTACCACCAATCCAGGCAGATGGGACCTCGGTTTAATGTCTCATCCAAAAGATGGCACCTCAGAAGCGCAGCACCCCACTCATGCTGTACTACAGTGTCAGTATTGGGATATTAACCCAAGTGCCAGATGTGGGAACTGAACTCACAGTCCTCTGATCTCCCGGCCTCAGAGGCGGAGTGTGCTACCTACTGAGCCACTGACATTGCTATTGATGGCTGTAATGACAGAGGCTGATCTGGACACAGTGGCCATAACCGAAACATGGTACACCAGGAACCACAGCTGGGACATGAGTGTACCTGGTTATGCCCTGTTCAGAAAAGACAGGGAAGGTAAAAAGAGAGGGAGGCGGGATTGCCCTCTACATCAAAGAAAGCATCAAGGCAACTGAAATTCAGAACAGGCATGGGGAAATAGAGGAATTTTGAGTCACCCTTGAGCCAGGCAATGGAACAGCCATTTGCACAGGGGTCATTTACAGACCCCCAGTTCGGGCAGGAGAAATTAACAAACTGCTGATGGAAAACATGAATGACATGGCAGCAAAGAGGGAGGTACTGCTGATATGAGACTTTAACATGCTGGAAATAGACTGGTCCATCCCAGCAGGGACCTCAGCCAGGGCACGGGACTTCATTGACTCCCTTGAGGGGGCTGGCCTTAGGCAACTGGTGCAGGAACCTGCCAGAGACTGGGCAATCCTGGATCTGGTACTGACCAATGGGGACAGAATAACAGGGCTTGAGGTGGAAGGTCAGCTAAGGTCCAGCGACCACCATATGGTGTGGTTCAAGGTGGACTCAGGGATTCAGTCAACCCATATGAAGGCAAGAATCCTAGACTTCAGAAGGACCAACTTTACCAGGATGAGACTTCAGCTTAGAGAAACCCTGGAAGAAAGGGAGATGGGGGGATGTTGAGGAGAAATGGGCACACATCAAGGAGGCCATAGTGAAGGTCACAAAACAATGTGTTAGGTCGATAGGCAAGAGAAAAAGGAGAAGAAAACCGCTTTGGTTCTCAAGGGAGGGTGGCTGAAATGGTAAAGGCAAAGAGACTAGCCTTCAGAAAGTATAAGGAGACACAAAGAGACAAGGACTAGGAAATGTACCAGATGTCTTAAAGAAGCAGGAAAAGCAGTGAGAAGCACTACAGTGCAAACTGAGGAGTGAATAGCTCAATCGGTTACAAAGGGAGACAAGACATTCTTCAGTTAAAATCAGTGACAGAAGGAAGGCAAAGGGAGGAGTAGCTAAGTTTCGAGGAGCCAAGGGACAGATAGTGGAGGGAGATGGGGAGAAAGCAGCGATCCTTAACGAATATTTCTGTTCAGTCTTCACCGTGGAAGCGCATGGGCAGGGCCCACAGCTAGAATTTAAAGAAACGGAGGAAAAGGAGGTAAACATCAGTCTGTTCACAGAGGAGAGGGTCTTAGAAGAGCTTGTAAAGCTGACAGTGCACGAAGTCATGGGTCCAGATGGCATACATCCCAGAGTCTTATGAGAACTGAGAACTGAACTGGCAGCCCTGTTCAGTAAGTCCCTAGACATTGGAGTGGTCCCAGAGGACTGGAGAAGGGCAAATGTTGTCCCTCTTCACAAGAGTGGAAGTAAAGAAGATGCAGGGAACTACAGGTCAGTTAGTCTAACCTCTGTAGTAGGAAAGATAATGGAGACACTCCTCAAGGAAAGAATAGTGGAGAATCTAGAAGTCATGGGGATTTTGGATCACAGGCAACATGGGTTCACTGCAGAATGGTCATGTCAAACTAATCTAATAGATTTCTTTGACTAGGTGACAAAAGCAGTAGACCAAGTGTGGGGGGGGGACCTGTAGACATTGCCTACCTAGATTTCAGCAAAGCCTTTGATACCGTCCCACATAGGAGACTGGTCAACAAGCTAGGAAGCCTGGGGATGGGACGCAAGGTGGTAAACTGGATTGAAAATTGGTTAATGGACCGAAACAGAGGGTAGTGGTAAACAGAACCCAGTCAGAGGAAAGGGAGGTGACCAGTGGGGTACCTCAAGGGTCAGTTCTGGGGCCAGTTCTCTTCAGTGTCTTCATCAGTGACATTGCAGATGGGCTGGAGGGAAAGATTTGCCTGTTTGCAGATGACACCAAGATCTGCAACAAGGTGGATACCCCGGAAGGGGTGGAAAGGATAAAAAAGGACCTGGAACGGTTGCAGAGATGGTCAGATGTGTGCAACTAAGGTTTAATGCAAAGAAATGCAAAATCATGCACGTGGGGAGCAGGAACCCTGGAGCAAGCTACAGGTTGGGGGGAGAGTTGTTGGCAGTTACTAAGGAAGAGAGGGACTTGGGGGCATACCTCTCAACCTCCTGCCTCATAAATCGGAGATAAGGCTTAAAAAAATCAGAGACACATCTTCACAATTAGTGATATCCACTCAGCAAGCTGGTAGAATAAGAGGCTTAGTGTAAAATGCATTTTCTAAGGAAGAACAAGTCTGTAACTTTAATGTTTGACGTTATTTTGTGCTTACAACTCCCACTGTTTGGTCACGGAAACATAATTTTTTTGAGGGACAGAATAAATATATTTATTTATTTATTTATTTACTTTCTTTTTATCCCTCTTAATCTGCCCTCATTGTTCCACTCCTTCGGGCTGCTCATACCACTCATGACACAGATGCAGAGTCTGCTCTAGAGTGCCCCGGCAACTCCTACCTTCCTCCACCTCAATGGAGCGCCTGCACAGCGGGGTCTGCCCGTGGATCTTGTGGCTGGATGGCTTGGAGCGGTCATAATCTAGGACCGCCGAGGGTTGTTTTCCGTTTTTCTTGTGGTCCCTTCCATCCCCCTGAGGACGCCGGCTCGGGCAGGTTACGTGTTTATGCACTATGCCTGCCAAGTGCCTAACAGTGTCCTCCCCTCCCCGACTCCAGCACCCTAGGAGCCACCAATGCCCCGAAAGTCGGTGCTCCCACCGACCGTCAAGGACATCGGGTGCATGAAGCACCCCTGGTAACCCACCCCGAAGGAGGAGAGCATCCATTTCGATGCTCAATCCTCCTTCCCCCTGCTGACCCCTGGTGACCTGAGTCCATGCCTGAACCCGGGTCACCAGCATGGTGCGAGGTGTGGCGTCCAGCGCCTCAACACTCAGCGCCACCGGGCCGGCAGAATAAAATTTTAAGGCAAAATCCAGGACAGTTGAGAGGTATGCTTGGGGGTCATAATCACAGATGACCTGAAGACCACAAGGCAGCAGGCCAAGGCGGTGGGGAAGGCATCTGGGATGTTGGGGTGTACTGGAAGAAGAATCACAAGCCGAAGGAGGGAGGTGAGAGTTCAACTGTACAGAATCCCGGTAAGGCCTCATCTTGAGTACTGTGTCCAGTTCTGGAGGCCACACTTTCATAAGGACATATTTTTTTTAACCAGGAAAGGCACACTAAGCTGAACCTGTTTCCAGGTGCAACCTGAGAGCACAAGGAAATTAAGTGACTTGCTCAGCGTCACACAGTATGCAAGTGGGGGCTAATGGGATTTAAACCCAGGTCTCCAGGTTTGCAGCTCAGAGCCTTAAACCACTGAGCTATACTGCCTCCTCTCCTCCACATTGATAACACAGAGATGGTGCAGAGGACAGCAACCAAAATGGTGAAGGGTCTACATCACAAGCCTTACGAGGAAAGAGTCAGAGACCTCAATTTGTGCATGCTGGAGCAAAGGAAGGAGAGAGGTGACTTAACAAAAATGTTCAAATACCTCAAGGGCATGAACAAGGTGGAAGGGGACAACATATTCCAGTTTAAAAGTAGTGCCAGAACAAGATGGCATGATGTGAGACTGATGGGTGGCCGCATAAGGGGTAATGTCAGGAAGTTCTTTTTTTACAGAGAGGGTGGTGGATACATGGAATAGCCTGCCCCAGGAAGTGGTGGCCACCCGTACAGTGGCAGGCTTCAAACAAGCATGGTACAGGAATAAAGGAATATTACAGATGGGACAAAAAAGCTAAAGCCAGTGACCAGATAGGGTCACTGGCTGCTTTGACACGTAGCATAAATGGGCAGACTGGATGGGTCTGGCGGTCCTTATCTGCTGACAGTATCTATGGAAAACACCAGAGGGATGGGTAGAAATCCAAACAATGTGAATAACACCCATCCTGATGTTATATTTTTTAAGTCACAAAGGCGCAGTATGCATATAATTAGAACCCAAACAAACAGAAGAGAGAGAAGTTTACGTGCTTAGCTAGGATTTGAACCCAGGCTTCCTGGAATACCATTCCATAGCACTAACAGCTACACCACCTAGGCAGCTAGAAACATGGGACTCCCAAAAGCACCCTACTCTTTCTCTAATGCACAGCCTAGTGCTGCACAGATAATTACATGTTCTATTCACAAGGGTGCAGTGTGCATATACTGTATATGGAACACAAACAGAAGAAAGAAATAAGTGCCTTATCTGGGATTCAAACCCTGGCTATCCGGAATACCCTTCCACTGCTCTACCAGTTCTGCCACCAAGGCAACTGGAAAGTTGGGACTCCCAGAAGCACCTTCCTTTTTCTCTAATGCACAATCTGGTGCTGCACAGATAATTATATTTTGGCAATGGCAATGTTTCTACTGAAAAATTTAAATTAGTTCTATGATGACTGAGTTGCCTTTCCTTTATAGAGGGCTGCACAATGGCAGCCCATCTGTTGTAATCACACTACATTTTCTCAAACAGGAGAGTAACTGAGAGGAAGTATTCAATGCAAGTCTATCTTACCATGGAAGTGGACCACTGACAAGTCCAACTAACCTCTTTTGCCATCCAGTGTCTCATGGGGATGCCATTGTGTTGTATTACGGGATCCAGTGCGTGTGCTCTGTCACAAGTGCTTTAGAGAAGGCTGGCTCTGTCATTTAATTTCCAGCTGTGGTCAGGAGCCCTTAGTACAAACCTACCCATTCCCTCTTTCTGCATGCACTCCCACCCCACCACCTCTCTCTGCACGCGCTCTCACCCTCGCACTCCCTTCCCAGTCAGTCTCCACAACTCCCACCAGCTGCCTCTCTCTGCATGCCCTCCCATCCCCTCTGTTCCTGGCCAGTCTCTTTAAATCTCACCCACTTCTTCCCTCTGCATGCTCTTACACCCACCATCCTCATACCACAGCAGTGCCACTGGCATTCAAACAACCTCCCCACTATTGCCTCCAACAATAGAAACATAGAAACATAGACTTTGATGGCAGATAAGGACTGCTCGGCCCATCTAGTCTGCCCATTTCCCCTACCTGCAGGATAAGCTGCAGATCCTAGTTAACCAACAGCCTGTTTCTTCCTACCCCCCACAAGAATTGCCTTATGTCTGTCCCATGCATTCTTGAATTCTCCCACTGTTTTAGACCCCACAGCCTCCTCAGGAAGGCTGTTCCATGCATCCACCACCCTCTCTGTGAAAAAATATTTCCTCACATTACCCCTGAGCCATCCTCTCTCTATCTTCAAATTGTGTCCCCTTGTTCTTGCACATCTCATTTTCTGAAAGATGCTACCTCTTGGACTTTGTTGATTCCACTGAGGTACTTAAAAGTTTCTATCATGTCCCCCCCTTCCTCAAGGGTATACATATTAAGCTCCTTTTAGTCTCTCCTCATATGGCTTCTTTTGCAGACCCTGCACCACCTTAGTTGCCCTCCTCCGGACTGCCTCCATCCTGTCTATGTCCTTGCGGAGGTGGGATCTCCAGAACTGGACACAGTACTCCAGATGGGGTCTCACCAACTGTCTATACAGGGGGATAACAACTTCCTGTTTTCTGCTGGTGATGCCTCTCCCTACACATCCCAGTATCCCCCCAGCCCTCCCTACTGACTTCTCACATTGCTTGCCAACCTTAAGGTCATCTGATATGATTACCCCCAGGTCCCTTTCCATTTTTGTTGTTGTTACTACCTCTCCCCAATGTTTATTTTATTTATTTATTCAAGTCTACGATTACAATTACATTTGAGCCGAGGCTCTTTTACAAAGGTTCCACATCAGAGGCAGTACAGACAGGGATAAAATGATAAAAAACAATAGTCACAGTCAGTACAGACAGGAATAACATGATAAAAAACAATAGTCACAGTACAACAGCATTGGGTAGTTAGAGACAGGAACATATAATACTTAGGTATGAAGCCAACTGGATTTCTATTAACAGTGGAAAACCTATGGAAGACAGTGAGGCCTTAGTATAGTGACAGCAGGAGCGGTACCAGAGAACAAGGGGGTAGACGAAGGGAAGGGGCATAAAGATGCAGCCAGAGGCAATTGTCAGACGATGGGGTGGGGGGTGCAGGAGACCATGAGGCAAGGAAGGGAGCAAGATGATGGTGGAGAGTAGGGAGGTGTGGAAATGTGGGGAGGGGTAGCTGAAAGATAAGTGCATGAGTGGGGTACGGAGCAGCAAAAGGGGGGGAGGAGAGAGTGGTAGTATCAGCGACAGGACATGTCAGCTCAGGATTAGGTGTAGCAGTCACAGGAGCTCAAGACAATAAGATAAAGCCGTAGTCTAGTTTTGAAGATACCAAGAGTTGGAGCTGAAGTGATGGCTGTACTCTTCCCTTGGGATTTGTTTCCCAGGTGCATTATTTTGCACTTCTTTGCACTGAATCCAAGCTGTCATACTTCTGACCATTCCTCCAACCTTGCCAAGTCCCTTCTCATCCTTTCCACGGAAGGACTGGACCCAGTACTGAACCCTGCGGTACTCAACTAGCGACCCCCCTTTCTTCAGAGTGGACTCCATTTACAGTTACCTTCTGTGTCCTGTTGTCCAGCCAATGTTTTACCCAGGCTACCACCCTGGGACCCACTCCCAGGCTGGTTAATTTGTTTATTAATCTTTTGTGTGGGACTGTGTCAAATGCCTTGCTAATAGCATTCTAATGGGGCTAGCTTGCCTTCTCCATTCAGTGGTGACAAATCCCTCCCACTGTCGACAAGCCGTCCACCACCCAGCCCATCCACAAACTCCTGCCCACCACTTACTGGCACCACCTAGTGCAACTTCCTGCCTGCTATCTGCCAGGAAACTCTTTCCTGCTGCCAAAAAGCTTGCCTATCACCACCAGCCAGTTCCTGCCCCATGGCAAACTACCATCTGCCACCCACTATACAGCTGCAGAAAACATCTCGGAGGCTGCAAGTCATCCTGCCTGAACTGCCTCTATGTTTTGTGAGAACTTTAATTCATCATTTTGCACTTTGAATAGTAGGGCTGATACTATCTTGTCAGCCAATCATATTAGTGCTGAGGAGGGGCTCCTGGTTTAAAATACTACACTGCTCGCTACGCAATTAGCTACAGACAGCAGCACTGCACTAAACGCCTGCTCTACTTTCTGGCTTCACTATACAGCTGCAGAAAACATCTCGGGGCTACAAGTCATCCTGTCTGAACTGCCTGTATGTTTTGTGAGGACTTTAATTCATCATTTTGCACTTTGAGTAGTAGAGCTGACACTATCTTGGCAGCCAATCATATTAGTGTTGTTGAGGGGCTCCTGATTTAAAACACTGCACTGCTTGCTACGCGAGCGCCACTCCTAAGCAAAAAGTTATTAGGAAAAGAATCTTGCGCTGCTGTTTATTTAAGTCATCTTAGGGTGAGTGTATTTATCTGTCCTTTCTGTGACATTTAGGTAAAGTGTGTGTGTGTGCAATTAAGTGACTAACACTAAAGTATTAGAACTTACCATATGCCACAGAAACTGGACAAATAATATATATTTGACTTGTATTTCTATTTTAGAATTGATGAACAAGGCACTTTCTGTGCTAAGTTATTCTTTTTTAAGAATTATATGTCATTTTTAATAAATACATTTGACTTAGAACTCATTTAAAATAAATTAGGTCTGAACAAACTCAATTTATATGATAGCTGAGCCAAAATGGATAGCTCTAGGACATTGATGGTGGTATGTTTCTGTTTCATTATATCTATGCAGTCTGGCAATGTGGGATCACAGTTTATTTTAAAACACTTGATTACTCATTCTCATTGTAAAGAAACATCTACTGCTTATTACATCTGGCATTATTATAAATAATTACCCCCTGATTTTGGCTCATTGTTAAGGGACATATTTAGAGACATGGTCAAATATGTATTTGTATTTAGGACAAACTTTTGTAGATATAAGATGACCCTGAAGTTTCCTTGTGCTCTGGGCTTCCTTGGGAGACAAAAGAAAATGAGGTATTACGTGTCTGATGTTATCAGGTTTTTAAGTGTCTTGTTCCTGGTGTTATGTGGGGACATACATTCTAACCCAGGTCCTGGTGATACTAACTTGATAAACACTGACACCACGACATCTTTTAATACTACCTTATTTTCTCAGGGTGATTTTGGTATTGTGCACTTTAATTCCCGAAGTGTTTGGAAAAAGTTTGATATAATTAAGGATTGGGTCATTATGCATCAACCAAAAGTTATAGTTATAACCGAAACGTGGCAGCATAGCAGGATAGAGGACTCCCAAATTCAATTGGTTAATTACCAAATGCATAGAAATGATAGAAAAAAGAAAAAGGTGGTGGAATTTTGATTTATACTGAATCAAATTTGGTGTCTATCAGGCTTCCCACAGGCAACACTGAGACAGAATTAGAAACATTAAAGTTAGAGTTAAAAATTCCATATGGTAAACCTATGCTTCTGGGTGGTGTTTATAAGTCTCCTAAAATAAATTCAGATGTGTTGGATTCTCTTCAAACTTTTTTACAAATATATAAAAATTCACATGAAATCCTCCTTTTGGGGGACTTTAATGTGAATTGGACAGCTGTTAAGGACCCACATAGTTTATTGGATCTCCAAATTAATATTGGATTGAGTCAGTTAATTCAGGAGCCTACAAGGTTAAATAATAAAGACCATATGAAATCTTTTACTCTGGACCTTATTTTTACGAATAGTCCAACTCTTTACTCAACTAGTGGGGTCTTATCAGATACTTTTTCTGACCACCAAATTATTTTTGCTACTCGAAAAAAGTAAAAGCAGCTGGTCAAACCCCAAACTATATACATCTGAGAAATTTTAGGGGACTTGACTATAGCAACTTTATGTTAGATGTAGAAGCTATCGATTGGAATAGGCTATATCTCATCCCTAGTGCCTCAGATGCTTGGAGTTATTTCCTGCAGGAGTTTATGCGGGTTTGTAACTGTCACGTACCTGTAATAAGGAGAAAAGTGAAAGCTGCTAGCTTAAAATGGTACAATTCAAACCTGCATAAAATAAAACGGCAGAGGGACAAAAGTTGGAATAGAGCAAAGAAAATACCTAGTGATATAAATTGGTTGGCCTATAGACAAACATGTAATAAGTATAGTAAGGCAGTTAGGGAAACCAAACAAGAGTATTTTAAGAAAAAACTAGCCACAGATGATAACGTTAACAGGGGTGCCTTTTGGAGTATAATATCTGGGTTAATGGGTGGTCAAAGAGCAAGATATGATGGTAACTTTTTGATTAATGGTCAGTATATCTATTCAAACCATGTTGTGGCTGAAGCCTTTAATGAGTTTTTCTTGAATCCGGAACCTTGGGGAATAAAATTACTCATACACAAATACCTTCACAAAAGCAGATTCATTTTTCTGAAAATCTAGGGTCTCTAAAAGATGACTCAAAATTTAAGCTTATAAATGTTTCAGTGGAAGATGTTCAAAATGAACTTCTAAAACTGGATATAAAAAAATCTATAGGACCTGATGGAATACCATCACAACTCCTTCGATATGCAGCCCCAGCTGTTGCTTTCCCACATCCATACATATTTAACTTTTCTTTACAAACTGCAGAGTACCCTGAACTTTGGAAAATAGCTAAGATAATCCCTATACATAAGTCAGGAGTAAAACAGATATGGGAAATTATCGACCAATTTCTCTTTTACCCCAGATCTCAAAAATTTTTAAGTGTCTGGTATTTCGCCAGTTATCCCAATTCTTGGAATCCGGGAATAGATTAAACTGTAGACAATCTGGATTTAGAACCTGCCACAGCACTCAGACTGCTTTGTTAAGGTTGTAGGGGATATACAGGATAGCTTGGATCAAGGGCTGGTGACAGGTGCTATTTTTATAGACCTGTCTAAAGCTTTCGATACACTTAATCATTCTATTCTTCTATCTAGGTTGTTAGAGCAACACCTCTTCCCAAAAGTAGTGGAGTGGTTTAGCTCCTGTATACTAGATAGGCAACAGTATGTCTCCTTGGGCACTTCAGTTTCCTCTTTGAGATATGTACAATCTGGAGTGCCCCAGGGGTCGATACTGGGGCCTTTACTTTTCAATATTTATATAAATGAACTTAAAATTTGTGGTGCGGATCTTGATTTTCATCTTTACGCTGACTACACAGTGATTTATGCTAGTGGGAAGTCTATTAAGTTGGCTCAGGATAGGTTACAGGTAGCTTTTACATATATACAGAATTTTTTTTGAATCACAGTGTATGAAACTAAATGTGAAAAAAACACAAACAATCCTGTTCAGTAGGGCAAATGAACATAAGAACTATGAGTTAAAAATTAAAACTAAAACAGGAGACGAAGTAAAATCTACACCATCGTATAAATATCTGGGTATGTGGTTGGATGGCCCTCTAAAATGGGATATACATATTAAATCATTAGTTGGGAATATTAACAAAAGAATTGGAGCTTTGTATAAAGTGAAAAGCTATCTCGATACCAAAGCTAGACTTAAGTTAGTTAATAGTACAATCATCCCAATTGTAGATTATGGAAACTTCTTATATGCAGGGACAACTAAAACAATATTGGGTTCCATCGATTTGGTTTATAATAGACTAGCCCGCTATATCTTAGATGCACACTTCAAAACGCACCACTGTTTGATGTATCAAAAATTAAATTGGCTAAGACTGTGAAAAAAGGAATTTAAATATATATTTTTTTATGGTAAAAGTTCTGGAAAGAAAAGTTCCTCAATACATTACTGAGCTTTTCTGACTTAGGGATATACCATGAAGCCTGAAGTCAGCTGTTGGATTAGAATTCAAAGTTCCTAAAACCAGATTAAATATAGGGAGCTGTTCAGTTAGATATAGGGGTGAGACAGTTTGAATTCTATTTCCCATTAAAATAAGGGAAATTACTACACTAAATAAAAAGAAACATATTAAGGATTGGTTCAAGCTTCAAAGTCAGCTGTCTGCTCTGTACTGTCCTTTAACAACTGTTCATACGTTTCTTTAAAACTTCTTAGACATTTTCTTACATACAATGTACTTACTAGTATTTTATAAATTATTCTGTATATAATATCTATGTATGATGTAAGTGAGAAAGGAAACTGTATCAATGTTTATATGGACCACCTTGAAAATGAGTTCACTCAATGGTGTTTTATCCATTTCATGGCATATTTTGAATAAAATATATTACTACTACTACTACACCAGCAAACTCTGGCCCACCAGCAAAATGCCACTCGTCATTCACCAGCAAACCATTGCCCACTACCTACCAGGAAACTCCCTCCCACTGACAAGAAGCCTGCCTGCCTCCTCACTGCTGCAGGGTGCCCAGTCCTGGCCTAGAAGCAGCTTCTGCAACAGCAGCACCAGCTCCTCAGTGACGTTCTGCCCTGTGTCCTGGGCCTGGCTGTGACTTCCAATTCTGTGGTATTGCTAAGCTACAGTTCAAAGCCCTGCAGGGACTTTTATTTAAGCATCAGTCCCTAGGCCATTTAAATATGCACTTTGCCCTTGGGCAAGTCAGATAACCTCCCAGTGTGCCAGCCCACCGAGCTGTGGAAAAGGGCAGAAGCAGGACCCCACTGGAAGCTGTTACATCTCATCTGAGGTATCTTGAGCAAATAAAGTGTAACCCCCCCTTTGGTGGGATTAGAGCCTAAGGCAGGGTACAGTTTGTGTCTGTTGGCAATTACTGGGTACAGTTTGTGCCTGTGTAAGTACTTATTCAGGGCTGGAAGGTATATCCAGGAAAGGGTTAATCCTGGAACACCCTCTGGAGACCTGCTGCTGGTGGGAGGGCACCATGGACAGGCAGGATATAAGCATGGGCACGTAGGAAGTAGAGGGAGAGAGTGAGAGAGTTTGTGGAGGGAGAGGACTGGAGTGAGGGCAGTTGCCCACTCCAGACAGTTGCAAAATTTCCAGGCCCAGGTGGAGAGAGAGACAGAGAACCTGTGGGAGGATGTGGCAGTGGCCGTAGTTTGAGCCCTGTGTGGGACCCCAAGATATGACACCCCAGGGGGATCAGAGCAAGATGCTGGGACTGTCACCTGAATGCAAGTTGCGAGGTTGAGCCAAGTAGAGAGACCTCGAGAAGAGCTTCGCTGGGAGCTTCCAGCTCTGAAGCCCCACAGAGAGTGAGAGTAGATCGAGCCAGGATGAAGTGCTGTGTCTCCCTGTTCAGGAATATGTCACCCATCAGTCTTGAGGACAGGCGCCCAAAGGAAGTTACACAAAGCCGATATGGGAGTTTGAAAGGAGTTAGTGGCCCTGATCTGAAAGGTCAGCTCGTTCCATTTGAAAAAGTTGCAGTGAGCCAATTGAGATGGGACTTAGGATGGAGATGATGGCCCCGCAGTGAAAGGCCAGCCCATTCCGTGGGAACTGATACCAGTATGTAAGGGGGGGGAAGAGTAGAAGAGGGGTCATATTGGCCCAGTGTGGACATGGGGATTGAAGTTGCCTGCACTGGGGATGTCAAATTCCATGGGAAATTGTGAATTGTCTGCTTATGTGAACTGCGTTCCATGTGAAATATGGGATCAGAGCGGTCCCAAGTATGTGCACTGCCTATCTCAACTCAACTATTTTCTACTCCATGGAGTGTTATTAATTTTGCTATTAAATGGGATCCTCACAGTTTGTTCTACAAAGTTGTGATCTCCAGTTATTCTATCAAGTGTTACTGTGCCTATCATTGATTTCCTTTCAGCCCAGCACCCAAACAGCCTTGCACCCCATAGTGTCTGTATAGGATACAGGTAATGTTTACACAATGAGTGCAAATCAGATATGTAGAATGCTTGTATAGTGTCTGTATAAGATGCACGTAATGTTTGTATAATGGGTACACATGAGATGACTACAATACTAGCATATTTTCTGTATAAGATGCACGTAATGTTTGTACAATGTGTGCATGAGATGTGTAGCATGTCTAAATAGCGTTTGTATAACTTTTTTTTTGTCAGTTCTGTTCATTCACCTCTTCAGCTGAGGGGATGGTGCCTTGTCCCCTATCCGCCCTGTATGCAGGCTCTCAACACTCCCTCAGCCAGCCTCTTCCACAACTGTGGAACAGGGAGAACTGCTGCTTGCCCCCTACGGAGGGATCCCTCCTGGAGGGGGATGGGAGGGAGACCAACATCATCCTAGAGCACCCGCCCCGACTAATGCTGGGCACTGTTCAGCCGAGTGGAGCACTAGCCTGTCATGGGCATCATGGCGCTCGCTGGAGAGGCCTTTCTGCTTAAGCCCCAGGGGTGCGGATATGCAATGACTTCTGGCGCGCTCCAGCGCTCGCCCGCAGGACGTCCGCCACTGGCCCAGTCCCATAGCTAGGTGCTCCCTGCTGCAGCAACCTCCAGTCTCCACCAGGGGTCGCAAGTGCAGGGGACACTAACCCCATCCTTCCCCAGGAGAGGGAAGCAGTCCTCCAGATGCTCAATCCTCTGCGGCCGACCCCTGACAGTCTGAGCGGGATCCTGAAATCCAGGTCACCAGTGTGGCGTGAGGTGTGGTGTCCAGCGCCTCAACCCCCAGCACCACCATGCCAGCTGCGTTTGTATAACCTGCATGTAATGTTTGTACAATCTGTACACGAGACGTGCAGAGTGCTTGCGTATTGTCTAAGATGCATGTAATATTGTACAGTGTGAAATATGTAGAATGGTTGCATATTGTCAGTAGAATAAACATGTGTTATTTTTACAATGTATGTGCATAAGATGCCTAGAATGCTTGCATAGTGTCTGTATAAGATGCATGTGATGTTATTAGTATAACTACGGGTCATGCTACTGTACCACCCCAGGGGTCACTGTGTGTGTTGTTCTTTTTGTTGTTGTTGTTGTTGAAACATAGCAAACAAAACAAAGGGGGGTGCCTCCTGGGTCACCTGCAAGGAGAGAAGGAAGAAGGATAGGAAAACAGAGAAAGGGGAGAGGATAGAGGAGGTGGGATGAGGTCGGGGGGGTGGGGTCAGCCAGATGACTGACAGGGAAGGGAATAGGTAGAAGGGTTGAGGGGGAGGAGTCAGAAAGGGGTAGCTAAGGGGCAGCAGAGAGAAGGACACCCTTTCTCTCTGCAGTTCAAGACAAGATTCCTGAGCAGCACGAAGGACCTTTTATAAGGTTGGGCAGATTATCAAAGGTAAGGAGCAGGCTCAAGGCCTAACACTAAGGGATCCAACGGAGTTTGGAAGTCCTTGAAGGGGAAGAGAACTTTGTGGTTATGTTTACTGTGTGGTTGTATCTTTATCTTCCTGCAGAAGAAAGTGTTCTTCCTTAGCAAAATGGCATTTAATTCTTGTCCTCGTGGCATTACCAGCGAGATGGTAAGGAATGTAAAAAACGCAAAAAAAAACAAAAAGGGGAGCTATGCGGTTTGTCCAGGGGCCTTTGTGAAGGGTAAGCTTGTATGTCCCTATGATAATCTTTGCTCAGAGTTATTGCCATGAGTGGGGATGCCAAAGGACAGTGAGGCTGGAATCGGAACACGTGGCCTGCGGAGGTCTGGGGGGAGGACAGCGCATGGCAGGGTCAAGGGGTTGCAAGCTCAGAGCTGGTTGAGGATAGCAACATTCAGCTGCATCACTTGAGGGTGATTGGATTGGGGCAAGTGTGGGCTGTTTTCTGTCCATGTTTGAGCTGTTTTCTTCTGGGAAGGAGGACATAGCGATAGGCCTGACAGGTGGCTATGGCAGATCCCACGGAGCCGCACGGGTGGCAGGCCTGCTTGGGGTTGCACCCTGAGAAATGGCAAGTGGTTGCTGGAAGGTGCGGGGGATAGAAGTAAAAAAAAAACAAGGATGGGTGAAAAGTGGAGCATGGCGCACTGAGGCAGGAGGACAAGGCTCAGTGGTGTGGTGGTTGTCCAACATGATGTGGACCAGGTTGGTAGGGGAGGGCTGGGCCAAGGGGGGGCTAGGGCCAGTCAGGGGAAGCAGCACTGTAGTTGCGGGGGTTGCAGGTGGGGCAGCAAGTCGGGGTTTTTCAATGTTGGAACCATGGGCTCCGGGGGAGGGGCAGAGTGATGGAGGACCACGAGGCCTGGCAGGATGGAGACCGTCAACAGGTGTAGCAGACGGCATTTTTTTAGGCAGATGGTGGCCCACAGGCATGCTACTCCTGATTGGGGACAGGGTGCCACATTGTCTGGGTAGGAACACCAGGTCTGGGGAGAGCCAGGATGACTGGGTTTGTGGCTGTATTGGAACTGGACAGTGCAGTTGTTGCTATACGGGTGCAAGGGAGGCTCGGGCCTAGGTACAGACGGGGTTCCTAACAAGAAATTGAACCCAGAGACGTCCGCTGAGCCACACAGGTCAGGGGACACCCTCCTGGAATATGGCGAAGAGAGCAGGGGCACTGCAGTCTGACAAGGCTTTCACTAGTGGAGTGGAATATCAAAAATAAATAAATAAATAAAATGAAAATAGATAAAGAAAGAAATATAGAGATTTGGGAAGACACGGATACAATTAATGGGAGATACATCCACATGTGGAAAACGGAGGTCGACAGCACTGGGTTATCAGGAATAGCCATGAGCAGGCCTTCGTAAGGGAGGATCGGCAGTGGTGGGCCAGTTCAGAGGAATTGCTGGCTCATTCCAGCCGCGTTTAAAAAAAAAACAAAAAAAAACAATATTATTATCGTAAAAGGGGGAGAAGGTGCACAAGGATGAGGGGCTTCACCTACACGGTGCACAGGAGCAGTATATTTGTAAGGGTTCCATGGAATACAGGGCCTCAACCTTTGGTCCTCTCAGGGGCAGAGAGGGAGGGAGAGGTGGGGCTTAAGGCCAGAGGCAGGGAGGGGCAGGCGCGGGCAGGGTAGAGGTAATGGGGATGCAGTTAGCAAAAAAAAGGGGGGGGAACTAATAATAGGAAAATACAAGGAGCAACAGGGGTTGGGGGCACTGTCAAAGGTTCAAGGAATAACATTTTATTTCTATAGTTGCAGGATGACACCTAAAAAGACTCCACAGCAGACAGAGAAGGTCAGCAATCAGCTGGCACTAAAAGCAGCGGAATTGATGGAACGGGTGCAGACATTGCTGAAGGAATCCATGGAGGTGAAAGCCAAGGGCAGACAAAAAAAGAACAAGAAAAACAAGACCCGCCACCGCAGAAGGAGCCACTAAAAAGGAGGCCCACAAGCAGCAACCCTGGTGAGGGTGTGGGGGCACCTCCTGACCAGGGTAAGGAGCCACCAGTGGACCTGACGGTGAAGGGCAGCCTAAAAGGTTATCTAGTCAACATTATAGCAGAAAAGGGGGAGGATGGTTGGGAGGAGGGGGACAAAGTGTGGCAGGAGTTAAAAGGGGAGAAGAAAGCGGAAGCAGCACCGGGACGCCAGATGGGACCAGCAAAGGGTGAGCATGGGGGCCTTCAGGTATGAACCTGGGTGACCATGTCCCACAGTCTATCAAAGAGAAAATATGGAAGGGTGAGTTCGTGGACATATTTGCCTTAGTTGACAAGGACACAGCCCAAAAATATGAACAGAGAGAGTCCATAGGCAAGTCTAAGATGGCAGTTGCACTGGCAATTGTTGGAAAAAACCAGTGAGGATACTACCACAAAAGGGAAGACTTTTGGGGCATGGATGGAGGGCTTCACACACTTCAGCACCATACTGTTGCAAAAGAAGCCAGAATTGACAGTCCCTTTATTGACATATTCAACAATCATAAAAGATGCCTATAGGGTAAAAAGCGGGTACCCTTGGTCAGTTTACAATGAACGATTCTGCCAGAGAATGGCGTCACATGGCGACGTCAGGTGGGATGTCACCCTGACTGAGTTGTGGATCAGAACCATGTCGGCACAGGGTGGTATGGGCAACAAGCCAAGACAAGTTAAGAGGACATGATGGCAAAAGCATGCTGGGCATACAACAGGCTGCCTGCAGATGGACTAGTTGTTAATTCAAACACGTATGCTCAGGTTGTGGGGGCTTCCACTCAATGATCAAATGCAGGGTGCAGGCAGACAAATCGGGATACCAGGTGCAGGGTCAGTCCTTTTGAGGGAATAACGGTGGAGGGAGAGGGGGTTATATAGGGCAAAACAGTAGCCACAGTGGGCAATATGGGCAGTGGGGTTCGGCGGGAGATAGGCACAACTCACCAAGAGACAGAAAGGGGAGAGGTTTTAGTATGGCTTACTCCCACGTCAAGGTGGATGTCTTATACGCTTGGTCAGAAAGTTATCCAGACACACAAATGCAAAAGGAATATTAAGTGAGGGTTTCACTAAAGGTTTCAATTTTCATTACAAAGGGACAAGGAAACACACAAAGGCAAAGAATTTGGTCTCCATAAAAGGGAAGGAAGCAGTGGATCTACACAAAATTAAGAAGAAGGTGGCAGCAGGCAGGGTAGAGTGTCCTTTCGCTGCCACCCCTTGCTCACTGCAGAGGGTGTTCCCATTGGGGTTGGGGCCAATGAAACAGCCAGGGGAATTCTGGCTTATCCACCACCTTTCCTATCCAGACGGGGATTTGGTGAATGACTCCATTGCACCAGAGGACAGCAGGGTGTCATCACAACATTGCAATGCATTAGGCCTGGTATGAGGGAAAAATGGGGCATTGTTAGCAAAAACTGATACTGAGTCCTCATTCCAGCTATCATCGTATGGGAGTAGGATTAGGGATTGCTGGGTTTCCAATTTAATGGGGAGTATTATTTTGATAAGGCCATGTCCATGGGCTGTTCAGTTACATGCACCACATTCAAGGCATTCAGCACCTGGCTGCAGAGGGCTTTCTCGGATAGGTAGGGACACAGGGCGGTGGTGTATTACCTTGATGATTTTTGTTCATAGGAGAAGGAAAAGGGGAGACCCTACAGATGCTCGGGGATTTTGAAGAACTGTGTGGAGACCTTGGGGTGCCACTGGTGGAGGAAAAGATAGAGGGCCCGACCACGAGGTTGGAGTTTTTAGGCATAGAGTTGGACAATGAGCAGAAGTGTTCCTGCCTTCCCACAAGCAAAGTTGACACATTGAGGGAACTCATAGGGGCAGTCATCAGGAAAAGAAGGGTCCCGCTGAAGGTAGTGCAGCAGTTGCTCAGACATTTGAACTTCACCTGCAGAGAGGTTGCACCAGGCAGGGTGTTCATCTGCAGGCTGGCCAGGGCCACTGCAAAAGCCAGGTTACCCCACCACTGGGTGGACATTAACAAAGGGGGAACTGATGATCTGCACATGTGGAAAGAGTTCCTAACATATTGCAATGGTATCACTTTTTGGCAGGGGGAATGGCTCTGGGATAATGCTCTGGAGCTCTATACGGATGCTGTGGGGGCCATGGACTGGGGGCATACTTTCAAGGAGAATGGATCTCGGAGAAGTGGCCTCAAAATGGGTGGAACTGGGGATCATGAAGGGCATCACTTTCTTAGAAGCATTTCTCATTTGGGTAGCCCTAGTAGTGTGGGGGGAACAACTCAGGAACTGGAGGGCCATTGCGACAACAAAGCAGTGGTGGAGGTCCTGAACAGACAATTGGGGGCTTCAGAGGCAGTCCTGAGGGTAGCCAGGCAGCTGACTTTGGAGGGGTTCAAACTGAACATGTCTTTCAAGGCTAGGCACATTGAAGGTGCTAAGACACCTTAGCTGACAGCCCTTCATGTTTGCAGTTGGACAGGTTCCACTTGTTGGCCCCAGGGCCTGCCGCCCGCAGAACTCAGGTACCAACACACCTCTGGAAGATTGGATAGACCGAGCCCAGCTAGTGTTTCAGAGCTCCTGGGCATCCAACACACAGAAGGCATATGAGAACGCATGGCAGGGGTTCCAGGAGTTCTGGCAGAGGGTAGGGTTAGAGGTAAGTAGCCAGGAAACAGAAACCCAAATCATGAAGTACATGGTAGAGTGCTGGGAGGAGGGCATGGCTGGCTCCATTATGGGGTTACATTTGGCAGAAATTGGCATGGTATGCCTGCTGCAGGGATGGGGACAACCCACCAGAACACTTGATGGCCACAGGATGCAGCTGGGCTGGGGCCAGTTGCAGGGGCAGCTGAAGGCTAGCAGGAGGCCACTTGAAGTGGAGGTATTCTGCACGCTGCTAGCCAGCCTCAAACAAGTATGTATGACAGCTTATGATGCCAGGCTATTCAAGGCAATCTTTCTAGTTATGTAAAGAGGTGCTTTCCAGGTCAGCGAGGTGGTGGCCCAGAATAGGTTGGACCAAACTGGGGACCTACAATGGGAGGACATTACCTGGGGGGACGGCAGAGTAGACATATGGCTGTGCCGGTCCAAGACAGATCAAGGAAGGAAGGGAGCCAAGGTGGTGATTAATAAGGGTGATGGGACTGGACTCTGCACAGTAGCACCTTTGGAAGTGTACAGGGAGGTCAGGCCCTCTGGGGGGAGTGGGGCATTCTTCCATGGAAACGGGACTCCAGCCACAGCACATCAGGTAATGGCAGTGATTAAAAAAGGGATGGTTTTCCTAGGCGAGGATCCCAGATGTTTTGCTTCCCACTCACTTAGAATTGGGGCCGCAATGGAAATGGTGGCACAAGGGGGTTCGGAGAAGGACATAAAACGAGAGGGCAGATGGATCTCTCACATTTTCAAGCATTACATCAGAAAATGATTAACATGTGTTCATATTTTGCAGGGGTGGATTGTCATAAAGTGGTATGGATACTGGGTCAGGCTGTATAGACTGAGCCAAGCATTACATCAGGACATGATTACTATCATTTGTTTTATATTTTGAAAGAGTGGACTGTCATAAAGTGGTATGGATAGTGGGGCATTCCTTTGTCTACTAGGCTGTGAAATTTGCAGTGGCAGTACCAGGGGGCAGCCAGATGAGATAGGATCTGGAAAAAACAGACTCATGTGGAAAGGGGTGCGAGGGCTACAACAGACCCAGATGGTTCCACTGCTTGAAGAGACAGGCAGAGTATGGCCATGACCTGACCTCCTGATAGTTCATACTGGGGGAAATGATCTTGGGGGCATACCATGGGTGGTGCTGGTGCACCAAATACAGACAGACTTAGGAATCATAAAATCTTGGTGGCCACATCTGACAGTAGCGTGGTCAGAGATAATACCCAGAAGAGTCTGGAGACAGGCTAGAGATGTAAGGGCAGTATAAAAAGCTTGTAAGAGGATTAATAGGAAGATGGCTGCATGGGCTAGGGAGATAGAGGGTGTATGTATAAATATATATATAATGCATGCTGAAAATAGAAAATAGAGTTAAAAATCTACGTTTCGACCTTAGGTCTTCTTCAGGAAATATCTAAAAGAGAAAAAAAACAAGTTAGTTTTTTTTTTTAGATATTTCCTGAAGAAGTCCTAAGGTCGAAATGTAGATTTTTAACTCTATTTTCTATTTTCAGCGTGTATTTAATATAACCATTTTGTTTTGCTTTTAGACCACATGCTGACACAGCGCCTTGTTTTTGTTTTTTTACAATATATATATATATATTGCACACAAGGTCTTCACATATGATTCACCAGGAATGTACATGAGTGACGGGGTGCACATGCCCCAGGTGGGGAATACTGCTCTCAACGCAGAGTTTAGGGATACCATAGAGAGTTGGCGGGATTTGAAGGGGTGAGCCCATTTTTCAATGGGGAAGCCCAAAGAACTGCTGGGGGGTAAATATAGGCTAGTGGGGAAAAACTGGGCCCAGCCAGAAAAAGATCCAGTGGGCGAGGAGGGCACTCCATGGGTAGTCACCCAGGGGATAGGGCTGGGGATCAGGTGGGACACCTGACCCCAGGAAGATGATAAGGAATTTTGGAGAGGTGTCGAACATACACCCAAGCACGAGAAGAAGAAGACAGGAAATGTAAATAATATCCTGAAGGGGGATTGTAAATAAAGGCAACCACAATGAATGTGGAATATGTGGTGAATTTGTACATGAAATGAAAAGTGGTGATGGTTTGAAATATAAGGAAAATGGCTCTATCATGGAAATCTGCTCAAAATAAAGGTCATTTTAACCAAGCAGTTGTAGGGTGGCTTCTTTCAGGTGATCCAGATGACAATGTGAATTTTAAGCCCTCCAATTCTGTGTCACTAAGGGTATTTCCATAAAACCAGGATGGTTGTCCTGTCAGAGTCCATCTGCTCCTGGCAGTGGCAGTTTCTCTAGAGGCAGCATAGCATTAGGACACCATGCTGTTTACCCATTCTGTGACCCTGATACTTTGCAGCAGTATTTGTTAGTCAGCAAAACATTTCATCCTGTAGTTAGTTAGCAAAAATGTATTTCTGACATCCTTCAATTTATAAGGAGTATAGTTTTAACTTCCTCAGATATTTAAAACCCTGCTTTTATAACTATTTTTGTAATTAATCATGCAAGTCAATAACAGTGGCTGCCACTCGTAACATTAAAATGTCTTAGCTGAGTGTACCATTTAACTGTAAACACTGGATTTATACTGTGGATGTATTATGATGGTGTTAGTGCATGTTTCTGATGATAAACAGCACTGCACTACAGTTCAGATAAAGAAAATGAAAATAAAATTGCTACGGTGACATTTCTGCAAGGCATACATTATCACTAAAAGCAAATGGTACAATGATTAACAAATACTTCTGCCTTAACTGCCATGTACTTATGCTATTCCATGGGCAGCTCTAGCGCCGCTAGATGGGACACGTACCCCATTAAAATCTGATTATATGGTTTTACCAAATGATTTTCTTCCATGCAGGTTAGCACAAGCTGTGCTTTGTAACACCTCTGAGCACTAATTCTGGTTCTGGTACACATTCTCAGGAGACTGCTTTCAAAGTTTCAAACCTCTTTAAAGACATCCATTTTCTGGTGTATCAAGAGCAACTTACTGAATAGTGTCCCATATAAAAGGTGCTCAAAGTCTCAAAAACAAGTGAACTTTTGTCTATCTGCAGTTCATTCGAAAGCAGTTAGAGGCTAAATATCACACCTTACCCTTGTCTGTCAGTCTGCCATTCAGCCCCAGTGCTTCACAAAAGGCTTCATCCAGGGAAGCGGTAACTGGTGAGTGGCTGGCCAATGGACTAGGGTAAGGTGCGATATTGAATGAACTGCTGATAGCATAAAAAGTTCACTTATTTTGTGAGACTTTGAGCACCTTTTATGTGGGATGCAGTTGTAATGAGTTACTACTGATACACCAGGATGTCATTAAACTGGTTTAAAACTCTGAATGCAGTCTGCTGAGCATGTGTACCATAAGTGGTCCAGCTGCATCAACCATTCTGCACAAGTTGCATCAGGTCTGGCTGGTATGGCCAGATGAGGTGGTCCGGCTTTTAACGTTTTGGGTCTGGTCTGGTGGTCTGGATTTCACCCACTCACCCCAAGCTCGCTGTACCCCAGACATCCTTAATTCCTGCAGCTGCCACTCTGCTTCTCTGTCTCTCTTTCTCCCCCTCTTTCTCCCTCTCTCTTTCTCTTTTACCACATATCTCTCACACCCTCTCACTCTCTCTCTTCTCTCTCTCCCTATCTCATAGAAACATAGAATTTTGTCAGCAGATAAGGACCGCTTGGCCTACCCAACTCAGTCTGCCAGTCTATCCGCCCCACACTCTGTCTTCCTCTCTCTCACTCTCACCCTCATTCTCTGTGCCTAACCTCCTTCAGTCTCACTTAACCTCAGCCAATGACTGCTGCAGCTTGGAACTCTTCATACCTTGTATAGTGCTTCAGGATACAGAGTGTATGAAAAGCAAGTTATTAAATAGGAATTCCTCCCTCCTTCCTTCTTCCTTCATTCCTCCTTTCCTTTCTCCTTGTTAATTTGTTTAGAACCGGTTCTGTCAAGCCCTAGCTGAAACCCAGTATGCATTTGAATCAGTGCAGTGAGCTGCAGAAGACTTCCACCAATTTGAATTCCCCTAGGTCAAAGTGCACATTGTCCCCACCCTAGCCCAATCCATAGCAACTTGTTTCCCTATCCTCTCACATATCTGTGTAGGCAGTTCTGCTCCCACGAGTGACTCTCCTTTCTGTGTTAAATAAGGAACTTTTCCCCATCTTTCTTAAAACTGGTTTTACAGTAATTCAAATACCCAAAAGGTTCTAAAGAGAAAGCTTTTTCGACTATTGCATAGTTTCCGTAGCAGACTGATGTGATCCCTTTAGTCTAAAGGTTCAAGCCAAGTGTGTAGTCTGATGGCAGACCCCGCACTGATGTAAACTGAACCCGAAGTGCTGCAGTGGCTGATCTGGCACCAGTTGCTGGATGGCTTTGAGTATACAGACTTTCTACTAGTGTCCCCCTCACTTGAACTTGCTTCCAGGGCTGGACTGTTTCTGCTTCAGATGCATTGCCTAATTTGAGGGCCTCAGGCTGAGACAGCATTTCTGTATGAGAAGACTTGGGTAAGTGGCTATGAAGCTCCTAACTGATATTGCTGCACACAAATTCTTCCATCACTGCTTCATCCACACTGGTTCCCATTTCACACGGGAAGAAGCTATTTTTTTCCAGCATGAAATACACAGTACCTTAACTATCCCAAAATCACATTTATTTTTTTTGCATAATACAGTAATATCTCGAGGTTGTAAGAAGCTTTGAAAATGTGATTGGGCCTAGTTTCTTCATAAATAGAAGATCTAAGCAGGGCAAACATTTTTGCTCCAGCTACCAAACAGAAAATACAGCTCTTTGCTGTGTCTCCTTTATCTGGCTTACTTCCAGCAACTGCTGCAATTTATCCTCATAACCTGAGAAGATCTCTCTAGCACTATCCAACCTCAAGCCTGACTCCTTGCCAAAACTTGCCATTTTCATTTTCCTGCTGCTGTCCCACTCTCTTTTAGAAATACTGGTGTGAGTAACAGAAGAGATGATAGACTGTTCCCACAGACATGATAATTTTATTCTTTCCATGAGTCAGAGGAAACTATATACACAGAGATGCATCTTAAAAAGTCTCAGTTACTGTGACAGGCTGCAGTTTAACTAACTACAGAGGCACAGAGCACCTGCTGATGAAATGGGGGGGCAGCCACCAGAAAAAAAATCCCATTTGGCATCAACAGAATTCAACGGCACTATATTAAAAATATACTTGAATTTCAAGCTATATCATTCTTCACTATGAAGAGTATGTCCATGCACCTGGAACAACCTAGCATTAGGAAACAGCCCACCCACCAGCACTGCCACAGCAAAGCATTACCTCAAAAATGTAACTGTATCTTACTGTGACTGTACCAGACGACATACTGTGTTCAAAGGGTATCTGCTGCCCTTTCTTACTTCTCTTCATTTGACTGTGTATACCTTGTAAAATTATTGTAATTGTGTATACAGTTATTGTATGTATATGCTGTGCTCACTCTTGTTTTCATCTCCCTCCTCCAGACTGCATCTGTGAACAAGATTATTTTTGTATATCAATTTTAACTAAATAAATAAATGTGCTTGGGCCTCACATTTATGGAGTGGGGCAGGTAAGAGATAACACACAACAAGGTGTATGGTTATAAGGGAATAATACATCTCTTGGGTGGTTGTTCGGTAGGAGGTGTAGCCGATGGTGCAGCCACCTGAGATGCAAATTATTATTCCCTTATGACTGTACACCCTGGAGTGCATTATCCTACTTATAAAATGGGCTTTTGTTTGTTAAAATATATATAGTTCAGGTTAGGTAAGCAGTTGTCAGGAAATAATCGACGGTCTTGTGATGTGTTTTGGCCAATGAAGTTACAGGACTTTCATGGCCCATTTTATAATCCTCAATTTGCACTTTTAATGCAAATAATTTTTTTCATCTTACTTGGTTGTCTTTCAGATTTACTTGATCTGGTTGAGCCTCCCATGTCTCTTACTCCTAAAAAAAACAAAATGGTTGGTGAGACCCAGCAACTGTAACTCACATAAGCTGCCTGCTGTCTGTCCCATGAGTAATGAACTGAATGACGATCCGAAAAAGAAGCAGGCAGTATCAGCACCAAAATAGGACCACCAGCCTTGATAAAGTGGTCCAGCTGTCACAAAAACATTGTCAGTTTACATATTTGGGTGGCCAGATATATTGATCAATAAAATTTGAGTTTCTTACCATTAGGGTGAGAGACTGTGGTTCTCAACTTTACTTTCTTGGAGGACTTTGTCCTTTGAGAACCCTTCCCAAGATTTCTTTGGTTTCCACAGAGAAACCGGTTTATTCGTAGGAGACCTCCACATTTCATTTTGTCTCCCCTGCCCTGACATCTTTTAATTATGACCACTCAGGCAGTATCCCAGAGTCCCCCATGACTGACGTTAGCTATGGGGAGCAGCCAAGAGATATTCAATTAGGGTGAAAGTGGCATACAGAGTCTGGGATGCTGCTTGAGTTGGCGCAATTAGAAGATGGTGGGGTAGGTGAGATTGCAAGATCAACCAGCTAAAAATAATTTAAAATGTAACAGGTAAGAATAAAAAAAAAAGTCTATTAATTGTAAGTGTAAATCAGGGCTGGTCTCGCGCATACCTTTCAGGTAGGGTATTCACACAAAATCAAGACCTTTGTTTCCTATAAGACACATTGGATACGGGCAAGGAAGGGTGGAATCTGGCACAAGAGTGCTGGACTTCAGGAGGGCCGACTTTGGGAGGATAGGGAAAGTGGTAAAAGGGTACCTGGCCAGAATTCAATCTAGTATGGACACTAACCAGAGGTGGGAGCTCATTAAGCTGGGGATAGTGGAGGCAACCAAAACCTGCTGCAAGGCCCAGAGCAAGAAGGCTAGGGCTAAGAAACCAAGCTGGTTGAGCAAGGAGGTCATGGAAAGATAAGGAGGAAAAGAGCTGCCTTTAGGAAGTACAAGAAAACAGGGAGAGGGAGGGAGCTTGATGGAATCAAAGGAGGTGGCAAGGGCAGAAAGGAGCCAAGGCACCTCACAGAACTCAAGCTGGTACAAGGCATTAAGTAGGGGAGAAGGACTTCTTTAGGTACATCAGGGAGAAAAGGAGCTGTAAGGACCACATAGTAAGGATTAGGAAGGAGGGGGTTGGGTGGAAGCAGGGTGCGATAAGACAGAAGCACTAAATGAGTACTTCTGCTCAGTATTTACAAAGAAGAGGAGTGATACCCAAGGGGAGAAATGGCAGAAACAGGGGAGGGGTGACAGATGGGAAATCATGGAGGGCAGAGTTCGGGAGGGTTTGAAGGCACTGAGGGTGGATAAGGCGCCAGGCCCAGATGGCATCCACCCCAGGGTACTGAAAGAGCTGGCAGAGGTCCTTGCATAAACTTTGGCAGACCTATTTAATGCCTCACTACATTCCGGGTGTGTACCTCAGGACTGGAGGATGACTCATGTGGTGCCCCTCCACAAGAGTGGCCCCAAGGATGAACCGGGAAACTACAGACCAGTGAGCCTCACATCCATCGTGGGTAGCTAATGGAGACTATCCTGAAGGAGGCTGGTGGCCCTCCCTAGAGGCCAAGGACTACAGGACAGCAGACAGCATGGCTTCATATGGGGCAGATCCTGCCAAACCAACCTGGTGGAGTTCTATGACTGGGTAACTAGGCAACTGGACAGGGGCCATGCAGTGGATGTCCTGTATCTGGACTTCAGTAAGGCATTCGACTCGGTACCGCATGGAAGGTTGGGAAGTAAGTTAGTAGGCACAGGGACAGGTGCAAAGCTGGTGAGATGGGTAGGGAACTGGCTTCAGGGAAGGCAACAGAGGGTGGTGGTGGGTGGGGAGCTCTCACACCCAAGGGTAGTGACAAGTGGTGTTCCACAGGGCTCGGTGTTGGGACCAGTGTTGTTTGGGATATTCATCGCAGACATATCATTGGACATCAAGAGCAAGATCAGTCTGTTTGCTGATGATACCAAGGTAGAGCAGTGGTGGATGACCTAAGGGGATGGCAGGGGTTGCAGGATGATCTGGCAAAGCTTGAAACCTGGTCAGACACCTGGCAACTGGGGTTTAATGCCAAAAAGTGCAAGGTGCTGCATTTTGGGATGAAGAACCCAAGGAGGAGTTACCAGCTGGGGGTAGTGCATCTAGCCCAGACAGAGGAGGAGAAGGATCTGGGGGTGCTCATTACAGGGTCAATGAACAACTCGGCACAATGTAGGAAGGCTGCTGCAAAGACCAACAAAATGCTGGGTTGTATTGCAAAGGGTACATCCTCGAGGAGGGAGGAGATGATTCTACCACTGTATAGGTCATTAGTTAGACCGCACCTTGAGTACTGCGTGCAGTACTGGCGCCCGTATCTGAAAAGGGACATTAAGTTACTGGAGGGGGTGCAGGCGTAGAGGCGACAAAGGTGATCAAGGGCTGGGGGACTTATCATAAGAGAAGGTTCAGGAGTTGAACATGTACTCACTGGAGGAGAGGAGGGATGGGGACATGACTGAAACCTTTAAGTACATGAAAGGAATAAACAAGACAGGTACAGAGGGCTGTTCAAAGTAAGGGAGGGAGGACACCAGGGGCAATGATATGAGACTGGAGGAGGAAGGTTCAGGAGGGAGATGAGGAGACACTTTTTTACAGAGAGGGTGGTGGCTGGGTGGAATGCGTTACCTGCAGAAGTGGTATCCAGTAGAACAGTGGACTGCTTCAAAAGTGGATGGGACAGGACAAGGGGGAGGGTCAATGAAGGGGAAGGGTGGAAGGGAGGGGCAGCTGCAGAATAAGGGGTGCTAGCTGCACATTCGAGCAGACTTGATAGACCTCTAGGCCTTTATCTGCTGGCAAATTTCACATTTTCATATGTTCATATGTAAGACATCAAGGACTTAATCAAGAGCTGAACTCATAATGCCCTACTTGTGACATCACAGCCATTTCCACAGCAACCGACTGTTATGTTACGAGCAGGGGAGGTTGATTTTTGTTCCTGAGTAAGCCTTAGCTGCAAGTGAACTGTAAGGCACACAGATCCAGTTTTTATGTAGATCAATTTTTATTTATTTATTAGTTTCCAAAGATTCATCAGGAAAGACATATTGAGCTGGTAACAGCACATTTCTAGATGCATCTTAGGGGGCGGGAGTAGACACTAACAAGATGCAGGTAAATACAAACTACAAAGCACAAGTAAGCTGCAAGAGGAATAACAATGCAATACAGTTGGGCAGAGGCAACTTAAAGCAGGTAGCCTGGGAAACCCAGTATACAAGGAGGAAGGTCAGTACATTAGTACAAGTGATATTTAAACTGGGTACATACACCAGATTTGGAGCAGAATTAAAAACCACTTTGTTTTAGCAAAGGTGCACGCGAGAATAATGCAATGGCAATACAGGAAGGTACAGATGCCAATCAAATCCAGATGTAAACACAGTTAGGAGCAGATTATTGCCACTCAGACAGGGGGCTTAGAATGGTCAATAATTACTGCACAGAGCTGGAAGTGCACCAAAAAAACAAGGAGGGGCAGGGAATGCAGAATGGCCTAAAATTCAATTTCAGAGAGGCTGTTGTATAACAGAGTTGCACATCAACAGACTGATGGCATGAGTAGGGGGATCATGTATTTAGTTAGTCAGTTAGTTAGTTAGTTAGTTAGTTAGTTAGTTAGTTAGTTAGTTAGTTAGTTAGTTACTGGGTAGGTGTGCTAGGTCAAGAGCGTGCCAGTTTTCAGGTACAGTCTGAGCCATAAAGTAGGGCATTGTCACAGACAATGTACAGACAGGAAGTATAAAAAGTTACACTAGATACAAACAGTGGAAGGCAAACAATTCAGTTCAGGGAAGGTAAACAATGCAAGAACAGTGCTGAGTATGGGCCATGACCCATATAAGCAGCATTATGAAATGGGTCGAGAAAATCTTGTAACCTGATTGGCTGAGGACCTCGGAACCCCATGCTGATATGCCAGCACAACAGCACGGGAAGAAGTCTTAGCCCTCAAAGTCCTCCTCACCCTCAATCAGCCTCTACAATATCACTCCTAGCTGCTAATAACTACCCACTCAGTCATCCTCACAGATAGACAAGCAATAAAAATAAACAAAATCACAGCAATAACACTGGCTCCACCCCCATCTACCCACAATGTGATTACCTATTTTAAGCTTTAGCTCCAAATGATGGCTTTTCTTCTTACCCCCTCACATCACCTGCCATCAGCGCCGGTCAACCACCAATGGCTGAAACTGTGCCGCAGCTCACTTTCCATCTTCATTTAGCCATGCTCACTCCCACTCACCACAGCATTCGGCGATTGCAAAGTACTCTATACACATTCTACATTCTAATGGTCACAGAAACCACACCGCAGAATGTACACATGAACACAGCACAGTGAGACTTCCGGTGACGTCAGAGGACAAATGGCTGCCTAAGTTCTCAGCTCCGTCCTCACAGCAACAACATCGGATAACATCGCCTACTGAAAGCATGTCCTCTCCAGCTAAGGCAACGAGAATGAAAACAGGGAAGCTACAGAGCACCCCAGTCCAGAAATTGAGAGAAATGCTGCAGCTGGAGCAGCAGGAGACTCCGGAGACTTCAGACTCCGCGGAGGGCCTACAAGCAGGGAACCCTCGCGAAGCAAAGTCTAAAACAGACCTGGCCACTACAACAATACAAATGGCCCAAACGGCCCAAAAAATCGACCGCGACCTCTCAGAACTCTGATCAGATATCAACCGCATAGAACACAGAACAGATCAGATGGAACTCTGCCTAACGCAAACTGCCGAACAGACCGACAAACAGGATCGCCTGATACTATATTTAATGGCAAGAGACAGAGAACTAACCAGACGAGTCAACGACTTGGAAGGAAGAAGCTGACACCAAAACATTAGAATATATGGGGTCCCAGAGGGTGCGGAGGCGAACCATAAGGACACTATAGCCTTTTTACAAGAAATGCTCCGAGAGCTCCTGTCACTCCCGGAAGACTTCGACCTGGCAATAGACCGGGCCCATAGATCGTTGGGACCCAAGCCCCATAACCCTGAAGCTAGGCCCAGGTCTCTGATCGTGTGCCTGACCTCCTACCACTCGAAGGAGGAGCTCCTACGCCGGGCTTGGCAGCGGGGCATCATGCAGTATAGGGGCAGAGAATCACGCTGGATAATGACCACACTACTGCAGTGCAGGAGGCCAGAAGAGCATTGTGGCCAATATTAAAGCAACTAAAGACGAAGGGGGTAAAAGCGCAGCTCCTGCACCCAGCCAGATTGAAAGTGGAAACTGGAGAAGGTATAAAAGTGTTTCCGGACCTCCTGGCAGCCTCGCAGTACCTCACTGATATGGGTATCTCCGTTCTGCCATTAGGTAAATCAAAATTTGAGCGGGACCTGATCGCCTCGGCCTGGTCGGTAGCTCAAAGAGGCTCTGTACACCCGGGATCGATGAAGGGGCTCCCTCATTCAAATCTAAGAGCGGACATAGTGACTCTCTTGAGAAGATACGGAGAGGCCTCAACGGTGAACAGGAAGGCAGCACACCTGGAAGAAGACGAAGAAGATCCCAACCAACAGAATGCCCTGGAGACTTGAAAGAATTTGTTACCTGTGCTGGAACTGTGTTTTTCATCTCCCGATTGCCTGCCTGACACCCAGTGTGAACTGTGAACTGCGCTTGGCTCGGGCCTCCCTCTCGGCGCCTAACTCCTACAGCTGAAGGATAAGGACAGGAAAGGATAGGAAAAATCCCCCCCCCCTTTTTTTTTTCTCTACCTTGTCTCCCCCCTGCACGAATCCCCCTCGATGAGTCTGATAATGGAAAAGGGAACTATCCAACCTTGCAGGGGCCGGGGGGTGGGGGCGGGCGGAACAGGCGCTTTGAATTGGTTCACACAGAGAGATGGTGCTGCTTGGGTGGGTAAGCAATATGAGACCTCTGAGTCCTACATAGACACTTACATTAGATGTCTTATTGCGTAAGCGTTATCAGAGAGTGTGTTATCTCCGGGCGGCGCTGCCACTTGTGGAAGAAACCTGGGGCCTCTTTCTGATGGCTGTTTAAGTGTTCGGTGGGCTTGTCCCTCTGACTATGAAGTACAGGGGCCTTTTAACAAAAGGAGGATCTCCAGGAGCCTGGGGAACAAATGGGCAATTAAAATAGGAGCTGACCTGATTTATATATTACAGAGGGCTTCCAAGATTGAAGAATGGACAAATGAACAAATACTAATAACCTAAGCGATGTTCACAAGGTATGAGATCATAGGGCTGTGGGGGAGGGGAGGGCAAGTTAGGCTCCTGACATAAATTACTCTCTCTGGCGTCAGAGGCTTAGCCCGGATAGGGACTCTTCCTTGGGCTAATGTGAAGCTTCACCCTTTGGCTGAGCCTCCTACCTTCCGTCACATACATGGCGGCCCATAAGCTGGAGTTTCCCCAGCTTAACCATGGAAGTCATTCACTCTTACATGCGCTGGGAGGTCCCTTCAGCTCTCATCTCGAGGGACCACCCGTGCCCTATTGGATAACCCCCAGGGTATGGACTGGGGCACTGAGTTCTAAATGTTCTCATTGTTGGGTTTCTCAGTTTAAACCTGCAAAGTTACAGTTATGTTTTGTTGTTGTAATTGGATACACACCAGAATGTAAAGAGTTACCCTATGTACAATTGCAAATCTGGGTCTGTCACCTTCTGAGGCCTTAAAGTTGAGGTCTAAGAAATACCCGCGTTTTTCATTCCTCCCTGGCAGCGGGTAGGAAGAGGGGAGTCGCCATTCTCGTGGCATCTTCTTTCCCTTTTGAGGTGGAGGAGGTCATGGAGGACCCGGGGGCGCAGTTTGTCTTGGTGGTGGGACGGGTCCAAGACACGCTGATCACTCTGGTAAATGTCTATGCCCCTCCGGGATCCCCCGTGTCTTTCTACTCCTCTCTCACCCAGCTGGTAGCAGAAAAACCGAAGGGAGTTCTGATCATGGGTGGGGATTGGAACTTGGTATTTAACAGGACCCTAGATACTACATCAATGATACCAAATCCAGACTATAGAAAGGCAAGAGCAGTTAAAAAGATTTTTGAGCAGGTGGCTCTGGTGGACTTCTGGCGGGAAAGGTATCCTGCAGCCAGAGAGTACACATACTACTCTCCCCGCTTTAAAATATTTTCTAGGTTAGACACCTTTTTCACCTTTTCCAGAGATCTTATGCAATTCCCTTTGATGTGGGTGGGGAACTCCCCCTTGTCAGACCATAGTCCCCACTTTCTGGAGGTGGGCCTTTCCCTCCCACGCTGAAATACACAATGGAGGCTGAACTGCTCCCTACTTCGAGACCAAGCCCTGGTTAAGGACCTTAAACAACATATTGCCACCACAATAGAGGAGAACAATGTGGAAGGGGTCTCACCACAAATTCTCTGGGACACCCTGAAGGCCACAGTGCACGGGAAAATAATCACCTTTGCTTCTGCCAAAAAAAGACTGGCAACACAAAGGCTCCAAGACCTTAATACACAAATTAAAACTCTTGAGGACGCCCAGAAGGTTAGGTGGGAACAGTCTAGGGACCTAACCTTGAAAGAGATTAAGAAAGAACTGAAGCGTATACAACAGGTAGAAATAGAGATCCTTTTAATTTAAAGCAGAAATATTATGAGGGGGGAGGAGGGCTCTCGCCATGGCCTTCCGTCTGAGGCAATACATAAAAGCTAAGGCCACAATTACTAAAGTAATATCCCCTACCTCAGGCTGCCTAGTTAATAGGCAGACCCAGATCGCGGAGGCCTTTGTCTTCTACTACACTAACTTATATACGTCTCAGAAGGAGACGACAAGTGAAGAGAAATTGAAATTTCTGAGTTCCCTATCCATTCCCACTCTTTCCCCAACTAAGGGCCAGGCCCTGGTCCAGCCAATAACGCAAACCGAAATCTTGCGAACCATTAAAACCCTAAAAACAGGCAAATGCCCGGGGCCAGACGGCTTCAGCGCCGAATTCCATAAAGTCTTTGGGAAGCAGGTGGTCCCCCTCTGTCAGAAGTCTTTCTGGGATTTAGCTGAGATGAAACTCAGGCGCCACCCTCGTGGCAGTACGCGACCATCTCTTTAATACCAAAAGAGAATAAAGACCCCACTAGGTGTGAGTCGTATAGACCCATCTCCCTACTTAACTCAGACTACAAAAGTTTCATAGCTATTATAGCCTCTAGATTAAACTCCCTTCTACCAGACCTGGTGACCTTGGACCAGACGGGCTTCATCTCAGGCCGACAGGCCCCAGATAGTGTCCGAGCGGCCTTAAATGTGATAGATGTCATACACCGCCACCGTATTCCATCCTGTTTAATTAGTCTGGATGCCGAAAAGGCCTTTGATAAGGTCTCTTGAAGTTTTCTATTCTTAATCCTGGAGACCATGGCCTTTCCGCAACCCTTCATTGACAGCCTGAAGGTATTATACACTGGTCCCCAAGCTTACGTCAGGGTGTATGGAGGCGTCTCCTCACATTTCAGACTCGGACGGGGCACCAGACAGGGTTGTCCCCTTTCTCCCCTCCTATTTGCCCTTTACAAAGAACCACTAGCATTAGCTATACGCCAATCAGAGCGGATCCAGGGGATTGAAGTGGGGGGGGGGGTGGACCGAAAAATTTCATTGTATGCCGACGATGTTCTGTTGACCCTATCAAACCCAGAGGAATCGATACCCCAAGTGTGGTCAATGTTGGGGGAGTTCAGTAGGCACGCGGGCTATACGTTTACTAGAACAAAGACAGAGGTCCTTAGCTTTTATTACACACCTACAAACAAGATAAGGGGAATGCTCCCATTAGACTGGGCAGCACATAAGATGAAACACTTGGGCACATATATCACTAAACACCTATCCCAGTTGTTCAAGGTGAATTACAGCCTCCTGTTAAATCAGATAACAAAGGATTTTGAGAGATGGTCACTAATAAATTTGCCCATCTATGCCAAGATACAATTAATCACTATGAACATTCTCCCAAGGTTCTTATACTTGTTCCAGTGCCTCCCGATCCCAATAAATAAAACGCAATTTCAGAATTGGCACAGGAAGATTGTAAGATTCATCTGGAATGGTAAAAAAGCAAGAGTCAATTTGCGCATCTTGCAAACACATAGGAAAAAAGGTGGCCGACCCCTCCCTGACTTGGAGGATTACTACCTGACCACACAATTGAAGAGGGCCCTACAGTGGTCAAACCCAACCTACATTTCCAATTGGAAGCTAATGGAACAGGGCGAGGAGGATGGACGTGGACCCCCATTAGGCGCTATGATCATGCTCCCACGGGGCTCCATAATCGATCCCCCCCCCTTGCTGATGGTAGTTAATAGCACACTGACGGCCATGCGAAGGGTGTGGCAGAAATATAGAATTGGAAGGTCCGTTTGGCCTCTGAGCAGACTCTCATGGACTCCAGACTTTACACCAACCCGGTTAGACCACACTTTTAAGACCTGGAGCAGGCGAGGTTTGTCCAACTTTGGACAATTCGTGCAGGAGAACGTGGTCCTGGACTTTGAAACACTCTGGAATAAATATGAACTCCGGTGCTCTGACTATTTCAGATATTTACAAGTTAGGACTTACAATAATAAATGTCAGGGGACAGATCCAGATCCAGGCCGGGCTTCCTCTCTCCTTGAATGTATGAAGGGCGTGATGGCTGGCCAAGTCCAGAGAGGGCACATATCCGCATTATATAAAGCATTGGCAACACTGAAGAAAGACCCTCTGGAAAAAATTAAAATAAATTGGCAAATGGAGGCCAGTATGGATGGCAGGGAGGTGGACTGGGACAAAGTATTCTACACGGCTACTATTTTCTTACCCCAACACTTCTCCATAGGAGAGACCCAACCCGCCCTCATACATGCTGGAGACTCTGTAGGGATGACAACGCACATCATTTACACATTTTTTGGGCATGCCCTAAGATACGACCTTTCTGGTCCAAGGTAGCGATGACATTGGGCATCCTTTTCATGCTCGAACACCCACTGGAGTGGCCAGAGGCGATTCTGGGCGTTCCACCTTATGCAGTTAGGGGGGCTGACTCAATGTACCTCTGGGCTATAGTATTGGCAGCAGCACATAAAACCATTACTCGCGCCTGGCTGAAGCCAGAGCCACCTGCTATCGGAACTTGGATTCAAATCATACAAGAAATCTCAGACTTGGAAGAATTGATTTTTAAAATCAGCCTGCAGACACATGTTTTTACCCGTAGGTGGACGAGATGGTTCACCTGGCTAGATGAACATAGAAACCCAGGTTCTGGGACAGTGGCTAGCTGAAATAAGATGTTTATCTAATATAGGGGAGAGAGGGAAAGATGTTAAAGGGGACTGGGCCTATAGGGGAAGAAGAAGGTTGTAGCTTCATGACCTGGCTCAATGAGATGTTGGGGAGCTTGATTATAATGAAAAGGCTGGACACTCCTAGATTCTTCTTGGTAGAGACAATTAACTGCCACTGTATTATTGGATGAAAATGATCTAATTGTACCTATACTGCTACTGTGAGTACTTTGATTGTGTACCTGTTTGTTGCCAATAAACATGAATTTAACCCTTAGGCTGCCGCTGACAAGATATCTTGTCCTAAAAACCTATGCGTTCTAAATCTTCCGGCAGCCTAAGTTAAAAAAAAAAAAAACACAGCACAGTCACCCTGTGGAAAACGTCACTTGAAGGCGGGGCCTACCGTTACACATTGTCATATGCAGCTTTGCCTCCACCTGCTGGCCTGGAGTCAACAACTGCACTAATCAAAGTGGACTATTTTTCTCTTTTTTGATTTGAATTGACATTTGATACATTTTTTAAAATGTTCATTTCCTATTTTAAATGATAAAAAAAGTTGTTTTTTTAAATATGTTATTTAGTAATCTTAACAAACCCATTTCATAATCACAATAAGGCATTTTAGGGTGTGCAATGTGCTGGGATAACAGCACATCTCAGGTTGGGGAAGCACTCTGCCTTTGGCATTGTGCTTCAACCCACCCAAGGTGTGCCATTATCCTAGCACAACACACACCCTGTCATGCCTTATTGCTTAATTAACCAACATATAAGGCATACACTACATATTAAGTACAGGACTCCATGAATCCATAAATAAATAAATAGTTGCCAGTTGTAGGATGCAATACATTTGTAAGTTAAGGTAGGACACAGTGAAAAGAAGGCCCAGTCATGAGGTTAGGAAGCACTGGCAAACAGACGGGGATGTTAGATAATTCCTTAGACTCCTTTGAAAGTCAAAAGGCTAGCAGATCTAGTTAATTTACAGGGAAGCCTATTCCACAGCTTTGGGATAGACACTGAGAAGGCCTTCTGGCCCATGGTACTGGATTTCCAGAGTTCAGAGAGCAGGAGTGTGGAGGAAGATCTTATGTCTCTTCCATTTCTCTTGGGCTTGAGCATCCCTGGTAAGGGGTGGTGCTGGGTATCCCCTAGAAGTTTAGCAGTGAAGCAGCCTTGAGTGTAGATTTAGTGTACCTGGGGTGGCAGCCATCCAAGGTCAGCATATAGCTTGCAGTGGTGGCTACGATAGTTAGCAGCCAGTGTGAACCAACATATACTATTATACACTGTGTTGAGTTATTTGTTAGTAACCATATAGTTTTTTTCAGCAATAATGCACATCTGGCAAAAAATGAAAATTACATACTCACCATAATTCTTGATCTTCCAGAATGTCTTCATCATTCATCACTGGTGTATGTTAGGCCAGAGGCACTAGGACCCCGAGAGAGCATATGCCTTTAAGAAATTTTGGAGTGAGGGAGTTGATGTCGGATGACGTGGCGCTCATGGACTGGCTGGTAACCAACACCGGCTCCTCCTCCTCCTCTTCAGTTCTGTACACCTAGGAGAGGAAGAAAGGGTAAGAAGATAGAAAGGGTGGGCAAGGGAGCCCAAGGGATCAGGAAAAGGATATAGTATATAAAATTAACAAATTAATAAAAATGACCACAGAAGAAAAGAGAATTCTGGGTGGAGGGACTTTAAAAGTGGCCAAGGATGACTAGGACAACTGAGCAGGCTAGGGAGGGAGAGAGGGGGGGAGGGAGAGGGCCCAGTGTTCTCAGTAAGAAAAGGAGATTGTCAGAAGAGCTGACTTGTTCTGAGTCCAGACTGAGGCGTGTCTGACACCTTTTGAGATAGTAATGCAGAAATAGAGAACTGATTCTGAAAATTAAAGAACCAGCCCAGAATGGGTTGCAAGGAAAGGAGTACTTCTCTGAGGCAAACATGAAGAAGGGCCTATGAGCCCTCGGGAAAATATAGCCAACTCTAGTTGTCCTTCATCCGAAGAAGAAGGACATAGTGGGCTAAGGTTTAAGAATACCGTGTGACCAAGATGTAATATTTTAATTTATTTATTTATTTAAAGGTTTCACCAGGAAAGGCATACTGAGCAGTGAATGCTTGTTTCCAGGTGCGTCCTGGGGGAGAGGGGACAGGGATAAACAGTAAATACAAGCAGCAAAAAGACAAAATACAATGAATAATGGATAATAGATACAAACATCAAACAGGATGACAACATTGATATTATACATTGCAACAACCCAGAAAAGTGCTAGGAGTCTTTAATAAACAATCAGTCGCAATAATATAGAATAAGTGCTAACCTGCATAACGAATGGAGAAGCAAATATGGTGAGGGCAAAAACCTAAGCACATCTACGGGGGGGGGGGTTCTTAAGAAGGGAGCTGAGGACCCGAGTGGCGTCAGCGTGATGGATTGGCAGGGGAAGGGTGTTCCAAAATTTTGGGAAACAGTGTGAGAATGCTGCCTGGCCAACTGAGGTGGACCTGGATAGGATGGCTAAGGTACGGTGGTCAAGGTTTCTAAGTGAGTGAAAAGAAGGTGGTTTGAGGGAAAGAGAGGAGGAGGAGGAGGAGAGATAAGGGGTGAGAAAGTGAAACAAGAATTTAGTAAGAAAGTTGGTGCAGTGAATATGGCGCCTGTCTGCTAGGAAAGGAAAGGAAAGAGACTGGTATAGGGTGATGGGTACGGGGAGGACAGTCAAGAGCAAAATGGCAGAAGGAGTGGAAAAGAGATTCCAGCCTGGTTAGGGAAGATTTGGGAGTGGCACTGTAGACTATGTCTCTGAGTCAAAAATAGGGAGTATCATTTTCTGGACCAGTGCGAGCTGTCAGAGGAATACGTCCATGATTTCTTTATAGAGCACCCAGTTTGGGGTGCAGCTTTTTGTGGATGGCTTCTATGTGCCCAGAAAAGATGAGGTTCTGGTCAAGCCAGACCCCAAGGTACCTAAAGGAGGAACTGTCATCAAGTAAAGTCCCATCTAGGGTGTGAAAAGAGGGGAGGGATTTGAGCCGAGAGAGTCTCTGCCTCATGCCAAACGTCATGAAGGCTATGTTTTTGGCATTCAAAAATAACTGATTAGAGCAAAACCAGAGCAGGACTTTGTCAAAGTCGTGCTGAAGTCTGGATGCTGCATCAGAGGGGCAGAGACCAGATGTATACAGGACAGTATCATCTACATACATGTGGATGGAGGTAAGTGGACAGGCAGTGGGAAGGTAATTTAGGAAGATAGAGAATAGCATAGTAATAGAATAGAATAGTAATAGAATATGGGAGAAAGGCCAGCCTTCAGTTTGAAAGGTCTGAGGGTAAGCCAGGGCTCAGGTGGCTAAGACAAGCTCAGTTTCTAAGAAAATTAGAAACCAGAGAGAGGCAGTTTGGCTTCAATATCAAGAAATGCAAAGTTATGCATATTGGAGCCAAGAATCCCAGGACAGAGTACTACCTGGGTGGAGTCCAAGTATCTGCATCAGAGGAGGAGAAGGACCTGAGAGTGATGATCACTAGTGATCTGAAGCACTCCACACAGTGTAAGAAAGCAGCAGCAAAGGCAAACAAGATGCTGGGATGCATATCTAGGGGGATCAGTAGTAGGAGAGAAGATGTTATACTGCCCTTGTACAGGTTACTGGTAGCATTTAAACTAGCCAAGGGGGGGAGGCACTGAAAAGGAGCAGGGAAATCTGAGCCTCCCCCCACAAAACATGGTGATTAGTGAGGTAAACACCAAGGTACAGAAGTTATTAGGGAGCAGAACAGATTTAAATGTAAAAAAAGGCAAAGGCAGTAAGGACAGAAATGGGGCTAAAAGGGGTAAGGCTATCAAAAAGTGGAGGGTGATGAGTACCAATCCCTAGTCTGTGTAACAAGCTCCCTGAACTAGTGGCCTTGATGGAAGAGGTTGCCTGGATATTGTGGCAGTCACAGAAACATGGTACACAGAGAACCATGACTGGGATGTCAACATACCAGGATACACAATCTACAGGAGAGACAGGGAGGGTAAAAGAGGAGGAGGGTAGCTCTCTGTAAAGGAAGGGATCAAAGCAACAGAACTAAAGAGTAAACAGGGAGCAGATGAGGCACTTTGGGTCACCCTGGAGACAGGAAATGGCACCACAACCGTATGGGGTTGTATACAGACCCCCATCTCAAGGGAGGAATAGACAAGGAAATGATAGAAGGCTTTCTTAGAATGGCAGAAAAAGGGAGATATTGTTGATGGGGGACCTGAATATGCCAGATGTTAACTGGAGCACCTTTGCTGCAGGCACATCCAAGAGCAGGGTCATTCTTGATGCCCTACAGGAGGCATGCCTCAGACAGCTAGTATTGGAACCCACTCGGGAGGAGCAATCTTAGACCTGGTACTCTCAAATGGGGATGGAGAAAAGAATCTCAGATTTAGAAGTGGGTAACCATCTGGAACAAGCGACCACCAAACAGTGTGGTTCACGATAAAGCACAGCCATACAATCAAGCCATACAAAAGCAAGAGTACTGGACTTTAGGAGGGCCGACTTTGGGAAATGAGAGTGCCTCAGAAAAGCACTAGCAAACAGGCAAGAAGGAGGGGTGGAGGAACAATGGGAGTGATCAAAGCAGCCATCACAGAGGCAACAAGCCTTTGTATAAAGCAAATCAATAAAACACAATGAAGGAAAACCGCTATGGTTCTCAAAAGAGGTGGCAGGGAAGGTTACGAGAAAAGGACAGCATTCAGGAAATATAAGGAAACACAGAAGGAGCAGGACAGAGAACTTTATCAGTTAAAGCAGAAAGAGGCTGGGAAGGCAGTCAGAATAGCAAAGGCCCAAACCGAGGAAAGGATAGCCAATTCTGTTAAGAAGGGGATAAGACCTTTATAGGTACATTAGGAGCAAGAAAGACCAAAGGAGGGATACTGAAGCTTAATAAAGGGAGGGAATGTGGGTAGAGGTGACAGTGAAAAGCAGGGATACTGAATGAATATTTCTGCTCAGTATTCACAAAGGAAGAGGAGGGGTTACCTAAACAAACAAGAGAAACACTCGAAGCGGGGGCCGATACCAGTCCATTTACAGAAGAAAGGGTTCTGAAAGAACTGATAAAATTGAAGGTAGACAAAGCAATGGGGCCTGATGGGATTCACCCAAGAATTCTAAAAGAACTAAGGGTAGAACTAGTGACACCGCTGACTACTCTCTTTAACAAATCATGGGAGGATGGGGTGGTACCCGAGGACTGGAGGAGGGCAGATGTGATTCCTCTTCACAAAAGTAGGAGCAGGACAGAGGCAGGAAACTACAGACCAGTTAGTTTGACCTCAGTGGTAGGGAAAATGATGGAATCACTTCTGAAGGAAAGAATTGTTGAGTACCTAGAGGCCAGTGGGGCACAGGACCCAAGGCAGCATGGATTCACGATGGGAAGGTGGTGTCAGACGAATCTAATAGGTTTCTTTGACTGGGTGACCAAAGTAGTAGACCAGGGAGGGGCTGTGGACATGGCCTACCTAGATTTTAGCAAGGCATTTGATACAGTCCCACACAAAAGTTTAATTCACAAGATAGCCAGCCTTGGAGTGGGTCCCAAGGTGGTAGCCTGGATAAAAAATTGGCTAGACAACAGGACGCAAAGGCATACCTCTCAACTGCCCCTGATTTTCAGGGACGTCACTGATTTTGCCTCAAAATTTTACTCTGTCCCTCCTAAAATGTGTGTTTCCGTGGCTAAACAGTGGAAATTGTAAGCACAAAATAATGTCAAGCATTAAAGTTACAGACTTGTTCTTCCTTAGAAAATGCATTTTGCACTAAGCCCCATATTCTACCAGCTTTCTGGGTGGATATCTCTAATTTTGAAGATGTGTCCCTGATTTTGGTCCTTTGTCCCTGATTTTTTTAAGCCTTGTCCCTGATTTGTGAGGCAGGAGGTTGAGAGGTATGCGCAAAGGGTAGTAGTAAATGGAATACACAGTGAAGAAAGGAGGGTTACTAGTGGGGTACCGCAGGGTTCAGTACTGGGACCGGTCCTTTTTAATGTCTTTATAAGTGACATTGCAGAGGAACTGGAAGGAAAAGTATGTCTCTTTGCAGATGACACAAAGATCTGCAACAGGGTTGATACACAAGATGGAGTGGAAAGGATGAGAAGGGACTTGGCAAGGTTGGAGGAATGGTCAAATGTATGGCAGCTCAGATTCAATGTAAAGAAGTGCAAGGTAATGCACATGGGAAACAAAAACCCAGGGGAAGTGTACACAATGGGGGGTGAGATACTGACAACAGTAAAAATAGAAAGGGACCTGGGGGTAATTATATCAGATGACCTAAAGGTGGGCAAGCAATGTGAGAAGGCAGTAAGGAAGGCAGGGGGGATACTGGGATGCATAGGAAGAGGCATCAATAGTAGAAAACAGGAAGTTGTTATCCCTCTGTACAGACAGTTGGTGAGACCCCATCTGGAGTACTGTGTGCAGTTCTGGAGACCCCATCTCCACAAAGACATAGACAGAGTGGAAGCTGTCCAGAGGAGGGCAACCAAAATGGTGCAGGGTCTGCACCAGAAGACATATGAAGAAAGACTAAAGGAGCTTAATATGAATACCCTAGAGGAAAGGAGGGAGAGAGGGGACATGATAAAAACTTTCAAGTACCTCAAGGGAATTAACAAAGTCCAAGCGGGTAGCATCTTCCAGAAAAAGAGATGTGCAAGAACAAGGGGGCACAATTTGAAGATAGAGGGGGGACGGCTCAGAGGTAATGTGAGGAAGTATTTTTTCACTGAGAGGGTTGTGGATGCATGGAACAGCCTCCCTGAGGAGGTTGTGGAGTCAAGAACAGTGGGGGACTTCAAGAATGCATGGGACAGGCATAAGGCAGTCCTAGTGGGGGGTAGGAGGAAGTAAGCTATTGGTTAACTAGGATTTGCAGCTTATCTGTTAGGTAGGAAAATGGGCAGACTAGGTGGGCCAAGCGGTCCTTATCTGCCGTCAAATTCTATGTTTCTATGTTTCTATGCTGGGATGCATATCTAGGGGGATCAGTAGTAGGAGAGAAGAGGTTATACTGCCCTTGTACAGGTTACTGGTAAGGCCACATCTAGAGTATGGAATTCAGTACTGGTGCCCACACCTCAAAAAGGACATTAACCTGCTGGAGAAGGTCCAGAGGAAGGCTACAAAGATGATAGCTGGAGAGCAGGGAAAGGCATACGAGGAGAGGTTGAGGGCACTGAACATGTACTCAGTGGAAGACAGGAGAGAGAGAGAGAGAGAGAGAGAGAGTGAGGAGGGAACATGATTGGACCTTCAAGTACCTGAAAGAGAAAAATAAGGTTGATAAGGAGAGTCTCTTTAAGCTGAGTGGCAGCCATAACACAACGGGGCACAGTCTTAAGTGGAAGGGTGGGAGGTTTAGGATGGAGGTCAGGAAGCACTTCTTCACAGACAGGGTGGTGGCCACTTGGAATGCACTGCTGGAAGAGGTCATCTCGTTGAAGACAGTGGGCAGCTTTAAGAGAGGCTGGGATAGGCATAGGGGGAAAGTAAGGATCATGGGTAGGGAGGATGGGAGGAGTAGGGAGGGAGAGCAGGGACATTAGCTCAAGCTGTGGACCCTTCAATTCTAGCAGACTTGATAGACCAAATGGCCTTCTACTACTGGCTTCTTCGTATGTTCGCATGTAAAAGAACAAGACTGAGAACAGAGACCCTCACAAGGACAAGTGCAGGAATAGGAACTCCAAGGAAACTCTCTCCTGTAAATTCTTAGGCTGGGAGAAAATAATGCCCCCCCCCCCACCAAAAAAAGGGAATTAAGAGAAAAAAGGTGCAGCATGCCATAAAATAAAAGGCAGTGGACTACACGGGGAGGCTGAACTGGAAGAAAGTAAGCTATTGTTTGAAAAATTAGTTGGCCCACAGAGTGCCGAGTTCTTGCAGCTAGCTCTGTCCCTCGAGGGATCAGAAGAGATAATCCGAGTTCTTGTGGCAAGCTTTGTCCCTTGAGGGATCAGAAGTGACAATTCAACAGCAAAAAATATAGACCCTCTCTCACTAGAGGATGCAAAGGGGGGGAGGCTATTAGAGCCTGTTCAAAGAGGGGCTCTCTCTCTCTCTCTCTCTCTCTCTCTTGGAAAAGCATCTCTCCCCCTTTTTTCTTTTATGGAAGAGAAAAAACAAGGACCAAAAAGGAGGTTCACAAACAACATGTATCGTGCCGGCCCAATGGTGTTGGAGATCGAGGCACTGGTCGCTACACCTCGTGCCACGCCAACGACTCAGGTTCGGGAAAGAGCCCGAACCGCCGGGGGTTGGCAGGGGTGAGAGAGGATCAAGCATCCGGAGAACTGCTCTCCTATCTTGGGGGAGGGAGGTTCTGTGATCCTGCTCATTAACTGCCCTCTGGCAGTGGCTGGAGGGCAGTGTGAGTCTGGAGTAATGTACAGGCATCCTTATGTTGGTGGGGAGGGGGGATGGGAGTAAACGTGAAAAGGGAGCAGGCAGGCTCCATGATGGCCCATTGCGTCCCCTGGCTGCCCCAGCTACCGGATCATGCTCTGTGGAGGGGAGAAAGCCAGCGCCCCTCCCTGGCCCCACCATGGGGAGGGGAGAGGGGGGTAAGCTGCAGGGGACTTGTGGGGGTCGGTCTGAATGGAGTTGTGCAGGCATGGAGGATGAGTCCCTCCGAGGAGAGGACCATAGCTGCATATGCACACACACCTTTTTTTCTGTTTTTTTTTGGGGCACCAAGTGGTGCGTAAGAGAAAAAGGGACAAGTCGCTAAATGGCAGAAATTGCCTTCCTGCCATAAAACCAAGCACCAAAGAAGGGTCCATGAACAACATTTTTCTTTTTTTTTTGGGAGGGGGCCATGAGTGGCACAGAAAGGGAACAAGTCTCCTCGGGAGTTTGCCCCCTGATGCTTATCTCCCTCTTATTTTTTTTAGTAAAAAGGTGGAAGGCAGAAGGAAAGGGAGGAGAAACTACCCAGAAACCTAGCCATTGTGGGGGAGGGTGGGCAGGTAGTAATGATAAATGGTGAAGATATTCTGGATGATCAAGAATTACGGTGAGTACGTAATTTTCATATCTTCCAAGAATCAATCTTCAGCATTCATCACTGGTGGGACAGATTGCCAAGCCACCACTGGATGGTGATGCTAGCAAACCCTGAGGGAAATGGTTGTTCCTCAGCCTCCTGTGGGGTAGACACAGAGAGGTGGGGGCCCCCTGACAGGACTGGTGAGGCCTGAGACTGGTCAGGGTAGGCAGAGGCTCCCCTGGACTGGGAGCAGGAAGACACCCTGCAAGCTCACGCCTGGCCCTGTGGGAGAAGAAATGGACCCTCTGGTACCATGAGGCAATCACCCTGTGCCAGGCCAAGAGTAATAACTGGGATAGACAAAGCCACACCATCCGCCTAAGTCTGGAGGCTACCATGTTGGCATTGTAGGATGCCCTTGCCTGGTGTCTCGCCAGCTCCATACCCTGGGTAGAAAGGCAAATGGCCTGTCTGGTTGCCTTTCAATCAGGCAAGGATGCCAGGAGCTGAACCAGCATCACCCACAGCTGCCTGCTATAGGATGGCTGATGTGCCTGATGTGCAACAATGCACAACATGGCGCATGCCGCTGAGAAAATTCTACAGCCCCAATAATCAAACTCGGCTGAGTCTGACTCCAGGGGACAGTTGCACTCTGGGTATCGATGCCCAGAAGGGGCGCCCAGGAGCTGGATTCCAGAAGTGGAGTGAGGCGTGACTCATGGAGACCACAGGAGTGTGCAGTGCCTACACTGGCAATCCCTTTGGGCTGGAGAAGGGGTAGAGGGACAGACGGATGGAGCCAGACATTCCTCAACGCCTCCGTAAATGGCTGGGGCCACAGAAGCATGGCAGTTGAGTCAGAACAGTACTCCACAAGGAAGGACAGTGTTGAATGTGCTGGACTGTATCCTGAAAAATGGGACAAGTGCAGCTCCTCCGTCATCCCCGAAAGGAAGCGCTGATAACTGGTGTAATCAGCAATGGAGGAGAGGTGGACTTAAGTATCCATTTCCTCTGAGGAGGAAGACGGGGATGAAGAGTAGCTGGACTCAGGGGGTGGAGGTGCTAGAGATTTAGGCCAAAAGATAGCCTGGTCCACTGCCCTCAGATAGGTGGGAAAAGCACATGCTGATGCCCTGAACTGCTCCCAGGTCAGGGGTTCCACAGGACCAGAAATGCCCAGGAGAGGGCATGGAACAGGCAGAGGAGCGGGGGGTTGTGCAGGACCAGGCCAGGTCTTCTGCCAGGATTGTCAGAGCATACAGGTGACCTCACCCGAGGGGAGGGGCTGTACAACTTGCCCACCGGAAAATGCCCAGCCATAGAGGGGTGATCAGGGTTGTGCCCTTGGGGGGGAACCCCCTGGTGGGGAGGTCGGAGTCATACAGGTCCCATAGGGTGACCCCTTTCCCCACCTACCACAGGCACAGATGGTTCCTGAGGGGACAGAATACCTGAGTTGACACTACGACTTCTGCCAGAGCCCCCACTCTGGTCATGGAGCCCGATATCGACCAAGACCGCCTAACCCCAGCCTCACCAGAGAGGGCTCTGGAATAGGCCTAACAGCAGTAGCAGAGTCAGAAACAGGGAGTAAGGGGGAGCTGGCACTGCAGGTGGCACCAGCAGCCACCTTGGCACTGCAAATGGCACCAAAATTGGGCCTGGCACTGCCCAGCTCAGCGCCAGAAGTGGCATCAGATCCCAACTGGGCACCACCATCCCCTCCAGTGCTGGAATCAGCACTGGAGGCATCCCAGGTGCCACAAGCAGTACCATGGGAAGCAGGAAAGGTGGTGCCACAGCTGGTGCCGGAGAGAGAACTCCCAGACTCCATTGATGCCAAAGGCCTAGGGCTAGACTCAGAAGTGTACATGTGTGCTCCAGAGCCAGGAAGCCAGTCAGAATCATCCCAATCATCATGCTCCAGGTCAGAGGACGACATCAGGAAAATCTCCAGTTGACAAACCCCAGGGACCATTCCTCTCCCGGTGCTGCAAATGGCAGCAGGAGGGGATTTGACCATATGGATGGCACCAGCCTTAGTGCCAGGAGCTGAAGCAGCACCAGACCATAGCGGCAAGGGACCCACCGGTGCAGGCCCAGTGTATAACTGTGACTCTGCCACTGGGGATGTCCGGACCCCAGAGGGGGTACCAGACTGGGAGAGGTCCAACTGGCCCCATAGCAGAGGCCAGCTGTCCACATAACCCTACCCCAGGCCTCCTCTCAGCAAAACAAGGACTAACAGAGGTCTCATCTCCCTCGGTACATATAGTGTCAGGGAGGGGCTATGGGGAAGAGCCCCAGGATCTAACTCTGGAATTCCGGGTGCAACACCAGCTTTCAAAGGTGGGGGGGGTCCCATCCCCACCTCATCGCGTGAAGCTTGCGAGTGCGGTGATCCATGCTGAAGCAGGCATTGCAACGATCCATGTCGCAGTCCAGTCCCAGGCAGGTCCAACACCAGTCACAGCGGTCCCAAACTGACATACTTCTTCTCCAGGGGCACTGACTCATGAGGGGAGACTGTTCTTTTTCCAGTCTTCCTATGTCCCGGACAGGACATGACCAAACTTTCAACAGAAAATAACAAAACCAGCAAAAAAAGGATCCGGTGTCATACTAAAAAGACACAAGAAGCAAAAAACAGTGATGGGGTGTCAAATGGGTGTACAACATCGAGTAGCAGTGACGGACAGAACTGTTGTGCATTTTAATGGTGGAACTCTCTGTGAAAAGGAAAGTGAGCCAACGTCAGTTACTGGCCAGTCCACGAGCACCATGTCATACGTCTGCCTTGTGGGCGGTGCCATCCCCGACATCAGCTCCCTCACTCTAAAGATTCTTAAAGGCATATGCTCCTGCGGGGTCCTAGTGCCTCTGGGCTAAGCTCCACCTGTGATGAATGGTGAAGACTGATTCTTGGAAGATTATCAAGATACACATTTTTCTTTTCGTTGTCTTTCATTCCAGACCCAAGATACAAGATTTTGACATTTTTAAAAGTTCCCATTCTTGTGCCCAGCCCACTATGAAATAATAGAATATCTTGATACAATGATGTGCTAGTAACCATCAAAAATATGTAGTAGCATCATCCTAACATATCTACAGTATGAATCTAGCATGTACATTCAACAGGTAACCTCAGTGGAAGAGATTTTCAAAAACTGCGAGTGTGGCCATCTTTTAATGACATGAATCAATTACAAAATTAGTTGTAAAAGTTGTTTTAATGATATCTGAGAAAACTAAAAATATATTGAGCATGACTCTTAGGATGTCAGTAATACAGTTTAGCTAGAAAACTACTATGTACAAATAAATGTTTTGCTGACTAGCAAATACTGCTGCTTTAAGTTCAGTTGTTGCGGTGCAAGCAAATCATAATCCAAAGTAGGTTGTAAGGTGCCTCTAGCAATGGCCAGCCTCACTTCAGCCATTAAACAATGTTTAAGTTTGTAGAGAGTCCCAAGTTTTTGACTGGTCAATTTGCATAGTGTAGAGATGCGAGTTGAGTAGGTCAAACTAGGGTCTAGGAGGACTCCTAGATATTTTAAAGTATGAGAACATTCACTAGGAGTCCCACCAGACCTCTGGACAAGAGTGTTTTGGAGGCCAGTTTTGAGTTTTTTAGTTTTTGACCTGAAGAGCACAGGTTTGGTTTGCACTTAATTTAACCGGATTTTGTTTCTGCTCAGCCAAAGATCTACCCTGTTTACTTCCTCACTAAGGATAGAGGAACTAGTGGAAGGGTTAGAGGACATAGTGTAGATTATAAGGTGGTCAGCATATAATAGAATGTTGCTCTGCTGGTATGAATGTCGTCAAATGTATGGCAGCTTAGATTCAATGCTAAGAAGTGCAAGGTAATGCACCTGGGAAACAAAAACCCAGGGGAAGAGTACACAATGGGGGGTGAGATACTAACAACAACAAAAATGGAAAGGGACCTGGGGGTAGTCATATCAGATGACCTAAAGGTGGGCAAGCAATGTGAGAGGGCAGCAAGGAGGGCTGGGGGGATACTGGGATGCATAGGGAGAGGCATCACCAGTGAAAACAGGAAGTTATTATCCCTCTGTACAGACAGCTGGTGAGACCCCATCTGGAGTACTGTGTGCAGTTCTGGAGACCCAATCTCCCAAAGACATAGACAGGATGGAAGCTGTCCAGAGGAGGGCAACTAAAATGGTGCAGGGTCTGCACGGAAGACATATGAAGAGAGACGAAGGAGCTAATATGTATAGCCTCGAGGAAAGGAGGGAGAGGGGGGACATGATAGAAACATTCAAGTACCTCAAGGGAATCAACAAAGTCCAAGAGGGTAGCATCTTTCAAAAAAAGAGGTGTGCAAGAACAAGAGGGCACAATTTGAAAATACAGGGGGGGGGCAGCTCAGAGGTAATTTAAGGAAGTATTTTTTCACAGAGAGGGTTGTGGATGCATGGAACGGCCTTCCGGAGGAGGTTGTGGAGTCAAAATCAGTGGTGGAATTCAAGCATGCATGGGACAGTCATAAGGCAATTCTAGGGAGTGGGGGTAGGAAGAAGTAGGCTACTGGTTAACTAGGATCTGCAGCTTATCCAGTAGGTAGGGAAATGGGCAGACTGGGTGGGCCAAGCGGTCCTTATCTGCCATCAAATTCTATGTTTCTATGTTTCTATGAAGAGGGTAGGGAATTAATAAAAAGTGAGAATAGCAAGGGACCAAAGATTGATTCCTGCAGGATATCCATGGAGACATTAAGTGATTTTGATAAAATGATCTCAGTCTTGACCTGCTGACTTCTCCCAGTCAAATAGTTAGTCAGTCACCCAAGAGAGGAGGGGGAATATATAGTGCCAAAATCCACTGAGTTAGTATTGCATGATCCATCAGTTGGAAAGCCTTGATGAGGTCCACAAACACTGCTTCTTTTAACAGGCTATTGTCTATTGCTCTGCAAACATCATCAGTGTAGCAGACTAATGAGTACTGGTGCTATGTCCTGGTCTATAAAAATGCTACTGATGAGCAAGTAGGTTATGTAATAGATAACCCACTCTAAGGTGTGTCATTGTGCTCTGATATATGCATGCCTTGCTGTGCGTTATGCACGAGGACGCAGGCCAAATGCGTCAACCACCCAAGGTGTGCATATATCAGAGCGCGACCACACACCCTAGAGTGGGTTATTTATCTTATAAAATGGCAAAACTTTTTGGAGGGGAGTGAAAGTGCAGGTGTGCAGTCGCACGCTGATATACGAACGGTCATGTGATGTGTTTCAACCAATCAGCAGACATAATTTTTCCTACCCATTTTATAAATTTAAGTAGATGAGTGGTTTATTGTTTGGAGACAATATTTCAAGCAGTTTGCTTGGTGGGGGGGGTTATTGAGATTGGATGGCAGTTAGCTGTGGAAGAAGAGCTAACTCCCCTTTAAAAACATGCACAACCTTGGCCATTTTCCAGATACCGGGCTCTCTTTGGGTGATGAGGGAGAGACTGAAAATTCTGTTAATGGACCAGGCTATGATACTAGCAGCTACCTTTAGGAACTTGGGTTCAAGCACATCACTACCCCCTTTTGTTGGAGGACAGCCTGGCCAGCAAGTTGTAGGTTTCTTTTATGATGACAGTCCTCATGTAGAAGGGTGGTGATACCAGTGAGTGATCTGCTTTGAGCACTGTGTTATTGGTAATGGGGAAACAACTGGAGAGGAACTGTTGGAATCAGAATTGGTCAGTTAAGCTGGTACTGAAAGTCTCTGCTATAAACACAGGATCACTAAGTGTTTTGCTGTTCACATTGATTTTGTCTATGGGGTGGTTCTGGCCAGGTTTGGCCATGTAGTTGATAGTGTGTAAGAATTTCCAGGAGTTACCTGTGCTAGTCATTTGCTGCTCTTTTAGCTAGGTAGCCTTATACTGTAGGTCTTGACTAGGGATGGACGAACTGGCTCTGCCGCACTTCCAAACCTCCCCTGATCGAGCCAATTTGGCTCTGTTCGAGAATACCAAGCTTTTTCATGGCTTGACCCGAGCTGCCAAGTTGGCCCAATTCAGAAGTGCGGTCGGTCTGGAAATAACACTCTCACCACCAGCACTGCATACAAGTCATGAAACAAGGTCAAGCAGGGAGCAGAAATTTTAAAAAAAGCACGTTTTTTTTTTTCGATATCTAACAAATACTCCCGAGTTCCTGAACCGTCACGTGACCAACAAAGGCAAACACTCCTGATACTGGGGCACTGAAGGGAGACAACTAATGAGGGCAGTTGTTCTGTGATTGACTCATGTTCTAGCCAGTTCTGTGAGTTAGCCACCACAGGACATTCCATAGGAAACATTGTATCAAGCTCATTTGAGGCTTTGCATTGAAAGGAGACAGTTCTGTGTGTGTGTGTGTGTGTGTGTGTGTGTGTGTGTGCGTGCGTGCGTGCGTGCGTGCATGTGTGTGTGTGTGTATAAAGAGACCCCCCCCAAAAAAATACCAAAAATGAAACAACATTTTTCATTTTCTTTCCTTAGAATGAGAGAGAGAGGGGGAGGAGAGAGACCAACGAATTCAACAACAGAAAACAGCAGAGTGCAGACGTTGCAGCAGGGCACACAAAAACATGTCATTAGAGAGGAGAGAGAGAGAGAGAGAGAATAACGAATTCAACAGCAGACAATAGATGAGTGCAGACATCAGCAGAGTGCAGATGTTTTCTTTTCTTAGTTTTAGAAAAAGTAAATGAAACAAAAGGAATTTTTGGGTACTACAAATAGCATGGCCAGCAGTCTGCAGCGCCGTGAGGCAGGTGCAGTTCTCATGTGGATCCGGTCAAAAGCACATGGGAATAAGAGCGTGATAATAACCACAGGAAGAAAATAACATATGTGAAAACAGCTATAGGGCATTTATAGCACAAACATAGCACCGCTATACCTGTAGCTGTTTTCAGTCAGGCTGCCCACTATGTTTGCAAGTGTGTTCTGCCTCAGGGTGCTGGCAGTGTGGTGTAACGGTTAAAGTGATAGGATGTAAATGACTGCAATGTCTGGCTGTCCTGGGTTCATGTCTTCCTCTAGCCATTTTTTTTGTTTTGGTCATGATCGCCCCCAACTAAGTCCCCCGATGCACTGGTGTGGTGGTTTGTGCAGTGTGTGTGTATATATATATATATATATATATATATATATATATATATATAGGGGGGGTGAAGGTTAACATAGAGGCAGATCTGGAACACAGATCTGCCTCTGTCTAACTCCCCAGTTGTGTGCTTCATGGAAATGCACCCCATGGCCACCCCCCACTTGCCTGTCCATGAGTCACATTTGTCCTGTGTTGTGTTGGAAGTGGTTAGTGCTGTTTCTGACTTCCCTGTTTTTATATGTTGCTGTTTTCAATCCAGCTGTTTAGTCTGAGTGGCTTTTGATGGTGCTCTTTTCCATTAGCTCTTCTGACCTAGACCCGTTCTCATGAAATCATCCAGCAACAAAAATATATATATGTGGTAGAGTTTCAGTCTGTTTTTCTTTCAAAGTCAGCAAAAAAGTAAAAAAAAAATTAGTGTACAGAATCCAACAACTTAATTATTTTTCTTTTTGAAAAATATATGTTTGTAAAAAAGAAAATATTAAGAAGAGGACTAGAGTCAGACAGGACAGTTGGAGTCTGTCTGAAGTTCACAGTGCCCTGAGGGGAGGTGGCTTAGAGTGCCATACAGATTTAGATGGGGGGGATGTCATCCATGTGTCAGACTGTGTTGCCCATCTCTGTGCCTGGACTACTACTAGGTGACCACGGTAATTCTCTTTCTTTTTGAAAAATATATTTTGTAAAAAAAAATATTAAGAAGGGGAGCAGACAGGACAGGAGAACTCTATCTGAAGGTTATCATAGTGCCTCACTAATTTTAATGGGGGGGGGTTAATAGTGCCATACAGATTTCAAAGGGGGTGTCACCCCACATATCAGATAACCATCTCTGTGCCTGAACTACTACTAGGTCATAGTGCCATAGACTCTGTGTTGCCCATCTCTGTGCCTAAGACTACTAGGTTATACTGCTGTAGACTCTGTGTTGCCCATCTCTGTGCCTATGACTACTAGGTTAAACTGCTGTAGACTCTGTGTTGCCCATCTCTGTGCCTAAACTACTACAACTAGGTTATACTGCTGTAGACTCTATGATGCCCATCTCTGTGCCTAACACTACTAGGTCATAGTGCCACAGACTCTGTGTTGCCCATCTCTGTGACTGAACTACTACTAGGTCATAGTGCAGTAGACTCTGTGCTGCCCATCTCTGTGCCTAAACTACTAGGTCATAGTGCCACAGACTCTGTTGCCCACCTCTGTGCCTAAACTACTACTAGGTCATAGTGCCATAGACTCTGTGTTGCCCATCTCTGTGCCTAACACTACTACTAGGTTATACTGCTGTAGATTCTGTGTTGCCCATCTCTGTGCCTAACACTACTAGGTCATAGTGCTACAGACTCTGTGTTGCCCATTTCTGTTCCTGAACTACTAGTAGGTCACAGTGCCACAGACTCTGTGTTGCCCATCTCTGTGCCTGAACTACTACTAGGTCACAGTGCCGTAAACTCTGTGTTGCCCATCTCTATGACTGAACTATTACTAGGTCATAGTGCAGTAGACTTTGTGTTGCCCATCTCTGTGCCTAACACTACTAGGTCATAGTGCCACAGACTCTGTGTTGCCCATCTCTGTTCCTGAACTACTACTAGGTCATAGTGCCACAGACTCTGTGCTGCCCATCTCTGTGCCTAACACTACTAGGTCATTGTGCCATAGACTCTGTTGCCCATCTCTGTGCCTAAACTACTAGGTCATAGTGCCACAGACTCTGTGTTGCCCATCTCTGTTCCTGAACTACTACTAGGTCATAGTGCAGTAGACTCTGTGCTGCCCATCTCTGTGCCTAAACTACTAGGTCATAGTGCCATCGACTCTGTGTTGCCCATCTCTGTGCCTAAACTACTAGGTCATAGTGCAGTAGACTCTGTGTTGCCCATCTCTGTGCCTAACACTACTAGGTCATAGTGCCACAGACTCTGTGTTGCCCATCTCTGTGCCTGAACTACTACTAGGTCATAGTGCAGTAGACTCTGTGCTACCCTTCTCTGTGCCTAACACTACTAGCTCATAGTGCCACAGACTCTGTGTTGCCCATCTCTGTTCCTGAACTACTACTAGGTCATAGTGCCACAGACTCTGTGCTGCCCATCTCTGTGCCTAACACTACTAGGTCATAGTGCCATAGACTCTGTGCTGCTGCATAACACTACTAGGTCATAGTGCAGTAGACTCTGTTTTGCCCATCTCTGTGCCTGAGCTGCTACTAGGTCATAATGCTGCAGATTCTATGATGCCCATCTCTATGACTAACACTACTAGGTCAGTGTCGTAGACTCTGTGTTGCCCATCTCTGTGCCTGAACTACTACTAGGTCATAGTGCAGTAGACTCTGTGCTGCCCATCTCTGTGCCTAACACTACTAGGTCATAGTGCCATAGACTCTGTGTTGCCCATCTCTGTTCCTGAACTACTACTAGGTCATAGTGCCACAGACTCTGTGTTGCCCATCTCTGTGACTGAACTATTACTAGGTCATAGTGCAGTAGACTCTGTGCTGCCCATCTCTGTGCCTAAACTACTAGGTCATAGTGCCATAGACTCTGTGTTGCCCATCTCTGTGCCTAAACTACTAGGTCATAGTGCAGTAGACTCTGTGTTGCCCATCTCTGTGCCTAACACTACTAGGTTATAGTGCCACAGACTCTGTGTTGCCCATCTCTGTGCCTGAACCACTACTAGGTCATAGTGCTACAGTCTCTATGATGCCCATCTCTATGTCTAACACTACTAGGTCACAGTGTTGTAGACTCTGTGTTGCCCATCTCTGTTCCTGAACTACTACTAGGTCACAGTGCAACAGACTCTGTGTTACTGCATAACACTACTAGGTCATAGTGCTGTAAACTCTGCGCTGCCCATCTCTGTGACTGAACTACTACTATGTTATACTGCTGTAGACTCTGTGTTGCCCATCTCTGTTCCTGAACTACTGCTAGGTCATAGTGCAACAGACTCTGTGTTGCCCATCTCTATGACGGAACTACTACTAGGTTATAGTGCCACAGACTCTGTGTTGCCCAGCTCTGTGACGGAACTACTTCTAGGTCATAGTGCCACAGACTCTGTGTTGCCCAGCTCTGTGACAGAACTACTACTACTAGGTCATCGTGCAGTAGATTCTGTGTTGCCCATCTCTGTGCCTCAATTACTACTAGGTCATAGTGCTGTAGAGTCTGTGTTGCCCATCTCTGTGCCTCAACTACTACTAGGTCATACTGCCATACAGATTTTCAAAGGGGGGGGTCATGTCTCAGACTCTGTGTTGCCCATCTCTGTGACTAAATTACTACCATGTTATAGTGCCTCACGTATGTTGGGGGGGGGGGTGTCACATCTCAGACTCTGTGTTGCCCATCCCTGCATACAAACTAATATTACAAATTAAGTAATTAAGTTTGATTCCAAAAAGTGGATTCAGAATCACAGTCTGTTATTGAAATGGAACATGTGGTCAAGACCTGCAGTGTGGCTGAAATTGGTACAAGCAACAATAAACATATTTCCCGAAAACAAATTCAGAAAAGAAAGGGAAGTTCACTGCTGAAGATATAATTAATACAATTGATAATAATGAAGCAACACAACCAGAAAAAGATGAAGCAACACAACCAGAAAAAGAAAAGAATTTTGGTAAATCCTCTGATCAAAGTAGTACAGCACTGCACTGTCAGCATTGCCAGAAAAGTCAGATAAAAGTAAAACATAAATACAGGTAGCCAAAACATTTAGAGCTAGAAAGTCAATGATTAAGGAAAAAGGCTCTATCTAGTACCGCTAGACGTGGCACTCCACGATATGCCACTCAAGCATAGTGATCTCCTTCATCAGAAAGTGGTGCCTCTGATGAAGAAGAGGTTGTAAAAGTTATGCTCTTCCAAAGGTTATGAATCAGAATGTGACACCAGTGAAGAAGAGGATGCCACCTGGGTTCCCCCACCCAAAAAGAAAAAACACATACAGCAAGCACCACCACTAGCCACAGCCAGTAGCAGAAAAAAAAATTAGTAATCATGGTAGCTCTTCTGGCTACAGCCACAGTGTACATGAATTAGGACCAGAAACAACTGCCACCACAATTGCTTCAGTTCCTGGCATGACGACAAAACGTTCCGCCTCAGTTGTGTGGAGATATTTTCATATAAGTCCCAAAAATTAATGTTTTTCTGTCTGCACCTTTTGTCGTCGGGAAGTTAGCAGGGGAAAGTGAGGGGCCAGTTCAGGACAACATCAATCAATCAATCTTTTTTTAGCCAGGTGAAACATCGTTGAGAAGAACTCATTTACAAGATGGACCTGGTAAACATTACATATGAGACAGAGTAACATTGGAGTATTCAATAATACATCCTCATAGAGTAGATATATCAAACATTTACAACATAACAGTTGGGTGTTTATACAAAATGGTAAGGAAACATACAGATGTGTTGAGGCAAAGTACAAAAATAAAAATAAAACGAATATTATAGACATTATATTGGCTAGACTGGCAGAGCTAACACAAATTGGTTTAGAGAAAAACACAATTCACAAAGTACTCAAGAGTTCTAATAGCTAGCTGTACCAGTCCATTCTGATAGTGTTAAAACTGACTGACGGATGCCAGGTCAGTGCCAGTAGGTCAAGGGTCTGCACGGAGGAGAGGTAAACTCTGAAGGGTGAAAAAACAGAACTAGATGAAGGAGTAAGAGTCCAGGGCAATGGCTATCTGAGGTATTGTAAATGTGTGAGCCAGAAGACGTAGGTATGCTGGGTCACTTATGAGGGAAGTAAGAGCCAGGGAAAAGACATGAGAAGTGATAACATAAGGGTTTTATGAAGCACACTTGTAAATTTCTGTAGCCATCTTGACCAGTGGACAGTTTGGGAAGCACCCTTATAATTTCCTGTATCACTCTTGTCTAGTAGACATAGGTAGGGGAAAGAGGAAGGGGTGCTAGCATAGGGGTTTTCACTAAAAAGGCATTTGCAAAGAGCACGTCCACCCATTCGGCTGGGCAGCAGTCCTGAGCAAAGGAAAAATATCAGTAATGAAAATAATCCTATAGACAATAATAATGGTGAAGAGATTGAGAGGCAGGGCAGAAAAAAAAATGTTTGACTCATTGACAAAAGTATCTAGACAAGCTACAGCTTTGCCACTGCAAACCCATGTTTTTTGCCTTCTGCACAAACTAAACAGCAGACCATTACTGCAATGCTTGAACGAAAAAACTGCCTACAGTAGATCACATCAAGTCACATTAAAAATTCATCAGTTAATAGCTGAATTTATTGCCAAGGACCTGCAACTATTTTATGTGGTGGAGAATGATGGTTTTAGAGCCCTTATAAATATTTTGCTCCACATTACAACATAGCAAATCGTAAATATTTTGCAGCTGTGGCTGTTCCCAAAATGTACGAATACATCCAAAGTAAAATAAAATTGGCTTTTCAAGAGCATGACTATGGTTCTGTGCACCTGACCACAGACATGGGGATGAGTTCTTAAACCATTGATGATATGTGTATCACAGCACACTGGGTGTCACGATTGTCTTCAAACACCACCACAAGCAGCAGTGTACAGGAAGAAAGACAAAGAATGGCAGCTCTTTGTGTTTGCATGGTTGGTAAGCATCACATCACTGACAATATTTTGGAAGAGTTGTGTGACAAAATTTCTGAGTGGTTAGAGCCCCTGGGACTTAACACTGAATTTATGGTTTCAAACAATGCCACTAATATTGTTAGTGCATTGAAACATGATGGTTTTACTCACATTCCATGCTTTGCTCACTCATTAAATCTGTTAGTACAAGCTTTTCTTTTTAGTGACAACAGTATAGTAACACTAGTATGCGCTGCAAAGAAAATCTGTGGCTATTTCAGTCACTCTGTAAAATCATGTGGTATCTTGACTGACCTCCAAAAAAAGGCATGCCAATATAGCAACTAAAACTAGATGTTCCGACAAGATGGAACTTAATGTTTTACATGTGTGAGAAACTTCACACACAAAAGAAGGCAGTCCATGAATATAGCATTGAGCACAACACAGCAGATGATGATGAGCTGAATTCATTCCAGGGGGGCCTCATGGAGCATCTTACATTGCTCTTGACTCCCTTTGAGGAAGCAACTCGACAGATCAGTGAAGAGAATGCCACTCTAAGCCCGGTTATTCCCAACATAAATTTACTAAACAAGGAACTTAGGGGTTGTGTAGAGGTTTTGACCAAAAAGGAGATAAATCTGGTGTATCCCTTACAGAGAGACTAGGTCCTGTAAACTACGGGGAAAACTAAGGTCAGAAATTGTACCTGGCACTCTGAATTGAACTAAAAAAGTGGTTTTAAACACTTTTCTGACCAGGAAATAACCATGACCTCTGGGAGTACTTCTGGGGCATTTTTGCCTATTAATACAGAGCCCTGCGGCAAGCTCAAGACCAAAAGTGTACAGAAACTGCTGCTGCTAACTTTTAATGTTATGATATACCTTGTTTGCATGACATAACTGTGTTGTTTGTGATACTATTTTAGCATACACTCGCCAACGCGAGTCTTAGACATCCTAGGAGCCCTGTTACCATAGCAACAGGCAGAGGAGCTGTACCCTCGTTGCACAGCTCGTAGTAAACCACTTCAAATCACTGGGTCCTGTAAACTAAGGGGAAAACTAAGATCAGAAATTGTACCTGGCACTCTGAATTGAACTAAAAATGTGGTTTTAATCACTTTTCTGACCAGGAAATCACCACGACCTCTGGGAGCACTTCTGGGGCATTTTTGCCTATTAATACAGAGCCCTGCGGTGAGCAGGGTGAGCCCGAGCAGGGCAAGCATGCATTGGCGTGCGCAAAGACTCGCGCGTCAGCACGTGTTAGGAGTGTTTGGAAAGTTTATAAGGAAGTACTTTAAAAGGAATCTGCATCATATAGGGAAGGTAATATTAGAAGTATACATTGCTTAATATCCATGTGCGGCATTTTCAGCATCTAGAATTGTGTACTCGCTACCAAACCGGACGAGCATTGTATAAGTATAAATCCATAAATTGTGACTGAAGGGTTATAACTATAAGAACATGGCAAATGCTATGATATTACATGAAGAAGAAAACCTTATAAAATGTATAAATTGTTTAATGTACTTAATTACACAGGAAGCCCCAACAGAACCCTTCAAATGTGCAAAATGTATACATAATGCCAATTTAATTAATGAATTAAATGTATTCACGGACAGGTTAATACACCTGGAAACAGGCCAAATAAATATGGCAGACAGATTAGGCACCAAACTAGACACAAGGAACAAAGAGAATTTGTCTCCATTATCCTTGACTCCACCTCTACATAATTCAGTTAGTATCTTAACTAACCCTGAATACCCTGTTCCTTGCACATTAGAGCTAATTGAACCAGAACTTAATAACAAGAAAAATAATACAAGAATTAGAGAGGAGAAGACATCACAAGATGGGGATGAAGAGTGGTACAATATACAATACACCAAACCAGCAAAAAAGGGAAGGCATGCAACAACGTTTGACATCCCCCCTTACAAATAGATTTTCCATATTACAAACATTAGATACCAACCTAGAAAAGAACCCAATACTTCAACCAGTGGTAGATGGTACCTCTGAATTTCTTACCCCTTTAGACAAAGATATTGGCAAAAGACCTACTATCACAGTGAATTATGTAAATCACTGTGATGTCGGTAACCTTGTTAATACGGAACCTGACAATAATACTCAGTTATACCATAGGAACCTATTGATAATAGGGGATTCCATGATCAAAAAACTGGACAGGCCCATTTGTAATCCGGACAAATCACATCATACTTTATCAGCTTTTAGTGGGGCTAAAATTGCTGATTTAACATATATGTGTAAAACAATGGTCCATGGACTAGGTCCTAACCCCCTTGTCCTGACACACGTGGGTACAAATAATATGTTCAGAGATTCCTTAGAGGAAATTAAAAAAGATATGGTGGCCTTAACTAACACATTAACTAACTTGGGATATGAAGTTATGATTTCTGAGGTACTGCCCATTCCTAAAGCCACACCACAAATCAACCAAAAAGTTCATAAATTTAATAACTGGTTGAGAACCTGGACATTAAAGCAAGACATTCACTGCCTGACTCACTGGGAAGACTTTTACCTCCATGATGACCTATTCTGCTATGATGGATTGCATCTAAGCAAAAAAGGAAATGATTTACTTGGGCAACATCTTACCCGCTATCTTGACAAACATTTAAACTAGTACAGGGGGGAAGTGTGAGCTTCTTGGTGACATTTATCTAAAACAGCCTAGAACCACAATTCTAGTTCTCTTAACTAGAACTGCATTATCCAATAATACTCAACTCTCACATAAGAAAAAGAGTGACATAAAAGTACTGTTACTTAATGCTAGAAGCCTGTCACACAAAATTGAAGAATTAAGATATATAATGCACAAAGAAAATATTTCCATCTGTGGGGTCACCGAAACATGGTTCCATGATGACAGCTGGAATGTTGATATACCAGGGTTTAATAAGATAATTAAGAACAGGAAAGATAAACAAGGAGGAGGGATTGTACTATATATTTCTGAAGATTACTCATTTCACTGTAATTATACCAACATGCAGACGGACACTGATAGTGAAATAATATGGGCAGAGATTCTCTTACCATCATTAAAAGTATGTATTGGTTTGGCCTATAGATCCCCTAATCTGAACAAGGAACAGAATACTGACTTTCTAAAATTGATTAACAGTTTTGAGCCAAAAACAAACTATATATTAATGGGTGACTTTAACCTTCCTAATATTGATTGCATAAAACATACTTGGAAGGGTAATGTTGAGAAAGACTTTCTTGATATAACAATTAATCAAAACTTAGAACAAATAATACAGCATGGTACAAGAAACAATAATATCATTGATATTGTACTGACCAACATACGGACTTTAGTATATGATTCTAGAATATTAGAACCACTTGGAAACAGTGACCATAATATGATCCTATTCCATATACAGTCTAGAGTTATAGATACTAAAGGGAATACCATAACTAAGGACTACACAAGAGCTAATTATATTAAAATAAAACAATATTTGAATTCATGGGATTGGAACTCAGAATGGGTGGGCCTCAACGTACACCAAGTTTGGAACTGTATACTGTCCAAAATTAATCATTGCTTAGATACCTGGGTACCAAACAGAAAAAAATACAACAAGGGATACAGAAATCCAGTATGGTGGAACAATAAAATTAAGAGATTGATTGTTAAAAAACTAAGAAGTTATAAGAAATATAAAACTCAACCATCCAAAGAAAAATGGCAACAGTACAAAAAATGTGCAAATAAAGTAAAATTGGAAATAGGGAAAGCAAAAAAAAAAAAAATGGAAAATAAACTGGCAACTGAAACATTAGATGACAGGAAAAAATTCTATAATTATGTTGGCTCTTTAAGAGGATCTAAAGTAACAACAGGCCCATTACTAACAGATTCAGGTATTATAGAAAATGAAACTCAAATAGCAGAAGAATTTAATAAAGATTTCCACAAGATATTTTCTAACAAGGAACATTTTAGCAATTCAATCATAAACTAACCAAGTTACTGTTGAACCTATTACAGACGAAGAAGCCCTTAAAGAATTACAGAATTTAAAAGTTACCTCATCAGCAGGACCAGATGGAATACATCCCAACTTCTTAAAAGAAATTGCTTTTCAAATTTCTGGACCACTTAGAAAATTATTTAATTTATCCCTTGAGTCAGGAGAAAGCGTCCTAGCATGGAAGGAAGCAGTGGTAATACCAATCTATAAAGCAGGTGTTAAATCTGCAGTATCTATCGGCCTATAAGCTTGACCTCTGTCATTGGGAAAATCCTAGAAAGATTCTACATAGAATGGAAGAACATATCAATCATAATAATCTACACGACAGAACACAGCATGGATTTAGAAAGGGGAGGTCATGCTTAACAAACCAACTTAATTTCTTTGACAATGTTAGTGCGGCATTGGACAAGGGACTACCTGTGGACGTCGTATACTTGGACCTGGCCAAAGCATTTGACAGGGTTTCTCATAAAATTCTGCTTGAACACTTAGCTAAACTAAAATTTCCATACATACTGATCAAATGAATTGATTCACGGTTACATAATCGTAGACAACGAACATCAGTTAAAGGAGCCATGTCCTCATGGGTGGATGCTACAAGTGGGGTACCTCAGGGCTCTGTATTGGGCCCTGTTCTAGTCAACATCGTGATAACCTCAATGCAGACAGTGGACAATATCTGGATATCGAAATATGTGAAATATGCAGACGGCTGCAAAGTAGGCTGCATCGTTAACACTATCGAGGCAACCAGCTTACTGCAAGAAGAATTAGAACATTTAGAAACCCGGGCAAGAAATAATTAAATTAAATTTAATGAGTAAAAGTGCAAAGTAATGCACTTAGGCTATAACAATTTAAAAAACAACTACATACTAAACAGCGTAAAACCTCAAGTAACGGAAAATGAAAAAGATATAGGGATACATATAGATAATGAGCTAAATTTTGAGAATAATATAACTTTCAAAGTGAAGAAATGTCAGAGAATCATGGGTTGCATCTGGAAAAATATCAAAAGCAGACAACCGCAGGTTATCCTTCCACTATACACTTGTCTGGTAAGATCTCACTTGGATTACTGTGCCTCATTCTGTGCACCCTTAACAATTGGAGGTAAAAAACAACTAGAAGGGGCTCAAAGGAGAATGACCAAAAAAATTCATGGTATGATTAATAAACCCTATGGGGACAGATTGAGATCACTTGGCCTATTTTCCATACAATATAGACAACTTAGGGAAGACCTTTATTTGCTCTATAAAGCCTTCAATGACCCAGGACTCCTAGAAAATCTACGTATTGAAAGGAAACAATGTACATCACATACAAGATCTCATAACATGAAATTAAAAGGAGTACACTGTTGAACAAAAAAAAGACACCAATGGTTCATGCAGAGAATAATTAACTAATGGAATACATTGCCAGCCTCAATTGTAGAGAGCAAAACTATGGATATATTCAAGGGCACACTAGACAAATTTATGGGTAATATAAAATTTGAATGCATAGATAATTAAAACCACCCTTGGGTGGCAAGTTTAACAATAGGCTATGCCTCCTGAACTTGTAAGAAACTATGAAACTATGAAACAGCAATTCCAAAATTGCAGAAGACTTCACAATATCATGACAGACACAAATTGTCTTCCTTTAACTCTTCTTGAGCACTGGTTTAAGTTGCAACAGCGGCCTCCTTCAGAGCTTGGTGACTCTTATGTCAAATACAAAAGCATGCTGATTTCAGCAACTGCACAGGAAAAGGAAGGACCTGTATTTGACAATATAAGTGACTCACATGATGTGGATGCTGCATCTGATGATGCAACATCTATTGGTTGTGACAGCAATAATTTCATAATAAAATGACATGTCATTCTGAAAAGCACAGAGATGACTATCACACTTTTTGGTCAAAACTCATGAAACTGATAATTTAGATGTGTCTGTTGTGGAGCTGCCATCTTTGTCTAATATGTGGATGCCTATTTACGAGAACCACATTAATATTACTGATGACCCTTTTGAGTAATGGCTGGAAAAGAAAATAATCTGTCCTGCGCAATCTGCCTTTCCTATTAAGTTTCTTAGTTGCCCTCCCACTAGTGTTTACTGTTAGTATATATTTAGCATGGTACCACATGAAAATAGTGAAGCAATATGGGTGAGTAAATAAGAGCGAGTGAAAAATAGCGAATGCGTTTTGGGCGACATGATTTTTGAAGCGAGTGGTTATCTGAGCGAGATACTAGTAGAAGAAAGGAATGTAGTTCACCGGCTCTGTTGTGTGGTGAATAGTGAAATATGCTGCTGTGGGGTGAGCTATTGAGCTGCCACTGTGGCATAGTGGTTAGAGCCGCTGGCTGTGTGCATGGTAGGTGTCCTCAACCTGGGTTCTGGGCTGGGTGTTTATGTTTTTCTTTTTCTTTTTTTTTGCAAGATGTACTCTGCTGTGGTTCTCATGTCTCTCCCCCACCCAGTTTCTTATCCCCCCGGATCTTGAATTTGTAGTTGCCCCTTCTCCTGGCTTGCTCTCCCTTTCTGAGTTGCTTCCCCCAGTGTATTGCTCCCCTCCCAGGTTTCCCCCTGTTCCCTGACATGTGTCCCACCTGAAGATGATTATTTATGTTTAGGGAGTGTGGCAGGCAGAAAAAGTCAGTGCAGCAGTATTGTCGCGATTTGTGATGATTGCTGTTTTTTGCAGTCTCCATATGTGTAGGCGTTATTTTGCAATCACTGTTTTTGCTGTAGCTGGATTTTTTTTCACTATTCACATAGAACCCTAAAAATCAATCTCAAGAAATGCTCTTACCAGTTCAGTGAACAGTGGCAGGAACATAAAAGCAATGATAACGAACAGCTGCAACAGGTGTCTCCTAATAAGGGTGCTTCCCTGGTGGTGTTTAAAGATGATGGTGATGATATTATTTAATTTAATGATTTATATCTTTGAAGTCAGAGGACAAAGATCAGCAACCATAACTGAAAGATCAAGTAAAAAAATGTTTTCTTGTGTGGTTATGGTGTTTATTACATCATATGTATTGCTATACATGCTTTTCACATTCAATTTGGGAACCCAGGTGGAGTGTAATTTGTGTATTCCAGGCACTTATATGCTGGATGTCTGGGGTGGAGGGCAGGACTAAGAGGGCAACACAAAGAAAAAAAACCTATGCGCACGCACGGCCACCATGAGTGCTGGCCACAGTGGTCCTCAGGTCCTGCACCGAGTGGCTCAGCGCTGGCTTGATGATGGGGGGGAGAGGACTGGGGACTGGCAGGTGGGCTTCATGGTAGGAGTAGGTAGCAGTCAGGCCCAAACAGCTCTATAAAAAAATATATTTTTATATCATAGTTGACTGGGCACGGCCACCATGAGTGCTCTATTTAAAAAAAAAATTACCATAATTGACTGCAATTATTAGTTGTGAAAGCTTGTAGAATATATTCAAAAACTGCAATGTTTGGGGGGGGGGGCAAGGTCAACCAGATAAAAAGTAAGTTAGAAAACACAAGTGATAAAAAATAATCGGCCAGTCAGGTAGGAGTGTGTGGGATGGTTTGGGGCCCATTATTTTATTTATTTATTTATTTATTGAAATCTCGGGAATACAACCTTTGAGCTACAAGTTCCTTTAAAAGGTTCCACTTTGGGGAAAATGTGAACGTACAATAGGAACAAACAGAGTTGCTGGTACATCAAACAAGTGACAACAGTAAATGAATGACAAACTACATGGTATAGGTTTGTGACTCAGATAGATAGATAGCTAAATAGATAGATAGATAGGTAGATAGACAGACAGACAGGCAGACAGATAGCTAGATAGATAGATCTTTTATTTATATAGCACCCATCTCCGAAGACTCTGGGCGCTGTACAATATAAGCACATATATCATACAAAAACATTTTAAAAATACAATAAACGTAAAACAAAAATGACATACAAAATACAATTGAAAGCAGCAGCTAAACTAACCTTTATAAAGATACTCTTATTTTAAAACACCTTCAATTAAAGGCTTGATTGAATAAATATGTCTTGAGGCCCTTCTTAAAGGCTTCCACGAGGGGGCCTCCCTAAGATCACCAGGCAGGGAGTTCCACAGGGTAGGCGCAGCTGCCACAAATGTTCTATCACCTGAATGCTGCAGCCTGACCTTGGAAACTCCAAGGAGGCCACCCACGGCAGAACGGAGATCCCGGGTCTGGCGGTGAGGCACAAGGAGCTCTTGCAGATAGACTGGGCCCCTCTTGTGCAGGGTCTTATAGGTCAACAGCCCTATCTTGAAGACAACCCTCCACCGGACCAGCAGCCAGTGCAGTTCGCAGACCACCGGGGTGATATGTTCACATCTTTTCACCCCCATTAATAATCTCGCTGCTGCATTCTGCACCAGCTGCAGTCTGCGGAGGCTGCCTCCAGATATCCCTAGGTACAGGGCATTGCAGCAGTCCAACCTGAAAGTGACAAAAGCATGTACCAGTGTGGGCAGGTCATCAGACAGGATCAGGGCATGAATTTGGGCAATATTCCTGAGATGATAAAACCCACTTCTCACCACGGCTGACACCTGTACATCAAGTGTCAGACCACCATCCAGGATTACTCCCAAATTCTTCACCTGCCTAGAGTGGGCTAAAGGCACACCACCCAGCACAAGGTCAGGGAGTAATGTCATGCCCCCCCTCCACCATGACGACCCAGCTCTACCACCAGTATCTCAGTCTTGTCTGGGTTAAGTTTAAGCCAATTATGAATCATCCACATCTGGATTTCCTCAAGGCAGCTGTTGAATACAGAGTCTGACACCTGGCTATTGGGAGCACAGGACAGGTACAGCTGGGTATCATCTGCATAGCAGTGAAAACCCAGCCTGTACCACCTGATAATGTCCCCCAGTGGCAGCATATACACTGTGAACAACAGAGGCAACAAGACCGACCCCTGCAGAACACCACAGCACAGAGGCTTCAGATTTGATGAGAAAATTCCCATGGTCACTCTCTGCACTCTGTCTGTCAGGTATGACCTGAACCAGTTGATGACATTTCCGGACAGGCCACACCAAAACCGCAGTCGGTCAAGTAGCACCTTATGGTCCACGGTGTCAAATGCTGCAGAGAGGTCTAGAAGGACCAAGATGGTATGGTCCCTTCTATCTCTCGCCATCAGGAGGTCATTAAGCACCCTTACCAGGGCCATCTCTGTACTATGCCCTGCTTGGAACCCAGACTGGAAAGGCTCATAGGCGGAGGAAGCAGTAAGATGTCTCTCCAGCTGAATGGCCACCACCTTTTCTACAACCTTCCCTAAAAATGGGAGTTTTGAAACAGGTCTGTAGTTGCTGAGGCAGTCCGGGTCCAAAGATGTTTTTTTCAAAAGAGGTCTAACCAAAGCCTCTTTCAAGGCTAAAGGAAAGATCCCACTCCTTAATGAACTCCAGACTACCCCAGCAATCACAGGACCAATCAGGTCCAAACATTCCACCAAAAGACGAGTTGGGCCTGGGCTCAAGTCACAATAGGTAGGCCACAGCTTAGAGATTATCCCTACCACCTCCCCAACCCCAATCAGCTCAAACGCATCCCATGCAGGAGGAGTGCTCTGACTCAACTCAGACTGCAGCCCTTTCGAGAGACGTTCAATGAGACCTCAGCCCTGATGGAGGACACCTTGTCAGCGAAAAACAGAGCCAGCTCCTCGCACCTTGTGCTCGAACCTACCCCTCCAACACACAGACAGGCAGGATGTAAAAGCCTGTCCACTGTGCAGAAGAGCTGAGCTGGTCTATTTCTCACTGTAGCAACTTCCCTAGACAGAAACTCTGCCTTTTTACAGGAAATTGCTCCTGATAGTCCATATAATGTGACCTCAGGGTCAATTTGTCCCCCACCAGACCAGATCTCCTGCAACGCCTTTCTAACCTCCGGCCCCTAGTCTTTAAACCTCAGAGATTCTCATCATACCAGGGAGATCTCTGATGAGTAGCCAGGGGTCGGACATGCAAGGGTGTGATTTAGTCAAAGGCCGCACCAACCGCCCCATTATAGGCCGCTACTGCCTTCTCTGACCCAATCGCACAAGTTTCCCCAACACCTGATAGGTCCAGCACCGTCAAATGTCCTCTGGAGATACTCCCCTTAACGACTGCTACTGGACCATCTCCATAGGGTCAGGACCATCTGTGGGGGGGGGCCTAAACGTGAACCCCACGGTGCTATGATCTGACAAAACCACCGGATCTACACTAAGGTCCACAGTATCCAATTCAGAAGAAAAGACCAAATCCAGTGTGTGGTCACCCGAGTGTATCACTGTCATTACCTTTTGTGTCAGGCCCAGTGCCCCCATGCTCCCGAGAAGGTCTATCCCAAATTTCAATAGCAACCCCGTCGACCCAGGCATTGAAATCCCCCATGATCAACAACCTGGGGGACTCCAATACCAGGCCCACGACGAGCTCCTTGACATCTCGTAAAAAATCCCCATTGCTCCCTGGGACTTAGCATACAAGCTAAGTTGGTGCATCAATAGTATCTAGAAAAAGAGAAGGTGCAGGAGGAGGCACAGCAGTTCTTGGAAGTGGGAAGGGGGATGGAAGAGGTGTTAGCTTGCGGTAACCTCCGGCATGGGATCACCTTGTCAGAAAGGGTTGGGGAGTGGTAAGACAGAGGGTTTGGAAATTGGTGGGGGGCTGTGGACCCCAAGGGAAATAGAGAGGAGGGGTGAGACTGGGGGTGCTGGAGGTGGTGGGTGGAGTGGGTAATAGGGGGAAGTAGCAGGTTGGACAGTGCACAAGTGCGAGGTAGGTGGGGTAGTCAGTAATTTGTTCCTGGGGGAGATGATCAGGTGTGGCAGGTGCATATCACTTGGCTGGACAGGTGGGATCTAAGTTCGGATTTGAACAAGCCAATTTTGCTGATAGTGACTAGTTCAGACAGAATCAAGGTGAAACGGATCGTATTTTTGCTCCAAGGAGCTGAGCAGCCAATCCCTTCCACTTCCCGGTTTAGAGACATGCCCCTTTGCTCTTCCATATTCTGACATCACAATGTGCTTGCATGGGGACACACTCCATAGGCACGTTTTGAGCGCGTCCCCCATGCAAGCACATTGTGATGTCAGACTATAGAATAGCATGAGGGTGTGTCTCTAAACCGGGAAGTGGAATGGATCGGCTGCTTTGCTCCTCAGAACAAAAACATGATCCCTCCTCTCCCAAAAATGGCAGCATATAACAATGTTTTTTTTTGTTTATTCAGCCTCAAGAAGAAGCATTTTCACCGGGAGTCCATCGTTCAGAACCCAACTGAATTAATAAGAGACATCTGGCAACCCTGGAATAGGTACCGCCACTCAGAATCTCTCTCTCTCTCTCTCTCTCTCTCTCTCTCTCTCTCTCTCTCTCTCTCTCTCTCTCTCTCTCTCTCTCTCTCTCTCTCTCTCTCTCTCCTCTCTCTCTCTCTGGCCTCAAAGAGGGGAGGCACAGCAGCGTGGAGACGGTGCCCAGGAGCTGAGACCCAAGAGGGGAAGGTGGGTGAGAATCAGTAATGAATGGTGAAGATATAAGAGAAGATCAAGAATTACGGTAGGTACATCATTTTCATATCCTTCCTTGTCAATCTGCACTATTCATTACTGCTGGGTGAGTACCAAGCCCCCAGAGGGGACCTTGCACTGCCCTGAGGGAACAGATTCCCTCAGCCTCCTGCAGGGGAAACACAGGAGGGAGAGACCCTTCTGTCATACTAGGTCAATATGGCCTAAGGCTGGTTAGGCTAAGGAGGTGTCCCCCATTGCTGTGAGGACGGAAGATGCCACTGAAGATTCCTCCTCGCCTTGCAGGAGAAAAGATGGTTTCCCTGGAAAGTGGAGGAAATCACCCAATGCAGGCAATAGGTAATAATCTAGACAGGCAAAGCCATGCCATCCACCTAATGTAGATCACTGTCCCTGCCAGTCTGGAAGTCACCCTGCTGGCATTGTATGATGCTCTTGCTTGGTGCCTTGCAAGCTCCAGACCCTGTGCAGAGAGGGCAATGACTTGCCTAGATTTCTCCAAATTAGGCAAAGATGCTAAAACCTTCACCAACATTGACCACAGCTACATGTTGTAGGCAACGTGGTGAGCCTGATGTGAGCTGATGCAGAGTAACACATGAGCTGATGAGAAAACTCGTCTTCCCCACCAGTCGAACTCAGTGGAATCCAGCTCCGGTGGTCGGGTCGTGTGCCAGGTGTTGAAGCCCAGAAGGAGTGCCTAAAGCTGTTGGCCCTGAGGGTGGGTGAGGCAGAGAACCAAGAGACTCCTGGGGAGCACAATACCTCCTCCTGCAGTCCACTGAGGCTGGGGAAGAGGCAGCTGGTGACTGCCAGGTGCAGATAGACACTTCCTGGAAGGGAATAGGCCAGGAAAGCACCCCACTAGGTGGGTAGCACTGAATTCGCTCAGAAACAAGTGTGTCTCCTGCTCGGTATTGCGTCTTACTACATGGGAGATATGGGGCTCCTAAACTAATCTCAAGCGGAACTGCAGATATTCAGTGAAATCAGCGTTGGAGGAAAGGTGGACAGAATGTTTCTCTTTCTTAGATGAGGAAGTCGAGGAAGTAGAGGAGCTTGGGTGTTTGGAGTCCTCCTGTGGCAGGGTAGACAGGCAAAAGACCTGCTTGTCCATAGCTCTAACATACCTAGGGAAGGCAGCCGCAGTGGCCCTGAATGTCTCCCAGGCTAAAAGACCCATAGGACCCACATGGCCTGGGAGGGGGGGGTGTCTGTAGAGGGATTGGGGAAGGGCACCTCACAGAAAGTGTCCGGCCTCTGCCAGGGCTCTGAGATCCCACAGCAGATCCTCCCATGTTGAGGGACCCGGGGGTTAATCCAGTTAGCGAATGCTACAAATGTGTAAACAAATCCTGGCTGAGCCCTAAAGGAGAATCTCCCCTGTGGTGCAACTGAGGTTGCATTGTTCCAGAAGGACAACCCTCAGCACTGCACACTAAGGGTGCCCCTGAAGTCACAGAAGAGGAAAAGCGGGGCTCAGCATTTTCGCTCCTCCCCACTCCCCGCAGGGTAGTGGAAGAAGGCCTCCACATCTCACCCCGGCCTCTCAACCCCACGGACTCTAAGGCTGCCCTTTTCCTCAAACCCAGTGCCAAGGGGTCCACCAATCCCACAGGCCCACCCTAAGGAGACCACAAGAAGAGGAGGCCCTGTCCCCACCAAGGGGGCCACAACAGCTTTCAGAAGTAACATTGCCTGACTCCCATGGTGGAGACCACCACCAAGCCCCCGAGACTGCTACCTACTGCAGCTCCCTCAACACTGGCATCAGTGTGGGGGCCACAGGGACCATAGACTCCAGGGAGTCTGTGAGGCAAACACTGGGCCACCTGGTGCCATGTCTAGAGGACTCCCCAACCCCGAGGAGTCAGGGTACTAGTACGGATCAGCCAGCGAGTCATCCACCTCTGAAGAGGAGACCACACATGCCACCAGACTAGTGACCCTAGGAGATCTTATACCAATAGCACCATGAATGGCACCATCATGGGACACGGCACTGCCCACGGCACCACCCTGATCACCAGCATCGTGAGCGGCACCAGTATCAAGAGCGGCACCGGTAGGCAGCATCAAGGGTTCAACATTACCTGGTCCAGCAGCCGTGGGCCGCAACACCAGGGGAGCCTTCACCTCTGAGGAGGTGACTGCCATGGCGGTCCCATCTACCCAGCTCCACAGGGAACCGAGAAGATCCTCCGGCACAGCAAAAGAAACCTCCTCGACGACGAGGCTGGAATCTGAGAATACTTTATCCTCACCAGGCCGTATAGAACCGGGAGGGGAAACAGAGGCAGGGTCAAGAGATCTTGCCATGGCATCCCTAGAATGATGCCATCCTCTGAAAGTCGGCGGGGCCCTGCCAACTTTAAATGCACAGATCTCAAGAACATGGCAGTCCATGGAGAAACAGGCATCGCAGTTGTCCATATCATGGTTAGGACCCAGGCAACGCAAACATCATGTTGGTCCATAATGGAAAATTGCCAGCCACAGGGGCAACGATGCATGGGGGCATGGCCCACTTTGGATTTTCTCTTAGCCCCCGAACCAGACATGACGTGAAAGAAATTCAACAAACTTTACAGAAAAAGGACCCCGTGCCGTCAGTAGAAATAAAAGGAACAGGCTTACCAGATTCCAACGGCGTCGGGTAAATTCAGTACAGGGATGGAGATGGAGAGCAGGAAAATGGCATCGAAAGGTGAAGACCTAGTGATGCAGACAAACTTTCAGCAACTCGCACAGCAGGTGTGACCTCGACGGCGGGCAAAACAGAACTGGGGTGGAGGAGAAGTCTGAGGCACCTAACGGCCAACCCTCGTGCACCACGCAATGTGTCGGCCTCATGGGCGGTGCTGTCGACACTACCCCCCCCAAAAAAGCTCCCATACAGGTGCGCACCTCTGGCTTACACCCAGCAGTAATGAATGATAAAGACTGACAAGGGAAGTTCTGCAGCTTCCAAACCAGGACCACTCTTTACCATTACAGCCCATCAATGCAGACTACACGCTAAGGTTCTCCGCTCAGATCCACTGAACATTCTACTATTACATGGCTAGGGCAAGCATCTGACCCCAGGAGGTCTATGGTGCCACAAGATGGTACCCACAACCCACAGGCCAAGAAACTGACCCCTGTGACCAATGGCTCTACATGCCCAATTGCATAAATTTAGCAGGCAAAGGTGGGTCTGGCATCTCTGGGGGGTCTGCGGTGCCACACAGGTCCAGCCTTCCACCCTCAACAAAGGACTGACCCCCGTGGGTGAGGGTCCCAAAGCCAATTTACCAAGTCTGTAGAGACATTAAGGTATTCCCTCCTAGAGCTCAGGAGGTTTAGCACTGAGTGCTCTTTACATTCTTTTGCACAGTTCTGTTAGGCTGCTGGATTAAAGTCCCATTCATGCCAGCAGAATGCTCTTGCACTCCTACATTCTCCTAACTGCATTTCACCCCCGTAGGGGCAATGTACTTACAGACTCCGCCACTTCACTGGTTGATGCTCCGGGCCATCCTCCAGAGAAAAGAATAGGCCATCTTACAGGAGCCAGGCCACGCAGGCCTGTTGATCACCTCCTCAACTCTACAAAAACTGAATGCAACTTCTTGCAAACTCTTTACCTACAAGCAGCTGCCCCTCTCGCCAGGAAGCCAGCACAGCCTAGCTATTCAGCTCCCTGAGGCTCCAAGGAATTAACCGCTTAGTGGGTTCTTTAGGCCCAGAGACCTACTCAAAAAAGGAAAACAGTGTTTCTTGGAGACCCACTGTAGATTCTTTTCCTATAGGGGGGTTGCATGACCAATGTTTGACACACTGCCTCCTTTCGCTGCAAAGCCCCAAATGAGCTGCATACACTGGGCTGGATTCACAAATGTTTTTGGGACTGTCCCAAACCTCAACTCCAGTTGTGAACTGAAATCTCTGCAGCTGCGGAGATTGCTATTCACATCCACAGTAGCTGCAGAAGATGTTACGGCTGGACCCACTGGTCATAACATTTTTCTGCAGCTGCGGGAATTTCCACAGCAACATCACCCGCAAGCTGCCGTAAATCATGAAGCCAGTTGTAAACTGGCACAACTTCTGAGAATCCCGTAGCAGCAGGAGAAATTGCAGTTCCACAAGTGCTAACCCACTTGTGCTGAGTTTTTCCTGCAGCTATGGGATTTTCAAGAGTTTTGTGAATCCAGCCCACTGTGTCCTATGAATGTCATGTGGTGGCTGACACACAGAATTGGCAAGAACAACAGTCAATTTATTTTTTATTGCTGTTGGCTGCTTGTTGACCTTGAAACGACATGAAAATACAGACACAATTTTTTTTTGGTTACATTTTTTATTTGAATGGATGCAGCGAGAGGAGCAGGTCGCATCATGCTGAGCTCCATGGCTTCTCCCTTATATGACTGTGCTCTAGTACATCTTTAGATGAAAACAGGCAAAATCCTTTTTTTAGCAATATTTTGTTTGTTTAGTTTGCAGCTTAATGAATTTTCTTGCTTACAAACAGTCAGAATTGTTTTTTATACCAGGAGCAACAACTGTCTAATTTTATATAATTAACAGCAGTTGAGGCTAAATATTTAGCTTCTGTTGGCAGCTCTGATTTTACCTGATGAGTATGGAGTCTACCTCAAACAATTTCGAAGACATGGATATATCTGCAAATCAGGAAAAAATTAAAACCAAAGGAACAAAATGGTCTATGAAGGAAGCAGACCCAAACTGCCAGTCAAAGGAAGAAGTTTGTGCCATACCAGCATCTCACCTTGACAGACTTTCATCTCATATGGAAATTATGCACACAATACTCTCCGACTTGATCTCTTGGGTCAAGGACACAAAAGAATATGTTAAAAGCAATCAGAATTTCCAATGTACAGGCCAGGATATCCAGCATCAAAGGCACCTGAGCCAGAGAATCCAAAGAGAGACTACAAAACTCAAGGAGGATCACGTTTCCAAAAACTTTGATTTTAAGTCACACTGAATATCTACTGCCAATTATCATCTCTAAGGTCCAGCTGTAAGTATTGTTGGTCTGGGCATCAGACATAAGAAGGACTAAGCTCTCTTTTATGTACAGGGGTTTGGTTCTCATGGGATCTGTTTCTACATGATTCTACCTTTTCCTTCCCCTACCACATCCTATCTCACAGTTGCATAGCTTGAAAATGGGGGGACCAAGGGGAGCGGGGGTTTGCGGCAGGTGCACGGCTGGTTTGCAGGGGGGGTCATCGTGGCCCAGCTTGCTGACTGGTCTGCCACCTGTTCACTGGCTACCACTACCTTGTACCCTTGACCCTCTCTTCCTAGCAGAGGACCTTGAGGGGAGGGTGTGTCTATTTGTGGATCACTGAAAGGTCTGCAATAGAGCAGACACACAGGAGAGGGTTGAGAGTGTGCATAGGAATTTGAGGAAACTAGAGGAATGGTCCAAAGAGTGGCAATTGTCTTTCAATACATTGAAGTGCAAGATCATGCACCTAGGCAGGAAAAATTGCAGAGTGGTGTATTGCATGGGAGGACAACCACTAAAGGTAACCGAACAGGAGAGGGACCTTGGCACCAACATTACATGGGACATAACGTTAGCAAAACACTGCAAGAAGGCAGTGACAAGAGCCAGCAGGATGCTGGGTTGCATCGGGAGGGGGATCATTAGTAGAAGGAGGGAGGTCATAATACCCTTGTACACCCAGCTGGTTAGACTGCATCTGGAGTATGGGGTCTAGTTCTGGAGTCCATACCTCAGGAAGGACATGGAGAGGGTTGAGCGTGTCCAGAGGAGGGCGACAAAGATGGTAAAGGGAATCAGTCGCTTAAGATACGAGGAGAGACTGAGGGGCCTAAACATGTACTCTCTGGAACAAAGGAGAGAGAGGGGAGACATGACTGAGACATTCAAATACTTAAAGGGTATTAACAAAGTGGCAGTAGGGAGCATCTTCCAACTAAAGGGGCAATCGAAGACAAGTGGCCATGATTTGCAAATTGTAGGGGGAAAGTTCAGAGGAAACATTCGGAAGCAGTTTTTCACAGAAAGGGTAGTGGATAAACAGAATAGACTTCCAGAAGAGGTGGTCAGGGAGAGGATGATGGGAGGGTTCAAGGGGCCGTGGACAGGCACAGAGGCCTGTTGGCAAGGGGGGGTTACAGTTAAGTCCTAGCAGTGGCCTAGGCATCCTGGGCAGACTAGGTGGGCCTGGCAGTCCTTTTCTGCCATCATGTTTCTATGTTTCTATGTTCATCTGCCTGCTGCCTGCACAAGGGCAATCAGTCTATTTTGAAGAAATAGAAAAGAAAGAAGTGGCACAGGTACTGAGAAATGTGAGCATGGGGTCTTGTTGGAAGTTGTCCTCTTGAGGGGTGGGCTCCGTGTGTTATCTAAACAATCTCAGTTCTAGAGTAAATAATAATAATACCGATTCTTGTATGTCTTTGGTGTTAGCCAAAAAACATCATATACAAGCATGAGTAATAATAATAGTTTATTACAGTACTTACATCAAGCATGTGACAGAGAAAATCACAAGGGAGATGGGTTTCTCACCCCTCTCCTGAAGAATGTACATAATCTCCAGAATTTCTAAGATCTCCATGCAGAGCTGGGTTACACAAAGTTATATACAACAGATAACATTATAGCAATGGAGATTACCTCATAGTTATGGATATGAGAAACATTATGTATTGGTCTTATACTATATACAAGATTGTAGAAGACATTCTCCATTGGATAATGACTTAGGAGACAGAATTACTAATGAGTATCATATGAGACAAAGAATATGCTTCTGTTAGCATGAAGCTTGGACAAAAGAAAAGCTGACAGGTTCAAACTACACGTGTCATTTCTGCCTATGTACAAGACATAACAAAGTCTTTCTCTTTGCCAGCTTAGACAAAGAGAAGTGCTGACAGGGCTCTATTACATGTGGCTTATTTGCCTGAGTGTAAAACACACACTACATATAATTATATGAGAATATAGGCATACAATAATCACTGACGATCCATTGCAGTCATCTTACCAGTGATTGGGTAGATTATATATGGAATATATGTAAAAGACAAACATATTGCATTATAGTGAGGTATAATAATCATGCATAATATAATCCTATAAAGGATGTAAAACTTAGCATATATGAGCAGCAAAGCACATTCCTGGCACTCATGCTTCTATGATAGATGCCTAAATCTACATGTTAGTGCAAAATAGCAGTATCACAGTATAATAGACCAGAAATACAGTGTAAGTTGTATGTGGGACGATAGGGGGCATAACCCAGGCACAACAGGTGGGAACCCGAACACTGTTTTTCATCTTTGCTTTTGTGTAAAAACCCATGACCTAATGTTCCTGGCTTAGGTTTATTGTCTGATGCTCAGAATAGGCTGTGACGGTGGGCCCACCAGCGCAGCAGTTAGATTTCTGCTTGCGAGACCAGCGACCTGAGTTCGGAAGCGTACTCGGGTCACTGGAGGGCTGTCCAGGGGAGTCTTGAGCATCCTGGGGACTGCGCGCCTTCTCCGGGGGAGGGTGGAGACTAAGACCTGAAGCTTGCCTGACCCTGGGCGGAAGCCTGAGGGGTAGCAAGTCCTGCTAGTAGTGGGGTGGGCTAGAGAAGCTGCATGGTGGACATTGGCACCCAGTGCCTTGACGTCAGGGCATGACACCACGCAAATGGAATAGGGGAAACAACACCAGAGTAATGAGAAAATGGAGCACCAGTACTGGTCCTGATAGCTCCTGCCTGCCTGACCACCGGGGGACTCTACGAAACCAGAGAAAAAAATTGACATGTAAGGGCTCCACCTCGTGCCCACCTGGGGGAAATAACCACGACTCCATGGGGGAACCCTCAGGGATATCAGGTAAGGCAGAGAAGTGGGGCAGTATCAGGTGTTTCCCGATGATGTGGAGCTCCAGTGCAGAGACACGGATAAACAGAAAGTTAAAAAAAAAAGACTAGGTTGTGACGCTTGCTGTGTGACCTAAGAGATAGAATGACAATTAAAACATGCTTCTGATATGCTTAATAATTGGTAATCTGCTGTGAGCAAATTCAGGGTACCTGTGTAGTGGGTATTGGAATGTTTCAGCATGCTGAATGGGGGCCACTTAATTTATCTTTCCTGCGATCACTGGTTTGATACTCCGGCCTTATGCTTGTAGAACTTTTCATTTTCCACCATGTTTCTTTTTGTTTTCCATGATATGACAGTTTGAATCTGAACTTGACAGCAACATCATCGGACTGCATAAGCTGTCAGATGAAGTCTATGGCAAAGATTGTTGATTGACCTAAATAACATGAGGTTACCTGGGGTTGCGATGTCAGTACGCAAGCACCTCGCTTCATTCAGCATGGCGGAAGACCCATGGTTCTCTACAGATCCTTTTTTTTTAAAGTGTTTGTGTTTTTTTTTAAATATGGCCAGGGAAACCCTCGCCAACTTCAAAGTGCTGTCGTTTCCTCTTTCATATTTTTTTTTTGCAGACCTCCTAATTGGGATACTTACCAACCCAACGAATGAGAATGCAATTCAGTAGTGTACCACTGCCAGGCTAATAGTCCTTGTGAAAAAAAAGGTACACATATTTTTTCCCTCATGAAAGCTAACCTAAATTGGCACTCTCTTAAACTAAAAAGTAGTCAGGGGGTGTTATGCTAGCCAACCTCAAATACAGGTTGAGGCTGCACAACTCACCATACATTAAATGACTACAGCCGGCCTCTGCTTATACCCAGGTCGAGCTGAAGTAGCGGGCCTAAAAAAAGAGGTAGCAGTGTGCATGCAGCTCTAACACTAAGATCATGGCTTATGCACATCGCTATAAGGTTAGAAATATCTCCTTTCCTACCAGTAGCTTGTTAAAAATCCTTTGTTCTGTTGGTATTTCTGCTATTTCCCGGGTCATGCCTGAAAATAGGCAATGTTTTTGTCTAGTGCACATACCCAGAAAAAAAAACTAAATAAATATTTATTTTGGTGTGCTAGTTTTACTCACTCTCATATGCCATTTCTCTCAGGATAAGGATTTTTTTTTTACCTTTGAATGGAATTATTTAAGTCGCTAGAACAGTCCCCTTGACAAATGATTGCGAGGCCACAAACATATCAACTGAGAGTCTAGGTGCTGACAGCGGCCAAATATTTAAGTAACAGAGTTTGCAAACATAAAGACCCAGTTTGTGTGAGGTGCTCTTTTTACAATATTCTCTTTTGAAACACAAACAAATGACTGGATGGGGGGGTTCCTATTACCTGTGGTGCCATACAAAGGACCCCAGACGTTAGCATTCTCTCATAAAATGAGAACACTGTATGCCTGAGGACAGCGACGTGAATACATTTAAAAACACATTGTCTCCCCTGGTCATTAACTGTCAGCTTCTTATTTTTATATCTATTTTTACAACTTACTCATCCCAGGACAGCACAGTGCAGGTGCAACAGTGGGAGACTGCCTTTTACCACGCTTGCATTTTTATTTATTTATTTATTCATTTATTGAAATGTTTCACCAGGAAGGCACGCTGAGCAACAAGTTGCTCATCTCCTGGTGCGACCTGGGGCAGAAGGAAAATGGGAGGAAAGCACATACAACTTAAGCAGAGCAGAATAGTATATACAACTTATACAGAATCAAAGAGTACATAGGAAAAATTAGCACATGATGAACCATGAGGGTGATACAAGTGATACAGTAATGTCATTTCATACAGGATTACAACAATACAGTAAGGTAAGGTGATAAAACAAATGAACACAATTTAAGTGCAGGGTTAAAGTAACTTAAATATAACATAAGTACTACTGCATAGATTGTGCTGCATTTGTATGGACTAGTACATTAAGATGTTAAGAAACATGCAGGGGCAAGGTTTGGTTCTTCCTATCTCTCGGCTAAATTGTGGTACGTAGTGGCAGATAATTCTGACCACTAATCCTGACTTAATGTGTCTGTATTTCACATTCACCTCTCACATGACAGGTGGAAAAATGTATGTGGGTTATTTGGCATCTTGCCCTACTGAATCCTATTATAGAATGCCTGTATCATCTGCCTCAGTATTTACAGCCCGTGGATTCAGCGCTATATTTATGACAGTCATTATTTATGCATTAGCAGCTCAGTGCCTCTTTATATACCTTCAAGTGTCTTTCTGTGCTTTATTCACTTTGTTGCAGCAGCCTGTTTTATAATTACTACTGTTTACACTTATGAATGGCGTTGGTGGGGGGTTGGGGGTGAGTTCACCGCGATTAGTATTTGTGAACGTTCATGAGATGGGGTACAACTCATTTACTCTTTTTCACAGTTTGAGATGTGGTACCACTGTCTTTTTTCTTTTATCCTCTGTTTTCATTTCTTTTGTTATCTACCATTCTTTTATCTATCTTTTTCTACCTCTAGTTCTGTGACTATCCCTTGGTGGGAGAGACTTCTATACACCTCTATTTTTACCCATTGCTTTGCTCATCTGTTCCTAAACCCGCACTTAACCTTTACATGATGAAGAGATAGCTGTTTGCTGTTAGGCTAAATATTCTCAATAAGATGCACCAGAAAAGTGTCCCTCTTAAACTGTCTGCATTATTGTATAGCTCTATGTGTCACAAACTGTATAATCCTTTAACTGATGGCGAGTATGGACTCGGGTCAGTGGGGGTCAGCAGGGAAGGGAAGGGATTGAGCATCCAGAGGACTGCTCTCCCTTCCTGGGCAGGGATCTGGGTAAGCCCCACTCAAGAGAAGCCCCTAGTGGAGACTGGCGACTCAACAGGAACTGCGGCTTGATATAATGTCGAGGGAGGAGCTGAGGTGGACTGTTGCACTTTGGGTGTGCTGCCTTCATTGCACGACCATGCTCCATAAAAGCTCCAGAAGAACCCTACAAGAAAATACCCTGGTGGCCTAGTGAAGATGAAGAGGGCCCCAGTGAACTGCCCACATCCCCATAGCCAGACCTACCTCCCTGGATCTCCTCTCCCTGTCCGACTCCACGACTGTCCCAGTCCAGAGGTTGGGAGTTTCAGGTGGGGAGTATAGGCAGGATTGAGTGGGTACCCTGCAGAGATGCCCTAGGCCTCCAGAGAATAAAGAGAATTTACAAAGTGATGGTGTGTAATCAGAGGCTAATAACACAGAACGTTAAGGGGCTGAATGAAAACGCTAAAAGGTATAAAGTCTTAAGATACTGCAACAGGTTTAGCCCCAATCATCTTTTTGCAAGAAACTCACCCTAAAAAGAAGGACTCCAATCTAATGAGATGGAAATGGGTTGGACAGGCCTACAGTGCAGGTGATAACAGCAGGAAAGCAGATGTAGCTATATTAGTAAATAAGAACACCCAATTCCAAGCAACTGAGGTCATAGAGGATAAAGAAGGACATTAACTAGTCCTACAGCAAGTAGAATTTTAAACTCTTGTAACCTCACCCTGGTAAATGTGTACGGCTCAAATAAAATCAATCACCAGCTATTTTCTAGGTTATTAGATGTAGTACATCCACTTTTAAACAGTACTATTAGATTGGCAAGGGACACAAATCGCATAATCAGTCCTGTCCTTGATAGGACAAACAAAAGATATAAAATTACAAAAGCGGATAAGGACCTAAAACTACTAATTGAAACCCTAGGATTAACATACATCTGGAGACTGTTTAATGCAAATGCTAGAGAATTCACATTCTGGCCACCTGTCCATAAGTCAGGTTCCTGCATAGACCAGATATACTTACCTAAAAGATCCATACAAAATATTCTCGAAACAGAGAACTTCCCGCTCTCTATTTCTGAGCATGCTCCAATCTTGATCTCATTCCATCTGGACATTCATAGTCAAGGCCACAAAAGATGGACCCTGAACACCACTCTCCTAGATGACCCAGAACTTATTAAACAAGCATTTGTCAATGCCAAATGTTTGCTTGCTGGCATTAGCAGTGGAAGTGCAGGAGTTAGACAGATGCAGTATAGGAATGGCAGTGAAGTATTGAACTGACGCCCACTCCACCCTCACTCTGCAGAGATGGACAGGCATTGGGGTGTGCCTTTGGGTCATCGTCCATGACAGTCTAGACATTTCACCTCACCCTACCCTTTTTCAGACACTGACAAGTGTCAAGGTGTGCCTTGGGGTGTTTGGGCTTTGCATTCACCTCATTCCATACAGAAATACACTGAAATGGGTGCAGTATAAGAGAATGGGGTGAACTCTAGGGGCAAAGGGTCCAAGGCGCACCTCGATGCCTGTCAATGGCTTCAGGATAGGGGTGGGGGTGGAATGGCATGAGCATTACTGTCAACAATCCCAAGTCACACCCCGATGCCTGTCAGTCCCTGCAGGGTAGGGAGTTATGTTTGAAAACCCTAATGCCCTGGGAGTTTCTTGGTATTTTTACTCCAAGTTTTCCACATGGGTTTTTTGTGACCCCACTGCATGAACAGTGACACTATCAGTTCGTTACAGGAAAGGTGATTTTGCAGTGCGACTGCACCATTTGGCGCCACAGGTGCGAAAACACATTTCGAACAGGATGTGAAAAGTGACAAGCATACTGTTCATGAGGAGGTGTAAAAAATGTCATTGTTGAAAATCTGGAGTGAAAATATACAAAAACTGGTGTAATTGCGAGTGTGCGTGGAAACTGCACAACATACACCCGTAATGTAAGTAGTTTGGGGATATTTTACAGCATATTTTCAACATAGGCATTTTGGGACCTCCGCTCATAAGCAGTCATTGTGATTTTCGTAATGTGTCCCGAACACTACTTTCCCACAGCAACTGTGCTATTCTGTGCCGGAAGTGCGAAAACACATTTTGGCCAGGGTGTGAAAAATGACAGCTGTACTGTTCATAAGGAGGTGTGGAAAAATGTCAATGTTGAAAATCTGGACTGAAAATATTACAAATTCGTGAACTTACAAAGGTGCGTGGAAATTAATAATAGGTTAGTTACTAGTTACTTTCAACTAAATGTAATCAGTTACAGTTATGTATTACTTTTGTATAAAAAGAAATAAATAACTGTAACTGTAATGTGTATTACCTTTTTCTAGTACTTCTCCATCCTTTCTAGTGACTGCACAGAGCTTCCTGGAACAAGTTTCCAAAAGTAATAGAAAGTAATAGAAAAAGTAACTTACCCAACACTGAAGGAAAGTCAGAGTTAGATACTCTGAAACAGGAACAAGGGCTCAAAAACTCCTGGCTATTAGACTAAGAAATGCAAATAACCCTGTAAATATTCTAAGGATACATAATGACAAAAACAACTCTCTAATTACTGATGTGGTTGGTATCAACAACATATTGCAAGAATTCCATGCTGATTTATACCATGAAGAAAAGGTAACTGAGTTCAACCAAGTGTTTAGCAGATTCTTCCAAAATGTTGACTTGCCTCGATCCCTCAGGTTCACAAAGAAATGTTAAACAGTCCAATGACTAAAGAGGAGATCAGACTAGCTATAACTTCACTAAACAAAAATAAATCACTAGGACCAGATGGATTCCCCATTAATTTTTACTGTAAGTTTACAAATGAAATTGTCCCCTTGCTCAACAATATGCTTACAAAAGTGTGGGAATTACAAAAACTCCCATTATCCCATAATATCGGCTCCATAACAGTCTTGCATAAAAAAGGCAAATACACTGAATATTTTAAGAATTACAGGCCACTCACACTTATCAACTCAGACAATAAAATTCTGGCTAAAATCTTAACTTGTAGAATAAAACATATCATGCCATATTTAATCAGTCCTCACCAAATGGACTTCTTAAAAAACAGGCCTGCACATAATGTCAGAAAAGCCCAGGACTTAATAAAAGCCCCAGAAAGATCATGCATAACTAGAGCCCTGATAGCACTGGACACAGAAAAGGTGTTCAGTAGAATTAGCTGGGAGTACCTTTTTAAAAAATTAGAATGGTATGTATTTTCATCCAATTTTATCTCTTGGATAAAACTACTTTATAAAGAACCCAAAGCCTCTATTATTACCAACAAGATAATATATAACCCCTTCAAAATACAAAGGGGTACTAAACAAGGCTGTCCTCTCTCTCCTAGTCTCTTGATACTATCAATGGAACCCTTAATTAAAAAGCTTACATCAGATGCAGAAATAGAGGGCACTGATATAAAAACAAGGAAATTCCTAGTATCTACTTATGCAGATGATTTATTACTATCAGTATCCAAACCCCAGATGACTGTCCTTAAAATAATGGACACACTTTCTTCATTCGGCGTTATCTCTGGTTATAAAGACAACACAGAGAAATCCCAAATATTTCCCCTAAACATTTACTATACTCATAGTGAGGCAGCTGCTACTGAACTATCTTGGGCAAAGGATGGCATTCAGTATCTAGGAGTTAAAATCTGCAAACCATATAGTACCATTGCTAGGGTAAATCTAAGTACAATATAGAGAAAGATATAGGAAAGTGGAACAAACTGCCCCTGGGTCTCTGGGGAAGAATCAAGGCAGTGAAGATGAATCTCCTTCCAAAAATCCTCTTCATCTTAATGATGTTACCTAACTGTATTCCTAAGGCTTGCTTTACAGCCCTACACAATGTAATCAATAAATGTATATGGTCCTTCAAGAAGTCATGCCAAGCCTATTATAAGCTAACCAGATCCAAAACAAAAGGAGGCTTGAAACTGCTCGATCTTCACCTATATTACCTTGCATGCAGAGCTGCACAATATAGCAAATGGCTCTGTACTAGCACAGAAACTCCCTCCCAACATGTTCCTGAATGGGTCCTAATTGAACAGTTGCTGCTATCTGACCTTAACATTAATCTAAATTTGCTTCCTTTCTTCAAACCAAACTTGCATAGCAAATACCAAGTGGTGTGAAAAAGTATTTGCCCCCTTCCTGATTTTCTCTATTACTGCATATTTGTCACACTGGATGTTTTCAGGTCTTTAGACAAAATGTAATATTAGATAAAGGCAACCTGAGTGAACAAATAACACTTGTTTTTTTTTTACTTATTTCATTTATTTAATGAAAACAGTTAACCAACACCAACTGGCACTGTGTGAAAAAGTAATTGCCCCCTTACACTTAATAACTAGTTACGCCACCTTTAGCTGCAATGACTGCAACCAAACGCTTCCTATAATTCAATATCAGTCTTTCACATCGCTGTGGAGGAATTTTAGCCCACTCTTCCTCACAGAACTACTTTAATTCAGTAATATTGGTAGGTTTTCAAGCATGAGCTGCTCGTTTCAGGTCCTGCCACAGCATCTCTATTGGGTTTAGGTCTGGACTTTGACTAGGCCACTCCAAAACTTTAATTTTACTTCTTTTCAGCCATTCTGATGTGGACTTGCTTTTGTGTTTTGGATCATTGTCTTGCTGCATGACCCAACTACGCTTCAGCTTCAGCTGACAGATGATGACCGGACATTCTCCTTAAGAATTTTCTGGTACAGAGCAGAATTCATGGTTCCTTCAATAATGGCAAGTCGTCCAGGTCCTGAGGCAGCAAAGCATCCCCACACCATCACACTACCACCACCATGTTTGACTGTAGGTATGATGTTCTTACTGTGCAATGCTGTGTTTGCTTTACACCAGACATAATGGGATCCATGTCGTCCAAAAAGTTCCACTTTGGACTCATCTGTCCATAGAACATTTTCCCAAAAGGCTTGTGGATCATCCAGGTGCTTCTCGGCAAATGAGAGATGAGCATTTATGTTCTTCTTGGTTAGCAGTGGTTTCCGCCTTGCTACTCTCCCATGAAGCCCATTTTTGCCCAGTCTCTTTCTGGTTGTGGAGTCATGAACACTGACCTCAGCTGAGGAAAGAGAAGCCTGCAGTTCTTTGGATGTTGTTTTAGGATCCTTTGAGACATCCTGGATGATTTTACGCTGCGTCCTTGGAGTAATTTTGGCAGGCCGCCCACTCCTGGGAAGAATCACTACTGTTCCAAGTGTTCTCCATTTGGAGATTATGGCTCTCACTGTGGTTCGATGGAGTCCCAGAACCTCAGAAATAGCTTTGTAACCCTTTCCAGACTGATAGATAGCAACAACTTTTTTTCCTGATCTTTTCAGGAACTTCCTTTGATCATGGCATAATGTGCTTGTTGAATCTTTGTGCTGGCAACGTGACTCTGATGGTAAGGGTCAAAATAAGTGAGGTTTATATTGAGCAGGGCTGGCTGTAATCAAGCCTGGCTGTGTTCAATCAGCTGACTCTAATTATCCCTTTAATTGGGTTGATTTAACTAGGGGCAATTACTTTTTCACACAGTGCCAGTTGGTGTTGGTTAACTGTTTTCATTAAATAAATGAAATACCTGTTAGTAAAAAAAAAACAAGTGTTATTTGTTCTCTCAGGTTCCCTTTATCTAATATTTCATTTTGTCTATAGACCTGAAAACATCCAGTGTGACAAATATGCAATAATAGAGAAAATCAGGAAGGGGGCAAACACTTTTTCACGTCACTTGTACATAAAGGATCAACTTATTCTAGATTCTTCCAGGCAAATCTCTCTCTTAGTGCCAACTTATTAAAACTCCAACTACACAAGTCTACGCATCAGCCCCTATGGAGAAATCCAAATATTCAAATTGCTGGCAGGGTGTTAGAGAATGCACACTGGGAAGCCAGCAGATCCATAAGGTTAAGGGCATCTGTATCAAGTGGAACGTAAAAGAAATTGAACAGATCTCTTCAAGATATAACATAGATCCAGTAAACCCAGACCAATACACCATAGTCACAGAAGCTGCATCTAGAAACTACTCCAAACATGGCATCAGCACCAAAATTGTTGGGACCACAAAGGAATTTATTTCTACAGTATAATGCTTTGCAAACCCTGTAACTTTTTTTTTTTATTTTACCAGGAGAGATACGTTAAGCTGAAAGCTTGTTTACAGGTGCAACCTGGAGCACAAGGAAGTTAAGTGACTTGCTTAGGGTCACACAGTGCACAAGTGTAGGCTGTGGGATTCAAACCCAGGTCTCCAAGTTTGCAGCTCAGAGTCTTAAACTACTGCGCTATACTGCCTCCTAAAGAACCTCCTGTATCTCTTCCTTCTATGCTTTTTTCACTGACTCTTTTAAAACTACAGCTATAGAGACTATGGGCTTTTGATCCAGGATGCTTAATTCTGACACATCTAACTGGCCCTAGGATAAAATATGGGCACTCCCTTTCAAAACCTTCTCACCTAAGAATCATAGAGTGATACAATACAAAATTGTACACAATCTTTATTACACACCACACCATCTGAAAAGAAACTGGCTTTTTAAAAGATAACCCATGCATCAAATGTGAGAATTCTGGGGCTAATTTAAAGTATCAGTTGTGGGACTGTGAATGTGCACAAGCCTTCTCGGCACAAATAATTTCAGTCATAGAAAAAACTGCAGATATTGGCAATAATCTGAACTTTTATACAAGCATTCTGGGATTTTTCGACAGGACCTACCCCTTAACCTCATCACACAAGAAAAATAACATCTACATAAAATCAATGGCTGTCAGAAATGTCATACTCAAAAAATGGTTAGTGAAATCTTCCCCCCGAAAATATAGCACATGATCTCAATGACAAGGCTGACATGTTTGAGAAAGAATGGGGAGACCTTACAAAATATATCACGGGCAGTTTGTAACACTTACTAGGCCCTACCTCGCTTCATCACTCACATAACCTTCTACTCTCTCTCTTTTATTAACTTCTTCTGTATCATAATATTCTGTCTCACACTCTCTCCTCTGATCTTTCTATTTCAACTATTTACCTATCCTTTCTCTTTCCTTTTTCTACACTCTAAATCATAATTTTAACAGAGAAACAACTTCATAAGATGCTTAGGAATTATAAAAAAGATACCTTTAACAGAAGTGTTATATTAAAGTTATATCTAAGTTAAGTCTTGGGCATTGTTTTTAGAGCTTTTATTTGAATCAAATAGTCATCCTCAGTTAGATTGTACTTCATACTTAGGCTTATCTAATCTGCATTTTACCTGTATCTGGTTTATGTGTATTATTATTTTTTTCCTAATCTGTTTGTCCCCTGCCGACCGGCCCCCTTCCACCGGCACTCCCCTATCACCTCCACTGGGCAGCTCAGCCGGCAATCACCTCTCACGCCAATCTGAGGCGCCAGCTGGCCCAGTGCAGCGTGGAGACCAGCTTCATCCTGCTAGTCGGCTACTTTTTTCCCTCTATTTTGTGTCCCACCTCTGCGCGTGGAGCCAAGGCATACAATGATGCCAATCACCAAGCTGCGCATGCTTCCATAGGTAGCATGCCAGGTGTCTTGCTCAGCTCTGCCTCCCTTGTGTGGATCTGTTGCACCGGGCCCCAGCCACCGCTAGGGGCCAGTCATGCAGCGGACTCCATCCCCACCCTTCCCCGGGACAGAAGAGCTGTTCTACAGATGCTCGATCCTCTCCCTCCCGAGCCGACCCCCAGCGACATGCTCGCACCGCAAACATGGGTCACCGGCGTGGCAGGAGGGAAGGTACGACGCCTCAACCCTCCATGCCAATCAGCCAGCTGGTTTACATGTATTATTAGTTTTTCCTTTCTCATTTATTTTTGTTCAGAATGTCTTGTATTATTAGGAAAAACTTAATAAAAATTAATATGAAAAAGGATACATTTTATTATTTTTTAATAGAGAGATCTAAATGAACAAAACTGATGCATTTCTCAAACTCAAATAGACTAAAATAGGTCTACAGTTCAACAGAGTAAATCAGAATCTTTTGGAAGTAAATCAGAGTCGGAATCAGAACCAGGTCACAGCCAACCTGGCCAGCCCTAGTCCTAACCTGTTTTTGCAGAGGTTGTGCATTTGCCCACACTTTAGTCAGTCTTGTTGAGAGGCATTGTTTGTGTGCTTTCAAACGTTTTCCCTTTTGGCCATATTTGATCAGAGCTCCTTGGTTAGACAGCAACTTTTGATGTCACTTACATGCCTCCTGACTTAGGTTATGACCTAAGCTCCTGAACACCATCCGGACAAACTGGTCTGTAATAGACCTGTGTTTTATTGTCATACACAGATCCTTATTAATAAAGACAATAAATGGGAATGATCCTGGCCCACTATGGCATTTAAAGTGGGAGTGTGGAAAACCTCAATTATCCATGAGAGGCCTGAGCCACAAAAAGGCCTTGGATACATGCAAACATATTCAGTCAGAGCTCTTCACCCCCAGATCTAGCCACATATTGCAGAATCCACTGTTCCTGCCACCCTGGTACATGTGTGCATAGCTCTTAGTGGAGGTTGTGGGCATTCAGGGTAGTGGGGCCAGACACCAGGCATTCAGTCAGAAGCTTGGGTTAGCACCAGGGTTGATCCCCTGCTTCCTGAGGAGCAGGGGATTATGCAATACAATATCCCTTCAAAGACTGACACATTTCCATAAGGGAAAAGACATTTTTATTATTGCCCCTGTTAGCCTCTGAACCCTCAATTCCATACTGGAGGGCAGAAGCAGTCAAAAAGATGGCCATTTGGGCCCACAAAAAGACAAGTAGGCCATGCTAGGAGGGCATGAAAGGGATACTGCAAGGGTCCCCCTGGCATAGCATCACCACCCTCGGCATAGCCTCCACACTGCGGAGAATGTGTTGGGATCACAATTCCCCCCACCTCTCCCAAACCGCCACATAAAGGCATGGATCTGATCATGTCTGGCTTTCATGAGGGGCACATTTTATGCTAGGAATGTGTGAACACCACTGCAACTCCGCACTCCCAAGGCCACCCTGCGCTGGTGCATAAGGTATATGGTCCTTATATGAATTGGACCCTAAGGACTAATATAGTCAGTTAACTACAGTGCATAACTGCTATTCTCCACAGATGTGTTTTGTTGACAGTATTTTTAATAAGACATGTTTTAACAAAGAATCACAGTAAGCAATATACCTGATATCAGTACCAGCCAAACAATGAATGCTTAATCTCAGGTAGCTAATAGAGCTCCTAGTCTTACAAAATGTAAAACAGCAATGCTTAATGCTCATATCTTGAAAAACTAGCCCTGAGTGGTAATAACTTAAGGAGTTTCTGTAATGGCTGGGAGTCTATATACACTTTACTAGCAGGTGTAGATATCCCACTGTGTTGCAGAAACTTTGCAAGTTGTCCTATCTCCTGTGCTAGTAATTCTGTCTTTCTGATTGCTTTGGCTATTTATGTTTACTGTAGGCTCCCTTTATGAAATGTAAGGATTTTTTTGCATTTTACCTAATCATCATCTCCTTTGTAAGATGCAATCTGCATATGTGTTTTGTGACAGTTTTTTTAATTTATTAATTTAGGAAATCAGAATTACAACCCTTTGAGTCATAGACTCGTTTCCAAAGGTTCCACGTCAGTAATCTTTTATTGTATGATTAACAGCATTACATAGAATACATTGTGCTGCAGGTGGGGAGGCCTCCACTAGCAAACTTAGATTTTGCGCTACCATGGTACCTCCCCTCCCTAGTCATGGACTGGGATCAGAACTGGGGTCCACTATTGAATAATCATGTTTTGAGTCCTGGAAGGTGGGCTTGGGAAGGGTGATTGATTGAAAAGATGGTGGAAACTCCTGGCGCAATGCCAAAAGCCCAGCATTTAATTTTTTTTTTTTTTAAAAATTACTCTCTGAGAGGAGGGGGAAGAGGGGGATGACTGGGACTGGGGGGGTCCAAACAGACTCTGGATACCAGGATAATTATTTCCAGATAGATCCAAAACTATCCTGAAAATGTGCCCTGCCTGAAGCAGATATACTCTGAATAAGGTTACCTGCCAAAAAGCTGAGTTATTAAGAAGAGCGTGAACAGTGGTGAATCTACCCCGAATAACATTAACTACTGGACAGCTTAGTTATCTGGTGGAATGGCAGATCTACCCTGGATAAGGTTAACTACCAGACAGCCGAGTTATCCAGCAGAGCAGTGGATCACAATGAATAAGGTTAACCACCAGATAGCTGAGTTAGCCAGCAGAGTGGCGGATCTACCCTGGATGAGGTTAACTGCCATACAGCCAAAGCCCCTGGAATTCTGCGATTCTGCGGTTGTGGAATTTTCCGCAGAATTTACATCATGCCGCAGAACATATATTTAGTGCTGCAGAATTCATTGTTTTTGCTGAATTTTCATTCAAACATACTATTTTTCCAGGGTGTCAGGCTTTCTTTCCCATCTTGTGTATCCTGAAGCCCCTCCTCTATGCTCAGCATATGATGTCATCGATGACATCACATCATATTTAGCCAATGGCAATACTGTGTTCTGTCAGAGAAATGAATAAATCATGCAACAGAAATCAGAAAATGGTGCTGCAGAAGCCAAGGAGCCCTGCTGCAGAAATCAGAAAATTCTGCCGCAGAGCACTAGGGGCCATTGCATATAGTCGAGTTATCCAGCAGAGTGGCGGCTCTACCCTGGATAAGGTCAACTGCTGTATAGCTGAGCTATCCAGCAGAGTGGCAGATCTACCCTGAATAATGCTAACCACTGGATAGCGGAGTTATACAGCAGAGCATGAACGGTGGCAGATCTATCCTGGATAAAGTTAACCATTGGATTGCTGAGTTATCTAGTAGACTGCAAACAGTGGCAGATCAACCCCTGGTTAAGGATAACTGCCAGACAGTGGTGTTATCCAGTGAAGCAGCAAAGCAGCTTAGTAAGCAATAACCCATGACAGGATGTGTGGGTACTGGGGATTAATCAACACACCGGGTGCATTGTGAGGCACGAGGGCGCAGCCCAAGTGCCCTCATAGCACCCGGGGTGTTGATTAATCCCCAATACCTGCACACCCTGGAGTGGGTTATTGCGCTTATAACATGGGATATGTTTAAACAACAAAAAAAATCAAGAAATGTGTTTTTTTGCTGTTTAAATAGCAAGAAAAGTGATGTATCCTGCCACCCTGAAAAATAGTCCCTAACAAACAATGCATACTACATTATTCTTATGCACATAGAAATGTCACACATCCATTACTTAGCTGATCTGTGACATTTCCTGTGCATAACACTGTAACCTATTTTGCTCACCACCATTACTATTGCTGCCCCCCACCACCACACACACGCACGCACGCACGCACGCACGCACACACACACACACACACACAGAGAACAGTGCAGATGCCACAATCTAGCAAGTTCAGAGTACACTCTACCATTGGAAAACTGTAGCTCATTCTTTTTGCACCACAGACACAGGCAGGCAGAGATAGAGAAGAGATTGCAAGACAGAGAGACGCACAGAGTTCAGTCTCTTGCCTTCCACAGTCAGCAAAACAGAAGTTTGACTGCCACTGCCTGTTTCTCTCGCTCTTCACATTGGGGTCCTGTCTTTGGACAGAACACAGCATGCAATGTTTACAGGACAGGGACAGGAATCACACACACTTGGCTGACTGACAGTAAAGATTAATGAACGGCAACACTTTCCGCTTGGTATGGGGAAAATAAGGTGATCCATGGGGCGGCTGGGTGGCTAACAGCCAAGAGTGCACGCACTTTCTGATCCGCAGAGTGGGTGGGTAGGTTAAACTCTGGCACTCACTGAAGTGCCAGAAGAGCAATGGCGACTTTTTACATTTGTTCCGCACAGCAAAAAAAGAAGAACCAGTATGCCCACTGATTTCCACTGGTTCACATTAGGTGTTAGTATATCGTGCATTAATGCATGGTCAGGTGGCAGCTTCACCAATCGTTTCAGTACTTGTACTAACCCCATGTTATAAGATAAGGTTAACTACTGGATAGTTAAGTTATGCAAGGGAGCAGCAATTCTACCCTAGATAAGATTAACTGCCAGAGAGCTGAGTTATCTAGCAGAGCATGAACTGTGCAATTTTATCGCTGTCAGAGCACCTCTGGTACTGAATGAGCACCTCAGTGCACAAGATTGTAACATAGTAACATAGTAATTGAAAGTCAGAAGGAATTGTAGGTCCATCATGTTCACCCCTCCTTCATAAACCGAAAGACTGAAAAAGAAAGCTACCAGCAGAAAAAGACTCATAGTCCATCATGTCTACCAATTTTCCTACCTGAACCATTCCAACCTAGCAATGGATGCGTGTCTGTCAGCACCCTAGTAGCAGCCCCTCCTCTCCCCTCTGCCCGCCCCTTCCCAGCATTTGCTTTCACCAGCCTCTTACACAGCAGTTATACCACACTCTCTTGAAAACTGTCACCTTCGCGGTGTTTACAATATCTCTGGGCCAAATGTTCCATCTATCCACCACTCTTTCCATGAAGAAGTATTTCCTCACGTCCCCCCTGAATCTACCTCCCCCCAGCTTATGAGTGTGTCCCCTGGCTGCTGATCTTATGCTATGCTGGAACCATTCATAACACTCTACCCTGTTTATTGTCAAGTATTTAAAGGTTTTCATCATGTCCCCTCTCTTCCTCCTGGTCTCCAGAAAGTACCTGTTCAGACTGACTAGGCATTCCTCATATAGCAGGGATAAAACAGGAATGCCGTGCAAACATACACAAACTTAAAGTGAGCCCCCAATCCCCAAAGCCTGGTAAGCAAAAATCTGTCCAGGCTTACCTTAAAGTCCTGTACTGACTCCATGTCGTCTGTCTCCTCTGGTGGGGTGATACAGAGATTTATCACCCTCTCTGAGAAAAAGTGCTCTCTAACATTACAGAAAAAAGTTTAAGGCTGGCATTCACAGAAATACAAGATCATGCAGGTATTAGTAACTAAATATGCAGATTTATCTCAAGAAGCATGTAACCATAGCACAAACGTACTGGTAATCGCAGGTAAAAATAAGATTTCCAGTGCTTTGGACCAACCAGGTCCTTTGTTATGAGGTCAGAGCCAGACTAACTTTTTTCCGCTTTGTGGCAGGCAAGCAGCCTTGGCTGGTGCTCTTAGTAGCAATACTGAGGGCATTTCTCTATCTGAAACACCCTAATATTGCCCTTGAATTTACCAACCCCGAATGTAAGGGCAAGCCCCTGCATGGGGACATGCTCCAAAGAAGAAGCATAATCAATAGTTGTCCACTTCAATTTCTCATCAGCCTGCTCCACAGTGACAGTGAAGCATCAGTCTGTGATAAGGCGCCTGGAGTATTTTGAGGAAACTGACCAGGATAGTGTCATCCTGATTCCAAATTGATCCTTTCTAGTAGGGACTCAAAGATTATGGTGGGTAATGTCACCCCAAAGCCATCTGTCCTTAGCAGCAAAGTACGTTAGGGTTAGGTATAGTGGTGCTCGGATACTGTTGGGGTATCGGATACTCAGGAAAAAATTTAAATATAATTGGTGGGGTCGCCACCTTGTGCAGACTAGATGGACCACATGGTCCCCATCTGCCAACACTTTTCTTATATTCTTATGTTCTGCCGGGATGGGATACGGGCAGATATAACCATTTTGACTGGATGTCAAATGCCATCAGATATGGGTGGCATTCAACCAGGGACAGTGCTAGATAGAGCAAAAAGGGAAAAAGTTGCAGCTTGCCTAGAAATTACTCACTTTCCACTTGACAGTGGGTCCACAGTGGTGCACCCAGTCTGTAACAATGGCTGAAAGATATACACGCGAATAATAGGAAAATACAGGTTACTCACCTGTAACAGGAGTTCTAGGAGTGGTATATGTTGTTCATCCACACTTATTGGCAGGTTCCTTGCCACTTTAAATCTTGCCGGAAGGTCTTCAAGCTGGCTCCTCCCACCCACCCGGGTGGTAAAACTCTCGGCTCCGCCCCATGATGCCAGATCTAGCCCGCTGGAAGTCAGGTTGCGCGTCAAAGCCGGGGAGGTCGGGTGGGTTGTGTGGATGAACAACATATACCACTCCTAGAACTCCTGTTACAGGTGAGTAACCTGTATTTCTAGGGGCGTGGATATGTTGTTCAATCCACACTTATTGGCAGACTCCTAGCAGTTCTCCGGGAGAAGGGAGGCAAGACGCGCACCTCCTACTTAGGGAATAAGGACTGAAGAACCGAGGTCCCAAAACCAGCATCCCAGTGTGACTCAAGGTCGATGTGGTAGTGGGTAATGAAGGTGTGTGCTGACTTCCAGGTAGCAGCCCTGCAGATTTCTTGGATAGGGATGTCCCTGGAAGCGGCCACCGAAGCAGCGGTATGGAGGTTAGAATGAGCTCTTATCCCTTTGGGAGGCTCCATGCCCATCAACCTATAGCAGAGATCTATGCAGGAGGTGACCCTCCTGCCTATCGTCCGCTTGGCTGCAGGTCTGCCAGGTGCGGCTTCAGCGTAGGTGACAAACAGCTGGCGAACCTCTCCCCGAACTTCAGCCGTCCGCTCCTTATAATAAGAAAGCACTCTTCTAGAGCTCAGAGTATGGAGCCTATATTCAGCCTCTGAGGTGTGATTGGGGTAGACACCGGCAGAGTCAACACCTGGTTAAGGTGAAACTCTGACACCACCTTCAGAAGGAATTTCGGGTGGAGGCACAGGACAACCTTGTCCCTATGGAAGACCAGATAAGGAGACTCGATGGAAAGCGCCTGGAGCTCTCCCATCCTTCTGGCTGACGTAATAGCCACCAAGAAGGCGGTCTTCCACGACAGGTGAGAGATGTCACACCTGAGCTTAGCCCATACCAGCAGTAGATCCCACAGAGGTGGAGGTTCTCGCACCGGAGGGGATATGTGATCAAGGCCTTTGAAAAAGCGCCCGACCACTTTCTCCTGCATCACCAACTGTTTGCCGGCCCACGCCCGGTAAGCAGAGATGGCTGCCAGGTGCACCTTGAGGGTCATCGACCGAAGCCCTAGCTGAGAAAGGGACCACAGGTAGTCCAGAATGCTAGTCAATGAACAGGAGGAAGGGTCCAACCCCTTGCCCTGACACCAAATGGAGAATCTCTTCCATTTGAAGGCATAGCATTTTCTGGTCGACTCCTCCTTACAGGATGCCTCAACAACGTTGAGAACCTCGTCGGAAAGACCCACGGCCTGGAACTCTAGCCACTCAGGAACCAGGCTCTCAAGTGCAGGGATTGAAGGTCTGGATGGAGTACCTTCCCCTTGTTGACTGAGATCAGGTCCAGGCAGGCTGGAAGCCGCCTTGGGGGCCTGGAGCTGAGGCTGAGGAGATCTGGATACCAGAACTGGTGGGGCCAGTCTTGGGCTACCAGAGTCACCTGCACCTGGTCCCTCTTCACCTTGAGAAGCACCTTGTGGATCAAGGGCAATGGAGGGAAGGCATAGAAGAGGCCTGGGGTCCACGGCCTCAAGAAGGCATTCCCCTGCAGCGAGTCTTGCTGAGGGGGCGGGCATGAAACAGCCTCAGCTTCGCATTCTCCCTGGAGGCGAACAGGTCCACCTGAAGGGTGCCCCAGTAGGAGAACAGATCCTGTACTACCTCCGGCAGGAGAGACCACTCGTGAGATGCAGCGCCTATCCGGCTGAGGGCATCGGCCAGACGGTTGGAGGCTCCTGCCACATGGATGGCTAGAAGATCCGCCTCCAGGCTGATCATGAGAGACCAAGTGCGGACAGCCTCCTTGCACAGGGGCAAGGAGTGCATCCCGCCCTGTCGGGTTGAGGTAGTACATGATTGTGGTGTTGTCCATCTGGACCTGGACCACTTGACCCCGTACAAACGGAGCAAAGGTGGTGAGGGCTAGTCGGACCACTCAAAGCTCCAGCAGGTTGATGTGGCATCGAGACTCCTGAGGGGACCAGAGGCCATGGGCTCTGAGCTTCCCCAGATGGGCACCCCAACCCATCAGAGAGGCATCAGTCGTCAGAGTGACCGTCGGCTAGAGGCGGACAAATGGGATGCCCTCCTGCAGATGAGCTGGAATAAGCCACCACTGGAGGCCATTCCACATCTCCTGGGTCACTGTCACTGGCTGGTCCAGAGGACCGGAGCACTGTGACCATTGGCGGGTCAGCCCCCATTGCAGGGGACGCATATGCCAGCGGGCCCAATGAACCACACTGGTGCAGGCCGCCATGAGGCCCAGAAGGTGCAAGAAGTCCCAGGCAGGGCGCAATTGCCCAACCAGAAATGATTGGGCAAAGGAGGAAAGGACCTCAGCCCTGTCCGCTGGGAGCCGTCTTCTGGCTCGAAGAGAGTCGAGCTCTGCCCCAATGAACTGAATCACCTGTGATGGCATGAGTTCTGACTTGGCCTCATTGAGGAGGAGGCCAATCTGAGAGCAGACCTGGAGGGCCAGATCCCTGGACCGCTCCACCTCCAACCTGGAGGGGGGCTGCAATCAGTCTTCCAGGTATGGGTACACCTGGACCCCTTGGCACCGCAGGAATGCTGTTACCACTGCCATGCATTTGGTGAAGACCCTGGGAGCTGGAGAGAGGCCGAAGGGCATGGCCTGGAACTCAAAAAAGGATCCCTCTGCTCTGAAGTGGAGGAATTGCTGGTGAGATGGATGGATTGGGACATGAAAGAACGCATCCTGAAGGTCCAGAGAACAGAACCACATGCCTCATTCCAAGGATGGAATGATCTGAACCAGAGTGACCATCCTGATGGTGTGAGACCTTAGGAACTTGTTCAGGTCATGCAGGTCGAGAACGGGGCACCAGCCCCCCCCGTCTGTTTTGGGAACAGGAAATACCTGGACACAAACCCTGGGTCTGGAGGGGGGTCCGCCACCTCCCTGATCACCTCCTTCTGGAGGAGCAAGGCAATGTCGGCTCGACAAGCCGACAGAGAGGCTGCGGAACCCATAGCCCTCCATGGGGCGACAGCTCAATAGGAGGGGAACTGCTTTAATTCCAGAGGCAGACCCCTGCCTACCACGTCCAACACCCAGTGGTCCATGGTGATACTGGATCAGGTGGAAAGGAAGTGGTGGAGCCATCCCCATGGGGAACCCGGGGAGGAGTGACGAGGTTGGGGGTGACACCCCTCAATCCATCACTGGGCAGGCTTCGAGGAAGGGCCAGCCGAGGAGCTGCCTGGGCCTTTTCCTCCAGGCTTCCTGCTGGAGAAAGCAGCAGGCTTGACTTTGGGGTGCCAAGCACAAGCCTGCTGGCCCTGATGCTGGTGTTGCTGGGCTGGACGTGCCACAGGGGCTGAAGGACAAAAGGGCTTAAGCTGCTGCTGGTGGCCTTAGTCCTTCTGGGCAGACGTGACCGAGTCCAAGGTGGTGTTGGACTTCTTGATCCGTTGGAGATGACCCTCCACCCTAGGCCCAAACAAGTCGGTACCCAGGAAGGGAACGTCTGCCAGCTTGTGCTGGGTATCAGCTGTAAAGGTGAAGATCCACAGCCAAGCTCTGCGGCGCATGGCCACTGCAGCCACTACTGACCAGGCACACGAATCAGCAATGTCTAATGAAGTTTGGAGCTGCTGTTTAGCTACCGCCCGTCCCTGATCCTGCACCTGCTTGAACGTCATCTGAAGGTCAGCCGGGAGATGAGGAATCACCTCATCCAGGAAGCCCAACAGGGCATGTGAAAAATGTGCCATCAGAACGGCCGAGCTAGCCTGATGAAGACCTAGGGAGGAAGCGGCGTATACCTTCCGCCCTGAGTAGTCCAATTTCTTGGACTCCTTATCGGGTGGTTTGTCCACATCCCAAGCGTTCCAGGAATGCTGGAAAACACTATCGGTCACTAACCCCTCCGCAGAGGGGTGCTCTGAGAAACCTGAGAGTGAACCAGTAGGGACCGCATACTTTCGAGCCATCCTGGCCGAAGGTGTGGGACAAGACGCTGGCCACTGCCACAGCTCCAGGACCGGGCCAGCAATGGCTTCGGCCACTGGAAAAGCCTCCGTAGGGGAATCCCCTCGGTCCAATATCTCCATGAGGGGATATTTTGCCCGTTTTGAAATGGGTTCAAGCTTCATCCCAGTGGACTCTGAGATGAGTCGAAGTATTCCTAAAAATGAGGATGGGCTCTCGTCCACCAACTGACCACCTGCAGACTCCAGGTCAAGCGGCCTGGAGAACAAGGAAGAGTCGTCGTCAGACTCTGAGGAGTCTGCGAACAGCTGCCGAGCACCTGAGCCACCCTCCACATGCCGAGGTCGATCGGGAGTGAGGGTGACCGACAACCTATGGGGCAAGCCCTGACCCCACCGAGAATCCTTGGTCAGTGCCCCAGTCTTCGGTTGTGGAAGCAGAGATTCCACCACAATGGGTGGAGCAGCCGGTTTTGGCCGAACAACCGGTGCCAGTTTTGGCACCTCGACTACGAGGGGTTGTTTTGGCAGCTCAGGTGACAGCCACTTAATGGCCGGGGAAGGCAACAGAGTCAGCTTATTCACAGACAATAAGAGCTGTTGCCACATTAAATCCACGTAGCGCCGACGTAACTTGCGCCGGAGCCTATCCTCCGAAGAGGACGACGAGGATGAGCAGCACCACCGCTTTCCATGGTGCTGACACCAAGACCACCGACGTCGGCGGGACCGGCTGGACCTGGAAGAGGTCCGAGACCGAGATCTTCGGGGATTCCGAGGATGGGTCAGAGAGGGGACGGGAAACCTGCCCTCCCTCGTTCATATGGATTCCAACCAGGACCCGCACAGGCAAGTCCTCGGTTTCCACCAGGGGAACTGGTGAAGTAGGGTTGTCGGCATCACCAGTCGACAAACCATCTGACGGGTCGAGAAAAATCTCGACTGCGTCAACGGGTATCTCGGCCGGCTGACCTGAAGGGGACACCATGAAGCCAGCGGCCTTAGCCGCAACCTCGACCGAAGTCGAAAGTCGACCATCTGGTGAAGGAGATCTTTCCTGCTCCCACGAACATCACCGGTGGGACTTACCTTTTGAGTCCTTCTTCTTGGACCGACTGGAATGTCCCAATGGTCCTTCTCCCTTGGTGGAAAGGGATTGGCAAAGCTCCTTAAAAGAAGTTGTATATGAAGAGCCCAAGGAGAGTGGGATAAATGCCGCGACCGAGGAGGAAGAAGACGCGGCCTGGGCCGCCTCCTCCTCAAGGATGATCATCTGCTCCAACTGTTCCACGGAGCCCACCGCTGCGGACACCACCCAACGGGCCTCCTTTGACTTGACCGGTGGATACCGTTTTTCAGGGTGCCCCAGAAGAAGCTGAGCAACGCAGTCCTCCAAGACCAAAGCCGAAAAGGATTTGCACAAATCGCAAGCCTGCAAATTGTGGCCGAGTCCTAGGCAGTAGATGCACGTGGACTGCGGGTCGGTCCAGGATATCTTCTCCCACAGGGGCACCGATGAAATCCAGGAGTCGATTTGTCCATCGCAACCATGAGGGAAAAAGAAGACCGAAGTCTTGTAAATTTGAGAATTAGTTTCGGGTTAACCAAAGAGTGTGGATCCAGGCCTAAAACGCAGAGCACTAAGAAGGGAACCTGAGCTTCCATAAGGAAGATCTGGCATCATGGGGCGGAGCCGAGAGTTTTACCACCTGGGTGGGTGGGAGGAGCCAGCTTGAACACCTTCCAGCAAGATTTAAAGTGGCAAGGAACCTGCCAATAAGTGTGGATTGAACAACATATCCATGTCCCTAGAAGTATTTTTACTTGACAAGTTTTAGTTTCTGTACTGGCAAAATATTTACTTTAGATTAGCTTTTGACCCATCTACTTCTCATTTTAACCCACATTTTTTACACCAGTGGGTCTAATCTGACCCATGTTTTAAACCCCCTAAGCACTGTCACTGCATCCAACCATGGATCCGGTCTTCTCATATCTCAAATGGATCTGATTGGGAGGGCAAAGGATCCAATGGTTCTGAATGTCAGATCAAGGATCTAACAGTCAGATCACAACTATCCAAGGGTCAGATCCAAAGATCCAACCCTCAGATCTAGACATCCAACCATGGATCTGACATACATACTGAGTCAGATGAGGGATGGATCCACAGCCGGATTGTGTGACTATCCATCAGAGGGTGCTCAGATCCTACAGAGCAGTATCTGTGTGCCCCTAGTTTGGTCCTCTACTGATGTTCACCATGCACATGTTGCCAGTGCCACCAGGGGAAAACATGAAGTTCACAGTCTGGAGTTTCACTGCTATGCGGATGATATCCAACTATACCTGTATTTTGCCCCAGGCAGGGCAGATGTGGCGTCTGTTCAGATTAATGCTTGTTTGAGGTCAAGTACTGGATGGCCACAAGTTGGTTGAGAGACTCATCCCAGACAAGATGGGGTGTTTATAATGTTTTTCAACATCGCTGGAGCTCTTCAGAACAGATTTGGAGACCCACCTTTTTTAGTACAGCTATTTTAGAATTTAAAAAGTTTAATTAGTTTGCTGGGTATGTAATAGACTAATATTCAATAAAAACTTTAAGTAAAAAAAATGTTTTTAATCTGTGTTTCACCTGAAGAAGGAACAAGGCAGACTGAATGTAGCAGATTAAGAAAGGTACAGGGGGTTTCTGAATAATTTGACAGTACCTACAGGAAAAGATGGAAGGTTTGATACCTTTTATTGGACCAAGTGTCTTGTACAAAGATGGAATTATACACAAGCTTTCAGGGCTACATAGGTCCCTTTGTCAAGTGAATAGCAAAACTGAGCAACATGAGTAGTATTCATATCCACTGTGGAGCAATTAAAAATCAGAAAGTGAAGTAGGAAGGTGATAAAGGGGACTAGAGATTAAAGTCTAAGATGCAAAATAAAAGCAGAAAAAATGGGGAGGGGGCTAAGTAGGAAAAGGTCAACAGGAGATGAAAGGAAACTAAAGGGAAGACAAAAGCACGCAGATAGGATTTGAGATCAGAGGCTGACTGCAAGGGTAGAATAGACAGGAGATGCCTAAGAGATGCAAGGAAATCAAGAAATTAGGAGAAACAAAAGAACAAAGGCCTAGATAAACCGAGTGTGAGATTGTATAAACAGAAGTGTGAAAACAAGAGGGAGTGGGTGGGAATGAGCTAAAGAGTTAATAGGAGAGGTAGGGAGGATGTGAGGTACAGATAAAAAAAGCAGATCAGGCAGAACTCAGAGAAAAAAAAATAATAATAAGAGAAATACAGAACCAAAGTGTGATAAATAATGACATGATTTAGTACACAATAAAAAAGAATTACAGTTTACCATAGTGTGTTATGAAACTGATGTCCCCATTCAGTCCAGAAATGTTCGATTTAAATTGTTTAATATGTTTCAATTCCCATGTCCTTCTGTCCTGTGTGTTTCTGAAGTTGCCTCTTAGTATCAAGACAGATAAATCCAGTTCCACCTGGAGGGACACCAGCCTATACTGGCAGGATGGTCTGCATCTGTCCAGGAAGGGAACAAGTCTTTTGAGCAATCGGTTTAAATGCTTTATTGGCAAGCTTTCAAACTAGTCAAAGGGGGAGGCACTGACAAGCAGCAGGAAAATCTCAGCCTCTCCCTACAAAGCAGGGTACTAAATGAGAAAAAGACCAAGGTAGAACGGTCAGTGGGGATGCTGCAACAGAAGGTAAAGCCATCAAAAATGGAGGCAATGAGTACCAATGCCCGTAGTCTGGGTAACAAGCTTCCTGAATTAGTGGCCTTGATGGAGGAGGAACATCTGGATATCGTGGCAGTCACAGAAACATGGTACACACAAAACCATGACTGGGACGTAAACATACCAGGATACACTATCTACAGGAGGGACAGGGAGGGTAAAAGAGGAGGAGGAGTAGCTCTTTACATAAGGGAAGGAATAAAAGCAACAGAACAAAAGGGTAAACAGGGAGGAGGAGAAGAAGCACTGTGGGTAAATTTGGAGACAGGCAATGGCACCACAATCCGCACAGGGTTAGATACAGACCCCTTCTCGGGGAGGAAATGGACAAGGAAATGATAGAAAGTATACTTAGAATGGCAGAAAAAGGGGAGATATTGCTGATGGGTGATCTGAATATGCCAGATGTTAACTGGAGTGCAGTTGCAGCTGCCACTTCGAAGAGTGGAGTTATTCTAGATGCCCTACAGGGGGCATGCCTTAGACAACTAGTATTGGAGCCCACTCGAGAGGGAGCAATATTAGACTTGCTTCTCTCAAATGGAGATGGAGAGAGGATCACAGATGTAGAAGTGGGTAGCCATCTGGGAACTGCGACCATCGAACAGTATGGTTCACAATAAACACAGCAATAGAGTCAAGCCATACAAAGACAAAAGTACTGGACTTTAGGAGGGCTGACTTTGCCAAAATGGGTGAGTGCCTAATGAATGCACTAGCAAATGGGCAGGAAGGAGGGTGAAGAACAATGGGGAATAATAAAACTGCCATCACAGAGGTAACGAGCCTTGTGTGAAGCAAATAAACAAAACAAACGATGTAAGAAACCACTATGGTTCTCAAAGGAAGTGGCAGTGAAGGTTCAAGAGAAAAGAAAGCATTCAGGAAGTACAAGGAATCACAGAAGGAGCAGGACAGAGAACTGTATCAGTTAAAGCAAAAGGAGGCTGGGAAGGCAGTCAGAACAGCAAAGGCCCAAACCGAGGAAAAGATAGCCAATTCAAGTTAAGAAGGGGATAAAACCTTTTATAGGTACATCAGGAGGAAGGAAGACCAAGGGAGGGATAGTGAGGCTTAATAAAGGGGGGAGGGTGGGCAGAGGGTGACCTGAAAGGCAGAGATACTAAACAAATATTTTGCTCAGTATTTACAATAGAGGATGGGGTGGTACCTGAGGACTGGAGGAGGGCAGATGTGATTCCCTTCACAAAGTGGGAGCAAGGCAGAAGCAGGAAACTACAGACCTGTTAGTTTAACCTCAGTGATAGGAAAATGATGGAATCACTTCTGAAGGAAAGAATTGTTGAGTATCTAGAGGCCAGAGGGGCACAGGACCCTAGGCAGCATGGATTCACAGCGGAGGGTCATGCCAGACAAATCTGATAGATTTCTTTGACTGGGTGACCAAAGTAGTAGATCAGGAGGGGCTGTGGACATGGCCTACCTAGACTTTAGCAAGGCATTTGACACAGTCCCACACAAAAGATTAATATACAAGTTAGCCAGCCTGGGAGTGGGTCCCAAGATGACAGCCTGGGTAAGAATTGGCTGGAGAATAGGACACAGAGAGTAATAGTAAATGGAGTCCACTCAGAAGAAAGGAAGGTTACTAGTGGGGTACCGAGGTTCAAGTATTAGGACAGGTCCTCTTCAATGTCTTTATAAGCGACATTGCAGAGGGACTGGAAGGAAAAGTATGTCTCTTTGCAGATGACACAAAGATCTGCAACAGAGTTGATGCACAAGGTGGGGTGGAAAGGATGAGAAGGGACTTGGCAAGGTTAGAGGAATGGTCAAATGTATGGCAGCTTAGATTCAATGCTAAGAAGTGCAAGGTAATGCACCTGGGAAACAAAAACCCAGGGGAAGAGTACACAATGGAGGGTGAGATACTAACAACAACAAAAATGGAAAGGGACCTGGGGGTAGTCATATCAGATGACCTAAAGGTGGGCAAGCAATGTGAGAGGGCAGCAAGGAGGGCTGGGGGGATACTGGGATGCATAGGGAGAGGCATCACCAGTAGAAAACAGAAAGTTATTATCCTTCTGTACAGACAGCTGGTGAGACCCCATCTGGAGTACTGTGTGCAGTTCTGGAGACCCAATCTCCGCAAAGACATAGACAGGATGGAAGCTGTCCAGAGGAGGCAACTAAAATGGTGCAGGGTCTGCACGGAAGACATATGAAGAGAGACGAAAGGAGCTTAATATGTATAGCCTCGAGGAAAGGAGGGAGAGGGGGGACATGATAGAAACGTTCAAGTACCTCAAGGGAATCAACAAAGTCCAAGAGGGTAGCATCTTTCAAAAAAAGAGGTGTGCAAGAACAAGAGGGCACAATTTGAAAATAGAAGGGCGCTCAGAGGTAATTTAAGAAGTATTTTTCACAGAGAGGGTTGTGGATGCATGGAATGGCCTTCCGGAGGAGGTTGTGGAGTCAAAATCAGTGGTGGAATTCAAGCATGCATGGGACAGTCATAAGGCAATTCTAGGGGTTGGGGGTAGGAAGAAGTAGGCTGCTGGTTAACTAGGATCTGCAGCTTATCCAGTAGGTAGGGAAATGGGCAGACTGGGTGGGCCAAGCGGTCCTTATCTGCCGTCAAATTCTATCTTTCTATGTTTCTAAGAGAGAGTGATCTGTTTGTGAAAAATGGTTTCCTACTGGAGTGCTGATAATCTGGTTTACTATTGTGTGACTGTGGTGATTCATCCTGGTTTTCAGTGGTTGGCTAGTTTCCCCAAAATAGCAACCATTTGTGCACTTCTTGCATTGAATTAGGTAAACCACATTGCTGGATTGACATGTGTAGGATCCATTAATTTGTATTATGTTGTTCTGGCTTGTCTTAATGGTGTCCTGTGTGCAAATGAGGGAGCAGGTCTTATATATTGCCATGTTGTATGGTGTTGTCCCTCTTGTTTTCTGGTTATTTTGATCTGTTGGGAGTTTGTTATGAATTATTATGTTCGAGAGGCAGGGGGGCTGCTTACAGGCAATGACAGGTAGTTCAGGGAAGATGCCTTTCAGTGTTTCATCTTCTGTCAGCATGGGCTGTAGCTCTTTGACAATTTCCTGAAGGGGCTTTAGCATGGGGCTATAAGTGACCACTAGGGGTGTGCGGTCAGTTTGATGTCTTTGCCTCTATTTCAGCAGATTGTCTTGTGGTATTTGTATGGCCTGTTCAAATTCTCTGTCAATTTGTCTTGGAGAGTGGCCCTGATGAATTAGGGAATTCCGAAGTGTGGAGAGCTGTCCGTCTCTTGTTCTCTCATCAGAGCGGATTCGATGGTATTGAATCGTCTGACTGTAAATTACAGATTTTTTCGTATGATTTGGGTGGAAGCTGGAATTATGCAGGTAGCGGTGTCTGTCAGTGGGTTTTCTGTAAAGAGCAGTTTGTATATGTCCATTTTTAGTGATACTGACTATGGTGTCAAGAAAATGTATGCTGCACCCACATATGCACACATATGCACACAGGCCACCAGTAAGAAAAGCCAGAACAACATAATACAAATTAATGGATCCTATACATGTCAATCCAGCAATGTGGTTTACCTAATTCAATGCAAGAAGTGCACAAATGGTTGCTCTATGGGGATACACCGTCACACAACAGTATACCAGATTATCAGCACTCCAGTAGGAAACCATTTTTCACAAACAAATCACTCTCTCTTGTATTTATCTGTCTTGATACTAAGAGGCAACTTCAGAAACACACAGGACAGAAGGACATGGGAACTTAAATATATTAAACAATTTAAATCTAACATTTCTGGACAGAATTGGGACATCGGTTTCATGACACACTATGGTAAACTGTAATTCTTTTTTATTGTGTACTAAATCATGTCATTATTTATCACACTTTGGTTCTGTATTTCTCTTTTTTTTTCTCTGAGTTCTGCCAGACCTGCTTTTTTTTACCTGTACCTCACATCCTCTCTGCCTCTCCTACTAACTCTTTAGCTCAATCCCACCCACTCCCTCTTGTTTTCACACCTCTGTTAATACTACATCACACTCTGTTTATCTAGGCCTTTGTTCTTTTGTTTCTCCTAATTTCTTGATTTCCTTGCATCTCTCAGGCACCTCCTGTCTATTCTACCCTTACAGCCAGCCTCTGGTCTCAGATCTTATCTGCCTGCTTTTGTCTTCCCTTTAGTTTCCTGTCATCTCCTACTGACCTGTTTTTACTTAGCCCACCCTCCCCATTTCTTCTCATGTTTTTATTTTGCATCTTAGACTTTCATTTCTAGTCCCCTTTGTCGCCTTCCTATTTCACTTCCTGATTTTTAATGGCTCTACAGTGGATATAAATACTGCTCATGTTGCTCAGTTTTTCTGTTCACCTGAAGAAGGGACCTGTGTGGCCCCGAATGCTTGTGTATAATTCCATCTTTGTACAAGACACTTGTTGGTCCAATAAAAGGTATCAAACCTTCCATCTTCTCCTGTTTTGCAAGGACCAATACGGCTGGAATCTCTTTTTACAAAACAATACATACAGTACATTTTTACTGACTACTGGTGGAGCAGCAGGGTACAATAATCCATTTACAGTATATGGTTAACCTTGATTCTACATGGATTTCAGCAACTGCTGAAAACTTGTTGTAGTACAGTTCAAAGGTCAAATATGTTGTTGTACTATCGATGTGATATCACATCGATAGTACAACAACTTAACTTTCACCTGACCTGCCACCCTGATTAGCTCAGCCCGGCGTCGATGTAAAAGTTAAAACAAACATGGCGGGCGCAATTTAGCGAGTGCCGGGCAGTGGAGCCACTGATTTTGAATTTAGAATCAGGACACAGAGAGCCATACGTGGCTCCCTTTCGGAAAAATCTATTTTTTTTAACTTGTAAAACTAAGCGGTGCGTAAAAGTGAAAGTGCGAAGCGGGATAGATTGAGCGGAAGTGCCAGCAGCGGGAACGGGAGTGAGCAGGAGCACCAGTACAAATGGAGCAGCACCCACAGCAAGTAACTTCAGAAATAAAATAATAAAAACCAAATCGAAAGTAGTCATATACTATACAAAACAGTGGATGGCTGAACATCCACAACTAAGGCTGCGTTTCCTTCTTGGGCAGTTGATGACATCAAGGAGACCTCTCGAGCTTCGCTGACGAGGTCTCTATGATGTCATCAACTCCCTCGAAGGAAACACAGCCTTGTTGTGGATGTTCATCCATCCACTATTCTATATATGTTTGCCAATGGGCAGCACAAAGCAAACATCTTCTTACAGTAATACCCTTTCAGAGAAGAAAGTGGAATGAGGATAGTGAATCAAGACATGTAACGCTACCAGTAGGATATATTTTTCTATTAGCGAGCCATTAGTCTGTTGAATAAAATTCCTGATTTGTAACTATCTGAAAAAATGAGCTTTTGGTGGGTTATATTTATATTTTAATTATGTGAATAAGTGTAGTGTATCATTTGTGTATAGATCCACAATTTCTATTATACCTATTTGTTCCCAGTTTTTCTCTGTTTGATCTATTATTGATGGTTCAAATAAATAATTATTATATATTGGAAAACATTGCTAATTTTGCTAGATACATTTATTATTGTATGTACTTTATGGCAACAGTCCATGGTAGTTTGAGCTGTGCATAATAATTTGAAAATAAGAGATGTCTTAACAAAGAACAAGTGTGTAAATCTTGTTCCACACTTGCTGCAGTTTCTTAGGTGAACAAAACCAAGGGCAGGTTATTGCCATTTGTGCTGCAAGATAGTACCTTTGAAAGTCTTGTAATGAAACTCCCCCTTTGTTTTTTGGTAGTATTGATTTTTCATAAGCTATTTGGGGTTTCCTATTCTTCCAAATAAATGTTATAACTGCTTTTGTAGGTTCTTGAAATACATTACTGGGACTGGAGATGGAAGTGACTGAAATAAGAATAAGAGTGTTAGCAGGACGTTCATGTTAATGATGATAATTCTTCCAGTTAGTGTAAGGGGTAAAGAAACCCATTTTGTAAGATCAGTTTGAATTTGTATGAGTAATGGTAACTAGCTCAGGGAATATAATTTTTCTAAACTGGTAGCTAATTTGGTATTTTTAAGTATTTTATTGAAGTGGTTTGTTAGCATAGACAGCTGTCAGGAATTTGGAGAGAGTATATTTGATCTCAGATCATAATTTCAGTTTTAGTCCAAATGACCTTGTATCCTGAGGCTTGACCACCTCTTTCTGACAATGTTATTAAAGGAATAATGCCTAACAGGGTGGGTGTTATGCTGGATAACATCCCACCTCAGGTGGTTGGGCCCGAGGCCACCGGCCAAGGGCGTCCAACACCCGAGAAGGGATGTTATCCCAGCACAGCTCCCACCCTGGAGGGCATTATTCCTATTATATAATGGCTTATTGTTTTATAGTTAAAAAAATAATTTTAAAGAATGTTTTTGTTAGTGTGTAAAAATATTTTTGTTTCTTAAGAGAAAAAAGAGCTCAGGGTCAAGCTCCATATCCTACAACCAATCAGCAGGGATGTTATGCCAGGATAACATCCCTGCTGTGACAGTCAACTGACCAATCAGAAGCCAGGATTCTTTCTTGCCATTGTATAATAGTTCCTTTATTAATACACTTGGATCTGTAAGAGATAGTAGTGCATCATCTGCATGAAAACTTATTTTGTTACTAATGTTTTTAATCTGAATTCCTTTGATAAACAGGTTTGCATGCATACATATTATATGGCAAAAGGTTCTATTGCGATGGTGATTATCAATGGCAATAGTGGGCACCCCTGATGGATTCTTCTACTTCATGAGAAATTATCTGAAATTATATTATTTGTTTTTATTTTAGCCGAAGGAAACTGATATAAAAGATTAATCCTATTAAAAACTATCCCCAAACCCTTTTTGTATCAGCATGTTATGAATAAAAGCCCACTCTACCCTATCAAAGGCCTTTTCTGCATCTGTTAACCTGCATCACTTCTTAATATATCACCATACTGTTCTGCCTCTCACTTGAATCAGCCCCGACTCCAGTGTGATCATTTCTGACTGCAATAAACTCAAGGTTCTCCTGCCTTTTCTTTAGCGTTGACTGCACTGCTTGATAAGTTTCGTGTGGGCATGTCTCCCCACCTTCTGCCTCTCACTTAAATCAGTCCTGACTCCAGTGATCATTTCTGACCTCAATGAACTCGGGTCTCTCCTTCTGCCTTCCTTTACTGTTGACTGCAGTGCTTGATATGTTTCACCGTGGACCTGTTCCCCCTCCCCCCTTCTGGAACTTAGCTGCTGATATAAGATTTCTAGAGAGCTGGCCACAACCCATATCACTTCGTAATGTATCAGGGTAACTGTCAGGGAACTGTCAACTCCAGATTCAGCAACTCTATGCTAGGCTGGTGACTCGATGAATGAAGAAGGTAAGGGGGGGAGTAAGATTTGAGAAGAATACCAAGCATGGGGGTGACGGCATTTGTTAGTGTCTCCCATGGAAATGAATCAGCAGTTGTGTGGGACAACATAGTACCCAATTCCCTTCCAGACCAGGCAGTTACCAAACATCACATGACTCCAGCACCACCCACACCCCCACAGCTGAGACCACACCACCCACCATTCCCTTTCTGACCAGTGATCGCCGACTGTCACCCAGCACTAGATGCACCCACACCCCACAGCTGAGACCACTGGTGTTCACCATTTTGTTCTAAACTGGGTGGTCACTGACCATCACCTGACACCTGCAACACCTCCTCCCCACAGCCGAGACCAACTGCATTCCCTAACTGACTGCGGGGGGGTCACCGACCATCACCCGACACCAGTTCCTGTAGCTGGCTGCTGTTGTAGCAGTCTTCCTTTTGTCAACCTGCAGGGGGATGGGCACACATGGTAGTGAGGGAGCAGGGAAACCAGCTTTACGAAACCCAAGAAAAACAGAAAGTTTGTGTACCCAGTACCAGTAACAAGAAAGCAATTGTAAAAAAAAAAATCTTGAGCCACAGAATTTTACTGCAAGCCATCTAGTAATTTGCTTAAATAGATGCTCAAGTGAAAACAAGTAAAGGACAGCAGTCAGTTCCTCTTGTCAACTTTCAGACTTTGTGCTCATCGTGGGCCAGCCAGCCATGTCAGTAGCAAACAGCATCATAAAATGATTACACTGCCATTGCACACAGACCAGCTGGATGCATTCCCATTGTATGCTTGTGAATGGTTAAATGGTCTCTGGAGCACAATGAGTTTTCAAAAATTGCAGACGGCAGCTCCAACTCCTGCGTTTCAAGAGCAGTGTGGTACACTTGTGTCTCCAAGCAGGAAAATACACTTAGCAGATGCAGAAGGATGCAGAAGGGGGGAGTCTTGTTAAAAATGGCACCAAGCTCATTCCTACCAGACCAGCACTCAATGTACTACTGTAGTAGGTTCCAGCAAAAAGCACAGAAGAGGCTTAAAATGTTTTTTTTAATACTTTAGTATTTTGTTATTGGCATTGTATGCAAACACTAAAATTTGTAGACTTCAAAAATTGGCAGCCTTTGTATAACAAACTCTGTATACATATAAGCAGTATTAGGTCAAAAAGTCAGTATAGACTCACAATTGCTTTCGACTTGAATCCACTACAGTAGTTTGCAGAGTGTTGGTATGGTGGTAATGACCTTGGTGCTGTTTTTAACAACTTCACCCTCTTCTGCATTTGCACCATATGTTTTGTTGCTGCTGCAGAGGAGGACCACAAGAAGAGGCAGAGACACTCACAGCAGCTGGAAAGTCTGGTGGATAACATACCAAGGATGAGTTGCAGTCACTGACCTGACCACAGCAAGGAGACTGGTCCATGACACAAACAGCAGGTATGGTGTGCATCCTCACTTATTTTTTTATGTCACATAAACATAGAAACATAGACTTTGATGGCAGATAAGGACTGCTTGACCCACCTAGTCTGCCCATTTCCCTACCTATTGGATAAGCTGAAGATCCTAGTTAACCAACAGCCTACTTTCTCCTACACCCCACTATAATTGCTTTTTTTTTTTTTTTAAATTTAGTTGTTTAACCAGGTGTAGCACACTAAGCTGGAAGCTTTTTTACAGGAGCGACCTGGGAGCAGAAGGAGGTTAAGTGACTTGCTCAGGGTCACACAGTATGCAAGTGGAAGCTGTGGGATTCAAACCCAGGTCTGGTCTGCTGGATGTTGCCAGATTTGCAGCTCAGAGCCTTACACCACTGCGCTATACTGCCTTATGTCTGTCCCATGCATTCTTGAACTCCTCCACTGTTTTTGACCCCACAACCTCCTCAGGAAGGCCTTTCCATGTGTCCACCACCCTCTCTGTGAAAAAATACTTCCTCAAGTTGCCCCTGAGCCTTCCCCCCCCCATCTGCAAATTGTGCCCCCTTGTTCTTACACATCTCTTTTTCTGAAAGATGCTACCCTCTTGGACTTTGTTGATTCCCTTGAGGTATTTGAAAGTTTCTATCATGTCCCCACTCTCCTTCCTTTCCTCGAGGGTATACATATTAAGCTCCTTTAGTCTCTTCGTATGATTTCTGGTGCAGACCCTGCACCATTTTAATTGCCCTCCTCTGGACTGCCTCCATCCTCTCTATGTTCTTGTGGAGATGGGGTCTCCAGAACTGCACACAGTACTTCAGATGGGGTTTCACCAACTGTCTATACAGAAGGATGACAACTTCTTGTTTTCTACTGGTGATGCCTCTCCCCTATGCATCCCAGTAACCCCCAGCCCTCCTTACTGCTTTTTCACATTGCTTGCCTACCTTTAGGTCATCTGATATGACTACTCCCAGGTCCCTTTCCATCTTTGCTGTTGTTAGTATCTCCCCCTGGAGTCTATGTGATAACAGCGATCACGGAAAGGCAATCACCATTAGGGAGAATGTACATTGGCAAAAATCCATTTTGCCAATGTACACTCCCGGAGCATGGCAAAAGGGTGCCAGGAACTTGATTTTTTTTGTTTATGTTGGGGGGGGCTGTGCCCCCCTCACCCCCCTACTAAAGATTCTCAACTTCAGGGGGGTGCATGTTTGGGGGGGGTGAAAAATAAAAAAAGTACATTACTCACACTGGCGCAAAAATCCCGACGTGCCCAGCACCGAACCCGCCACCCTCCCAACCATAGCCTGACACTAACCCACTACGCCACATGGCCAACTTGGCAACCCACATTCGCCTATGGAACGAAACAGATGCATTTTACAAACAAGGGATGTAACGGAATACTGTTTCCGTAACAGTTATTCCGTTACATAAACCTGTGTGTAAAAACGACTTTTGTGAAGACTAAGGACCCCCTAATGGCCAAATCAACAAAATCATTTCTTATATTCCGTGCCTGTGGCAAAAACTCTTTGTAGATCAGACCCATACTTAGTAAACATAATTCTGCACAGCCTACCTGGCAGTTCTATGGGGGAAGTTAGTTGCATGCACTCTGCTGCACTATGCTGAACTAGCAGTAGTGATCTGGCATAAACGAACCAACAAGCTACATTTTAAATAACAATAAAAAAATACTTTGGGGGTGTGGAGCCCCTAATTCTTAACAAACTCCACTAATATTTATGTTATATGTTACATGGGGGGTCTACGCCTCGCACAACCCATTTTTTCTCCAGTTTTAGAGTTTCTCCTGAAGCAAGCAGTACAGTTAAAAAACTAATGTAGTAGCCTGTTGCATTCATAGTATTCAGGGACCCCTTATGGCAGGGTCCTTAGTACTCCTCTTACGCTGACAGTTGAGGAATCAAACCACCTTCAAAGAAGGGGCAGTATGGTTTTAGATCCACATGCACAAAAATACACTTTAGCCTGGCTTAACCCTTTGAGTCAGTGAAAACCGTAGAAAGCAGCATGTAACAAGATGCCATGTTGGAGACAACAGCACTGTGGGGTGTGTGCTGCAAATGGCTACATTTGAGCTGTGCACTGCTATAGGTTTAAGGGACAACTTTGTCTGGGTGTTTATTTTTTAACTAGGAAAGAAAGGATGCCAGGAGCTGCCTAGCTTGTCACTGTTGAGCGTTTGTTGTGATTGTGGTAGTATATTAAGGCTGCCACTTCTGTTTTGTGGGACTGCTGACAGTACCAAGTAACACTGGAGACAGATGTGTTCACCTTACTGAAGTTGTAATCTCAATGTGAAAACAAAATCCACAGTTGACTAGCATCATCCCCGCAAGTCATAGATTCATAGACATGTGTTGGCAGAAAAGGACCCTCCTGACCCATCGAGTCTGCCCATCTCCCCCCACTCGTTCCCCCTCCAAGATTCCCCCCTTGACAATCCCTTGTGTTTGTCCTAGGTCCTCTTGAAACCCTCCACTGTACTGGCCCTCCCACCTCCTCCGGCAGTCTGTTCCAGGGCTCAACCACTCTCTCTGTGAAGTAATACTTCCTAACGTTTTTGCTAAACCTTCCCCCCTCTAATCTCAATCCATGCCCCCTAGTTCTTGTACCTACCTTCCCTGCAAACAAGTTCTTCCCCACTTTATCGATCCCCTTCACATACTTGAATGTTTTGATCATGTCCCCCCCCCTTGTCTCCAGAGGATACAAATCCAGCTCCTTCAATCTCTCCTCATATGACTTCTCCCTTAACCCATGCACCATTTTAGTGGCCTTTCTCTGCACTCTTTCCATGCCATCTATGTCGTTTCTTAGATGAGGCCTCCAGAACTGTATCCCATACTCCAGGTGTGGCCTAACCATGGAGCTGTACAGCTGCATCAGCACCTCCCTCCTTCCTTCTGCTGGCTATCCCCCTCCCTATGCACGCCAGCATCCTGTTAGCTTTGCCCACTGCCTTGCTAAACTGAGTCCCCACTCTGAGGTCATCAGTGATTATAACTCCCAGATCCTTCTCCTGCCTAGTTGCAGCCATTATCTCCCCCCTAGTGTGTACTATCACACTAGTCCTATCAATTAGTTTTACAGCTATCGCACTAGTCCTATCAATTAGTTTTACAGGTGAAGGTTCATTTAGTGTTTCTCAAAACAGTTTGTGCCACCATCCTTTTGCAGTACCCCTTGCCCCTGCCCATTTGAGCACATCACTGTTACTTAATAATTGTTACAGTTGCAATATTTGTGGGACCACAGAGAGCAAAAACAATGAAGGAGAAGGAAAGGAGACAGAGAAAAAATTTAAAGAGGAAAGAGACAGTGACGGGAGAAGTACACAGGGCTCTCGGGGACGCAGATACCTGCATCCTTTGTGCACATGCTGTGCATCGGGATGCTCAGGTTTGTTTTTTTTTCGAAAGTCCCCAAGATGCCCCTTTCCAGAGCCCCAGGAGTCACTTGAGAGAGCCATTCCCCCGGCACCCGCATGACTGATACTCTAAGATTCTGTAGAGCGTGGAGGCGCACTCCATTGGTTTCAACGGGGGCATTTTAAACTGCATTTTGTTATGTTTCAGTGTGTGAATTTAAACTAATTACAGCCACTGCTCAACTAATAAAGCCCTTGTTAGTTGAGCGGTGGCTGTAATTTGTTTGAATTCACCTGTGAAATATGAAAAATGTAGTTTAAAATGCCCCCATAGAAACTAATGGAGAACGCCCACTGCACTCTACAGACTCTTACATTACAAGCAGTGCAGGCATGGGGGCACGGCTCTATGTATTCAAATGGGAACCCCAGAAATTTTCTGGAGACTCCCTATTTTAGGCTGTGGAACCCCCCTTTTTTTTTCAAAGTCAGTCCCGGACCCCCAAACAAAAACTCCTACCAAGAGCCCTGAGTATAGTGACTGAGGACTTGGTGTGTACCGGCACACGGTTCACCCACTTCGTTGCAACGTGCAACAGGGCAATGGCCATTAGGGCAAGACCACAATGCTGATGGCACACCACACTCGGCAATTGTGGCACCCGACCCTAGTTGCACCCCATACACTGGGGCAAATGTGAGCTTTGTGGGGGGCTTTGCCCCCACCCCCCACCATGGGGAACTTAGACCCCACACCCCCTGACAAATTATTATAATCAGCTCCATGTCAAAGGTGTAGGGGGCAAGGAGTGTAACACCCCTACAGGGGCAATGATGGCAGGTGCTGCGAAATCCAGTTTGCCAGAATGACAAACGAACTGGTTGCAGCACCCACATTTCCATTACCCTAATGAGTTTGCCCCAGTGGCAGGATACACTGGCACACCAGGCATGAGTTTGTACTGAATCCACCAAGATAACGAGCAGCAGTGGTGGTCAGATGATCACTGTGGTGGGCAGGGGTAGGTAGGACTACTGCAGTCACTGAGTCAACTGAGAACAACTTGAAGAAGTGAAGTCGGGAGTGGGTGCCTGGGAATGGACACTACATATGACTCAACAGCAGCATCAGCCTGAATGACATTTGTACTGTTTCTATTTGATTATTGAATGTAATTATTTAAAAATTGCCCATGCTGTATCTGATCTGATTTAGACAAGATAAAATGATTAAGTTCTGTTTCATTTAAAGTGAATTTCTAAGATATCTTTTTGAACTTTTTTAACCTAACAAACCATTACCATATGCTAGTTACGATAGTGTCTCTTGAGCAAGAAAATGAAGTTTGTCTTTTGGTTCAATTCGGTTGGGAAGGGATCAAAAACTGAGCTGAACAGCCAGCCAGTCAAATACCTTCCACCTCCCTGTCAGCCAGCCCTGGCCCCGCGCTCAGATGTTTTGTAATGTTTAACCAGGGAGAGCGTGGGAGCATACCCCACAGAAGTCTATGGGGGCTGTTTTCAAAGCTGTTTTATACATGTTTAAGAAACCTTTCACATAAATGAAAGCTACCACTCAACTAATAGGGGCCCTACAAGTTGAGCAGTGGCTTTCATTTATGTCAAAGGTTACTTAAACATGTATACAACTGCTTAGAATTGCTCCCATAGACTTCTAGACCACAGAGCCCATAGACTCTTCTTGCTGATGCTACAAAACATCTGAACACGGGGCCAGGCCAGCAGACTGGGAAGTGGAAAGAATCGTCTGTCCAGCTGCTCGGCTCAATTTTTGAACCCTTCCCTCCTGAAGTGAACTAAAACACAAAATAGTATTTTCTGGCTTAAGAAACTATTGCAGGCATAAGCTAATGGGCTGTTGGGTTAAAAAAAACCCAAGCAAATATCTTACAGACTTCCTTTAATTCATCACATCACATAAAAATTGTAAGGGCCTGAAAGGCCAGAGTAGCCAGTAGCTAGGGAGGGACTAGGGGTCACGGTAGGTGTAGAATCATAAGATATGTAACATAACAAAAACAGGAAAAAGGTCCAGCTCCCCATATGATGAACAGAGGAAACACTGGACCTCACCCAACAACTTACACACCAAAATCTGGCCAATGGAAAATCATGTACACAAATGCCCGCAGTCTGGGAAATAAGATCCCAGACCTGCAGACAACAATGACAGAGGCTAAACTGGACATAGTAGCCATTAGCGAGACATGGTTCACCAGTAAAAACACTTGGGAGACTTCAGCACCTGGCTATGTACTGTTCGGAAGAGACCAAGGTGCAAAAAGGGGCAGGGGTGGAGTGGCCCTTTATGTCAATGAAGATATCAAAGCCACAGAAATTCAGAATACACGTAAGGAGCCAGAAGAACTGTGGGTCACACTGGAAACCGGAAATGGGACAGTCATATGAACTGGGGTTGTCTACAGGCCTCCAGACCAGGGAGAGGAAATAGACACATTGCTGTTAGAAGATATACAAAACATGACAACTAAAGGGGAGGTTCTGATAATGGGAGACTTCAACATGCCAGATACAGATTGGTCTATACCAGCAGGAACATCCACCAGAACTAGACACATGGTGGATTCCCTGCATGGGAAAGGGCCTCAAACAATTGGTACCACAACCCACAAGAGATAGGGCTATCCTAGATCTAATACTGACTAACGGGGAAAGGATCACAGATCTCCAGGTAGAAGGTCACCTGAGGGCCAGTGACCATCACATGGTATGGTTCAATTTGGCCACTAGAACTAAATCATCCCATTCCAAGGCAAAAATATGGGACTTCAGAGGAGCTGACTTTGATATGATGGCCAACAGAGTTAAGCTAGCCCTGGCAAGAAGAAATACAGGTGAAGGGTACAGGCAAAGTGGGCAAGCATTAAGGATGCAATACTTGAAGCAACATCCCACTGTGTTAGAGAGAAAAGCAAGAGCAAAAGAAGGAGGAAGCCACTTTGGTTCTCAAAAACAGTAGCAGAAAAGGTCAGAGCCAAAAGGCTGGCCTTCAGGAAATATAAGGGAACGCAGCAGGATGAAGATAGGGAGGCATACCAAACTTCCCTAAGGGAAGCAGGGAAGGCAGTAAGACAGGCAAAGGCCCAAACCGAGGAAACAGTAGCATGAACAGTAAATGAAGGGGACAAGACTTTCTATAGATACATTAGTGAAAGGAGAAAGTCCAGAGGGGGTATTGCTAAGATCAAAGGGGATAAGGGGAAGTGTGTGGAGGAGGACCAAGGAAAAGCATCTGTCCTAAATAGATACTTCTGCTCAGTATTTACTGAGGAGAAAGTAGGGCAGGGCCCACAGCTCAGCACCGTGGACACGGGGCCGGGAGGTGTGCACTAGTCCCTTCACAAAAGAAAGGCTCCTACAAGAGCTCACTAAGTTCAGGGTGGACAAGGTAATGGGACCTGATGGCATACATCCCAGAGTACTAAAGGAGCTAAGGGTGGAACTAGCAGAGCCATTAGCAGAACTGTTTAATGAGTCTCTGAGCATAGGAGAGGTCCCAGAAGACTGGAGAAAGGTTCATGTGATCCCACTCCACAAGAGTGGTAGCAGGGAGGAGGCTGGGAACTACAGACCAGTCAGTCTTACCTCAGTAGTGGGCAAGATTATGGTGGCACTCCTTAAGGAAAGGATAGTGCAACACCTGGAATCCATAGGTGCATAGGATCCAAGACAGCATAGGTTTACAACAGGAAGGTCCTGTTAAACTAATCTCATAGATTTCTTTGACTGGGTAACCAGAGTGGTAGACCAAGGGGGTGCAGTTGATGTCACCTACCTTGACTTCAGCAAAGCTTTCGATACTGTTCCACATAGAAGATTGATTAATAATCTGAGTAGGCTCGGGGTGGGTTAGAAATTAGTCAACTGGGTGGCAAACTGGTTGGCGGGCAGAAAACAGAGAGTGATGGTAAATGGTATACAGTCAGAAGAGATGCAAGTCACAAGTGGGGTACCTCAGGGATCAGTCTTAGGGCCAGTCCTCTTCAATATCTTCATTAGTGACATTGCAGATGGACTGGAGGGTAAGGTTTGTCTGTTTGCAGATGACACCAAGATCTGCAACAGAGTAGATGACCCAGATGGGGTGGGCAGAATGAGAAGAGATCTGGATAAACTGGCAAAATGGTCAGAAGAGTGGCAACTCTGTTTAATGCAAAGAAGTGCAAGATCATGTACATAGGGAAGAGAAACCCTGAAGCCACCTATACTATAGGTTGAGAGGAGAGTTGCTGGCAATCACAAGGGAAGAAAACGACTTGGGCATCATCATCATCATCACAGATGACCTGAAATCATCCAAGCAGACCACTAAAGCAGTAGGTAAGGCTAGAGGGATGTTGGGGTGTATAAGTAGGGGTATCGCAAGTCGTAAGAGGGAGGTAATAATCCCTCTTTACAAGACACTGGTTAGGCACCATCTGGAGTACTGCATGCAGTACTGGAGGCTGTACCTGCACAAGGACATTAACAAAATGGAGGCAGTCCAGATAAGGGCAACCAAAATGGTACAGGGACTGCATCAGAAAACATATGAAGACAGATTAATGGAGCTCAATAAGTATATCCTAGAGCAAAGGAGGGAGAGAGGTGATATGATTGAAGTATTCAAACATCTTAAGTGCATTAACAAGGTGAAAGAGTCTAACATGTTTCAATACAAGAACAAGCATTTGTCAATGCCGAATGTTGTCTCGCTGGCATTGGTAGTGCAAGAGTTAGAGATGCATAACAGGAAAGGCAGTGAAGTATTGACACCAACCTCACCCCCACCCTGAAGAGACACATTTTCAACACAGGCATTTTGGGACCTCCCCTCATGAACAGTGGCACTGTGATTTTGTTAATCTGTCCCAAAAGTTAATTTCCCACAGCGATCAGCCATTCTGCGCCACAGGTGCGAAAACACATTTTGGACAGGATATGAAAAATGACAGCTGTACTGTTCATAAGGAGGTGTGAAAAAATGCCAGTGTTGAAAATCTGGCTTGAAAATATTGCACATTTGCGAAGTTACAAGGGTGCGTGGAAACTGCACAATGCATGCTTGTAACACAGTCATTTTATGGACTTTCATCAAATTTTCAACATATGCATTTTAGGACCTCTGCTCATGAAGAGTGTCACTGTCATTTTGTCAAACTGTCCCGAAAACTGATTTTGTACAGCGACCACGCTATTCTGCGCCAGAAGTGCGAAACACACATTGCGGCCAGGATATGTAAAATGACAGCTGTACTGTTGATAAGGAGGTGTGGAAAACTGCCAAAGTTGAAAATCTGGAGTGAAAATATTACAGATTCATGAAGTTACGAGCATGTGTGGAAACTGCGCAATGCACTCTCGTTAAACAGTCATTTTTTGGATTTTTTTCACCAAATTTGCAACATAGGCTTTTTGACAGCCCACCTCATGAACAGTGGCACTGTCATTTTGTTAATCAGTCCCGAAAGGTGATTCCACACAGTGACTGCGAAATCACCTTTCAGGACAAAATGATGCCATGACAGTGACTGAATTCATTAGGAGGGGCCCCAATAACCATGTGTTGAAAATGTGGTGCCAGAATTCCTAAAAATGCCCGAGATATGCACCAAAGTTAAAAAAACTCTATTTATGCCATTATACAGCTTACCGGCATTTCTTCAGTTCGCGTTCGGCTTTGAAGAGTGCAGATGTGTTCCCAGTTCACCAAGATTGTCACGCCGGACTTCAGAGGTAAGTGTGGGGAAGGGGAGTGGGGGCAGGGTGCACAGAGGGTGGCGTGGGCTGGGGAGGGAGCAGGACAGACCACGAGGGACCGTTTTCTTCCTTTACAGGTTTAAAAAAAACAAAAAAACATTAAGGGATTATTTTTTTTTTTTTACAGAGGCATTTGGCATGCTGGGGTGGGCTCCCAGCGTGCCACCTGAGTGTTTGGGGGCTAGCTGATAGGGGATTGGGTACCCCGTGGCACATACTGAAAGGGGAGGGACTTTAGGACCGCTTTCTTTACAGGTTTTAAAAAAAAGGTTGTGGGACGGTTTTCGTTTTACAGGGCATTTGACATGCTGGGGTGGGCTCCCAGTGTGCCACCTGATGTTTTGGGGGGCTAGACGACAGGGATTGGGCACCCCGCCGCACATACCGGCAGCGCCGAGGGGACTGGGCACCGCACACACAACAAATGAGGGAGGGCATTATGCTGACGGGGAGTGGGCTCCCCCGTCAGCACATGAAATGGGTTATGGCATGCCAGCAGGAGTGACTGGGCACCCCCCAAACTTCTGCATTGTGGCAGGCGGTGGCAGCAGTCACTGCCGCCATGTTTACTTCATCAGCAAAGGCACGTCGGAAGGTGCCACTGCATGATGAGCTTGGCTCTCATTGCAGAGGATCTTTTCTTTGATCTGGTGGCCATGTTACATGTTGCTGGTGTCAGTGCCTGCAGCTGCCTCATTGGGGAATGAGGGATGCACCTACTGATGCGTGCCCTGCATTCTCCCACAGTGACCACTCTTCCAAATCTGCTACTACTGCAATATGTTGGCTGCGCAAGCATGAGCCAACATAAAAATAGCAGGACAAGAGGACACAGTATGAGATTAGAGGGAGGCCGATTAAGGGGTAATGTGAGGAAGTTCTTTTTCACAGAAAGGGTGGTGGATGCATGGAACGGCCTACCTCAGGAAGTGGTGGATATGAATATAGTGCATTGCTTCAAACAGGCATGGGACAGGCATAAGGGAGCAATACAGATGAGTATGAATAGATAGGCCATTGACACAGTAAAGGCCTATGGCACATCCATAAGGTAGAAAAAATGGGCAGATTGGATGGGCCTTGTGGTCCTTATCTGCCATCAACTTCTATGTGTCTATGTAAAAATAAAATATCATACGTGGGGTAAACAAAAAACAAGCAGCACCACGCTCAGTTAAGTAAGTCAAATACATACAGTTTTCATGCATGCATTGACATTTGCAATTGTTTTTATGTAATGCTGGCTAACTAATTTAAACTGCTAGCTATTACTGTACTTATTTCAAAAGTGTGTTTCATCTTACTACACTGCAAGTAAACATTCGGCACTGCCAGATGCTTGTTTTGCCTATGAGCGTGATCCTGCCAGCCAGTTAGTGAGTGGAAAGTGAAGTAGGCTGCTGAGTGAAACATAAGGGCTCTCAGAGGGATGGGGGTGGTCTGTCAGTGGGGAATGGGCTGGTGATGCTGTTCTTCCCTAGCACCTAGCAAGTCATATAGCACTGCAGCTTGTCCCTGCACTACTGTAGGCATGCTGCAGTTGTGTCACATGGGGCATCTAAGAAGTTTCTGTATTGTTTATTTTATTGTCACTCAACTGTATATATGTTAAACTTGTCAAATGTGAAAATTGTCATTTTGCTCATCTGGTTTACAAGTATAAACAAGCATCTGTCAATGCCGAATGTTTGCTTGCTGGCATTGGCATTAGTGGGGCGTGCCTTTGGGTCGTCAGGCACAACGGCCATGCCATTTCACCACACCCTACCCTGCAGACACCAACAAGTGTTATGGTGTGCCTTGGGGTCTTTGGCCCTTATGCTCACCCCATTCCATCAGAAAGTACGGTGAGATGGGTGCAGTATAGGAGAATGGGGTGAACTTTGGGTCCGAAGAGTCCAAGGCACACCTCGATGCCTCTCACTGGCTGCAGGGTGTGGGTGGGGGTGGAATGGTATGAGCATTACAGGTGACAATCCCAAGTCACACCCATGATGCCTGTCAGTCTGTACAGGGTAGAGCATTATGGTCAGAAACCCTAACGCCTCAGGCGTCCGTTGGTATTTTTACTCCAAATTTTCAACATGGATTTTTTGTGACCCCCACCTTATGAACAGTGGTAATATCAGTCTGTTTGCTGAAAGCTGATTATGCACAGTAACTACGGCATTTGGCACCACAGGTGCGAAAACACATTTCGAACAGGATGTGAAAAATGACAGCTGTACTGTTCATGGGGAGGTGTAAAAAATGGCAATGTTGAAAATCTGCAGTGAAAATAGTAAACAAACTGGTGCAGTCACGAGCTTGCATAGAAACTGCGCAATGCACACCCTTAATGTAATTACTTTGGGGACTTTTTACAGCAGATTGTCAACACAGGCATTTTGGGACCTCCGCTCATGAACAGTGTCACCGTCATTTTCTTAATCTCTTCCGAACACTGATTTCCCACAGCGACCATGCATTTCTGTGCAGAAAGTGTGAAAACACATTTTGGCCATGTTGTGAAAAATTACAGCTGTACTGTTCATAAGGAAGTGTGGAAAAATGCCAGTGGTGAAAATCTGGACTGAAAATATTACAAATTCATGAACTTACGAGGGTGCGTGGAAACAGCGCAATGGTCGCTCGTAACACAGTCATTTTATGGACTTTTGTCACCAAATTTTCAACATAGCCATTTTAAGACCTCTGCTCATGAACAGTGTCACTGTGATTTTCTTAACCTGTCCCAAACATTGATTTCGCACACCGACTGAGTCATTGTGCGCTACATGCGCGGAAACACATTTTGGGGGAGATGTGAAAAATGACAGCTGTACTACTCATAAGGAGGTGTGGTAAAATGGCAATGCTGAAAATCTGAAGTGCAAATATCAAAAATTCACGAACTTACGAGCGTGCATAGGGACTCGCAACACACGCTCGTAAAACAGTAATTTTTGGGAATTTTTCCACCAAATTTTCAACATAGCCATTTTAAGACCTCTGCTCATGAACAGTATCACTGTGATTTTCTTAATCTGTCCCAAACATTGATTTTGCACAACAACACCATTGTACGCTACATGCTCGGAAACACATTTTGGGGGCAAGATGTGAAAAATTACAGCTGTTATGCTCATAAGGAGGGGTGGTAAAATGGCAATGTTGAACTCTGAGTGCAAATATTAAAATTAAATGTGACTTCACAGTGTGCGTAGGAACTGCGCGATGCACACTCGTAAAACAGTCATTTTGAAATTTTTAAAATTTTCAACATAGGGTTTTTTAGGAGAGTACCTCCATGAACTGAGACACTGTCATTTCATACATTGGTCCCAAAAGGTGGTTTCGTGCAGTGACAGCGAAAATCACCTTTCGGACCAAATAACAAAATGACAGTGCAAGAATTCATGAGGTGGGGTCCCAAAAACTCCATGTTGAAAATTTGGTGAAAAAATTCCCAAAAATGCCTGAGATATGCAGCAAAGTTGAAAAACCCTATTTATCCCATTATACAGCTTACTTGCATTTCTTCAGTTCAGGTCGGCTTTGAAGAGTACAGGCGTGTTAAGTAGTCCACCGAAGATGAGTAGTGCCAGACTCCGGAGGTAAGTATGGGGTGTGGGGGTGGGGAGGCAGGGTGCATGCGGGTGGGGGTCAAGACAGTCAGCGAAGAACCGTTTTTTATTTCTAGGTCTTTTCCTTTTAGGAAGACGACGTGGGACGTTGCCACGCTGGGTGGGCTCCCAGCATGGCAGCTGAAAGGTTTTTTTTGGGGGCAGCAGAGCCGACGGGGGATTGGGCACCCCTGTCAGCCATAGAGATTTTTGCCACGCTGAGGTGGGCTCCCAGCATGGCACTTCGAAGGCTGTTTAGGGGGACCAATGGAGCCGACAGGGGATTGGGCACCCCCGTCAGCCTTACAGATTGTTGCCACGCTGGGGTGAGCTCCCAGCATGGCACCTAAAACTCTATTGGGGAGGTGGAGTGCAGCGTAGCCGACGGGGATTGAGCACCCCTGTCAGCCATACTGTGGGGGGGAAGCGCATGAGCACGCTGGGGTGGGCTCCAGCGTGTTACTTGTTTATGGGGAGGGGAGGAGCTGTCTATGACAGCTCTTGCACTGCAGTGCCGATGTGTAGGCACTTTGCATACTGCCGCCGTCAGTATGCAAACTGCCTACACGCTGCAGTGCCTTTCTTTCAACTGTATGCCACTGCATTTGCAAACGCTGTCATAGACAGCTCTTGCATTCATTGGCGCTGTGGGGCCACACCTGCAAAAGAGCAGTAGGCATTGAAGTAGGGAGGCACACCTACAAATTCTCGTATGGTGGCACTATGTTTCTTGCACATGCGTGCAAGCAAACATAAAAATAAAAAAGAAATGAAAAAGAATCATTGACTGTTATGAGCCATCATTGTTAGCATCCTGAGACTGCTGCATTGTTTCATCAACCGTCAAGGGTGCTGCCAATGTATGTAGAAAACATGAAGAGAAGAACAGGTGGAGAAATGGATACAGGTGGAGAAAAAAAGATAACTGTTTCACCATGCTATTTCCACCAAGTACAAGTTCTGCAAGTGGTATAGTAGTGGTGGAGACTGGAGTTGGTAGTGGTGGAACATGGACTAAATCCCCGTTCACAGTCGAATCTCTGACATTATTGGCAGTGCTCAACAGCAAGATCACTGCCACTGTGCATGTCTGAATGCCACAGTTTTGCCATTTGGGGCTGCCGTTCTGGTGTGACCGTGATTCCTCTTTTCCTGGGATTCGCGTAGTGGTGCAGGCATTTTGCACTGGTTTGTGCGGCTGTATGAACAGCCCGCACCGCCCATAACACAGTGACAGGCTTTTCCCAGCCTGCCCTTGTGATATTTTTTGCAGCATGACCCACTAGTTTTCTAGTCCTGAGTCCAGCTAAATGTTGTGTTTGACAGTTTAAACATAGCTGAACTCAGGGAAGGGGTTGTGTTTTAAAACCATGGGCTAGAAATGCAAGAAAACACTGTCTCGGAGTCGAGCCGTGACATTGGGCATGCACGTATACATAAGTATACACGCATCCTAAAAACACCTCAGATTTCAAGACATCAGATTAGCAGACATGACATCCAATATCCTAAAATCCAAAATCTCTCCAGTAATTGCTAAAGCTAAAAAAGCTGTACTGTCCCCACCCAGGCAGAACATAATACAAGCCCCACCATCCCAGATCAGAGCTAGAACCCCCATCAAAAACAACCACTAATTACCATCTCCCTCTTCCCCGTAACCCCTGAAATACCATTTTTCAGCCAGTACGAGTTACGGTGTAGAAGGGGCAAGAGCTGGTGTTGCTTCAGTCCAAAAAACAGATTTCCAATTTCCCTCACCCTTGCACAATAATCCTCCCCCAACCCCCGATAAGGGACTGAGTGAGCAAACAAAGTAAACTCCTCACCAAACACACCCATTAGTCCACCTCCCTCCCTCCTTCCCTGCCTCCCTCGTAGTCCCCCAGGTAACTTCGGGCTGGTCAGTGTGTAGGTGAGGCAAGACCTGGTGCTGCCTCAGTCAAAAAAACAGATTCCATATTCCACTACCCTTGCACAATAAGCCACCTCCCCAGATAAGAGGCTGAGTAAGCAACCAAAGTAAACCCCTCCTGCTGCAGCTAGAGGGACATAATGCTGACCTTATGAGAACCAGATGGGAGACTGATCTGCAGGTGCAGATTATCTTCCGGTAGAAGTGCGGGACCACACCAGCAACTGATTGCCACATTTTTTGGAGTTTCCCCTTCCTCCAGCCCTACAGGGACCAGCTCACTCTGGTACTTAAGAGATATTTTGGGTATGGATTTTTAATTATACCATCACACTGTTTTATTCCTAGATCTTCCAGGAGGGTTCTGGGGATCACATATTCATAAACCTTTAAACATTTGAATGGTAGTGACAAAAAAAGAACTATCACTAAGCTGTGGCTTATGGACCAGATACACCTACCTACCGTAAAGAGTTGGCAAGACGTTATGTGGACTGTTTACAATCTGGAAAAACAACTGCAAAATTTAATCATGCCATACCTAAGTTTGATACAATATGGGCTCGTTGTGTCCATTATATGCTCAACCACAGATCAGAATTTGTACCGTGACTGGTTTTAGCTTTTACATATACTGTACACAGGTATACTGTAGAAAGAGCATGGCGTGTAAACTTTTCAACTTATGTACTTGGATGCCCACTGTTTGTTGTGTTGTTGGATGTTGTCTTGTATTGTAAATGTCATCCTGAAAAATCCTCAATAAATATAAATAAAAAAATAAAGTAAACCCCCCCAAACACACTCACTAGCCTCCACCAACACTCTTTCCTCCACAGCACCCAAAATACCTCTCCATAGTGTCTTGTTCCATAGATCCTGACCGCTGCAGCACACCTGTCCTGTTATAATTAATATACCTCCCTGCCACTAAACCATAAGATCCCTCTCTTAGCACAAGTCAGATGCCCATCTTACCTAATATTAAATCAGAAAAGCCACAAACCAACACACCAAGTGGCCCCCGAACACACACTATCTTACCACCCCCATAGCACCCAAAAATACCTTACATAGTGCCGGGTTCCACAGATCCTGACCGCTGTGGTGCTCCTGTCCCATTACAATAATTATGCAGTTATATCCCTGCCGCTGAATCATAAGATCCAACCCCCAGCACAATCTAAATGCCCAGCTCACCTAATATTAAGTCAGAAACCCCCTCACCCAATACACCCACTAGCCCCCACATCACCCAAAATACCTATAATGTGAGTTGGGTGATGGGTCCTACAGAAGAACAGCTGCCTTGACCTATTCTTCATTCCAGTATGGAGGAAACAACATCCTACAATATAAGTAACACCTGATTGGCCAACACTGGGCCAATCAGGTGTTACCACTAGGATGTATCTTCATTCATACTGCAATGAAGATGAGCACAAGGCACCTGCTACTCTATGGGACCTGTCCCTCGACTCACATTACAGGTATTTTGGATGCTATGGGGGGAGGTGGGGGCTAGTGTGTATGTTGAGTGGGGGGGTCTGATTTAATATTAGATGATCTGGACATTTTGCTTGTACATGGGGGAGGGATCTTATGATTTACTGGGGTAAATTTATTATAACAGCACAGGAGCACTGCAGCAGTCAGGATCTGTAGGATTCAATACTATATAAAGGTATTTGGGTTCTATGGGAGAAGAAGAAGGAGGTGGGGGCTAGCGAGCATGCTAAGTAGGGGATTCTGACTTAATATTAGGTGAGCTGGACAGTCGGCTTATACGTGGGGGAGGCAACGTTTGGTTTACCAGCAGGGGATATATTTATTATAAAAGAACAGGAGCACTGCAGTGGTCATGATCCGTAGGACCCAATACTATGGATATTTTAGGTACTCTGGGGAAGAGGGAAGTGAGGGCTAGTGGATGTGTTGGATGGGGGGTTTCTTTCTTTCTTTCTTGGATTGACACCTTTGAGCTGAGAGCTCTTTACATAGGTTCCACATCAGGTGATTGCAAAGACAGGTTAAAATAAGACTGTCACCACGCGACAAGCATTTAAAAATGTTACAATGTCAGGTAGGAAATACAAAGACAGCACCATGGTAAAACATAGAATAGTGAGGACTTTAAAGTTACAATTTTGAGTGGCATTGTGCAAAGTATGCCAGAGTGCGAATGGTTAAGCAAGCTAATGCAGACAATCAGGGACCGTAGAAACATAACATCAGAGCTGAGAATCAGCCCGTGAGGCCTAGTCTAAGGGGTGAGGGAGGGATAAGAAGGAAAGGTAGTTGAGGAGGTGGAGGAGAGGAGAGAGTGTAGTGTAGGAAGGGGAGGAGAGTAGGTGAAGAGAGGGAAAGGAAGTGGGAGAGAGAGAGAGGAGAAACGGAGGAGGGGAGGAGTGGGAGTACGAGGAAAGTAAGGGGGGGCAGGGAAGAAGTTGCCAACTACGCCAAGAGAGAGGCAAGTACCAGCCAGTTTACATGCCACTAGCAAGTACGCTCCATGTAGGTATGACTAGGGGTGTAAGGAGAGGTAAGTGTGAGGGTGGAGCTGAGGAGAAAGGGAAGAGAGGGGTGGAAAGGGAGTGGAATGGATGGAGGGAGGTGATAGAGAGTGGAGAAGCAGAGGGGGGGAGGAGAGAGGGAGAGAGGAAGTTTGGGGGCAAGGAGAGATGTGGCCAAATATGCCAAGAGGGAGGCAAGGGTCAGACAGTTTTAAGTGCCAGTAGGGAACACACATCGAAGTAGTAGCATCTAGTGGAAGCAGTCACAGGTGGCATTTGCTAATAGGTGTTGCCGTAGTTCACGTTTAAATGAGCCCAATGTGGCTGAGGAGGTTATGTCATTTTGGAGAGCGTTGAGCCAGAGCGAGGTTGCCAGAGCTTCTAGTATGGTGTGGGTTGTTGTAGAAGAAGCTTCTGAACATCAGGGGGGCACCAAACCTAGGTTTACTTTTTTTGCAAGAAGGCATGTTTGGTACATAATTCTGCCATTAAACTGAAGCCAGTTTGACTGGCATACAGGTCACAAGTATGGGTTAGACGCACAGCACCGGCAAGGAGTCGGCATGCTTTGTTTAAAGCCATTTTGATGCGGCGGAGGGATGTGTCAGTGGCAGACCCATAGATAACCAGCCCATAGCCTACAAGTGAGACAACAGAGCTCTGTATAGCTAAATTCAGGGCTTCTGAGGTCAGATTATGCTCGTGCCTATAAAGCAGCCCAATACGCATATTGACTGCTTTGGCAACATTGTTAATATGAAGGACATAGGACAGAGTGCTGTCAATAGTAATGCCCAGATATTTAAAGTACTGTACTAGTTCCAGAGGAGTGCCCTCATCATTTGTGATAGTAAGAAGGAAGGACTTGTGCCTGTTTAGAGAGCTAGAGAAAAGCATAGTCTTCGTCTTTTTATAGTTCATTATGAGCTTGTGCTCACAGAACCATTTCTCAATGTTTGCAAAGTCAAATTGTAGCTGGTTCTCAAGAAGCTTGGGGTTTGGGCTGCTGGTGAAAATAACTGTGTCATTGGCATATAGAGGAGGAAATGACCATGGCATGAGTTCGGGAGCTTGTTTAGGAAGATGCTAAACAGGAGCGGTCCCAGGATGGATCCTTGTGGGACTCCTGAACGGACGGGTCTACTATCTGAGAGGACATCTATGATCTTTACCTGTTGCAACTGATTATCAAGGTTGCTTTTAAACCAGTTTGTGGTGTCAGTGCCAGTAAGCTGGTTGATCAGAAGTGCATGATTGACCATGTCAAAGGCCTTGGTTAGGTCAATGAATGTCGTGCCTAACAGGTGTCCTTGATTGAGAGAGTTATGGATGAAGCCAGTGAATTCCAGTAAGGCTGTGATGGTGCTATGCCCGTGCTTGAACCCGTGTTGTTGGAGACATTGTAAATTATACTTTTCCAGATACTCTATAAGTTGGTCTGCCACAATTTGCTCAAGGGCTTTCGAGAGCAGAGGGAGAATGGAGATCGGTCTGTAGCTACCGTGTAGGGCCCAATCCCCGCTTTTATGCACAGGTGTCACCACAGCAGATTTCCATGTATGTGGGAATTATGAGTATGTAAGAGATAAGTTGATTATTTTAGTAACAGGTGCCAACATTTCATCCAAGGTGAGGTAGACGAGTTTAAGATCAGGGGTATCCCCACTGAATCTTGATTCCCCAAGCACCTTCAGGAAACATTTTCTTGCATCACCCTCCAATATTGCTTTGATGTAGAATGGCAGGTGGTCAAGGGGATTGTCTGGTTTCCCGGGGTTGACATTTGTAGAGGTAGGGTTGAAGAAATCAGGGAGAAGGACACTACTTACGTCAGTAAAAGCCTTATTCAAAGTGTTTGTGATGAGTCTTGGATCAAGGAAAGGGGGTACCATAAATTTTGAGCATGGAGGGAGCTAGTTTGGGGTCTCTCCCTGTGACATCTTTAAGATTGCTCCAGAACTTCCTGCCATTATTCCAGGTGCGAGAGACAGCTTCTTTGTAGTACAGACTTTTTACGGTGTGAATAGCTCTGGTGCATTCATTTCATGCTTTTTAAAGCCCTGAAAATCTGATTGTCTACCCGTAGCCCATGCCCTATGCCATAGGTGATCTCTTGATTTCAGGAGTTCAATAAGGTCAGATGTGATCCAGGGATTACAGGTTCCTTTGATTTTATACTTTTTTTAGAGAGGCGTGTCTATCACAGATGGCATTGTATTGGTTGATGAAATGATTAAGCACTGTGTCGAAGTCGGTGGCAGCGTATAGTTTCGACCAGTCTTGGTGGCGAAGGTCTGATTTCAGTCATTCAAGGTGTCCATGGATGAGGACCCGGTTTGTAATTGTTCTGGTGGGAGGCTTATGGAATTTATTGGACCAGCAGCACTTGATAGGGGAGCAGTCGCTGAAAGCATCAGGGAGTACAGTAGTATCTGAGATGTGCTCTGGACGGTTCAAAAGCACCCAATCCAGTAAGGTGCAAGACCCATTCCTATAGTTCATTCTTGTTGGGGATTCAACAAGCTGGGAGAAATGGATGGCTAAGATAGCATCCTTGAAGGAACTGGCATCTGGGGGAGAACCAGTTGACACTGAAGTCACCTAACGTTATAATTTCTGAGTTTAAGCTCAGACTGCTTATGCAGTCCAGGAGTGAGACTAAGCCAGACACAGTCTGCTTGGGTTGAGTATATACTGATAACACCGTAAGGGCTTTGTTGTACGCATCAAGAAGCATTTTAATAGCGAGCACCTGTACATTGTCGCCAGTACTGGGCAGGGGAAGGATGAGACCCTGCAAAGAGTCCCTTAGGTAAATTGCGCATCCACCACCTCTTTTAGTTAGCCTGTCTTGTCTGAATATTGTGTAGCCTGGTATCAGGATGGCTGTGTCAGGCATCTTGGGTGAGAGTCAGGTTTCGACTACAGAGAGAACAACAGGGTTATGCTAAGAGATCTGGACTTCCAGGTTGTCTAATTTAGGGAGGAATGAAAACACAAAAAGGAGGAGCACTGATGCACATAGAATGAAAAAATAAAGCCAGCACACCAAAATAAAGTATTAAAGCATGGAGCCCATGGCCACAGATACCCCAATGCTTCAGGTCTTCTCATGACCCTTTCTCAAGCGGAGTGGCCGGTGTACTACACATGCTGTATTTTATTCAACATATTTAAAGAGACAGTGCAGTAATCAATCACTTTATCATATCAAAACAACGCTTATAAATATAAAAAGACAGCAATCATGCACACATCAGTGCAGGTACAACTTAATTACAAGCTGACTGGATAATACATAATTAAATAAATTAAGCAAAACAAAACTTGAAAACACAGTAAATAACTCATAATCTAGGAGACAAATTCAAATAAAGGGAGGCTAAGGGTAGAGAAAAAGGGGGAGAGGAAGGGGGAAGGGAAAACAAAGAGGAAGGGGGGAAGACTTAAAGAAAAACTGCAATATCTAGGCAGTCATTTAAACCAGTGTGATACAAAGCCTTCATAGTATAGATCCATTTCTGCTCACACTGTGCTAACCTATTAAGTCTATTACCTCCTCTAATATTGTTCTTAATGTGATCAACCCCCATAAATTTAAAACACTGTAAACTTTTTTGATGAAAATTCTTAAAGTGCACCCCTATGGGGGTATTGGGATCATCTTTTACTACTGGACATGTTCTTGCATCCTTTCTCTTACTGTCCTTTTAGTCCTACCCACATAAATACATGGGCATGTACATTGTAAAATATACACCACAAATGTTGTTAAACAATTTATGAAATGTACAATTTCTATATCTTTGTTTTCAAAAGCAGGATGCTGAAACAAAGAACCCTGCTGATTAAATTTACACACACTATATATATTGTCAGCTTCGTGATTTGTAGATTTTTTAAATAATAATGATGTGAGGCTTACATTTACTTTTGATGCACATATTTCTAAGATATCATTTTTGGACCTGCTTTTGGAAGGCCAAAATGGACAAAAAGTTTTCAGTATTCTCTTTAGGAAGCCTACTGCTGGTAACATGCTTCTGCTTGCTACAAGTGCTCACCCCAAGCATGTAATTCCATGTGGACAGTTTGTCCATCTTTGACGCACTTGTACTTGCTTAAGTGATTTTGAGAGAGAAAGTGAACTACTTAGAAATAGATTTTTAGCTAGAGGTTATTCTGAAATGCAAATCAAACAAGCATATATTAAAGCTAAAGGGCTTAACAGAAACACACTATTGAAAGCTAAAATTAAAAATAACCTGGATTCAGTGTCCATAGTATTTGTAACTGAGTATAATCGTGCTAGTAATCAAATTACTAACATTGTAACTAAGCATTTGGGGGTGCTACAAGCAGAACCTGACTTGAGAGAAGTGGTGGGTAACAAACCCCTGGTGTCTTTTTAAAGAGGTAATAATTTGTCAGATTTGTTGACCCACAGTTTATATAAGAAACCTCAAAATGCAAAAACTTGGCTTCAGATAAACCCCTGGGCTGTTTTAAGTGTGGCCATTGTACTGTGTGTAAATTCAATCAGCAGGGCTCTTTGTTTCAGCATCCTGTTTTTGAAAAAAATATAGAAACTATATATTTCATAAATTGTTCAACAACATTGGTGGTGTATATTTTACAATGTACTGTACATGCCCATGTATTTATGTGGGTAGGACTAAAAGGACATTAAGAGAAAGGATGCAAGAACATGTGCGTGCAATAGAAAATGATGATCCCAATGCCCCTATAGGGGTGCCCTTTAAGAATTTTCATCAAAAAAGTTTACAATGTTTTAAATTTATGGGGGTAGATCACATTAAGAACAATATTAGATGAGATAATTGACTTAAACGGTTAGCACAGTGTGAGCAGAACAGGATCTATACTATGAAGGCTTTTTATCACACTGGTTTAAATGACTGCCTAAACATATATTTTTCTTTAAGTCCTCCCCCTTTCCTCTTTGTTTTCCCTTTCCTTCCTTCCCCCTCACCCTTTTTCTGTACCCTTAGCCTCCCTTAATATGAATTTGTCTCCTAGATTATGAATTATTTAGTGTTTTCAAGTTTTGTTTTGCTTAATTTATTTAATTATGTATAATCCAGTCAGCTTGTAATTAAGTTGTACCTGCACTGATGTGTTCATGATTGCTGTTTTTTATATTTAAAAGTGTCATTTTGATATGGTAAAGTGATTGATTACTGCACTGTCTCTTTAAATATGTTGAATAAAATGCAGCATGTGTAGCACATCTGCCACTCCCCCTGAGAAAGGGTCACGAGAAGATCCAAAGCGCTGGGGTATCTACGGCCGCGGGCTCCATGCTTTAATACTTTATTTTGGCGTGCTGGCTTTATTTTTTCATTCTGTGTGCATCACTGCTTCTCCTTTTTGTGTTTTCATTTGTGGCTATCTTTTTGGAGTGAGCACCCGCAGATTTCGAGCAGTCCTGTAGCTGTGTATTTGTTAATTTAGGGAGGAGGCTGCAACTGTTAACTGATGCAACAGTAAGCGCCCCTGTTTTCTTTGGTGATGTGTGTGTTTTTGACTTGATATTAAGTGAACTGGACATCTGACTTGTGCTGAGGGAGGGATATTAAGATTTAATGGTGGGGAGGTATAATGTTTATTATAAAAGGAGCACCACCAGCAAATAAAATGTACAAGTGGAATTAAGGGGGTGGTGTTTATGGGTTACAGGGTGGCTGGGAAGAGATGTTGCCATCAGGGAGTCAAACAGTGTGGCAGAGGGTTGGGAGTCATAAAGGATGTTAGGATAGTCAAATCTTAGGATATCTGTATCTGGCTCCCCTTTCACAACCTTCGTACTCTCTCTCCCTCCGGCTCCAGCAAAACTCTGCTCCAGTCTACTCATTCCACAGGACAAATACACAACACTGCAACACTTAGTGATGTCACGGTCACTCTGACTCACTCCCTTCCCAGGACTTTACACAGGACTGGACACTAAATGCAGGATCAACAAGATAAATTAATCTAACAAAAAAAACAGAAACCAAAGTAACTCCCTCGAACCTTCATTAAGTGAGAAAAGGACCGCCGTGCTTTTCAAATTTTTCACCCTTTCCACTCGCAATAATCCCATCCAATGCAGTAGCACACCTCAAACAGACAGACATATTGGTCCTAGTAACCACGTTGGTGTCCTTAGCAACCTACTTCAAACATCACACTAACACACAGCACTTCATAAAAAAATTCTATTTTATTACAGAAAACCTCCTAACTAATGAAAAATACATGAAAACTGCACCAAAAATTGGAATCCCTATTGCATAAATGGAGCATGCAATGTGGAAATGTTAGATAAATAATAAATTATTTATATGGACTTGAATAGTTTGACCTCAGACACCTTACTCATGGCTTATGCCACTTGAGGGGTTACCCAAGGTCAAACTGCTCTTGTCCACATAAATCATTTACTTAATGCATCCCCATTTCATATCGTATATACATATATATATACTGTATATTTTATATATATATATACACACACACACACACACACACACACACACACAAATATATATTAGGGTTTTCAACCCTAACTCCGAATCCCTCCCAACACACACACATACGCAACATACATACAAGCAAGGGATTGTACAAGGCAACACAACCAATCAGAAACAGACACCATAAGGTAACAGAGATAACATACAACTCTAAACATACCACAAGAGGCATCCATCATCATGTTTCAGCAACTGTATCACTTCTGCTGCTATCCCAGTGTCTTGGGGGGGTACACCCACATGCTGTGCAAACATGCGGGTAGGTGTTAAGAAGGCTATGTAGAACCTTTTAGATGAAAGTTCTTTAATATGAAATGCTTACGACTATTTCATACTATTTTTCTACACCTGCTCATAACTTAATGAGCTGAAGTATATGGGCCACACTCTTTTATATTTCCAGAGATGGATGCATACTGTATATCCACCTGTGGATGGATAGGAATGAAGGGTGTAAAGCAACCTACTGTGTGACTGTGACTTATAAGTACTGTTCTTTTGTGTGGATGGAGGCATGGAAGCAGGATGTGAGGTATCATGTGGTTCTGCTGTTAGCAATGTGCACTCTTCTACTATCTGCATATAGGGATGTGGCTGTGCAGTGAATAACTTCACTCTCCAAACCTGATCTATGCAGACTGTTGTAGTACTTACATGGACCACAGTGTTCCCAACATTTCAAAAGGACACTGTTCTATTACGTCAATGTGGGCTGGGAGTGCACTGTCTTTTGGACCATGCACGCTCATCCATACACTGACATAGTATGTCAGAATCCATAGAACACAGTGTACATATGTCACTGTGGCACCCTGTGTGACACTTGGCCAGCTGGTTATGATTACTGTATGCTATTTGTAATATAAAAATATAGTATGTGATTGTCTCACATAAGACAGCTTGTGCTCCATGGGTACCACCCCCCCCCCCAGGTTTCAGTGAAAACTACAGGATATATAATTGACCAGGAGATCTCTGTAATGTAATTAACTTCCTTGAGACATTGCATTTTATGGCCGTTTTATGACCTGTTGCTGCTCAGAAGCTAGGAAACTAAAATATGCATTTTGTGACTTCAGAAACAGTACATCATTAGGCTGATTCCTGCCAGCTATCTCACACTTATGTGAGAGATTGTAGGGTTGTAAAACTTCAAGGGAACTGGAGGATCAAAAGACTCAGTTTGGGAAATGAGTTTTTGCTGATGTCACCTTATTTAATATTCCTCCTGACAGGACATCCTGTTTGTATTTTTTTTTTCATATTCTAAAAGGAGGAGCTGGATGACTCACAGAAGGGGTGCGGAGAGACACAGTTTAAACTATACTGTGTCTGAACTGTTTAGTCAGTTACCATCTTGGGACTGTACATTGACATTGCAGAGGGACTGGAAGGAAAAGTATGTTGACATTGTAGAGGAACTAGAAGGAAAAGTATGCAGATGACACAAAGATCTGCAACAGGGTTGATATGCAAGGTGGGGTGGAAAGGATGAAAAGGGACTTGGCAAGGTTGGAGGAATGGTCAAATATATGGCAGCTTAGATTCAACACAAAGAAGTGCAAAGTAATACACCTGGGAACAAAAACCCAGGGGAAGAGTACACAATGGTGGGTGAGATACTGACAACAACAACAACAATGGAAAGGGACCTTGGGGTACTCATATCAGATGACCTAAAGGTGGGCCAGCAATGTGAGAAGGCAGTAAGGAGGGCTGGGGGATACTGGGATGCACAGGGAGAGGCATCACCAGTAGAAAACAGGAAATTGTTGGCCCTCTGTACAGTTGGTAAGACCACATCTGGAGTACTGTATACAGTTCTGGAGACCCCATCTCTGCAAAGACATAGACAGGGTGGAGGCTGTCCAGAGGAGGGAAACCAAAATGGTGCAGGGTCTGCACCAGAAGACATATGAAGAAGGACTAAAGGAGCTTAAGATGTATAGCCTCGAGGAAAGGAGGGAAGGGAGGGACATGATAGAAACTTTCAAATACCTCAAGGAAATCAACAAAGTCCAAGAGGGTAGCAGCTTTCAGAAAAAGAGATGTGCAAGAACAAGGAGGCACCATTTGAAGATGGGGGGACAGTTCAGAGGTAATGTAAGGAAGTATTTTGTCACCGAGAGGGTTGTAGATGCATGGAACAGCCTTTCTGAGGAGGTCATAGGGTCAAAAACAGTGGGAGAATTCAAGAATGCATGGGACAGACATAAGGCAGTTCTAGTGGGGGGGGATGGGGAAGTAGGCAGTTGGTTAACTAGGACCTGGAGCTTACCCATTAGGTAGAGAAATGGGAAGACTAGGTGGGCCAAGCAGTCCTTATCTGCCATCAAATTCTATGTTTCCATGTTTCTGTAGAGAGACACAGCTCTGATAAGCACTTAAAGAGGTAATACATTAGATAGAAAAGATCTAAACTGTATGTTGGTAGGAGTTTGTCTGTAGTTTTCTTTGCATTTCTTTTAAGTGATTGTATGCTCTTTGACATATTGTTCTGTGTTTACAGTTTTCATACAGTACTTTCATCATCTTTTAGTAAAGTATCTTTTTTCCAAAAGACTGCCTGGGTGTCTCTCAGTTCTTTTTTTGCATGTGATGTATAGAAGATTAAGTCTAACAAAAATGGTTCAACAGCTTGATGGTGCTACTAAACTCGGAAAAGGTAAGAATATACCTAAGGTCTTTTATAGAGCTTTAAGGGTTCATTTTGGAAGCCTGGCTTGGTGCCCCTAGCGAAAGATTCTACCGCAATCCCCGAAGAGGGTACATATCTGAGCCTGTACATTGAATACGCTAGCATAAGGTTCACAATTTGAATCCCCCCAGAACTTGAGACTAAAGGTGATTCGGACCCAAAAGCAGACAGGAGGGTTACCCTGTCTGTTACCTGTTCACACTATTGCACTTGGAGGTTGGCACTGTGGGAGCAGAGGGCCTGACCTGCTGAGTACGTTTGTGATAGATTTGGTTAGCAGCAGTGTGATAAAAAATTGGTAACATAAACTTTAACTGTTCAGTGTGTCAGCTTAATACTGTACAGCTCATTGCAAAATAAGGCAGTGATTTATTTTTAAAAAAGGAAACAGAACTATATCATTTTGCTTACAGTCAAGTTCCTACCTGTTTTATTCTTTTTCTAAAGTGCAAGTTAGAGTAGCCGTAGTTAGGGAAGAAGATGGCTTCCAACTACAGTGGGTACACTGCAACTACTTGAGGCAGTTGTGCCAGGACAGAGGAGTCCTGCACAAGGCAAGAGCCAACAAGCAGAACCTCGTAGATGCCCTGATGGCAGCAGATGCCCAGATCATCGAGTCACAGACTGTGACTGTAAAGGACCAAACCTTGGCCATGGAGGGGCCAACGGCGCATGCAGTGTCCAGATCCGGTGAGGAGGGCAGCAGGGCCAGTGCCAGTGAAGGGCCACAGCAGCAGGGGTAGGTCACCAGCATTCTGGAGCCAAAAGCAATCAAGCTGCAGATTGAGTTGCGCAGAATGGAGATGGAGTTCCAGACAGAAGAGAAATGAGAACAGCAAGAAATGGACCAAGAAGAGTGTGAGTGCCAGAGGCAACATAAACTGGAGAAGCTACAACTCCAACCCCCAGCACCAGAGCAGGTAAGTGGCTTGGGTTTAACTGGAACTACAGGACTGGGTTACAAACTGAATTTCAAACTGATAGCTGAATTTAAAGAGGGGGAGGATATGGATGCCTTTTTAAATTCCTTTGAAAAAGTTTGTATTCAGGCAATTATTTCTGGAGGGTCCTGGAGCTTCCAGCTATCCCTGCTACTTACCGGGAAAGTTCGGGATGCATTGGGATAAATGGGCAATGAGGACAGTAATAATTACAGCAAACTTAAAGCTGCACTTTTAAAAAAGTTTGATTGAACTGCAGAAACATACAGAGCTAAATTCCGTAAGCTCAGGAGAAGCCCTGACATGAGCTACGAGGAGCTAGCCACAAAACAATGTCAATGTTTAAAACGTTGGTGGGAGGGAATTGAAGCAAACTCTGTAGATAAAATTGAAAATGCTATTTTGTTAGAACAGTTTTTTGGGGCATGCCCAGAAGGGCTGAAAACCTGGCTGGAGGACCAAGATCTCAAAACAGTGCAAGAGGCTGCTGAACTCTCGGACCACTATGCCAAGAGCAGACCTGCTCTGAGAGTGAATGGGGTGGGCGTTGCAGTGCAGAAAGGGAAAAGCATGCCTTCAGGGCAGCTAAAACCCTCACTGCCTCCACCGAAACCATTTAGCCCCTGGTTTCACAGAAAAGATTTTTCTGAGAAAAGAAACAAATGTTGGGTTTGTAAAGAAACTGGGCATATTGCCAGACAGAGTCCCAAAAGTACGAGCAATACGCAGAATGGGGCTAAGAAAGAAGTGGGTTGTTTATGTGTACCTGGAAGCACGCCTGTGAATATGAGAGAAGACATGCACCCAGTCACTGTGAATGGTGTACAGACATAAGGGTTAAGGAACACAGGGGCATCCCTGATGCTGGTAAAAGGGGATCTGGTACAGCCTGGTCAGCTTATGCTCAATGAATTTGTAACTGTGAAAGGGTTCACTGGTGAGGAGACCACATTGCCACTCACTAGAGATCTCCTAGACTGGAGCAAAACAGGGGGAACTGTGCAACAGGTAGCTGTAGCCAAAACATTAGCAGTTGCTGTCATCACTGGCAATAATCTCAAACAGAGGATGGTGTGTGCAGTTACCCATAGCCAAGCGGAATGGGGAAATTGTAGTTCCCTGTACCCCACAGAAGCCATTGTGGAAACCACTGGGAGGCTGGTTCCCCAGCCTGTGACTCCTGATAGGCAGACTAATGTAAAAGGGGTAGAAATTTCCCCAGTAGCAGTTAACCAAACAGCTACGGAGGGTTACTCTGAAGAAGGAGGGGTGACCCATTGTCAGAGGGTTAGGGATGACAGTGATCCTGAGTGCCCTGATGCTAGTGCTAGGGACCATAGTTTAGAGATTGAAGGGGACCTGTCCCATGCCTTGGGAATGTGTCAGAAGTTTGCAGCTGCTCAGAAAAGTGACCCTAGCCTAGAGAAGCTGAGGGCTTGGGCAGACTCTGATGGAGCACAGGGAGGTGACGGTAAGCATAAGGTTTATTGGTAAAATGGACTGATGTATACTCAGTCTGTGAAGACAGAAGGAGTGGTGATAGGCAGGCAGCTTGTCATTCCCCAGGGGTACCCTTGTCTGGTCATCTGGGAATTGCATGCACTATGCAGCAATTGGCCCAGAATTTCTTTTGGCCCAACTTCACCCAGCAGGTGAAGGAGTATTGCAGGTTATGTCACCGATGCCAAGAAATAGGGAAGGCAGGTAAGAAAACCCAAGCCACCCTAATTCCATTGCCCATAGTGGAGGAGCCATTCCAGAGGGTGGGAATGGAATTTGTGGGGCCTCTAAATACCCCCCATCTCCTCCAGGAAGAGGTTCATCCTGACTGTGATGGGTTATGCCACCCGGTATCCAGAGTCAGTCGCCCTATCCTCACTGAGGACAGACAAAGTGGCAGATGCCTTACTTAGGCTTTTCTCCCATGTTGGGTTTCTGCAGGAGGTTATCACCGATCGAGAGGGTTCCTTCATGTCGGACCTGATGAAATGTTTGTGGGAGAAGTGTGGGGTGGTGCAGAGGTGCATGACACCCATCACCCACAAGCCAATGGGCTTGTGGAAAGATTTAATGGTATCCTGAAGCCAATGCTCTAAGTGTTTGCTGAACAGCATGGTAGGGACTGGGAGAAATACCTTCCTCACCTGTTGTTTGCATACAGAGAGGTGCCCCAAGAATCGAGAGGATTTTCTCCCTTCAAGCTTTTATATGGATGCCGGGTATGTGGGCCCCTAGACTTGATCCGGGAGGACTGGGAAGGCAAGCACACCACCCAGGGCACTCCCATAGTGGATTACATCCTTAGGTTTAGGGGAAAGGCTAAAGGAGTTTATGGGGACAGCCCAGAGCAACCTGGCAGCTGCCCAACAGAAACAAAAAGTGTAGTGCGACCGCAGTGCCAGAGCTCGCTCGTACATGGTGGGTCAGGAAGTCATGGTCCTTATTTCGGTCTGGAAAGACAAGCTGCAGGCTGAGTGGGCAGGACCATACAAAGTAGTTAGAAAGGTAAATGACGTGAACTATATCATAGAATTACCTGACAGAAGACATATAGAGAGAATATACCATGTCAACATGATGAAGCCATATGCTAATAGGGCTGACATGGTGTTTGCAGTATGTAGTCCTGGGGAGGGGATGGATGAAGGAGACCCCCTTCTGGACTTGCTGGAAGAAAGCAAGTGGGAGTCCTCTGTGGAGGCAGTTAAACCATCTCCCCAGCTGGCCCCAGACAAGAGCCAGGAAGTAAGGGAGGTTTTAGTGGACTTTGCCCCACTGTTTAGCACCAAACCTGGACTAACCCCCTTAGCAATGCATGATGAGGAACAGGGACACAGACGCCCATATGGTGGACAGCATATCGGGTGTCAGAGGCTGTCCGAAAGGACATTAGGAGGGAGGTGGAGGAAATGCCGATTTAGGGGTAATCCAGAGATCCCACAGCCCGTGGGCCTCACCCATAGGCCTTGTGCCCAAGTCAGATGGCTCTACTCATATTTGTGTGGACTATCATGGACTGAATGCAGTCACAAAGTCAGACACCCACCCTATGCCCCAGATGGATGAACTCCTGGACAAGTTGGTTGGGGCGACATACCTTACTACTACTAACCTGACAAAGGGGTATTAGCAGGTAGAATTAAATGACAGAGCTAGGGAGAGGTTGGCCTTCATCACTCTGATAGGCTTATTTGAATTTAAAGTAATGTCTTTCATAATGAAGAACGCCCCAGCTGGACACTTTCCAAAGGTTGGTGAACCAGGTGTTAAATGGTGCTGAGGAGTATGCCGTGGCATACCTGGATGACATTGCCATCTTTAGTACCAGCTGGGAGGAACACCAGTCCCACCTTAGGGAAGTGCTGGGCAGGGTACAGAGGGCTGGGCTCACTGTCAAAGCTGAGAAGTGCCAGGTTGCCATGGGTGAAGTAGCATACCTCGGGGATGTTGTAGGCTGGGGACAGTTCCGTCCTAACCAAGTAAAACTAGAGGTGATCAAGGCATGGCCCAGACCAGAGACACAGAAGCAGGTCCAGAGTTTTCTAGGGACAGCAGGGTACTATAGGAAATTTGTACCCAATTACAGTGCCCTGGTTGCTCACCTATCTGACCTGGTAAAGAAAAAGATGCCTAAGAAAATTACCTGGGAACCAGCCTGTGAAAAAGCCTTACCAAATTGAAGGAGGCACTGTGCAGTGCTCCTGTATTGACAAGTCCTGACTATAGCAGACCTTTTATAGTTCAGACTAATGCCTCAGGCGTGGGTATTGGGGCAGTACTGAGTCAGATATCCAACCAAGGGAAAGATCACCCTGTAGTGCACCTGAGTAGAAAGTTACTTCCCAGGGAGCAGGCTTACTCTACTGTGGAAAAAGAGAGTCTTGTCATAGTGTGGGCCTTAAAGAAGTTACAGCCATGCTTATATGGGCAGCATTTTGAGGTACAAACTGACCACAACCCCCTGGTTTGGCTGACACAAATGGGAAAACAATGGTAGACTATTAAGATGGAGTCTTGCCTTGCAAGGGTATGACATGACGATCTTACATAGGGCTGGAGCAACCAATCAGAACACAGATGGCCTGTTGCATCTATATGAGGAGTGAACTGATTTAGGAAGCTCATCCCATGCAGGGGATACAGCCCCCAAATTCATTCTAGGTGGGGAGGACTGTGACCCTTGGCCAGCTGGTTATGATTATTGTATGCTATTTGTAATATAAAAATATATTATGCGATTGTCTCACATAAGACAGCCTGTGCTCCATGGGTGCCCCCCGCCAGGTTTCAGTGAAAACGCTACAGGATATATAATTGACCAGGAGATCTCTGTAATGCAATTAACTTCCTTGAGACATTGCATTTTATGGCCGTTTTATGACCTGTTGCTGCTCTGAAGCTGGGAAACTAAAATATACATTTTATGACTTCAGAAAACAGGACATTAATTAAGCTGATTCCTGTCAGCTATCTCACACTTAGGTGGGGGATTGCAGGGTTGTAAAACTTCAAGGGAACTTGTGGATCAAAAGACTCATAATTTGGGAAATGAGTTTTTGCTGATGTCACCTTATTTAATATTCCTCCTGATAGGACATCCTGTTTGTATTTTTTTTTATATTCTAAAAGGAGGAGCTAGATGACTCACAGAATGGGTGTGGAGAGACACAGTTTAAGCTATACTGTGTCTGAACTGTTTAGTCAGGTACCATCTTGGGACTGTAGAGAGACACAGCTCTGATAAACACTTAAAGAGGTAATACATTAGATAGAAAAGATCTAAATGGTATGTTGGTAGGAGTTCATCTGTAGTTTTCTTTGCTTTTCTTTTAAGTGATTGTATGCTCCCTGATATATTGTTCTGTGTTCACAGTTTCCATATTTTTATCATCTTTTAGTAAAGTACCTTTTTTTTCAAAAGACTGCCTGGGTGTCTCTCAGTTCTTTTTTTGCATGTGACATATAGAAGATTAAGTCTGCCAAAAACAGTTCAACAGCTTGATGGTGTTACTAAACTCAGAAAAGTTAAGAATATACCTAAGGAGCCGGCCCTGTGGCGCTGAGGCTTGAGGCGCTGGGCGCCACACCTCGCGTCACGCCACCGACCCGGGTTCAGGAACGAGCCCAGGTGCTGGGGGTTGGCGGGGAGAGAGTAGGATCAAGCATCCATAGGACAGCTCTCCTCTCTCTGGGGGGGGGATCCAGGGGCATCCTGGTGCAGGAGTGACCCCCAGTGGAGACCGGGGGTACTTCCGCTGCTGGGCGCACAAGCTCAGCCGGAGGCAGGTGCCTGGCCAGAACGTGGGCGGACGCGCGCACACTCATGGCCATTGGCGTCAGTGCATGCCTGCCGGCTCTGGGGAGAAAAGTGGAAAAAGGAGGGCACTGGTTGTGGCAGCATGATGGCCGTCTCCGCGCGGACTCTCCCGGTACCTGGGTGCGCAGCAATACTGGATCCAGAATGGGTGGGTCGAGCTCTGGAGGGAGTGCTCCCCACCCCCCCGCCGCGGGAGGCAAGCTGTGGGGGTAGCCATGTGGCCTAATTAGGTGGCCGGGGGGTAGTCCAAGGGGACGGCAGCCGGACAGACCTGCGGGGGATGCCAGGACGTGGCAGGTAAGCAGATCAGTGGCCCTGGGGGGACAAAAATAGAAGCAAAAAAAAAAAAAAGAATATACCTAAGGTCTTTTATAGAGTTTTAAGGGTTCATTTTGGAAGCCTAGCTTGGTTCCCCTGGCGAAAGACTGTACCGCAATCCCCAAAGATGGTACGTATCTGAGCCTGTACATTGGGTACACTAGCATAAGGTTCACAGTTTGAATCCTGCCAGAACTTGAGACTAAAGGTGATTCAGACCCAAATGCAGACAGGAGGGTTACCCTGTCTGTTACCTGTTCACACTATTGCGCTCGGAGGTTGGCACTGTAGGAGCAGAGGGCCTGACCTGCTGAGAGCGTTTGTAATACCCTGCACTCCTAGTCATACATCAAGATACTGCAACACTATCCATATGTCACATTGTACATATGTCACAGTGAGAACACAGGGTAGTTTGGACCGTGCACTACCATACCTCTATTGAAACAGTACAACACAATCCATGTGTTACGCTATCCATTTGTTGCACTTTTCTCATTGTGACATATGGGCAGTGTGACGTATGTACTGTGTTGTAGTATGATGATGGAGGAATGGTACGGCAGAATCCGAGCACCCTGTACTCTCACTGTAACATATGGATAGTGTGAAATACAGATTGTGTTGTAGTTACATCTTGATGGAGGGAAGGGAGTGCAGTGTCTGAACAACCATGAGGTGACACTGTGACATATGGACACAGTGATACATAGTGTTGTACTATGATAACACAGGGATGGTAGGGCAGGGTACATAGCACCCTGTGTGACACATGTAGAGTGTTGTTGTATCTCAAAGGAAGGATGGAAGAAAAGGGTCCAACTCACCATGTGGTCCTGTCATGACTTATGGGTGCTGTTGTACTGTCTGCATGGAGATATACAGTTCATGCAGTGGCCATCTTACGTAGTAGCACAGCATGTGGGTGTACCTCCCCAAGACACTGGGATGGCAGCAGAAGTGATACAGTTGCTAAAACATGATGATGGATGCCTCTTGTGCTACGTTTACAGTTACATGTTCTTTCTGTTACCTTATGGTGTCTGTTTCTGATTGGTTGTGTTGCCTTGTACAGTCCCCATGCCTGTATGTGTGTTGTGTATGTGTGTATGGGGAGGGATTCAGAGTTAGGGTTGAAAACCTTAATGTCTAATTTCCTAGCTTTTGTTGCTGTGGAAGCAACCCTAACTGATGAATTAACAAAGTTTTTTGCAAAGAATTTCCTTTCTTTTTGAAAAAGTGTAATATAAATAGTAAAGGGTATGTGTTGGTCAGAGCGCGAGGCCCCAGCAAGCTGCCCATTTGTGCATAATGATATGTGTCTGTGGGAGTGTGGGCCCTGCACTCCCAGTTACACATAGCTACAGAGCCATACAGCAGCCCTATAGGGCAAGAAACCCTAGTAATACAAATTTACCAATATCACAGGAACCGTAGCAGCTAGGGGAAAAAAAAACAACAAGTATTGTAATCGTGACAGCAAGTACTGCACGCAAAATAAATAGACCAAATCTGTATCTTGCATCATTTACGAGATACAGTCACTAAGACGCACTGTGGGAGCTATGTTTGAGGGTGCAATACTGGCCCACAGACCTGAAAATGAGCAACTGGAATACTATTTTCCAAATATCTCAGTAACCGTACAAGGTAGAAAAAAATGCAAAATTCATGGTATGCATGGCTTTCTAACCTACTTCTGTACTTGGTCCCGCTATGAGGGGGACTAAGAATTCTTGCAATGAAAAATCCATATCTCGAACCGTTTTCGAGATACGGGCACCAAAAGGCATGACAGGCGCCGCAATGTCATCCCATGGGAAAAATCTCAACTTCGTGATGGCATATCTTTATAACCTCTTTACTTTCCAACACCTATATAGCATAAGTCACATCTCTAGGGCATCCCCTTACTACCCTGAAAATTGCAAGTCAAAAGACCAAACTGTTGGGCCAGCCCAGTGACAATGAGGGTTGAGGAGCTGGACACCACACCTTGCGCCACACCAGCAACCCGAGTTCGAGAACAAGCTCGGGCACCAGGGGTCAGCAGGGGAGGGAGATTGAGCATCCAATGGACTGCTCTCCTCTCCCTGGGAAGGATCCAGTGGTTCCCCGGTGCAGAAGAGATCCCCCGGTGGAGACCAGGGTACTGCGTGTGCCTGGTGTACACAGGGGGAGGAGCACGGCGGACGTCCACGGCTCCTCCATGCAGGCATCATTGCACATCTGCATTCCTGGTGCAAACTAAGAGAAATCCCCAGCCTCAGGCATAGGCAAAGGAGCCTCCTGTCTCGGCCACACTCCTGACATTGGGCTCACTCTCTAGGACCTCTCTCTCGACTCCAGCCTGGTGCATTGGATTATAAATAGAGTGCCAGGGTGGAAGGTGGTCCCACCTTGTGGGGCTCAAAGTCAGGGGATTCCTTGGGCTGGGTCAGCCTGGAATAAGCACGCTTCAGACAGGGAGGTAGGACCTGGGCAGAAGAGGTCGCTGGAGAGAGTTTGTCGGGTCCGGCAGAAACACAATCTACAAAAAAATAAAATAAAAGACCAAACCATTAAGTTACAATGCTGTAGAAAAGCTTTTAAAAGTTTAGAAATTCCTAGTTCGTGAGGTAGCAAAATCCCGACCGTCAGATCAATCCCCATCTGCGAGCTGTCAAAATCGCCATCCATGAGAAATCCTCAACCATCAGATTTTGGCCATCTAGTCCCTAAGTGATGGTCAAGGATTTTGCTACCTCATGAAAGAGGACCGGGTGGCAGACTAGGATTCTGACAGCTCGTGGACTGCGATTTTGTCAACTGACAAAAGAGGATTAAAAACAATCCCTTTCGTGAGCTGACAAAATCCCAGTCCGTCAGCAGATCCTCTTTTGCGAGGTAGCAAAATCCTTGACCATCAGTCCATCCTTATCCACAAGAAGGGCCATCTGGTCACAAAGTGATGGTCAAGGATTTTGCTACCTCGCGAAAGAGGATCGGCTCGTGAACTAGGATTTTGACAGCTCGCAGACCGCGATTTTGTCACCTCGTGAAAGAGGATTCAAAAACCCAATCCCCTTTTACAAACTGACAAAATCCTAGTCCGCGAGCTGATCCTCTTTTGCAAGGTAGCAAAATCCTTGCCCATCAGCTTAATTCTCAATCGTGAGAATGGCCATCTGGTCACAGTGATGGACAAGGATTTTGCAGCCTCACGAAAGAGGATCGGCTGGCAGACTAGGATTTTGTCACCTCACGAAAGAGGATTGTTAGCGAGTCGCAGTCAAAGAATTTTTAAATTTCAAAAGGCTATTTGTTTAGACAGAATGAAGCAAACCAAAGGTATGGGTTTGTAGAGGGCACCACCCTGAACAAAACCCATGCCTCATTACACCAAAAAGTCACCCTTGGAGAAAGCTACGACATTTTGTTTGGGGGAAAATATGAAAACAAGATGGTGGCTCGCAGAGAAGGAATTTTTCTGATGGACTAGGATTTTTTAAAATCCTAGCTCGCAAGCTGACAAATTCCTTGACTGAGAGACCAATCCTCTTTTGCAAAACATACATATAAATCTTGGAGTGAACTGAGCATGCTCAGAACCCAAAATTAAAAAATTAAATAACTTTAGAACGGATTAATATTTTTTAACCAAACCAATGCTGGATTGTTCTTTGACCCACACTCTTTCTATGTTCCAAATTTCAGACAAAAACATCAAACAGTTTGGTTGCAGCGCCATAGGGAAGAAACGTGTCAAAAGTGGCAAAAAACACATTTTTAGTGCTTCGCTGCACAAAACCTGTAAGTCCGACCAAAACATAACATGGGAAGTCAAGAGATCTACAGTACCAGACCATGTATTCCAAATTGCGTGCAAATCCATTGAACGGTTGCAAAGTTATTAACATGCAAAAATTGAGGTTTAACATTAAAGTGCCTGCTCAACCCTAACTATAGGGGCGTGACAGCACCCTATAATACATATATCTATATACATATATATATATATATATATATATATATATATATATATATATATATTCATTAAAATAGTAAATAAAATTATAGAAATATAGAAACATAGAATTTAACAGCAGATAAGAACCATTTGTCCCACCAAGTCTGCCCATTTTTCTCTACCTACAGTATCACCGCAGACCCTACCTGATCTCTGGCTCTTTCTCCCTCCCCTCATTCCTTTCCACTAAGGTTCCCTTATGCCTATCCCATGCAGTGTTGAATCCCACCACTGTTCTTGACCATACCACTTCCACTTGAAGGTTGTTCCAGGCATCCACCACTTACATTGTGAAGAAGTTCTCAACTAAGTTCTCGTCAGGGGAGGAGAGGCCGGCTGGGCTGCTTGTTTCCCCCCTGCAACGGACATTCCTGGCATTCTTTCAGTGAAGCGGAAACCTCGGGGTTGAGACGTCAGTACGCTACCGTGAGCCAGACGGACCTCCCCCGACAAATTTTTTTCACCAAACTAAGCTAAGTGGGACACAGAGAGTTCAGCTTCAGCAGACAAAGCAAAAAGGAATGCAGACAGTTTGGCAGCAAGGGGCTTGATTTTCCATTTCTTCACGTTGCAAATTCCCCTCTGTCAGGAACTATATCGGAGCCCCTGCTGTAGCCATTTGGGTGCCAAATTCAAAAAAGGCAGCTGTGCCCTACTGGTCGACTAGTCCTTGACGCTCAGGCAGCCTAGAAAAAAGGCTGGGACCGAGCACCAGTAGACAGCAGCACAACAAATTCTCATCGGGGGAGGAGAGGATGGCTGGGGCTGCTCATTTCCCCCCTGCAACGGACATTCCTGGCATTCTTTCAGCAAAGCAGAGAACCTCAGGGTTGAGACACTGGTATGCTACTGTGAGCCGGACGGACCTCCCCAGACTAATTTTTTTTCACCAAACTAAGCAAAGTGGGACACAGGGAGTTCGGCTTCAGCAGACAAAGCAAAGAGGGACACAGGGAGTTCAGCAGCAAGGGGCTTGATTTTTGCCCCACCCCACCCACCCGTTCCCTCCTCCCATTAAATGCTCCCAAACCACGCCCACCTCGCATCTGGAGCCAACTTGGGTTGATGCAGTCCTAACAGACTTCCGTCTCTTTATTACATGAAATTCAATCCTAGACTGCAAACCGGCCAATTCCCCAGATGGAGCGCTGGACAGGATTACCCCCACTCCTGCTGTGTTTAAGTGTTTCTTACAGAGCCCATGCATGAATGCATTTTATTCTTCCAGTCTTCTAACTGTGGTACATACAAGACACCATGCAATTTTATTTAGATAGAATTACTGCATATGCATAGCGTAGAACTACTGCCTCGTAGACTGTACATGCAAGTTTAATTACTTGGGCACTGGGTACTACTGTTTGGTGTCTCTTGACTGCCTCTTACTTAGATCTTGCATGAATTTACTACAAGCATATCAGGCTTCTAACGAGACTCGTACTGAACTCTGAGCAATTCTTTTAGATAGACCACTGCATCTGTATAGTGTAGAATGATGACCTCTTAGATTTTAAGTGAAAGTTTATTTACATGGGTACTGGTTGCTACATGAGGCCACTGATTTGATTCTGCTAGTCTATAGGAGGCATTTAGTTTCTGTTGATCTTTTAGTTTCTGTTGATCTCCAGTTTATAGGAGGTACTCAATCCTGCCAATCTGCTACTCAGTCCTGCCAATCTGCCAAAATTCTGGAGGCACTAAACAACAGACAGGACATACTGTAGCACCATAGATTGTACTGCTAATCTCACCTGCTGCTCATGACCTGGTCTGACTCCCATAGGGGGTGAGCAGCGCCTACTAGTCAGACAAAAGGAGGTAATACAATCGCTTCTAGTCACTCCCCTGTTTTAAGACTCTTGCACAGGGGACACAGAGCTCTGAAGAGACAGGGAGACTGCAGAGAAGCAGAGCACTTCGGACCCAGGGTGACAATGCTAAGATACAAGGCCTACCTCAACATTTCCTTCTACTGCTGAAAGGACCCCTACCAATAAGAATGCCCATAAAGCAAGGGATACCCTACCATTGCTGGCCCAACAGCGGACTACTCCTGGCCACCCCAGGCTCCAGAGGACCCCCTCTACCTGATACCCCGCCACACTCCCACTGGCAATGCTATTCCTCCACCATAACAGTCCCCAGTCATTCCTGATGGCCCACGAATTTTACAGGAAAGGCATTTGGTACTCTACTCTCCTCTCCTCTTTGCAAAGCAAAGACTCAGTACCGAGCAACTCCCACTCCCCGGCCCCCCCTTCACTCTTCCTCATTGCTGCCCTCCTGCCTACCGCAGGAGACATTCAGCCGAACCCTGGACCCCCTCCTGACAACCTCCTGATTTCCTCCCCACAGAACCCTCACTGGGTGTCCACGAAGGGCATGCAGATCGCACATATGAATATATGTAGTTTACGATCCAAGATGCAGGAAGTACAAACCTGGTTGGACCTGTACAATCCAGATGTCCTTGCCGTATCAGAGACCTGGCTCAAACCTCAAGTACTCTCACACGAGGTCGCAGCCCTTGGGTATCACTCCTTTTGAAAAGACAGAGCAAACAAAAGAGGGGGAGGGGTCTTAATCTATACTAAAGACACTCTAAACTCTGTGCAGGTTAACCTGCAACACACTACCAGCACTGACGGCGATTCGTTCTTTGTACGCATCACCCTTGATCTTTGCAAGCATCTCACAATTGGGTGTGTATACAACCCTCCTAAGAACGCTCTCTCATCACTCGAGTCAGTCCTAAAGGACATTGGCGAGGAGGTCTCCTCTGAGCTACACATCCTGGGGGACTTTAACCTAAATTGGGCCTCGAATACAAACCACTCCCTTAAAGGAATGGTACCAGAAGCAAACCTTGCGAAGGTTATCTCTGGGCCTACAAGACTGAACCACAAAGCAGGGAATCATTCCCCCCTCGACTGGGCGCTGGTGACCAACCCTTGTAACTTACAGGCTGCAGGCACCTTAGCGAACGCCCTGAGTGACCACTCCCCAATATTCTGCATCTGGAAAAACAGGGCTCCCAGGTTCCATCCACAAATCCTGGCTGCAAGGGACTACACCCATCTATTATCCGAACAACTATCCAACTACCTAAGCAGCATAGAGTGGAGCCCAATCAAACTCCTCCCTTCTCTGGACGAGGCTGTTGCCTTCTTTCAGCAGCGAACACTCCACACGGCTGCCAACCTATTCGCCCCCATGAAGAAACTCCGTACCAAGGGAAGCTGCTATAAGTGGATCACCCCCCCCTTGAATGCCCTAATGATAAACCGGGACAAGGCCTGGAAAAAATACGAGCTCTCCACCCTACCTGCTGAGCTGGTGAGCTACAAAACTCTCAGAAACAGGTGTAAGCTCGCCATCAAAACGGCCAAATCGGAATATGTCACACAACTTCAGAAAAAGAATCTAGGGAACCCTAAATTTTTCTGGGCACACATAAATGGGTTATTAAAGGGGAACGGCAAGTCTGAACCCGGCCCCATCAAGGTAAACGGTCAACTAATAAACGGCGACCCCCACATCGCCATGACACTCAACCACCACTTCACGAACCTTGACTCTTATAAGGCTGGACTACCTCCCCTCTACTCTGACCCTTACGGGCGGTCACTTCCTAACCTTGACCGTCCAACCTTCCACCTCAGACTGGTAAAATCAAAAGAAGTTCTCTCATTACTAACGACTCTTAAATCTTCTGGCTCTGGGGGACCCGACGGGATTCACCCTAGGCTATTGAAGGAAGGGGCCCAGTCCTTAGTCAGACCCCTGACCTGGCTCTTTAACCGATCCCTAAAAGAGGGTGCAGTCCCTGAACAATGGAAACAGGCCCACGTGGTCCCAATCCACAAGGGAGGCCATTGAGCGTCTATTAGCAATTACAGGCCTATCTCCCTGCTTTGCACCCTGGCAAAGATACAAGAGAGGCTGATCTACGGGCAACTCCAAGAATACCTAGAGTTCTATCAACTTCTGGCACCCTCCCAGCACGGCTTCAGAACCAGGCATGGGACGGACACCGCCCTCACCAAATTCTTGACTGACGTGCTCAGAGAACTGGATAAGGGGACCCCTACCGGTGCGGTCTTTATCGACCTATCCAAGGCCTTCGACCTGGTCAATCACAATCTGCTATTGATTAAGCTGGGCAATGTAGGCCTTGACAGCCATTCCCTAACGTGGTTTGAAAGCTACTTAATTGGATGTACACAGAGGGTAAAATGGAAAGACTCCATATCAGAGTCGCTCCCATTAAAAGAGGGAGTGCCACAAGGGTCGATTCTTGGCCCCCTCCTCTTCTCCCTTTTCACCAATGAACTCTGCGACCACTGTGGTGGGAGCTCTGTGGTCCAGTATGCGGATGATGCTGTCATCTATCGACCCTCTACTAAGCTGGGAGACCTCAGCCCCTTGCTACAAGGAGACCTGCGTTCCCTCGAGCAATGGCTTGTTAACAACAGAATGATCCTTAACACAGACAAGACCAACCAAGGCCATGCTGTTTGGCCCAAGATCCCTTGGACATGACAGAAACCAACACCTACACCTGACCTCTGCGTCGGGCAGCAGGCTAGAGGTTGTGGCATCACTAAAATACCTTGGCTTCACCCTGGACCAGGGCTTCACCCTCAAGGACCACGTGGATCAAGTTACTAAAAACTTACACATGAAACTAGGCATCCTCTACTGACTGAAAGACCAGCTGATACCTGAAGCAAGGGTCTCCATAGCCACCAGTGTCCTCCTCCTGACAATCACCCTCGTGGCCCCAGTGGTCCATGGAGTAGCTAGACTTGAGATGAATAGACTCCAAGTTCTGTACAGTAAGGTGGCTCAGTTCGCCTCCCAGTCAAACCCCAGGAACCATCACTGTGACACGCTATCCCAACTAAACTGGCCCTCCTGGGATGCCCATCTCCAGTACCCCTTGCTTTGCCAAACCTTCAAATTAATTAGCCCAACCCTCCCTCCCAGCCTCTCGGGATTTAATGCGCTAAAGAATAACCCCCGCTCCTCCGCACAACTGATCGCACTCTCCTAGCTGTCCCTAGAGTAACAACCAAGGCAGGGGGCAAGTCTTTCGCTCACACGGCACCCACCCTATGGAACTCACTCCCTCCCGGAGTGCAGGAAGCACCCTCCATCAAAAGTTTCCGCACAAGACTCAAGGCTCACATGATGGCTACTTCCAAATGTAGCTGCTAGGGACATGGGTCCACCACACGGACAACTAATCCTCACAGTCCTTTACTACCTGCTGTATGCAATCTGTCTCTGCAATTGTGGTTCACACCTTCCCCTTCCATTTTAGTGTCAATAAACATGCACTACTGTATGCTGATCTCAGCACAAGTAACCAGCTGAATATACACCACTGTATAACTTGTATCATACTGTATTTTCTTCATTTAATGCACTGTGATTTATTCTATGTTATGTAATCTCGGGTCACCCCTGAAAAAGGGACCTCCGGGGCCCAGTGGGCTTACCCGGTCACCAAAATTTAATAAATAAATAAATAAGTACTTTTTCACATCTGTCTTGAATCTACCCCCTCCAGTTTCACTGCATATCCTCTTTTTCTTGAGCACTTTATTTCTGACAAATACTTCCCTCCTGTACCTTATTAACCATGGTGAGGTATTTAAATATCTCTATTATATCCCTCCCCCCCAGAGTGTACACATTGAGCTCTCTTACCCTCTCTTCATATGGCTTTTGATGCAGACCATGCACCATTTTAGTAGCCTTCCTTTGTACCAGCTCCACTTTATGTCCTTCCAGAGAAGTGATTTCCGGAAATGGACAGAGTAGTCTAGGTGGGTAAAAATAAATGTTATATAGCTATCATCTACTCCAATCAATTTATTGTCATGTCTCACTCACATGGGTGGGTCACCCTGGAAACAGGAAATGGGACAGCCATACGAACTGGGGTTGTCTACAGGCCTCCAGACCAGGGGGAGGACATAGACACATTACTGTTAGAAGATATGCAAAACATGGCAGCTAAAGGGGAGGTTCTGATAATGGGAGACTTCAACATGCCAGATACAGATTGGTCAATACCAGCAGGAACATCTGCCAGAACTAGACACATAGTGGATTCCCTGCAAGGGAATGGCCTCAAACAACAGGTACAACAACCCACAAGAGACAGGGCTATACTAGATCTAGTACTGACTAACAGGGAAAGGATCACAGATCTCCAGGTAGAAGGTCACCTGGGGGCCAGTGACCATCACATGGTATGGTTCAATTTGGCCACTAGAACTAAATCATCCCATTCCAGGGCAAAAATATGGGACTTCAGAGTAGCTGACTTTGATAAGATGGCCAAGATAGTTAAGCTAGCCCTGGCAAGAAGAAATAGAGGTGAGAGGCTACAGGCAAAGTGGGCAAGCATTAAGGATGCAATACCTGAAGCAACATTCCATTGTGTTAGAGAGAAAAGGAAGTGCAAAAGAAGAAGGAAACCACTTTGGTTCTCAAAAACAGTAGCAGAAAAGGTCAGAACCAAAAGGCTGGCCTTCAGGAAATATAAGGGAACACAGCGGGATGAAGATAGGGAGGCATACCAAACTTCCCTAAGGGAAGCAAGGAAGGCAGTAAGGCAGGCAAAGGCCCAAACCGAGGAAACACTAGCATGATCAGTAAAAGAAGGTGACAATACTTTCTATAGATACATTAGTGAAAGGAGAAAGTCCAGAGGGGTATTGCTAAGATCAAAGGGGATAAGGGGGCATGTGAGGAGGAGGAGGACCATGTAAAAGCATCTATTCTAAATAGATATTTCTGCTCAGTATTTACTGAGGAGAAGGTAGGGCAGGGCCCACCGCTCAGCAGCATGGACATGGGGGGGGAGGGAGGTGTGCACTAGTCCCTTCACAAAAGAAACGGTCCTACAAGAGCTTGATAAGCTAAGGGTGGACAAGGCAATGGGACCTGATGGCATACATCCCAGGATACTAAAGGAGCTAACGGTGGAACTAGCAGAGCCATTATCAAAACTGTTTAGTGAGTCTCTGAGTACAGGAGAGGTCCCAGAAGACTGGAGAAGGGCTCATGTGATCCCACTCCACAAGAGTGGTAGCAGGGAGGAAGCAGGGAACTACAGACCAGTCAGTCTCACCTCAGTAGTGGGCAAGATTATGGAGGCAGTCCTTAAGGAAAGGATAGTGCAATACCTGGAATCCATAGGAGCACAGGATCAGCACGGGTTTACTACAGGAAGGTCCTGTCAGACTAATCTCATAGATTTCTTTGACTGGGTAACCAGAGTGGTGGACCAAGGGAGAGCAGTTGAAGTTGCTTACCTTGACTTCAGCAAAGCTTTTCATACTGTTCCACATAGAAGATTGATTAGTAAGCTGGGTAGACTCGGGGTGGGTCAGAAGTTGGTCAACTGGGTGGCAAACTGGTTGACGGGCAGAAAACAGAGAGCGGTGGTAAACGGTATACAGTCAGAAGAGATGCAAGTCACAAGTGGGGTACCTTAGGGATCAGTCCTGGGGCCAGTCCTCTTCAATATCTTCATCAGCGACATTGCAGATGGACTGGAGAGTAAGGTCTGTCTGTTTGCAGATGACACCAAGATCTGCAGCAGAGGAGATGATCCAGATAGGGTGGGCAGAATGAGAAGAGATCTGAATAAACTGGCAAAATGGTTGGAAGAGTGGCAACTGGGGTTTAACGCAAAGAAGTGCAAGATCATGCACATAGGGAAGCGAAACCCTGAAGACACCTATAGGTTGGGAGGGGAGTTGCTGGCAGTCACTAGGGAAGAAAGAGATTTGGGCATCATCATCACAGATGACCTGAAATCATCCAAGCAGACCACTAAAGCAGTAGGTAAGGCTAGAGGGATGTTGGGGTGTATTAGTAGGGGTATCACAAGTCGTAAGAGGGAGGTAATAATCCCTCTTTACAAGATACTGGTTAGGCCCCATCTGGAGTACTGTGTGCAGTACTGGAGGCCACACCTTCACAAGGACAGCAACCAAATTGAGGCAGTCCAGAGAAGGGCAACCAAAATGGTGCAGGGACTGCATCAGAAAACATATGAGGACAGATTAATGGAGCTCAATATGTATACCCTAGAGCAAAGGAAGGAGAGAGGTGATATGATTGAAACATTCAAACACCTTAAGGGCATTAACAAGGTGAAAGAGTCTAACATGTTTCAATATAAGAAAAATAGCAGGACGCGAGGACGCAGCATGAGATTAGAGGGAGGCCAATTAAGGGGTAATGTGAGGAAGTTCTTTTTCACAGAAAGGGTGGTGGATACATGGAATGGCCTACCTCAGGAAGTGGTGGATATGAATACAGTGCAGGGCTCAAACAGGCATGGGATAGGCATAACGGAGCAATACAGATAAGTATAAATAGATAGGCCATTGATAGAACAAAAGCCGATGGCACATTCATAAGGCACAGTAGAAAACAAAGGGGCAGACTGGATGGGCCTTGCGGTCCTTATTTGCTATTTTCTATGTTTCTATGCTTCTGTCATGAGGTCACACTTTGCTGTGCTCTGCTGCCAATACTAGCATAATAAGCAACTCTTACCATGGTCACTCTCATAGGCAATTCACAATGCCACATACAAACAAGAGAAGGCAAAACAGCTCAACTGCTAATTAGCATGCAAGATAACGAGGGCATACCACAAAACAGCAATATCAGCACAGCTCAGCTGATGGTTAAAAAACAAGGCTTTATTTCAAAATGTATAAAATAGCATGACGCATTAGTTGCGAAACCAGTCAGGGTCTCAGAACTGTGAAGACCTGTTTGTTTGGAGCTGATGTCTGGTATGCTGTTTTATACTTTTTGAAATAAAGCCTTGCTTTTTAACCATTGGCTGAGCTGTGCTGATATTGCTGTCTTGTGGACTGCCACATATACCATGATTTAAGATCTTCTTCAGCAACCCAATGAAGCATTATATTATAGTATCACACAAATATTTTTCTTGGTATATAAATAAAAAATAAATAATAAAATTACACTAAAATAAAACACGCAGAAGTCAACTAGTTCTTTTAAACATAAAACATGTATTACCACAAATCATGTTGCCTTGTCATATAAATAAAATATTGTAAAAAATTAATAAACAGATTTTTATACTTTTTTTATAATCATATTATCTAATACATCAAACACATAACAAAAATAATAGAAGTGATAATATTAAAGAATTATCATGATATAAAAATATAATTGTAAAATATATGGAGCTGCAAGGGAGAGTCTTATAACAGGCATAAGGGAAAGCGAAGAGTCCGATACTACAGGGAGGTACAGTATATGTATTGAGGTCTGCAATGAATAGTAACTATTACTATACATCTCACTGGATCAAGGCAGTCTAAATGGAGTTTGCAGACTCTATTACAGCACCACAAACAGTAATCCACAGAAGATGCATGTCTACAGCACCTGCCAAAATTAAGCACCTATTATATTCATTGCTGACTTGGAGGTTTTTTTTCCCCTCTATTCAAAGTCTGTTTTACCCTATGCAAATTACTGCACTGAGACCCAAAGTGATTCAGACACATTAACAAAGCCAAAACGAATTTTCAGGCCCCAACTCGAATTTGAAGCAAAGTTGGTTCTGGCCCACTTTTTCACCCTTAACTAGTGATGGGCAGGGAACCTTTCTCTGAATCTGAACAGATCTCTTCATAAAAGGTAGGGATGGGCAGGGACCATTTCTATGAATCTGTGCACATCTCTACATAAGAAGTAGGGATAGCAGGAAACCTTTCTCTGAATCTTGAGAGATCTCAACATAAGAGGTCATGATGAACAGGGAACCTGTCTCTGAATCTGAAAAGATTTCTGCATAAGAGGTAGGAATGGGCAGGTAACCTTTCTCTGAAATTGAACAGATTTCTACATAAGAGGTAGGGATAGCAGGAAACCTTTCTCTGAATCTGAAAAGATTTCTGCATAAGAGGTAGGAATGGGCAGGTAACCTTTCTCTGAATTTGAACAGATTTCTACATAAGAGGTATGGAACCTTTCTCTGAATTTGAACAGATTACTACATAAGAGGTATGGAATCTTTCTCTGAATCTGAACAGCGTTGTACATAGGTGGAAGGGAAACAGAGGGAACCAATATCCGAAACTGAGCAGATTAGAACATCGGGACAGGGATGAGCATGGAACTTTTCTCTAAATCAGAACAGATCTCTACACTGGGGGTAGGGATGGGCAGAGAACCTTTCTCAAAAACTAAACAGATACATCGGGGATAGGGATAGGCGGGAACTCATTGCTGAACCTGAACAGATCTGAACATCAAAAGAATTAATAGTGAGGGAACCTTTACCTAAATCTGAACAGATCATTACATCGGGGAAGGGATGAGCAGGGAATATTTTTCTGAATTGGAACAGACGTGAACATCAGATTAAAGTACAGGCAGGAAATCTTTCTCTGAATCAGAACAGATCTAAACATCAAGGGAAAGGATGGACAGGGAACCTTGGGTCCTCCATGAAAACAGGCATACAACAGCCTTGCAGTTACCAGATTTTAAATTATTTTATTTATTTTATTTAAATTTTGGTGACCAGGTAGACCCACTGAGACCAAAACAGTCCCTTTTTCAGGGGCGACCTGGAATTAATTACATACATCTATAAACATAACAAAATACATGCATGTCATTTCACAATTAACAGTCAATATAGACATACTGACCCAGTCAAGGATACAGTGGAAGGTAAATTACAATCAACATCAACAGGAGAAGAAGTATTATTATACACAAGACAGTCACAGTCAGACTGATGTCAAAATAAGGTTAGATCGGCAGCAGGGAGTTGGCTGACTCAGCGGTAGCAGTTGCAGAGGCTCAGTTCCAACAGGTAGGCTTTAAGACCCTTCCTGAAGTCACCAATGGAGGTACATTCCTGGAGACTGCTAGGGAGACCATTCCAGATGGGAGGGATAAAGGCAGCATAGTACCAGAGTCCTAGGGAAGTCCTAACACTGGGGACTTGGAGAAGCTGGCAGCCAGAGGATCTTAGTGTTCTCCCATTCTTTTTGGGAGCTAATGTGTTAATTAGGCTAGATGGGGCACCATTTTGCTGGAGCTTAAAAGCAAGGCACAGTGAGGGATATGATAATCTGCCTTCAAGAAAAGGCCACCTTAGAGACAATAGTACCTTGCAGTGATGCTCCCATTGTGGCACCCCTGCAGCGAAGCACCCTATCCTGTGATACAGTATTTTTAGCCTTTGCATTTCAGAGCATCTTACAGGATGTAGTAAAGGGGCCCCATATAGCAAGGTTGGAAGAAGTGTACCAGTGGAAACCTTGAGTTTGGATTCACGAGTGAGGAAAGGGCTCAGGCGATATAATAGACCTAACTTTTGGTTAGGTTTCTTGGTTAGATGGTCAATGTGGCCCTTAAAGGAGCAGTCTTGGTCTAAGTATACCCCTAGGTATTTGATACAATCGATCACTTCAATTTTTGAGCCATTGGAAGGAGCTGGGAACAATAAATGTGAATGGGTTGGGCCCAGGCTTTTAGGCCAAACAGCATGGCTTTAGTCTTTTTACTATTTAGAACTAATTTATTAGTAAGAAACCAATTCTCAAGTAGCCCAAGGTCTTGACCAAGAAGGTTGTTTAGCTGGACAGTGTCTTGAGAGGACCTATAAAGCACGGCATCATCCGCATATAAGGTCACTTTGGCCCCTCCACAATGTTGAGGCAAATCATTAATAAATAGGGAAAACAGGAGAGGTCCCAATATCAAACCCTGGGGGACGCCATCCATGATAGGGCATTTGTCGGACTTAGCTCCATGCCATCTGAAAATTTGTGATCTGCCGTCAAGGTAGTCCGTGAACCACTGAGTAGACAGACGATCAAGACCAAGAGATGTTAATTTAATGATAAGCTGCTGATGATTCACCAAGTCAAATGCCTTGGTGAGGTCTGTAAAGACCGCACCAGTTGGAAGGCCATCATCTAGAGCTATGAAGATATCCCCAGTAAAGCTAATCAGGGCCATGTTGGTACCATGATTTTTTCTAAAACCATGTTGTTGTTCAGTTAGTAAATTGTTCCATTCAACATATTCCTGGACCTGCTGGTATACAATCCTCTCTAACACTTTACTTAGAGTGCAGAGGATGGATATCGGTCTGTAATTCTTAACAAGCTCAATATCCCCACCTTTAGGGATAGGAGTGACCAAGGCAACTTTCCACACAGTGGGGACTTTGCCTTCAAGCAGCGATCTGTTTAGGAGCCAAGTAACTGGAGAGGCAATAACGTGGGCTGCGATTCTGAGGAGTCTGGGCTCCAGCTTGTCAAGCCCAGCAGAGCCAGAGGATTTGATTTTTTTTTTAGTAATTTCTGGACCTCAGATTTAGTTGCAAGTTTGAAGTGAAAATTAGGGTAAGGGGTTTCCTCTTGTAAATGATTCGGGGGCCAGATGGATTATTTTTAAATTTGTCCAGGCCAGTGAGGAATGCGTTTAGTGCATTAGCAGCATCTTGCAGGTTGGTATAGCGGACACCATTTGCTACTATGTCACTTTTCTCATGGGTGGTGTTCCCGTTTAGAAGAGAGTCAATTTAGGACCAAATTTTTTTAGGGTCTGAAAGGTTTTTAGTTTGTAGGTTCTTGAGGTATTGTCTTTTAGCTGCTTTAAGTTCCTTTTTACACTTGTTTCTCAATTTTCTCTATTCCACCCAGTCCTTAGTTAGATTTGTAGATTTGAATTTTTCCCAGGCTTTGTCTCTCACCCTCATTTGTTTTTAAGGTCTCTGGATAGCCACTTTGAGCGTTTTCCCTTAACTCTGATTTGTTTTAGGGGGGCATGCTTATTGGCGGCTAAGAGGACATTATTGATGAAGAAATTAAGGGCTGAGCCCAGATAGGGGGCTAGCATGATTTGAGTGCAATCCACCATTGCTAGGGTTTCAAGAAAGGAGCAGGTGTCAAAACTGGAATAATCCCAAGCCCACAAAATTCTGGGTGGAGCATTGGGATGGTCGTTCTTCCAGATGCCAAATATAGGGACATGGTCACTTATGGAGTCCACAAATGTCCCAGCCAGTTTGAAACTACTGGGGTTAGAAGCGAGAATCCAGTCTAATGTGGTGTGGTTTCCTGACTTAATGTTCAACCTAGTGGATCCTTGGATCAATTGGGTCAAGTTGGCCTCTAACAAGCTGGATTTTACGTCACTAATGGTGTGCTGACCCCAATGGAGGTTCAAGTCGCCAAAAATTATTTTCTCCCACTGAGGTAGCCCCAGGATCAGAGCCAGAAGACTCTTTAAGGCATCTTTTGCAGTCTTAGGCGGGTTGCAGACACAGCCTATTAGCAGGGGCTTAGTCCCGCCAAGCAGTATTTTGGTGAACACCGCCTCAAGACCTGATTGGGTATGGTCTGGCATTGCCACCAGGGAAGCATTTAGGGAGTTTTTTATGTAGATGATAACTCCACCACCCTTCCTACCACATCTATCACATCTAAAGGACTTAAACCCCTGAAGCTCTACCTCATGCACTAGGATACTAGGCCTGAGCCAGGTTTTGGAAATGGCAATTATGACAGGGGAGTGCATAACAATGACTGGTACCAATCTCGGAACTTGTGTTGCACTTCTCTCTTTCTTCTGAATGATCCCGGTATTTTTTGTCATAGTACTTACTTTGTCTGACCATTTATTATATAGTCTTGCAAGTTGTTTGTAATGTTTTTTTTCTCCTGACTACCTTTGCATTGTATGACCTATATGTGCTGCATCACATTGATGTTGGTTGTTTTGTATCTGACTTGTATCCTCCCGGGTCGTGCCTGAAAATAGGCATTCCTATGCCTAGTGCACTCACCCAGTTAACAAAAGCAAATAAATAAATATTTACCCATGCCTCGAGTTCATGCATTTTAGGTCTGAGGCTATTAATATTCATGTGGACTAGTTTCAGACCTTTGGCATTAGCCCAGACAGCCATAGAAGGTGACACAGTTGGAACATTAGGACATGGAGGGCCAGGGTTAGATTCAATATCCCCGGCGAGTAAAAACTTAATGGTCAGCAGGAATTTCAGGAGTGATCCGGGGCGGGGGGGGAGATTTGTAGACTCTGAGATATTCCATAACCATATAGCAGTTTCCCCCTTTTCTAAGCCCGTATATGGTGATATGGGTAGGGTTATGGTTGACTTGGGGGTAGATACACAAGAAACTGGAGTACGGAGGGTCTGTGGGCTGACCCATGTCCTGCCTGAGAGTGAGTAGTAATTGATCTGTGCCCAGGACTAGAAGTATGTAAGTACAAGCCAGCACAATACTCGGCACCATATTAAAGCTTAAAAATGGCTCAACTAAGAGGAGGAAGTTCAGGTTAACCCTCAAGACACATGACAGTAGCAGGTTAGGGAAAAACCTGGAGTAGAAAAATGTGGGCAGAGAGAGTATCTAGGTGGAATTACTGAAAAAGCATGAGGCAGGATAATGTGGGTGGTGAGGGTCACCACCTCCACTAAAACAAGAGGCCGCAGCATCCCCCACTCCGAGCCGAAGCACCCCAAACCTGAGCAAGAGCTATGCAAAAGAATGCCAGGGGAATGCCCAGTGTGTAAAGGAGAAGGAAACAGGGACCTCTAGGGGTAGCTGAATATAACTTGCAAATGGGAAACTGGACACTTTTTTTTTTAAATATGAGTTTTTTAACTGTAAATCCTGTGCAAATTCTTAGTGTAAGTACACTGCACCACTAAAGAAAGCTGTGGAATGCAGACAGCAGTGAGCAAGAACATGAGTCAGCACTGGTATGATTGCGGAAAAGCACCAGGTTCAAATCCGCTGTTCACTGCTCCCAAGACAGAGTGCCTCAGCTGGAAGTGGAGGTTGACTCGTACCTGCTAGTCTAAGCAGCAGCGTTTCAGAGCTCCCAAGGCAGCAGGTGTGTGTTGGAGGGGATCCTGACCCGAAAGGAACACAATGAAGGGGAATTGATTTTAAATAAAAAATTAAAAAAAAATTTTCTCTGAATCTGAACAGAACTACACATCAGGGATAGGGATAGGCAGGGCATTTGTTATTTCTAGGCATTAAACTAAATTATCAGTAGATACATTATAAAAGGGCTCATAAAATGGGTTGGAAAAATCCTGCACTTGCTAGGAAGCTAAGAGAGCACAACACACAGGCACTTTTTGGCACCCAAGGGGCTATATTTTTTCTTTGTTTAAATTTAAAAAGAACAAGATTTGGCTGGTGCCAACAAGGCATGTCTTGCTTTTTTATGTTGTTATTTTTATTTATTTTTGTAGCAGGCCTTTCTGCCTTTCCAATTTCACTATTATAATTGTAGTTATATGAGGACCACACTCAACATCAGTTTTACATATTTTTTGCATACTGGGCCAACAGGGAGGGTATTGACACAGCAGCACTGCTTTTCAGTAGTGCTCCCTACACTGTGCACAGTGATTCAGTTCCACCCAGCGCCAGGCAATTAGTTTCATCCCTCAGCACTAAACTTTCTTATAGCCCCACCCCCTCTATATCACCAGGTTTATTTTTTTTATTCTGTGATAGTCTGGGTTGGACAGCGGAACCATCAGGAAATTGAAGGGAAGGGACAGATTTTTTTTTAATTATTATTATTATTCCCTGATGGGCAAGACTGGGCATCAGACCCATCAGGTAGTTTGGGGATGGGATTTTCAATCACAAAAAGCAGTATGCATATTTATGGAACACATACAAACAGAGGAGAGAAAGAAGTACGTGCCTCAGCTGGGACTTGAACCCAGGACACCCAGAATACCATTCCGATTGTGCTACCAGCTGTGCCATCCAGGCAGCTGGAAACTGGGCTGTTCCAGAGCACATTACTCTTTCTCCAGTGCACAACCTGCTGCTACACAGATAATTACATTTTCAGCCACAAAGTGTAGTGTACATATTTATGGAACACATACAAAAGAGAGAGAAAGAAGTGCCTCAGCTGGGACTTAAACCAAGACCACCTGAAATATCATTCCGGTTGTACTACCAGCTGCACCACCAAGGCAGCAGAAAACTGGGCCATGGGAGACATATTTTTTTGTTGCCTGACAGGCCGGGTTGGGCTTGGGATTTTTCAGGTTGTTGGGGAAGGGGAAGATTTCTGCTTTTTTTTAATAGCATGACAGTCCTGGATTGGCCCTGGACTCGTCAGGTAGTTGGGTGGATGAAGAAGGACAGATTTATTTTTATTCTCTAACAGATCATGTTGGGCACTGAACCTATTAGGTGGTTGGGGAAGGGGATCCAGATTTTTTTTTTTTGTTCCCTGATGAGCTGGGTTGGGCACAGAACCCATCAGGTAGTTTGCGGGAGGGGGGCAGATTTTGTTTTATTCCCTGATGGGCCAGGTTAGGCACTGGGCCATTGTGCTGCGCAGCAGGCTAGGTTGGAGCATGCATGGCAGTGGTAGCAGCAATAGTATGACATAAGCCCCAAGTCTCTCGGGCAGTGTTTGTACCCCTTTCTGTGACATGAGTGGATAAGCATGGGGAAAGCAGTGATCTTACTTCGAGAGGGTTCCTGCAGTAGGTCTTCACATAAAGGTTCTAGAGTACCTCGCACACCTGTCTGAGGTGGGCCGTAGCTATTCCTCCATTAAGGTCCACCTCTCTGCGGTGTCGGCCTACCACCTCCCAGTGGAGGCCAAAACTTTGGCTTAGCTGGAGGTTGCCAAAACCTGCAGGAACCTCTCTCACAGATCTACTGTTACGGTAAGTTCTTACGTAACTGCAATTTTTACTACCCCACCTATTCCTCCTTTCACTCACTGCTCTGCTGCTGTTCCTCCTTGTCTCTGTTTGGCTTAATACATGGGCCAGGTTAAGCATGGGACTCAGCAGGTGGTTGTAGGGAGGGGTACATATTTGTTTAATTACCTGACTGGCCAAGTTGGGCACCAGACCTTTCAGGTTGTTGGAGGGGCAGGGTTTTTTTATTCCCTGATGGGCTGGGTTGGGCACTGGATATGTCAGGTTTTTGGGGGGAGGGGGACATACTTTTTTATTCCCTGACAGGTAAGATTGCATACTGGGTCATCAGGTAGTTTGGGAGAGAGGAACATATTTTTTTATTCCCTAGTGGGCTGGATTAAATATCAAAACAATCAGGTATTTGGAGGGCAGAGGGCCAGATTTTTTTTGTATTTTGATGGGTCAGGTTGGGCACTGTATCTAGCAGGTTGTTGTGAGAGGAGGACAGATTTGTTTTATTCAATAATGATTGGGTATTGCACCCATCAGGTAGTTGGTCACCCCGTCGGCTTGTTGGTGGGGGGGGATATGTTTTTTAATTCCCTGACAGGCAGGGTTGCGTACTGGACCTATCAGTTAGTTCGTGGGAGAGGAACATATATTTTTTTTTTATTTCCTGATGGACTGGGTTGGGCATTGGAGGGGAAGGAAGAGGGCCAGATTTTTTTTTTAATTCCCAATGGGTCAGGTTGGGCACTGGATCTGTCCAGTTGTTGGAAGAGGGGGGACCAATTTGTTTTATTCCCTGATGGGTTGGTTTAGGCACTGGACCTGCCAGGTAGTTGATGGAGGGGGCAGATTTTTTTTAATTCCCTGATTGACCAGGTTGTTCACTGGACCCATCAGATAGTTAGGAGAGGGGGGCCTATTTTATTTTATTACCTGAAGGGCCAGGTTGGGTTGTGGGAACATTCTTTGCTGTTCTACATTTCCCACATTACCAGTATATAACTCCTGTGCCTTGTAAAACACTTTAGAAGACTCTGTTTATGGCTATCATGTTAGCTAAATGCTGTTTTGCAAATTACCTCACACTGGCCTCCTTTTACTCCAGTAACTGATACCTCCCCCCCACCCTTTCATTTTCCCAGTTCCTGGCCAGGCTACTCAAATTGACTAGAAACTCAGCTGCTTCCTTCATTATACAGAGAGACTGCAAGAGATACTTTCCACTCACTGCTACAAGCATCAAATGGTGCCACAGCTATGCAATTCTCCATTCTATTGCATTGCAATAATTTAGTAGCACAAACAATCTCAGTTTTAAATTGGTAATTTCATTTTTTTAGAAAAAAATAAAGGTTAGCTTTCCATTCACAAAGTTGTGCACACTGAGAATTAACTGTGTGTCCTCCCTGAGCTCATTCACTGTCATTCTTGTCGTCACAGGGGGGTGGAGGTGGAGGCTAGGCTAAACAACCCAAGGACTTATTCAGTGGTATCACCTAGGTCAGTTGTACATTCATGTGAGAGCTGCCACTTGCTCAACAGGTTCTAAGGCACTCTCTTCCTTGTAGCCAACAGACAGCTAGCAAAGTGTTACAGGCAGCTGGAAGGAGCATTTGCAAGGCACAACTCACACAGTCACTCACAGCCACAAAAAGCCATATCCTAGTCCACCAATGCATTTCAATGGGACAGTTGCAAAACACTTTCTGACTTTGGTCCCAATAGGAACTGGTCTGCTATGCAGACCAGCCCTAAAAAATGAAATCCCAATGTACCTATTTTATAAGTACAAAACACACTCCAGGGTTTGTGCGTGGTGCTCTACTAACCCATGGCCCAGACGGCTGAAAGCATGAGGTGTATATCATAATTAACGTTCCTGGGTCATGAGTCCTAGGGGAAGCCTACACCCTGTTGTGTGTGACTGCTTTCATATTGTAAATGTATGGTAGATAAAGTGTCATACCGTTTTGCCTTAAAATCATTAGGAGCTTTGTATATAATACAGTACTTCAAATTATGCCTCAACATGGAAGCAAAACAGAGAAATATACTTAACATTCTGGAACGCTGGCACAGCCATATGGTTACCATTCATGACGTCAGTGACCTAGGTTTAGAAGCGAGACTAGGACATGGGAGAGTCCCTGCAGATGCTCTTCGTCAACATGGAGGGAGGGCAGTGAGCTCCGCTACTGCCACCTGGGTGATAACAGGTGGTGGTGCATGAAGGAGCTGCTCTGGGGCAGGGGGACACTGCCTGATGTCAGCGCATGCAGGGAGAGCATGGGCACATCACACAGCTCCTAGCCAGTAGTGTCCCTGCAGGATGAGATGAAAAATTGAAAAAACAGCCTTGGTCAATGCAGGATAAAGCTGTCTCCCTCACAGGCCCCACACACCTGACCACATCACCCTCATAGAAACATAAAAACATAGAGGTTGACGGCAGATAAGGACCGCAAGGCCCATCCAGTCTGCCCATTTCTTTTTCTACCTTATAAATGTGCCATCGGCCTTTGCTCTGTCAGTGGCCTATCTATTCATACTCATCTGTATTGCTGCCTTATGCCTATCCCATGCCTGTTTGAAGCCCTGCACTGTATTCATAGCCACCATTTCCTGAGGTAGGCCGTTCCATGCATTCACCACTCTTTCTGTAAAAAAGAATTTCCTCACATTCCCCCTTAATCAGCCTCCCTCTAATCTCATGCTGTGTCCTCTTGTCCTGCTATTTTTCTTATATTTAAACATGTTAGACTTTCAACTTGTTAATGCCCTTAAGGTGTTTGAATGTTTCGATCATATCACTTCTCTCCCTCCTTTGCTCAAGGGTATACATATTGAGCTCCATTAATCTGTCCTCATATGTCTTCTGATGCAGTCCCTGTACCATTTTGGTTGCCCTTCTATGGACTGCCTTAATTTGGTTAATGTCCTTGTGAAGGTGTGGCCTCCAGCACTGCGCAGTACTCCAGGTGGGGCCTAACCAGTGTCTTGTAAAGAGGATTATTACCTCCCTCTTACTTGTGATACCCCTACTAATACACCCTAACATTCCCTAGCCTTACCTACTGCTTTAGAGGTATGCTTGGATGATTTCAGGTCATCTGTGATGATGATGCTCCAGTCTCTTTCTTCCTTTGTGACTGCCAGCAACTCCCTCCCAGCATATAGGGTGGCTTCAGAGTTTCTCTTCCCTATGTGCATGATCTTGCACTTCTTTGCATTAAATCCCAGTTGCCACTCTTCTGACCATTTTGCTAGTTTATCCAGATCTCTTCTCATTCTGCCCACCCCGTCTGGATCATCTACTCTGTTGCAGATCATGGTGTCATCTGCAAAAAGACAAACCTTACCCTCTAGTCATTCTGTAATGTCACTAATGAAGATATTGAAGAGGACTGGCCCCAGGACTGATCCTTGAGGTACCCCACTTGTGACTTGCATCTCTTCTGACTGTATACCATTTACCACCACTCTCTGTTTTCTGCCCGTCAACCAGTTTGCCACCCAGTTGACCAACTTCTGACCCACCCCGAGCCTACCCAGCTTATTTATCAATCTTCTATGTGGAACAGTGTTGAAAGCTTTGCTGAAGCCAAGGTAGGTGACATCAACTGCTCCCCCTTGGTCCACCACTCTGGTTACCCAGTCAAAGAAACCTATGAGATTAGTTTGACAGGACCTTCCTTTTGTAAACCCATGCTGTCTTGGATCCTGTGCCCCTATGGATTCCAGGTGTTGCACTATCCTTTCCTTAAGGAGTGCCTCCATAATCTTGCCCACTACTGAGGTAAGACTGACTGGTCTGTAGTTCCCTGCCTCCTCCCTGCTACCACTCTTGTGGAGCGGGATCACATGAATCCTTCTCCAGTCTTCTGGGACCTCTCCTGTGCTCAGAGACTCACTAAACAGTTCTACTAATGGCTCTGCTAGTTCCACCCTTAGCTCCTTAAGTACCCTGGGATGTGTGCCATCAGGTCCCATTACCTTGTCCACCCTGAGCTTAGCGAGCTCTTGTAGGACCCTTTCTTTTGTGAAGGGAGTAGTGCCCACCTCCCTCCCTCCTGTATCCATGGTGCTGAGCTGTGGGCCCTGCCCTACCTTCTCTTCAGTAAATACTGAGCAAAAGTATCTATTTAGGATAGATGCTTTTACAGGGTCCTCCTCCTCACATGCCCTTTTTTACTCCTTTGAGCTTAGCAATACCCCCTCTGGACTTTCTCCTTTCACTAATGTATCTATAGAAAGTATTGTCACCTTCTTTTACTGTTCTTGCTAGTGTTTCCTCAGTTTGGGACTTTGCCTGCTTTAATGCCTTCCTTGCTTCCCTTAGGGCAGTTTGGTATGCCTCCCTATCTTTATCCCACTGTGTTCCCTTATATTTCCTGAAGGCCAGCCTTTTGGCTCTGACCTTTTCTGCTACTGTATTTGAGAACCAAAGTGGTTTCCTTCTTCTTTTGCACTTCCTTTTCTGTCTAACACAATGGGATGTTGCTTCAAGTATTGCATCCTTAATGCTTGCCCACTTTGCCTGTACCCCCTCACCTGTTTTTCTTTTTTGCCAGGGCTAGCTTAACTCTGTTGGCCATCTTATCAAAGTCAGCTCCTCTGAAGTCCCATATTTTTGCCTTGGAATGGGATGATTTAGATGTAGTGCCAAACTGAACCATACCATGTGATGGTCACTGGCCCCCAGGTGACCTTCCTCCTGGAGATCTGTGATCCCGTCCCTGTTAGTCAGTACTAGATCTAGGATAGCCCTGTCTCTTGTGGGTTGTTGTACCAGTTGTTTGAAGCCCTCCCCCTGCAGGGAATCCACCATGTGTCTAGTTCTGGCAGATGTTCCTGCTGGTATTGACCAATCTGTATCCGGCATGTTGAAGTCTCCCATTATCAGAACCTCTCCTTTAGCTGTCATGTTTTGTATATCTTCTAACAGTAATGTGTCTATGTCCTCCCCTGGTCTGGGGGCCTGTAGACAACCCAGTTCTTATGGCTGTCCCATTTCCTATTTCCAGGGTGATCCACAGTTCTTCTGGCTCCTTATACGTATTCTGAATTTCTGTAGCTTTGATATTTTCATTGACATACAGGGCCACTCCACCCCCTCCTTTTTGCACCCCAGTCTCTTCTGAATAGTACATAGCCAGGTACTGAAGTCTCCCAAGTGTGGTCACTGGTAAACCACATCTCACTAATTGCTTCTATGTCCAGTTTAGCCTCTGACATTATTCCCTGCCGGTCTGGGATCTTATTTCCCAGGCTGTGAGCATTTGTGTACATGATGTTCCATTGGCCAGATTTCAGTGTGTTAGTTGTTGGGTGAGGTTTGACATTTCCCCTGTGCATCATATGGGAAGACGGACCTTTTTTCTTACCTGGTGATGCAAATGAACTGCAAACATGCTGAATCCCTGTTTGACCACTAGCTGAGGGGAGGGATGTTCTTCCATTCGACATATGGGGTGCTGCACCCCTCTCCCATTGCTAGTTTAAATAATCTGCAAAGACGTCAAACTTCTGCCCCAATGTACTGACTCCTCCTTAGTCAGATGCAGTCCATCAAATTTAAAGAACTTTTGCTCCCAGAATCGTTGCTCCTCCATCGAAGCACAAACTCTGGTGAGACTAAGGGAACCCTGACCAACAGTCCCATCATGGGTAGTAAGCCACAGGGCTATTGGAGGATGGAATAAGTGTCTGAAGCAGATGGATGATGGGAATGGGGAGAGTTCACAGAAGGAGACAGATCAGGGAGATGGGGACATAAAATAGTTAACAAAACAAGAACTAGACTTAATGTTGCTAAACGGTTCATGTTTGCAAACCACTTTATTTGCATATATTTGCATATAGATTGTATTCTAATTGCTCATTTGCTTTTTTAATCTCTCAAAGGGGAGGTTCTTTTTTTGTCATCCTATATTTTCAAATCAGGCAGGTTCTAAGGGGGGGAAGGGGGCAGGACTATTTTATTACAACTGGATCTGCCTGTCCCTAAAGTAGTCAAAAATGTGTTACCAGCAGTTATGTGGGCTCTGCGCCCCTTCCCCCTCCAAAATTCATAGATCGGAGTGACAGAGCTGACAATATGATCCTCCACCTCATTTCTGCTCTCCCATCTCCTAGCAATGGCGGGAAACCGATCATATGCCATTACAGCCCCTTCAGACACACACACACACACACACACACACACACTCACACACACTCCAGAATAGCTTTTCAGACCCTCTCCTTTTTCCTCACATGCTCCTCTCCTTTTATAGAGTACCTGATGTCACAGGGGAAAGTGAACAAGTATCACTGTTCGACACATGACAGCTTGTGTTTCTTAGACATTTTGTATGTGTCTTCCCCTTTGTCTTTTTATAATAGTTCTCACTGACATAAAACAACAGGGTCACTGCCCATTAGCTTACACTAGCCTGCCTGCTTGTCTACACCTCACATCACAATTCTCTGCCTAGGCCATCTGCTGCTGGTGAAGTGATAACAATATTGCAGGCAGAGGACTGTGATGTCAGGTGCAGGCATGCAGCCTGAGCAGCTGTAGTCTAGGGGCACTGATCCTGTTTCTGTATTACTGTAAACAGTTAGAAACATAGAAGCATAGAATTTGATGGCAGATAAGGACGCTTGGCCCACCTAATCTGCCCATTTTCCTACCTAATAGATAGCTGCAGATCCTAGTTAACCAACAGCTTAATTCCTCCTACCCCCACTAGGACTGCCTTATGTCTGTCCCATGCATTCTTAGATTCCCCACTGTTCTTGACTCATGACCTCCTCAGGAGGCTGTTTCATGCAGCCACAACCCTCTCCATGAAAAAATACTTCCTCACATTACCTCTGAGCCGTCCCCCCTCTATCTTCAAATTGTGCCCCCTTGTTCTTGCATCTCTCTTTCTGAAAGATGCTACCCTCTTGGACTTTGTTGATTCCTTGAGGTACTTGAAAGTTTCTATCATGTCCCTCTCTCCCTTCTTTCCTCAAGGGTATACATATTAAGCTCCTTTAGTCTTTCTTCATATGTCTTCTGGTGCAGACCCAGAACTATTTTGGTTGCCCTCCTCTGGACAGCCTCCACTCAGTCTACGTCTTTGGGGAGATGGGGTCTCCAGAACTGCACACAGTACTCCAGGTGGGGTCTCACCAACTGTCTGTACAGAGGGATAACAATTTCCTGTTTTCTACTATTGATGCCTCTCCCTATGCATCCCAGTATCCCCTCAGCCTTCTTTACTGCCTTCTCACATTACTTGCCCACCTTTAGGTCATCTGATATAATTACCCCCAGGTCCCTTTCCATTTTTACTATTGTCAGTATCTCACCCACCATTGTGTACTCTTCCCCTGGGTTTTTGTTTCCCAGGTGCATTACCTTGCACTTCTTTGCATTGAATCTAAGCTAGCATACATTTGACCATTTCTCCAGCCTTGCAAAGTCCCTTCTCATCCTTTCCACTCCATCTTGTGTATCAACCCTGTTGCAGATCTTTGTATCGTCTGCAAAGAGACATACTTTTCCTTCCATTTCCTCTGCAATGTCACTTATAAAGACACTAAAAAGGACCAGTTCCAGTACTGACCCTGCGGTACCCCACTAGTAACCCTCCTTTCTTCACTGTGGACTCCATTTACTACTACCCTTTGCGTCCTGTTGTCCAGCCAATTTTTATCCAGGCTACCATCTTGGGACCCACTCCAAGGCTGGCTAACTTGTGTATTAATCTTTTGTGTGGGACTGTATCAAATGCCTTGCTAAAATCTAGGTAGGCCATGTCCACAGCTCCTCCCTGATCTACTACTTTGGTCACCCAGTCAAAGAACTCTATTAGATTCATCTGACATGACCTTCCCATTGTCAGTCCATGCTGCCTTGGGTTCTGTGCCCCACTAGCCTCTAGGTACTCAACAGTTCTTTCCTTCAGAAGTAATTCCATCATTTTCCCTACCACTGAGGTCAAACTAACTGGTCTGTAGTTTCCTGCCTCTGTCCTGCTCCCACATTTGTGAAGAGGAATCACATCCACCCTTCTTCAGTCCTCAGGTACCACCCCATCCTCCCATGATTTGTTAAAAGAGAGTAGTCAGCGGTGTCACTAGTTCTACCCTTAGTTCTTTTAGAATTCTTGGGTGAATCCCATCAGGCCCCATTGCTTTGTCCACCTTCAATTTTATTAGTTCTTTCAGAACCCTTTCTTCTGTAAATGGACTGGTATCGACCCCCGTCTTCAGAGTGTTTCTCTTGTTTGGTTTAGGTACCTCCCCCTCCTCTTCCTTTGTGAATACTGAGCAGAAATATTAATTCAGTATCCCTGCTTTTTCACTGTCACCCTCTACCCACATTACCTCCCCTTTATTAAGTCTCAGTATCCCTCCTTTGGTCTTTCTTCACTCCCTAATGTACCTATAAAGGTCTTATCCCCTTCCTAACAGGAGTTGGCTATCCTTTCCTCGGTTTGGGCCTTTGCTATTCTGATTGCCTTCCAAGCCTCTTTCTGCTTTAACTGATAAAGTTCTCTGTCCTGCTCCTTCTGGGTTTCCTCATATTTCCTGAATGCTATCCTTTTCTCCTTAACCTTCCTGCCACCTCTTTTGAGAACCCTAGCGTTTTTTTCCTTTGTTGTGTTTTGTTGATTTGCTTTACACAAAGGCTTGTTGCCTCTGTGATGGCTGTTTTGATTACTCCCCATTGTTCCTCCACCCCTTCTTCTTGCCTGTTTGCCAGTGCTTTTCTGAGGCACTCTCTCATTTTCCCTAAGTCAGCCCTCCTAAAGTCTAATACTCTTGTTTTTGTATGGCTTGATTGTAAGGCTGTATTTATAGTGAACCACACTGTTTGGTGGTTGCTTGTTCCCAGATGACTACCCACTTCTAAATCTGAGATTCTTTCTCCGTCCCCATTTGAGAGTACCAGGTTTAAGAATGCTCCCTCCAGTGGGTTCCAATACTAGCTGTCTGAGGCATGCCCTTGAGGCATCAAGAATGACCCTGCTCTTGGATGTACCTGCAGCAAAGGTGCTCCAGTTAACATCTGGCATATTCAGGTCCCCCATCAACAATATCTCCCCTTTTTCTGCCATCCTAAGGATGCCTTCTATCATTTCCTTGTCCATTCCCTCCCCCTGAGATGGGGGTCTGTATACAACCCGCTTGCAGATTGTGATGCTATTTCCTGTCTCCAGAGTGACCCAGAGTGCCTCATCTGCTCCCTGTTTACTCTTTAGTTCTGTTGCTTTGATCCCTTCCTTTACATAGAGAGCTATTCCTCCTCCTCCTCCTCTTTTACCCTCCCTGTCCCTCCTGTAGATTGTGTATCCTGGTATGTTGACATCCCAGTCATGGTTCTCTGTGTACCATGTTTCTGTGACTGCCACAATATCCAGGTAACCCTCTTCCATCAATGCCACTAGTTGAGGGAGCATTGGTACTCATCACCCTCCACTTTTCGATGGCCTTACCCCATTTAGCCCCATTCCTGTCCTTACTACCTTTGCCTTTTTTTTACATTTACCTCTGTCCTGCTCCCTAATGACTTCTCTACCTTGGTGTTTACCTTACTAATTACCGTGTTTTGTTGGGGGAGGCTGGGATTTCCCTGCTCATTTTCAGTGTCTCCCCATTTGGCTAGTTGAAATGCTTGCCAAGGAAGCATTTAAACCTCTCACCTAGGATCCTGGTCCCCCAGACAGATGCAGACCATCGTGCCAGTATAGGTCTACATCCCTCCAGGTGGCTTCCCAGTCCCCAATGAAGCCAAAACCCTGAGCTCCACACCAGTTTTTCAACCATTCATTGCATTCCCTGGTGAGGAGTACCCTAGCTATAGTTATAAGAAATAGGGAAGCAAAAAGCAAGTTAATACTATACCAAAAAGCAAATCATTTATCAACTACAATAAAAAGCCATTTCACCCATAGACCTGAATATGTAATCCTACCACTCTACCGTGTGCTTATGTCAGACCCGATTATTTATTTATTATGGTTTTCAGGTATGAGAAGAATTGGGAATCGGTGGCACTAATAGAACTTGAGAGAATACAACATAGAGCCACACATGTGATTAGGGGTATAAAAGACATCATATGAAAATGGACTAATACTAGGTACCAGCACTAATTTTGTAGGAATAGTCAGAAATTGTTTAAAGTTTTCTAAATAATAAACTTGTTTAATACCTTTTTGTTGTTCATCATTTTATTGAATTCAAATATAAAACAAACAAACAATGGGTATGTAATACCCCAAAGTAAGGGGGTAAAGGAATGGGTGCACTACAGAAACAACAGAGGGGTTTAGACTGCCCCATGGGTCCCTGTGGTGCTGTGGGTCATGAGGGGCTGTGTTCTGGAGCCCTTTGTAGTGTTTTCCACCTCCCCCCCCCAAAGAATCGTCAGGTAGGGCATATTTTTAAAAGAAAAAAAAAGTTTTTATTTTCTTGTCTCTCTGCTGCCTGTTTGCTCTGTCCATTCCACCCCCAGAGCAGGCAGCACAAGAGTGGGCACCCACATGCTGGGACTGCTGTCCCTGGCCGGCTCATGCTGCACAGTTTGAATCCTGGCCATTGGTGTGGACTCAGGCTCAGGGTTCTGGAACTAGAACCCTGAGTGCCTTTTCAAGTAAAGACAGCCATTTTTGTAGACAGATTGGACTGGGCTATGGAGTCGAGAGGGTCACAGGAGTGCAACAGGGACCTGCGTAGCTGGTTCTGTCAACTCCACGGTGGTTCCTCTCCTCCAGACAGTGAAGACGCCTGTAAAGCACTCCTGTTTCGGCTCCTGTGCTGTGTCCTGTCGAGTCCGGTGGTCTGGGGCCCGGTGAAGAGAAGTCCAGTTCCCTACAGTGGTGTGGGCTCTGTTTAGCCCCTTTAGACTTGGGGTGGGTCAGAAGTTGATCAACTGGGTGGCAAAATGATTGGTGGGCAGAAAACAGAGAGTGGTGGTAAATGGTATATAGTCAGAAGATATGCAAGTCACAAGTGAGGCACCTCAGGGATCAGTCCTGGGGCTAGTCCTCTTCAATATCTTCATCAGTGACATTGCAGATGGACTGGATGGTAAGGTTTGTCTGTTTTCAGATGATACCAAGATCTGCAACAGAGTAAATGATCCAAATGGGGTGGGCAAAATGAGAAGAGATCTGGATAAACTGGCAAAATGGTTGGAAGAGTGGCAACTGGGGTTTAACGCAAAGAAGTGCAAGATCATGCACATAGGGAAGAGAAACCCTGAAGCCACCTATAGGTTGGGAGGGGAGTTGCTGGCAATCACAAGGGAAGAAAGAGTCGTGGGCATCATCATCACCAATGACCTGAAATCATCCAATCAGACCACTAAAGCAGTAGGTAAGGGTAGAGGGATGTTGGGGTGTACTAGTAGGGGTAGCGCAAGTCGTAAAAAGGAGGTAATAAACCCTTTTTTTTACTTAAAAGTTTATTAAAGATTTTACAATACAAACACAGATCCACACTATTAATAAATGCACATATCATGACCATAAGAAACAGAGGATCTTCCCTTCCCACCTCCCATCCTAAAACCCTCCCCCTCCCAAATCAGACCCAGCTCTATCCCACCACCCCATTCCCTTGCCACCCTCCCACCCCAACGGTAAAGGTTCAATAGAGCATCAGAACATGTATGATAATCACCAGTACCAAAACAAGTTACATGGAATAAAGAGTATAAAGGGGAGCCCACATTGTTTCAAACCTGGATAATTGATTATGGAGGCTAGCAATCATCTTTTCTATTCCGAGGTTGGCTAAAAAGTCATGCAACCATTCGGTATAAATGATGATATCAGCATCCTTCCAATGTTTTAGTACAAGTTTTTTAACTGACATGGATATAAGAGCCATATAGAATTTACGATTACGGATACCAACCTCTGTAAAATCTCCTAAGAGACAACTTTTTGATACAGTATAAATAAGTCTTCTACCCAAGCAATGGGCCCACCTTTTGTTTGATGCAGGTACATAATGGGGCCACCTTGGGACAATCCCATAAAATGTGCAGCAGTGCACCATCTGCCTGTTGACACCGTGTGCAGAGGGAAGACATTGTGTTGTTAAACTTGGCTAACCTCTCGGGAAAATAATAAAGGTTAGGGAGAAGATGGTAATAATCCCTCTTTACAAGACACTGGTTAGGCACCATCTGGAGTACTGCGTGCAGTACTGGAGGCTGCACCTGCACAAGGACATTAATAAAATGGAGGCAGTCCAGAGAAGGGCAACCAAAATGGTGCCGGGACTGCATCAGAAAACATATGAAGACAGATTAACGGAGTTCAATATGTATACCCTAGTGCAAAGGAGGAAGAGAGGTGATATGATCGAAACATTCAAACACCTTAAAGGCATTAACAAGGTGAAAGAGTCTAACATGTTTCAATATAAGAAAAATAGCACGACAAGAGGACACAGCATGAGATTAGAGGAAGGCCGATTAAGGGGTAATGTGAGGAAGTTCTTTTTCACAGAAAGTGTGGTGAATGCATGGAACGGCATACCTCAGGAAGTGGTGGATATAAATACAGTGCAGGGTTTCAAACAGGCATGGGATAGGCATAAGGGAGCAATACAGATGAGTATGAATAGATAGGACATTGACAGAGTAAAGGCCGATGGCACCTTCATAAGGTAGAAAAATGGGCAGACTGGATGGGCCTTGCGGTTCTTATCTGTCGTCAGCTTCTATGTTTCTATGTTTATTTTTATTTTTTTGTTCCCCAAGTGTTCTGGTCTTTCGGCGGCAGCAGAGAAGAGTTGCATCATGATGAAAAAGTCATCAGCCTTCCAGGGGCCCCTGGCCATCTGCCACTTTGCCTGCTGCCTCCCAACGGTTCCCTCCCCACTGCTAAAGCACCTCCCTCCCTCTGGAGAGATCGTCACCCTGGGCTAGGGCAGTGAGTCAGGCGGCAGCACAAAGGAAGAGTGCTGCCACCAGAAATATCTAAAATAAGAGTTTTATTTCTTTAGCATTGAAGCGCCATCATTGAACTGGGAGAGAAAGGCCAGTTATAAATTTAAATATTCTGGGTGTGGCGACGCCCACTGGGAGTGGCTTGCCATACAGGCCCAGAGGGGATTTATTAAATATTCATGAGGAGGGTGGAATAAAGGCAGGCAAAGAGGAGGGACTGACAGAAAGGCCTTGAACAGGCCTACAGAGTTAAAAGGGCAATCTAGGCCCTGGCATTTAAATGGGGCAACGTTAGGCCCAACGGTTGAGGGACAGCAAAGAGCCCATTGGTAATAAAGAGGGGCGGCCTTAGATCCACTGTGGTTGGAGGGACAGTGAGGAGCCCAAACATTAAAAAGGGGGAGCACAGCCATCAAAGGAGCCGAGTAGTCAGAAGGGCTCTGTCAGCAGACTTTAGGAGTCAGAGGGGCTCAGCAGCTACTGGGGCAAGGGAGGCCCAGCGTAGGAAAGGGCATTCTAGAGTGGTGGCTAGATCCTGGTACAAAAGGGACCTGCAAGTACAGTACTTTTGGGAAGGGTCAGCAAAAAAAAGAAAGGTGCTTAGCATGCAACTGCTATATAGTGACTGTCAATTAATGGAAATGTGTATCTGAATTGTTGTGTTGATTGCAAAGTACCAAGACTGTGTTGTTACTGGGATTGTGGTTATTGGCCCCTGCAATGAACAACTGCCCCAGATTTTGGTAATTTGCCCCTGTTCCTGGCAAATTGTCCCTGCAATGAACAATTGCCCTGGAACTTGGTTATTAGCCCCCACAATGAACAATTGCCCTGGAACTTTCGTTATTTGCCCCTGCAACGAACAATTGCCCTGGAACTTTGGTTATTTGACCCTGCAATGAACAACTGCCCTGTATTTTGGTAATTTTCCCTGATCCTGGAAAACTGTCACTGTAACTAACAATTGCCCTGGATTCTAGCACTCTGCCCCTGTTCCTGGAAAATTGCCCTGCAAAGAACAATTGCCCCAGATTCCGCAATGTGCCCTGTTCCTGGCAAACTGCCCCTGCAAAAGAACAATTGCCCTGGATTCTGGTAATTTGCCCCTGTTCCTGGCAAACTGCCCCTGCAAAGAACAATTGCCACAGGTTTTGGTAATTTGCCCCTGTTCCTGGCAAATTGCCCAAGCAACAAACAGTTCCCTTGGTGCAGTGTAAAAGTGTATCTGCCAGCTTTAGTGTTGCCAGATTATGTGTACAGACTCAAATCTTCTGCCACGATACTGCTCTATGGTGTTGTCTGCCATTCTACTCCTATAGAATCAGTCTCTGTCCTTCAACATCTCTCTTCTCCAGAAGGTATTCGTCCAGAAGATCAACGACCACGTTCCTGTCATCCTCCAAAGTCGAGTTTGCCGAAATCAAGTACGTTGAAGCCCGTGCAAGTCACACCCGCCGTTTCTTGTTTCCCTCAGTTGAAGTCGAATACACTGAAGCCCAAGTGCATCACTTCCGCCATTCCAGTATCATCTCTTGGTTCCTGAACCGGATGTCCTGAAGTTGGCTGCCCTCTGAAGAGTGTGCGTGTCCTGGAAGAACCTTGTCTGCATCCCCTGATCATTCACTGCAAGTCGAGTCCATCGAAGCCCAGTGTGGGATGTGTCTGCCGTTTTATTGTTTTGTTCCAGTCTCCTGTGTTGATACTTCAGAATCATCCATCTTCACCTCAGATTCTTTTGGTTCCTGGTTGCATCTGAATTTCCACAACATCATCCAGTCCTTGGCAATCCTTCAGTGGATTCATCACCAAGTATCTTCCTTGTTCTCTTCCATCCTTGGTGGTCCCAAAGTGGGTTTTGGCAGGGGAGCTTCATCTAGTTTGATTCTTATAGCCCTCCGGTGGGCTTATCCCAGAAACCTGTTCCTTTTGTTCCTTTATGCCGGCAGCCTCGGAGAGAGTGGGTTTTATGCCAAAAAACATATGGTCTATCTGAAAAAAAACTCTCACCATCCCAGCAGCCTTAACTAGGTCTGTGCTGGGGCCAATATCGAGTATCATAGGAAATTCCTTATCCCTCTTTCTGTAGCTACCAACTCTACTCGATGGTGTGCACTGCCTTCAATGACGACTGGACTCTGGGGGTGTCTCTGTATGTACATTGCTGTAATTGACCTGAGTCAGTGGTTGTAAGGTCTTCCAAAAAGGTAGTTATGGTATTTTGATGCCTCAGGCAGTACTAAAGTTGACACAGGGTATTGTACTACTGTTCCATTATTGATTCTAAGAAGTAGCACAGACCACAGTGGCACTAGGCAGAGGTGCACCTCAGAATATTTGTTTTTTTAACATACGATTTAGTTATCTGATTCCGAAACCTGAGTTCTTAGAGATTCAGTAACTGTTTCATAGTGTTGTATGAGAATTGACTGCTCATGTTCATTAGTGTTCTGCTTACCCCCTCCTGTGACCATGTCATCCTACCCCTGCTGTTGAATAAAGCTCAGCGGGCATCAAACTCATTGGACGACCCCTGCCTCTCCTTGTTGGATAAATGTCATCTGTCCTTACTTATTCGAACCCCCGGTGCTCACCACCAACAGAGAAGCAGAGCACCACAGGTACAATACATATCTCAGTAGGATACAGCAGGGTCGTGTATATAACATATAGTAGGCTCTGGTAGCAAGTTAACAGTAGAGTACAAACACCAAGTAAGGGGATGGAAAGGAGAGTGGCTGCCCCTGAGTCTGAGATGGGGGGGGGGGAAACACAGTGAGCTATAAATGCAACAAGAACTATGTGCAATAATCATTAGGCGCTGTGATATCTAAACATAATTAACAATAAAATTGGGTAAAGTCATGGTGCTGCATAGCAAAAAGAGCACAGAGTGAGGGGCATGAAGGGAGGGAACCCACACCCAAGCAAAAAAAAGAGAGCACAGGACCTCAGCCTATCCCACTCCTGGGGGGTGCATTTAAAGTAAGGCACTGGGGAGCCCCCCACTCCCACAGCACCTTCTAAGAAGTCATGAAAAGGGGACCCATCAGTGTTGGGCCTGTCTAAAGAGTTAGAGGCTAGGTAAGACATGTGATCATAATGGACCAGTTGCATCAGACTAGCGAGGAAGTCACTCTGCGAGAGAAACATAGGCACATGCAAGCATTGCATGAGCAATCACTTAGCTTTAACACTGGCCAGCACAATCAAGTCATATTGTGATTTTGAAAAGTGCAGCACATCATGCCAGGAGCTCAACAGGAAAAGCACAGGGGGAGGACGGGATGGGGTGCCAAGAATCCTTGCCAGGATGTCCGTAACGCCCTTCCAAAAGGGATCAAGCTTGGAGCATGTCCATAGGATATGATGGAAATCACCTGGGGCAGCACCACATCTCCAGCAGTCATCTCTAGACCAGAGGGTCATGTGCTCAAATCTAGCTCTGAGAAATCCATTAGCCAGTTTTCCTGGGAAGGAAGAGAGGCAGCTGCATGCTGTGGTGCTAGAGTACGAAGTAGCAGTGAATCAGAAAAGTTCTACTCATGTCTTTCACAGGTATGCCACTGTTGCCTGTGCTATACTGAAACAACATTTGTTGGTTGTTTATAATTTATGAGGTTCTGATTCCATACCAGATTTTCTTGTGCCGCAAGTTTGTTGGTGTTGCTGCTTCTGGTTTCGTTTGCTCGCCCTAGGCAGAAAGGAGTCCTGCAGTGGAGGAGCCTTGCACTAGCAAGATAGAACGATGAAGTTCTGCGGAGAACTAGTTCCAGAGGATGGCTGTATAACACCCAGAAGAGCATAGAGAAAGATTTGGAAAGAAAAGGAGCAATCATTGGAAACAAGGGAAAAAGTGAAGGAGCGTGAAGGAAAGCAATGGAGAGTGTGGCTCAAATGCAGGGCATTGTTTTAACTTTAATTTGTGGATTTGTGGATCTGTTGTTATGTCTCTCACACCTGTTCATTTTTTACTTTAGCTTCGCCTCTCTCACACCTCTATACAAAATGTTATTATCTGTCGCTCTAACCCCATCTGTACTATTGCCCAGTATTTTACTGTTATTATTAACATTAGTTTTATAATTTTTAGATATAACTGTATGTTTGTTTTATTTTGAAATTCACACTGATTATGTCACATGACCTCAGCCTTCTGCATATAACATGCATGCGCTGAATCTTGGCATTGCAGCAGCCATCTTTCTGGACACCAAATGCAGCATTGTGCTCTTTTGTGCCCATTGCAAGTAGTATCTTGTGCAAAAGTTACTGTGCAGGTTTTGTTTTTGCTTTAACTGTTTTTACGGTTGTAGTCTTTCACTGTGTTCCTTCTCCTACATTTTGCCAGCATTTTTAGTGTGCCTAAATGTGGGTGGATTGACAAACTTGTTCTGCAGCCTGCAGCTGAGGTAGCATTGTAGGCAAGAAGATACCTCCCTGGACTTTTTTGCCTTCAAGTTGATGCTCATTTCTGTTGTTTTCTGCAGCTCATTAGCTGTTGGATTCTAGAGCAGTTCAGTTTGCCACTGAGGGGACTGAGCCATTTCAATGGATTACTTGTTGTAAGTATTTGTACTATGGTTATACCTTTGAGTTTTTGAGTCTTTTTTTCTGATATATTACTCCCTTTGCTCCCACTGCCTTCATATTTTTCTTTTAAGCAAGTTGGTCAGGTTGTTAATTTTTGTTTGCTATAATTGCTATATTATATATCTTTACCTGATATTTTAGTCTCAGATTATTGTATGCTTATTTTTGTTTTTTTCTAGTGACATATATTTGGACTTATACGCTTTGTACCCTTTATTATTTCCAATTTTTTGCTGTACTGTCGCATGGATTTTCGATCTTCCTCATTTAAGCAAGATAGAATTGGCCTTTTCGGGAGGATTGGTACCGCTTGAATTGGCTGAGAAGTTTAAAACAAGTGTGCGTGAGAGTATATATACATATACCAGCTAGATTTAATTAACTATTGCCTGGCTGTTTCGAAAAGAACGTATGTTTGGAAACCGGAAATTGGAGACATCATCAATAGGGAAGAGACTGCTTAAAATCTTTTTCTTAGTTTTGGATTGTTCTTCAATCTATAGTACTTTGTGCAAACTTTTTTAAATTTTATATCCACTGTTACTGAAAATTGTTGGTCTTACTGTGAAGATCAGGGAGTCGGTAGTATCCAAACTTAATTATTGCTGCTATAGATGGCACTTTTGCCTAACTCTGCAGATATGAAAAAATCTACCTCAAGTGAAGTGATGAAACTAAGTGAAAAGTGATTAAAGTGGATTATAAACTAAAAAGATCAAAACTAGAAAATAACTGACTACATGGATAAGACTAATAAGAAAGGTATTTCCCCTAGAACTTTCTCCCCGCCAGCCTCGACAAATCTGTTAATCAGATGGGAGGAGAGTCCCTCTGATGATTATTTATTAAAATAAATTAAGGCATTGGAAATGCAAAATCATTCTTTGAGGGAACAACACTCACAGCTGAATGGGGGTGCAGTGCTCTATGTTGAAGACACAGTGAGAGAAAAGGAAAACAAATGGAAAATTAGATCAGAATGGGGACTATCTTGCTGATTTTGACAGTTTCATTACCCCTTTTATGAACAGAGTAAAAAATGTCATTGTAGATAAACATTGTAAAATGCCTTTGGGTATACAGGCTTACGGGGAAAATTCAACACAAAATAATCAAAATCCTGATCTTTTGGACAATTATACTGTACAGGCAAATATTTTGGTTAGCAAACAGCTTTTAGAAATTAAAACAGTACTTGTCTGTACAAATTTAGATATGGGATCAATAATAAAGGAACTAGAAGTACAAAAAAAACAGACAGAAGATTGGAAAGTGACAGTAAGCACTGCTATAAGTAGTAAAGAAAAAGTGAGAACTATACAAGAAATTACTTCTGAGACTGCAGAAAAGGAATAGAGAGAAATAGTGAAATGCAAGAAATGAGCTAAATGTGAGGAAACAAACTGCAAAGTTGTTTGAGGATAAAAGTAAGTAAAAGCAAGTTACAGTCAAGGATAAAGGAATACAAACAACCCATGCAGATTAAAGAGAGAAGGAGAGCTGATAGCTGCAATGGAAAGGGTGTGAGGTGGACGCAAGGCATAAGATAAAATATCAGCAGGATGAACAAGTTGAGAAACTGCCAACTGTTTATTTCAAGACTATCCCAAATGCAAAAAGGAGACCCTTTTTTGCTAAAGATTGCAGTGTATAATATTATTAAAAGTCATCTTAAAAATAAAATCTCCTGGGAGGATGTGGCCTCTGTATACAGGTATAAAGCAACACGTTTGGGCTGTGTTTACTTAGTTTTAAGAAATTACACAACACCACAAGAAATGCTGAAAATTAACAATAAGGTAGATAAAATGGGAATCAGCTTTGCAGATGACACAAAGATCTGTAACAGAGTTGATACACAAGGGAGTGTAGAAAGGATGAGAAGGGACTGGGCAAGGTTGGAGGAATGGTCAGACATATGGCAACTTAGATTCAATGCAAAGAAGTGTAAAGTAATGCACCTGGGAAACAAAAACCCAGGAGAAGAGTACATAATAGCAGAGGAGGTACTAACTACAACAAAAATGGAAAGGGACCTGGGGGTAGTCATATCAGATGATCTAAAGGTTGGTAAGCAATGTGAGAAGTCAGTAAGAAGAGCCAGAGGGATACTGGGATACACAGGAAGGGGCATCACAAGTAGAAAAAGGGAAGTGGTTATCCCTCTGTACAGACAGTTGGTGAGACCCCATCTGGAGTACTGTGTGCAGTTTTGGAGACCTCATCTACACAAGGACATAGACAGGATGGAAGCAGTCCAGAGGAGGGCAACTAAAATGGTGCAGGATCTGCATCAGAAACCACATGAAGAGACTGAGAGAGCTTAATATGTATACCCTTGATGAAAGGAGGGACGGGGGACATGATAGAAACATTCAAGTACCTCAAGGAATCAACAAAGTCCAGAAGGGTAGCATCTTTCAGAAAAGAGATGTGTAAGAACAAGGGGGCACAATTTAAAGATAGAGGGGGGTCGGCTCAGTGGTAATGTGAGGACATTTTTTTTCACGGAGAGAGTGGTGGATGCATTGAACCGCCTTCCTGGGGAGATTGTTGGGTCTAAAACAGTGGAGGAATTCAAATATGCATGGGACAGACATAAGGCAATTGTAGTGGGGTGGTGGCAGGAAGTAGGCTGTTGGTTAACTAGAAGCTGCAGCTTATCCAGTAGGTAGGGAAATGGGCAGACTGGGTGGGCCAAGTAGTCCTTATCTGCCGTCAAAGTCTATGTTTCTATGTTTCAGCTTGGATGTTAGAACAAGAAATTTTGGTACAAGGACTAGTAATAAAGATCAGGAAAAATGCCAGTATAATCAGGGAGAGAAAACTGGAAATAAACAACAACAGCAGACAACAGTAGCGTAATTTTGGATAACTCATAGGAGCACGTTCCAAATGAGGGGGAATGTGAATGAAGATGTGATTGTAATTGTAGGACAGATTTATCACTTTGCAGAAAATCTGAAATGTTGCTACATTTATCAACTAGCTCAATGGTGGCTAGTTCAACTACGGAAATGTCTGGTTGAAATTTGGAAAAAACATCAAGGCCCCCTTTGATACCAGATTAAGTATATTGTCCTGGAATGCTGCAGGGGTAAACAATAATAATAATTGTTTATTTATCAAGTGCAGTTCAAATATCAAAGCACTGTACAGATATAAATAATAAACTTTAAAACAAAGGGTAAAATTCAATATAAACAACTAGTAATTATTCACAGTAATTCATAAAGGCAAGAATAAATAAATGGTTTTTTAGTGCCTTCTTGAAATTTCTCCACGGTCTGGCACTCTGGAACCAGACGACGCACCCTTATTGTTTACTTTATATATAGATCAAATAGTACACACGTTGGATAGTTGTGAAACAGATGCCCCAAAGGTTGTAGATACCAAACTAAACACATTATTGTATGCGGATGATGCTGTGCTGGTGTCCAGAATATCAGTGGGGATGCAGAATGCCCTGACTTGTGTAGCTGCTGCTTTAAAGGAATTACAATTGTCCATAAATATAGACAAAACAAACATTTTTTTATTTTAAATAAACCAAATAGCTTTAATCTTAATTGGACAATAGATAACTGAAACCTGATGCTTCCAGCGATTGCTACCTTAATTGATTTCCCTTTCACAAGCCCAGCCCACATTACTACCTCCCATCTACCCCAACTGGGTCTTCAGCATAATAGGTTATGTTAACTAATTCCCCTCTCCTCCACTACAACCTCCCCACTCTCTCTCACCATCCCTCCACATGATACTCTCCTATTACAGTTGCCCTTCTCCTCCTTCCCCCTACTCCTCTTTACGCCTATCTTACAGTTGTAAGCAAACCAATACCTGACTCAGGCATGCATTGTACAATGCCACTGATATGTGAACGTCATGCCCTGTTATTTACTCTGTTCATTCACCTGTCTTGTTTGTGCCAGTACCATCTCAATTCTAACTTCATCGTTATTAGTTTCTACAGGTGTCATTCTGCCAAATGTTTGTGTTTTTTTTTTTACAAATTCTAAATCACTAGTGTAGCGCATTGAGTCTCAAAAGCATAGAACATTTACAAAATTTTGTAACTTAAGAGTTTAGTACGGAGAAAAGCATTTTGCTGAATTTTCTAGTAAGTATCAAAGGGACTACAGTGGTAATAGCCTTGCTGTAATGGGGAACATATGAATCTGGTTTTCGGGTAGGGTCATCTTTAATAATTTTTTTTTTTGGGGGGGGGGACAAATTTTATCATTTATATTTTCAGGATAGCAGATGTACCATGCAAGTTTTTGCAATATTTTTTTCCTGATTTTAATTAAAACCATTCTAAGCTTTAATTTAATCTAAAGATTGCTGATGGTATTTCGAACAGTTTATAAATCCAGAACAAATGGTTTGATACATTTTCTTGGACCAACATGGATGTTACAAAAAGAACAAAGAGTTTTAACTTTCAGACCAACAAGTCCTTCTTCAGAAGCCTAATGAGAGTTATTTAAAAAATCCCATATCATTAACACTTTGAACATGCAGAACAAAACAGAAATAATTTCATTGGTTTAAAACAGGCCTTCAGAAATAAAGTGACATTGGAGAGCTTGAATATCTAAAGTGTGATTTCAGCTGAACCAAACTTAAAGGTCAAAGGTTGTTTAGAGATAACAGCAGGCACATTGTTCAACCCACATATATTATACCATGTATCAGTCTAATGGACAAAAAAACCTTAAGATTATCTGCTCACTAAATTACATGACAAGTGAAGGATACCACCCGAAGACACATTTCACGAGTGAGGTAACAGTACATCACTTTGCTCAGAACTCTGTTCGTGAATACAGCCTATGATAATAAGATGACCCTCGAGAAAACAACTGCATGCTAAAATGTAACATATAACCAAGTAAAAATATAAAAAATAAGCCCCAGAATTACAACATCAGCAATTATCTTTACATGGCATATAGAATGATGAAAGTGATGTTTACCCAAAGTGAGTAAGTGTATTACACTGATGAAAGTACAGCTGGCTGGAGATATATTCCCAACATACTCTCAACAAGCTATTATGTTCCAGAAATCTAAAGCCTTTGTTGTAACAAGATTTTATACATGATAATATCAATTGTCAGTGTAAGTGCCAGATACAAAAAAGTGCTAGTCAGGGACCCCCAAGAAATTGAGACTATGCATCCTGATATGTACAGATTTCAATAAATTGTCAGTGTGTAATCGAAATAATACATATATAGAGACAGTCCAAGGAATCTAAACAAAAATTCTTAGGAATTACTCCCCCCCACCGGGAAAGTAACTACTTAAAATGAAATATATGTATGTGAAACCTAATACACCATCAGTTGCACCCATAACTACAATAGTTACCCAAAAAAGAATTAAACCTGAACAGTTTATAAGGAATTTATATTTTTATAGAGAAAACTGGCTTTAAACAGTTATTTCATACCCTTTTACCAAGACAAGTATATGCAGTGCATGGCATGAATCTGCAGCCTAGAAACTGTAAAATGTTTTAAAGTCAGTTTCACTCTTATGTGTGGTATGGCACAAGAGCAACATGACACCAAACTGACAGTGACTATTTCTCCTACACACTTGATTCCATTTCGCAGTGGTTTACTGCACAATAAACTGAGTGTATCACACTTTTTCAAATGATAAAACAACACTTGTTTTCTATTTTATTTGCCAATCTAATTAAATTACTCACACATACACACTTTTATCTTTAATAAGAAATACATACTTCATTAAAAATACTTCACATTTGTAAAAAAAAAAAAGATTGAAACTTACATCACACAACAAAATCAGTTGGTTCCATGTGAAAATGGTGACCACGTAACAGCTATCACCATTTGGGCGAGTCTACATCGCAGAATATACTCACAGTGCACAGCAAAGCGGTGCCAGACACTTGTAATTTTCTTTTTATGTGGAGGGCCGTGCCCCACACCACCTTTCTTTTAAAGGATTCTTAACTCCACGGGGGGGTGCTTGTCAGGGGGGGCAAAATGAAGGGGGGGAACCCAACTAGCATAAAAAGTGAGCGGGTGCCTGGAATTGAACCTGCCACCCTCCCAACCCTAGCCTGCCATCAACCCACCACACTCATGGCCAGCTCAGCAACCCACCACTGCACTACACCCACAAGCCCTCCCCCTTCCGCCCATTGCATATTGTAGTCCTCCCCATGCATGTATCGCGACATCCATCGCTGTATTGGCAACCCCAATCCAGCCACCCTCCTCCCAGTAGCACTGTGTAAAGCATTGTGATTGAGTCACCCTTTTGAAAGCACTCAATTGTTGTCGCTTAATACACGGGCTACCAATCAGCTGTACTAACTGTCAGTTCTACCTAACAGAATGCTGGTACCCACTAAAACACTTGGGTTTACACAGTCTTGAACTATGATGTTTAAGGGGTGACTTACTTCTTCTATTTAATATTCACAGAGATGACAATTTGTTCAATGGTTTAAAGTTCTGATGGGGAAGAACTGATATATGCTACAAAGGCACAACAAAAAAATAGAGCCATTGCACTTCAAAACAAACAGTAGAAACACATAAGTTGTCGATAGATAAGGACCTCTTGGCCCATCTAGTCTGCCCTATTTTCCGTACCTACAGTGCCACCACAGACCCTACTCAATCTCTGGTCTTTCCCCCCTTGCCTTACTTCTAAGGTCCACTTGTGTTCATCCTAGGCATCCTTGAATCATGTTACCATTTTAGCATCCGCCACCTACACTGGGAGGCTGTCCCAGGTATCCACCATCCTTTCCATGAAGAAGCCTTTCCTCACACCTCCTCTGAGACCCCCCCTCCAGCTTCATATCATGACCCCTTGTCCCGGTTTTTCTACGTAAATTGCTACCCTCATGAACCTTATTAATATCTGTGAGGTATCTGAACATTTCTTTCATGTCTCCTTTTCCTTCTTTCCTCTAGAGGTACATATTTAATTCCTTGAGTCTTTCCTCGTAGGACTTTTGAGGTAGGCCCTGCACCATTTTGGTTGTCCTCTTCTGTACTGCCTCCACCCTATGTCCTTTCAGAGATGGGGCCTCCAGAACTGGACACAGTGCTCAAGGTGAGTCCTGACCATCGATCTATACAGAGGTAACACTACCTCCCTCTTTGTGCTGGTGAGACCCTTCCCTATGCACTCGAGTATCCTGCTAGCTTTCCCCACTGCCTTATTACACTGCTTTGCTACTTTCAGGTAATCAGAAATGATTAACCCAGGTCCATTTCCTGTTTTGTGGTTGCCACTACCTCCCCATCCAATTTGTACATTGCCCACCCCTCGGATTCTGTGCTCCAAGTGCATGACTTTGAACTTTTTTTGCATTGAAACTCAGTTGCCAAACCCATGACCAGTCTTCCAGCTTTTTCAGATTGTCCGTCATCCCCCCCCCCCCGGGTGTGTCCACTCTGTTGCATATTTTTGTGTCATCCGCAAACAGACATACCTTCTCTTACAGCCCTCCTGCAATGTCACTAATAAAGATATTGAAGAGGACCGGGCCTAGTACTGACCCCTGTTGCATCCCACTAGTCACCTTGCCTTCTTCAGAGTGAACACATTTACCACCACCCTCTGACTTCTGTTGCTTACTCAACTTCTTACCTATTTCACTACTTTTTGACCCATTCCTAGGCTACCCAGCTTGCTCACTGGGCTTCTGTGTGGAACGGTGTCAAAAGCCTTACTGAACTCCAGGTAGGCCACATCCACTGCTCCATCCTGATCCACTTCCCTGGTTACTCAGTCAAAGAACTTGATCAGATTTGTCTAGCAAGATCTCCCCCCTGTGAAACCATGTTGTCTCAGATCTTGTAATCCACTGGTCACAAGGTATTTCCCAATCCTTTCCTTCAGTAGTGACTCCATTAATTTACCCACCACCTAGGTCAGGCTGACAGGTCTGTAATTTCCTGCCTCCTCCCTGTTACCACTTTTGTGAAGTGGGACCACATCTGCCCTCCTCCAGTCCCCCAGTACTTCCCCTGTACCTAATGATAGGTTGAACAGGGCTGTCAGAGGTGCAGCCAGCACCTGCTGAGTTTCCTCAGCATCCTAGGGTGTACCTGGTCAGGGCCCATTGCCTTGTCAGCTTTTAGTTGTGCTGGTTCCTTGAGGACTCTCTCCTCTGTAAAGACTAGTGTCTACCACCCTTCCTTTAATGCCCTTGTCCCTTATCTGTGGCCTGTCACCTACCTCTTCACCAGTGGAATTATTCTATTCACCAAAGGTGGTAAATTTTGGAACATATCGTCTTCAGAAATAATAAATTGTAATACTGTTGAAACTTTTAAGAAAAATCTTAAACGGGTGAGTAATGGAAATTGCAACATATATTTATATTGACTGTGGGACAGGTAGAAAAAATTACTCACCTTAGTAATGTTGTTTCTTCTAATGGAGTCTTGCTATATTATGACATATGCAGTTTGTCCCAGCCTTAGAACTGCTCCAGAGGTGAAAGAGTTAAAGTCCATGCCAGGCATGGAACTTAGAGCTCGAGCTTGGTTGAAAATTCTATCTGTTGTTCTTCAAACTTAAACTGTCAGATCTTTACGAGCAAAAACTCACTAAGACTCTGTATGGAAGCTGTTAACCTACACTAGCCAACTGGCTACTTAATTAAATAAACACATTTTTTGGTGCCACAAAGAAGACTCAAGTCAGGAGACCCAAAAAATGACAACACAACAAAGATCACCCCAAGGAGGGTGAAAACAAGGTGGGCATCTAAAAGTGCTAGCTGCCCTGCCCACCCACATCCCAAGAGTAAGGTTCTGAGAGGGCAGGCAGGGGAGGTCATAATATAATGAACTCCATTGAAGAAACAACATTACTAAAGTGAGTAATTTTTCTTCAAACAACATGAAGTCTTGCTATATTATGACATATGCAGACTACATGCAGTACCTCCATGGAGGAGGGACAGAACCTACTTAGGAAATAGGCTGTGAAGCACAGCTGTAAGAACGAGCATCACTCCTAGCCTGAATGTCCAGGGAGTAATGCTTAGTAAAAGTGTGCACCGTTTTCCAGGTAGCTGCTTGACATATCTCTAGGATAGAGATGTCCCTGGCAGCAGCCAGAGACGCAGCTGTACCTCTGGTGGAGTGAGCTCTCAGGCCTAAGGGAGGAACTTTACCCAGTTTTTCATAGCAGAATTGGACACAAGAGACAATCTACCTGGCAATGGATCTTTTAGTGGCAGGTTTCCCTTTGCCAACCTCACCATAAGTGAGGAACAGTTGGAGGGAGTTAAACCTGTGACCTTTGGTACGATCTATGTAGTAGCTAAGTGATCTTTTGACACCTAAACTGTGCAACCTCCTCACCAGAAGAGGAATGGCCAGTGAAATACACAGGGAGAGATATAGATTGATTAAGGTGGAAATCTGAGACCACCTTAGGCAAGAACTTTCAGTTAGTCCTGAGGCCTACCTATCTCTGTGAAAGGAGATAAAATCAGGCTCCACTGACAATGCTTGTAACTCACTTATGCTACTGGCAGAAGTGATGGCTACTAAAACACAGTTTTCCAAGTCAAGTACTTGAGCTCTGCTGAGGACAAGGGCTCAAAAGGGTGTTGCATAAGCTGGGCAATGCAAATATTAAGATCCCAGGCAGGGAAAGGAGCTCTAAATGGAGGTTGGTGTGAAGCAAACCCTTTGAAAACTTGGAGAATACAGGATGAGCTGAAAGAGAAGAGGGCTTACCTGTTGACAAGAAAGCAGACACGGCTGCCAAGTGCACTTTAGGATAGCTGATCTCAGCCCTAAAGTATTTAAATGAACCATATAATCCAGGACTGCGGGTAAGTCAGCAGATTCTGGAAATATCTTCCAGAGCACCATATGGAAAAATCTCTTCCATTTGGAATTATAAGTAGCCCTGGTGGAAGGCTTCCTAGAAGCCTTCAGAATATCAATACACCTTGGGAAAGGTGTAGGTCAGCAAACTCTAACTCTTCAAGAGCCAGGCCTTGAGATTGAGAGATTTGAGGTTCGGGTACCCAAACCCTCTCCTGAGCACAGGATAACAGATTGTGATTCCTGGGAGACACAGGGGACGGTGGACTGCTAAGGACATAAGGAGTGGGTACCAGAGCTGTCTGGCCCAGTCTGGAGCAATCAGAAACATCTTGCAGGATTGAGACCTGATTTTAACTAGCACTTTGAACAGGAAAGGGAAGGGTGGAAAGGCATAGAGAAACTTCCCTTCCCAACTGAGAAGGAAGGCACCAGGGGACTGAGCCCAACACTGGGGGCCTGCAACAAAAGAGGAAGTTGGTGATTGTCTGGGGCTGCAAAAAGATCTATCTGGGGTGTGCCCCATCTGGCAATACCACCTCCAGAACTAGGGGATCCAGAGCCCATTCGTGATGGCCTTGGGAAATCCTGCTGAGAGCATCTGCCAGGACATTGCCCTTACCTGGGAGGTGAACTACTACAAGGGAGGTGTTCAGGGAGTAAGCCAGGACTACAACTGTTGGCCCTTCCAGTGCACAAGGCCATAGACCGAGTGCCCCTTGCTTGTTGATGTACCACACTGTGGTGGTATTGTCTGTTCTGACTTGAATAACCTTGTTCTGAACAGATTTGGAAAAAACTTGAAGTGCTAGAAAAACTGCTCTGAGTTCCAACAGATTGATGTGGAGCAGAGATTCCTGAGGGGACCCCAATCCCTGGGTGGTGAGGTCGCCCATGTGAGCTCCCCACCCCAATAGGGATGCATCTGTAGTAAGGATTAAGGAGTGAGACTGAGGGGTAAGGGGACCCCCTGTCTCAAATTGCCCTGGTCCTGCCCCCACTGAAGGGCCTGGATCAGGGTTCGAGTCACTGGAATTAATTTGGTTAGAGGGTCCTTTCTTTGAGACCAAAAGGCTCTCAAATGGAACTGGATGTCCCTCATCTGAAATCTGGCTCCCTGCACTACTGCTGTCGGAAGCAGCCATGTGTCCCAGGAGCTGTAGAAAGTGCCTTGCTGGTCGAGACCCGCAGGGGTGAAGGAGGAAGCCAAAGAAATCAGGGTACTTGCCCTTTCCAGAGGAAGGAAGGCTCTGGCTTCTTTTGTGTTCAGTTCTGCACCTATGAAGGTGAGAAGCTGGACAGGCTCTAGGACTGACTTTGGAAGATTGAGAAGGAAACCTAGAGAGTTAGCAGTTGCTGAGTTACTTGAAGGTGTAACCTGACTTGGTCTGTGGACTGCCTACTATGAGCCAGTCGTCCAAGTAAGGAAAGATGGCAATTTTGCCTTCTTAAGTGGGCAACTGCTACTGCCAGGCATTTTGTGAATACCCTTGGGGCAGATGTAAGGCGAAGGGCATTGCTCTGAACTGGTAATGACCTGAGGGCAGTTTGAAGCTGAGGTACTTTCAATGGGAGCTTCTGATGAGAACATGAAAATAGGCATCCTTGAGGTCCAGGGACACTAGCCAGTCCCCTGGCCTTAAAGAGGGTAAAATAATTTCCAGAGTCACCATTTTGAATTTTGGTTTTAAAAGGTGTTTGTTTAGATACCTGAGATCCAGGATGGGCTGCCATTCTCCTGTCTTTTTTGGGGTAAGGAAGTACCTGGAGTATAACCCTTTGCCTTGGTGTAGGGGTGGAACCCTTTCCACAGCTCTGAGAGCCAGGAGGGTAGAGACGTCTGCCTCCAGGGCAAGAGCCTCTGAAGGATTTGCTGGTGGAGAGGATCTGATTCTCATCTTTGGAAATTTTTTGAAGCTGAGAACCAGTCCCTGGCTTACTACTTCCAGGACCCACTTGTCTGACGTTAGAGACTCCCAGTCCTGGACAAAGTAAGCCAGCCTGCCCCCTACAGGTAGTGGAGAATCGGCCCTGGGCGCCCCATCAGGGTGCCTGTTTGGCAGGAGCTTTAGGCTGAGGGGTGGAAGCAGGCCTGCCTGCACCCCGTCTGCCTCTCCCTCTAAAGAACCCCTTCTGTGCAAAAGCTGAAGAAGAATCCTGGGCTTGGTAAAAAGGCCTATGAAAGGCCTACTCCTGCCCCTGGGAGGCTGCCTTTGGAAAGTGACTTGCCTTTCCTTGGCCTGTGCACTCCTATAGGTGGTCCTATATTCATCCATTTTCTTCATGTAATTCTCTGTTTGTTCCCCAAACAGAGAGTTGCCCACCACAGGGAAATCCATGGCCTTAGTCTGGGTATCCTGTGACAGGCTAGTACATCTGAGCCAAGCCATTCTATGGAGAGCCACAGATGTAGCCATGACTCTGGATGATACATCATTAGAGTCCACTGCAGCATGGAATTGCACCTTGGATGCCTCAGTACCATCAGGGCCACCTGCTCCAGCTCTTCTGCCAGCTGGCCAGGAACCTGCTTTGCTAGAGCTAAAACAGTATCCCATCTGGATTTTTGATATCTAGCAACATAAGCCATATAATTAGCCTGTCTGAGTCCTAGGAAGCTGCCATGTACTGTTTCTTTGCCATAGCACTCTCTTTCTAGGTCCTTGTTAGGAGGGTGAGAGGCTATGGAACATTTGCCTTGTCACAGGCTGCAGCCTGCACCACCCCTACGTGGCTGCATTGTTGTGTAAGGAACTCCGTATCAGAGCCTGATAATGCATACCTTTTGTCCAAAAAGATTTATGCAGAGGAATAGACAGTCTCCTAGACTCTGGGATATCCATCATTTCTACAAAATCAGGCTCCTTCTGATCATCCACAGCTTCCTCCATAGGGAGCTGGAGGGTTTCAGCCACTTTTTTTTTTTTTTTTTTTAAAACATGAAGTGAGAAGGGGACTCAGAAAGCCTAGGGGGAGACACTCCTGAAGGTCTGTCTGGAGAGATGTCTGGTTCAATGGGCACATCCAGACTTTCAAAACCACATTCACTCTCCTCATACTCCTCTTCCCCCTCCTCTGGTTCATAAAATTCCCTTAAATAATACTCCTGAACCAGAGAACCGACCGAACCGAGCGCTTACTCTGATGATGAGGTTCGGTCGGAACCGGGGAGACTGAACAATTTTTATTGCTTTAGCTATTTCTTCAGCGGCTGGAGAGGGAAGTTTTGACTCCACACCAGCTGATTTTCTAGATTTCTTTGTTGGAACCGACTCCTCAGAGTCAGCTCTCCTTTTGCCCGAGGAAGTATCGCCCTGGTCAGAGGGCACTCCCTCTGGTTCGGCTGAAACCGAACCGGGCTGGCCATCCGGGTCAGCGGACTTTATGGCCTCCCGTTCTCTGAGTCTACCAACTCTCTTATCCAGGGTAGCTGCAGGAAAACCCATGCAAATCTGGCAGTCTGAATTGAGGTGGTCAACCCCAGACAATAAACACATGTGGTGTGGGGGTCAGCCTTGGCAAAGGCTTCCCCACATACAACACAGTGCTGAAACCCAGTGGGCCCGGTTTTTCTTTTGGGTTTCTCAGACATAGTGCCAGCCTAACCAAAAACTTGCCCTTTTACGGCAATCTGCCAAGCAAGACTCCCTTATCGGTTCCCAACCGTGTCACGGGTCGTGGAAAAACGTAATTAAATCCGTTTTTTTTAGAACCGATAAGAACCGGGAACCGCACTTCTAAAAGACTGTAATGTAATAGAAGTAACTTGATCGGTTCAAACCGAACCGATAAAAATGTTTACAAGTTCCACACAGAAAAATAAATGTAAAACCTATCTAGTACTTACAATACCACAGATAGAGCTTGAACCGACCGGTTGCGGTTTAATTTCGGTTAAAAACCAAAACTTTTATACTTTAACCGACAAAATGAACCGTGCAGAAGGAGGAATCTCCGGAGCGACTGTTCAGTGAGGCGGAGTAAAGAATCTGACAGTTTAAGTTTGAAGAACAACAGATAGAATTTTCAACCGAGCTCGACTTCTAAGTTCCATGCCTGGCATGGACTTTAACTCTTTCACCTCCGGAGCAGTTCTAAGGCTGGGACAAACTGCATATGTCATAATATAGCAAGACTTCATGTTGTTTGAAAGCATGGAACAACTGTTTAATCCTGCCTCTGATACCAGAGTATTAACAAGAGAGAACATAGCTGACGCTATATGAAATATCAGCTGCATCAGCAAAATATCTTCCCAGCTTTTCCTCTGTGACATCAGGGGTTCTTTAAATCTCATCTTATAAAATAACTAATACAGGAACCTTATTGGTTGAGACCTGTCACTGAACTGAATGCATTAAAACACTAGTACTGCATGGTCAGGTCTCTGGCCTTCTTTCTATACCCCCAAAAATTGTTTCTCCCACCAATCAATTTGATATAGAGAATAATACATGGGTGAGTAGATGTAACCAGAATTGTATACACACCCAAGATGTGTGATGCCACATAAAGCCCAACAGCGAAGCTTAAGGTGGTTTATAAAATCATCCCACACTGAGGGTGCCTGTAAAATTCTAAATTACACTTTTCTACCCGCTCATGTTTTATTTTTTTGTAATTGCTGGTCCCTTTAACTAAGAGAGAGGTGGCACTTTTTTCTTCCTTTTAGATTGCTGGTTTTGCTGAGAAGGTATCAGATGGAAAAGAAGGAAAAGGTACCACTTTATATTGAATTTGCTGTAGTGAGAGGTTCAAATTTCATGAAGAAACTGTTTTGACTGATTGTTATTATTGAAAATAGCTGCAAGTCTGTGCCGTGTACTTTGAGAGCTATGCACTTGATTGACAGCTCCCAGTTACACACAGCCAGTTGTAATGGATAATTACAAGGTTTTGTGTGTGTATTAAAAGAGATGACCGGTAATTATATATAGAATAATACATGGGTAGATGTGTGTAACCAGATTTTATACACCCCCTCAGAATGGGATTCTAGATAAACTCAGAGAGCAAAGCTCAAGGGGTTTATAAAAGCATTATACACTGATGGTGCACATAACATTCTGTGATATGCACACCTACTTATGTTTTTTATAATTGCTGACCAGAATTTTTAATAAGGGAGGGGTTTAGAGAATCACCTGTTGTCTACTGTGCAGAGCTACCAAACATAAGGTATTGTTTTATTTTTGTTTTCACTGTTTGCTGTGATTTTCTGAGACAAAAGATTATTCTGTGTCAGGACACTACATAGAAACATAAGACTTTGATGGCAGATAAGGACCACTTGGCCCACCTAGTCTGCCCATTTCTCTACCTAGAGGATAAGCTGCAGATCCTATTTAACCAACAGCCTATTTCTTCCTACCCCCACAAAAATTGCCTTATGTCTGTCCTATGCATTCTTGAATTCTCCCACAGTTTTAGACCCCACAATCTCCTCAGGAAGGCTGTTCCATTCACCCACCACCATCTCTGTGAAAAAGTACTTCCTCACATTGCCCCTCAGCCATCCCCCCCCTCTATCTTCAAATTGTGTCCCCTTCAAATTGTGTCCCCTTGTTCTTGCACATTGCACATTGCTAACTGTTTGAACTGAATGGCAATTAATCTATGGGGGCATGCAGCTTCAGCAGTGCAAGCTTGATTGACAGCTACAGTTAGACATGACCAGTTGTAACCAAAAATTACAACACGGCAATTTAATGATTGAAAATTCTGGGCAGTAACTATAAATGTAATAATACATCTCAGGGTATGCATTAAGGCATAACCGTGATACACATTCCAGGCTTTGTGAGCCTTCAACCTCAGGGCCTCACAAACCCCAGGGGTGCATCACAAATATGTTAATGTACTCCCTGTTGTGATCATTGCTTACTGAAAATATATCTGTTCTCCCTTGTCTGTGTTTTCATGCACTGCTCTGTGCTTTCATATCTGCTACAGGAATCCCCCAGCAGGAAAGCAACCTTTTTGTAAATCGACTTTTAACTTTTATGACTAGTCATTTTTGGTTGTTTAGGACTGGCCACTTTTGTTTCTAAAACCATACTTTTCCCCCTTTCTGGTATTTATGTTCGACAAAAATTGTTGGTAATTTTAAACATTTGTGCATCCACTGCTTCCATGAAAGAGCTACATATTTTACAACTGATCTGACATCAGAAGGCTGGTACAATAGAATCCTGATGTGAGAACAATGGTATAAAGGTATTAAGATATCTAAGTGTATTAGATTTTATTACATTCCAATACAACACATCTACATTCTTTGTCAGTACATTGCTCACTGTACATATTGCCGTGGATTTGTCATTACTGATTAATTCTTAATTTCGCGGTACTATTGTCTGTATCCTAATGTATATGTTGCCTTGGTAGTGCATACATACAGTACCTGTATACTGTTTTGTTTACACTGACTACACCTTACTACCAAATGTATTTGTCTCCCTGTTTCCCTCCCCTGGGTCACACCTGGAAACAAGGCTTGGCTCAGTGTGTGCCTTTCCTGGCTACCAATTTTCAATGAATAAATAAAATTTAGGAAAAAAAAAACAAAACTCTTGAACAGGAAGAACCATTGTGATACCAGTTTATATTCAATAGTGTCCTAACACGGTACAATACATAAATTTACAGTTAGTAATAAAATAATGTAACATTATAACACACATATATGTACAAATTATTATAATTACTGAACAGCTTCAGGTAACTTTAGATAGCCATCAGAATACACAGATACAATCAGCAGCCATGACAATTTGATGCAACTTACAAAACAGGAAGTCAGCTTTAGTTTCCTGGAAAGATTTTTTATTTATTTTTACTTATTTATTGAAGGTATCAGAATTACAATCCTTTGAGTTAGAGACTCCTTTTCAAAGGCTCCATGTCAGAAACAACACAATGACATTGCAAGTCGAGGGTTACAACATATGTAAGTAACATGATGGTACAAAAAATGGGTAAAATAAGAATATATACAATTGTCAAACAAAGAGGTGAGGTTCCAAATTATATATTAGGAAGTAGAAGACACAATATATATAAGTTAGAAGGTGAGATGTGCCATAAGGGAACAGCAGGACTGAGGGCAAGGTAGGGAGGTGGGAGAAAAGAAAGGTGCAGGGGCGAGCCTGTTGTCATACTGGAGGGGGAGAAGGAGAGAGTTGTAGGCCAGGAGGCCTGTGATAAAAGTATCCCAAACTTAAATATACTTAAATAACTAGTATACCACCTGAAATCAATATTATCTTTTAAAAGTAAACTAGTCCTTTTTATATCTGAAGTAGTGTTTTCTTTTCTTTTTTGCTAATTAGAAGATTTTCTGCCTGGCAGTACTTGCTATGATGTCTGAAACAGCACTGGAGGCTGACATATCCAGTTCTATTCCTCCTCTTCTTATCCCATCAGCCCTGTGATCTCACTGACTGAGACATCACAAGTCACCTGGAAGAGCCAATCACCTGCTGCCAGATCCGTCACCTGTGATGTCACATAAAGTGAGGTCACTATGCTAATGAGGTATGAAAAGGAATATAACTAGGTATACTAGCCCCCAGGCAAAGAACTGTTGTTTTTATCATACCAAATATGATCAGGTAGAACAGTTTCTAATGGGCAAAGTAACAAAACAAAAAATACACTAGAAATCAAAAGTAGCAACTGGCTACGTTTAAAATTAAATAACATTTTCTTCTGTCTGTTTATTGTGCTACTATATCTTTAAGTGACCTATAATGAGTTCAAATGTGTCAGATACAGGGTGACCCGTAATGTACTGAGTGTCATGTCATCTACAGCTCTGCTGTTCTTGGTGCCAAACGACATGACTGGAAAATATGTTATTAAAAAAAACGTTGATGATGGAAAGAAATCCTATATGAACGGAATACAGATCTATAGTGACAGAGATGCGCTTGTAAAAGCCTGTGGGAATTGTGCAAATCCATTAGCCATCTGTGTGCGGTGAGTTCTGACCAGCAGCGATTGTCAGGGATGGAGGGCACCTGAAAATTTGCAGAGGTGAGCACCAGGCTCAGGATGGATATGTAAATTCACAAAATGTAACTGAGTATGGGCATTGGTTCCATTTCTGCAGAGCTGTGTCCTACAAGCTATTAAAAGGCAGGAGTACCACAAAAGAAAGCCAGGATGCTCAAATTAAAAATCAATAGCCATGATCAGTAACAGTTGCACAAAGTCTCCACTAACCCTTTCCAGCCTTCCACACTTACACGATATTTTAGAGTTTACTTAATTTCTGCCTGGAAAGCTGTTAAGGTAATCACCTAACTGCCAAATGGATATGAATTTGTGAAATGCGACTGAGTACGGATGCTGGGTCTCATTTTCGTAGTGCTATGTCCTGTGGACTATTAAAAGGCACTAGACCCAGAAAAAGCAAGACGGAGTTTCCAGGAATGGCATTTCAGTAGCTGTAACTGGCAACAGTAGCAACCAGCCCTTCTTACTCCGTCCTAGATAAAGCAACAAACTCACACAGACGCATACATATGTAAGGTCCTACACTTTATTGTCACATAGAAATTTGCAGAGGTAAACACCTAGTTCTCCAGTGGACATGAATTTGCAAAACATAACTGATTAGGGATGTCAGCTTTGATTTTTGCAGTACTATGCCCTGTAAGCTATTAAGCAGCATGAAACCCAGAAAAAACAAGCCAGGGCTTCCAGAAATTAAAATACCAGCAGTCACAATCAGTATCGGTGGCCAAAACCCCCATTCCTAGCCTTCACCATGTATACACCACACACACACACACACACACACACACACACACACACACACACACACTGTATGTGAGAGTCTACATTTAGTTTTTGCTTGGAAAGCTGCTAATGTAAATAACAGGTTCTGTTCCCTAATGGACATGAATTTGCAAAATGCAACCGAGTGGGGATGTTAGGTTTCATTTTCACCATGCTATGTCCTGCAGGCTATTAAAGGACAAGACAGTAAATACACCCAGAAAAAAGCAAACTGAGCTTCTCTAAAGACACCTCAATAGCCATGGTCAGTAACAGCAGTCACCAGTACTGCACCGTCTAGTCCCACCAAGGCAAAGGCAAGGCAAGGCAAACTTTATTTATAGAGCGCCTAATCCCGGAGGCTCTGTGCACTTTACACAAAACAGTAACAGAGGTAGAGTAAAAATCGAAAAGATAAAATATAACCGACTAATAAAAGTTCAAATCAAGTAAATCAAATTCCAAACACTTAAAATTGTGTCAGATATCTTAAATAGCTTCACTCGGGAAGGCCAGGGCAAAAGGATGTGCTTTTAAGCCTGTATTAAAAGCCCTGACTGAAGGGGTCTCCCTGAGTGAAGATGGTAGAGCGTTCCACAGGACCAGGCCGGTGACACTAAAAGCACATACATACATACAAACATGCACAAATAGATATAGGCAGATAGATAGATAGATAGATATAGATAGACAGACAGACAGGTGGATGGATGAATGGATGGATGGATAGATAGGTAGATGGATGGTGAGATAGATAGGCAGACAGATAGATGAGTTTTTGGACAGACAGGCAGGCAGACAGATAATAGATGATAGATAGATAGGCAGACAGACATATGATAGATAGCTAGGGAAGGGAAAGAGAACATTGTTTAACTAGGAGTAGCACACTAAGCCGAAGCTTGTTTCCGGATGCAACCTGGGAGCATAAGGAAGTTACGCGATTTGCTCAGGATCACACAGTATGCACCTAGGTGGCTGTGGGATTCAAACCCAGGTCTCCAGATCTGCAGCTCAGAGCCTTAACTCACTGCGCTATACTGCCTCCTGTCCTAACAGACAGACAGGCAGGCAGACAGACAGACAGACAGATACATGGATGCTGGTCCAGTGGCATGGATGGCTGAGGTACTTTCCTCCTGCCATGCCAATAACCCATGTTTGTCAACGAGCATGGGTTGCTGGGGATTCACCAGGGTGGGAGAGGACTGGCTGCTTAACAGCTGCTCTCCTCTCCTGGGGTGGGGGGGGGACCTGCACGCTCCATGAAATGACTGCCACCTGGTGGAGGTCAAGTGGCAGTGCAGGTTGAGGAGGACAGAAGAAGGGAGGGCTGCGGGACTCCATGGCATGCACATGCCTCCATGCGCACACACTTATGAGTGCACCCCAGCATGGGGAAGGGAACTAAATTATGGAGGAAAGTGATGGCAGAACAGGCATAAATGATGCCTGCCTGCCGATCCCTGCCCATGTTACCACAGGATCCATGGAGGCCGACAACTGGATGTGTGATTTCAGGGGGGCAGGATGGCCTTCCCCCTCTTGAACCTGCCATAGGGGGCAATCCATGGGGGTACTAGGCTTCCAGGTGAGTACCGGGGAGGTGTGGGACAGTGGAGTTTGGCAGGGCAGGGCTGAGGAGATCCTACCCTGTCCTGGCCAAGAAGAATAAACAATGGATGAAAAAAAACTGATAGATACACAGACAGACAGATTATAGACATATAAACAGACAGATAGAGTAGATAGACATAACAGGAGTGGGGGCAAACAAGACAAGAAAAAAAAATATCTTGCTAGTGACATCAGTAACAGCAACATATCTAAAGTATGCTATTATTACGGTTGTCACAATGGATATTTTAAGGTTACTGTCTTCACAGTGAAATACTGAACCAATCTGAAAGCAGCACAATGCTGATGACATCAGAATGCTTAGTGGAGGACTCAACACAGCAGTTAAAACAAACAGCAAAATCTTCAAACTGCAGATTTCAAAGCAATAACTTGCAAACTACTGTTGTATACACTGAATACGCAATAGTCTGACTCAAAACGGCTATTTAACATCACTTGATGAAGACAGGACTTTCATAACTCACCCATGGCTCTGCCACTCGTGAGTTATGGTCCTGCCTCATTACACATGAAGTTAAATTGCATATCTCAGATAGACAGGAAGACAGAGATATATAGATACTTTACATTTCATTTTCTCACTGACAAAGAATCAGCTTCGGAATATAAACTCCAAATATAGACTCCAGATACCAGGCCTAATGGGACTGTAGACCTAGGATTCTTTTCTGCCTAGAACAGTGTACACAGTGGAAACATTAACTTACTTCACAACTTGTACAAGCTTGAGCAAAGAAACAAAGCCCTTATTAACTTGATAATTGATTAACTGATTTCCTGTAGTTAGTTAGTTTTTGTTTACCAGGTAGATAAAATAGGCAAAGTCAACATCTACCTTTCAGATACTGTACAGCCTGGGAGGTTACAGCAAGCTATAACATCACAAAGTAAGCAGTGATATGAGATTAATACCCTGTTAAAATCCTCTTTAACCTTTCATCCTTACCTGGCAGTGGTTAGGCATGCTGTGCCGCCGCACTGTGCTGTCATGTGCCGGAAGATGATGTCCCCTCTCCCGCTCGTCCTGGAAGCTCACCCTCTTGTGGTGTGGGGTGCACTTACGCTGAGGGGAATGGCTGCCACTTTCCCAGTGCCTCCTCCCGAACCAGCCTCTGTGTGCATAGTGCTATCCATTACTCTTTAGTGGCTCTAGCCCTAGCGTGCTGGTCCCTGGAGTCTGGTGGGATGTTGGTTTCCCTTCTTCCTCATGGGTGAGCTAGACAGATATTTCTCTTAGCCACCATTTCCAACTCTGTCTCTCCCTTCCTCTCTCTTGTCCACTTTCTCTCCTCTCTCTGTCTGTCTCTCTCCTGTGCTGTGATCCCTCACTTTTTTTATTTATTTTGTTTCACTCCTCTCTGGCCCTTCTCACTCTCCATGCAGAAAGGAGCTACTGAGCTGGGACTATTCTGCATAAATTATTTTTGGTAACACACATCACATGATCTGGTCTACAGGGTGAACCTTTCAACCGGCTAAGTGTATTAAAGTTCAGAAGATTAAATGTCAGGTGTGGGGAGGAAGGAGAGACAGGAGGAGGGTGTTGAGGACTTCAATTTGGAGACACTTGGATAAGCACTTCAGAAGAGCCTATGGATTTACTGTTTGCATACCAGTCGCTCGGCTGGTAGCAAGCTTGACTCTGGATCAGGAAGATCAGATGGCCCTGGGATCTAATCCCGCACCAGGCACTGTTGGGCTAATGCTGAAGACTGTCACTGCAGTGCTGCGCTAAGGGAACACTGCACAACTGTACACACCATAACACAGGTTATAATGTAATGAGGCTCTATGTGTGGTATTAACATACTAAAAAAGCTAGTAGAACCAAAAACAGTAGGCAGGAAAATTGTACAAATTTTAACAAGTAGCCAGTTGTGGCGTTTTATTTCTGAATTATTTTTCTGTTTTCTTTTGCTCATTAGTAAGTTTTCTATGTGACAGTATTGTACTAGATGTTTGGAACAGCGCTCTTCCCGGCTGCTGGCATATCTAGTTCTATTCTTCCTGCTACATCATCAGCACTGTGACCTCACTGACAGTGACATCACAAATGCCTAACCTGGCAGCTACTGAGTCGCTCTTCCTGAGTAACTGCAACGTCACAGTCAAGGAGCTCACAGTGCTGATGGGAGGAACAGAACTAGATATGTCAGCTGCAGGGCAGAGTGCTGTTCCACAAATCACACCTGCTAACATCAGGTAAAAAAAAAATCTTCTAATTAACTAAATGGAAATGAAAACATACCTCTGATATAAAAGTCAATAGTTCCCATCTTTTAAAAACTAATATTAATTTTAGGCCGTATGTTGGCTCTCTAATGGCTGCTGTTGTGTATACTGCATACAGCCAGTGCACTACCAGTATCTAACTCTTTGTTTTGTAAAGCATTTTGAGATACAGTGTATATGAAAGGCTACGTCACTTTGTAAACCCGAATTCCATTTTAAACTCACTGCCCTAACAGAATCTCAATTTGTCTTGAAAAGCTCATTGAGATACAGCGCATATGAAAAACTTTGGCACTTTGTAACTCCAAATTCCATTCTACGCTTATTGCCCTACCAGTATCTAACTCTTTGTCTTGTAAAGCACTTTGAGATACAGTGCATATGAAAGGCTATGGCACTTTGTAAATCCAAATCCTATTCTACGGTCACTGCTCTACCAGTATCTAACTCATTGCTTTGTAAAGACATTTGGGATGCAGTAATGTAAGTGAAAGCTATAAATCAACTAGTCTATTCTATAGTCCTTAAGCCACAAGTATCTAACTAATTGTTTGGCAAAGCGCTTTTGAGTTATAATGTGTATGAAAGTCACTATAGAAATCTAAATTCTATTCTACAGTCCGTCACTACTGTACCAGTATCTACTGTAACTCATTGCTTTGCAAAGCACTTTGAGATGCAGTGTGTATGAAAGACACTATATAAATCCATATTCGGTCTACAGTCCTTGAGCTATCAGTATCTAACTCTTTGTTTTGTAAAGCACTTTGGGATATAGTGAGTATGAATGGCCCTATATAAATATAAATTATATTATACAGTCCCAGCACTATCAGAATCTAACTCATTGCTTTGTAAAGCACTTTGAGATACAGTATGTGTGAAAAGCACTACTAAAAGAACAGATTCTATTTTGCAGTCCTTCCTCTACCAGTACTGAACTATTTTGTTTTGCAAACCACATTGGGATGCAGTGTGCATGAAAGGTGCTATATAAATCCAAATTCTGTGCTACAGTCACAGCACTACCTGTTCTGCTTTGTAAAGCACTCTGGTATGCAGTGTGCCTATTTGCAGATGACACCAAGCTCTGTGGGAGAGTGGATACAGCTGAAGGGATACAGGACCTACAGGATGATCTGGAAAAGCTGGGGAGGTAGTCCGGGATCTGGCAGCTTGGCTTCAATGCTAAGAAATGCAAAGTTATGCACACTGAATCCAAGAATCCCAGGACAGAGTACTACCTGGGTGGAGTCCAGGAATCTACATCAGAAGAGGAGAAGGACTGGGAGTGATGATCACTAGTGACCTGAAGCACTCCATGCAGTGCAAGAAAGCAGCAGCAATGGCAAACAAGATGTTGGGATGCATAGCTAGGGGGGATCAGTAGTATGAGAGAGGAGGTTACACTGCCCTTGAACAGGTCACTGGTGAGGACACATCTAAAGTATGGAGTTCAGTACTGGTGTCCACACCTCAAAAAGGACATTAACCTGCTGGTGAAGGTCCAGAGAAGGGCTACATAGATGACAGCGGGTCAACAGGGTAAGGCATATGAGGAGAGGTTGAGGGCACTGAATATGTACTCCCTGGAAGACGGGGGGGGGGGACATGACTGGGACCTTCAAGTACTTGAAAGGGATAAATAAGGTGGATAAGGAGTGTTTCTGTAAGATGAGTGACAACCATAACACGAGGGGGCACAGTCTTAAGCTGGGCGGGAGGTTTAGAAGGGCAGTCAGAAAGCACTTATTCGTGGAGAGGGTGGTGGACACTTGGAATGCACTGCCAGAAGAGGTGGTCTCATTGAAGACAGTGGGCAGCTTCATGAGAGGCTGGGATAGGCATGGGGGAAGGTAAGAATCATGGGTAGGGAGGATGGAAGGAGTGGGGAGGAGGGGCAGGGACAGTAGTTCAAGCTGTGGACCCCGCAATATGAGCAGACTAGATAGACCAAATGGCCTTCTTCTTCTGTCTTCTCCATATGTTCATATGTGTATGAAAGGTGCTATGTAAATCCAAGGTCTCTTTCAGAGTTCCTGCACTACCTGTATGTAATTTATTGCTTAGTAAAGTGATTTGGGTCGTAGTGTATATAAAAGGCATTAATGAATCCACATGTTATTCACACTGAGTCACAATACATTCAAACCTATGTGGGAATGTTGGCCAGGAGGCCAGGCATTACTCTCTTTTATACAACAGGTGTGAAAATAAATTTGCCAAGATAAACATGTTATGTTAGGCAACATGAGCAAACTAAATAAAGTTGGTCACTAAGCATGCTGAGAAATTGTATCTTGCGCCTTTTTATCACACTGATCATGCTTAGAAATGTATGTTGACATGTGCAACGCCATTTACAGTATTTTTGCTTGCACTTATTAATTGGAGTTGTTCTTATGTTGAGCTGCTGAACTAAGGGCACCATGTAATTTTTACAGTTTCTATCACAAAACCACTTACATGGCCTGAAACAAGATTATCTTCATTTGAGGATATTAATTTATTGCTGCCTCACTAGTGGGTGGCTTCACCACTGATGAGATATCAACAGACCAATATGCTCAGGGCATCACGCAACCAGAAATTTTGAGGGGCACAAAATCCAAATTTCTATAGGGGTCCAGAGCATGCTCCCCAGGAAAATTTTGAAAACTGAGTTCAAATGGTGCATTTTGGTGACTTTAAGCAGGCCAGAAACTGTTACCTAACATACTAAATGCCTACATAATGATAGAGCAATGATACATTTTTTCTGTCTTTAATCAGTCTGTGGACAGTGACCTTTTGTATGTTCAAAGAAATGTTGTAAATATCTAACTGAAATGGTGCATTTTGATGGCTTTACCATACAGTAAATCAGCTAGCTAGTTATAGTCCACACCTGCATCACAAGTCACATTCCCTTCCCACCACACATTTGCTTCCACTCCTCCGCTGGACACAAGTAAGTACTAGTACTACGTAGAGCATGAATTGCACAAATGCACAATAGTAACATTTTTATTTTAACGCATAACGCAAACTCGCAAAGCCAACTTTGAAGCCACCACCAGCACACACATGCCACAATTTTTTTCAGAATCAGAAAGATTACCAAGTATCAACATTTCATCCAGAAAAGCCTGTTATTAATATATTACAATCTGATGGCATCTCAGTGATCTAACAGCAGAGCGAAGGACGTTTCCCTCTGTTTGTTTACTGTAATCTATGACAGGTTATTTCTGTCACAGATAGCAGCCCATCTCTGTGTCATTCAGCTAGCTAGAGACCTGCATGCATTTTCTTTGAAAGAAAATATAAATTCCTTTTTTCATCTTTTATCAGCCACCTGCCTCAAGATGATTACCCCAAACTGTAACTGTGGAACAAATATTGTAAAACGGCTGAGCTGCTACCACTGCAGCAAATGAAGTTATTCTTGAGTTGTCAGCTGGGGTACTTGTGTCAGGTAGCTGTTATCCTCCCGACCCCAGCCCAGCTGCCCAGCATCCTAGTAGTTCACTCTAAACCTGTATATCCAAGTGGCCACCATTCATGGCCTGCAGACATGCTACTTCCATCATGCCAGCAGCTAATGCTAAAATGCCAGCTGCTGTCACCATTTAACTATTGTCCATGTACAAGATAATACAATACAATACAATCTGATTCTGATTATCTGTTTGCCTGCCTTTCTGTGCAGCATCTGTCAGAGATGACTAAACCATTAACCACAGAAGACTATATTGTTCTGGTCTGATGAACCACAGAAAGTTCTGATGACCATTTAAGAATTAATTACCAGAACTTTCAACTTTCAACTTTCATTCATGTAATGTACTCCAGAACCATTTGTTGTTCAGTTAAAACAAGGTGCTGCATCATTGTGTATGAGTGGAAAAGAAAACAAAAAGACAATAACAAATGCACACCGAAAATATAAAACAAGAGTTTGAGAGCATCACGTCAGCTCCACGCCTATACATGGGATAGGTCCTCTTCAGGAAGGAATTATCTAAAAAGACAAAAGCAGAGTTACTGGACTCTGGAGAGGTAAGGAAACAAGGGCTAGCTATATGTGACTCTAAGGGGATCTCAAGTCAATCCTAACTCTGTTTTCTATTTTCAGCAAGCATTTTATCTTTCCAGTCAAATTTCCCCATTAGGCTACCAGCAGGAAATGGTCATGACGAACCAATTAAACCACCATGGTCCACCCTGACCTAGGAGGGAACAAAAACAGAAATAGAATAGAAATAATGATTATTGAGAATAGCAACAACATTTCACCTCCTGTGTGTTGGCCACTTCCACTCAAGATGGCTCTGTCTCTGGTGGTCCAGACTCCACACCAACTCAGTCAGTCCTTCTCTAGTAGTCTCTCTCTCCTATTCTCTTTGTCTCTCACCCTGTCTGCTCTGGATGCTTCTGCAGCCTGTCCTCAACTATGTCCATGAGTGCCGCCCCATCCTAGTCTTCTGCTCAGTCTGTTGTCTCTGCTTACTCTGTTTCTGGCCTGCTGCCTACCACACACGGTCTACCTGCCCGGCCCCTAGTAGTTGTGTGTGCCCAGCAGCAGTCCATCAGGCATTACTTGCTGTTTTCTGCCACCACTTACTGCTCTGCTGCTGCTCCAGTGCTCCTGGCCTATACCTATATGACGCTGCCAGACTGACTCCCTTGCTCAGTCTCACACTCCACACACACTAGGGCAGGCCCGCTGGTCTGTTGAATTCTCCAGGCTCCTCCTCTGCTCTTAACTCCTGCTCCTCACTCCAGTTCCTGGCTTCAGTAGTTCCAGCCAGTGGCACTCCTCTCTCACTAATTTTTATTTTAGGTCCAGGCAGGTCCCCTCCTCTCCGCCATGGCCCCTGGCCCCGACTCACAGACTTGTTCTTTTCTCTGCTGCCTGGCTGGGGTGGTGGTTGATGTGGTCTGTTGTTGTTGGTCTGTGGCCTGGCCCAAGTCTGACTCTCGCCTCGGATGCTGCACACCACTGTGCTGCCTAGTCAGGCCCTCGCCCAGGGGTCATGGTGGTTGAGGACTGAGTCTGAGACAGTCAAGACAAAAGAAGACTCACTTTACCTCCTTCCTCCCAACTTCAGTGTGCACTGTTGACCACACCATTCGTTGTTTTCTCTCTCCCCGCCCAGCCATTGGAGAGTCCCTCCCATGACCCAGACCACCCAGTCAATCGATCCCGCCTATAGACCACTTTCTCCCTTGGCTCGCTGGCTCAGACAGTCCCTTCCCTCAAAGCTTGCCCGCCATTGGCCTCTCTCTCTCCTCGACCACTCACTCTCCTTCCTGCTGCTGCTGTCCACTTAGTCTCCCTGAGTTGACTTCTTCACAAATAAACTCCTAAAGCCCGCCACAAAGTTTTTTTAGCACTCCACCTCGACGCCAGACTTCATCCTACTCCTTCCTCCTTGCTGCCCATGATCGAACTGCATCATGATGATCTCCTCGTGCAGGGCACACAACTCCTGGCCTCTCCTCTATCTCACACTTACTGGATAACTTTTCACACTGAGGAGCCAGGGACACATTTAGTTGGAGGGTTGAGTTTGTCCAACAAAGTTTGAAACAACACAGACACAGCAATTTAAATAATTTATAAAAGAAAAGAAAATCGTGCTACTACCACGCTGCGGAGTACTGTCTGTCTTTGAGATGAGTTTGGGGAAACTGTCAGGCAAGCAAGCCAGCTGGAGAAGGAGTCATCAACTTTAGATGAATATGATGCCCCTGAATTAGGGCTGCAATTCAAGGCAATTGCAACTACTGTAATTGCAACTGCCTTAAATTGCAGTCCACGATTCCAACAGCTGATGGCAGCTCTGGGATCTACTCCCATCCCCTCCACCAACAACTTCAAAAAAAGCAGCATATATTGTTTTGGACCTTGGGATTTATTGAAAATAAAATAAAATGATATTTATTTTTTTACTAGTTTGTGCAATGATATTGGAGGGCACATGCCCCCTCAGGCCCTATGGGCATGACGCCACTGCACTCTCTTGAAGATAAAAATTATATCTTACTTCAGGCAGTGTCATATATCCCTATTACTCTTTCAAAAGTGCCATGTGATCTTTACCTTCTACCTGGACTGCCATCAGAGATGTAGAGAGGACTTCGGTTTAACATCTCACCAAAAGTGCAACAGTGCATTCCCTCCCTGCACCCCCGACCACTCAGAGCAGTGCTTAGAGTTCTGAATCCATGCAATGACACTGTCATGACTCCGTATTCCTGGTTCTATGAAGAGAAATGTACAGAATGCTTGAAACTGTTATTAGTTATATAGCTTGTATGATTGGATTGGATTTGTTTATTTAAAATCTGGCAAGTCAATGAGCTGAAGCTTGTTTTCATGGGCGATCAGAACACAAAACATACAGAGGCCCAGATATTCAAACTGCGCCAGGCTGTGGCGCAAGCCTGGGCGCAGCGCAACTTGGCTGCGCAGGGGCATTGACTGGGCAATATTCAACGGAGCTGCACCATGACACAGCATCATTAAATATCGCACCCTGGCCACCTGCACTGTGCATGGCGCAGTGGCACTGCACCAGCGCAAGTGGCCAGAATGGAGCAGGGGGGTGCACTAGTGCAAGTTCCATTGCATTATGCGCAGCAACAGCGACATTCAAAAGTGCACATGCAAATGGGGCCATAATATATGCAAGGCACAAATGGGGCCATTTGCATGTCATTATGGCTCCATTTGCATGCAGATGCGCTTGATCCCCGGCTGATTTGCGCTGGCGCTCTCTGCCAGGCAGCAGTCGTCAGGGACCGACGCCCTGCACAGCGCGGCAATGTGCCCCACAGCCCGATTACAGGCTTCAGTAACTATATATCGCGTCCAATATCCCTGGTGGTCCAGTGGACCGCTGTCAGCCCGATCGCGGGCATTTGTAAAATAAAATAAATTCCTAGATCCCTGGTGGTCCAGTAGACTGTTGTCAGCCCGATCGCAGGCTTAAGTATAAAAAAATTAAGTCCTATATCCCTGGTGGTCCAGTGGACCACTCGCAGTCCGATTACGTGGCTTAAGTATAAAGAAATTAAGTTCAAATATCCCTGTTGGTCCAGTGGACTGCCTCGCAGCCCGATCGCGGGCTTAAGTATTAATAAAATAAAGTCAATATCCTGGTGGTCCATTGACCGCTGCAGCCCGATCACGGGCATTTGTAAAATAATATAAATTTTATATCCTTGGTGGTCCAGTGGATCGCTGTCAGCTCGATCGCGGGGCATTTGTATTAAAACAAATACATCCATATCCTTCGGTTCAGCGGTACTCCTCCCCACCTGCCTCATTGACTCCAGTCTCGGCAGCAGGCGGTAGCCACTGGGCCTGCCACCCCGCCGCCCACCAACTGACACTGTGGAAGGTGCGCCCATTGGTCCACAGCGTGAGCAATGGGCGCAGTAGCCAGAGTTGTATTACATTCCAGATATGTGAATGGATCCATTCACATATCTGAATGTGTAGTACGCGTATGGCTGTACCATTGGCTCACGCTGTGGACCAATGGGCTGCGACAGCCCTACCTACGGTGTCAGTCGGCGGGCGGCGGGTGGCAGGCGGTGTGGGTGTTGCCTGCCGCTGACCTGGAGGGGCGGGCGGTGGGGCTCAGTGGGCTGGTGGGGAGGGGTACCGCTGGACCACTCAGGGATATTGGACGCCATTTGTTTTAATACAAATGCCCGAATCAGGCTGCAAATGGTCCACTGGACCACCAGGGATTTGGAGGATCACTTTTCTACGCCCGCCCGCCGACAAGTATGGGGGCCGCCAGGTGCAGCCAGAGCAGGGACTCCACGGGTGGCAGCCGCCGCGGTTGCACCTCGTAATACAGCAGCTCACCTGTGGTGGCCAGCCGTTGTTCCTTTTTTGTTGGCTCATCTGTGCAGCGCAAGTAGGGGTTGTGCATGCATGGACTCAGCACATCCCGGACTGAATATCGGGATGTGCAGAGTATGCATGTGCACACCCTCCGCCTCATAAGACACTGACATGCCCGCAACATCGATTTGTGCCAGGCATAATCTCCGCTTGAATATCGTGCCGGGGCGCATCAGTGGGTTGTGCCTGGGGCAACACTGTTGTGCCATGCACAACCCTTTTGAATATCTGGGCCTGAGCATACAGACAGTAACAATATACAGTCTTAATTAACACAATACAATACATAAATATACTTTATCCTGCAAAACATTTGCAATAACAATCTGCCTGAAGCTTTTTTTCCTAAAGCATATTTAAAACTTGTAACATTTGTGATAGTACTTGCAAACAAAGTGGGTAATGTATTTATTTATTTAAAATTCTGATAACCGGAAAAGGCATACTGAGCCAGGGCTCTTTTGCAGGTGCGACCCTGGGACAGGGGAACAACTACAGAAAAGGGTGATACATACAATTAACATTAGAATACAGTTGCTTAATGGGTTTGCTAAATATGTGATTTTTCTGCATTTCATAACATGCATGCATATATCTTTTGCAGTGGCGAGTAGTTTAGGTTTTAATTAAGATATAAGGATCTCAGGGGATTTCATGTTGGTTGTCTATGATGTTAGAATCTGCTGTGAGACTCAGTCCTGGGAATCTTGAGCATGCTGCTGGCTCCTGGAATCAAACCCCATTAAGACTTTCGTGTTGCAGCTATTGAAAGAACATACAATGGAACTGAGAGTGGCGAGAGATATGTTTGCTACTGTACAGCAGGTATATTTTAATGGACTTGTATATGTATTATGATGTTAAGTGTAATACATCGTGTATTTTATAATGTAAGTGCTTTCTCACAGGTTTACTCTTGAAAACAGCACTTCAGTTCTAATGAGTTATTTACCTGTATAAAATAAATCTTTTATCATCATTATCATAAACAAAATACAGATTATGAACTAAATGCAAAAAAAATCCAGTTCTCTGATTGGCTGAAATAAAAAAATACAAAATACAGATAATGAACTGGGTAGAAGAAATCCAGTTCTCTAATTGGCTGAGAGTTCCTCTCAGCCATGACTAAATCCCACAACATAGTCACAGTAACAAACAAGCATTTGTCAATGCAGAATGTTGTCTTGCTGGCATTGGCATTGGTAGTGCAGGAGTTAGAAATGCATAATAGGAATGGCAGTGAAGTATTGAACTGACGCCAACCCCACCCCCACCCTGCTGCAGAGACTAACAGGCATTGGGGTGTGCCTTTGGGTCGCTGGCCATAATGCTCATGCCATTTCATCTCATCTTACCCTGCAGACACTGACAAGTGTTGCAGTGTGCCTTGAGGTCTTTGGTCCTTACTCTCACCCCATTCCATAAGGAAATACATTAAGATGGGTTCAGTATAGGAGAATGGGGTGAACTTTGGGGCTGAAGACTTCAAGGCACACTTCTATGCTTGTCATTGGCTGCAGGTTGGGGGTGGAGGTGGAATGGCATGAGCATTACAGCAGACAATCCCAAGTCACATCCCTGATGCCTGTCAGTCTCTACAGGGTGGGGTGTTATGGTTGGAAACCTTAACACCCCAGGCATTTGTTGGTATTTTCCCCTCCAACCTTTCAACATGGGCTTTCTGTGACCCCACCTCATGAACAGTGGCACTATCAGTTTGTTAGCCGAAAGGTGATTTTGCACAGTGACTGCGCCATTTGGCACCACAGGTGTGAAAACACATTTTGGGAAGGATGTGAAAAATGACAACTATACTGTTCATGAGGAGGTGTAAAAAAAATCTGCAGTGAAAATATGAAAAAATTGGTGAAGTCACGAGCCTGAGTAGAAACTGCGCAACACACGCCCATAATGCAATTATGTTTGGGATTTTTTTAATCACATTTTCAACATAGGCATTTTGGGACCTCCCCCATGAACAGTGGCACTATGATTTTGTTAATCTGTCCTGAAAGTTGATTTCCCACAGTGACTGCTTCCATTGTGCACCACAGGTGCGAAAACACATTTTGGGCAGGATGTGAAAAATGACAGCTGTATTGTTCATAAACAGGTGTGAAAAAATGGCAACATTGAAAATCTGGAGTGAAAATATAAAAATTGTTGAAGTTATGAGCGTGTATAGAAACTGCGCAACGAACGCTCGTAACGCAGTCATTTTTTGGAATTTTTTCACCAAATTTGCAACATGGACTTTTTGGGACCCCACATCATGAACAGTGGCACTATCATTTTGTTAATTGGTCCCAAAAGGTGATTCCACGCAGTGACTGCAAAATCACCTTCGGGACCAAGTAACTAGATGACAGTGTACGTGTTCATGAGGTGGGGTCCCAAGAACCCCATGTCAAAAATCTGGTACCAAAATTCCCAAAAATGGCAGAGATATCTACCTAAGTTGAAACCCCCCATTGCCTGCTATTATAAAGCTTACCTCATTTTGTTCAGTTGGCTTTTGAAGAGTTCAGACGTGTTCCTACTCCACAGAAGATCGCAGCACTGGCCCTCTGGATGTAAGTATGTAGTTAGGGGGGTGCGGGGAGGTAGGGTTCACAGAGCATGGGTGCGGGTTGGTGAGGGGATGCGGCGGGATGATGAGGGACCTTTCTTTTTTACATGCAAAAAAACAGACTTCAGGGAAGGTTTTCTTTATTTACAGGTAAAAAAAAAATGGTTTGGGGGTACACTGGGATGGGCTGCCAGTGTGCCATGAGTTTGGGGGAATGATGCCGATGGGGATTGGGCACCTGTCAGCAAAGAAAGTATGTGTGTGTGGGGGGGCGGATATGATGCTGACAGGGATTGGGGTACACCTGTTGGCAAACAAATTGAACTGGGGGACATGCTGAGATGGGAATTGGGCATCCCCAATGTCGGCTTTGTGGGGATTAGATGGGTGGCAGGAGCTGCCATATTTACTAAAAATGTTTCACCAGGAAAGGCACGTAATGGAGCCTGTCATCCGATGCTGCAATGAGGAAACTGCACCTCACTGGAACAGATGTCTTCAACTCCGTGGCTCTCTTTGAAACTGCTATCATTGCCAGCATGCTCACTGATTGGCAGCTGAGGGACACACCCACTAAAGTGCCCCTGCATTGGCCAAAACACTGCAACCTCTGAAAGTGTTACTACTGCAAGATGTTGCCTGAGCATGCAGCCAACATAACAATATAAAAAGGGAGGGGCATATAAATGACTGTCTAGAAACAAATCAAGTCTAAATTTTGAACCTTATGTGACTCTACTAACTTCACCTTATGACGGAAAACTGTTTACATACAGAATTTTTGTCTAGAAATTTATGAAAGTAAGCTACTCAAAACTTTACAGCAAAGAAAATGTAATTGATTAAATACAAGAACATAAGGAAAATCCTCTCCATATGCTCTTCATTTGCCCCAAATCTCAAAAACAAAGGGATATATTTTTTCTAGCATGATGTCCACAGCCTGCTTAAATCTCTTCTTGAAATAAGACAAATTAATGCTTCTGAATATAAAATGATCAGGAACGTTAAACTTTCAGAGCTCTAGTAAAAGATCTTCAAGTTGATGAAATAACAAGTCACGTGGTGCCTTTTCGGATCTGAAGAAGAACAATGCTTAGGATGGATGTACTTTTAAAATACAGGAAGACTAAGGAACAAACCTTTTGCTATTATTTTTGCCTTTTTAAAAATCAGCTTTTAGAAACTATGGTTGTATAACTCGCACTGCACGAATTGGACTACAGTAACTCAAGCAAGTACTGACATGGCAGAGTGTATTTTTTCCCATTTACATTCCAATACCTGAGAACGAGCTAAGATCCTTTCTTTGCTCCCTAAAAGGGAGGAGACAAGTGCATTGGTCTTTTTGGGCTAAATAGTCCAGTAGTATGATCATTTTTCTTTTAAAGATCATAGGAGAGATTTTTATTTATTTTTTTCAAAACTAGGAAAACACCTTTGAGCCAAAGGCTCATTTACAAAGGTTCTGCATCAAATGATACGGTACAGACAGGGAAACGACAAAGGACACAAATAAGTGCATCAAAGCAAAATTATACAACAGGCACAAAAACATGGATAGAATCCTGCATTTTGATTGGCTGGCTGGCACCTTTTCAGCATTGTAAATCTTCCAGTGTACCCACTGGAAAAGGTGCCAGCCACCACTCAGCCACATCAGGAACTCCCTGGCAAATCCCTCCATTCGTCGCAAACACACCACTGCCAAGCACACGGGCGGACGGCGAGATTACCTAGTTGTTAAGCCAACATCCAATACTCTGTCACTAGCCTCAAAACGTCAAAAAAAGTGCTGCACCATTCCAGAAAAGCAACATACCCGAAAGCAAAAATAAAATAAAATGCAGTTCATTCTCTCGACAGCAAATAAGCTGAAAATATTTGTAACAGTAGTGGTTGCAATCAGCGATCCTCCAGCATGTGCGCAAAGCTCGCAAAAAAATCCAAGCAGTCCGTCCGCAGTAAAAAACAAACCAGCAGCAACTTTGAAAATGAACTGACGTTTTAAATATTTTTTTTTGTTCAAAAACAAACAGGGCCTTTGGTAATGCATAATATACCCCTCAGAGTAGATACTAGGATTTGTCATTCTGGTGGGAAAGAGTCCTCGGCTGCTCTCAGACTGAACCACACCAGCCGTGGTAATCCTCCAGTATACCCACACCCTAGAGGGGTATACTGCTTAAATATAAGGTCATTCAATGGCCAGGAAACAGCTGTTGGCTACTTTAGGTCAACACAGAAAAAAACATAACAAGTTGGAAAAGTACACAGAAAGAGTACGGTACATCACAGATTATTATTTCAGGTGATACAAGGAAACATTACAGAAGCATTCCATGTATGGGTATTGTAATAGACAGCTGGAGGGGTGAGTCAGCCCAGCTATCCTTGTCAAGAACAGCAGAGGAAACCAGTGAAAGTAGATGGAGAGGGCAGGTAAAGTCAGGGTGGAGAGATGGTTGGAAATGGGTGGGGTGGGATGAGATGGGAGAGGGAAGGCTGGGAGAAAGAAAGATATACCTATGGACCACAATCCCAGAATGCCAAGAGGGGTGCAGAGGATGATTACAGCAACAGGGGTCACAAGGTATGGAATAAGGAAAGGGTTAAGGAGGAGGGAAAAGAGGTAAATAGAAAAGCAGTGATGTGGTCTGACCATGGTTTTGTACAGCAGCAAGATCACCTCCCTCCTCCTGCTTGTGAATCCCCTTTCTATGCATGTCAACATTCCTAGTGCCTTTCCTGCTGCTTCTTCGCATTGACTCTGAAATTTTAGATTGTCTGAGATGGTTATCCCCAGGTCTTTTTCCTGCTCTGTCTCCTCCAGCTTCTCTCCCCAAGTTGGTATTTTTCCTTCAGGTTGTTTCGCCCTAAGTGCATAATTCTGCACTTTTTTGTGTTGAACCGTAATTGCCACCTTTCTGACCACTTCTCCAGCCTGGCCAAATCCTCCCTCATATCCACCACCCCTCTTCTGCCATATCAACCCTGTTACTACATATCTTCATGTCGTCTGCAGACAGACACACCTAACCCCATAGGCCCTCTATGATGTCCCCAATGTATGTGTTGAAAAGTATGGGTCCCAACACAGACCCCTGGGGAACCCCACTCATCACCCTTTGTTCCTTCAAGTGCACCCCATTTACTATGACCCTCTAAGTTCTCCACTCCAACCAATGTCCCACCCATCTCGTGAGCTTGTTCCCCACCCCCCAAGCTGTCCACCTTGCCCACCAGTCTCTTGTGGGGGTTGGTATCGAATGCCTTCCTGAAGTCCAGGTAGGCCACGTCCACTGCCCTGCCCTGGTCCCATACCTCTGTCACTCTGTCAAAGAATTCTATCAGGTTGGTCTGACAAGACCTGCCACCCATGAATCCATGCTGTCATTTAGGAGCCTTTCCCTAATTAGTGCCTCCATCAGCTTACCGACCACGGAGGTCAGGCTGACCAGGTGGTAGTGTCCTGGCTCCTCTCTCTTGCCTCCCTTATGTACTGGTACTACCTCAGCCTTTTTCCAGTCCCCAGGAACCCTTCCCTTGTGCAGTAACAGGTTAAATAGCCTCATGAGTGGCGCTACCAATTCCTGTTTTAACTGTTTGAGCATCCTCTAAGTAAATCCCGCCTGGCCCATTGTCTTGTTTGTTCGCAGCTTGCCCAATGAGGAAAAGGACTATGAGTAGTATCATGAGCAGCTGTAAGTCAACTGCACAATGTAGCAAATCAGTGGAAAAACAAACAGATTGCTGGGATGCAAACTCAGGGAGATCAGTAGCAGGGGAAAAGTAATTCTGCTCTTATACAGATTCCTGGTGCAACCACATCTACCCTGCAGACTGCGACAAGTATCGCGTTGTGCCATGGCGTCCTCGGGCCTTACGCTCACCCATTCAGCCATAACGCCTATGGTATTTCACCACCATATCTCTGCAGACACCGACCGACAAGTGCTGAGGTGTGCCTTGGGGTGTTTGGCTTTATAGTCACCCCAGTTCATAAGGACATATGCTGAAATGGGTGCAGCATAGGAGAATGGGGCAAACTCTGGGGCTGAAGAGTCCAAGGCACACCTCGATGCCTGTCAGTGGCATGAGGGTGGGGGTGGTATGGCATGAGCATGACAGCTGGCAATGCAAAGGCACACCCCTGAAACCTGTCAGTCTGTACAGGCTGGGACTTTATGGTCAGAAACCCTAATGCCCCGGGCGTTTGTTGGTGTTTGCACTACAAATTTGCAACATGGCCTTTTTGTGACCCCCACCTCATGAAAGTGTTTGGGACCTCTGCTCATGAATAGTGGCACTGTGATTTTGTTAATCTATCCCAAACGTTGATTTCTCACAGCAACTGCACCATTTTGTGCCACATGTGGGAAAACACAGTTCAGGCAGGATGGGAAAAATGACAGCTGTACCATTCATAGGTAGGTGTGAAGAGAAGGCAATGTTGAAAATCTTGAGTGGAAATATTAAAAATGCTCAAATTTATAAGCATAAGTGGAAATTGCGCAATGCACACTCGTGACACAGTCATTTAGTGGAATTATTTCACCAAATGTTCAACATAGGCATTTTGGGACGTCTGCTCATGAACACTGTCACTATGATTTTCTTCATCTGTCCCGAACGTTGATTTCCCACAGCGACCGCACCATTGTGTGCCAGTTGTGCGAAAACACATTTCAGGCAGGATGTGAACAATGACAGCTGTACTGTTCATAAGGAGGTGTGCAAAATTGACAATATTGAGTGAAAATATTACAAAATCTCGAAGTTACAGCGTATGTGTGGAAACTGTGCAATGCACACTTGTAACATAGTCATTTTATGGACTTTTGTCACCAAATTTTCAACATAGGCATTTAAGGACCTCTACTCATGAACACTGTCACTGTGATTTTCTTAATCTGTCCCAAACACTGATTTCCCACAGCGACTGTGCTATTCTGCGCCGGTAGTGCGAAAACACATTTCAGCCAGGATGTGAAAAATTACAGTTGTACTGTTCATAAGGAGGTGTGAAAAATGCCAATGTTGAAAATCTGGAGTGAAAATATTACAAATTTGAAGGTTACGAGGTGTCGCGTGGAAATTGCACAACGCATGTTTTCAGAAGGACAGTCATTTTTTTTTTTTATTATTTTCACCAAATTTGCAATATAGCTTTTGGGAGGCCACATTATGAACAGTGACACTGTCTACTGGTCCCATAAGGTGATTCCGCACAGTGACTGCAAAATCACATTTCAGGACTGAATAACGCAATGACAGTGACTGAATTCATGATGAAAGGTCCCAAGAACCTCATGTTGAAAACTGGTCTAAAAAAAAAATGGCCGAGATATGCACATAAGTTGAACCCCCCATCTATGCCATTATACAGCTTACTAGCATTTCTTCAGTTAAATGGTCAACTTTGAAGAGTGCACCGTGTTTCTAGTCCACCGAACATCGTGGCACTGGGCTCCAGAGGTAAGTATGGGGAGAGGGAGGGGGTGTGGGAAGGTGGGCTGCGCAGAGGGTGGGCGCGGATTGGGGAAGGGGGCACCAAACTCAACGAGGGACCGTTTTTTAACTTTACAGGTAAAACAAACAAAAAAACAGCGCTGGAAGGTTTTCTTTTTTTGCAGATACTTTTGCATGCTGGGACGGGCTCCCAGCATGCCACCTGAGTGTTTGATGGGGGGTCTGGAGCTGACGGGGATTGGCACCCCCATTGGCACATACAGAGTGGGGGGGTGCATGAGCCGAGGGGATTGGGCATCCCCTTGGCACCTAGAAATGGGGAGGCATTATGCTGATGGGGATTGGGCACCCCATCAGCAAATTAATTGGGAGGGCATGAGACAGGGGTTGGTCACCCCGTCGGCTTTCGAGGGGTATTCTGAGAGGCGTCAACTGTCCGTTAGCTTCCATGGGGACTGAGAAGCGACGAGCTGCCGCCATGTTTCTTGAGGGGACACTAGACAAGACAGCAGTGATCGCTGCTGCAATCAGGGACCACCCGGGTGCTCCTGATTGCAGCGGCGTATTCTTCAAGTTGTGGCAGGCTTTCGACTGCCGTCATAGACAGTGTGCTATGCCACCAGCACCACAGAACCCGGCCAGAAAAGCAGGACTGCACCTCCAAAACCTGCTTTTCCACTCAAGCAACCACAATGTGTTGTTTAAGCTGCGCCATGAACAACATAAAACTAGCTGACCAGGTCGTTGGGAGCGCTGGCTGAGAATTTGGGGTACAAATATTGAAAATGTGTTTTTCAATATTTTTACACCAAATTTTCAGCACCGCCTGGTTAAGACCCTGCCTCATGAAGAGAAAATGTTCAACTCCTGGCCTAAAGGTGATTTAGCGCAGGGACTGCAAAATCAACTTGCAGGATGCAAAAACATATTTTGGGCCAGAGTTGAAAAATGGCAGCTATCACATTCATGAGGTGCTGCAAAGAAATGGCTGTGTTGAAAATTTGAGGCAAAAAATATTGAAAATGACCAAAGTTACGAGCCTGCATTTGCAGAATTCAACGTAGGCTCATAACTTTATTGTTTTTTTAATATTTTTACACCAAATTTTAAACATAGCCTTCTTATTATCAGTTCAGTCACAACAAACTACTTCTCAAGTACAAAAAAACTAAAGTCATGCTTTTCTCAAACCAACAGGTGAAGAGGAAGTTGAGCACGCTAAACATTTGTAATACCAAAGGTGAACCTCTGTTACAGATTATCACCTTCAGATATCTTGGTGCATGACCCGTCATATGGGCAACTCAAATTGAGCGACTCAATTTATGCGCCTGGGTTAACAGCAAGTGTTAAAGAATAGCGAGGAGGAATGTGAGCTACTGGAGAACACAGCAAGGTATGGTGTGTCAAGAGAGGATCAGCTACAGCAGGATACAGGGCTTTGTTTGGAAGGGCCGATCCGAGCTGGCCGTCTGGTGAGGTGGTAAAGGGTATGGTCTACAATGGTGGAGGTCCAGGGTTTGGGACTGGTTTATTTTTGTTATGGTTGTTGTTGCGCTGTTTTATTTTGTTTTAAATTAAGAGTTTCTTTATCCCAGCTTTGTTTGCCCTGCATAGGTTGCTCCTCATCCAGGATTGTCCCCTGCACACTGCTCGCCACTGAGTATCCCCCTCCCATGGTTGCCTCTTTCCCCCAGTGTCCACAACCCCTGGAGTTGGTTTTTAGAAATGGGGGCATGGGGAGCTTGCCCTCAAGGGGAGTCAGGAGGACACGCCCCCGCATTAAAAGTGAAGTTAGATGTGTCTCCAGTAGGCAGTAGGTTTTGTGTTGTTGTGGCAGTGTTTGTGTTTGGTCACTGTGGTGCTGATCGCCAAATTTCTTTTTGATGATTTTCACTTGCTCTTTTGAGAGTTGCAATAACTCCTTAGCTGTTATCACATGGTACCATCCTGATGTTACCCTTGATGATTTCGTAACATTCAGTCTGCACATTGACCAAGTAGTCAGAGCCATAAATGTTAAGCTAGGCATTCTGTGCAGACACCGTAATTCCTTCACCCCAGAAGTCATGGGCTTAGTGGTCACAAGCTCCATCCTGTCTGTCATTGACTATGGGTGAACAGTATATTGCGTTGCCTCTGACTCACCTCTTAATAGAATCAGGATGGTCATGAATAAAGCATGTAGACTAGTGCTAGGGTTGGACAAGTTCACCCACACCTGTGACCTTTACGATCAAGCAGGCTGGCTCCCCCTCAATTCAAGAATCATGTATTAGGTTTGCCTACTAGGAAAGAAGACTATACTGAACCTAACCCCACCTAGTCTCCATAACTACTACAGTCAATACACATCCCACACTGGACTAGAAGAGTGGCCTGCAACCCCCTTAGCATTTCCCTAAGACGGACCAGCCCGGCACAGCTTTCCTTTCGCATATAGGGCCCCACTATGGTTGAACAGCCTCCCTGTCACAATAGTGAACGTTGCAAAATTAGGCCACTTCAAATCAGAACTAAAACACCTCTCTCAAATAGCAAAATGCAACTGCTTCTAAGCTTCTGAGGCAGTATAGCGCAGTGGTCTAAGGCGCTGAGCTGCAAATCTGGTGACATCCAGCAGACCAGACCTGGGTTTGAATCCCACAGCTTCCACTTGCATACTGTGTGACCCTGAGCAAGTCACTTAACCTCCTTGTGCTCCCAGGTTGCTCCTGTAAAAAAGCTTCCAACTTAGTGCGCTATACCTGGTTAAACAATTAAATAAAAAAAAAAGCAGCCAACTCCCCGCCATTCCCCCATCCCCCAGGCAAACTAGTCTATCCTTATAGCCTGCCCCGCTCCTCATTCAACAACTAGTCCACTTTCCCACATGCCTCCCTGAAACCATAGATCTGGCTACCTGCCAGCATCACTTGGGACAGGCCTAGAGCTGCATCAAGCAACTACTTAATGCTTTCACTGATGACTATAAAATTCTGCAAGCTTTGCTTTCAATGAAATCACTGCTGTGTCACTGCCAAGACCTGGCTGTATGCTAGCAATACTCTAGACAAGGCCTACAGCTGCATCTCCTATTGTAATATTGTGTTTCACATATAATTGCAATTCTATGTAACCTCAGCGTTTCATCTGAATCTCTCTCTTGTGCATTCTCTGCTCTGTTTTATGTCATGTGTCATGACGTGGAATCTATGTAAAACCATTGTGCTCAAAAGTACTGTAATCAAGACTTCAAATAAATGCATAAATAAATGACCCCACCTCATGAACAAGGGCAGAGAACATTTTAACTCCTGCCCAAAGGTGATTTCAGCGCAGGGCTGCAAAATCACCTTCGGATGTAAAAACACTTTGGCCAGGATTTGAAAATGACAGCTGTCACATTCATGAGGTGCTGTAAATATATAGCTATGTTGTAAATTTGATTTGTGATAAAAATATTGAAAATTACCAAAGTTACAAGCCTGTGTTCACAAAATTCAACATAGGCTCATAACTTTATTGTTTGTTAATATTTTTACACTAAAATTGTCAACATAACCTTCTTATTACCACACCTCATGAACGAGGGTAGAGAAATTTTTCAGCTCCTGCCCAAAAGATGATTTCATACAGGAACCATAAAATCATGTTTCGGGATGTAAAAAAAACATTTTGGCCAGGATCTGAAAAATCACAGCTGTCACACTCATGAGGTGCTGTAAAGATATGACTATGTTGTGAATTTGCCCGTAAGATGATTTGACGCATGGACTGTGAAACCACCTTTCAGGACAGAACTGCCCAATGATAGTTCATTTGTTCATGAGGTAGGGTCCCAAAAATGGCATGTTGAAAATTTGGGCAAAAAATATGCAAAAATGCCCAAGTTATGCCACTAAGTTCATTTGTTCATGAGGTAGGGTCCCAAAATGGCATGTTGAAAATTTGGGCAAAAAATATGCAAAAATGCCCAAGTTATGCCACTTGTCAGAAAGAACTGGAAGGGGACAGGATCAGTTGTGTTCCAGGACAGTAGCTGCTGCTGTTGTTTTCACAGGGTTCTTGTGGATTTTACTTGGTAGGTTAGTTCTTTTCTTTCTTACTTCTAAGGGGCTAGCAGGGTATTGTTTTTGGGGATGCTGGATGTTTGTAAACTGATTTGGTGGCTGTAAGTGGGGCTCTTTTTGTGGATGTTTCACTGTGTAACAGGCTGCGCTGGTAGAGGCCTATTTCTTCTGATTTCAAACCTATTTGGTGGGATTTGCTTGGAGATGGTTATTTGAATTGGAGACCTATATCTGTTAATTTCAAGCCTATTTTGATGTGGTGTTAGTGAAGCTGATTAAATTGGAGACCTGTTTCCTTTGGCAGCAAACATATTTTGGGGGCTTTGACTTGAATTTTGATTCCTTGTGCTGACTCCATTAGCTGTAAAGGTTAGTTCATAGTGGGGGAGGGGTGTTAATGGTCTGGCCAGGTCTCACTCAGCCAATTGACTGGAGGCAGGGCTGAATCAGGTTGAGGTGCTAGCTGCTTTGTCTTCTCAGAAAGAACTGGAAGGGGACAGGATCAGTTGTGTTCCAGGACAGTAGCTGCTGCTGTTGTTTTCACAGGGTTCTTGTGGATTTACTTGGTAGGTTAGTTCTTTTCTTTCTTACTTCTAAGGGGCTAGCAGGGTATTGTTTTTGGGGATGCTGGATGTTTGTAAACTGATTTGGTGGCTGTAAGTGGGGCTCTTTTTGTGGATGTTTCACTGGGTAACAGGCTGCACTGGTAGAGGCCTATTTCTTCTGATTTCAAACCTATTTGGTGGGATTTGCTTGGGCCTGGTTCTTTAGCTGCAGGGCTTGGAGGGGAGACACAGGGCTGATACACTCTCTCTTGTCAGGTGTCTGCCCAAGACCCCCCAGAAGTCTGCAAATTTATAGGGGAACACCTGCCCTGCAATTGGAGGAAAAGGCTGCTGGTGCAGCTCATGTAGTTCTAGCCACTGGGGGTTGGATTTAAAGGCTGGGAGAGAGGAGCTTAGGAGTTGTTCATTTCCTTATAAGTTTAATGTGTTGTACTGCACCTAGTAACAGAGTTACTGGTGTACAGTGGGACTGTCTCTAAGATTAGTGGGTGACCTGATTAGGCAGTAAGGTATCTTGGACTAGGGAGAACCTGGTGGCTCACCAGAAACCTATTTGGAAGGAGATAGAACCACACATCATTAGGGCCGGCATCTTTGGGAGGGTGGTGGGGTGCACGGGTGTGGAGCAGCCATGATACTGGACTGGGCTTGGAAGTTTGGTGGTTGCCCAGTATGCTACCTAGCAGCACAGCTTAGGGAGGAGGCTCAGGGATGAGGAGAAAGCTGGGGAAGGGGTGGTATGGTTGGGGAAGGGGCTGGAAATCTCCACAGGGTTGCACCAAGCACTGGGGTGGGGTATTGGGAAGGGTACAGGAGAATACTCAGGGGTCACATAGGGACCCTGGCAGAGGGTCCAAAGGACACTACCAAGGAAACAGGCAGGTAACTGGGGACCCTCACAAAGAGGGGCCGGAGGGACAACATTCTCAGGGAAGTAGGCAGATGGCCAGGGCTGGACAGAAGGAAGCAAGGCGGGGAGGTGGATCAGACCTTATACTCAGTAACCGCTTCAATTCTCTTCTTCTGCTCAAGGATGAGGGGGGTGATGTAGCCACGACAGAGGTGGTTAGAGACGGAAAGGGTGTGGGAGTGGGAGGCAGGAGGCAGGGGCCAGATAGCAGGAAGAACAGGGGGGGACCTGGAATGCAGGAGAATGGGGAGAAGTGAATCAGAGCAGGAGGGGCAGGGGGAAGAGGGAGGAAAGCGCAAGGAGAAGGACCAGTTGGGAGGAAAGGTAAAGGAGAAGGACCAGAAGTACAAGGAGGATTCAGTAAAGGGAGCTGAGGGTTTAGGCCAGGGGAGCACGGAGAGCAAGGAGGAACTAAATGGAGACAGGAAGGAAGGGAGGATGAGTCAGGCTAGTTTAGCAGATGGGGAGAAGGACCAGTTTGAGCAGTGAGGGAATTAGTAAGGTACAGAAGGATACTCAGGAGGAGGAGGCATAGGATTGGAGGGGAGGGTGGCCATGGTAAATAAGGAGGGTGGCATGTGGCACCCAGATGAGGGGAGGAACAAGGAGCCAGCTGGGTGGAGGGCCGGAGAAAGGATGAGGGACATGGAAGGGGGGAATGGAGGAAAAGGAGTGGTCAGAGTGCTCCTGCTGGGGGATTCTATGATCAGGGGTATCAAATGGGATAGGGAGGGAGAAGCCTGGCCAGTTAGAACAAGATGCTTCCCTGGACTAATGGTGCACAGGGCTAAGCACGAGGTATATCAGCTGGCAAAGGACTGTGGGGGTTCCCCAGACATACTGGTCCACCTGGGTACAAATGACATTGAGGGAAATAGCGAGCTAGAGATACAGGCAAGATTCAGGGAGCTCGCCAGGGTCTGTCATGACATAGGATGCACAGTTTCCTTCTCAGAAATCCTGCCAGTGCCAAGGACTAGTGGGGAACACAAAAGGAAAATTAGGGAGATAAACCAGTGGCTCAGGGAGTGGTGTGAGGCCAGAGGGTATGGGTTGATGGGGGATTGGGGGGAGACCTGGGAGGATAAGGAGCTGTATGCTAGAGATAGACTACATCTCAATTTGGAGGAGAGGGGAATCCTTAAGTTGAAAATAGAGGAGTTCATTGGTGAAAAGTGGGGTTTAAACTTGTGAAGGGGGTGGGATGGGAGAAAAGGCTGTCAAGGGGTGCCGATAAAGGAGGACTCTGTCTCCACCCCTGGGGACCAGGAGGATTGCAGGAAAAGGCCAACTGGCAAAGTGCAGACCAGGAGAAAACAGAATCCCCATGGGAACACGAGCAGGGGAAATGGAACTATAGGGAAAGGGTGGAAGGTAGTCCTGCTAAATGCCAGGAGCTTGGGCAATAAAATGCCTGAGCTCCAGGCGATGTTAACTGAGGAGCAGTGGATGTGGCAGCGGTCACTGAGACTTGGGCCACTGCAAGACATGACTGGGACCTGAACCTGGAGGGTTACACTATGTTCAGGAAGGACAGGGGGGAGGGAAGGGGAGGAGGGGTAGCTATGATAGTCAAAAACTGCATTGGCATAGGGGGACTAGAGGAGGCGGAGGGAACCGTGGAGGCGATTTGGGTCACCTTGATAACAAGGGGGGGCAAGAGAGTAAAAATAGGAGTGGTGTATAGACCCCCTGCCCTGGCGGAGGAGCTGGAGGACAGTCTGGTGGCAGATGTTAGGAGACACTGCAGACTGGGCAGAGGAAAGGTGGTGGTGTTGGGGACTTAAACATGCCAGGAACAGACTGGAGACTGACATCCTCTGTGACCAGGGAACAGAGGTTGTTGGATGTCTTCAAGACGCGTTCCTAACTCAGCAGGTGAGGGACCGACCGGGAGGCACGGGTACTGGATGTGGTCCTGGCAGACAGTGACCAGATTGGGGGCCTGGAGGTAAGGGACCCATTGGCGGGGAGTGACCATGCCACGGTCTGGTTCTGCCTGGACCTAGGAGGGGTGAAGGCTGCACAAAGGCGGAGTAACCGACTTCAGGGGGGCGGATTTTAAGGAAATGGGAAGGATCCTTAAGGAGCACTTGGATGGGATTGGGTCAGACATGGACGCTGATAGTAGGTGGGAAATCATCAGGAGAGGGGTGCAGAATGCTACCAGCACCTGTGCAAGAGTAAGATGAAAATGCGGTAGGGCCCAAAAACCCTGTTGGTGGACCAGGGAGGTCCAGGAGGTGGTGCGGGGAAAGAAAGCAGCCTATAAAAAATTCAAGTGCTCAAGGAGTGAAAGGGATCGAGGGGAGTACAAGCTGATGGCTAGAAGGGCCACTAGAGTGGTGAGGCGGCTAAGGCAAGGAAGGAGCAGAACCTGACCAGGAAATTAGAGAGGGAAAAGGGGTTCTTTAGATACATTGGGGAAAGACGAAGGGTGAAGGGGCAGATTAGCAGGATTAAATCAGGGGAGAGATGCACAAGACCCAGGGAGCAGGCTGAGGTACTAAATGAGTACTTCGCCTCAGTTTTCACCAGGGAAATGGGGATGCTGCATCATACATGGAGGAGACAGAGATAATGAGGGAGGGGACCCTTACCAATCCGGCAGGTCTGGGAGGGGCATCACTGGCAGGTGGGGGAGGCTAAGCAGGAAGAAGAGGTACCAGAAGTGGAAATCACAGCAGAGAGTGAGGAAGCCTCAGCTCCCTTAAGACGGAGAAAGCACCGGGCCGGATAAATTACATCCTAGAGTGCTGAAGGAACTTGCAGATGTCCTGGCGAAACCCCTGGCAGAGCTTTCACCATCTCTCTGAGGACAGGGTGGGTGCCCCAAGACTGGAAGGTGGCATGTAGTGCCTATCACAAGGGGGATCAAGGGAGCTGGCAGGAACTACAGGCCTGTCAGCCTGACATCGGTGGTGGGCAAGGTGATGGAGGGCATTGTCAAGGGAGGCTAGGGGGACCTGGATAAGTCAGGTGCCTGGACGATAGACAGCATGGATTCATCCCAGGAAATCGTGTCAGACAAACCTGGTGGAGTTCTATGACTGGGTGACAAGTGCCTTGGACCTGGGTAGACCAGTGGATGTCCTCTTTCTAGACTTCAGCAAGGCATTTGACTCTGTTCCTCACGTGGGCCTGTTGGATAATCTAGGAGAAATGGGGTGGGAAACCAGATGATCAGATGGATAGGAAATTGGCTCCAGGACCCGGACCCAGAGGGTCGTGGTTGGTGGGATAGTCTCATCCCCACAGGGATCAGTCCTTGGGCCCCTTCTGTTCAACGCCTACGTATCTGACATAAGGACAGGAATCAGGAATGAGATGAGTCTCTTTGCAGATGACTCGAAACTGGGGGCGGTGGTGGATGGGGAGGAGGGGAGGGTGGCCCTGCAGGGGACCTGGAGGCTCTGGAAAGATGGTCTAGAAAGTGGAAGCTGAGGTTCAATGCAGGGAAATGCAAGGTACTCCACCTGGGGCCAGAAACCCAGGCCAAGTGTACTGCCATGAGGAGGAACCACAAGTCTCAATGGCTGAGAGGGACCTGGGGGTGGTGGTGGATGTCAAGATGAACAACTCTGAGACTTGTAGGAGGGCAGCAGCCAAGGCCAACAGGATGCTGGGATGCATCGCTAGGGGATCACCTCAGAAGGAGGGAAGTGATATTCCTCTGTATAACTGCTTGGTGAGCCGCACCTGGAGTACTGTGTGCAGTTTTGGAGGCCACACTTAAAGAGGGACATTAACCTCCTGGAGAGGGTCCAGAGGAGGGCAACCAAAATGATTTGGGGCTTGGGGGACAGGACCTATGAGGAGAGGCTCGAAGAGCTAAATATATACACATTGGAAGAGAGAAGGGACCGGGGGACATGATAGAGGTCTTCAGGTACATGAAGAGGGTAAATAGGGGAGGAACAGTCAGGGTGCTTCGAAGGAAGGAGGAAGGGGCCACTAGAGGGCATGGGTGGAAGCTGGAGGGGAAGATTCAGGGGAGAAAGGAGGAGGTGCTACTTCACTGAGAGGGTGGTGGAGCCATGGAATGCACTACCTAGGGGCTGGTGGAGGCAGAGACAGTGGAGGAGTTCAAGAGGGGTGGGACAGGTACAGGAAAGGTTCAGGAAGCAAAATCCAATGCAGCAAGAATATCTGGAACTGGGAAGGGAGAAGCCAGAGAAGGCGAGGGGGACAGCAAGGTCAGCACCCAGGGTGGGGGCTGACCAAACGAGCAGACACGAAAGACCGTTAGGCCTATTCTGCTGGCATTTTAGTATGTTCGTAAGTTCAAAACCCCATTGAAATACACTGAACAGCATACCTGTTTCTTCAGGTTGCAATGCAGCTTTGAAGAGTGAAGATGTGTCTGTGGTCCAGAGAGGATACGGCATTGGACCTCCGATAGGTAAGGAAAGGGCTTGGGGGGTTGCGGATGGTGGGTGCTGAGTGGAAGAGTCAGGTGGAGGGGCGTTAATGGCGCAAAAGACATCAATGAACTTTTCAATTCAAGAAAAATAAAAAGAACAAGCACTATCGACCGTGACACTGGGGGATTGGGCACCCCAGTGTCACTCTTATGTTTCTAGGAGGGGTGCTGAAAGGGAGGGTCAGGTGGAAGGGGGTAGTTAAAAAAAATAAATAAAACAACATGCCGAAGAGTCTTGAGCATTACACTGGGAATTGGGCACCCCAGTGTCACTCAAAAAAGAAATGAGGACTCCCGATCATGACACTGGAGATTGGCACCCAGTGTCACTCCTATGTTTCTGTGGGGGAGGGGATGTGGGGTGGTGGGTGCTGACAGGGAGGGTTGGGTGGGGAGATATTGAGAATTAAAACAGCAGGCACGGTGGAACATGGCACACTCCGCTATGTCCAAGATGCCACCTACTGCACTTCGTCTGCACTAAAAGTCACACATGCGCATCACAGTTTGGTAGGCCATCTTGGACATGGCAAAGTGTGCCTTGTTCTGCCATGACCGCTGATACTACAAGTAGTGCAGTGCTACTTTCAATCCAGTCAACAAATGGACTGCTTCATAGTCGCGGAGGGTACTGAGGTGCAAGTCCAACAGGTTGTTTGGTCAGAAGGAATGCAAGGAATGCAGAGTTAATTTCTAGTAGCAAGAGGTCTGCAGAGCTCTGCCCACTGCAGCCCTAAAAAAAAGCCAGCAACTGATTTTCACCTTCAAAAGTATTCCTCCTCTCTGCCTTGTTTTATACATACAACACAGCTGCCCTACCGTGATTCAACAACAACAACAAAATCACAGACCCAACCTAACGTGTGTTTTCTTTGAAATGCCCTCTGTATCTCCTCTTTGCAAAGTTTTTTACATTTTACATTAATGCTATGGTGGCATGCGACCCATCCCTCCTCTTACTAACCATGACTTTGGCAGTCACCAGGACATCAGCATCGCTCCTGCCTGCTCATAAAAGACACTGACTGCTGCCTGCTCATATTAATGCTGTTATCATTAAATTGATTTTATATGTGTGTGTTATATATATATATATATATATATATATGTATATATTACAAAAACTTAGTTAATGCATCGGTTGGGGTTAAAGCAACAAAAAGTGGGAAGTGAGATTTTAGGGACGAGCCTAATCCCCGGAACCATCACCCCACCCCCATCCTCCACACACCGACATATAAGTCGGGTGTGGTGCCATGGGTCATGAAGCCCAACTCTCACTCTATTCCATGTGTAAACAGGTTAACATGCTGCAGTAAAGGAGAAGGGGAGAGTTAGGCCTCACAACCCATGGCACTCCCAGCATCTGTCAGTGTTTGGAGGATGGAGAAGTGGTGTGAGGTTAAGAGGTTAGGGCTCCATCTCATTTCCCACTTTTGTTGCTTTAACCCTAACTGATGCATTAACAGTTTTGCAATGAATTTCTTACTTTTTGAGAAAGTGTAATGTAACTGGTAAGTGGCATGTGTTGGTGGGAGCGCAGTCCCTCCGGGCCCCATGCTCCCACTAAGCTGCCCAATTGCACATAACAATGTGCATGTGTGGGAGCATGGGCCCTCTAGGCCCTGCGCTCCCACTTACACATAACAACAGAGCCATACAGTAGCCCTATAGGGCTGAAAAGGAACCCTTGTAACACTAATTTGCTAATATCTCAGTAACCGTACAAGCTATGAAAAAATTCCTCTGCAGTTGTAATCATGACTTCAAAACCGCTATGCATGCTGGATTAAGCTACGGGTAGCGAAAATTCCTATCTCGCATCATTTCCAAGATATGGGCACCGAACGTCATTGTGGGCACTGCAATGTTATCCTATGGGAAAAATCTCAACTTCATGATGGCATATTTTTGTAACTAATTAACTTTTTTACACCTAAGTAGCATAATTCACATCTCTGGGATTTCCTCTTTATACCATGAAAATGTCAAGCCAGAAGACCAAACCATTTATTTACAGTGCAATGTCAAAGTTTTTAAAATCCTAGTTTGCGAGTTCAGTCCCCATTCGTGATCTGTCAAAATTCCCGTTCGCGAGGAATCCTTGATTGTCAAATTTGGCCATCTGGTCTGGAGGTCGCGAAAGGCGACTGGCTTGCAAATGGGGATTCTGACAGCTCATAAATGGGGATTCTGACAGCTCATGAACATGGAATTAAAAAAAAAATCTCCTTTCGTGAGCTGATCCCCTTTTGTGAGGTGTCAAAATCCCCATTTGCGAGCCAATCCTCATTCACAGGAATGGCCATCTGGTCGTGAAATGACGATCAAGGTTTTGTCAGCTCGCAAAAGGGATTGCTCGCAGAATGGGGATTTAGACAGCTCTTAAAGAGGATTTTGTCAGCTCATGAAAGGGGATCCAAAACCCAACTCTATTCGCAAGGGTGACAAAATCTCATTCACGAGTTGATCCGGGCTTTTGCAAGCTGTCAAAATCCCCATTCGTGAGCTGATCCTTGTTTGCGAGATAGGGCCATCTGGTCCCTAAGTCACAGTCAAGGATTTTGCTACCTCATGAAAGGGGATCAGCTCACAAATGGGGATTTTGTCACCTGGCAGACGAGGATCGGAAGCGAGTTGCGAACGAAGAAATTTAAAATCTAAAACAGATGTTTTTCAGCAAAAATGTAGGAAACCAAAGGCATGGGGTTGTAGAGGGCATCACCCTGAACAAAACCCATGCCTTATTTGTGGAAGAAGTCACCCGCAGGGCAAGCTACAACATTTTGTTTGGGGGAAAAAATGAAAACAAAATGGCGGTTCACGAACAAAGAATTTTTCCTCACTAATGGAGATTTTATAAATCCCCATTCATGAGCAGATAAAATCCTTGATCGTGATCCCAATCCCCTTTCACAAAACATACATATAACTCTTGGAGTGAATTGAGCATGCTCAGAACCCAAAAATTCAAAATTAACTAACTCTGAAACAGATCAATATTTTTTCACCAAACCAATGCTGGATTGTTCTTTGACCAAACCTCCTTCTACCCAGAAAATTGCAGACCAAAATACCAAGCGGTGTGGCTGCAGCACAATGGGCAAAAATCAGAAAAAAATGCCAAAAAAGCATAAAACTAATTTTTCAGCGCCTCGCTGAACAGAAACCACAAACCCAACTGAAACGCAATGTAGCAAATCAAGAGATCTACCATACAAGACCAGGTATTCCAAATTTCATGGAAATCCATTGAACGGTTGCAAAGTTATTAAGGTTCAAAATTTGGGGTTTAACATTAAACTGCTTCGCGCCAGTATAATGTATGTAAACACACATATATATATATATATATATACACACACATATATATATATATATATATATATATATATATATATATACACACACACACACATATATATATATATATATATATATATATATATATATATTTTTTTACCTTAAATGGCTTTTTGTGGCAACTGTGATCAGGCAGGAGCACTGCTGATGTCTTAGTAGTAGCTGAAGTCACAGTGGGTCACATCATTGAGACTGTAAAACTAGCATCTGTGTGGCCAGGAGGGAGGGGTGGTGATCCCGCTACAACAACTACAATCTTTGTGGCTGGCGGTGACAGGTTAACTACAGCAACTCATCTATGTGGCATGGGAAACTGCCACAGGAGGAAGAATAACACAATTAAAACGAATGGAGAATCCCCACTGCACTACTAATTAATGCCAGTTCCTATCACAACAGTGCCACCTGCAGAACACACGGAGAACTATTTTTGTTAAACTGTACTCCTACACTACCTCCCAAAAATAATTTATCACACATTTAAAACACATTTTTGTTTATAAATGTACATAACTTGCAAGCCAGTTCATAATAGCAATAATACACTCCAGGGTGTGGTATATAGCAATAATAAACTTCATGGTATAGTACATCATGGGATATGGTCACCTCTTGGATGCATGAGGCATTTGGCATGCAGCCTCATGCATCTAAGACATTCAAGAGTGATGATATCCCATGCTATACCACATTGTAGTCATGTAGTTTTCCTTAAATGTTATATATATTGACTAATGAACATGGAACAATTTGTAAAGAAATGTTTTAAACACCTAAGGTGTGTGATGCCTTTATCAAGTGGTTTCTCAAGCAAAACATAATGAAGATGTGCAAAAATAAAATAAATAAATAAAAGATTTGACTCTCCTCATATTTTGTTTTCACAATTTCTGTTTTTTCCCACCTGTCCCATCCATCTACCTCCCCATATTTCATAAATATTCTGTGTAGTTTAAAAACAAACACCCCATCAAGCTCACCCCCTCCACACACACACAATCTGTTGATTTCTTACTTAAAATATTTATCTAGTTAATCCTGGTATTTCTGTTATTCTTTTGACTCATAGCTATAACTTGCCCTGTGCTTTTGCCCGCTGAATGAAACAGGGATGAATGAACAGCTGATCAGTTAGTGGGCAGAAGTGGAGCACTGCCTGTGTTAGAAGCTGCATTTTAGAAAAATTTAAATGGCAGTATTACCTAAATGCTGCAAGTGTTCAGATTTGATTGTGAAGGGGGTAGGTCCAAGCTGGCAGGGTGATGATGTTTTTCAGCTATAGCAGAGAACTATGTTTGGAGGCCTGATTGTGGGGTCTGAAAGGCTGCAGCATATTTCTAGCTGTCCTCGGAGCTGTGAGCCAGTAGGATGTCCCCCATTACACAACTTCTCTGGCCCCTGGTGGCACAGAAGGTGGAGGGAGACACAGGCACCAATGGAATATGTTGATGACCAAAGGGATGTTGCTAGCCCAAACCAGAGCACCATACTTGGTAGAAAATAAGTTTTCACTGCATGAGACAACCCACCCCCCGCTCATTTGGGATGCCTATTACCTGACCCCACTCATTTGGGATGCCCTGATTACCTGACCTCTCTGCCTTCATGACTGGATTTAGTCTCAGGAAGCTGGGCTAGGCTGGAGTGGGTAGGAGTGAAGGCCACCTATTTTATCAGGGAGGGGTTACTACTTGGAGTACAGAGAGCAAAAGTGTTAGCAGGCAATCAGTGGTGACCCTTCCCATATCAGCTACGGTTATGGCAAGGTCAACCAAACAAGGCCCAAAAGCATCCCTAGGTAAGGTGTACAAACAAAAAATTAAGAAAAGGAACAACCTAATAATAATAATAATTTTATTTATATAGCGCCTTTCACAATATCAAGGCGCTGAACAGATCAATAAAAGCATCAACACACAATACAAACAACAAACCATAAAAATTATAAAATATATTCTAAAAGCATAATAAATTACAGTAAAATTTCACACACTAAAAGTGCATTTAACTTTCAAGAAAGGCCATTCTCCAAAGATAGGATTTCAATTCCTTCTTGAAAATCTCCACGGAGGAGCATTCCCATAACTGTGCAAGGTAGAGAATTCCAAAAGTGGAGTGCGGCATAAGAAAATGCTCTAGCGGAAGATTTCAAACTCACTCCTGGAATCTCTAACAACCCCATGTCGGCCGAGCCGGAGTGATCGGCTGAGGCAGTAAGACACCAGAAGGTCTTTCAGATAGGCGGACCCTGATCGTGAAGGGCTTTGAAAGTCAATAAAATGACTTTAAAGGTGATCCGCCACCGTATTGGGAGCCAGTGCAGCTCGCGCAGCACCGGGGTAATGTGACAGGACCTACTTGTCCCAGTCAAAACCCGGGCTGCCACATTCTGCACGAGCTGTAGGCAGCGGATTTCAACCCCAGAAAGCCCAAAGTAAAGGGCGTTGCAGTAATTGAGGCGCGAGGACACAAAAGCGTGGACTTCCTGCATGTTCTCCACAGCATTTTCCGTTGCTTTGGAACAGCTATAGTTCGATTTCACCATCCCAATGACACAATAGTCACAGGCAGCAGGACCAGCTCCTCTGAAGCTTATGGGATCCACCGGGGATTACATGATGGCAAACTCCAATCCACAACATTAAAGTTCCCACCAGGAAATGTTATAAGAGGCAAACAAAGTGAAAGATGACACTGCATAAACAGATCAGGGAAGGAAGATAACTGGCGGGGATCCTCAGAGGAATGCACAATACAAAGTGAACGATTTCTTTTAAAATGGACCCCTGCTTTACATATTTAATATGCGTCAAGGATTCTTCAGTAAGGGATCTGCAACAGTTTGGACAAAAAGATCTAATTGATGCCCCTGCCTGCCCAGCCCTATCCCAGAACTCCCACCTCCATGCCCCTACCCCAACACACAACCATAGTCCTTTACACACACCCCTATGCCACGCTAGAGAGTTCCATCTATCAGAATCTATGGGCAAACTCACCAATAAACTGCACTATGGAAGATTAGTGAGAAGGAGCCCGTGGTGGGACTCAGACCACAGACCCAGGTTTATTTTTATTTCAAAGTTTTACCAGAAAAGACATAATGAGCTGGTAACAGCTCATTACCAGATGCATCCTGGGAGGATGGGAAATAAGAATTACAAGAAGTGCAAGTGAAAATAACATACAGTGCACCCTTGATTATCTGCCCACTTCAGTGTATGAAATAGCTGGTACATCATAGCAAAACACCAAGCAAAGCGGAGGGTATTGCTAACCACTTCCAGAAATAAGTAGCAGCACAATGCTAACTAATTCTTGAGTGAGTCCATGGCATAGTAGACGTGTAACCCCCCTGCAAATGGGGGTTCCCAAAAGACTTACAGGAGCTTGCTTGAATGCTCCAAGCCTGAATGGTGTTTGGCGTTTAAGCCATTTATCAGTGAGTGTTTTTAGAACCCCTGGTACTGTCTCTTTAAGAGCTGTCTGCTTGCAGACATAATTAGTTTATATGGGGGGACTGTGTGTTTCTCTGTTTGAGTACCACTCGAGCTGCTGCCAATTCACTTCATTTTTGCAGTCACTAGGAGTGCAAAGGGAACCTATCTGAAAGATGTAACTGTTTGCCAGAAATTATTTAGAGTAATAATGAAATTACAGTTTGTCTAACCTGCTTTCTTTGCAGTCAGAACTGTGTCTGCTAGTTCCCCATTCTAGTTTTGAACTGCTGAACTGGACCAATCAGTGTGGGGTAAGCTAGCTCTAAAATGGTGCCTTGGACGAATCAGAACTTGGACTCATAATCTGAGCCAGCCACAAGAGGATTGTATGGGCAGTGACTCTGGGAGATGTAGTTTAGACTTCAGTGCCTTTTGGACCAACAGCAGCAGTCTATTGTGAGTGACAGCCAATCCAGTCAAGAACTGGGAGGAACTCAAAGGAAGTGCCCGGTTTTTCAGTTGGAGTTTCAGTTTGAGCTTTGGCAGTGAAGAAGGAAGGAGCCCTGTGCTTTTTCAGTGTGCAGTTTTAGTCAAAACGTGTAAGGCCCAGAGTTCGGTCTGCAGCTTGTGTAACAGCTTGTTAGGACTGAATCTGTCCTGTGAAAAGAATCAAAGGATCTCTGAAGAGTAGAAACCAGGCTCACCCTGTAGAAGACTGGAGGAATTGCTGAAAATTGCACTCGGTCTGTCAGGAACTGAATCTGCTGTGTGTTCTCCCGGGTATTGTGCAGTAATTGCGATCGGGATACAGATGCAGCCTGCCTGGTATAGTGCTTTCTTTTATATGGATGTGTGAAGAGGTTTGTGTACCTCAAGTGAGCCCTGCTGACATTGAAGGACCCTATCTTATTTGGAGGTCGTGAGTACTAATTCAGGGTCGCTCCCTGTTGAATTGCCACATTAAATCCAAATGGAATTACTGTACTGCTGACTGTTTAATTCTCCTTTTCTCTGTGTGAAAGGGCCCCTACCAGCTGCCACGGTTTGGACTAGCCACTAGGGCTTGGGTACCCAGGGACAGTAACTGATAGGGATAGGCCTGTGCACAGAGCCATAGGTAGATTAGTAGAGTGATAAGCTAATTGATTTCCCCCCTGTCCTTGTTATATCCCCCTAAATAAATCAGAGCTGCTTGTTTCAGCAAAGTTATACTGCCTGAGGTATTTGTCTATGTTAAAGTACTGTACTGTGATTGTTGCACTGTATCTCATTTCACAGGAGGTCCCAGTGCCGGAACCAGACCTGGGGGTAAGTGTATACTGTGAAGGTAATTCTGATATATTGTGTGGGCCACTAGTGGGAAGAAAGGGGGGTTGCAGTGTCCCAGAGGGCTGTGACCAAGTTAGTTTAACTATTGCAAACCCTGACCTCCGGGTGGAGGCACCCGCCATTGGATCCAGGCCCCTCAACCTGTTAGTGGCAAATCAGGCAGGGGGTAGTAGCCCCTTGGGATAGCGCCATCTAGGGGTTACAGACAAAATTACCAGGTATATATATATATTTATTTTAATTTTGCCAGCCATTCTGTGCCAAGTGCTATGCAGTTTTACAGCTGATTAGCACTTTAGCATGCAAAACTGTTAGTTGTTGTAGCTTATTTAATACCCTGCACTTTTGTACATGAAAAAATTGGGTGGATAATCGAGGGTGGCAGATAATCAAGGGTGGTGGATAACAAGGGGCAATGGATGAGCAAACATTTTACATAAATAAAATTTTACTGATAATAGGGGGTAGCGAATAATGGGGGGGGGCAAATTATCAAAGGAGCACTGTACATTAAGGTGCAAAAGCAACAAAATAAAATATAAAACAATACAATAATTGTATCTGACAGGAGAAATTCAGCCTACAATATCTAGACAGTCAGGGGAGTAACCAGGATTTCAAAAACTGAACATCCAAGCATAAGTGCATACTGTTTAGGGGCCAAGGGCACATTGGTAGCCAATGGCCACCTGAGTTAGAGCATATTTGGTCAAAATGATTGAATCCAAACAAAAGATAGGCTCTTCAAGCTACAGCCTGGCTACCACCGACTGTCCAGTCCTGACTTAAATCTTTCCCTTCCTTTGTAACATCCACCACTAAAGGACATTGAGTGCTTTATCTCTTCTCACCTAGTTTAGTCATACACAATGTCTACTTCATCCTTTCCTGGAGGGAGGGAGGAGCCTATTCCATACACATCACCAACATTGTGTCCAGCCAAGCATGTGGGTGTACACATCAGTTATTTTATATTCCACAACTAGATGAGTACTGATTAATTACCTTTTCTCACTTTGACTGTTTTGTCATACAATTTTTCTCTATCTACAGTGCTCAATATCTGCGGAAACTGCCACTGCCATTATCCTCATCCGTTGCTTGACACCCATAAAATACTGACACTTTCGATATCAATAAAATACCAATTTTGCCCATATCTGGTCCTCAGCATCCACTAGATATGGTCGCTATACATACCTGCTCTGCTTAACATTTGGCAGATACTGATACTATCTGTGGTTGTACTGCTCCCTGACTACCATACACTGCCATTATCCATATTCAGCTCACTCCATATTTGCCAGATGCCAACACTATCCATACCCAGTCTGCTCCATATCTGACAGATACTGTGACTATCCATAGTCACGTTGCTTGATATCCACCAGATACTGTTTCGCTCCATATCCATTTCACTTGATATGTGCCAAATTCTGACACTGTCCATGTCCACTCCACTGACAGTTTACTTGATACTGACATTAGTGCTGTCCATGCCACTTAGCTTCACCACATAAAGTAACTATCTGTACTGAGATTCATATGTGCTACAGTCAGTTTCTGCCAGATCCTGCTAATGGCCATATCCATTCAACTTTATTTCCACCAGAAACCACTACTAACAATCCTCTATATTTTATGCTGCGGATACTGTCACTATCTGTGTAACCCTGGTGTCATTATACCAAGGGTTACTACACTTGCCTGCATCCCTGACTGCAGGTTGAGGGCCTGAATTTAGAATCAGTGAGTACTGTGGATTTCCTACCAACAGCAGAACTAAGATGATGGTGCCTCCACCCAGAATAATGCTTATGTGGGTAAATTCCCAAACTAATACATCCCTCTGGGAAGCTATACCTACCCACAACCCCAGCTTATGACCCAACACACAGACTAAAAATAAGCAATGTACTGTTCCTGCAGTACCACATTTAATGGCTAGTGCTAATAATATGCTCACCAGCTTTACACTTACCAACAGGGCCTGGACTTCTGGGATACGCCATGTCCCCTGCAAAGAACAGTTTCAACAATAACACAGCACTTATCACTGTACCCTTAAGCGAATCAGTAACTGGACTCTGGTAATAATATGCTCACAGCCCAAGTTAACATCAAACAGTAAATCTGGTTAATTAAGGGACTTTAACAAGGAGGGCATGAATTCAGCAGAACTATTCTATTACTGTAGACAAACAGACAGGATTTACCATTTCCCCATTTAGTCTCTGTATTAATCAGTTTAAGCAGCTGCTGGGTACCCAGATTGAAATGGAAGCAGACCTGAGCGTTGTCGTGTGTTGGCCAGCATTGCAGCTGGCTGGGGCCTTTGATGGAGGGAAGACTGTTATTAAATAGATAAAATACTTGCTGACAGTAGGATATTTGTAATCCCAGGCCAGATGGCCTGTAACCACAGTGGAAAAACCAAATGAGAAATTGTAAGCCAAATCAGATGACACCATACAGTTATGTGGTAGTTGTAGGGGCTACCTTGTTTGTACTCACTGCACCCAGACAGATTGAAGAGACAGCTGGTGACACCATGGACCTTCTGGCCTTCCAGTATTCTGGTAGGTATCGGGACTGACACAACTCATCTCCACTTCACAGCCTTTACCTGTAGTTGGCCGCAACCTGCAACTTGCTTCTCCGCAGGGGCTGACTCTCCAAGGCTGGTCTCTCACCGGGCAGGTGCGGGATCTGGTGCAGGAACAGTCTTTTGGGCCGCAGCTGGCACAGGCCCAATACATGAAGTTCAGTTCTGGATACAGTTCGTAAAACTCACTTAACTTGCAGCTTGCAGACTGATTCAACATTGGTAGGAAACAAACAGTAACAACTGTTAACAGGTCTCCCCTTTTTCTGGATGTGGCAGGAGACAAACACAACATCCTCAGGCTCCAAACAGCAATGGGGTCCGTTAAACGTGAAGTCCTCACAACAGTCCCTTAAGTTAGCCACTTCTGGTAAAAAAAACGTATCTGGCAAAGCATCCTCTTTCTCTCAGCCTGGCAGCTGAACACACAATTTCTTTCCTGCTTTCAGGCAGTCCAGAGTTTGGCAGAGAGGCAAGAGCAGGCCTTCCCCCTGCAGATCTGCAGATGAAACACACAGTCTCCTTCTCTCTCAGTGGCTCGAGCAGGACTGACCCCTTCAAACAGTCCCTCCAAACAGAAGAGCAAAAGAGCCCTGTAATCCGGTTGGCTGCCTAAATTGCCAATCACAGTCCCAGTCTCTCAACTGGATAGATTTTAGGCACCCAAACATTGTCCCTGATTTTCCCCCAAAAGCCTTTGGCACAGTCCCAAGAGTCTCTGCATTAAATCCAGGCTCCTGATTGACTGGCTGTAAACATAGCTGCTGAAATACCATTTTAAGCAGTACACACAGTTCTCAAGAAATAAAGTTCTGGTGCAGCCAGTAAAGATACTTTTTAGTTACAGCAACCCAATTGTGGGACAGCCCCAACTGTGCCCTTTCTAATGAGCCCACTCTTAAATATTTATGCCCAGTACTTTTGCTGTTGCTGCTGCTGAAATACTGTCCCCAAGTGACAGGCAGCACCCTCATTAATATTCATGAGGGTCATTAATATGTATGAGCCCTTGCTATGCCCGATTTCAAACTTTATTTTAAACTTCCAGAGGCCTCTCACTGGCCTTGTTAGAGTCGCCAGTCCCCATTCAGTACAGCAGAGGAACCAGGACACTGAAATACTCCCAATTGACATAAAAATGGCAGTCAGGAGATCAAAGGTGAGTAGCACATGCTATCGGCTGCTTGCACTGCAGTGCAAAAGATGACAGCTGCAATCATGGTTTAATGTTTTAAGCCCAAAAGGGCTGAAATTCGGCACAAGGCTGCTCGGAGGATTTGTGGGCACCAGAGGACTTGATGGAAACTGGCGGACACAGAAGGCAACCGTGGAAATAATCAGGAGACAGCAGGGCACAAAGGTAAGCCCCAAAGGGTGGTTACATCTCTCCCCTGCCTGAAAACCTTGGCATCCGCGCCAAGCTCATAATAAACTGATAACCATAATAATACCACTCTACTAAATACAAGATTCACTATTTTCAATGTTAGGTCTAACATATAACACATGTATTTACACAATATAGCATGCTATTACTTTAAATGGCATTCTTTTTATACGTTTTGTGTAGTTTAGTTACTGGTAAGCTGTCATGACAGTTTACATGTAAACACCACACCTTCTGCATTTGGTTAACCATAAGAAATGACATTTGAACTTTGGCTTTAACCCTTAGACATTGCTTTTTGTTATACCATAACCATAACTTTGTATCTATGACCCTCTCTATACTGGGGGAGGGGTTGATTCTGATTTGGTAGGCAGCAGTGGACACTATTTTGGGCAGAGAGTTGGCTGTGATGTACACTCCCTCGTGGACAACATTCATGGGCAAGTTGACCAGTATTCAGGTGTGTCATAAGTAAGCTGAACCAGGTTTGACAGCTTTTCTGAATGTCTAGGCATAGAGGCGTTGGCAGCTTGGCTTTCAGCATTAGCATTCAGCATGATCAGTCGCTGATCATTGTCCACAATACACAGCTTCCAAAAACGAGGCACCACTGCACTTTCCTGAGCATCAGAACTTGAAATATGCTCAGCATCTGACAAATTATTACTGTTTTCTGACTCTTCAGACTCATCCTGGTTGGAAAGAGGTGTTTCCATGAAAGGGATATCATCCACAACACAACTGACAGGTTCAGGAACAGCAACACTCTCTTCAGAATGAAACAGTCCACTTAGCCCACTTGGTTCAGCATCACTTTTAGGTTCACTAGTATGTTCACTACTAGTTTCCTTGGGTTCAGACACATTAAGTTCGGATAACGCCACCATGCAAAGGGAGTCTGCAATCTCAGAGGTCACACTCTGGACGTCACTCTCTGGAGGTTCAGGAACAATGGATGGGTCAGGATTCTCTGGAGCCACAGGGTAGTTAGAAACCTTACTGGAAGTATGAGGGAAGGCCCCCTGAAACAACTGAGCTAGTTCAAAAGAGGGATAATAAGCAACACCACACTCACTTTCGCTGTCTTCAGAGTTAGAGTCATTGTCAGCAGTAACACTTTGAGCTGGAGCTCTGGCTGAGAAGCAGCAGAATGCAGATTTAGTGGCTTGTTGTGAGCAGCAGATCTGGTGACAGGACCTGTTGAAGCTGCAGTTTTGGGCACTGTATCCAAAACTATTTGCCCAATTTGCAGAAGGTGGTTTCTATGGATGGTCTTTACAGCATGAGGATCCCCTTCTGGATGCACTTTGAATACTGGTAAATCATTTAATTATTGACAACAATATATGGTAGGTGGCTCCATCGATCAGCTGTTTTGTGTTTTCCCTGAAAACCCAGATTGCGCATGAACACACAGTCTCCTGCTTTAAGTTCTTGGGCCTTAACATGTTTGTCATAACGAGTTTTGTTGGCCAGGTTTTTCTTTGCTGTCATGGTGCTTGCAAGCTGGTATACATGATTCAGTTGAGCTTTTAACTTTTAGACAACTGTGCATGAGGTGACAGGGTGAAAAACCTGTTGCATTGTTCTTAGTACAATTATAAGCATGTACAAGGGCACTGATTTGCTGGCTCCACCTTGGCTTATCTTTAAGATGCAGAGTGACGAGCATATCAAGCAATGTTCGATTAAACCTCTCGGGTTGTGGATCTCCTTGCAGATGGTAGAGGGTAGTCCTGGACTTTCTTCCACCCCAGATGGACAACAACTCCTTAATGAGTCGACTCTCAAAGTCTCGACCTTGATCCAAATGGATTCTCTGAGGAGCACCATAGTGGACAAAGAACTTTTCCACAAGGACTTTTGCAACAGTGGCAGCCTTTTGGTCTGTTGTTGGATAAGCCTGAGCATACCATGTGAAGTGCTCTGTTACTACCAACACGTTGGCGATGTTTTTTGAATCTGGCTCCAAACAGTTACGTTAGCCAGAGAAGCTGCCCTTTGAGATTGAGCCTTTCGCTGAAGACACCTACTGCAAGTTTTAACATACTGATCAATGTCTAGACCCATCTTCAGCCAGTAGAAATGTGCATGGGCTAAATCCAGTGTTCTTTCGCTACCTAGGTGTCCCGTGTTGTCATGCAGAGCCTTTAACAGAACATATTTGAAATTTGACGGCAACACTAGCTGCTTTCTCACAACTTCTCCTTGACTGTCAGTCAACTCTCTGTACAGCAGTTTTTCTCTTATCTTAAGCTTAGGCCCGTCTCATAACAGTAAAGCAGTGTTGGGGTCAATGGACCGCATTTTAGAAATATCTTTCCCCTTTCTTAGTGCAGTTAGGACTTGTCTGATCATTGGGCCATGAGACTGCTCTTTCTGAATGTCAGCTGGAGTCACCTGGGGTAAGGCACTTCAATCTAGAGCTGCAAAGTTGCAATAAGCTACTGGCAGGCAAGTGTCAGGGGGTCCCAAGCAATCTGCCAAGCAATTCACAGTTTCAGAAGTTGGAATTTCATCTCCATCAAACTTTCATTTTTTTCATTTTTTGTTCCAGCTCTCCCTTAAGCTCGGACCCTCCTGCCCGCTGCTTCCATGCCCAGGCTTGCCCCCTGAATAGGGCTGCCAGGGGGGGCTCCCCCCAATGGACACTGTGGGCAAAGCCCCAGCTAACCCCCCAGGTAGGGGCCACAGGAGCAGGACCCCCCCCCAATAGATGTCAGAGGCAGAGGACGGCGGAGCGGAGTGGGTCATCATGCTGGGGGGGGGCAGCTTTTTTCCAAGTGTTTGATCCTTGGGGGAGTGGATGTGCAATGACATCCAGCATCTTCCCGGCCCCCGGAATATACTGGCACCAGTTGCGGTGGTACCCTCAGCCTCCACTAGGGTATCTCTATCAAACTTGTGGCATAAGGCTTTCACTGACTATTCAAGAATGTGCACCCACTGTTGACTTGAGGCAGGTCTGAGTGAAAGGGCATCGGCATCAGTATTGTTTAGGCCGGGTTGGTATTTCACTGTGTAATCATATGTTGATAAAGCTGAGAGCCACCAGTGCCAAGTGGCATCTAATTTTGGAGAAGTTTGGATGTAGGTCAACAGACTGTTGTCTGTCTTGACCAGGATCTTTGCACCATACAAGTATTCATGAAACTGTTCCACAATTGCCCACTTGAGAGCGAGAAATTCTAATTTAGGTACTGGGTAATTTCTCTCTGAAGATGTCAGGCTTCTGCTTGCAAAAGCTACTGAGCGCAACCTCTCTGTATACTCTTGGTAAAGCACAGCCCCTAGACCACTCAGGCTGGCATCTGTGTGCAGCACATAAGGTTTAGATGGGTCAGTATAGGCAAGCACGGGTGCATGAGTGAGCTGATAAATGATTTAATGGAAAGCAACATCGCAATCTGGAGTCCAACTCCGGTCAAAGAGTTTGTGAGGTCGGAAATAGGTTTTTACAGTCTCTTTGTCAGTGCTCTCTCTGAACTTTTTCTGGGTAGGTGGGTACCCTTGGGTCAAATTTAACGAAGGCCACACTACTTAGTGTAGTCTTTAACAAATGGCAGTAGTAGCCGTAGAAACCAAGAAATCTTTGAAGTTTCTTCAAATTGTTTGGCTTTGGCCAGCTGGTTAACGCCGCCACCTTGCTGGGGTCAGTCTAGATACCCTCAAGAGACACAATATGGCCTACATACTTACAGAGCTTTGAAAAAACTGACATTTGTCTATTGACAGCTTCAGGCCAAATTCCTCCAGTCTATACAGTACTTTAAACAGGCGTGTCTCATGCTCCTCAAGAGTTTTTCCAGAGACAATGACATCATCGAGATAAACCAGATGCTCAGGAGGTCATATCTCCACAGCACGCCCCTTAATCTCTGGAACATTGCAAGTGCACCTGAAATTCCTTGTGGCATGGGGAGAAATTCAGTGAAACCCAAAGGACAAATAAATGCGGTTTTCTCCTGTCTTCTGGAGCCATTAGGCTCTGACAATATCCGCTGCAAATGTCAAGAACTGAAAACCACTTGCTCCGCTTAGACAGTCTAGCATATCTTGTATGCGTGGCATGGTACATTGATCAGGCATTGTTCTCTTATTAAGGATTCTGTAGTCCACACACATGCAGATGGAGCCATTCTTCTTTCTCACTATGATGACTGGGGAGCCGTAAGGACTGCATGACTCATGTATTATGCCTACTGCTAACATCTCTTGCAGATGGCGCATTACGTCGTCAGTATCAGCAGAAGCTAGGTGTCTAGATCTCTCCCTGAAGGCTCTTTCGTTGTGTAGTCATATATGGTGTTCAGCACCGGTAACAAAGCCAACATCCCATTCCTTGAGGGAGAATACCTTGGTTCGCCAAGCCAACTTCTGGCTCATTCAGTCCTTCCAGCTATCCAGGTGGGAAACTCCCTGAAATCGAACATGTCAGGTGACACATCACATTCTCCTCCATTCTGGCACTTACGAGAACAAGACAGCTGTATCAGCACAACAGACCTTTGCCAAAGTGCAACTTCGTTTTACCTTGACGTCTCAGTCTGTAACATTGTGAGTTTGGAACACCACCCTGAGGGTATAAGCATGAGCTCAGACAGGAAGAACACTGGGTTTAACAACTAGGAGTCCTTAAGGCAATTTTCCTTTTTCTGGGGCATCCAGCATCACGTCCCTTCCACAATCGTACTTCCCCACTAACACTACACTGGGTGTTTGGAGGGAGAACAATCGCTGAAGAGTCCTTCTTTCACACACATCCTACCAGTTCATCTTTGTCACCCTCGTTAGGGTGCATTTGCTTTTCATAGGCCTTTTTGATCAGAGCATGGATCTGCAGGGCTTTCCCAGTCTTTTTTTGCTGTCTCTCTTGGCATAGCTGGGCAAGGCAGCCGAACATATGTGCATCAGTGCCAGTTAGAACCGGGATACCATCATACAATCCAGAGGAGGACAGACCCAAGGCTAATGTCTCTACAGGGTCTCACACCTGCCACAGTGGAAGAAAAAGACAACCGACTTTAAGGTAGCCGAGATAAGGGTATGACTTTTCACTCAGTCCCCATACATGACGACCATCGAGCGGTTGTAGTGGGTAGTTTGATAAATGCTGGTCATACAAGTCTTTGAAAATTATTGTGACTTGAGACCCACTGTCTAGTACTGCTTTAACAGGAATTCCTTCACTCTGCATGATAGTTTCCATGGATAGGCCTACCAACTCTGACCAGTGCTGTGGAGTATTTGCAGGAATTGCAGGAGCTGGAAGAAATGACTTTGCCACAAATGAGTTGGATTTGGTTTTGTCTGAAACTCCACTACACTCATGGGCTGTATCCCTCTGAAGCCTCTTCACCCTTGAAGCTTCTCCCGTAGTTTGTCAGCTACTTTCCACACATCCTCTGGGGATCAGCACTGTCTCTTCATACGGCCGTCCATCCCACAATGGTACTATAGCAGAACATTCCTTCTCTAGCCCGCTTTTGCTGTGGCACTACATCAGAATTGGGCCTCCATTCATGGCTAGGGGTTGTGAAGGATACGTATTTGAAGCTTGAGCAGGGGCACTGACAGCAGTGGGTCCTTGTTCAGTTTCCCTTCCTCCTTGCTAAGACTGGGATTGCATACTGTGCTCCATCGTTTCTTTTACCAGGGCAGACAATTAATTTATTTGAGTCTCTAAGCCTCCATCCACAGAGGGCACCTGGGCATGTGCTCCCATGCCCATGACAGACAAACTCTGATGGGTATCTGAACCTTTATGGGAATCAGTTTTAGTAGTCACACCCATTTTCAGTTCTCGTAACTCTTTAAGAATCTCTGTCAACTGCTGAGAGTCATTTATAGTCTCTTTGTGCTCTGGAGGCCTCACTTCACACCTTTGAGCTTCAACTGATGGAACACTATCAGGGGCAGGCCCCCTCCCAGATGTAGGAGTAACAGTTGCCACACTAACCCAAGGATCCGGTAATTCCTCCTCCTTTTCTGCTTCTCAAACTTCCTGCATCAAGGGAATGTAACAGGTGGGATTAGCTTTACGGTCTTTTAGTCTCAACTTGAGCAATAGGAAACGGGAATACTTGGCAGACCTCAGTAGCTGGTCCAACATGACTCGATTCAGTTCACTTGAGGCCACACCTCCTCTCCTAAAACACTCTTTGCAGTGCTTTCTCTAATCAGGTCAAACAAAGCAGACAATGTCTCCCCTCTCTGTTGCCTAGCAGCTTTGAACCCCCTCATAAGGTCTTCACCATCCTCCGGAGTACCAAAAACAGTTTCTAATGCAATCAAGTACTCTTGCATAAGAGCATTGGGGTTAGTGAACCTCAACACTCGGATGGTATCCAATGTGGGCACTATGAGGTTTTCCATAATTCTCTTTCTTTTCTTAGCCTCTGTGCACTGCCACTCTTGCACTAAGGGGACAGCATAGTCTGCCCATGTCTCCCACTCATCTTCCAAGGATGAAGTAGGCATTAAACCTGAAAACATTTTTAACCTTCTATAAGAATCAGAAGAAGGAGGGGCATAATGGGGTCTAATCTCTTTCTAACAGGGAGGAACCCCTCCACCAGATCCCAGTATAGCATCTGAAGCACTTCGACCCCCTTCCCTTCAGATAGTAACAATTTGGCAAATTTCTCGTCAAAGCTCTCAACTACGGGTGAGGGCTCTGGCTCTGGAGAAGTTTCACTGTCCTTAGTTACCACTTTCCATGCCACTGGGGACTCAACAGAAACAAATGTGGGTACCTTTGTACTATCCATTGGGTTGCTACACTCACCAAAGGCCATTAATGTCTGTGCAATCAAATCAGTCTATCACCCTTTACAACAGCTTCACCAAGACATTCAATTTTGAGAGGGCCTCTCGATAGTATCTTTATCAGTGCCCAGGGTATATCTAGTAGTATCAGGACATTCTGGGGTCAACCTCTCCCATACACCAACTAAGCAAATGCTGCACAGCCATTTTTTCAGTGGAATTCTCAGAACTAAAACTGGACGCTTTCTCCATCTTAATGCCAGTGTTTATATAAAATGCAGTTGCAATTTTGTGTTTTGGCCACTAGGGGCAGTAATCCTAGTGGTGCCTCCAAAGATGTAACCCTGGTGCCGTTACACCAAGGGCTACTACCCTTTCCTGTGTCCCTGAGTGCAGGTTGAGGGGTCTGGGTTCGGAATCAATGGGTACTGTGGGTTTCCTACCAACAGTAGAACTAAGATTACGGTTCCTCCACCCAGAGTAATGCTTACGTGGGTAAATTACCAAACTAGTACAGCCTTCTGGGAAGCTATATCTACCCACAATCCCAGCTTATGACCCAACACAGACTAAAATAAGCAATGTACTGTTCCTAGAATACCACATTTAATGCTAGTGATAATAATATGCTCACCAGCTTTACACTTACCAACAGGGCCTGGACTTCTGGAATATGCCCTGTGTCCCCTGCAAAAGAACAGTTTCAATAATAACACAGCACTTATCACTGTACCTCTTGAATGACTCAGTAACTGGACACTGAGTAATAATATGCTCACAGCCCAAATTAACATCAAACAGTAAATCTCGTTAATTAAGGGGAAGTTAACAAGGGAGGGGCATGAATTTAGCAGAACTATTGTATTACTGTAGACAAACAGACAGAATTTACCATTTCCCCATTTAGTCTCTGAATTAATCAGTTTAAGCAGCTGCTGGGTACCCAGAAAGAAATGGGAAGCAGGCCTGAAGTGTTGCTGTGGGTTGGTCGGCGTTGTAGCTCATTGGGGCCCTTAAAGGAGGAAAGATTGTTATTAAACAGATAAAATACTTGCCAACAATAGGATATTTATAATCCCAGGCTGGATGGCCTGTAACCACAGTGGAAAAACCAAACAAGAAATTATAAGGCAAATCAGATGACACCATACAGTTGTTTGGTTATTACAGGGGCTACCCTGTTTGTATTCACTGCGCCCAGACAGATTTAAGACACCATGGACCTTCTAGCCTTCCAGGATTTTGGTCGGGAACGGGGCCGACACAACTCACCTCCACTTCACGGCCTTTCCCTGTAGGTGGCCGCAACCTGCAACTTGCTTCTCCACAGGGGCTGACTTCCCAAGGCTAGCCTTTTCCCAGGCAGACAGTTCTGGTGCAGGGAACAGTCTATTCGGTCATAGCTGGCACAGGTCTAGTACATGAAGTTCAGTTCTGGATACAGTTCGGAAAACTCACTTAACTTGCAGCTTGCAGACTGATTCAACGTTGGTAGGAAACAAACAGTAACAAATGGTAACAGGTCTCCCCTTTTTCTGAACACGGCAGGAGACAAACACAGCATCCACAGACTCCAAATGGCAATGGAGTCTGTTAAACGTGAAGTCCTCACAATAATCCCTTAAGTTAGCCACTTCTGGTAAAAAAAATAGCTGGCAAAGCGTCCTCTTTTTCTCAGCCTGGCAGCTGAAAACACAATTTCTTTTCTGCTTTCAGGCAGTCCAGAGTTCGGCAGGGAGGCAAGAGCAGGCCTTTCCCCTGCAGGTCTGCAGATGAGCCACACATGCTCCTTCTCTCTCAGTGGCTCTAGCGGGACTGACCCCCTTCAAACAGTCCCTCCAAACAGAACAGCGAAAGATCCCAGTAATCCAGTTGGCTGCCTAAATTGCCAATTACAGTCCCAGATTCTCAATTGGTTAGATTTTGAGCACATAAAAAACTTTGTCCCTGATTTTCCCCCAAAAGTCTTTGGCACAGTCCCAAGAGTATCCGCATTAAATCCAGGCTCCTGATTGGCTGGCTGGCTGCTGGCTGGCTGGCTGTAAACATGGTTGCTGAAATACTGTTTTTAAGCAGTATGCACAGTTCTTCATGAAATAAAGTTCTGATGCAGCCAGCAAAGATACTTTTTAATTACCACATCCCCTTTGTGGGATAGCCCCAACAGTGCCCTTTCTAATGAGCCTACTCTTTTTTTTTGTATAATTTATTTATTGGTTTTGCAAGAACAACTTACAAAGATTTACATAGGAGGATATCAGTAAATGATACTACAGATCCTGAGCTCTTACAAAGATCTTGTGAATGACACCCCCTCCAGTGGTATGACATAGGAGGGATTCCCATTAAGAAAAATTTTACATCAAGTAATATTACCCAGCGAAGACAGCCAGGAAGGGCAACGGGGAATCTTAATAGGTTATGTAAAAACAACTACCCTTTTACCAAATAGACTGTAAAGTCTGAATGATTCCCCAATTCAGTCCAGTAGTAAAGAACCAAAGCTTATTCCCAGGTCTCCCAGAGCTAATACAATCCCTGTTTGTCAGTCTAATCAGCATCAATCATGTTAACCATCTTTAATACATGTAAAAAGAAACTTATATTTGACAGCAATTTCCCCCCTTCCCTCCCGTAGTGCAGAAGAGCAGCAACATAGGAGCCATGAGGCATCCCCGCCCCTTAAACACATCCAAACTAAACATGGAGAAGTGACTTTACTAGTTGCAGTAACAGTTCCCCGAATTCACCGAATTAGGAGTAGTCCTAAGGCCCCGTGTGAATCTATGAATCAAGTCCACAATTAAGCCATAATGCTCAGCAAATGAAAATCGAGATGCCATTTACAGTCCAAACTGAAAACTTATTACATGCTACATTTTCAGTTCCAAAAATCGAGGCCTCAGATACTTCGCAACCCCCGTATTTAGCATCTACATTACTGGATTACTTTAATTGTTCAGTCCTCCTCAGACCCAGTGTCCAGCTCATTCACCCTGTCTATTTCTTGTTCAATCTTCTGGATCATTTTGTTAGCATCCTTTGGGTCATTAAAAAGGTAGTGCTGCCCATTCCACTGCAAGTGGAGGTTAGCCAGGAGCAGTAACTGGTGCTAGATGTTAAGTTGACGCAATCTCTCCCGGAGCCCATCGAAGGCCTTGCGGCATTGGTGGGTGCTGAACGAAAGATCAGGAAACAACATTATTTCATTGTCACCGTACTTTAAGGCTCCAGGCAATTGCAAGCACCCAATACTGGTCTCCGATTCCTGTACATAGAATCAGGAAGGTCCTCGGGGTCGAGGAGTCTGTCACAGCTCTTCTAGGATTTATTCTATAGGACTTTTCAAGGGACGTAGGAGGATCCGCATCATCAAAACCCAGTATGGTAGGCAGAAGCATTTTGGCAAAGTTCAGGCTGTCCTCCCCTTCGGCTCCCTCTGTCAGCCCAATCACTCGTATATTCTGCTCCCTAGTCTGGTTCTCAACTGTCTCTAACCTTTGACGGAGATGAGAATTCTCTTTAATTAGTTAGTAGTCGTATCCGTCGATTTAAGGATAGAGGATTCAGAGCGTTGAACAATTGCTTCACATTGTTCCATTTTAGTTTCCAGAGCAGACACTCTCGGAGTGAGAGAATCAAATTTTTTATCTAGGTCTTGCACTGTTTTGATGAGTTGGTGAAGCATGGCTAATATGGAAGTCAGTGAGGCCTCCTCCTGTTGTTTATCACTAGTGTTCCCTGCTCTGCCACGTTGGTCAGGCCTTTCCTCTCTGCTCTGCTTTTCTGAAGTGAAAAAGTTGCCGGCTGGTGCCCCAGCCCCTTTAGTTTTGCCCATCTTGGCAACAGATGATGGTCTAAACACTCCGAAATGTTTTTTTTTAGCACTTTCTAGGTAGAACAGATTGGATTTTAATACTTTAAAAGATTTTTCTCTCGGGACCTCGAGTAAAAGGCTGCTTCCTCTTGGCTGCTCAGCAGCACCCCGAGCCCACTCTTAAATACTTATGCCCAGTACTTTTGCTGTCACTGCTGCTGAAATACTGTCCCTCCAGGTGGCAAGCAGCACCCTCATTAATATTCATGAGGTCTCATTAATATGTATGAGCCTTTGCTATGCCCCAATTTCAAACTTTATTTTTAAACTTTCAAAAGGCCTCTCACCAGCCTTGTTGAAGTCACCAGTCCCCATTCAGTACACCAGGGGCACTGGGACCACCAAAACACTCCCCAATTGACCACAAAACTGGAAATCGGGAGATCAAAGGTGCTTATCGCATGCGCGATTGGCAACTTGCACCACAGTGCAAAAGATGACAGCGGCAATTGTGGTTTAATGTTTTAAGCCCAAAAATGGTTGAAATTCAGCACAAGGCTTCTCAGGGGATTTGTGAACACCAGAGGACTTGAGGGAAACAAACAGACACCAGAAGGCAACCATTAGATAATCGGGAGATAATGGGGCAACTAAGATAAGCCCCCAAAGGGGGGTTACATCTGCATTTGCTTTGCACAGTATGTGCCACATACCTTCTATCTGTCTCCCCACCATTCCATGTTACAGACGTGGTCACTGTCAGTGTTTGCTCTGCATAATATCTGCCAGATACCACCTCTGTCCTACATAACCAGCCTGTTTAAAAAGCTCTGCCCAAATACCTATAACTGAGAAACAAATCTCATAATGAGGCCATATATGAGCAAGCGCCCTTCGTCATCAGTTGCCCTCCCTCATTGGGGTAATGGTAGAGCAAAAACAGGTAGCACTTGCTACATGACTGGCAATGTTACTGCAATGTTGCCTGTTGTCACAATACTGTTACCCCAACAATGGGCACAAATCAGAGAAGGTGCTGCTTGCTTGTAAATAGCCTCATCAATGACAGTACAATGCTGATAAGTACACAAAGGGATGGAACTTTTTTCCTTAGATTTTCACTGCAACATGCACTACTGCTTTAAATGTTCACATGTACTGAATGATAATGGGAACTGAATTATACAGCTCTGATTTGAATCTCTGTGTAGATTAGGTCTGCATTATTACAGCTCATCTGTATCTGTATGTATGGTTGTAATGCATAGTATTCTCCTGTAGCTAGATGTTAAGTAGCATATCAGGGGTCACATTCTTTAACATTTGCTTAAATGTATTATTAAACAACACTATACTGGTAGAGCGTTCAACATTAAAAATCTAATGAAGCTATTCATTTCTATTATATTTTCGATAAAATTCTACAGCATTGATAGACTATATTAATCTTCAATTGTTTTTTTAACTACTGCACTGTAATTGGGTGTTAAGAGTATTTAAATTACTGTGATTCTTGGAGAGGGTCCACTCGTAGTGAACCTTCAGATTTTATGAGTTTGCATGAGTTTGTTAATTGATTAATCACTGCTAATTGTTTGCACTATAAATGCTGTTCTGTGAGTGGCATTCACACACTCTTGACAAAGCCCCTTACTGCCTGACACCTTGAGTGGCATGTTTCTGCTACTAGCTAGATGCTTTTTATGTTTGCTGTGCATGCACACACAACAAACGTTAAAAGAGTGGCTTTTGAGGGGTGCAACACTATCAGTTCAATGTAGAGTTGTCTGCAAGGGGCTTGTTTCTGTCACGCCACTCATCAGCCAGGCTGCTCATGACACTGTTCTAGTTTGCTGGGCAGAAACTTTGTGTAGTTCAAAGGAGAAAGCCAACCCAATCATAAGTTGGCTCTTTCCTTTGATCTACATAACTGCCACCCAGCAAGCACAGCTGATGTGTCATGATCAGGCTGCTGAGGCTAAATTACACCCTGCAAAAAAGAAAACCGTGTACTGATGTATGTTGCTGCTGCAGCCATTACTGTTCCCCCACCAGACCCTCCACTCAGCACCCCCCACCTCACACCCACACCCACACAAACATAACACCAACACTGGGGGTGCCCAATCCCCAGTGTCACCCCCAGAAATAAAGAAAACCTAATAGTCTTAATTCTTGTATAAAAAATAGCTTACATTTCCTTCATTTAATGCCAGGTGTTTGCATAATAAAATCAATGAACTAAAACTAACTTAGCTACTGACAATATTGACGTAATTGCTATCACGGAAACATGGGGCGATGACAAAACCTGTTGAAATAACTGCCTTCCTGGGTATTCGTCTTATACACTCAATAGAGTTGCAAAAAGAGGTGGAGGGGTCGCAATTTTTGTTAAAAGCACTCTACAAACTTCAGACATCTCACATAAAATAAAATCGTCTAACCAGTCTACTGAGTCAATGTGGATTAAACTAGTCCTGAATAAATCTCGTTATATCACTGGGAATTGTCATCATCCACCAAATTCAGCCTCTGATACTTTAGATGATATCATCCTAGAAACTGAAACTGTACGAGTTTAGTGGAAATCATACTTATGGGAGATTTTAACCTTGGAGACATTTTATGGAAACATCAAACAGCTAGCACAGGACTAGGTAAAAAAACTTATTAGTACATATCAACAGTGTAATTTGATCCAAAGCATTCATCAACCTACTAGAGAAGACAGAATTTTGGATTTAGGCATACACAATGAGAATGTGGCCATTAAAAATGTAGCGATTGGATCACCTCTTGGTAATAGTGACCATAACACCATACAGTTCAAAATAGATAACTTTTTTTCTTACACTAGTTGTAACACTAAGATTTATATATACGGCAGAGCAGACATCTCCAGTATGAAGTTAAAACTTAACAAAATAAAATGGGATCATATTTTTTCATCCCTACCTGTCACGGAGAGTTGGGATATACTCTATGGTACTTTATCTAATCTTAGAGATACTTATATTCCAGCTAAAATAAAATACAGTAACAATAAACACCATCCAAAATGGATGAGTAACTGTTTACGTAAACTCATTAAGCAAAAAGATTTAAAATATTCTACCTATCTCAAATCACGTACCCAAAACAACTGGGCATTCTATTTAAAAAATTCAGAAAAAATGCAAACAACAAATTAGAAAAGCCAAAGTTAAATGGGAATACAAACTTGTTTCTGATGCTAAGAAAACTAACAGTAAGTAATTTTATTCCTATATTAACTCTCTTAAAAAACCCAGTTGTCAGGTTGGTCCATTGCTTCATAATGATAGTATACTACATGATCCTATTGATCCCCAGATTATGTAACTCCATTTCTGTCAGGTCCGCTCCTCCTCCTCCTCCTCTCATGCTTGCCTCCAAACCTCCCTGTGGAATCACTTGAAGCCCTCCTCAGCGTGTGGGTGCTTCAAACCTCCATAATTTCACCTAGCACCCCTGCACTGAGCCCCACTTTCTTAGGTGCTGCCTGCCTGCTTGGGTGTGACCCTGAATGTTTGGTTTACAATCCTAAGTGTAAGATGTGGCACTGACTGTGGCTCCACTGTTTGGGGTCCTAAACTGTATATAATTGTATATAATGCGCTGCTGCTGTCAGCCTTGGTGACTTACTGTATGCATATGTTCTGTCCATTTTAACTGTGTGTACCTACTGAATATGTTATGCTTTCCATGACTTTGTGTAATTCCCTAATTGTATCATGTTGTCCTATGTACTTGAGCTCGTATTTCTTTGTACTCTCCTGGGTCGTACCTGAAAATAGGCAAATGTCTTGTCTAATGTACCTACCTGGTTAACAAAAGCTAAATAAATAAATATGGCAAATGTCTTTAATTCCAAGTTTTGCAAAGCTTTTCACACATCACAGAATTTAAGTAACCCACATGTATCTGTGGATAATCATATTACCATCTCTGAGAACTGTATTTTTGATAAATTATCTACCCTTAAGGGAAAACTAGTACAGGCCCAGATAATATAGCCGGTCATTTATTATACTTATTAGCAGAATGTCTGTCACTTCCGCTTAAGTTATTTTTTGAAAAATGTCTATCTCATAACTTCATTCCTGATATATGGAAAACTGCTTATGTAATTCCAATTCACAAAAAGGGTCCCTGCTATAACTGAAAATTATAGGCCGATCAGTCTAACATCCTCTATTTGCAAACTATTTGTTGTTAAGGACTTAATGCCACCTATTCTGGACATTATGGAATTATGGATACTGCTCAACATGGGTTTAAGAAGGGTCATGGCTGTTTAACTAATCTAATGTGCTTCAACGAAGAGGTTAGTCACCAGTTGGACTGTAAGATACCATACAATGTGATTTTTATTGGCTTTAGTAAGGCATCCAACACCATGCCACACTGGGCCTTAATATCTAAATTAGAAAAAACTAATATTAATAAAAATATAATAAACTGGATTGCTAACCGGTTATGCAATGGGACACAACAGGTTATGATTACTGGTCAACTATCTGACATCAGAAAAGTTAATAGTGGGATGCCTCAGGGCTCCTATCCTAGGCCCATGATTGTTTCAGGCATTCATAACTGATTTAGCAAATAACTGTCTTTCATCAGCAATCAAATATGCTGATGACGTCAAGATAGGTGGACCCTGTGCTTACCCAGATCAAATTGACTTAATTCAAAAAGACCTCGACAAAATAACACAATGAGTAACTCAGTGGGGTATGAAACTTAATCCTGTTAAGTGCAAGGTTATGCATATGGTGCCCATTAACCCGTGTGCTCCCTATATATTAAATGACCATACTTTAAATATTTCTCCCAATGAAAAAGATCTGGAGATCAATATCTCAGAAAATTTTCTTCCATCTAACCAGATAAATTAAGTCATACAAAAAACTAATAAAGTTATCTGGTCTATTAGATGGAATATAAAATCTAGAAATAGTAGCGTGATGATGCTACTATACAGAGCGTATGTTCGGCCTCATTTAGAGTACGCATCACAATTATGGTGCCCTTACAAAAAACATGAAATCAACTTAGTAGAAAGGGTACAAAGGAAATATACCAAATACATTAAAGGTCTGTATAGTGAATCATATGAAACAAGAATTGATACTCTGAACCTTATGACATTATCCACTCAACGTCTTAGGGGTGACCTTTTTATATATGATATTATTCATGACCCATATCTGTTCTCTGAATTAGGTCTAGATTTTAAAAAGAACAATTATAACACTAGGGGTCACCCATTAAAGCTATATAGTGGGAAATTTAATCTAAAACACATAAATATTTCTTTACCCTGCAAACTGTGAACCCTTGGAATAGGCTCCCCCGTGAGGTCATATCTAGTAGAACAAAATCTGAATTCAAGCAACAACTTGATAAGCTTATTCTTTCAGTTTTTAAACTTAATTTTTATTAAATACATAGGAGCAATTTTGGGCCTCCAAGCCTCCTAGCTCCTCATTCTCCTTAGTATGATCCTTAGTAAAACTGCCCCTCATATTTTTTTTGGTTTTGTTTCAATAGACCCTGTAATAAAGAAAACCATCCATCGATGTCTGTTGCTGCCACCACCATTACTGTCCCCCCACCCGACCCTCTCACTCAGCACCCACCACCCCACGCCCCCCCACAAACATAACACCAACACTAGATGTGCCCAATCCAAAGTGTCGCCACCTGAAATAAAGAAAACTGACCCTAGTAGGGTTTTCTTTAGATATACCCTGTAAAAAGAAAATCACCCATCATTGTCTGTTGCTGTCGGCCGCCATTACTGTCCCCCCACCCCAATCCTCCCACTCAGCACCCATCATCCCACCCCCACAAACATAACACCAACACTGGGGGTGCCCAATCCTGCCAGTGTCACTACCTGAAATAAAGAAAAACATCCCTAGTAGTTTTGTTGGGGTTTTTTGCAATATACCCTGTAAAAAAGAAAACCGCCCATCGATGTCTATTGCTGCAGTTAGTCCCCCTACCTGACCCTCCCACTCAGCACCCACCACCCCACATACCCCTAAGCCCTTACTTATAACCAGGGGTCAACCGCCAAAATCCTCTCTGGACCACAGACATGTCTTCAGTCTTCAACACTGGACCATGAACTGAGGAAATCAGGTATGCGGTTAAATGTACTTCAATGGGGTTTTGAACTTGGTGGCATAACTTGGTCATTCTTAAATATTTTTGCCCCATATTTTCAACATGCCTTTTTTGGGACCCCACCTCATGAACAATGGCAGTGAAATTAAATAAATCTGTCCCAAAAGATGATTTCGTGATCGCTGTGTGATATCACCTTTCAGGCAGGAGCTGAAAATTTTCTCTGCCCTTGTTCAAGAGGTGGGGTCATAAGAAGGCTATCTTGAAAATTTGGGGTTAAAAATATGAGAAAACAACAAAGCTATGAACCTACATTGAAATTTACAAATGCAGGCTCGTAACTTTGGTAATTTTCAATATGTTGACCACAAATTTTCAACATAGAAATTTCTTCACAGCACCTCATAAATGTGACAGCTGTCATTTTTCAAATCCTAGCCAGAATGTGTTTTCGTACTCATGGTGTGAAGCCACCTTTTGGGCAGGATTTGAAAATTTTCTTTGCCCTTGTTCATGAGGTGGGCTCACAAGAAAGCTATGTGGGGTCATAAGAAGGCTATGTTGAAAATTTGGGGTAAAAATATAAGAAAACAAAGTTATGAATCTACGCTGCAATTTTTCATTGCACGCTCGTAACTATGGTAATTTCCAATATTTTGACCCTGACTTTTCAATATAGTCATTTTTTTACCACCTCATGAATGTGACAGCTGCCATTTCTCAAATCCTACCCAAAATGTGTTTTAACACTTGTGGCACAAAATGACATTTTAGCCATTGTTTTATAAACGACTCCTGTCATGCTCAGAAGGAGTGGTCATAAAATGATTATGGTGATATCTGGGGTAAAAATGTGAAAAACCAACTAAGGTATGAGGAAACGAATTACTGCAACATTTACTCATAACTTTATTTTTTGTAGATTTTGGCTCCTAATGTTCAACATATCCCTTATGTTACCCCACCTCCTGAACATGGCAGGTGTCATTTTTCAAGTCCCCTCCGAAACTTGTTTCCAGAGTTGCACAACAAAATCACCTTTCAGATAGGATTTTAAAAATGCCACCTATCTTGATCATAACGTCAGGTCATAAAAAGACTGTTGGACATTTGGGGTCAAAATGTGGAAGCCCAAGCCAGCCCGGTGGCACAGAGGGCTGATGTGCTGGATGCCTTACCATGGGCCATTCTGGCAACCCGTGTTCAGGAGCGAGCACGGGCCACTGGAAATCGGCAGGGGGGGGTGCAGAGCTGGATCGACCTCTCCGGGGAGGGATGTGGGTTTCCCTTGACTCTTGGCTGCCTCACAGTGGAGGTTAAGGGGCAGAGCAGGCCAAGAAGGATCCAGGCATTAGGCTAGGAGGGAGGAAGGGGCTGTTACTGGGGCAGCAGGGCACATGCACGCCTCCATGTGCATGCACCTCTTCATCTGGGGCCCCGGGCATAAGGGGAAGAAAAAAGGGAAAATATCTCTCCCAATGGGATGAGGGCTGATCCCACGAAGGCTCCTATTGGTGACTGGGCACCCGCCGCAGAAATAAGATGGGTGGCAGGTAAGTCCAAGGTCACCAGGGGCTGGGAAGGGGGTGGCCAGAATGGGGTCAGGGGAGGAGTGAGGCTCATAAATAGATGATAAAAAAATGTAGGAACCCCCTTAAAAGTAGAATATTGCCTCTCAGTTGTCGTATCCTGGGCAATTACAATCTAACTATGTGTCAAAGCATGACACCATTGAATATTAGATATTGCATCTCATCTGCTCTATTCTTTGGTAAAGATATAGTAAAAATGTGTACAAGCAAGACCCAGTACAATAGCAATAAACAGCAGCAAACATACGGCATTGACAAATGCTTGTTTGTACTTGATCCCATTGGGGGTGATCCTCCAAAGGGCAAGAAGCATGCGCCAAAGGTGCGTATTCCACCCGCATAGCCCTGCACCCATGGAACAATGCACAGTGGCCATATTTACGTCCACTGCATGACCCCTGTCCACGGCCCCCCCTGGCATGCAGGGGCTGTCTGGCGATCATGGGTGGGCATCCAGTGGGATGCTCAGACCTGGTTCGCCACGGGATCCCTTGTGCTGGATGGTGCCATGGCTGCAGAGATGGTCAGCGGGGCTGCAAACACAAACACTGGGAATGTGCCCGGGTGGCCACCCCCAGCCCTCACAATGGTCCAGGTGGGCAGAGGCACATGTCAGAGGGACCCTACGGTATTTGCCACTGCTGGCAGCATACTGTCAGGGGACACACAGCAACTATGACTGCCTCTGGATTCCACAGCCTGCGTCTCCCCTCACCCGGTACTCCACTCTTACGGAGCCTGGACACCCCCAGCACCGACCCTCAAGAAGCTCACTGAAGCGGCTGGGGATTGCGGATAGCCCCATTTGCCCTGTGAAGCATCTACAGGGAAGTGCAGCGCTGTGTAGTGTCTATGTGCGCTGCAGATATGTGACATGTAGCCACTCCATGCCTTGGAGAACAGGGCCCATTGTGCGTGTTTGGGGAGTGAGAACTTTGAGAGTAAAACTTGTTTACCTAATAATTATCTGAGTTGCATGTAGAAGCAAAAGAAAAAATTACTTACCATAGTAATATTGTTTCTTGCAAGGGATCCCTCACTATACTTACTAGTTGCATTCAGCCTGAAGATCTGAGCTGTCCTGGAGCTTAGAATTTTATGCTAATTATAGAATCTTGAAATGAAATTCAAAACTCTGCTATGTGCTCATGCTCACCCTAACATTCTAACAGCAGATTTATTTCTACAGCTAGGGTGAGCAGTGAGCATTAAACTAGCTAAACCTATACAAAAAATAGAAAAACCCCAAACTTTTCACTCTCTGCTGGGCCAAAAACATGACAGGCCAAAAAATTGAAACAAAAGCACCCAAAATTCAGTTGTAGGCAATGCACATAGAATGCTCAAGTGAAGTAAAGACAAAAGAAAACTGATTCTTTTAGCACCTTTCCCAGGGTTCTGGAAGGGGAGGTAGGATGGGTTTGTTAAGCATAGTGAGGGATCCCTTGGAAGAAATGATATTACTACGGTAAATAATTGTTTCTTCAAACCCCCAAAATCCCTCACTATGCTTACTAGTGCAGACTACAAAGCAATACTTTGGTAGGCTGAGTACAGAACCTATTTAGAGAAAAGGTTCTACAAGACTGCACAGCCAAATGTGGCATCCCTCCTAGACTGTATGTTCAGAAAATAATACTTTGTGAAGGTGTGTATTGTTTTCCAGATAGTTGCTTTACAAATTGTAAAACTGTGGACAGGCTGTGCAATCCAGCTTGTCTACAAGTTCGGAGAGCTTTTTCGCAATTAGAGTGTGAGGAGCTCGCTCGCTTCTTCGCTAATAAGGTGGCCGATATCAGGGCGAATCTGCATCCTGTGGCTTCTAAGGGGGATGCGGTTGAACAGCGTGAGTTCACAGTGCCTCAGTTTTCGTGGTGTTCCTTCAGCAGACCTGATTTCATTGATGTCATGAGGATTATCCATGGTATGCGCCCTACGAGCTGTAGTTTGGATCCTGGACCGACTCCCCTAATATTGGGTTGTTGTGACATCATCGGTCCAATCCTTGTGCAAATAGTCTGGTGCTCCCTGGACTCGGGTGAGTTTCCTAGCTCCCTGAAAGAAGCAGTGGTGACATCGCTCTTGAAGAAAGCTACCTTGAACCCAGATTGTTTTGCAAACTACAGATCCATCTCTAACCTACCCTTCATTGGGAAGGTGATTGAGAAAGTAGTGGCGATCCAATTGGAGAACCATTTAACCATCCATGACATATCTGAACCCTTACAATCCGGTTTTCGTAAAGACATAGCACCGAGACTTGTGCTGGTTCGGGTGTGTAATGATCTCTTGAGGGCGAGAGACTAGAAGAGACGTTCTATTCTAGTTCTTCTTGATCTCTCTTCAGCTTTTGACACCGTGGATCACGTGGTGCTGTTAGCACGCCTGAGGCAGATCTGTGGAATATCGGGAACCGTCTTCGGATGGTTCACCTCATTCCTCACTGGGAGATCACAAAGAGTTGTGTCGGGGATTTTTTCCTCCGGCCCAATTCCTTTGTTGTGTGGGGTGCCTCAGGGTTCTGTGCTATCTCCCATGTTATTTTCGGTGTATATGCTGCCCCTCGGAGACATTATAAGATGGTATAAGCTGAGGTTTCATTGCTACGCTGATGATGCCCAGCTATACCTGTCTTTCGCCCCTAACCAGGATGGAGCTCTCTCGGTGTTTAACAACTGCCAGAAAGAAATCCAGGATTGGATGGATTCTAGTTGGCTGAAGTTGAACTCAGAAAAGACTGAGGTTTTGGTTGTGGATCCGGGTTGTCGGACAGAGAGGTCGCCTGTTGGTGCACCCTCAGGAATATTTCTTGGGGGTGTATCACTCCCAACCTCTGAACGGGTGCGTAACCTAGGGGTTATCTTAGATGACAGGCTGACACTACAGTCACAAGTGTCAGCAGTCATCAAAACTTCCTTCTACCATCTTAGGAATATCGCTAGAGTGAAACACCTTGTTCCGTCTGACTCGTTACCAACGTTGGTCCACGCCTTTGTGTCCTCACGCTTGGGACTACTGCAACGCCCTGTATTTTGGGCTTTCTGTGGTTGAAATCCGCTGCCTCCAGCTAGTGCAGAATGCAGCAGCACGGGTTTTGACTGGGACAAGCAGGTCTTGCCACATCTCCCCGGTGCTGCGCGATCTGCACTGGCTTCCTGTTAGGTGGCGGATCACCTTTAAAGTCTGTTTATTGACTTTTAAAGCCCTACATGATCAGGGTCCAGCCTATCTGAAAGATCTCCTGGTTTCTTACTGCCCCGGGCCGAGTACTCCGCTCGGCCGACGAGGGGTTGCTAGAGATTCCAAGAGTGAGCCTAAATTCATCTGGTTGTAGAGCTTTCTCTTATGCTGCTCCCACTCTTTGGAATTCTCTACCCCGTCGGTTGCGGTTGTGCACCTCCATGGAGGAGTTCGAGAGGGATTTTAAAAACTCACTTGTATCAGTCTGCCTTTTTAAATCATTGATTGTGATGTACCATTCTGAGACTGAAGTTTTTATCTGTGTTTTATCTGTGTTTTAATTGTGTTTTATAATCTTTGTACAACGCCTTGAAATTGGAAAGGCGCTTTAGAAATAACATTTATTATTAATATTATTATTAAACTTCCAGCAAGGGGAAATCCCTTGCAGCTACCACAGAGGCAGAAGTGTCATGCATTGAATGTGCTCTGACGGCTTTGTGGTGCTAGCTTGCCAGCTTTGATGTAACAGAATGGGATGTAGGAGACTAGCCAGTGAGCAAGTGCTTGCTTGGAAGCTGGGTTACCTTTGCTCACTTCACCATGTGTGACAAACAACAGTGAATGGGAGGACCTGGCTTCTTTACTGCAGTCCAGGTATTAAGCTACTTCGGCTCACCCTTCACAAGGTACTCTACCCCCTTACCCACATTTTAAACCACTCCCTATGTCAAGGTAAATTCCCCTCTAGGTGGAAATCTGCCTCCATCACCCCCATATTTAAAAGTGGGGACCGGTCCATTACAATACCTACCACCCCATCTCCATTCTCCCACCCCTTTCCAAGGCCTTAGAGTGGATTGTATCTGATCAGCTCACTGATCACCTCAACAAATACAACCTACTCTGCAAGCAGCAACACAGTTCCCACAAAGGGCACAGTACTACCACTGCCCTTCTTGAGTTTACCACACACATCCACTCTGCTCTGGACAAGGGTCATATCACTGGTGCTGTCTTCACTGACCTCACGAAAAAGCATTTGACACCGTCAACCACTCCCTCCTACTAACCACCTTGGCCAACTTGGGTTTCTCTCAGGGTGCTTTGGGGTGGTTCTCTGACTACCTCTCGAACTGGTTCCAGCAGGTCAAAATTGGTAACACCTTATCTAATAGACTGCCTGTCCTCTCTGGTGTCCCACAGGGGTCCATTCTTGGTCCTCTACTTTTCAGCCTTATCCTCAACTCCCTCCCCAAGTCTTGCCCCGGCAACCTATTACTATACGCGGATGATGCTGTCCTCTTTTCCTTCAGCTCCAACCCCTTTGAACTCCACCGCTCCCACCAGTCCTCCTGTAGCTGTGCTGAAAGCTGGTTCTCTGCACAGCGCCTTATTCTCAACTATAAAACAAGCATTTGTCAATGCCGAATGTTGTCTTGCTGCCATTGGCAGTGCAGGAGTTAGAGAGATGCAGCATAGGAGTGCCAGTCAAGTACTGAACTGATGCCAACCCACCCCCACCCTGCAGAAAGTGAGAGGCATTAAGGTATCCCTGTGGGTGTTTGGTAGTGCAGTGCAGGAAAACATGCTGGGCAGGATGTGAAAAATGACAGCTGCACAGTTCATAAGGAGGTGTAATTAAATGGCAGCGCTGAAAATGTGGCATACAAATATACGAAAGTTGCGGAGTTGCAAGGGTGCTTGGCAAATATGCAAGGCACGCTTGCAGCACTGGCAGTTTGGGGGCGTTCGGCACCAAATTTTCAACATAGGCATTTTAGCACCTCTGCTCATGTACAGTGTCACTGTCATTTCCTCAAAGTGTTCCAAGAAGTGATTTCGCACAGCGACCACGCTATTCTGCTCCGGAAGTGTGGAAACACATTTTGGGCAGGATATGTGAAGTGACAGCTGTACTGTTCATCAAGAGGTGTGTAAAAATGGCAATGGTGAAAATCCAGAGTGAAAATATCACAATGCATGACTTGCACGAGCATGCGGGTAATCTCAACGCACTGTACACAGTCATTTTATGGAGTATCAGCTCCAAATTTTCAACATAGGCATTCTAGGAGCTCTGCTCATGAACTGTGTCACTGTCATTTTCATAATCTGGCCCAAACACTGATTTCCCACAGCGACTGCGCAATTGTGCGCCGGAAGTGCGGAAGCACATTTCAGGCAGGATGTGAGAAATGACAGCTGTACTGTTCACAAGGAGGTGCAGAAAAATGCCAATGCTGAAAATACGGCGTTAAAATATTGCAAATGCGCGAAGTTACGAGCCTGCGTAGCAACTGTGCAATGCACACTCGTAAAACAGGCATTTCTTGGATTTTTTCCACCAAATTTGGAACATAGGCTTTTGAGAGAGCCACCTCATGAACACTGGCACTGTCATATCGTTAATGGGTCCCGAAAGGTGATTTCGCTTAGTGACTGCGAAATCACCTTCCGAGGCCGATTAACTCCATGACAGTAACAGAATTCATGAGGAGGGGCCCCAAAAATGCCATGTTAAAAATTTGGTGCCAAAATTCCAAGAAATGCCTGAGATATGCAACAAAGTTGAAAAAACCCTATTCATTGCATTATACAGCTTACCGGCATTTCCTCAGTTCGCGATCGGCTTTGAAGAGTGCAGACTTGTTCCAGCCCACTGAAGATCATCGCGCGGAGTCCGGAGAGTAAGTATGGGGTGGGGGGAGTGAGGGAGGCAGGGTGCACAGTGGGTGGGTGCAGGTGGAGGCGGGATCTGAGACTATGAGGGACGGTTTCGTTTTCTAGGTAAAAAAAAAAAACACAAGAAAGCATGGCGGGACAGTTTTGCGATTGCAGGGCATTTGGCACGCTGGGTGGGCTCCCAGCGTGCCACCTAAGTGGGTTTGGGGGTCAGTAGCCCGAGAGTTGGGCACCCTTGTCGGCACACAACACGGGGGAGAATGCCGGGGATTGGGCACCATGTCGGCAAACAAAGTCGGGGGCATGAGCAGAGGGGATTGGGCACCCCTCGGCATTCAACAGTTGTGGGGTGATGCAGGCGGGGGTGGCTCCCCTGTCGGACTGCAATGCAAACAGGCGGGGTGCGAGCCGGGGATTGGGCACCCCTCTGCATTCCACATTTGCTGGGGGATCTGACAGGGGACTGGGCACCCCGATGTCGACAGAGGGAGCAGGCCGCCCGCTCGCCAATCATGGCCATAATTTATTTATTTATTTGCTTTTGGTGACCAGGTAAGCACACTAGACAGCAAGTGCCTATTTTCAGGTGCAACCCGGGAGAATCACAGGATAATTACATAAAAGAGCTACATTGACAACATTACAGTAGAGGAGCGGACATGCTCCAAACGTGATACACAGTATCAGTTACAGAGTAAACATTTTTCCGGTGAACCCGGGAGAATCACAGGGTAACTGCATAGAAGAGATACACAGTCAAGCATTACAATCCGGAGCAGTCATATTCCAGTAGTGAGACAGAGTAACAGTTACAGAATTAACATTACAATTAGGGAGCCGAACAGGCTCCAAATAGTGGGAAGCACATGAGGGCTTTATAAGGCAGGAGAACAAGCAATAGCATATCAGGCAGGGGAGGAGGCAAGGCATATCAAACAACAGATTACTAAACATACAGGCCCAAGGTCTACAGGGAGGTTTGAGACCACCCGAGGTTGAAGACACAAGGTTCATCTACTTAACTAGTAGGGTGCAGCACCGAGGTGGCAAGGGGTAAAGAGCCTAGTTGGGGTACCAGAGCAGACAGGTTGTGGGGCTGTGCGTTAGGTGGCACATAGACAGGTTGCGGCAGGTTTCAGGAAGCTCCAGAGGGAGGATTTAAAAGTGGAGTGGGAGGGGGAGGCGCGATCATGTGGGGAAGGAGTTCCACAGCTTGGGTGTGTAAGAGGAAAATGCCCTATCACCAGTGAGGGTGCGGGTCTTGGGGACCAGACAGGTCTGGGACTACAGGACCTAAGGTGGTAGACAGGTGAGGCATGCTTCAGGGGGAGGGCGAGCGAGGCAGGGGCGGCCATTCGAATTATGTTATCAATGAAGTTGCCCATGGTGTAGATCCAGTGCTTTTCAGGGGGGAGCCATTCCAGTCGAGAGTAGAGCTCACATCGGTGAGTGAGATGGGGGGCCGTGAGCGCAAAGTGGCATATGTTATTGTACGTGGTATCCCACTTGGCAAGGCAAGAGGAGGGAGCAGAGGCAAAGGTGACGAGACCATAGGAGAGGGTGGGCAGTAGTATCCCCCTTGCTATGGCCAACCGGGCGGCAGGGGTGAGGCAGTCCTTAGCCCTATAAGCAAGGCCAAGTTTGCCATTAGTGGCATTGCATATGCTCCTGATGTGCCCAGAGAGGTCAAGTTGCGGGTCGAGGGTGACTCCAAGGTACTTGCAGAGTCAATTGTTGGGAGGGGTCATGAAGATCCTTGGATATTAAGGGCGTCGAGCAGGAGGAAATTTTTACATGAGCAAATAGCATGGCCTGGGTTTTCTTAAGGTTGACTACAAGTTTATGCTTGTCCAGCCATACTCTGATATGAGAAGTCAGAGTTCAGTTGGGCATTGATGTTGGTAACATCATGGGTGCTGGCTAGTAAGACAAGGTCATCGCATACATGGTGAGGAGCCCTTCAGTAGCAACGGTGGGTAGATCATTGACAAGAGGAGAACAGGATCAGCCCATGGACAGATCTCAGGTACCCACTATGGATGGGTGGGGGGGAGAGGGCACGGTTGGAAGCAGGTGAGTTGCTTCCTGCCCAAGGTAGCTGGAGAACCAGCCGATAGAATGGTGGGAGAGGCCAAGGGTCTGGAGTGTGCCGAGGAGGAGGAGATGATCTACACGGTCAAAGGCTTTGGATAGGTCCACAAATATGGCCTCCGTCAGCTTACCCTGATCAGTTGCGGTCCTGATTCTGGTTGTGACTTCAGCGAGCGCCGTTGAGGTGCTGTGGCTTTTACGGAAGCCATGCTGACATGGGGAGAGGACTTTATATTCCTGGATGTAGTGGACAAGCTGCGACACAACCGCTTTTTCCAGCAGTTTGCAGGCAGCTGAGAGTATGGCGATGGGACGATAATTGTTAATGTCCTTTGGGTCCCCATTCTTCAGGACTGGGACCACCCTGGCAATTTTCCATATGTCGGGGATGACCCCTGTTATGAGCGAGGCATTAAAAATGTGGGCGAGTGGTCTGGCAATGTATGGAGCCCCCAGGCTGAGGAGCCTGGGTTCAAGGCCATCCTGACCCACCCCCGCATGGTGGGAAAGACCGGACAGGAGAGCCTGGGTCTCCCTCACAGAGATCTTCTTGAGGTAGAAGGGTGGGCGGGGAGGCTGGGAGTCGCGACCGAGGGCTGGGGCAGATGGCGGTGGAGGGGTGGCGGTCGGCGGCAGGTCCGTGAAGAGACGGTTAAAAGAGGAGGCGATGGTGAGGGGGTATTGCAGTTGGCTTCACCTATAGTCATGTTGGTAACTTGAGGTTTCGTTGAGCCACCGACTAGATTTTTTATGTTCACCCAGAAACATCTGGGGTCTCGTGTAGTGGCAATCAGCGCTGAACTGTAGTATTGGCTTTTAGCAGTACATATAGCCCTCCTGCAGGAGTTTCTAAGCTGACGGTACTCCTGAAGGTCAGTCGGGTGGCGTGACGCCCTATATTTTGTCCAGGCTTTATCCCGTTGCTTCATGAGAGATAGGAGCTCGCTATGAAGCCATTTGGTGACCGAGCCTCTGACTCGCCTCTTGGATAGAGGGCGTGCCTGTTCTGAAGCTGGCAAATGCCACGAGGAAGAGGTCAAGTGCAGCGACAGGGTCATGTGTAGCCGTGACGTGGTTCCAGGACACCCCTGCAGGTCCTTGAGGTAGTTGGGGTTGAGAATTTCGAGTAGTCCTCATAATAACCACTCTGCTGAGGACCTTGGGCGGGTTTGAGCCCCATATGCAGTAAACCAGAGAGTGGTCAGAGATGGAGTCTGGAAGGAGTCCAGATTTAACAATTTTGTCCAACCGGTTGCACAGAATCCAGTGAATGAGTGACCCCTTTTCCCCATGATTGGAGAGCCTGGTGGGTTCCACGATGACCTGACTGAGGGAAAGGCCTGAGAGTAAAGGTTCACACAACTTGGCGTTGGGTCCCAGCCAGTTGAGGTTAAGGTCACCAAGTAGCAGAAGCTCGCAGGAGCCCACCTTCTCCTGGAGCAGCTCCAGGAGTGACAAGAGACCCTGCAGACCCTCCTTGGGAGGGTTATATGCACACACTATGTGCACCTTCTTGGTGTTACCAAGGAGGAGGAGTAAGTGGAGAAACTCACAGTGCAAGGGCCCCTGGGTTAGGTGTGGCACAATGGAAATGTTGAGGTGCACCTTGTAGTATATAAGAACTCCCCCACCCCTTTTGTTGCCAGCCCTATCAAGTCTGGCCAAGCCATAGCCCGGGAGGGAGCAAGCTGAGTCAGGGGTGCGGGGTTTAAGCCACGTTTCAGTGATGCACAGGATGTCAGGTTTGTAGTAGACTGCCCAAGCAATTAGTTCCGCAAGATTCAGGAGGAGGCTGCGGATGTTCATGTGGGCTATTTTTAACCCCTTAGCCACCTCCCAGGAGGGGGAGGGCAGTAGGGGGCTGGGTGCACTGTGGGAGCTGGGCAGTGGGCTAGAGGGCCAGCCAGAGAGGGGGGGCCATGCTTCCGAGGGTATGCTGCCCTAACGCAGCACACTTCTCCGTGGGAAAGTAAGCAGTGACAGGATGGGTGTAGAAGGAGGGATTCGGATGGGGGAGAACGAGGGCGAGACAAAGTGTGAGGTCTAGACTGTGTAGCGAGAGACCACTGGTAGAGAGTAATAATAGTAGAAGTCAGAGGGAAAGGGGAAACACCTACGTGAACTTCAGGAAGGAGGAGCAGCAAACCCCTACATGACAGCTGGAGAGTGCAGCTATGAAAACAACTGGTGGTGTGGAGAGGCTGCTACAGGAGATAGTGAAACCCCCTAGTGCTAGAATGGAATAGCCTGCTAATGAAGAAGTGGGCTGATAGGTTAATTCCAGTCCTGCATCATCACCAGCTGCCAATAAAGGAGAGCCGACCAAGGGGAGGTGGGGTGGTGGGGGAAGCATGCGGTTAGACCAACGAAAAATAGCAGTGGCAGCTCAAGAGGTGCAGGTATGAGGATTTGTACTTTGGCTAGTTAAGGGACCGTTTTAAAGTCCTAAGGGGTCCGTAGAAAGTCTTGTGTTTACTGCAAGCCAGCAAAAAGGAAATTACAGACAAGGTTCATTTGTCCTTTGTTCAAAAATGGCGCCAAACAGAGATTTTTACCTTTTGGGTCCGCGGGTCCTGGCTTGTGTGGGGGAGGGCAGGGGGAAGCCCTCGTGACCTCTGCTCCTCGGGGGTCATCCGATCTGTGGAAGGACAGAGGAGAACAGGTGAGTGATAAGGGCAGGAAAGGGGGAGAACAAAGAACCTGAGGACAGGGCTGTGATTGGGAGCACACAAAATTGTAGAATAAGGCAGGGGTGAATTGCAATTAAACATCTGCTGTACCAGTTAGACCAGTGTAATCGGAGGCTGCATTAGGGACAACACACCGCTTATTTCATTGCACATTGAACAACTTATTATGATAAACACAAAGAATATGCCCAGAATACAAACAGTTCCAACCCTTAGTATGGAGGGGGGAGAAAAACAAGTTTAAGAAGAGACCAGTATACAAATCAGGCACAGGGTGCACAAGTAAATTAAGGTAACCACTGATTTGGTGCCTGGTGCGGTGCTGCTAGCAAAAAGTACGTTTGATGAACTATCTCCACACCAGCGCCGATGAAAAATAGCAGCAGCAGCTCAAGAGGCGCAGGTATGAGGATTTGTACTTTGGCTAGTTAAGGGACCATTTTAAAGTCCTAAGGGGTCCGTAGAAAGTCTTGTTTTACTGCAAGCCGGCAAAAAGGAAATTCCAGACGAGGTTCGTTTGTCCTTTGTTCAAAAATGGCGCCAAACAGAGATTTTTACCTTTTGAGTCCGTGGGTCCTGGCTTGTGGGGAGGCAGGGGGGGAAGCCCTCGCGACCTCCGCTTCTCGGGGTCGTCCGATCTTTGGGTCCAGCGGGTCCTAGCTTGTGTGGGGAGGGCAGGGGAAGCCCTCGAGACCTCCGCTCCTCCGAAATTAAATCCGATCTTTGGAGTCCACAGGTCCTGGCTTGTGTGGGGAGGCAGGAAGCACTTGCGACCTCCAGCTCCTCGGGGTCGTCTGATCCAATAATGGCGGCGTAGCACGTCAGCGCAGCGACCACTGCATATGACGACTGCAGCGACCTTTGCTTTTGATGTGCTCACCCCATTATGTATGCATGGTGTGACGGTGGCATGCAGGCTGATTGGGGAATGAGGGACGCACCTACTGATGTGTGCCCTGCATTCGCTCAACAGCAGCCACTCCCCCAAGACCTGCACTGTCGCAAGATGTTTCTTGTGCATGCGCGCAAGCCAACATAAAAAAAAGAAAGTTATGCTATTCTCACATCCTCTGAACACCCGGAAGGAGCATTGCCCCCAAGTACTGACTTCTAATCAGACCCCTTTGGAGCAAGTGGACGCCTTAACTATCTGGGCATCACCCTGGACCCAGCGCTTAACTTCCACCAACATATCCACCACCTATATAAGGCCCTCAATGTTAGGTTGGGGCTGTTGCACCGCTTCAAACACTGTCTCGCCCCAAACACCCTCAGGTTTGCTGTCTCCTCCTCGGTCCTCTCTCTGCTTGATTATGACTTACTTATCTTCAGCCCGACAAACACATCAGCCCTAGTTAGACTCCGTCTCTCCCTAAATAAAGCGTGCCACCTCATCCTGGGTTGTGACCATCTCACCCATACCTGCTCACATTATAACACTACCAACTGGCTTAATCTTGACAACAGAATCAGGTTCCACACCTGCCTCATGGCTAAAAACATTGCCCTTGGCCTCTCCCCCCCTGGGCTTGCCCCTTTAGTCCACCCAGCCCTTAAAGTTAAGCACACCCATAGCTCAGACAAGCATCTCCTCTCGGTTCCCTCCTGCCGTACCTCCCAATACCAAAGGTCCTTCAGTTACAGGGCCCCCTCGTGGATGAACAGCCTACCCACCTCTCTTGTAAACGAACAAGGCTTGGCAATTCAAAACCCATCTTAGGTTCCACCTCCTGACATCAAATGCCTGTGACTGTAACTGAACTCTGCCCTCTTCCCTTCTCCACCGACAATGGCCACTGGCCTGATTCTACCCTTTTTGAGCCTAACCTGAGTCTGTCAGTCACTGATTCATATCTGAGTTCAATCTGTATTGTGTAAGACCTGTTCTAAGTAATCCTAGCATTTGAATGTTAGCCTTGCTGTTCCTTGTAACAAAGCTGAACTGTATCTCTGTTCAATCATTTGTAATGTCTGTCTGTACCTAATCTCTGTGACGTGGAACCTCTGTAAAGGAGTCTGTGACTCAAAAGTATTTCTGAATCCAATAAATAAATAAATAAATAAGTGGCCATCCTCTTCTCATCATGACTGTGAAGCTTCTGCTCTCCAGAGCTGGATTTTGCTGTAAAGAATACTGGAAGGCAATGGACTGGCTCAGTTTAAATTCAGACACCACTTTAGGGAGGAATTTTCTGTTTGTTTTTTAGGACTACCTTGTCCTTGTGGAAGATGATGTAACTTGGGTTTGTACAGAGTCTGCAGCTCGCACACTCTTCTGGCAGAAATCATGGCCACAAGGAAGACTGCTTTCTAAGCGAAATACTTTAAAGCAGCAGTAGCCATGGGCACAAAGGGAGGTTCCATAAGCTCAGCAAGGCACAGGTTCAAATCTCATGGAGGGAGTGGGTCCCTGACAGGGGGATGCAGGTGCAGAAGCCCTTAGAAGGGCTTTCTGAAAATGGGATGTGAAGCCACTGTTTTCTCTATACCTGCCAAAACAGAAGCTGACACTGTTGTCAGGTTAAGGGCCTGAGGCCTAGGGACTGGAGGTGGACTAGGTAGTCCAAGATTGTGGGCAGATCTGCTTGCCAAGGACTGAGCTGCTTAGGAACACACCACAGGGAGAATATTTTCCACTTGGAAGTATAGGTGTTCCTTGTTGCTGGTTCCCCATGAAACCCTGAGGACTTGCAAAACCTTTTCAAAAAAGGTCAAAGTCAGAGAACTCCAGTTCAAGAACATGCCTTGAGGCACTGGGACCTGTGCTGGGAAAGTTATCCTGCCCAGAGACATGGTCAGCAGGTTGTGCCTCAGTGGGAGACAGATGGGATGCTTGATGGTAAAGGCTAGGATTAGGGAGTACCAAACATACCTGGCCCAATCTGGGCTATTAGGATCATGGTTGCAAACTGCTCACCCAGCTTCAACAGCACTCTGAGCAAGAGAGTGAGGGAAGAAAAGGCATACAGGAACCTATCTGTCTAGTCTAGAATCAGGGCATCCAATAGGATCAAGTCCCGTGCCAGAGGCCTGCAACATACAGGGGACACTGATAATTCTCCCAAGATGCAAACAGATCTATCTCTGGTGTAACCCACCTCCTGGATGCTGATGCCAGCAGCACCTGTGGGTTCAGGGCCCATTCGTGATTTCCCTGACTGATCTTGCTCAAGGTGCTAGTAAACTGTCTCTCCCTGGTAGGTGTACTGTGGTCAGCTGCACCACCAGGGCATATTCCAGGTTATGGATCTTCATGGTTCCCGAGCACAGCCTGGAAGATCATGTTCCTCCCTGTTTGCTGATGTAGTACATGGTTGTGGTGTTGTCTGTTCTAGTCTGGATCTGTAGTTGGACATCCCAACCTAAGAAGGAGGCATCCGCTGTGGAAATGACTGCAGGAATTGCTGGAGGTTGCATTCTCACCTCCACCAGTCCAATATCCTTAACAAAGCTCTTGGGACAGCTATCTTCTACTATGCCAGGAAGGGACCAGGACCTGGCCTCAGGTGCAAAAAGCACTGGCACCTGCCCCATAGCTGCCAATGACCCCAACACCATAGGTGCGCAGCAGTTGCTGCAGGGTGCAGGATGCAGGTGGAGGATGGGAATGATCCCCGGGCACCGCAACAGTGCTCTGATGCTCAGCTCCTTGCATGGAGGCAGGCTGCTATCCACCCATGGTGTTGGGGTCATTGGCACCTATGGGGCAGGTGCCAGGGCTGTGTGCACCTGAGGCCAGGTCCTGGTCCTTTCCTGCCAAACCCACATACCTCGGCCAACTGGCTGCCTACATTTGTGCAGGGCACTCCTGCAGGGTGCCACCTCTGCACCCTCACATTGCTGCTATGCCCCCATCACTCCTTCTGCAACTTCTCATGCTCCTTCTTACCCGGTCAACATCTTGCAGCCCCCTCCAATCACTGTCCTGCCCAGCACTGGTGCAGGGCCCTTAGACCACCTACTGGCTGTTCTAACCTGAGCTCCTGGTTGTGACCATGGTGGGACTTCTAGAATACCAAATAAGGAGATTTTGCAGCCCTGCCATGGCGCAGCCACCCTTGCAAACTCTGGCGCACAGGTGCTTTTGCCGCAAGGATGGCTCAAGGGGGCTTTGCTGCATGGCATCCCAATTTCAATATAGATGGTGTTAGAAAATCAGGATAGCCACAAAATATGACACAAGGTGCCACTTACATTATACCCATTTTGGCGCAGGAACCTTACATCATAGGTTTAGTTTTTAAAATTGAGCTCCATGTGTCTGTTAGGTCACGACCAGCTAGATGTTTTAGAAGAGAGGCCCTTGACTTTGTTAAATCTAGGATGCGGTTAGGTTTGTTTCTATTTAATGCTGGGTCTATTATCTAATTTAAGTCACTCCCTAATACTAGCTTGTATCTTGTAGTGAACTTAGCTGAACATTTAAGTTATCGAAGAACAATGCTTCTCTTGTGGTGGGGGCAAATACAAATTCACAGTCCCATTTTCTCACCCTCTAGAGTTCCAAATAAAATCTGAAATCTCCCGTCAGTGCCAATTATGTGTTGTTCTTTATAAAGTTTACTCCTTTTTTACAGCTGCAGTGGGCATAACCCTGTAGATGTGTTGCGATAACAGCAGAAAAAGGGAGCTTACTAGATACCAAACTGACTTTTTAAAATTGGAGGTGGACAGCAATCCCTGCGCATCCACTGCACTACTTTGTCGGTCAGCGGCGGAATGGTACATGGCACAGTCTGCCGTGTCCAAGATGGCCGCTGGAGTCCAGTGCGCTTGTGCAAGTTGTCGTGCATGTGCACTGATCCCCAGTGGTCATCTTGGACATGGAGTACACTGCCATGTTCTGCCGTGACCTCGGCTGCAGCCGTACCAGCTCTGGCCAGAGTTTGTTTCTTCCCTCTGCACTTTCCATGTATGTCTCTTGCAACGCAGGCTATATCCACATGTTTTTTCTTTATGTAACTGAGAACTTTTTTTCATTTTAATAGGTGAGCCAGGCCTATTCACATTCCATGATGCAATTCTGACTGATGCCATTTCAGACCAAAGGTTACAGAAAACAAGTGAAATAACTGGAACATCACTAGGAGCTTGAGGCTGTAATTAAGAGAATCATAGGATTAAGAGGTTTGGATACTTAGTAATACTAGACTTGTAAAGAACTATAAATTTATTGGCATTAAAGTCCTAACGTGATCAAGTTGTGCAGTTATGCTTTTGGCATTTGTTTACTAATGTATAAAAATGCTCCGAAAGCTAGTCTTGTTACTATGTTTGAATTGACTGTAAATAGGTATAAATTTAAGTATCTTGACTATGCTAACAGACACTGTAGATGAACTAAATAGATACAGACAATTATAGGAGATCATGGTTATTAAATAAGTATTCAAAATGACAAACAATGAAACACACAATAAAAAAATAAACCAAAAAAAGAAAAGGGGTTGAAGAACTAGGAATGGGTAAGGTGGGTAACAGTCCAAAGACTGTCTTACTAGGTATACCAGAGTAATAATTCCAAGGTAACAGTGAGTAGTCCAATGTGACATTTAGTTGAACAGTAGCTGGTACTAGAAGTGCTGGTATTGCCCTGGAAAAAACATTTTTTTTTCTAATGTCCTGAGATATGTTAAGAACAAAACAAATTCAATAATGGTGGACATTTTTGGCCATCTTATTACCTGTGAAATTAGAAATTTGAGGTAATAAAGGGACCTGTACATAGGCTGCATAATTTTTTGTAAATATCCTAAGTATACTCTCGTGTCACACCCTCTGTTGCCTGAAATATTCTTTTAGTAGCAGAACGTTATGGCTTAAATCAGTGGATTCTTTACTGTAAGCTTGTATGCAGAGAGAGTATGAGGTTTGTGAGGGATCTTTTTTGGCCAAAGCTCCCTCCAAGACAACTCATACACCTCTGCTAAGAATATAACCAAGATAATGACTTTGTTTAAATCTTAGAAGTGCACATGTAGGCTGAGATTTGGAGTGCTATGAAAATATGCAGGAATCATGTATGTGTGTATGCCTATACCGTCATAGAGAGCTTGGTGCCTCTCAGGATCTGCAGAAGGGAGGATACCATGGTCCTAGTACAGGTCTTGAAGAAATATACATTATTTACTATGGCAAACAAACAGACTAGTTGTGTTGCATTACCTCAGGTTCTGCCAATTTAAAGGGTAATATGCACTCATATAATATGCTGAATAGCAGGTAGTCTATGAGGAGCAGAGGATAAAATCATCACCCCTCACACTGACATACTGATCCAGTGGGTCCCCTGGATAACAATTGACAGCAACAGTATATAGTAACACTTCTGTAGGATGTAATAGAGCAATAGTATTATATTTTATTATATTCTGGGATTGCAACATCAGTTTAGCATTTTGCAAAGCAAACTGTTCACAGATCTGGGTAGATTAACCATAGAATCATGATGGCAGAAAAGGACCCCAATGGCCCATCAAGTCTGACCCTCTCCCCCCTTACTCACCTTCCTAACCACTGGCCTATCCCCGCCCCCCCGCCAGCTCAACCCTATGTGTCTATCCCATGCCCTCTTGAAACCCTCCATCATATTAGCCCCCACTACCATAATAGTTTCCATATGAATCAAAACTACCAGGGCATCAAGGGAATACATGCTCTAGGATGAAATTATCCAAATGGTAGCAGGAACCGTCCGTGACAGTGGATGAGCTTTTGTCCACAAATCCTAATTTCATTCCTTTTGCTTTTTTAAAGGTAGTCAGCAATACAGAAAGAATCTATTCCTTTTTTAAAGTTGAGTTTTTTTTAATTATTACCTACCAGGTTTATAACATGCAGTAGACAAATAGGGGCTAGTCTCACAAGGTAGTTGAATGAATTGTTGAGATCGGGCCAGAGATATAATTTAATAACCAGGTGATTCATGCAGTGGGACCTCTAGAACATATGTACAAGGGTAGGTAGAATCTTGATCCTGGTGAAGAAAGCAGACTTACTACACAGGACATCTATCAGGTTACATCAGGTGCAAGAAAGCATAGACAATGAAAAATGTTGAAGGGAGATATTAGAGTCGCACATCCATATACCACCGTGATCCTTCTAATGACTGCAAGACTGGAACCAGAAGTGCATTATGTCAGAAAGTTGGTGAGAAGTCAGAGCAGTGCTGCCATCAACTCGTTAGTGTTTAGAGTTATCTTGAGTGTTCATTTCTTCAGGTGCTCTCCCCCCACATTGAATCTCTGTAGATGATCATGATGTTGAGCGGGAGGTAGAGTGGTTTTCTCTATTGCTGCTTCATCCTCTCTTATTTGGATTTTTATTTGTAGGCTTGCTGTAAGTACAATATGATCTGGTGGGTGGCTTACACTTTCTGTAGATGGAGAGAGGGTTGTGCTGCTCATATTTCCCATGGTTTTAGGATGACTGCAGCATACGAAGGGGGTGAAGAGTGTGTCTCTGTGTGTGTATCCTTGGGGCAGATGCTTTGCTTGTGGATGCAGCATGATCAGAAGGATCAAAGGTGTTCTGTGTAGAATTAGGGATGGCAGCAACTTGAGTAGGAGATGTAGCTAGTGCTGATCTGGCTAGGAAGTCATGATTTAAAATAGCCTATGAGTTCTGAGAAGAAGCCCCTCAACTGCTCATCAGTGAAAGTCTATGCCTATTCAGGGGGCTCACAGTAGATTTGCATACTTGCATTCTGTTGAATTAGAAGCACTGCAGGGTATTTTAAAAAGTACATGACTTTATGATCTTGAAGATCCCTTTTAATCCTACTAAAGGCTTTCCTTTTTTCTATGAGATTGTAGAAAAAATCTTGGAAGATTTAAATCCTTTTCCCTCTCCAAAGAAATTTCCTCTTGTTCTTTGCTGTCTGCATCAGTTCCTTTATAATTGAGTACCTGAGGAAATTTGCTATGATAGGTCTCAGTCTGGCACTTTCGGGGGGGGGGACCGATGCACCCTCTCTACTTCTAAAGGCCATGTCCATTGGCAATTCAAAATCTCTAGCAAACATTGCCGTAAAAATCTGATGACACTATTCCCTTGTGCTACCTCTGGAATCCCCATAATGCAGATGTTGTTCCACCTCCCTCAATTTTCAACATCATCTAATTTTCCTAGGAGGTATTGTATTTGTTTGTCCTGGTATTCACCTTTTTCTTCTAACAAGTACACAGTATCCTCCAGAAGTGCTACTTATTTTCCACCACATTCAACCTTGTGACAGACTAGGTAAACTCATTTTGGACCTTTCCCATAGTAACCCTGAGACCCCCAATGCCTAAATTTATTTCTGCTAGCATATTTTTGATGAGCGCTATACTGGACTTATTGCTTTGTGTTGATGCTCTGGTAGCCACGACCCCTCTCGATGCATTCTTCCCGGTGCCACTTAGCTTTGTGGCCACTGCTGCCATCACGGACATCCCGCTAACATTCCAATGCCAAGAAAACAAAAAGAGTGCTAAGTGTGCCAAATAAAGTGATAATTCATTTCATGAAGTGGTTCTTTAATGAATAACATTTTTTGTTGAAAACTATGAAGTTTGAGCATTGTAATGAATAAATTTAAAATGGGCTTAAGAGCAGCTCTCATAAGGCAGCCATCGTTGTCAGTGCCAGCAAGCACTCCATGATTATATATCTTTAATGTTTTGTTTTTAATATTTTTTTAACTTATTCTTCATTTCATGCTTTTGTCTGTCTTTTACTATTCTTCTTATTATGCTATAGTTTTATTCGGTCAACCTGGAAACCAGCTTTTTTGAAAAACGTTTTTGTTGCACTTCTGTTTTAAATGCTGTACCAGTAACATTATTCTCCACAAGGAACTCATACAACTTGAGTGTAAAGCATCAGTATTTGTTAGTCAGCAAAAAATATCATCATACAAGTGTCTTAGTAATAATGTATTTTGATATTCTTAGATTCATCAATAGTTTATTTTAATAGCATCAGATTTATTTTAAACAGCTTTTATTATTAGTTTGGTTAGCTTTCATTAAATAGGCCACCAATAAAACAATGTTAACATTTCTTCCATTAGGGTTTCTTTATGAAGTTACAAATCAGTTTCATGTGGTGGATTGGTCAGGTGGTGCTAGCAAACAGCATGGCGTAACAGCACAGCACCACACAAAGGTGCATAGTTATATCATGGCGGCTGTGGCAATATAATAACTTACAAAAAACTTCAAAGCAACATGTCTCAGTTTAAGAATGAAGTCAAATGAAAAGAAACATTTAAAACTACAAAGTTTTTTGCTTAAAATCCATCACTATAAAAAAACAACAACATGAAGTCTTTTTTCCAACTAAGAAATACTTCTGCTTAAAAAGATTCAACATGCCACTTGCTTTGTTTCCTTTGGGGAATTGTTCTAGTCTTACCACTCCCTGGGTGATAAAAACTACTAATATTACTCCTATTTCATCCCCCCTTAAATGCAGGCTATACCTTCTAACTATAGTATAGTACAGTACAGTACAGTATAGTATAGTACTGTATAGTACAGCACAGTATGGTACAGTAAAGTACAGTATTTAGGAATACATTATGCATTTCTGTCTAGAGTATCCCTTGATTATAATACATGACTCTATTCTGCATTGTGTAGTGGTATCTGCTAATACTATTATATATTTTAATGTTTGGTATTTTAGATATTTTTTTTATTTTGTCCTTGTTCTTGGTACAGTAGAAGCCGCTTAAAAGTGCTGGCTCCATGGCAAGTCATTCGTCCCCTTTATGCGATCGTCTTGATAATCAGGAGTGGACAATTTTAATAGCAAGACATCAGCAGGCACACACACACGCAAACTAATTACACACAGTACACAGGCAGAACAGGTATTTTGCGATTTTAGTGATTTACAGTTCTTTTTTGACAGTGTGCTTGTTGTCTCCATTTAATTCTTTTTATGCATGTTGTTAAAAAAATGTTTTAAAAATTGCACACTTAGCTTTATGTTGTACAGAGTCTCTGTTCTCCAGTTTCCTGTTAGGGCTGCCGTGATGATGACAGCGCAAAAACAAAATTAGTAATCTTCTTCTGTTTGGATTCTACTGCCACCTGCTTGATCATTTCTCCCTCAAGATCAAAGAGTTGCTCCCACTGCTCAGTCTTTCTGTGTTGCAAGCACCAGTCTCAGAATGGTCCAATATGTTCTCGTGCTTCCGTGCTGGATACTGGTGTAGGTGCGTCGTTGTCCACGTCTTCCTCTTTCTCCACTGTGTGCACCTTTTCAGAGTTTGCTACAGTGTTGTAGATGGATTCTACGATCAGATCTCCATCTGTCTGCTCATTGGCATCAATATCAATGATCAGCTTGAACTCCTGAGCAGTGAAGTTAGCAGGTCTGTTTTACATCTGCCAGGATGTTGCCATCAATTGTACTTGCGACTGCATCAATAAGCTTACTGACATCCAAAGCTAATTCAGCCTTTCTGAAGCAGTTGGCAAGAGTGCTTGCTTTGACAATGGTCCACGCTTTGTACATCATAAAGATGGCATCTAATAAATCTACCCTCTGGGCAATCTCTGATGCCAAAGCCGTGGAACCGCTGTCAATTATCCCAACAATCCACTCTGAAAACAGGGATCTGTAGTTGCCCTTCAGGTTTTTTATGATCCCCATATTGAGTGGCTGGATTAAACTGGTTGTGTTTGGTGGTAAAAACTGAATTTTTATGTTTGTGAATTTACCTTCAAGGTGCAATGGGTGTGCACTGCAGTTGTGCACCTTCGCCTTTTAAGTTGGCTGTTCCAGGTGTGCAGGAAGTCTGTGAAAATAGAAGCTGTTATCCAAGCATCAGCTGAGCTGACGTAATTCACAGGCAGTGTTGATAAATCTTTGGAAGGCAGCAAGATCACAATCAAGGAAAGTTTTTATGTGCCTAGCATGTTACAGCAGCATAGAAGGGACACATGGTCCTTCGCTTCTCCCAGGAGCTCCACATCCTTATGAATATGTCCCGGTTGAGACAGCCCCATAAAAACACCAGTTTCATCTGTGTTAAAGATGTTAATGGGGGCATATTCAGTAAGCAGGTGGGTAGCATGTTCTTAATCCAGTTGGTAGCAGACTGCTCATCAGCACCATGTGCTCCCATGTTCCCGCTTACACACAATGTTGTGCCAGTTTTTCCAATGAGACAGCCACCCATTTGTTGCCTCAAAGTCATCATATTGAAGATGGGTGGCTATCTCATTTGATTTTTTCTTAAGAACCGGTCTGGAGATGCAGTTTCCTTGCTGACTGCTTTAGCAAACTGGAGGTGAAGGGCATCCTCCACCTGACTGTCCTTATCTTCTCTCTTTCATTATGCTGCTTCTGCGCATGCGCAAGAAACATATTGCGGCATCTTTCTCCAGAAGCAGGTTGTGGAGGCATGGCACTGTTGTGGCCAAAGCCCCCACAGCCTTTAAAGGCTTGGCTCGTTTCCCCCAATGCCGTGGCATGCTGCTGCTGACACTAGTTCAGTCAGCGTGCCACCAACTTGTAAAATTTTAGCTGCTGCAATCAGGGCCGCCTCGTCATTTGTAGCGTCAATGATCACTGCAATGAGGCGACCCGTCATTGCTGAAGGCTTGAAACACCCTGATATTGTTTGTGAACATGGTGGTGGCTTGCCACCGTGTTCACAAACAATATTACCCACGAGGGGTGCCCAATCCCTCGGCAGCATATGCCCCCACCGTGTGTCTTTGTTTGCCGATGGGGGCCCAAATCCCTAATCGGCATTATGTAACCCCCCACTTTTGTTGTCTGCTGACGGGGTGCCCTCTCCTGTCAGCATAATGTCACCCCTTTTGTTTTGTGCCAATGAGGTGCCCAATCCCTGTCGGCATAATGTAACACCTTTTGTGGTGTGCCTACGAGGGTGCCCAATCCCCTTCGGCTACAGCTGCCCCAAAAAAAGACTACATTGGATGCTGGGAGCCCACCCAGCGTGCCACATGCCCCTGTAAAATCAAAAACAGTCCCTTGATGTCTTTTTTTTAACCTGTAAAAAGGAAACGGTCCTCAGCATTCTCCCCTGCCCCTCCCACAACCCGCACTCACCCACTGCGCACCCTTGCCTCCCCACACCCCCTTACCACATACTTACCTCTGGAGTCCAGTGCGACGATCTTCGTGGACTAGGAACACGTCCGCACTCTTCAAAGCCGACCACGAACTGAGGAAATGCCAGTAAGCTGTATAATGGAATAAATAGGGTTTTTTCAACTTTGATGCATATCTCAGGCATTTTTTGGAATTTTTGCACCAAATTTTCAACATGGGGTTTTTAGGACCCCTCCTCATGAATTCTGGCACTGTCATGGCATTATTTGGCCCCAAAAGGTGATTTTGTGGTCACTGCATGGAATCCCTTTTGGGACTGATTAACAAAATGACAGTGCCAGTGTTCATGAGGTGGGCTCTCAAAAAGCCTATACTGCAAATTTGGTGGGAAAAATCAAAAAAATGACTGTTTTATGAGCGCGTTGTGCAGTTGCTACACACGCTCGTAACTTGCGAATCTGCAATATTTTCACGCCAGATTTTCAACATCGGCATTTTTCGAGACCTCCTTGTGAAAAGTACAGCTGTCATTTTCACATCCCAGCCGATATGTGTGCTGCACTTCCAGTGCAGAATAGCACAGTTGCTGTTCATGAGACAGAGGTCCTAAAATGCCTATGTTGAAAATTTGGTGATGATACTACATAAAATGACTGTGTTACGAAGCGCATTGCGAGTTTACACGCACACCTGTGAACTTCAATGACTAATAATATTACCCAGATGTTCAACATTGCCATTCTTCTGCATCTCCTTATGAACAGTACAGCTGTCATTTTTCACATCCTGGCTGAAATGTGTTTTCGCAGTTCCGCACAGAATAGCGTGGTCACTGTGGGAAATCCATGTTCGGGACACATTATGAAAATGACAGCGACACCGTTCATTAGCAGAGGTCCTAAAATGCCTATGTTGAAAATTTGGTGACGAAAGTCCATAAAATGAGTGTGTTACGAATGTGCATTGTGCAGTTTCTCGCATGCTCATATCTTCGTAACTTTGCAATATTTTCACTCCAGATTTTCAGCATTGCCATTTTGCCACACCTCCTTACTAACAATGCAGCTGTCATTTTTCACATCCTGGCCGAAATGTGTTTCTCTCTTTCGGCGTACGATAGCACGGTCGCTGTGGGAAATCAGTGTTTGGGACATATTAAGAAAATCACACTGACACTGTCCATGAGCAGAGGTCCTAAAATGCCTATGTTGAAAATTTTGTGATGAAACTCATAAAATTACTGTGTTATGAGCGTGTGTTGTGCAGGTTCCATGCACCCTTGTAAGTTTGCAAATTAGTAATATTTTCACGCCAGATTTTCAACACTGGCATTTGTTCACACCTCCTTATGAACAGCATAGCTGCCATTTTTCACATCCTAGCCGAAATGTGTTTCCACGCCCGGGCGCAGAATACTGCAGTCGCTGTTGGAAATCAGTGTTTGGGACTGATTAGGATCGAGTGACTGGGGGTGAGTGACCGAGCTCAACTAAGCTCTGTCGGGACTGCTGCGGATTTCTTTGTGGGCAGAAAAAGGCAGCAATGTATGCAGGGACCCAGTACAAAAGAGCAGCCTGCAGCAGCGGGAGAAACAGAACAAACGAGTGAGAGAGAGAGAGAGAGAGAGTGATTGAGTGAGCAAGCTCAATGGAGCTGTATCATGACTGCTGCAGATTTCTTTGTGAGCAGAAAAGGGCAGCAACACAGGCAGGAGCCCACTGCAAAAGGGTAGCCTGCAGAGCAGGCAGAAACGGAATGAGCGAGTGAGACAGGGGGAGTGAGTGGAGGCCAACAGAGCTCTGTCAGAACTGCTGCAGATTTCTTTGTGGACAGAAAAAAATGCCAACAGAGGCAGAAGCCCAGTACAAAAGGGCAGCCTGCAGCGCCAGGAGAAACAGAATGAGCGAGTGAAACAGGGGGAGTGAGCAACCTCAACGGAGCTCTGTCAGGACAGCTGCAGATTTCTTTGTAGGCAGGAAAAGGTGCCAATGCAGGCAGGAGCCCAGTACAAAAGGGCAGCTAGCAGTGCTGGGAGAAACAGAATAAGCGAGTGAGAGAGGGGGAGTGAGCGAGCGAGCTCAAAGGAGCTCTATTGTGACTGCTGCCGATTTCTTTGTGGCCAGAAGAAGGCAGCAATGCAGGCAGGAGCCCAGTACAAAAGGGCAGCCTGCAGCGCCGACAGAAACAGAAGTAAAAATTACTCACCTTAGTAATGTTGTTTCTTCTAATGGAGTCTTGCTATATTATGACAATTGCAGTGAGTCCCCATCTTTGAACTACTCCGGAGGTGAAATAGTTAACTTTCTATGCAGGCATGGAACTTTGAGTGCGAGCTCGGTTAGGAAGCTCTGTCTGTTGTGCTTCAAACATAAACTGTCAGATCTTTACGAGCTAAAACTCACTAAGGTTCTGTGTGGAAGCTGTAAACCTACACTAGCCAACTGGCTACTAACTTAAACACATATTTCCTGGTCTCAAACAAAGACTCAAGTCAGGAGACCCAAAAAATGAAAAACACAACACCAATTCACCCCAAAAGAGAGGGTGTAAAAACAACAAGATGGGCATAAATGAAGTGCCAACACTGTAAAGCCCACCCACGTCCCAAAACAGAGGTTCTGAGAGGGGCAGGCAGGGGGAGGAGGTCATAATATAGCAAGACTCCATTAGAAGAAACAACATTACTAAGGTGAGTAATTTTTTCTTAAAACAACTTGAAGTCTTGCTATATTATGACAACTGCAGACTACACAGCAGTACCCCCAAGGAGGAGGGACAGAATCTACTTAGGAAATAGGCTCTGAAGGACAGCTGTGCCAAACCGAGCATCACTCCTAGCCTGGATGTCCAGGGAGTAATGCTTAGTAAAAGTGTGAACTGTTTTCCAGGTAGCTGCTTGACATATCTCTAGAATAGGGATGTCTCTGGCAGCAGCCAGAGAAGCAGCTGTACCTCTGGTAGAGTGAGCCCTCTGGCCTGAGGGGGGAACTTTACCCAACTTCTCGTAGCAGAATTGGATACAAGAGACAATCCACCTGGCAATGGATCTTTTAGTGGCTGGCTTCCCTTTACCAACCTTGCCATAAGTGAGGAACAGCTGAAGGGAGTCAAACCTGTGACCCTTGGTACGCTCTATGTAGTAACTAAGGGCTCTCTTCACATCTAGGCTGTGCAGCCTCCTCTCACCAGAGGAGGAGTGGTCAGTGAAGTACACTGGAAGAGAAATGGATTGATTAAGGTGGAAATCTGAAACCACCTTAGGTAGGAACTTCCTGTTAGTCCGGAGGACCACCTTATCTCTGTGAAAGGAGATAAAACTCACCACTGACAACGCTTGTAATTCACTTATGCGTCTGGCAGAGGTGATGGCTACCAGAAACACAGTCTTCCAAGTCACATACTTAAGCTCAGCTGAAGACAAGGGCTCAAGGGGATTGTATGAGCTGAGCAATGCAAACATTAAGATCCCAGGCAGGGCAGGATCCCTGAATGGAGGGTTGGTGTGAAGCAACCCCTTAAAAAACTTGGAAAATACAGGATGAGCTGAAAGAGAAGAGGATTTACCTGCTGAAATAAAAGCAGACACAGCTGCCAAATGCACCTTCAGGGTAGCTGGTCTCAGCCCCAGAGAATTCAGATGGACCATATAATCCAGGACTGTGGGAAGATCAGCAGAGTCTGGGGAAATATGCTTTTCCGAGCACCATATGGAAAACCTTTTCCATTTGGAATTGTAAGTAGCCCTGGTGGAAGGCTTCCTTGAGGCCTTCAATATATTCATTACACCTTGGGAAAGGTGTAAATCAGCAAACTCTAACTCTTCAAGAACCAAGCCTTGAGATTGAGAGATTTGAGATTCGGATACCAAACCCGTCCCTGGGCACAGGTTAACAGATTGTGATTCCTGGGAAGGCACAGGGAGGATGGACTGCTAAGGACAGTAGGAGTGGATACTAGGTTGTCTGGCCCAATCTGGAGCAATCAGGATGACTTTGCAGGATTGGGATCTGATTTTGACTAACACTTTGAACAGGAGAGAGAGGGAAGGAGGGAAGGCATAGATGAACTTCCTTCCCAACTGAGGGCTAAGGCATCCAGAGGGACTGAGCCCAAGACTGGGGCCTGCAGCAAAAAGAGGAAGTTGGTGATTGTCTGGGGCTGAAAAAGATCTATCTCATGGGTGCTCCATCTGGCAAATACTACTCCCAAGACCAGGGGATCCAGGGACCATTCGTGATGGCCCTGAGAAATCCTGCTGAGAGCATCTGCCAGGACATTGTCCTTGCCTGGGAGGTGGACTGCCGTAAGGGAGGTGTTCAGGAGTAAGCCAGAGACCACAACTTCATCGCCTGGTGCACACAAGGTCGTAGACCGAGTGCCCCCTTGCTTGTTGATGTACCACATTGTAGTGGTGTTGTCTGTTCTGACCTGTACAATCTTGTTCTGAACAGATTTGGAAAAAGCTTGAAGTGCTAGAAAAACTGCTCTGAGCTCCAAAAGGTTGATGTGGAGCAGAGATTCCTGGGGAGACCACAGACCCTGGGTGGTGAGGTCGCCCATGTGAGCTCCCCAACCCAGGAGGGATGCATCTGTAGTAAGGATTAAGGAATGAGGCTGAGTGACAAAAGGAACCCCTGTCTCAGGTTGCTCTGATCCTGCCACCACTGTAGGGCTTGGATCAGGGTTCGAGTTACTGGGATCAACTTGGTAAGAGGATCCTTTCTTTGAGACCAAAAAGCTCTCAAATGGAACTGGATGTCACTCATCTGAAATCTTGCTCCCTGCACAACTGCTGTGGAAGCAGCCATGTGTCCTAGGAGCTGCAGAAAATGCCTTGCTGGTTGAGAGACCTGCAGGGTGAATGAGGAGGCCAGGGAGACTAGGGTCTTTGCTCTGTCCAGAGGAAGGAAGACCCTGGCTTCCTGTGTGTTCAGTTCTGCGCCTATGAAGGTGAGAAGCTGGACAGGCTCTAGAACTGACTTTGAGAGATTCAGAAGGAAACCTAGAGAGGTAAGCAGTTGCTGCATTATCCGAAGATGTAAATTGACCTGGTCTGGGGACTGGCCTACTAAGAGCCAATCGTCCAGGTAAGGAAAGATGGCAATCTTTTGCCTTCTTAGGTAGGCAACTGCTACTGCCAGGCATTTGGTGAATACCCTTGGAGCAGAAGTGAGGCCGAAGGGCATGGCTCTGAACTGGTAGTGGCCTGAGGGCAGCTCGAACCTGAGGTACTTTCGATGGGAGCTTCTGATGGAAATATGGAAGTAGGCATCCTTGAGGTCCAGGGAAGCTAGCCAGTCCCCTGGCCTTAGAGAGGGTAGGATAATTTCCAGAGTCACCATTTTGAACTTTGGTTTTAAAAGGTGCTTGTTTAAGTATCTGAGATCCAGGATGGGCTGCCATTCTCCTGACTTTTTTTGGGGTAAGGAAGTACCTGGAATACAAACCTTTGCCCTGGTGTAGGGGAGGAACCCTTTCCACGGTTCTGAGAGCTAGGAGGGTAGAGACCTCTGCCTCTAGAGCGAGTGCCTCTGATGGAGTTGCAGGTGGAAAAGATCTGGTTCTCAGCTTTGGAAATTTTTTGAAGCTGAGAACCAGTCCCTGGCTTACTACTTCCAGGACCCACTTGTCTGATGTTAAAGACCTCCAGTCCTGGACAAAGTAAGCCAGCCTGCCCCCCTACAGGTAGAGAAGAATCGGCCCTGGCAACCCCATCAGGGTGCCTGCTTGGCCGGGGCTTTGGGCTGAGGGGTGGAAGCAGGCCTGCTTGTACCCTGTCTGCCTCTCCCTCTAAAGAACCCCCTCTGGGTATAGGCAGAAGAGGAAGCTTGGGTTTGGTAAAAAGGCCTATGAAAAGGCCTACTCCTGCCTTTAGGAGGCTCCTTTTGAGGAGTGGCCTGCCTTTCCTTGGCCTGTGCACTCCTATAGGTGGTCCTATATTCATCCATTTTCTTCATGTAATTCTCCGTTTGCTCCCCAAACAGAGAATTGCCCTCAACAGGAAAATCCATGACCTTAAACTGGGTATCCTGAAACAGGGTAGTACATCTGAGCCAAGCCATCCTGCGAAGTGCCACCGATGTAGCCATGACTCTTGATGAAACATCATTAGAGTCCACTGCAGCATGAAATTGCACCTTGGATGCCTCAATACCATCCATAGCCACCTGTTCTAGCTCCCTGGCAAGCTGGTCAGGGACTTGTTTTGCTAGAGCCAGCACAGTATCCCATCTGGATTTCTGGTACCTAGCAGCATAAGCCATATAATTTGCCTGTCTGAGTCCCAAAGATGCTGCCATGTATTGTTTCTTTGCCATAGCATCAGTCTTCCTGGAGTCCTTCTCAGGGTGGTGTGAAGCTAGGGGAATATTAGTCTTGGCACAGGCTGCAGCCTGCACTACCCCCACATGGCTGCATTGTTGAGTGAGGAAATCAGTGTCGGAGCCTGATAAGGTATACCTCTTGTCCATCCTCTTATCCACAGGAGGTATAGTGTGAGGAGTTTTTAAAACTTTTACTGTCTGTTTCCGAAAAGATTTATGCAAAGGAATAGACAGTCTCCTAGACTCTGGAATATCCATCATTTCTACATAATCAGGCTCCTCTTGGTTATCAACAGCTTCCTCAACAGGGAGCTGGAGAGTCTCAGCAACTTTTTTATAAAACATGAAATGAGAAGGGGACTCAGAAAGCCTGGGAGGAGAAACCCCTAAGGGTCTATCTGGAGAGATGTCCGGTTCAATGGGCACATCCAGATCTTCAAGACCATATTCACTCTCCTTATATTCCTCTTCTCCCTCCTCCAGTTCATAAAAATCCTCAAAATCATAATCTTGAACCAGTGAAACCGCCAAACCGAATGCCTCCTGATGGTGTCGGTTCGGTCGGAACCGGGAGAGAGACTGACAATTTGAATTGCTTTAGCTATTTCTTCAGCAGTTGGGGAGAGAACTTTTGCTCTACACTAGCTGACTTTCTAGTCCTTTTGCTGGAACTGGCTCCTCAGAACCGCTCTTCGCTTGCCCGAGAAGTATCGCCCTGGTCAGAGGGCACTCCCTCCGTTCAGTTGGTACCAAACCGGCTGGCCATCCGGATCAGCGGACTTTTGGCCTCCCTTCCTGAGCCTACCAACTCTCTTTTCTATGGTGGCAGCAGGAAATTCTTACAAAGCTGGCAGTCTGCACTGAGGTGGTCAAACCCAGACAATAGACACATTTGGTGTGTGGTCAGCCTTAGCAAAAGCTTCCCCACAGACACTACAGTGTTGAAACCCAGTGGGTCCGGTTTTTCTTTGGGTTTCTCAGACATGATGCCAGCCTAACCAAACTTGCCGCTTATGGCAATCCGCCAAGCAAGACACCTTATTGGTGCCCAACCGTGTCACGGTCGTGGAAAAAAACGTAATGAAACTGGGCTTTTAGAACCGATAAGAACCGGGAACTGCACTCTAAAAAAGGACTAGTAATTTTGCAAACAACCTGATCGGTTCAAACCGAACCGATAAACGTGTACAAGTTCCACACAGAAATTTCAATGTAAAACCTATCTATTACTTACGTTACCACAGACAGAGCTTGAACCGACCGGTTACGGTTTAATTTTGGTTAAATTTTGATTGAAAAAAACGACAGAATAACACTTTTAAACCGACAGGATGAACCGAGCAGAAGGAGAAATCTCCGGAGCGACTGTTCAGTGAGGCGAAGTAAAGAATCTGACAGTTTATGTTTGAAGCACAACAGACAGAGCTTCCTAACCGAGCTCACGCTCAAAGTTCCATGCCTGCATGGAAAGTTAACTATTTCACCTCCGGAGCAGTTCAAAGATGGGGACTCACTGCAATTGTCATAATATAGCAAGACTTCATGTTGTTTGAATGAGCGAGTGAGAGGGGGGAGTGAGCAAGCTCAACGAAGCTCTGTCGGGACTGCTGCAGATTTCTTTGTGGGCAGGAAAGGGCACCAACAGAGGCAGGAGACCACTACAAAATGGCAGCCTGCAGTGCTAGGAGAAACAGAATGAGCGACCTCAACAGAGCTCTGTCGGGACAGCTGAGGATTTCTTTGTGGGTAGAAAAAGGTGCCAACGCAGGCAGAAGCCCAGTACAAAAGGGCAGCCTGCAGCGCCAGGAAAAACATTAACGAGTGAGTGAGAGAGGAGGAGTGAGCGAGCTCAACGGAGCTCTACCATGACTGCTGCAGATTTCTTTGTGGGCAGAAAAAGGTGGCAATGCAGGCAGGAGCCCAGTACAAAAGGCCAGCCTGCAGCGCTGGCGGAAATGGAATGAGCGAGTGAGAGAGGGGGAGTGAGCTACCTCAACGGACCTGTGTCAGGACTGCTGCAGATTTCTTTGTGGGCAGAAAAAGCCGCCAACAGAGGCAAGAGCCCAGTATAAAAGGGCAGCCTGCAGCACCAGTAGAAACACAATGAGCGAGTGAGAGAGGGGGAGTGACCCACCTCAACGGAGCTCTGTCAGGGCAGCTGCAGATTTCTTTGTGGGCATCAAAACATGCCAACACAAGCAGAAGCCCAGAACAAAAGAGCAGCCTGCAGCACCAGGAGAAACAGAATGAGCTAGTGAGACAGGCGGAGAGAGTGACCTGAACGGAGCTCTGTCGGGACAGCTGCAGATTTCTTTGTGGGCAGAAAAAGGAGCCAACACAGGCAGAAGCCCAGTACAAAGGGCAGCCAGCAGAGCCAGGAGAAACACAACGAGCAAGGTGAGAGGGAGGAGCGAGCAGCCTGACCCTCTATCGTGACTGCTGCGGATTGCTTTGTGGGCAGAAAAAGGCAACAATGCAGGCAGGAGCCCAGTACAAAAGGCCAGCATGCAGCGCTGGCAGAAACAGGACGAGTGAGAGAGGTGGAGTGAGCTAGCTCAACGGACCTGTGTCAGGACTGCTGCGGATTTCTTTGTGGGCAGAAAAAGCCGCCAACAGAGGCGGGAGCCCAGTACAAAAGGGCAGTGTACAGCACCAGCAGAAACAGAATGAGCGAGTGAGAAAGGGAGAGGGAACCACTTCAGCAGAGCTCTGTCGGGACAGCTGCAGATTTCTTTGTGGGCAGAAAACATGCCAACGCAGGTGGGGAGCCTCAGCAGAGCAGCCTGCAGCACCAGGTGAAACAGAATGAGTGAGTGACAAGGGCAGGAGCAAGCTCAACTGAGCAACTAGTCAACATTCGGCATTGACAAATGCTTGTTTTCTGTTTGGTTACTGTTCAGCTGCCATTTGACCGCAGTTCTTTTTTTATACTGACTGACCTGACTCTGGAAATCGCAAACTGTTTTGCCACTTTGACCAGAGAAGCACCTGGCTGCTGCAGTGCATCAGTGACTCTAATTTTGTCTGCCACAGGCAGATCGACCCTCTTAGTTGCCATCAGAGCAGATCAGGAGACACAGCAGGAAATGAGAACCTTTGACTTCCAGCACTGCTCATGAACAACTTATCTGGAAACATCAGTTTTTAAAGGCTGGTAATGTTGTGTTGATGAGCAGTTAATTAAGTAACCACGGAGCGCAGCTGAGCATTATCATCCCAATTAAACAATATCAGCATCCCCATTATAAGAAGCAGACCTAACTGAACTGCATGGCAACTTAATTGGTGCCAGGAGGATTGTCCTGTTTAAATGAACATCCCCGTTAAGTGCATCCCCGTTAAGTGGCTTGTACTGTATTATGCTTTTCTTTATATTTTATTTATTATTTTTCCCTTCTTGTATTAATTTAGACTGAAAAATTGGCTGCAATAAATTTAATACAATATAATAAAAGCCTATGTGGTTCCATTTATCACCAATAAACATCAATACAATCAAAGAACACATTTCCAGCACAATACAAACATACACATCTCACAGAAACAATATTAAACCACACACACACTTAAATGTTTAAACGTTAATTTAGCAACAACCTACAAATAAGCAGTGCACTCTGTAATAGACAGCATCAAAAGAAGAAAGATAAGGCACATTTACACATATTGCCCCACTGCACTGCCAACTGCATCGATCGCCTGCTGCTTCACCTGTACCATTGCCAACTGGCATTTACACAACAGACGGTATACGTTGCTGCAATAAGTTCAACCGAACTTCCTGCAATTCAGCCGCATTTCCATTGGGGTCACTTACAAGGTATGTTGGAGGTTATGGGATAGCTGAGGTGTGCAGGAGCTTATGGGACAGCCGAGGTGTGCAGAAGCTTATGGGACAGCCAAGGTATGTTGGAGCTATATGGGACAGGTTCCTTTTATCTTTAGAGTCTGGGAAAAACAGGCAATTCAGAGACTGTAGTGTTAAATAGGATTCCACATTAAGACCGTGAAAACAAACACAGCGCAGTCACTAACAGTGCCATCTGAAACCCAGAAGGAAAATCCATGTCCCTGCAAAATAGAGAAAAGCAAAAACAATGTCAAGGAACAATACAGCAGAATTCTACAAGTAAGTAAAGAAACTCTGCTAACTTTTTCCTTTGGTACTTTTTTGTTATGCGATTCTGATGGCATGTGGCTAAATGTACTCACTATTTTGCGATCATATGCACTCACTATTTTGTATCTTTTGCTGTTCCTTTTTCTGTGATTCAGATGCAGTTTCACCACGCTTTTGCATGGCATGGTTTTGATAGGATACCCTAAATGATGTTGTCATGCTAGTCAGTGACTGCTGATGCATGCAACACTTCAAGCGGCAACTCCTGCCAACAATCATCACCCTTTTTTTGTTATATACAGCAGGATCTGTTGTGGTTCGTTAACAAGTGCCTGACAACACTGTCAGTTTACTTTGGGTAAGGGTGTCATGGGCTGCATCAGTGCAGGCAGCACAATGTTTTACACGCTTAGCTAAAAACACCTGCATTTTCACATGGTGATACAAAGCATGTTGCACCTCCGTGAGATCTGGCAGAAAGACATAAATGCTTTGATGTTTGTGTGAGAGAGGATACTGCTTAACGATCAAAGAAATGTCATTTGAAAAAGAAAATGAGTTGTGCTGAGATCACAGAATATTAATTTACCTTCTGGAAAAGACAACCTGTTTTTGTATAGATATATTTTTTTATATATTCTGACAGGGAGGAGCTAGGTGACCTCATGCAAAGAGGTGGGCAAAGCCCGCTTTTAAACAATATTCTGTTTTCCTTCAGAGAACACACTTTTATCTAGACTCTGACAAAAAAACATCTTTGGGCACTTTAAGCAGGTATTTAGAGAGAGAGACAAATCTAAGTACTGTAGTAGGAATTGGACTGTTAAAACCTTGTTCTTTTAATAGATTTGTATGCATGGGTTGTGATATAATAGTTCTGGTATTTCATGTTTTGCGTATTTTTATCTGTTTAGTAAAACTCTATTTTAGAGCCTACTTGGTCTATCTTTGATTTATTTTCTTTTACAAGTGGAGATATGTGGTTAAAGCAGACACTGTACATAAGCTTGAATGGTGATACCAAACTGGAATAAGGCAAGCGCTTTTAAATCTGAGGTCTTTTATTACAGTTTTGTGGTTCATTTCTGTACACCTGGTTAGGTGCACGTAGGCAAAGATATCTGGCCCCCCCAAAGACAGATTTATCTGAACCTGTGCATTGGGTATGCTAGCAAGGGGTTCACAGTTTGAATCACTCCAGAAATGAGACCAAAGGTTGATCCAAACCCACAAAAAAGACAGGAGGGTTACCCTGTTTCTGTTAACTGTTCACAAGACTGCGCTCGGAGGTTGGCGCTTTGGGAGTAGAGGGCTGACCTGCTTAGTGGGTTTGTGACAGATTGGTGGGCAGCGTGGCATAAATTTTGGTATCACAAGCTTTTATTGTTCAGTGTCAGTTTGAGACCATTAGCTCACTTGCAAAGAAAAGAAAAAGGCAGAGTTTTATTTTAAAGGAACAGAACTATATCACTTGGCATACAGTCAAGTTCCTATCCATTTTATTTTTTTTCCTAAAGTGCAAGTCAGAGTAGCAGTAGTTGGGGAAGAAGATGGTTTCCAACTACAGCAGGCAAACTGTAGACTACTTAAGGCAGTTGTGCAGGGACAGAGGAGTCCTGTTTGAGGTGAAAGCCAGCAAGCAGAACCTCATAGATGCCCTGATGGTAGCAGATACCCAGAGCAGCGAGTCAAGGACCATGACTGAAAAGGACCAAACCTTGAGTGTGGCAGGGCTAGCGGCCAGTGAAGATGACAGCAGGGCCACTGTCAGTGAAGGGCCACAGCAGCAGGGGAAGGTCACCAGTATCCTGGATCCAGAAGTACTCAGACTGCAAATTGAGTTGTGCAGGATGAAGCTGGAGTTCAGAGAGAAGAGAAGAGAAGTGTGAACAGCTAGCTGCAGAGGAGAAGAGGGAGTGAGAAAGCCAAGACGCAGAACGTGAGGAGCAGGAATGCCAGAGGCAACACGAACTGGAGAAGCTACGACTCCGACCAGCGGCACCAGAGCAGGTAAGTGGCTTGGGTTTAACTGGGACTACAGGACTGGGTTATAAATTGAATTCCAAATTAATAGCCAAATTTAAAAAGGGGGAGGATATGGATGCCTTTTTAAATTCATTTGAAAAAGTTTGCATTCAGGCTAAAATTCCTAGAGAGTCCTGGAGCTTCCAGCTATCCCCGCTACTTACCGAGAAAGCTCGGGATGCATTGGATCAAATGGACAATGAGGACAGTGATGATTACAACAAACTTAAAGCTGCACTGTTAAAGAAATTTGAATTAACTGCTGAATCATACAGAGCTAAATTGTGTAAGCTCAGGAGAAGCCCTAACATGAGCTATGAGGAGCTAGCCACGAAACAACATCAGTTTTTAAAATGTTGGTGGGAAGAAATTGAGGCAAACTCTGTCAATAAAATTGAAAATGTGATTCTGTTAGAACAGTTTTTCTGGGCATGCCCAGCAGAGCTGAAAACCTGGCTGGAGGACCGAGATCCCAAAACAGTACAAGAGGCTGCTGAACTCTCAGACCGCTATGCCAAGAAGCAGACCAGCTGTGAGAGCAAATGGGTAGAGTGTGGCAGCACAGAAAGGGAAAAGCGTGCCTTCAGGGCAGCTAAAACCCTCACTGCCTCCACCGAAACAAGTTAGCCACAGGTTTCAGAGAAAAGATTTCTCTGAGAGAAGAAATGAATGTTGGCTGTATAAAGAAACTGGGCATATTGCCAGACAGTGTCCCAAAAAGGCGAGCAATAATACACAAGCGGGTGCTAGAAAAGAAGTGGATTGTTTGTGTGTCCCTGGAAGCATGCCAGTGAACATGAGGGAACACATGCACCCAGTCATGGTGATAAATGGTGCACAGATGCAGGAGTTAAGGGACACAGGGCCATCCCTGGCCTTGGTAAAGGGGGATCTGGTACAGCCTGGTCAGCTTATACCCAATAAATATGTTACTGTACAGGACTTTGCCCCATGGGGAGAAAACATTGCCCCTCGCTAGTGTTCTCTTAGACTGGGGTGAAACAGGGGGAACTGTGCAACAGGTGGCTGTAGCCAAAACATTAGCAGTGGATGTGATCCTGGGCAACAATCTCCAATGGGGGATGGTATGTGCAGTTACCCGTAGCCAAGCAGCAAAGGAAATTGTAGTTCCCTGAACCCCACAGAAGCCACTGTGGAAACCACTGAGAGGCTGGTTCCCCAGTCTGTGTCTCCAGATGGGGAGATTAATGAAAAGGGGGTAGAAATTTCCCCAGTAGCAAGTAACCACACAGTTACAGAGGGTTACTCCGAAGAGGGAGGGGTGACCCATTGTTAGAGGGTTGGGATTGACAGTGATCCTGAGTTCCCTGATGCTAGTGCTAGGGACCCTAGTTTAGCAACTGAAGGGGACCTGTCCCATGCCTTGGGAAGGGTTTGCTGCCAATCAGAGAAGTGACCCTAGTTTAAAGAAGCTGAGGGCTTGGGCAGACTCAGACGGCACACAGGAAGGTGACAGTAGACATAAGGTTTATTGGGAAAATGGACTTATGTATACTCAGGCAGTACAGACAGAGGGAGGGATGCTAGGCAGGCAGCTTGTTGTTCCCCAGGGGTATCGTGAGCAGTTGCTCAAAACTACACATGATATTCCCTTGTCTGGTCATCTGGGAATTGCACGCATTATGCAGCAGTTGGCCCAGAATTTCTACTGGCCTAATTTCACCCAGCAGGTGAAGGAGTATTGCAGGTCTTGTCACCGGTGCCAAGAAATAGGGAAGGCGGGCAAGAAAACCCAAGCCGCCCTGATTCCCTTGCCATAGTGAAGGAGCCATTCCAGAGGGTGGGAATGGATATTGTGGGGCCTTTAAATACCCTCAACTCCTCAGGGAAGAGATTCATCCTGACTGTGGTGGATTATGCCACCTGGTACCCAGAGGCAGTCACCCTATCCTCACTGAGGACAGACAAAGTGTCAGATGCCTTACTTGGGATTTTCTCCCATGTTGGGTTTCCACAGAAGGTTATCACTGATTGAGGGGGTTCCTTCATGTCAGACCTGATGAAATGTTTATGGGAGAAGTGTGTGGTGGTGTAGAGATGCACGACACCGTATCACCCACAAGCCAATGGACTTGTGGAAAGATTCAATGGTACCCTGAAGTCAATGCTCTGGGTGTTTGCTGAACAGCATGGGAGGGACTGGGAGAAATACCCTCCCCACTTGTTGTTTCCATACAAGGAGGTGCCCCAAGAGTCGACAGGATTTTCCCCCTTCGAACTCTTATATGGACACTGGGTACGTGGGCCCCTAGACTTGATCCGGGAGAAATGGGAAGGCAAGCGCACTACCCAGGGAACTCCCATTGTGGATTACGTCCTTAGGTTTAGGGAAAGGCTGAAGGAGCTTATGGGGATAGCCCAGAGCAACCTGGCAGCTGCCCAACAGAAACAAAAAGTGTGGTATGACCGCAGAGCCAGAGCTCGCTCGTACATGGTAGGTCAGGAAGTCATGGTCCTTATTCTGGTCCAGAAAGACAAGCTGCAGGCTGAGTGGGCAGGACCATACAAAGTGGTTAGGAAGGTAAATGACGTGAACTATATTGCAGAGTTACCTGACCAAAAACAGACTGAAAGGATGTACCATGTCAGCATGATGAAGCCATATGCAAACACGGCTGACATGGTGTTTGCAGTGTGTAGTCATGGGAAGGGGACGGACGAAGGAGACCCCCTTCTGGACTTGCTGGAAGAAAGTAAGTGGGAGTCCTCTGTGGAGGCAGTTAAATTGTCTCCCCAGCTGGTCCCAGACCAGATCCAGAAAGTAAGGGAGGTTTTAGCAGACTCTGTCCCATTGTTTAGCGCCAAACCTGGACTAACCCCCTTAGCGACGCACGATGTGGAGACAGGGACACAGACGCCCATACGGCAAACAGCATATCGGGTATCAGAGGCTGCCCAAAAGGACATTAGGAGGGAAGTGGAGTAGATGCTGGATATAGGGGTAATCCAGAGATCCCACAGCCCCTGGGCCTCACCCGTAGTCCTTGTGCCTAAGCCAGATGGCTCTACTCATTTCTGTGTGGACTATTGTGGACTGAATGCAGTCACAAAGTCAGATGCCCACCCGATGCCCCGGACGGACGAACTCCTGGATTGGTTGGGAGGGGCGACCTACCTTACGACCAGTGACCTGATAAAGGGGTATTGGCAGGTAGAGTTGACAGACAGAGCTAGGGAAAGGTTGGCCTTCATCACTCCAATAGGCTTATTTGAGTTTAAAGTAATGCCTTTTGGAATGAAGAATGCCCCAGCCACTTTCCAAAGTTTGGTGAACTAGGTGTTAAATGGTGCTGAGGAGTACACCGTGGCGTACCTGGATGACGTTGCCATCTTTAGTACCAGCTGGGAGGAACACCTGTCCCACCTTAGGGAAGTGCTGGGCAGGATACAGAGGGCCAGGCTCACTGTCAAAGCCAGGAAGTGCCAGGTGGACATGGAAGAAGTGGCATACCTTGGGCATGTGGTAGGTCAGGGACAGCTCCATCCTAACCAAATAAAGATAGAGGTAACCCAGGTGTGGCCCAGACCAGAAACACAGAAGCAGGTCAGGAGTTTTCTAGGGACAGCAGGGTAGTACAGAAAATTTGTACCCAATTACAGTGCCTTGGCTGCTCCCCTATCTGACCTGACAAAGAAAAGGATGCCCAAGAAAATTACCTGGGGCCCAGCCTGCGAGGAAGCCTTTCAACTAAAGGAAGCACTGTGCAGTGCTCCTGTTTTGAGAAGTCCTGATTATAGCAAAACCTTTATAGTTCAGACTGATGCCTCAGCCATGGGTATTGGGGCAGTACTGGGTCAGATATCAGCCAAGGGAGGATCACTCAATAGCATACCTGGTAGGAAGTTACTTCACAGGGAGCAGGCAAACTCCACGGTGGAAAAAGAATGTCTTGCTAAATGTGGCCCCTAAAGAAATTAGAGCCATACTTATATGGGCAGCATTTTGTGGTACAGACTGACCACAACCCCCTGGTTTGGCTAAGCAGGTGGGGAAAAACAATGGTAGATTGCTAAGATGGAGTCTTGCTTTGCAAGGGTGTGATCTGACAATCGTACATAGAGTTGGAGCCAAAAGTCAGAACTCAGATGGGTTGTCTCGTGTCCATGAGGAGTGAACTGATTTGGAAAGCGCATCTCATGCAGGGGATAGAGCCCCCAAATTCAGTCTAGGTGGGGAGGAATTGTGACACTTGGACAGCTGGTTCTGATCATTGTATCATTTTTTGTAATATAAAAATGGGTTATGGACTGTCTCTCATGAGAAATGCTGAACAGCATGTGAGTATGACACACACACACACACAAGTTTTAGATACAAGGTGTTACCTGGAAGGCCAGAAGCTAATTATAGAGTAGAACAGGCCTTGATCAAGGATCTCCTATTTATCTAAAGTTAATTACAGCTGTAGTTGCTAGACAGAAATCATAAACGTTTATGATGTCCAGAGGAAATACCGTTACATTTTCACATGGTGATACAAAGCATGTTGCACCTCCATGAGATCTGGCAGAAAGACATAAATGCTTTGATGTCTGTGTGAGAGAGGATACTGCTTAAAGACCAAATAAATGTCATTTGAAAAACAAATGAGTTGTACTAAGATCACAGAATATTAATTTACCTTCTGGAAAAGACAACCTGTTTTTGTATAGATATAAATTTTTTTATATATTCTGACAGGGAGGAGCTAGGTGACCTCATGCAAACAGGTGGGCAAAGCCCGCTTTTAAACAATATTGAGTTTTCCTTCAGAGAACACACTTGTCTCTAGACTCTGACAAAGAAACATCTTTGAGCACTTTAAGCAGGTATTTAGAGAGAGAGAGAGAGAGAGAGCGAGAGAGAGACAAATCTAAGTACTGTAGTAGGAATTGCACTGTTAAAACCTTGTTCTTTTAATAGATTTGTATATCTTGTGATATAATAATTCTGTATTTTATGTTTTACATATTTTTTATTTATTATAGTAAAACTCTATTTTTAGAGCCTACTTGGTCTGTCTTTGATTTCTTTTCTTTTACAGGTGGAGTATATGTGGTTAAAGCAGACACTGTACATAAGCTTGAATGGTGATACCAAACTGGAAAAAGGTAAGCATTTTAAATCTGAGGTCTTTTATTACAGTTTTTAAGGGTTCATTTCTGTACACCTGGTTAAGTGCCCGTAGGCAAAGATATCTGCCCCCCCCCCGAAGACAGAAGACAGATTTATCTGAGCCTGTGCATTGGGTATACTAGCAAGAGGTTCACAGTTTGAATCCCTCCAGAACTGAGACCAAATGTTGATCCAAACCTACAAAACAGACAGGAGGGTTACCCTGTTTCTGTTGACTGTTCACAAGACAGCCCTCGGAGGTTGGCACTCTGGGAGTAGAGGGCTGACCTGCTGAGTGGGTTTGTGACAAAATGTTCTAGTTCTTTTTCCTTCAAGAAAAAAGATGGCTGCCACATTTTTATCTAGTCTATGACAAAGAAACATCTTTGAGCACTTTAAGCAGGTATTTAGAGAGAGAGAGAGAAATCTAAGTACTGTAGTAGGAATTGTACTGTTAAAACCTTGTTATTTTAATAGATTTGTATGTCTTGTGATATAATAATTCTGTATTTTATGTTTTACATATTTTTTATCTAGTTTAGTAAAACTCTGTTTTTAGATCACATCAAGAAATAGCACCGCAGACCTGTCAAGGTTTAGAATCAACAAAATTTTTAAAAAATCATGGTTTGCGTCATAGGAGGTACCTAGAAAAGTAGATTTGACAGGTATGCTAATACTTCTATTAATTTAGCTGAAACTAGCTTTTTTTGAATAATGTTTTTCATTGCACTGCTGCTTTAAAAGTCAAAACACTGTAGGATTTATTACATCTTGCATTAATGAATGTTATTCTGTATAAGGATATATTTTGATGACATATACACAATGTATTCCTCTATTGCACTGTTTCCACTTGATAAAAAATACTGGGCCACATATTCAGCATAGATGCATGGTACATCCCTAGATGCTCCACGCATCCCCGGACTTGCACGGGCCATCGGGGGCACGTTAGTATTCAAAAGCCCCCAATGCGCTGCGCAAACCTGACTGCAAGGCTGCACAGCATATTGTGATACGCAAATGCAAATGAAGGGTCCTGCATGCATAATCTGCACATTGCAATATGCAACCCCCCATGCATAACTATGGCACGCTGCGCCAGTGTATAGTTAAGTTTTTCAGACCCCACTTTAACTATGCACTGGGCAGGTTGGTACCCAGCCCACAGTCTAGGGCTGACAAAATCCTGGTGGTCTAGTGGACCATGGCAGCCCTGAACACTGTGCCAACAACATCCCCCATGCCCCAAACACATTCCAAAAACATGACAACCCCCTCTCTTGCCCTGTTCACACGTATAAATAAAATCACAGATATCCCTTTTCTGTAGTGTAGTGTCCCCCTCCCCAGCCCCGTTTACATGTATAAATACAATCACAGATATCCCTTTTCCATAGAGTAGGGATCCCCCCTCCCCAGCCCCATTCACATGTATAAATAAATTCACAGATATTCCCTTTCCATAGTATAGGGATCCCCCTCCTCAGCCCCATTCACATGTATAACAAAATGCACAGATATCTCTTTCTGTAGTAGGGGATCTTCCCAGCCCTGTTGTCATGTAACAAAGTCACAGATTTCCACTCATAGTGGGTCCCCTTCCTGAGCCCTCATCATTGATACAATAGTAACACTCTCTGCCTCTAGCTCTCAAACTGTAGAACATCGAGGAACGGTACCTCCACAGGTAGACAAAGTTCTCACTGTGAGCCATTGTCCCACAACTTTTGCCTCTTTCCTGTCTCATTAGAGTTAAGGTCTGGCATGTTTCTTTCCTCACTCCTGTTATGTCCAGCTTATCAATTTGAAAGATACCAGATCGTGTACAGTATATAGTACGCACCCATTGGTTATCTTGATGACCAATGGGTGCGCATTATATACTGTATACAATCTGATATCTTTCAGTCAGTGGCTGGCTGTGGCAGGGTGAGGAGGGCAGTGCCAGTCGCTGGCTCTGGTGGGGTTGGGGGGTGGATTGGTGGGACAATGGCTCATGGGGTAGGTGGAGGGGGCTACCTGAGGAGGTACAATTATGAAGTTCTACAGTTTGAGGCTGGGGGGTGTCACTATTGTATTGGTTTCCGGGGCTCGGGAAGGGGGGACCTTACACTATGGGAAGGAGATATCTGTGACTTTATTTTACATCAGAACAGGGCTGAGGAGGGGGGGATCCTATAATATGTAAAAGGGATATCTTTGATTGTATTTATACATGTGAATGGGGCTGGGGAGGGGAGAGCCCTACACTACGGGAAAGGGATATCTGTGAATGTATTTATACATGTGAACAAGGCTTTGGGGGGGGGGCTGGCCCAGCACATTCCGCTATAATGGGCATGCAAAAGGCTACTTGGGCACGTCCAATGGGCTCATTTGCATGTTTGGACTGAATAGCGCCCATGGAGGCTGCGGTGCATACAGGTAGTCGAAGCTCTCCTTTTCTCTGCACATGAGACACTCTTATTCTGCATAGAGTGTCTCATGTGTAGCTGCCCTGGAAAAGGAAATGTTTGGGGAAACTTTTTAACAATTTTAGTATATTATTGATCAGTCATTTACAGTCTTAGGGTGTCAGAACTGCACACCTTCAGTTCATAGTTCTAATACCCCAAGAATGCATGTGGGACCACTCTTACAACCACAGTAGTCTCAGTGGATGTATTATTATACAAAACAGTGTCATTTACAGATGCAACCTGGATGGCAAGTTGGTGGTAAAGTGGGTGGAAAATTGGTTGGATAGCAGGACACAGAGGGTGGTGGTAAACGGCAGTCACTCCACAGAGGGAAAAGTAACCAGAGGGGTACCACATAGGAAAATTTGCCTGTTCGCTGATGACACAAAGCTCTGCAACAGGGTGGACACACCAGGGGGTGTGGCTAGAATGAGGAGAGATCTGCAGAAGCTTCAAGACTGCGCAAGAGATTGGCAGTTGGGATTTAATGCAAAAAAGTGTAAGATAATGCACATGGGGCACAAAACCCAGAAACAACATGTCAGCTGGTTGGGGTGGGTACTGAATGCTCTAGACAGGAAAGGGACCTAGGGGTTATCATCTCTGATGACCTCAATGTGAGAAGTCAGTGTGACAAGGCAGCAGGTAAAGCAAACAGGATGCTGGGATGCATAGGCAGGGGCATCACCAGCAGAAAAGAGGAGGTCATAATTCCACTATGCAGGACATTGGTGAGGCCACACCTTGAGTAGTATCCACTTCTGGAGGCCTTACCTACGTAAGGACATAGATAGGGTGGAGGCAGTACAGAAGAGGGCAACCAGGATGGTGCAGGGATTACATGACAAACCCTACAAGGTTAGGCTGAAGTACCTAAATATGTACTCTCTGGGGACACAGGAGGGAGGGGGGTGATATGATAGAGACATTTAAGTACCTCACAGAAAAGAACAAGGTGCAGGAAATACAAATTTTCAAAGAAAAAGATGCTCCAGGACAAGGGGGATATAGGATGAAACTGGAGGGAGGGAGGTTCAGAGGGAACGCAAGGAGGTACTTCTTCACAGAGAGGGTGGTAGACAAATGCAACAGCCTGCCAGAAGAAGTGGAGGGGGCAGAATGATTACAGGATTTAAGAATGCATGGGATAGGCATAGGGGATCCTGGTAGTTGGGTGAGGGGGAAGCTTGAGTTACTAGCTTTCAAGGGCAGATTGGGTGGGCCAAAGGCCCTTATCTGCTGACAACATCTATGTATCTATGAGGGAGGAAGGGAGGGTAAGGAAGGGGAAGGAGGTACAGGAGTTAGAATTACATTAAACATATAGGCAGCAATTGCATCAATTATAAGGCCTGACCAGATGTTAAAGCAGCAGTGTCAAATTGGCCTGCACCTGGATATCGACGCCAGTTGATGCTGAGGTAAGAGGAGAACTTAGAGTGCTGTAGCAGTTTACTTTCATGCTACAGTATTTTATTTTTTCATTTAAAACTGCAAGTCACAGCCGGAGGATGGTGGGATTAGGGGACAGCAGGGGAAATGCTTTTACAAGGGTAAAAATTGTTATGCTGGTGACTTTGTTGTTTTGCTATGGTGCTGAGGAAGTAGTAGTGAGCAAGCGTGGTTAGCACAGAGGCTGATACTGCTTTAAACCCGGTGGCTGCTGCTGTGCGAGATTAGTAGCACAGTGACACTCATTTTCAATTTTAAAGTTGTTTGCATTTGTTTTTTAAATGTAATGTTTCATCAAACTCTCGATTTACAGAAGTGTGCGTGTTATGTGTGTGTGTGGGTTGGGGGGGCACTGCTCACTCACAAAGTAAGCTAAAAAAATGGCAGCAGTTTCAAATTCCGTGCCCAATAGGGGTACTTTCGGCCAATGAGGAAGCAGGGTAGGCACAAGTATATCTGACTGGGTGAAGGGGCACTTAGGCTGGTACTTTTTATTTCCTGGGCATCTACTGTAAGTTAATGTACCCACCAACAAAGGTACCAGCCAATCAGATGCCAGGAAATAAAAAGCTAATTTTCTAATAACAATTACAGGTCTCCAGCTACAGTATATATATATTGCTTCAATACTGGAGTAAGATATGTTGTCTTAAGGGTTTGCAGACAGCGAGACCTTTGGCCTGCCATGGCATTGGTTGTGTGATAGGTCTGACAGTGTACATACATTGCTATTACACAGAAACTATTGTGTTCACTATTCAGTAGTACTTTGTTGTAAGGTATGCAGGGTGAACAAATCCCCCCACCTTTTTTCATACGTTGGTAACCTGTTGCTTAAACTGGAGATAATTTTTTCCTATTCTTAAGTTTGTATGCTTGCCCGCTATTTGTAAGGTGTCCCATAGGTCAGAAAATAGGTGTATAGGGCACACTCCACGCCCAGTGGATTCCACATTGGGCTCCTACTCCACTGACCTGGGCTCAGGAAGGGACTCGGGCAGCCATGGGGGTTGGAGTGGTGCTGCAGTGCACCCAGCATCAGATGTATGGTGCAGTGGTGCTGCAGCATTCCCTGTGATGGGCTGTGAGCTTTCTTCTTCTACAGAATGTCACTGCATGCTTACGTGGCCTGTAGGGACAGTGCCCAGTTACATGTGGGAGGATGGCAGGTAGCATGTGATGTGGGAGAGTTAAACTGAGCCACTCAATTTGAGCGACTCAATTTGACTGCCCATATGAATAGCAATGTAGAAAATGTAGTAAGGATTCGTGTATAGCGAGTGTAGCAGTGAGGGGTACAGCACCATATAGTGCTATGAGGCTGTGTTTGCCTAAGTAAGCAGCTATTTGGTGTAGTGGCTTAACTCACCGCCACTAGAGCTGGTGGACCTAGGGGTTCGGGTCCCGCCATTTTAGAATTGTTTTTCTTTCTTTCCCTCATGCCCCCCCCCAAGTTATTATAAAATTGGTGGGTGTGGGGGGGCATAGCCACCCTGTATAAACATGTTTTTTTGTATTGCTGTATTTGGGAATGTAAGCGACTATCGCTATTTCGGCAGTCACTGTAATTCTGGTTACCCTTTTGACAGTGGGTGGTGTTTTGTTCGCTTTTTTGTGGTCGGCACTCTGAAATAATTGCCGTCATCACTTAAAACCAGGTGGGAGGGTAAGGGAAGAAATTAAACAAAGAAATGTGCACCATGCTACCTGAATGATAGTCACCAGCCCCTTCAAGTTCTGCTCTGTGTGGAGCCCCCTGGCTTCGACAGTGGGGGGAGTGGATGTGGTGCTTAGGGGTCACTGGCTGAAAGCAGGAAGCAGGCAGCTTGGGGGCTGAACATCTTGATTAAACAAAGGTAGGTGCTGGCCCAGTGGTATGAAGGGCTGAGGTACTGGCATCTTACCTCCTGCCACACCGGCGATCCGTGTTTAGTGACGAGCGTGGGTTGCTGGGGGCTGGCCAGGGAGGGAAAGGACTGAGCACCCGAAAGCTGCTCTCCTTGTTGGGGGGAAGGCCTGCATGCTCTGGCAAATGACTGCCACCTGGTTAAGGCCAGACGGTAGTGTGGGTCTAGAAGGGCAGTGATAGGGAGGTCTCTGGGACTCCGGGGCATGTGTGCACCTCCACGTATGCATGTCTACGTGAGCACCCTGCATGGGGGACAGGAAGAAAATCAGAGAAAATGCCCATGTCCCCCTGTCACTGTATGTGGTGGCCCTTGAGGGACTCCCAGGTCCTGCTTCAATGTGGCTCTCCACTAGCGTGACAGCGGGGGGAACAGTCATTGGGAATGAGGACCCTCGATAGAGGGCCCGATGACAGGTGCAGGTCTCGTCGGGTGAGCAAAAAACTATATGAAAAAATAAGGTAGGCATGAGCCAGCCCTTCAGCGCAGTGGTAAAACTACCATTCGTGATGCCAGTGACCCAAGTTCAGGAACGACCTTGGGTTGTCAGGGGCCGGCCGGGGGAGGAGCACTGAGCGCCCCAGAGGACACCCTCCTCCTCCAAGAAAGGTGGGGGGATCTCTCCAATACTGTCAACTGGTGACCACAGGTGGTAGTGTGTCTGGAGGACTGAGGGAAGGGTGGGGACATTGCTGACATCGTCAGGCTGACACACAAACAGCATGTGCGGGCGCATCTTGATGTCCTAGCATGCGACATCCCCCAGATGGATAGGAGGAAACATGAAGGAAAAATGGCATCAGCACCAACGCGAAGAATCCTGATATATACGGGTTCCCACCTCCCCAGCACACAGCACCACCTGACAAAACACAGAAGTAGTTCGGGGTACCTCCTCCTACCTCGTCCCTGCCTGGGGGGTACATCCAAGCCTCTATGGAGATAAGTGGCCATTGCTGGGGGAGGCAGGGGGATCAGAGGATGCCTGGATGTTCTGAGAGCTAGGAGGGGCTGCAGAGAAGAAGCATAAACAGATGGAAAAGGTGGGCATATGACCCAGATGGAGTGTGCAGTAATTCTAACCCTCAAGTTTAAGATGATCAGGTAGTAGAGAGATGCATGAGCAGGAAATAAAAAGTTGGAGACTCTGACTAAAATTGCTGAGAAAGTTAGTTTAAATGTTGATTAGATACTCTGACTGCAAAACAGGAAAATAATCTATTATAAAAACATTTTAAAAAACTTTAACTGTAAAGAATAGGGTTAATAGGAACCTTAGGGTTCGGGTCACATAATAACATCATAGCATCACTCACGCCTTGCTACTTAGAACAGAGGAGGGGGCTCAGGCCAGTAAGTGATAACACATGCCAAAAGGGCACAGCAAAGAAAACAGTGACTGACTTTAAAATATAACAAAAATGCAAAACCATGCAATGTTAGAGAGTGACAAAAACTATTCAAATACAGAGGTAACCCAGTCCACCCTGAGGAAGAGGTTTCCCCCAAACTATTGGTGGTGTGTGGGTTACTACTACCAGACTGTGTATTTATGAATAAATACTAATATATTATTGAATCTGGGTGAGTGGTTAATGCTTCCCTATGTTCTGAGTACTGATATGATAACCCACAGACTGCTCCCTGATTAGTTCTCATTTATTCTAGTACCGTGGTTCCAGAGTTCCTTCCTTGATTTTTTACTAGTCTCCATGTGGGGCTGAGTCAAAAGTTTTGCTGAAATCCAGATGCAGAACATTGACTGCTTGACCTTTGTCCACTGCTTAGCTTCTGCATAAACTGTCTTCACATGAACCCCAGGGATGGTGGAAAATGGGCCTATGGCTCAGCCCAGTATACTGGTTGAACAAACAAACAAACAAATAAATAAATAAGTACATAAATAAATAAATGCATCCGTACATAAACAGGAGGGACTGATGGAGGCCACTAGTGAGTAAGCCCCGTTGGTTTGTCAAGGAGGTGGCAAAAGCTGTAGGTGACAACAGGGCAGCCTTCTGGAAGTACAAACGTACTCAGAAGGAGGAGGATAGGGTAGATTACTCTGCTAGATCAAGGAAGGTGAGCAGAGTGGTTGGGGTGACAAAGGCTACAAGGGAAGTGCAGCTAGCACCGGGGCTAAAAACGGGAGAAGGCCGTTTTCCAATATACAAGTGAGAAAAGGGACATGAAGGATGAGATAGATTGAAAAGGAAAGTGGTTTGGCAGAGGGTAGTGAACAGAAAGCAGAGGTACTTTGATCTTCACTAGAGAGAAGGACGTACCAATACCACAAGGGAACGGGGGGGGGGGGACTGAAAGGGGGAATGTCATGGATGGCATCATTCAAGCTGATCGGGTACTATAGGGCCCAGGGCCAGATAGCATACATGCAGGGGTCCTTAGAGAACTGGTAGAGACACTAATGGATTCCCTGGTAGACCTGTTTAACACCTTTACAGAGTCAGGCATTGTGCTCCAGGACTGGAAAACTGCACACGCAGTACCTCTCCATAAAAGTGGTCCAAAGAAGGAACCAGAGAACTACAGGCCAGTCAGCCTGACCTCAATTATGGGCAAGCTGATGGAGGCCTTCCTGAAAGAGAAATTGGTAAGCTTTCTAGAGGATATGGGCTCCAGGATGTGAGGCCGCGTGGGTTTGTGCCGGGGAAGTCCTACCAGACTACCCTAACTGACTTCTTTGACTGGATCACCAGGGCAGTGGACAAGAGCCAAACAGTTGATGTCCTGTATCTGGACTTCAGCAAGGCCTTCGACTCTGTACCTCATAGGAGACAGGTCAGAAAGCTAGAAGACCTGGAGATGGGGGGCTAAGCTTGCTGGGTGGGTCAGAGTTAGCTACAGGACAGAAGCCAAAAAGTAGTAGTTGGGGATGGGGAATTCTCAGAAACTAGACCTGCGGAGTCCCACAGGGCTCTGTGCTCAGTCTGGTATTGTTTAACATATTGATGTGTGATGTCACAGATGGGAGCAAGGGTAAGATCTGCCTGTTGATGTATGAATGGAAGATACAAACTCTGTGGGAGGGTGGACACAGAGGAGGGGAGACATGAACTCAGGGAAGACCTGTCTAGGCTAGAAAAGTGGTCTGGCATTTGGCAACTGGGGTTCAATGCTGAAAAGTGTGCAAACCCCGCTCCCCATCTAAGTGTATCCAGATGCTGAAATAGTGAGAGGACAGCACTTCACAACACAAGCAACCACTGTCCAAGGAATTAGAACAAGAAATAACTCGTTACCTGGGTTCAAAGACAGTAGTGATTGGGAGTCACAAGATCAGGGAAACTTGGTTACCTGCTGGCTGTTCCAGAGGCTACGGGGAGGAGGGGGGGGTGGAATATGGGTTAGCAGGCAAAACATGCATAGCCACATTGATTAAGTTCATTGTCCACGCCAATATTCAAAATGCAAAAACGATTTAATTAAACGTGAAATAGTAACAACCACTCCGTGGAGCATGGGGTGTAAGATACAGTGGGTTTCCTTCACAGACATAGCTAGAAAGTCTACTGCAACAGTCTCTTGAGCTAACAGACTATTTATTTCATGCAGATCTCCCTTACGCCATGAAGGCTAAATTCCTGGCAGCAATTTTTGGGCTGAAAGAGGCCTCCACTTGAAGTAGCTTGGTACTGATGCACTCTATTAAACTCATATCTAGGCTTGGCAGTATTAGATTTAAATCGGTAAATGTAGATAAATGTCGATTTCACTGCACACACACAAGCAGATGAAAAAATATTTCCATTGATAATAATCTAAATTTACAGATAGAAAAAGTAAGTTCTGTTGCTATTTTGACGTATGAAGATAATTTGTGCTTTTATCAGTTTGTAAATCCTCAGCATTTGCTGTCAACTACAGCAGTGAAAATTAAATCGATACAAATCGAAATAAATGCTTAAAAACCCATAATTTTGTGCAACTGGTAAAGTTTAAATCAATAAAACTTGGGAAAAAGGTTTAAAAATAAAAATCGATATTTTCCTTCGAAATTATAAAAAAAAAAAAAATCGAAAACTGTCAACCCTAGTCATATCTCATTCCTTGCTTTCTCTCTCCAGCATTTATTTGGTTCTTCTCTACAGACTCCCTTCTAGCAGTTCCATTCCTGTACTTTTACTCTGGGCTTATGACAGCACAAGGCATTTCTACTGTCCCAAACCCATATACTCTCTTCGGTTCATTTCCCATCTGCCTAGTCTTAACCTTCTCCACCCCGGGGGCTAATACTTAAAGAGCATAAACTTCTTTTACATCAAGGTCTTAATCCTGTGCATTTCATTTGTTCATAGCAAGAACCAAACCACCAGAACCCTTTCAGACCTCCAGTCGCTGATACCTTGTGCACAGAATGGTTTCCCCCATGTCTATTTGGGTCCCGAAACCAAGAGCACCTCTGCTCATGTAGCGATTCCAACTTCTGAACTGACTCATCGGGGACCTCTGCCAGTGCCATGCCAGATCATCACCCATTGGACTGCCAGCCCAATAGGGTCCCAAACATCACTCCTCCAAATGGACTTTCCCTGCCCCCACAGGTGTCTCACACTCTGGGTTCCAATTCTGCAGTGGCCCCCAGCCTAGGGAATAGGGGTAACTCTGCCACCATCACACCCTCAACCTCGAGGGCTGCCACTTCCAAGATGCGCCCCAGGCTCTACTGCCATAGTGGGCCCACCCACAGGAAAACCATCTGACCCCCAGCTGAACTCATCCATGGGCAGTCCTTCTTTTGGGCTTTAGGCCCTATTGGTACTTACCCTACCAAGGTGCCAAAGTTCACTTAGCGGGCCTCCATTTTCATTTCTTCCACCCCAGGCTTTGGCTCCCAAATGTACCGACAGGCCCTGTTGCTTTGCTCCATTGCTCCCCTTTACACCACTCAAACCATCGCTCTCAGATCGCAGGTCTTCAAGGGTGGAGGGCTGGGGCAGTAAGCGGACCACCCCAGCCCTGCAACAGCTCTCCAGCTGAACATGCGGCTGAACCCCCCAGCACTCCTCTCTTCTCTAGTCTTTCCCCAGGCCCCTCCCTTTGCCACGAAAAACTGCCCCTTTTATACCCCCAAAAGAGGGGGGCCCCTGCTGACAGCAAACAGGCTATACCTCTCAGACTCAGTGATACCACTAGCTCCCTAGCCCTGCCTAGCTACCCCTAGTAACCTAAAATTAACTAGTAGGCTCCCAGAGAGTGCTTACAGTGTAAAGTTTTGCACTTGGAGCAAAAAACCCAGGGACCAAATACTGATTAGTTTGTGTGCAGGTAAACAGGTCAGAGGAAGAAAAGGACCTGGGTGGAATTATCATGAGTGACCTGAAGTACTTGGCACACTGCAGGAAAGCTGCAGCCACAGCAAATTGGATGCTAGGCTGTATAACAAGGGGAATTGCCAGTAGGAAGGTGGAGGTCATTCTGCTGCTGTACAGGTCTCTGGTGAGATTGCACCTAGAATACAATGTGCAAGACTGGTGCCCTTATCTTAAGAAGGATATTAACTTGCTGGAAACAATCTAGAGAAGGTCAACCAAGATGATCTAAGGTGAGCACGGCAACACCTATGGGGAGAGGCTCAGGTAACATAACAGGTACTCTCTTGATGACAGAAGAGAGAGTGGGAATATGACTGAGACCTTCAAGTACCTTAAAGATATAAATAAGGTGAGCACCGAGTGCTTCTTCAGCCTAAGTGGAAACAAGACCACTTAGGGTAACAGCCTGAAGCTGGTGAGAGGGAAGGTTCAGGGGAGAAATTAAGAGGCACTTTTTCACTGAGAGGGTGGTAGCTAAGTGGAATGAGTTGCTGGAGGAATTTGTATCTCTGAAAATGGTGGACATCTTCAAGAGAGGTTGAGACACGGCAAAGGCGAATGTTGCAGGTAGAGGGGAGAGAGGGGCTCAGTGGGCATTTGAGAGATGTCAAGGGGCATATGGGGAGGGAGGACAGTTCCCTCTATAAACATAGTGGAAACTGCACGTTCAAGCGGACTAGATAGACCATATGGCCTTTATCTGCAGGCACCTTCATAAGTTTCTATGTAAATATAGAGAAACTGCCCACTTCCTTCAGAAATAGTTATTCTGCTCACAGTTCTGTCTAATGTCACTAGATGGCACTCTGATGTCATATTTTTCTCTGCAGCTTCAAGCAGGTTTGTAATTGTATGATTCTTGACTTTTAGTGACAAGACAGTGGGTCGTGTCATCACTTTTATTTGAACAGCATGAAAGTTTCAGTCCATGTACTTTCAGGTCTGCACTGAGTGCTTCTCCAGGTGATAGCAGTTTACCACAACAAAGTGTTCAGTGGTAAATTGTCAAAGTAGGTGACCAGATCCCTGTTACTGGACCAACAACTCATTTTTGGTCTACAATAAATTTTATTACATATATATCTTAAAAATACATGCAGTACAAATTATGAAATGGGTAGAAAGAATGCTGGCTCCTGACTGGACAAGAAGTACTTTCAGCAAGGCCGTTATCCCAGCACAACAGCCTGACTGAAAGTAGATTAAAAAACATGTTTCAAAAATACATCTAATTTACTAAAAAGGACCTATTTCATAGTCACAATAAGGCACTCCAGGGGGTATATTATGGTGGGCTGACATCCCTTCTTGGGTGGTGGAAGCACTCAGCTTCACCTCATGTTTCAACCCACCTGAGGCGAGCAGTTATCCGACCATAGCACACCCCATGTCATGCCTTATTTCTTTAACGTATACTATACATAAATACAAGTACTCAGACACACACACATATATATATATATATATATATATATATATATATATATATATCCTATCCCACCCCTAGTCCTGCTCCACAAAAACCTGGTCAAAATAGCATAGTACAGTTATGTAAGAACTTACTGTAGCAATAGTTCATTGAGAGGATCTCTTGCAGGAGGCCACACCTAAGGAACTATATCCCACAGGCACCAGGACAACATGGAAACTTTTCTAGCTAGCAGTCTACCCGGGGGCTCCCACTCAGGTGTCACATGCTGACATCACCCTATCTTATCCTATAAGAGTGGGTGGCTCCCGCACCCGTCTCAGTTCTCCCGCCAGAGACCAGAAGCAACCAATCTCCTGCTAGGGAACCAAGGAAGAGATGCTGGGTCCTGCCAGTGTATAAATGACAGAAAGACAGAAGGCTCACCGCTAAGGAGAAACAGACACAGAGAGGCCCATAGGCCTAGGGGATGGAGGGTGGAATGGCACAGCCTGCTGCAAGAGATTCTCTCGAAGATCTACTGTAACAGTAAGTCATTACATAACTGTACTGTCTTACTTCGAGGGTATCTCTTGCAGCAGGCCACATCTATGGAACAAGTCCCAAGCAGTTCTGACATCAGAATACCCAGTCTGGGTGGTTGGAATCAAGACCCTAGGAAAGTAGGCCCTGTAGAGCAGCTAGGCCAAAACTGGACCTATACCTAGAGGCATAGTCCAGACTGTAGTGGTTGGTAAAGATGTGGACAGTACTCCAAGTGGCAGCAGCGCAGATCTATGCAGCCGAAACATTCCAAAAACAGGCAACAGAAGTGGCCATGCCTCTGGTGGAATGATCATGAACAATTCCAGGAAGGTCCTTGCCATACTTCCCATAGCAAAAAGTAATACAGTTGGCCAACCATTTGGACAAGCTCTGCTTAGTAACAGAAACTCCCTCTCTCCCAGGGGTGAAAGAGACAGACTGAGAGGACCTCCTTCGTACAGTGTGAATAGTAACGCAGAATTTTATGCACATCTAAAGTGTGGAGCAATGCTTCCCCTGGATTGGCATGCTCTGGGAAATAAACAGGCAGGAGAATGGATTGATTTAAAGTAAACTCAGATACCACCTTAGGAAGAAACTTAGGGTTAGTATGCAAAGACACTCTGTCTTTGTGGGAAACCAATTAAGGCTGCTCACACATGAGATCTGAAATCCTTCAAGTAGAAATAATAGCAACTAAAAATAATGCTTTCCATGACAGAAAGTGTAACTTGCATGTCATGGCCAGCTCAAAAGGAGCCAAAGTAAGTTTCTCCAAAACAAAATTCAAGTCCCAAGGTGGGACTGGATTGCAGATAGGAGGCTTCAGGTGAAGAATACCTCTCAGAAATGTACATGACACCTCCAGTTGCGCCACCGTAGGGTGTTGATTCTATCACCCCAGTCTGTGTTCTCTCTCTGTCTCTCTCTCTCTCTGTCTCTCTCCCTCTCCCTCTCTCTCTCTCCCTCTCCCTCTCTCTCTCCGCCCTCGGTCTCCTTGATTTGATGGGACCTTGAGGGAGTTGAGACATGCAGGACAAAGGCTAGAGCGTCGTCTGTGGAAATCGACCCTTGAAGCCGTCCACCTTAAATGGATAGATCATTATCAAAGCTATCATTCAGCACTCACACATAAGAAGGCAGAGTTCCTGTCTGGTGAGATTGCTGCTGCTCAAAATCAACCAGCTCAGCTCTTTCGAACTGTAGACAGGTTGTGCAACCCAACCTGTCTACAGGTTTGAGGAGCATTGTCACAAGTTAAGTGTGAGGAGTTCACTCGATTCTTTGCAGATAAGGTGGCTGACATCAGGGCCAAAATCTGTTCAGCACCCTCTGTGGGGGTTGGTGGTAGTCAGTGTATGGTCACTTCTTCTCGGTCTACCTGGATATCTTTTGACTGGCAGGAGATAGGGGGCATCATGCGGATTGTCCAGAATTTGAGTCCAACATGCTGTAGTTTGGATCCAGGCCCTACACGCCTATTGTTAGGGTGTATGGAGTTCATTGGCCCGACCCTTGCAGAGATTGTTTGGTGCTCCTTAGATTCGGGGAGTTCCCTAGCTCCCTGAAGGAGGTGGTGGTGACACCACTTCTTAAGAAAGCTTTATTGGAACCAAACAGCTGCACAAACTACAGGCCCATCTCTAACCTTCCCTTTTTTGGGAAGGTGACTGAGAAAGCCACCTTACCATTCATGATGTCTTTGATCCTTTCCAGTCAGGCTTCTGGAAGAGACATAGTACTGAGACTGTTCTGGTTCGGGTGCTCAATGATCTCCTGATGGCGAGGGACCAGAAACGCCATTCCATCTTGGTGCATCTGGATCTCTCTTCAGCGTTTGACACTGTGGACCATGAGGTTCTGCTTGAGTGCCTGGGGGTTATCTGTGGCCTGGCTGGTCCAGTTCACAGATGGTTTCACTCCTTCCTAGCCAGCAGGTCTCAGAGGGTGGTATCTGCGATTTTTTCTTCTGAGCCATTCTCTCTGCCGTGCAGGATCCCTCAGGGCTGGGTGCTGTCTCCCATGTTGTTCACAGTGTATTTGCTGATCCTCAGAGACATTGTAAGATGATATGGGCTGAGGTTTCACTGCTATGCTGATGACACACAGCTCTGTCTTTTGCACCTGACCAGGATAGTGAGGTCTCGATGTTTAACAGCTGTCTGGCGGAGATCCATGACTGGATGAAGTCTAGCTGTTTGAAATTGAATTCTGGGAAGACTGGTGTGTTGGCGGTGGATCCAGGGCGCCAGATAGAGAGGCCAGTGGTGGGTTTATCCTCTGGGCTTTTGCTTGATGGTGTACAACTGCCTACCTCTGAAAGGGTGCATAATCTGGAGGTGATTCTTGATGATGGGCTGACACTACATACGCAGGTGTCAGCAGTCATCAAGTCCTCCTTTTACCATCTTAGGAACATCGCCAGAATTAAGCACCTTGTTCTGTCCGATGATTTGCCCACATTGATACATGCCTTTGTGACCTCTAGCCTTGATTACTGTAATTCCCTTTACCTGGGGCTTCCAGGGGTTGATATCAGCCACCTGTAGCTGGTGCAGAGTGCTGCAGCACAATTGTTGACTGGGACTTCACATTCCAGTCATATTACTCCCATGCTGCGCGATCTGCACTGGCTGCCTATACAGTAGCGGATCACCTTCAAGGTCGGTCTTCTAACCTATAAAGCCCTGCATGGACAGGGACTGAGTTACCTGCAAGAGCTCCTGATTCCCTACAGCCCTGGCTGTTCTCTCCACTCAACTGATGAGGGGTTGTTAGAGGTTCCTAGGGTGTGGTTAATAACATCTGGGGCCCAGACTTTTATGTTTGTGGCACTATCCCTGTGGAACTCTACCTGTCAGATTAGAGAGTGCAGGACCATGGAGAGCTTCAAAAGCAGCCTAAAACACATCTATTTAAGCAGGCTTTCAGCATCTGATATTCTATGGATTGTGGGAAATTTTAATTGAAACTGAATTTTTGTAAGATTTTATTGAATTGTTTTATGATATGTATGTTATGTAAAGCACTTTGACATTGGAATTGCGCTGTATAAATCAAAATATTATTATTATTAGTAGTATTATCAATAGGCACATGGAAGGCAGAAATAGCAGATATGTGCACTATAAGAGAGGAATACTTCAGACCGGAGTCTGAAAGGGACAGCAAGTACCCCAGAATCTGATTCACCAGACAATTGATGTGATCCAGTTGATGTGAAGCTGCCCATGGAGCAAAGAGTTTCCACTTTATGGAATAAGTGGCCCTGGTGGAAGGCTTCCTAGCCACCAGCAGGACATCAGTCACCTTGGGGGGCACCCTATATCTAGTCATGGCTATGTCTTCAGGAGTCAGGCGTAAAGAAGCAGGGATTTGAGGTCTGAATGGACCAGGGTGCCTAGTCCTGCGATAGCAAGCTAGTGCAAAGAGTCAGGGTCACTGGAGTTTCCACTGTCAACTGCTGCAGTAAGGGGAACCAGATCTGATGAAGCCAGAAGGGGGTGATGAGGATCATAGTGGCCCCTTCTATCTGTACTTGATCAGAACTCTCTGAAGCAGGGTAAGGGGCGAAGCATAAAGAAACCTCCCTTTCCAAGAGAAAGACAATACGTCTCGCCAGAAAACTCCAGGCCCTGGAGCAAGCAAGCAAAAAAGCAGCAGTTTTTGGCCTGGTGGTGCTTAGGATTGAGGCGCTGGACACCACACCTCGCTCCACACTGGTGACCCGGGTTCGGTAGCGGACTCGGGTCGCTGATGGGTCGGCCGGGGGGAGATAGGCTTGAGCATCCCATGATAGCTCGCCTTCTCTGGGGAGGGTTGAGGCCTATGCCTGCACACTTGCCTGACTCCAAGCAGAGGCTCAGAGTACTGCAAACCCCAATGGTAGGGGACGGGCAGCCACTACACAGCATGGACATCGGTGCCTTGCGCCTTGACGTCAGGGTTCGCATGCTGTAGGGGAGGGAGAAAAGAGGAAAAATAGCCTGCCATCGCCGGGAAGATGGAGTTCCAGAGACGTGCCCTCAATGTGCCTTCGCCCGCCCGATGGCCACAGACTGACAAAACGTAAGTAATGGAGTGTTCGGGGCCCTGCCTAATCCCCACTCAGGGGGTAAGCGGTAGTTCCATGGAGATCCTGTGGTCATTCAGGTAGGGTGAAAGGCAGAGGGATGTCTGCCTTGGATCTCCTGATGGGTTGGGGATAGCAGACTGGGGAAGGAGGAGAAATAGTAATTAAAAAAAAAAAGTGGCAGTTTTGCGTTGAGTGGGGATGCAAAAAGGTCTAACTCTGGATGACCCCACTTGTTGAACAGGTCTTCTACGATGGAGGTCAGCAGCTCCCACTCATGCATCTTGGACTGCAACTGGTTTAGCCTGTCCGCCATTATGTTTTGGGCACCTGGAACATGGACGGCCGACAGTTCTAAACTGTATTCTAGAGCCCAGTGCCAAAGTCTCATCACTTCCCGGCAGACAAGGTATGAGTGGGTGTCCCCCTGCTTGTTGGTGTAGTAGGCTACACTGATGTTGTCAGTCTGCACTAGCAGAAGGGGGGGATAGCTGCATCTGGAAGGCCTGTAGGGCATAAAGAACTGCCAGCACCTCCAGGACATTGATGTGGAGAGAAGACTCCATTGTGGACCATGCCCCTTGTATTTGGTGGGGCCCCGGATGAGCCCCCCCATCCCATTCCCTAAGTATCTGTGGTGAGAATCTGCTGAGAGAAAGGAATGAAAAAAGGAACCCCCCTTAACAGATTCCTGGGTTCCATCCACCAAAGCAGAACTTTTTTGAATGGAGAGGAGACTAGGACCTTTTGTTCCAGGTTGTTGGTATGCTAATTCCTCTGGACCCTCAGTGTCCACTGGGGTACTCTCGTGTGCAGTCTGGTTAGAGGCACTGTGACTATGGCTGCTGCCATCAAGCCCAAGAGCCAGAGGAAGGTTCTGGCTGTGACATACCTGCTGTTGCACAGCAGACGGGTTTGAGCCATTAAGCGATCTGCCCTATCCGGGGCAGGAAGACCATACCCTGAGCTGTATCCAGGACTGCCCCAATGTACTGGAGGCACTAATAGGGAGTCAAGACTGACTTGAGCAGATTGATCATGATGCCCAGTTCCTGGAACAGGTGGGTGGTACATTTCAGAGCCTGCCCCAGGTGTTCCCTGGAGTGAGCTTTGAGTAGCCAGTCATCCAGGTACGGAAAGATATAGAGCCCCTCCCTCCTGAGGAGTGCCACCACTACTGCCAAGCATTTGGTAAAGAACCCAAAGGGCCGAGGACAAGCCAAAAGACAAGGTCTGGAACTGAAAGTGCTCTCCCTGGAAGTGAGCCTGAGGTACTGATGGTGGAAGGCAAATGTTGTAATATGCAGGTATGCATCTTTCATGTCCAGGGAGCAGATCCAGTCTCCCTGATGCAGCAGGGGCAGCAGTCCCTGAAGGGTGACAATCCTGAATTTCTTTTATTGAATGAAGAAATTTTGTTCTCGGAGGTCTAGAATGGGTCTGAGATCCCATGTACATTTGGGGACCAGGAAGAGGTGAGAGTACAACCCCCTGCACTGCTGCATCTCTGGGATGGGTTTTATGGCCCTTTTGTGCAGCAAGGTGTGGATCTCCTTCCATAGTACTGGAATGTGGTCTGGAGAGTAAGAAGACAGAACTGGAGGTGCAGAGAGAAGCGACCCCCAACTACCACCTCCTGCTCGGCTGGAGGGGGGGCCCGGCAAGGATTCATGCTGAAGTAACACCTGATGCCAGGGCTGCACCACCTCTTCTGGGGGATTTCCAAGTGGTGCTGGTAAGGGTAGGTAGGGCTGAGGATGCTCTGCGTTTACCCTGCAGTTTGGAGCTGGGTTTAGGCCTATGGGCAGCATGCCAAAAGGGCACCCTCTGACCACTCCTAGGCAGGTTGGTGTGATACACAGAATGAACTGATAGCAAGGGGTGGCTGGAGGCCTACAGGTTTGAAAGAATATCCTGCACGTCTGTCTCAGACAGATTATGTCATCTAAAGGGGGCATTTAGGAAGGACTGTTGTACATCCTGGGCAAATCCTGACACCATCAGCCAAGAGTGACATCACAGGCAAATGCCTGCCTGCCTCGGCCGCCACAGCCGAGGTATCCATGACATTGTAGGCAGAGTGAAGAAGGTGCTTGCTGATGTCAGTCCCCGACTGAATGCTCTGGAGCAGCTGTTGCTTCAGGGGGTCCTCTGGGAGGGCTTTAGCTGCTTCCTTGGCCTGAGCCCAGAGTTGGTTCTGAAACTGGACCATATAGGCCATATTGTTAAGGACACCTGATGGTTAAAGTGGGAGAGGTGAAGGTCCGCTTGCCGATGAGGTCCAACCGCCAGGACTCCTTGTCTGGTAGGAGAAAACTGAGGTGTTTTGCCTCTTGGTACGGTTATCGGCAGCACTGATGACCACAGAGTCCGCTTGAGGCTGTTCAATGAAGAAGGGCTTCCCAGAGGGGGGCCTGGTACAGCTCACCCATCTTCCGAGGCATGGCAAGGACCAAGTTGGACCAATGCCAAGCAGCCATGGTGCCATCCTCAAAGGGTTCTGTTGATAGTGGAATGACCAGAGGAGGTGCATCTGGCAGGCCAAGGTAAGTGGACAGACAGTGCTGGATGGGGTCCTGCTCCATGGAGTCAAATTCCATGGGCGCCTGCAACTGTCTCAGAATGGTGACAAACATGAGGTTATCCAGATGGGGGACCATGGAATATACTTGGGGGCCTCCTCACCATTGGCTGACACTGTAAAGGTGGCGTAGGAGAGGGTAATGCCTCCTTCATCTCCAGCATCTCCCTCATCCTCGTCGTCAGAGAGAAGAAGGAGGTAGGGGCAATACTCATCCTCATCCACCGGTTCCTAAGGGGTGTTAGATGGCTTCCGATCCCAAGGTGTGTGACGCAGCCCTGTAGGGGAAGGGGGCATGGGGCAGGCATGGTAGGCCCCTGCAGTGTCCGCCCATGTGAGAGAGCAAGTCTAGCTTGCATAAAATCCCACAGGAAGGAAAGCATAGCTTGAAAAATCCACCGTTAGTGGCATTGGGATACCAAGCCGCGCCAACTGAGGAGGAGGCATGGGGCCAGCATTAGCGGTGGGCCCGGGGACAGTGGCCTAGTAGGCCAAGGCCTGTGGGGCATCTCCTCTGCCTGAGTCATCATCGGGAAGGGAGAGGATGGCTAAATGACATCCCCGGGTGACACCGGGGAGGACAGGGGCCTTGAGGCAGAGGAAGTGGCCGAGATACTGCCCAAATTTAGCAGTGGGGAAATAGGGAGAACCCTTGGAACCAATGAACCAGCACCAGTCGACATCAAACTGGTGGAGCTACCTAACTGATGGCCTGCAGGAAACAAGGGCCAACACAGTAGGGGCTGAGACAACGGTGGGGCATCCTCACCCGAAGAACCAATGCTCGCCAAAGTAAGACTGGTGAAAGGAGCTGCCAATGGTAGCCTTGTGGAGGATAGGGCATGTGAGGCAGAGGTGGCCACTCCCAAAGAGAAGGACGGCCTCACCGCAGACGAAGCATGAAGTGGAGACCACAAGCAAGTCAGGGGGACCGGGGCTTGGTGCGGTCCTTGCCCCGGTGTTTGTGCTTCCCACATGATCTGTCCTGGGCCTTGGAGGAGGCTGAGCCCAAGAACAGGGCCAAGACAGCAGAGGAACTCCTGGCTTGTGCCTCCTTCTCCATGTAGTGACCTGGCAGCACCGCCTGGTAGTCTGGTTGAAGCTGCTACAAATCTCACAAGTCTGGATGTCGTGACCTGGGCCTAGGCAACAGACACAAGTGTCCTAGTTGTCCTCCTCGGGAATCTTCTTGCCGTAGGCACACCTTCTGAAGTGCTTTCCACAGATGGAGCCTGGCATAAACATCTGAAAAGATCACTTTAAAGTAAAGTGATTAGACACTAGGGAGAGAAAAAAACAAGGAAACTTGATGAAGAAATGGCAGTCGACTAAAGCTGGAGGAATCTCCGAGAGGTCCAATGTGCAATGGTCGACAGTGGGAAAAGAACTGAGGATGGCACAGGGAACATCCACTCTTACAGAATAGTGTGACATCAGGGTGTGACATTGAAGTGGGCAGCCCCCAAGTGGATTGCTAGCTAGAAATGTTTCCATGTGGTCCCGGCTCCTGGTGGTTATAGTTCCATAGGTGTGGCCTGCTGCAAGAGATACCCCTGATGTAAGATCTAGCAGTTGTGTTGGTATCTGGTGAATGTAAAGTTATAAAATTTAAAAAAGCCTAAGAACTTCCATCAGGTTTGTATATTCCAATCCCTTATAGAAAATTTAAACAGCCACAGACATTTTGAGAAGAACTTTGAAAAACAATATTTGGACACAAGGCATCTTGTTATTCTCATTAGCTCTGTATTTTTTATCCTGATGATTTATTACTGAGGTCTTATGCATACAAAAAGGATAGCTGTTCCTTATGGGTTCATCACCTTCTTTTGCTTCTTCCCAACCTGATGTCATAATACTCTGCTTGTAACATCAGCTATTCCCATGGCAACAGACTGTGATGTCACAACAGAGCATTATAATTTCATGTAGGGAATAAACTATAGAGGCAGATGAATTCTGTGGGGTGAATACCTTGTTTTTATGGTAATTTCTTCAGTAATAAATAATGGAAAGGGGAAATCTATAGATTTCTGAAATATAAGCCGAACTGTGTCTAAATATTATGTTTTCCAGAGTTTTCTCAAAGGTTTCAGTTGTTCTTTAACATAGAAACATTGAAGTTGTCAGCAGATAAGGACCTCTTGGCCCACCTAGTCTGCCCTATATTCCCTACCTATTGTGCCACCGCAAAACCCTACTCAATCTCCGGTCTTCTCCTCCCTTTGTCTTACGTCTAAGATCCCCTTATGTCTATCCCATGCATACTTGAATCCTGTTACCATTTTAGCACCCACCATCTCTGCTGGGATGCTGTTTCACGTATCCACCACCCTCTCCATGAAGAAGTATTTCCTCACATCTCCTCTGAGCATCCCCCCACCCCCACCCCTTCCAGCTTCACAGTGTGACTCCTTGTCCTGGAGCATCTTTTTCTATGGAAAATGCTACTTTCCTGTACCTTATTAAAACCTGTAAGGTATGAAAAAATTAGTTACCATAGTAATGTTGTTTCTTCCAGGGGATCCCTCAGTATGCTTAACTTATGCAGACTACCATGCAGTACCTTGGGAGGTTGGGTACAGAACCTATTTGGAGAAAAGGTTTTATAAGACTGCAGTGCCAAGCCTGGCATCACTCCTGGACTGTATGTCCAAACAACAGTGTTTTGTGAAGGGGGCGTACAGATTTCCAGGTAGCTGCTTTACAAATGTCTAGTAATGGGGTATCCTTTGTGGCTGCCACTGAGGCAGCAAAACTATGAATGGAATGGGCCTGGAGGCCAAGGAGTGGCTGCCTGCCAGCTTTGCTGTAACAGAACTGGATGCTGGGCACTATCAAGTGTGCAGCTGTCGAAGCTGGTCTACCCTTGCCCACCTCCCCATATGTGAGGAACAGCTGGGAAGAGGACAACCTGAGGTCTTTAGTGTACTCCAGGTTATAAGTCGGAGACCTCTTGACATCCAAGCTGTCCAGCTTCAGCGCACCAGAGCTGGGTTTTTCAGTGGAGAACATTGGAAGGGAGATTGACTGGTTCAGGTGAAAATCTGAAACCACCCTGGGGAGGAATTTCCTGTTAGTTCTGCGGACAACCTTGTCCCTGTGGAAAATGAGGTCATTTGGGTCTGTACAGAGGGCTTGGAGCTCAGACACTGTTCCTGCAGAAGTGAGAGCCACCAGAAAAACTGTCTTCCAGGTGACATATTTAAGGTCTGCCGTGACCACGTGCTCAAAAGGAGGTTCCATAAGTTCTGCAATGCACAGGTTCAGGTCCCAAGGGGGCACTGCATCTCTGGTAGGAGGGTATAGGTGCAACAGGCCCTTGAAGAATTCTTCAAAACTGGGTGGGAAGCAATAGTTTTCTCCTTACCTGCTGATATGTAAGCAGATATTGCAGCCAAATGCACCCCAAGGGTTGCAACCTTGAGACCCAGGGTTTGCATGAGAAGCAAGTAGTCTAAGAGGACTGGCAAGTCTGTTGCCATCAGATTTAGCTGATGGGCTTCGTACCACAGAGTAAACCTCTTCCACTTAGAGGTATATATTTTCCTGGTATCAGGTTTTCTGTAGACCTTGAGGACCCCTAGCACCTGCTCTGAGAGCTGCAACCCTGAGAACTCCAGCTGCTCAAGAACCAAGCTTTGAGGTGGAGGGATCTGAGACTGGGATAGGCTATTCTGCCATGATAAGTGGTCAGTAGGGTTGTGCCTTGGGGTAGGAGGATGGGTTGTTACAAAGAGAGGGCCAGAAGTAGTGAACACCAAGGCCGTCTGGCCAATCTGGTGCCACCAGAATGATTGAGGCAGGAGAGCTTTAGGAGCACTCTGAGGAGTAGGATAGAAGGAAGGAAGGCATAGAGGAACCTCCCTGTCCAGTTTAGAGCAAGGGCATCCAAGGGAAGAGACCTCACAGCTGGGGGTCTGCAACAATATAGGAGAAGCTGATGGTTTCCCTCTGAGGTGAACAGGTCTATCTCTGGAGTACCACATCTCATGAAAATTGCTGCCAACACCTGCTTGTTTAGAAATCGCTTGTGGTGCCCTTGGCTGACTCTGCTCAGGGTGTCTGCTAGGGTGTTGTCCTGCCCTGGAAGATAAATTGCTGATAGCTGGACATCCAGGGAGTAGGCCAGTGTACAAACTCTCATTGCTTCTGTACAAAGCTTGGAGGACCTTGTTCCCCCCTGCTTGTTGATGTAGTACATGGTGGTCATGTTGTCTGATCTTATCTGAACTAACTGACCTCTTATGTGGCATGTAAAGGCTTGCAGGACTAGTAACATGGCCTTCAGTTCTAGCAGGTTGATGTGGAGTCTGGACTCTGAGGGAGCCCAGGTGCCATTGACAGTGTGGCTGCCCAAATGTGCTTCCCATCCCAGTAGGAAAGCATCTGTGGTGATGACTACAGTAGGAGTCTGCTGCTGGAATGACATGGTTCCACCAAATTGCTTCGACCAGAAATTTGTCGGAGGACTTTACAGCGACAGCATTTTGCCAACGCCGATCACATTGCCGCGCCAAAGAGCCGATGGACCCAACAGTGGCCGGAGTCATGTACTGCTTGCAGGGGGCTTTGCCCACACACCCCGGACTTTTAGATTCCTAACTCTTGGGGGGGGGGGGTTTCAGGGGACAGCGGCTGAACCCAGAAGTTGATGAATCCGTTCATCACTCCCACAACCTGCTCAACACTGTGGGTGTCGAACAAGTTGAGTTGCTGTGGGAGATTCAGTATACGGAATTGCACCCCTTCCCTGAGATTGCTCTCTTCCTTACACTAGTCCAATGCTTTGAGCAGGGACCATGTACTTGGCACTAGCTTGGAGAATGGGTCCCTTTTTTGGGACCAGTACAGCCTGAGATGGTACTGAATGTTCCTCATTTGGAACCTGGCACCACAGCCGTGGTGGAGGCCATGTGACCCAGGAATCTGAGGAAACCCTGGCTGTCCTGGGTTGACCTAGCTGAAAAGAGTTTGCCTCCTCCTGCAGATTTAGCACTCTTTCCTGTGGTAGAAATGCCCTGCCCTGCCCTGTAGGGTACAGTATCTGGTTCTGTCCCAGTGAACTCCAGAGTCTGTATTGGCTGTGGCTGAGACTTCTGCTGGTTTATCAGAAAGCCCAAGGACTCCAGAGTGTCATGGGTGACCCTGAGGGAGTCTCTTACCTGTTGGAGGGAATCCCCCACAATGAGCCGGTCATTGAGGTAAGGGAAGACTGAGATCCTTTCCTCCTTAAGTGAGCTGCCACCACAGCTAAACACTGTGAATACCCTTGGGGCAGAAGAAAGGCCAAAGGGAAGGGCAGAGAACGGTAGTGACCTGAGGGTAACTGAAACTTCAGGTACTTTCTGTGGCCTAACTTGATGAGGATATGAAAGTATGCATCCTTGAGGTCTAGGGAAGCTAGCCAGTTTGCCTTCTGCAAGGAGGGGATCACTATGGATAGAGTGACCATTCTGAATTTTGGCTTAGTCAGATGCTTGTTTAAGTATCGGAGGTCCAAAATGGGTTGCCATTCCGCATTCTTTTTCTTTGTGAGGAAGTACTTTGAATAAAGGCCTAGCCCACACTGAGATGGAGGAACCCTTTCTTCTGCATTTGCAAGCAGGAGCATTTTGACTTCCAGCTCCAGCAGGAGTCCTTCTGCAGGAGTTAGAGTGAGAAATCCCCTGTGCCTCTGAAGCTTGGGCAAACTTTTCAAGTGTAGAGGGAGGCCCTGGCTAATCACTTCCAATACCCATTTGTCTGTGGTGTTTTCCCAAATATGGATGAAGTGAGCCACTCTCCCTCTGACAGGTAGGGGGATGACAACCCGGACAGATCAGTCAGAGGTTCCGTATGGGCTGGGTCCTAGCTGCTGGGGCAGAGTCAGCATGCTTGGCAGCCCTCCTGCCCCTGAAGTATCCCCTGGTCTGAGGGTACTCTACAGGCATGGGCAAAGGATAATAGGGTCTGGGGTAATACCCCCTGCCTCCCCTTCTTTGAGGCCTGTAAGAAGTAGAGGCCCTCTCCTTAGCTAAGCTGCTCTTGTAGGTGGTTTCGAATTCCTCCACCTTTTTTTCATATAAGCCTCAGTTTTGTCTCCAAATAGAGAATTCTTTTCACATGGAATGTCCATGGCATTTGCCTGTATGTCTTGAGTTAGGTTTGTGGTGTGTGGCCAGGCAAACCTCCTCATGGAGATAGCTAGAGCCATGATTCTTGATGCAGAGTCCTTGGCATCCACTGCCATGTGGAATTGGTACTTTGTGGCAACCATTGCAGTTCTAGTTATATCCACTAGGCTGTGACCTGTCTCATCTGGAATCCTGTCACATAGTGCCAGGACTGAGTTCTAGAAGGCTCACTGATATTGAGCCACATAAGCCATGTATGTGGCCTGTCTGAGGAGGAGGAGGAGGGAAGCTACTGTGTACCCCTTCTTTCCCATATCATCCCGTTTCATCATATCCTTGTTAAGTAGATGAGAGGATATGAGAATCTTGGCCTTATCACAGGCAGCTGCCTGTACTAAACCCTCATGGCTGGGGTGGGCATAGAGGTATTCAGCATTAGTCCTATCCAATTAGTATTTCTTTTCCACTTTCTTCTCCACTTCTGAAGGGGAAGTGGGAGTTTGAAGGATCTTGAGAGTGGCCTTCTGCAGGAATTTGTGCACCGGAAGGAGCAGTCTCTTAGTTGGGGCTATGTGGATCATTTCCATGAAATCTTCCTCCTCTTCCTCCTCCACAGATTCCTGAGAGGAGAGCCCAAGGGTGTCTACCATCTGCCTGACGAAGGCAAAATGGTAAGAATAATCCTCCTGATCTCTTGGGGGGAATCCCTGCTCAGGGAAGACCTCTGGCTCTATCGGTTCCCCTTCAGCATCATCATCCTCATCTTCCCCTTCCAAATATGACTCCAGGCCCGGCTGCAGAAGAACCGGGACTTGAGAGGGGGGCCTAGTGAGGACCTGATGGGGCCACAAAGGCACCCATGGCTTGAAGGGTCTGAAGGACCTGCAGGGCCTTGGCAATGTCCTCAGCAGAGGGCAGTTTTTGCTGTTCCACAGAAAGCTCCCTTGCTTCTTCAGTGGAAGGTGCAATAGTATTGTAACCACCTACAAATGGGGTCCCTAAAATATCTGCCTGGGCTTACCTCAGCCAGGCCACCTTGTCTCCTTCTGCTCTTCCCGGGCTTCTACTGATTCATCCAGCAATTTTCTCTGTGCTCCAAGGTCCTTTTATGCCCCTCTGGTGCCCCAGTCTGCAGCCCAAGTAAAAAATCCAACCCTGCGGAGCTTGTAAAGTCCAACCATGATCTTCCACTGTAGCGTCTGCCCCCAGGGCAGCGGGGATCACGTAGGCATGAGCGGTGCCTTTGATCTCTGACAACACTGTTTTACAGTTGTTTTGGTGAGTGTTCCGTTGGTCCAGGGATCCCTCTCACCTAATTGGGACCCAGTGACCCCGAGCAGGCCGCTGACAGGCCGCTCTGTGCAAATTCAGGGAGTTTTGTGAGTGTGCCCAAATGGGGTTCAGTATATTCATGAGCTGAGTCGCGATCATTTGAATATTCACGAGTGCCTGTCTGCCCTTGGGGCAGCTGTATCTTGGCTGCTGCCGACAAAAGAAAAGAAAGTGTTTAAAAATAAATACAGTAACTGCTGCATATTGGGAAGTTACTGTGCCAAAAGGAGAAAGTATTTAAATAAAATAAGTACTTCTTCCTGGCTGAACCAGAACTTTTACTGGGACTCAGAGAAAGTGTTAGCCTGTCTGCTGCTGCATGTCAGGGAGCTTAAACATTGGCAGCAGTGACAGAAAAACGAACTGAGCAATTCAGCCACTCTGTGCAGTGACAGCCAGTACACAACCCGGGCTAAAGAACTGTGGGGCATTGTGGCAAATATTTGTTTATCTCTGGCTGCACCAGGACATTAATCTGGACTGTATCTGATCTGCTAAAGGGGGCAGTGGGTTAAGCAGCCATTGCCAGCAGTCACAGCCAATCAGAAAGCCAGACTTATGGGACTTTCACTAAAGCTCATAGGTAAATGCCAAATACTCATGGGGACTTACTGGGACCTAATTCTAGGCATCAAAACACCAGACCAACAGTGCATCGAGTGAGGTTCATGCATTTTTCATTTCTGTAATTGACAGGTCCTCCAGCCAATCGGAGGTCAATCACCTCATCGTCACAGCCAATCAGGAGCCTTGGGAAAGCCCTATAAGAGACAGTGTAAGCCAGCATTTTGTCAGATTTGCCAGAGTCTACAGATTGAGACAGATTCAATGAGATTCTAGCAGGACCCGGGGGCAGGCCTCAGCCTCGCTGCCTAGCCTGGAGTTACAGTTTATCCTTTCCAACCTGGAGGGGTTTTGCTTCTTTATTAATTAAGGTTAAAAGTAATTTAGTTAAGTTTGTACCTGCTAGCCTGGAGGTTGCCAGAGTCGTCCTCCAGGTGCTAGCCCTCCCTCTCAAATCGGGGAAAGATGTGGACCAAAGACCAGATGACATTATGCAGTGGTGAGAGTGCTGACCAAAACCTCAGTCATGAGAGGACTGAAGATGCCAGGATGCCTTCAATAGCGGAGACCAATCATGGAGGACCTGCGTGAGTACCCTTGTACCCCCCAAGGCAAGGAAGAAGTTCTGCAAGTTAATCTATGGGTCTGTTGGCCCTTGCAATTGTTTATGTCAGATAAATGAAATACATAACCTTGGGGCCAACATGCCCAGGGCCGGATTAAGGCATAGGCACAATAGGCCTGGGCCTAGGGCCCCGTCTGCTTGGGGGGGAACCCTTGCTTCTTTCATTCCCCTTCATTCTTTATGCCTAATTTTTTTCTAAATCACTCTGTGAAGCCTCAGATGGAAAGCTGTGGAAAATGCACGTTTTCCCAGGGGAGGGAGGGCCAGGCCTGGCTGACTGATCACATGCATCGCAGCAGATAGAAGACTGATTTCCTTTCCGCAATTTCTGCCGTGATGAAGAGTGTGTCAGCTGAGCCAACGAGTCAATCACCGTCATGACATGACCTGAAAGAGTTAACAAAATAATACTGTACTGTCTAGACTGTACTGCTTACTATTGGCACTGGTGCCGCAGTCAGGTGGTGCTCTTCGGAGATCATGATTGGAACATTTGAGCTATATCTCCCTCATTTGCCTTCCCACCACAGTCCTGTAGTTTGCCTCTCCTCGTCCGCAGGACGCAACCCACCTCTCTCCAATTGCCAGATCAATAATAATTGTGCGCTTATTCAGCCAACTTTGAAGCCCTGCCTTTGGCTGCCTTCAAAGAAATTGCTAAATTTGAGTAATTTCCATTTTCAACTCAGTCACTCCTGTCGACTCAACTCTTGACTGTGCCATGTGACTGACTGTATGTAGTACAGTAGCTGCTGACCAAAAATAGTGGTCAGAGTCAGACGGTTCATTCCATCAGCCACTGGGTATTATTATTTTTTATTGAATTGTCAGTTAGGTCCTGGTCGAGTAATTTAGAACAGGGCCCTGACAGTCTGTGGCCAACACTGCAGTGTGTCAACTGTTGCGCCTGGCACCCACTGGTGAAAATCTTACCATGCCCCCCGCCTTCATGTCAGTCCCTGCTCAAACCTTGGCACCACTGAGTAGGAGCAGAACAACACCTGAAAGAGAGACAGAGAGAGAGAGAGACTTTGCTGGCTGGCTGGCTGGCTGCCAGCTAAGAAGAGAAGCAAGAGTACCATCCAGTCCAAACTCTGTCCTCACTCCTCCTGAGTCTAAGTCTCGACTTGAGAACAACAAGTCATTCCTGTCCAGACCTTACAGACTTACGGAGGACAGGTAAGGCACTTAGGCCCATCATAACATGGTGGTGGTTCTGGTTCAAGGTTGGTGGAGCCTGAAGGCAAATCGGATCACTGTGATGTTTTTCACAGACTGTCTGAGACTTGTCTGAGAGGCAAAGCTGAGGAGTCAAAGGTACTTTACTGTAAGCCTTTTGTTGGGAGCTAGTGGGTCGGCTGGGGGATAGCAGCCTTGGTAAGGGTGGGAGAGATAGTTCTAACTTCTTGAATGAACAGAAAGAATGGCAAGCTGATTATTTCCTGTCGTCACTGGTTGTGTTTATGTTGGATTTTTACAGCTATGCCACTGTGGAGAGCAGCTAGGTCCAACCACCTGCAGCTAGAGCAGTGTGTCTGTGCAAGTCAGGTGTCTATTTTCCAGTGTAACCCCCCTGCAAATGGGGGTTCCCAAAAGACTTCCAGGAGCTTGCTTGAATGCTCCAAGCCTGAATGGTGTTTGGCGTTTAAGCCATTTATCAGTGAGTGTTTTTAGAACCTCTGGTACTGTCTCTTTAAGAGCTGTCTGCTTGCAGACATAATTAGTTTGTATGGGGGACTGTGTGTTTCTTTGATTGAGTACCACTCGAGCTGCTGCCAATTCACTCCATTTTTGCAGTCACTAGGAGTGCAAAGGAACCTATCTGAAAGATGTAACTGTTTGCCAGAAACCATTTAGGTAATAATGAAATTACAGTTTGTCTAACCTGCTTTCTTTGCAGTCAGAACTGTGTCTGCCTAGTTCCCCATTCTGGTTTTGAACTGCTGAACTGGACCAATCAGTGTGGGGTAAGCTAGCTCTAAAATGGTGCCTTGGACGAATCAGAACTTGGACTCATAATCTGAGCCAGCCACAAGAGGATTGTATGGGCAGTGACTCTGGGAGATGTAGTTTAGACTTGGCCTTTTTGGACCAACAGGAGCAGTCTATTGTGAGTGACAGCCAATCCAGTCAAGAACTGGGAGGAACTCAAAGGAAGTGCCGGTTTTGTCTGTTGGAGTTTCAGTTGAGCTCTGGCAGTGAAGAAGGAAGGAGCCCTGTGCTTTTTCAGTGTGCAGTTTTAGTCGGGAAGCGTGTGTAAGGCCCAGAGTTCGGTCTGCAGCTTGTGTAACTGCTTGTTAGGACTGAATCCGTCCGTGAAGAGAATCAAAGGATATCTGAAGAGTAGAAACCAGGCTCACCCTGTAGAAGACTGGAGAAATTGCTGAATTGCACTCGGTCTGTCAGGAACTGAATCTGCTGTGTGTTCTCCGGGTATTGTGCAGTAATGCGATCGGGATAGAAAGCAGCCTGCCTGGTATAGTACGTTCTGTTTTACCATATAAATGTGTGAAGAGGCTTGTGTACCTCAAGTGAATCCTGCTGCCATTAAAGGACTTTTGCCTGTTACTGTTCACCATATAAATGTGAGGAGGCTTGGTTAGCTCAAGTGAATCCTGCTGCCATTAAAGGACTTTTGCCTGTTGCAGTTTGCCATATAAATGTGAGGAGTCTCGTGGAGCTCAAGAGTAGCCCTGCTGACATTGAAGGACCCTATCTTGTTTGGAGGTCGTGAGTACTAATTCAGAGGTCGCTCCCTGTTGAATTGCCACATTGAATCCAAATGGAATCACTGTACTGCTGACTGTTTAAACTAATTTTCTTTCTCAGTGGGAAAGGGCCCTACCAGCTGCCACAGTTTGGACTAGCCACTAGGGCTTGGTGCCCAGGGACAGTAACTGGTGGAAGGATGCCTGTGCACAGAGCCATAGGTAGATGAGTAAAGTGATAAGCTAATTAACCTGATTTCCCCTGTCCTTGTTATATTCCCCTAAATAAATCAGAGCTGCTTGTTTCAGCAAAGTTATACTGCCTGAGGTATTTGTCTATGTTAAAGTATTGTACTGTGATTGTTGCACTGTATCTTATTTACAGGAGGTCCCAGTGCCTGAACCAGCCCTGGGGGTAAGTGTATACTGTGAAGGTAATTCTGATATATTGTGTGGGCCACTAGTGGGAAGAAAGGGGGGTTGCAGTGTCCCAGAGGGCTGTGACCAAGTAAGTTTAACTATTGAAAACCCTGACCTCTGGGTGGAGGCACCCGCCATTGGATCCAGGCCCCTCAACCTGTTAGTGGCAAATCAGGCAGGGGTAGTAGCCCCTGGGATAGCGCCATCTAGGGGTTACACCAGTACAGCCAAGGTGCATGTTACAGCCCAGGCCCATTTGTTCCACAGAGCTAGAACTGTATATTTCAGTGCTGAAAAATTAGAGGCATGCTAAACTGAAGTCCAGTTCTGAAGACATGCTTGTGCTGTCCTGTACAGAGTTGTGACCCATTTCACAGTGAATGGGGTAGATAGGGAGAGAGTTCTGAGGGTGCCTGGTGTGGGGGGTGGTGAGGATGAAGATTCTACCCCAGCCCTGTACCTCTCTGAAGCTCTTTCAGCATTGATTCAGCCTGAATTGAATCATTTCTGAGAGGGCTGCTAGGTTGACCAACTCCAGGTTAAGGGCAAACAACAATATGGACTGGGAATGTGAGTGGTGCCCTTACCAAGTTTGTGTGAGACATCAAAGAATGCTAAGGCAAAAGAAAAGACAGCAGTACATAATAACAGCAGTGTCTGTGGCTCAGTAGGTTCCACGCTCACCCCAGGATGGAAGATCAGAAGTTTCATATCAGGAACTTGGGCTAATACCCAACGGAGACACCGCAGCGCAGTACTAGGAGGGTGCTGCAGTGCTCAGGTCTCATCCTTTGGATGAGCTGTAAACCGAGGTCCCTCATGCCCATCTCTATAGTGGCTCTTCATGTGGATAATACAAAATTCAGTGTACACACTTAAATATGATTAATGTGGATGATCATGTATAAGAACATACATCTTAAACATACAGATATGCAAATGCTGACATTTCAGAGGTCCCTTAAGTGGCCTACTTATTGCATACACTCTACTGTGCACTCATTACTTTTTCTAAAAAGTATATGCAAAATCAACATTTATTTCAGGAACTGCCTGCTTGCCTCCCTTGTCCCATGTTATACTACTGCACTTGACTGCCTATGGAATTTCTTGTGGATGCTGACATACATGTTCCATTTGATAGTCTGTGTGAATAAATACTGTATGTTATGTTGGGTGGTGGTATTTAGTTTGCCACTTGGCCTTTACAGCTTGAGCTGCACATGGATCTGAGCCCACATTATGAGAACTAAACAAAAAATATGAGTGTCACTGTGCATAAAGCCATTATGCATAGGGGCAGCCGCAGAGTATCATGAAAAAAACTGACGCTATGATTTTTTTTCCATATGACACTGCGGCTGCCCCTATGTAGTATGTCTTTGTGCACAGTGACTCTCATTAATTCGTCTGATTCTCATTTATAATGTGGACTCAGATCCATGTGCAATTGTGAAGGGCAGTTGGCAAACTTCCCACCACCCAACATATCAGTATTCAGTTCTTTAGTCCCCCCCCCAAATGACTGCAACACAAGTGTACCTATTTTGATCTGTCAGATGTTGGAGGGTCTGGAGATTGGGATGGGAACTCTTGCCAGAACACTGTGTGTGTGTAAATTTGCAAGTTGCAACTGCATTTTCTTAAAACAGACAAGCGGCAGTTTCAGTCAGACATGGTTCTTCAGACTTTGTTGTGTGCACTGCAAGTTGCTCCCATGGGTAGGGGAGGGCTGAGCTTGTTAGTGTAGGATGAGGGATCTGGTTCTGCATTGCCAGTTGCTGGCAGCTGCTGCTGTAGGGGGTCTTAGCTGTTCATGCTCAGTTGCCGCTGTGAGTGGAGGGGCTTTAGCTTGGCTGTCTGGGCTATGCTTGTTTACTATACTGTACATTGCAGGTTGCTACAAACAAATGAGGATTTGAGCTTGTCTGTGACTCTAACATTGCTTCTGCCCCCTCCTTGGTATGCATGGTCATTTTTGTTAGATGCTGGAGTCAGAATTTAATTTGGGTTGCTTTTTGCATTTTGCATAACATTTTGATTTGAATTCTCTGCTGCCTTTGTTGGTCAGAATGGAGTTTCCTCCCTTCCCATAGTATGTCTTTTACCTCCTGGCAAGGGGGCGTGGCTTAGTAGAATGGGCATGGCTTACTAAAAAGAGGGCATGGCCTACATAAAAGGGGGCACCACGGAACCTTGATCTGGCCTTGGCCATGCCCCCATCTTCTAAATTGAGAATATCCCTAAAGTTACTAGTCTGAGCCACTTTGCCCAAAGAGACTGTTCCCGCTAGTGTGTATTGTGTTTGCACCTTGCCTGCTGCCCAGATGACCCAGTGCGGGTGTACTGAGTTCTGTGTTGTTAAATCATATAAAAGTACTGATATCTATCTGTACCCACTATGGGTCAAGACTGCCCTGTTGAAGCTGCCAGCCTTAGTCGCGTTGCCACTTCAAGAGGACATGAGGCCCTAGAGTTTGCTATGCCTGAGTTATACGTCTGGAAATGACATATTTCCGCATTGCTTCACTTTGTCTGATAGTAAAGAGGCTTGAGAAAAAGTATTGGTTTTTAGATGTGTAACCCCCCTATAAATGGGGGTTCCTAAAAGCCTCCTAGGAGCTGCCTAAGTGTTCCCCCTGGTGGTTGGCGTTCGGCATTTAAGCCGTTCTAAATGGCAATGCTGTGAGTGCTTTTAGAGCCTCTGTGTACTGTCCCTTTAAGAGCTGCCGGCTCGCAGGCAAGATTAGCTTGAAAGGGGGGACTGTGTGTATTTATGCTCGAGTCCCGCCCAGTCTGCTGGCTACGCGCTCTGTTACTGCCATCGCTAAGTGTGCAGAGAGAGCCTAGTCAAGAGCTGTAGCCATTTTTGGAAGAAATGCAGAGGGACAATGAAAATGTAGTCTATCTAACCTGCCTTTTGTTGCAGCACGAACTCTGTCTGTTTTCTTCACCATTTTGGTCCAGGACTGCCGAATTGGACCAATCAGTGCCTAGGAACCCTAGTAGAAGCCATCTGACCAATAGAGGAACTGCTTGTAATTTGGGAAAGGTATTATGGGCTATGGTGCTTTTTCGGGCCACTGAGGGCCGGAGAAATTGACTGGCATGTGGCACCAGCCAATGGGATCGGGTAGCGCCTGAGCTGTAAGGAGTGCCCCATGCTGCTAGGGGCAGATTCGTTGTGGCTGTGAAGGAGAGGGGAGTTCTGAGCTCCCGCGCCGTTTGAGTGTCCATGTGAGCCAGCGTAGAAAACCTAGGCGGCCGTTTTGCCTTATCAAGTGCTTGAGCTAAATCCACCGGCGTGCGGTCAGAGGAGGCTGTGTAGGGACACAGCTACCTACCAGGCTCAACCTGAGAGGACTGGAGAATCTGCTGAATCGCGCTCGGTCCACCTGTAAAGTTGAAGCTGCCGTGTAACTCTTGAATCTGCTGTGAGTTCGTGCGGGCCTTGGGAGCAGCTGCCTGGTATGGTACCCCTCTGTTGTTTTCCATATAAATGTGTGAGGAGATTGTTGCAGTTCAGGCTCAGCCCTGCCAGTGATGAAGGAGTGGTCCTCTGCTGGAGTGTGAGTACTGGAATCAGGGTAGCTCCCTATTAATCTTTCAGACAAGTGACTAGGAACCAAACCATTTCGTTATACTGCTGCCTGTACTGATTGAGCCTTCTGCTCGTTCTGATTTGCTTGGGACAGTAAATGTTTCATTTGTGTCAGGGCCCCAACCAGCTGCCACGAAGGACTAGCCAGTAGGGCTTGGGTACCCAGGGACAGTAATTACTAGGTTTAGGCCTGTGCACAGAGCCCTAGGTAGTTACGTATAGTTTATAGTGATAAGCCAATCACCTTTACTCCCCCCGGTCCTTGTTATTCCCTCCCTTAAATAAATCCAATTGTTCTGTTTTGCAACTATACCCTGGCTGGATTGTGTTTTACTGATGATATACTGTACAGTGAAGGTGTAATAACGGTACCTTACTTTCCAGGGGGTCCCCGGAATGAGCGGAGAGACACGAGCTGGGGGGTAAGTGTACCAGGGAAAAGTATTGTCATTACTTTGTGTGAGCCACTAGTGGGACAAAAGGGGGGGCTGCAGTAGCCCAGGCGGCTGTGACCGAGTCAATCTTGACTGGCTTGACCCCGACCTCTGGGTGGAGGCACCCGTCGATGGATCTGGGCCCCTCACCCTGTCACAGTTGAGGCAGGCAGGGGTAGTAGCCCTAAGGGTAGCGCCCCCTGGGGGTTACAGATGTACTGGATGTGACTTTGTCTGCTAGTAAAGAGGCTTGAGAAAAGTATCGGTATGTGAGTGTACTGGATGGGACTAAAATTTTAATTGTGCTGAATGTTCAGGATTTGTGAATCCAAGATCTGGCCAAGGTAACCTGGATCAGCTGCCTTTTCTGAAATGTTCAGTTCTGTGACAAGCAGGGCAATCCCTGCCCATCTGCAACAAGCAGGGCAACTCCTGCAGTGGAAAATGGTATATGTAACAACTGATTTAGTCAGCAGCATAAATAGCCAGGGCTCTGGGTATCAGTGTCTGGTTGAATTGTGATTGCCTTTTCTATTAATCTAGTAGCCACCCAGGTGGAGGGTTCACCAGCAAACCAAATCAACACCATTGTACATTTTGTAAACAGCCATCAACCTAACCTCTATTTCTCATGTTCCCCCTTCCTAACTCCTATGTCCCCTAAATAAATCTATTATTGTTTTGCAAATCTTTATGTGTGAGCATATTATTAGATAGAGTCATTAATTACAAAATGTCTACAATGTGGGGAAATGCTTATGGGTCATGTGTGGGGGGTGGCTAATGGTATTTGTGGATGGTATAACATCTCAGGGGGTTATACCAGGTAATAGCTGGCCCACGTAAAAGTATACTCTGAGTGGAGGCACTGCGCATTGTTTAGTCTTGCTATAAGTTAACGAACCCAAACCCCTCAGCCTAGCTCCTAGGTAGTAGGCAGGGTGTAACACTAGGAGTAGCGCCGCCTAGGGGTTACAGTATGTTTTTCTTTTTGTTTCTTTTTAGCTGGAACCGAGCTGGAACCCTGCTCCATTGGCCTCTTGTGCTTGGAATGCTTAGAGTCCTGTTTTTCAGGGGCTTTTGATTCACAGGAATCTTTAGAAGCTTGTTCTTTGGTTTTACTGTGAGAACGTCCCCTCTTCAGATCCTTTACGGGACTTGGATGCCATGACTTGTAATTTCTTGGCCCTCTTTCTTACACTTTTGGAGCAGAATTTACTGCAAAGTTCACAGTTTACAAGAAAATGGCTGCAACCCAAGCATTTTAAGCATAAGTCGTGGCCATCTGCCTTGGCCACAAGCTTGAAGCACTTTAGACAATTTTTAAAGCCTGTGGGTTCTGTTCTCTTTTTGGGACTTTCTGATGTGCCAGTTAGAAATGGCTGCAAAACGGTTCCCAGAACTTGAAAAGTTCTGGTTTGTGGTTCGGTTCCACTAAAAAAGGGAACCAGCAAAAAGGAGAAAAAGTGTTTACTTCTAGGGATGTGGATATGATGTTCTATCCAAACTTTCTGGCAGTTGCCTTTCCCTTTAATGCTGACCAGAACGCCGTCAAGCTGGCTCCTCCCATCCACCCAAGTGGTAACTCCCCCGGGTCCGTCCCATGATGTCAGATCTTTCTTTCTGCTGAAAGAAGCAGGTTCCCTCCTCATCGCTCTCAGCCTTGAGTAGGCCCTTTTGCTCTAAATCTTCGGATTTGCTTCCAGACCTTCAAAACTTTGTCTTCAGGCTTGATCTTCAATCGCAACTATCATGAGCAATGACAAGTCTACTCCAGGGTTCCACCGGTGCCTTTGCAGGCAGAAGATGTCCTGAACGGATCCACACACCATGTGCGTCTACTGTTTAGGCCATAAGCACAATCTCAGGCCTGCAACATATGTTATTCCTTCCATCCATCTGTTCTCAAGGACTGCTACGCCCACCTTGTTCTCGGCCAACCAGACAAACGGGACCTGCCAGTCAAATCTAAAGATGCCCGCTGGGTGGTCTCAGCAGCTGCGGGGTCTGCCATCCAGCTTGCGGAGTTTGAGGAGGTGGGACCAGGCCGCAGCGCACACCTCCTCAGTTTCGGCCTTCATTCCGCTTTCGCTGGGTGCCTCCCATTCGGAATCTTTCAAGGAGTTGTGCCAGTCCTTGTCGACATGCAGTGAGGGCCCGTCCTCAAGGCACAAGTCCAACTCCAAAAAAGAGGCCAAAAAATGGCCTTGCCGTCAATCATGGGATCGGGAACGCTCTCGGTTGAGGGCTTCTGATTCCCACATTTCTCCTGATACAACTTTGGTCGACTCTTCGACCCAAGCCACTGACTCCACAGTAATTTCATTGGGCCAGTTGGCTGAGATGCTGGTTGATCTTCCGAATGAGATTTTTCTTTAGCCAGTCAACCAGTTGTTGATTGAAGAGGCTGACGCTTCTCTCTCCATGACTCCAGTCCTGACACAGACTGTTGGAAGGATGGATCAGTCCGCTGATCCACTGCCTCTGATCACTGACCAAGACTCAGAGGAGCCTCATCACTCACCGACTGCCTCTGAGTCTGCTGCCAGTCCCCCTCGTGGTCATGGCCTCAGTTCTTTTCCTGGGGGTCAAGCAGTTCATATTGACATTGGCGCTCCTGCTCTCGACACCATGGGAAGCTGTGCCACCACTACTCTTCATCCTCGTCCTTCTCGGCTGAGGAGAGACTTTGGTGCAAGTTGCATTGATGCTACAAGGATCTTATGTGGCAACAGCTGATGCCTTCTGGTATGGCGCTGACTCTGGCTCCTACACCGGCCATCATTTGGCTCTTGCCTCAATGGCCGATGCCTTCTCCGCCTAAGGAGCTAACCAAGACGGTCTTGACTCAGCCACTCCCAGCATCTCCACCAATTCTCTTAGAGTCACCACCTGTACAGCTGAAAACCAGCACTCTGACCAAGGAGTTTTAGCTGGCCAAGGGGCTCCCCCATCAGCTGTTGGTCACTGTCACCCCTGACCATATGTGGAGGGTCAGCAGGGACTCTGGCAGCCGACCCCTCTTTAACGACTCCTCGGAGTTGGAGGGTTCCTCCTTGCAATCCGGGTCAACACTGAGTTGGTTCGGGGTCTCTCGACGGACAAAGGCCCTACCTCCTTTATGGGCCTTCTCCGCCTGATCTCGGAGTCTATGGGTATGAAAATGGAGCCTGTCCAGAAACAGGCTTCATACCCTCCGAACGAGATCCTGGACTGGGGAGATACTCCTTGGGAGGCCTTGCCGGTGGCAGAGGCCATTCTTGGCCCTGAACTGGAGCTTTGGCAGCACCCCACATCCTGCCCTGAGCCCTCTGACCATATGGCTTTTGCGTATGCAGTACCTACCGGTTCCCTGTCAGGATTCACAGAACACTCCTCGGACGAGGGGCTGGTGGCCGATTCTGTGTTCAGGCACTCTGGCAAGACTGGGGATGTTGACAAGCTGCCCAACAAACAGTCCAACAAGTTAGACAATGCAGCTAAGAAGGTCTATGCTGCCTCCTCACTTGGTCTTCGCCAGGCGAGCTCGTCCCTCCTTATGGCCCACTTCTCCTGTGCCCTGCTGGTCACTCTAGATGACATGCTTCCTCATCTGCCAGTGGACCTTCAGACCACAGTCAAACAAGTCTGGGACCAGGGCCAGGCTGTAGCTAAGCAACAGCCCCAGACACCCGTGGACACTGGGGACTTCTGTGCTTGCTCTGTGGTGACCGGAGTGGCCATGTGCTGCAGGGCTTGGCTGAGGATGTCGACCTTCATGGCAGACACTCAGTACAAACTGGCAGATATTCCTTTCCTGGGCACCGACTTGTTCAGGCCCGGGGTCAAGGGCCACCTCACCCACATCGAGAAGTACAATGCCACCTTGGACTCCCTCACATCTTCCCAAAGGACCCCAAGGGCTCTAAGCAGCAGCAGAAAAGGAAGTCCTTTCAGTCCACCCTCACTCCTGCAGTCAAACCAGCCCAGCCCCAGGCCTGATGACCTCAGCCAAAGTCAGCAGCCTCAGTCGTCCATAAGCCTGGGGGGCAGAAGCTCCAGTGGCTTCTCAGCCAGACCCTCCTCCTCTTCCAAGCCTGCCCAGTGACAGGATTAGGGGTGTCTTCCTCATGCCTGTCACACCTCCCCTGGGTCTTCCCATGGGGGTCCGGCTCCACCACCTCCTTTCTGCCTGGTCCACTGTCACCACGGACAGGTGGGTTCTCGAGATGGTTGATCAGGGTCTGCCTCTACAATTCGAGCAGTACCATCCTTGTCGAGGCCATGCCCCATGGGAGGACTTGGTATCCACAGACATCCTGCCAGCTGTTCATTGCCCAGCTCCTCCACAAGGAGGTCATGGTTTCTGTCATGGATCTTCCAGAACACCCAGGGCTTGTCTCCATGTACTTACTGGTGTCAGAATGGACGAGGGGCTTGTGCCCCATTCTAGATCTGCACGACCTGAACAAGTTTCTCAAGTCAAACACCTTCAGGATGGTAAGTCTGTCTCACATCATACCATCTCTGGAGCAGAACATGTGGTTTTGCTCACTGGATCTCCAGGATGCATTCTTTCATATCCCGATCCATCCATCTCACCGAAGGATCCTCTGCTTCCAAGCAGAGGGAGCCCTCTACGAGTTCCAGGCCATGCCATTCAGCCTGTCCTCAGCCCCCCAGGGTCTTCATTAAGTGCACTGCAGTGGTGGCAGCTTACCTGAGGCATCAATGGGTCCAGGTTTACCCCTACCTGGAAGAATGGCTGATCAAAGGTCCCTCCAGGCAGCGATCCATGGACCTAGCCATCCAGACATGCGTCTCCCTTGCCCTCCTAGTCAACGAGGCCAAATTGGAACTCATGCCTTCGTAAGTGATCAACTTCATTGGGGCAGAGCTCAACTCTTGCAGAGCCACAGCCTGGCTCCCAGCGCACAGGGTGGAGGCTCTCACCTGCTTTGCTCAATCATTTCAAGTTGGGCAATTGCACCCTGCATGGGACTTCCTGCGCCTGCTGGGTTACATGGCAGCCTGTACCAGCATGGTCCGATGGGCCTGCTGGAGAATGTGCTTCCTGCAGTGGGAGCTGGCCAGTCAGTGGTCTCAGTGCAGGGGTCACTTCAACCAGCTGGTCACTGTGACCCAGCTGATGTGGGATGCCCTCCAGTGGTGGCTGGTCCCACAGCATCTGAAGGAAGGAATCCCGTTTTTCCACCCAGAGCTGACGATCATTTATTTATTCTTTGGCAAATAGAATTCATCCTGATGACCGATGCCTCTCTCATGGGCTGGGGTGCCCACCTAGGGGAACACAGAGTCCACAGGCTCTGGATCCCCGAGGAGTCCCGATGCCATATCAACCTGCTGGAGCTCCGAGCAGTTCAGCTGGTGTGGCCTGCCTTTGCTCCTCATATTCGGGGTCAAGTGGTCCAGGTCCAGACAAACAACACCACGATCATGTACTACCGCAACAAACAGGGCGGGACACACTCCCTGCCACTGTGCAAGGAAGTTCTCCATGTGGGAACCCACGTGCGCAGCCTTGAGGCCAATCTCCTAGCCATCCATATGGCAGGGGACTCCAACCAGCTGGCAGATGCCCTCAGCCATGTGGGTGAGGCATCTCATGAGTGGTCTCTCCACCCAGAGGTAGTACATAGTCTGTTCTCCCAGTGGGGCACCCCTCAGGTGGACCCTTTTTGCCTCCAGGGAGAATGCAATGCTGAGGCTGTTTTATACCCGCCCCTCAGCAGGAAACGCTATAGGGGGATGCCTTCTCAAGGCCCTGGACCCCAGACCTCTTCTATGTCTTTCCTCCACTTCCCTTGATCCACAAGGTGCTTCTCAAGGCCAGGAGGGACAAGGCACAGGTGATACGGGTGGCTCTGGACTGGCCACGCCAGTTTTGGTACCTTGATCTCCTCAGTCTCAGCAGCAGGCTCCCAAGGCATCTTCCCCTCCACCTGGACCTGCTCTCCATCCATCAGGGGAAGGTAATGCATCCGGACCTTCAGTCCCTGCACCTGACAGCCTGGTTCCTGAGCGGCTAGAGTTCCAGGCTTTGTGTCTCTCTGAAGATGTCCTTACTGTGGTGAAGGCATCTCGGAAGGAGTTGACCAGGAAATGCTATGTCTTCAGGTGGAAGAGGTTCTCCATTTTGTGCCAGGGCAAGGGATTGGACCCCTTATCCTATCTATTGGCTAGCATCCTTGATTACCTGTGGTCCCTGTGGGCAGGTCAGCAGTCGGTCATGCAGAAGAAGGTGGTTTGGTGCTTTTCCAAGGGCCTTGACCACATTTCCCCTCCGGTGCATGAACCACCACCACCACCTTAGGATCTGCTGCTGGTTTTGGCGAAGCTCATGGGCAAGCCATTTGAACGTATGCACGGGTGTGAAATGTCTTACCTGTCATGGAAGACCACCTTCTTTTTTTTTTTTTGGGGTGTTATTTTTCCGGAGCTCCGGCTACCCCCGCACTCCGCTGTTCCCCGGTGCCATTCCCAGACATGAGACCCCTCCTTCCACACCCGCGACTTACCCTTCACGGCAGGGTGGTGAGGGCGACTCGACCCTACAGCGGATCCATGCCAGGGAGGCATCCTCGGGGAATGGCACCAGGGAACGACGTCGTGCTGCGGGCCCATTTTCTTCTTGTTCCCCGGCGGGTCATGGCGTGCAATGGCGCCAGCGACTGAGTCGCGCGTGCTCCCGTGTGTGCACTAGTCAGCGTCAGTCACGTCCGCCCTCCCTAGTTCTTGCGGCTACGTGCTGTCGGTCCCCAGCCTCCGCTAGGGGTCAGACAAGCACCGCCGACCAAATCCCCACCCCGAGATGGAGAGCAGTCCTCGGACGCTCAATCCATCTCCGCCACGCCGACCCCCGGCAACCCGTGCCCATTCCCGAACACGGGTCACCGGCGTGGCACAAGGTGTGGCGTCCAGCGCCTCAACCCTCAGCGCCACCGGGCTGGCGTGAAGACCATCTTCTTGGTGGCTATCACATCAGCCAGAAGGATCAACGAACTCCAGGCACTTTCGGTGAAGTCTCCTTACCTGGTCTTCCACAGGGACAAGGCTGTCCTTCACCTTAACTCGAAGTTCCTCCTGAAGGTTGTGTCAGAGTGTCACCTTAACCAGGTGATTAATCTCCTGCTGTACTTCACCAATCACACCTTAGAGGCTGAGCACAGGCTCCATATTCTGGACCTGAGGCGAGCGTTCACTTATTACAAAGAGCGCATGGCTGGTGTTTGGTGAGAGGTTCACCAGCTGTTTGTCACCTACGCCGAAGCTGCACCTGGCAGACCAGCAGCCAAGCGGATGACTGGCAGGTGGATTGTATCCTGCATCGACCTCTGCTATAGGTTGGCAGGTCGAGAGCCTGCCATAGGGCTAAGGGCTCATTCCACCCGTCATACCGCTGCCTCGGTGGCTGTTTCCAGGGACATCCCTATCTAGGAAATCTGCAGGGCTGCTACCTGGAGGTCAGCACACACCTTCATTTCCCATTACCACATCAACCTTGAGTCATGCAGGGATGCTGAGTTTTGAGGCCTTAGTTCTCCATTCTCTGTTCCCCAAGTAGGGGGTGTACGCCTTGCCTCCCTCCTCCCAGAGAAGTGTTAGGAGTCTGCCAGAAAGTGTGGACAGAACATCATATCCACGTCCCTAGAGAAACAGGTTACTCACCTGTAACAGTAGTTCTAGGAGTGGTATATGATATTCAATCACATGGACCCACCCGATCTCCCCTGGTTTTGACGCACAACACTGCTTCCAGCAGGCAAATCTGGCATCATGGGGCGGAGTCGAGGGAGTTACCAGCCGGGTAGATGAGAGGAGTCAGCTTGAAGACGTTCCAGCCAGAATTAAAGGGAAAGGCAACTGCCAGAAAGTGTGGATGAACATCCTATACAGTACCACTCCTAGAACTACTGTTACAGGTGAGTCACCTGTATTTCTGGTGCCTTTAATAAGAAAAAGCATCTCAGTTTCAACCACGAGGAACTAAGGCAATTACTGAATAAAAAGAAAGTTTTTTTTAGCCTAAACTCAGTGAAAATAATTATACAACACTACTAACAAAAGGAGATTAAAAAGAAAATTAAAAGAAAAGAAAAAAGGGTTTTTCTCCAGTTCCCGGGAACTGAGCTGGAACCGGAGAAAATCGAAAATTAAGCTAAACAAACTATAAACTGCTACAGTACCACACCAGAGGCAGAAATATGAGGCAAATGACACTTACATGCACTTTTATACCAAAACGAAAGACTTGCTGTGAAGTTGCTGAGGAGAGCTCTCTGGGGCATCTTGTTACTTCAGGTGGTGAAATGAATCTGATGGGAAATCTCCTGCCACTTCTTAACTGTTGCTGTCCTGTTTTCTCCTCCACATCTGCCTCACTTCTCTCTCATCTAAGTATCACACACAACTTTATCTGTCGCTTCGCCCTTCAGGTCCCCTCCTCCACTCATCACTGCTCTCTATATCACTCCTTAGGCTGGCTCTCTCTGCATGGTCGTTATGAATATGCCATGGGCTGTCTAGTTGACACCTTTCTCAGGAACTCTCAGAAGTCCCCGTACTCCTGGATTCTCACTGCCAGTGTGGTAACTCGTTCTCTCAGGTCTCTTCCATTCCCCGTAGTCCCCTGTGTATCTACTGTCATGGGAGCAAGGCCTCTCTGTCTCTGCCCCCTCTCTGGAACAGACTACCACCTGCCATCAGAACATTACCCTCTCATCAGTCCTTCAAACTGAAGCTAAGAGATTGGTTCAAGTCTCAGGTCACCTGTACATGGTCCTTAAGTAACACCCCCACCAGAAATCCACCTTAGAGGCAAAACTGTGTCACATGCCTTACTTCCCATGCACTGACTACCAAATAAACTATTTGGCACTTATTGGTCTTCTTTGTGAAAACATTGATTGTTGTAATTAAATTCATTATGCACTGTTCTGTGTACCCTTGACTAGCTAAATGATGTCTTGACTCGCTATACGTGTAAATGACCGAGTTATCTGTAATCAGAGATTCACTGTTGAATTCATTATGAACTTGATCTTTTCTCTCTTAAATACGCTGTTTATGTATTACTGTTTTTGATTTCCAGTGTACTCAATGTATTATATACACCCACTGTATTGTAACTTGTACCTATTGTCTGAAACTCGTACCTACTGTCTGACTCTGTACTGTCTGCCACTGTGTGGCCCGAGTTGCAACTGAAAATGATCCTTTGGATCAGTTTGCCTACCCAGTTACCAAAAACATAATTTAATAAAATAAAAGATGTTAGCCTACAGTTAGCAGGAGCACCTAGAGGCAGAGCTTTGAACTGCGTCCTATGTTCCAATGAGACGTTCTCTTATTTACATAAGTTCCACGCTCTGGGGCAGCGGAACCTACCAGGCTAACTGCATAAGTTAAGCATACTGAGGGATTCCTGGGGTTTGAATTAAATGTTTCTATCATATCCCTCCTTTCCCACCTGTAAAATAATCAGATGTCAGATACAGAGATATAAAGCAAGTCCCAGGTTTCATGAAAAAAGTACGTACACAAGAAACATAAGGACCAGCACTCTACCAACCTCACAAAGGATACACCATTGTAAAAAAAGGTATCATCTGATGAAGTGCCCCCAGATGTGAAAAGTTAGACTGGCATCCTAATTTTCATGACTGTGTCTGAACTGCCAGTCTTAATGCTTGTAATGTTTCTGTATCACCACTAAACTTGTGGAATATATTTCCTATGCATGTCATTTTTTATAAAGTATATAATTTGCGAGGGCGGTACAGTGCTGGTCCTCTTGTTTCTAGTACTTTATTAATTACCTGGCACCTCGAAGACCCCTGAGCCTTGTGCTCTTTGTACAGGTACACAAGCTTTCAGGTCTGTGCACGGGGACCTTCTTCAGTGATGCACAAGCCTGAAAGCTTCTGGGTGGAAACTTACTGGCTGGTCAAATAAGTAAGCATTAATCCCCAACAAAGGAGGCTTCTACTGGGGAATTAATGCATGGTTGGGGGGGTGGTACAAGGCCGAAGGCCGAGTGCCTACAACCACCCAACCATGCATTAATTCCCCAGTAGAAGTCTCCTTCGGAGGGGATTAATGTGCTTGTAACAAGGCACCCGGTCTTGCCAAAATTGTGTTATAACATACTAATTTCATGTACTATAGCTGTGAGGTGAAACAGTGATTTTTATTATTTTTCCACTTCTGCTGTTTCTCAAGTACAACGCTCCATAGAGAATGTGCGTGTGCACGTTCTACACAGGGCATGCATTATTGTAGTGTCCGTGGCATTTTTTTTTCTGACGCGGTAGTTGTACACCACAAACACAATACTTGATCCTAACCTTTCTCTCTGTTGCTAAACATGCTATTTTCATTGCTCTTTATCTTCATTTTCACTACTCAGTTACTACTGCATTATGGAATATGTGCAAATACATGCATGACCATACGCGATGGGTCATAGGCAGAGTACTGCGTGCTCCTGATAGCGCAGTTCTGCTGAAAGTACATGCCTGATCCTCTATCTTGCTCATTTAGCGCGCTCCCAATGTCAGGCGGGGATTATTGCAATGTTGGAGCGGGCATTACTGGGGAATTAATCCCTTCTCCAACTTTAGTCACCTGCTGTGCCCTTTCCATTATTCTGGCTTGATGATTCTTGCCATGTTACAAAAAGTATCAAATCCCTTTCTCTGTCTATCTGTTTGTACAAGGACTGGTACAGCTACAGACATTTCTGTGGTAAACTACAGTGCTGCACTGAGTTTTCAAATTCCAGCAGAATGGAATTCCAAGGAAATTTGGAAAAATCTGCCTAATTCCACAGTATGCTGCTGGTAGCGGACTTCCAACATTCTGAAAGCAAAATGGTTTTCATAAACCATGGATTCTTTTTTCACACAATCTGCAGAATATTATGCCGCAGTTGACATGATTCGATTTTGCAGTTTACATAGAAATGCATTCCGGAATACCACAGAATTCTAAAAGAAATTCCAAAAAACACATATTTGGAAGGGGAATTACAACTGCGCACGGATTCTGCTAGCAGAATTTTGCATTCTGCCCAGCTCTAGTAAATTATCATCACCTCAAAACCGGCCCTGAAACTTACACACTGCCCTAATAAAGGGCATTATGCCACCTTTTGTCTATATGCTCATATGTGCAGTTACTGGGTGTCTTGTGGTTTTATTGCTTCCATTTCAAGCTCTTTGAGTGAGATAATTGTGAAGTGGTGCCAAGACCCAATGAGAACTGCCTGTTGTATAACAGATATGGCACATACCACTACAGTAGTACATGTGGAACCTTGGCTGATCCTGATATATGGAGCAGTATGATTCACTGTAGGAAGTTGTAAACACGGTTCTCTGGTCCTCCGAGGAGCACCCAAGTGTTAGTAAACTGTATTTCTTTAACTGTGCATCATATAGTTTGGTAACTTACTTGCCAGGAACATTTAATAATTCTTATAAAATGGGTAGGGAGAGTTCAGGAATAGTAACCGCACTGCTAAACTTACCTTAATTTTTTTTTTACTGGAGACCCATTTTATAAGTGCAATAAAACACTGCAGGGTGTGGGTTACTATTCCTGAACCACACGTCCAGGTGGCTGAAGGCAATGCATCACAAGTGCCTCGTGCTTCCCAACACATCTAGGTGTGTGGTTTGAGAATAGTATCCCACACTCTGTTGTGTCTTATTGCTTAACTAACTACCTCTAGCTCTTTCAGAAGTTTGAGATTTCCATAGCTTAACCTTGATATAAAATGGCCACCCGGTAATAAGACACAAGGGGGTGTGGGTCACTGTTGGGATTTACCCACGCCTTGATGTGGCACGAGGCAAAGACAAGTGCCTAAAACTACAGAAGTGGATAAATCCCACAATGACCCACACCTTTTAGAGGCCTTCTGGGTTTATAAAATGAATCCAACTTTTAGAAAGTTTACAATGATATAAAAAGGAGAAAATATCCTTTTATTAACGAACAGAACAGAATGCAAGGACAATACAAGACTGGGGACTGCTGGATTGTGCTGAGATTTGCCCACAGGATTTAATCCTCATAAACCAGTCAGACTGCAGTATGTAAATTAACTGTTTTAGAATCATGCATTGTGTTTACTGGTGTTTGTTTGTTTTTGATAACTGGGTAGGTACACCAGACATAGAAATGCCTGTTTTCAGGCACGACCCGGGGAGGGTACAAGTCAAAAAACAGGGTGGTAAAAGTACAGGTCAGATTGGAATGAAACAAACAATGGGGAAATAACAGGAAAGTTACATATATCTACACATATTCACATAAGAGCAATTGTCAGAGGCACTAGAAACAGCATAACACACAAATGGGAATGCAAGCAATACAAATAGGAATGCACTGTTGATATATAATTACATATAAGTGACGCTTAAATACAGGGAGAATAGACATCAAGCTGAATAAGTACGTAACATTATGGACCCCAGGTTAGGACAGCGAGGAGTGGAAGTCAATACAGAGTGGCGGGTCGAACAGGGAGCGTGAAGGAGCAGCTAGAGTAGAATGAGTAGAAAAGAGGATTTAAGTAATTGGAAAAGTAGTATAGTGGGGAGGAGATGGATAAAGGAGGATGTGAGTAACCTAGGAATGTCGTAAGTGTACAGAGTAGGTTTCAAGGAGGATAAGCATGTACAGAGGGTAGACTTTACCAGGTGATAGCGAAGCAATTTTTTGAAGCAGTCATGAGTAGGGGTAAGTCAGATATCTAAAGGTAGAAAGTTCCAGAATTGTGGAGCAGCATGGGAGAAGGCACAGGCTCCCACAGTTGTTTTGCACCTGGGGACATGCAGGAGGGTTTGCTCCACTGATCTAAGGTCATAAGAAGAGTGTGTTATCGCATCTGTCTTTGTTTTCGCCTTGGTAGTTTTACCAATGCAAATAAAACTTGGAACTTGGATCTGAGGAATCTCTCTAACGACAATAAGACACAGTTACTCTGCAGGGTAGTAAGCTGGCGAGGGTGGTGGACTCCCTTCAAGATGGGCACACACTTCAAAAGACATGAACAAGCAGGGCAACAGGTTGGACTCCTGGAGTCTCAGGTCCACTGCAGCCAAATGCAGAGGTGCAATGCTTGGGAAGGAAGAACAGAGGTACTATTGTTCATACTATGCTTGTGTAAGGAGCAAAAAGGCTGAGGCCAATGAATACTCCTGTTGTACTTAAACCTGATAATTCTGTAGGATATTACCTGATAGAATATGTTTATTCAACTTGTTTTTAAATTCACACTTGGTTTTACTTCTTATGATGTGACTGTCTATAGGTAAAGTATTCCAAGGATTTGAAATTCTTACAGTATAATTTCAATTTTTTTGGGGGGGGTGTGTTAAATGTGTTAACAATAATCTGTAGCTGATGATGTCTAATGTGGTGCTTTTAAAATCAAGTCCTAGCTTGCAAAACAAGTATGGATCCTTTACAATGTTGAACATTAGGAAAAGGTCACCTATAATGCGTCTTACTTCCAGAGGCATAAAATTTAATTCTTGTAGTCGCTCTTGATATGAAAGACCCTGATGTCAAAAGTACATTTGATAAATCTCCTTTGTACTTTTTCTAACTGATTTACATCTCTCCTTTTAAAAGTGCACCAAAGTTGAGATGCATAGTCCAACTGGGGACGTGCATGTGCTCTGTACAATGGCATTACTACACCACGACCCCTAGATCAAACGTGACGTTTTGTAGCCCATATGAATTTGTTAGTTATAGGTATGGCCCCATTTGCTTGTCAAGTGCACTCTAGGTCATTTGTAATGAGTATCCACAAGTCTTTTTCAATGGAAGCTACAGTAAACTGTTTTCCGCAAAAACAAATGAGCATTATCCTTGTTTTTCTTCCCTAAATGCATCACTTTGCATTTTTCTAAATCAAAACATATCTCCCAAGTAGTGGACCATTGTGAGACATGCTCTAGATCTGATTGTATCCTGGATATTTGCACTGCAGTTTCACAGGGTCCTCCAAATTTTGAGTCATCAGCATACTTAGCTGACCAGAAGTTTAAATCTTTTGTTAGGTCAGATATAAATGTCTGAAAAATTATAGGCCCTAAGACTGAGCCCTTTGGTACACCACTGGAAACAACACCTGGCTTTGACTCATGCCCCTTTATAACCACTTTCTGAGATCTGTTGTCCAGCCATCATGAAACCATTTTCTCTGTCTCTTATCTAGCGTAATGTTTTTCAATTTAGTTATAATGATCCAGTGTGGCCAAATCAAATGCCTTGCTAAAGTCCAGATAAATAATCTCACTTATTTTTTTGTATAAACACAGGTGGTTGGTGGTACAGGTTCTTCCTTTCCTAAATCCATGCTGATTAGAATCCAGAAGAAGCCAGAAGGTGAAGGAAGGAAACATGTTCAATTCAGTGCTTTAGAGTAACTGGTAATTGGTATTTTTCTTTTAAACTTAGATTGCAGGCTTGTAGTGACACTATACTTTCTTTCTGTGTTGTCTTTACTTATAATTGTTTTTGGGCTGTTGAAAATTTAAAACATAGTGGTAGTGTAATTGTGTGCTGTCTTTAATTGCTGCAAATTTTGCCCCTCCCAACCCTTCCCCAACTCTTAATTATATGCCCTGATATATCTGATTGACAGGAGCTAAACACAGGGTATAGTAAGAGGTGTGAAGTAGGAGGGCATAAGGGGAAAGACCACCCTCAGCACGACAAGTGTTTTGACTCATTTATTTATTTATTGGTTTCTTTTCCTTAAAAAAATATATATATCTGACGATCAGTTACAGGATTTTTAGTACTGTAAATAAATAAAAGAGAACTAAGAGAGCTTCAGTAGCAGAGAAGTAGTGGAATTGCAGTATAATGTGGGAGTGGTGCAATGCAGTGGCTGTGGGGCAGCCATATTCAGGCAGACCTTCTGGACACTAAGGTGCTGCCCTATCTGCATGCATCTCTCTGGACTGCGGGATGAGGTAGCCAGACTCAGAGCGGAAGTAAACTGGGTCAGGAGTACCATCACCCCTATCCAGGGACCACCCAGTCCAATACAGCTGCCTCAAAGGATGCCGAGACAGGAGCACTTGGATGACAGTGGGCTCAGGGAGGGTTAGAGCAGTCAGGCAGAGGCACATCCCAGATCCTATTCCTCTCAAGAACTCATATGCCACACTGGCAAATGAGGACAACCAAATAGAGGTACCCAGGAAGTGGAAGGAAAGGATGTGGAGGTTAGGCAAGGAGGTGACCTCAGTGGGAAAGCAGTGGACCCCAGAGGAGGAGGAGGAGGAGGAGGAAGTGAATCCTGGTGGGGGACTCCATCGTAAGAGGGATCCAGCTAGGAACACAGGAGGGGGAGGACAGGGAGGTGAGGTGCCTACCAGGTACCACGGCATGGAGGGATGGAAGGAAGATACTGGGGATCACTGGGAAGGCAAGACGGGAGGGTGAGCTGGATGTCATTATCCACCTAGTTACTAATGACTTGGCAAATGGGGAGCCAAAGGAAGTTCAGGAAGAGTTTAGGAAACTGGGAGGGGTCTCAAGCAAGTAGCTACTTCTGTCACTTTCTCAGAAGTACTACCTGTGAGAGGCAAGGAGAGCATAGAGTGCATGCACCAGGAACTTTAACTCATGGTTGAAGAACTGGTGCTGTGAGGAAGGGTTTGGATTCATTGGTGACTGGGGACCCACCTGGAGGATGGAGGTTTGTTCAAGCCTGCGGCCTGCATCCATCCTGGAGGAATCCAAGCACTCAATGATAAGTTTAAATGCTACATTGACAAGCATTTAAACTAGCAAAGGGGTGGCAGGCCAGCAAGGATGGTACCTACTTGCTCACCCCCACAGCTAGTAGTGGAACCAGTGAACCAGAGGAGTGGCTATCTCTGCAAAGCAGTGTGCAAAAGATGGAGATTAGTGTCCAAAAGGTGGATAAGCAGAAAGGGCAAAATTCAGCAGAAGGGCAAACAGCAAGGAGAACCAGGGATAAATGACAACCAAGGAAGGGCTGGTAGAACAGTGAAGCAGTCTAGGAGGTCAAATCATGGAAAGCCATGTGTGCAAATGCCAGGAGCCTTAGCAACAAGATGGAAGATCTGGAGGCTGTCATGGTACAGTCAGACCTGGACATTGTGGCCATCACTGAAACCTGGTGTAATGATAACCATGACTGGGAGATGGCCATACCTGGCTACAACATATTCAGAAGAGACAGAGCAGGCAGGAAGGGAGGAGGAGTGGCACTGTATGTGAAAATGACATAAGGGCCACACAGATCCAGGAGGAACAAAATGGAGGAGAGATACTGTGGGTTAAGCTGGAAAGGAAAATGGGGCCAGCCATCCGCACAGGTGTGATCTATAGACCACCAGCCCAGGAGGAAGAAACAGATAGGAGTTGATGCAAGCCATCCAAAGGATGGCAGACAAGGGTGAGGTAGTACTGGTTGGAGACTTCAATATACCAGACGTGGACTGGAGCATCCAGCAGCAGCATCAACTAGGAGCAGATTTATCCTGGACTCCTTCAGGTGCCTTCCTCAGCAACTGGTCATGGAACCAACTCGGCAGAAGGCAATACTGGACCTTGTGCTCACAAACAGGGACAGTGTGATGGGGGTAACAGTGGGGAGCAGCTGGGTAACAGTGACCACCAGTCATTGTGGTTTGAAATCACAGAAAGAGCAGAACCAAACCACACAAAAACACGTATCCTGGATTTTAGGGGGCAGACTTTGAGAAAATGGGAGATACTTGAAAGAGGAATTAAGGAGATGGGACAGGAATCAGGGTTGAGGAACAGTGGGCAGTATTTAAAATGGGATTATAAGAACAACAGAATTATGCATTAAGCAGGTTAGCAAGAGGAAAAGGAAGAGAGACCATTATGGTTTCCAAAGAGGTAGCAAAGAAAGTGAAAGCAAAAAGATTGCATTCAGGCAATACAAGAAGACACAGGCAGAAGGGATAGGGAGAAGTACCAGGAGAAACAAAGGGAGGCAGGGAAGTCAGTAAGGGAAGCCAAAGCTCAGACAGAAGAACACATTGCAAAATCAGTGTGTAAAGGGGACAAAACCTTTTACAGGTACATAAGTGAAAAAAGAAAGACAAAGGGAGGGATAGTGAGACTGAAGGGGGAGGATGGGAGCCGCGTGGAGGATGACAACAATAAAGCTGACATATTGAACAGGTATTTCTGCTCAGTCTTTACTAAGGAAGAGGGGGGTAATGGGTCTGAAGGAGTACAAGGGGTGAGAATGGTGCAGAAATGGACACAAGTCCCTTTACAGAGAAAGGGTCCTGAAGGAACTGGAAGTAATAAGAGCTGATAAAGCAATGGGGCCAGATGGGGTGCACCCAGGGTCCTTAAAGAACTAAGAGAGGTGGTGGCTGAACCTCTGGCTATCCTGTTCAGCCAATCACTGGAAACAGGGAGGTACCCAAAGACTGGAGGACAGCAGATGTAGTCCCTTATACAAAGTGGGAACAAAGAGGAAGCAGGGAACTACAGACCAGTCAGCCTCACCTCGGTAGTGGGAAAGATCATGGAAGCACTACTGAAGGAGAGATTGGTGGAACATCTGGTTGTCAATGGACTACAGGACCCAAGCAGCATGGTTTCACCAGGGAGGTCATGTCAGACCAACCTCATTGAATTTTTGACTGGGTGACTAGGGAGGTGGATCAGGGAGGGCAGTGGACATGGCCTATCTGGACTTCAGCAAGGCCTTGACACTGTGCCACATAGAAGACTATTACACAAACTGGGGAATATGGGTGTGGGCAGGACAGTAGTGTGGTGGGTAGGTAACTGGCTGGGTGGCAGGACACAGAGGGTGGTGGTAAATGGCTGTCACTCCACAGAGGGAAGAGTAACCAGTGGGGTACCACAGGGATCAGTGCTGGGACCGGTCCTATTCAACATCTTCATCAGTGACATTGCACAGGATCTAGAAGGCAGAATTTCACTGTTCGCTGATGACACAAAGCTCTGTAACAGAGTAGACACACCAGAGGGTGTAGACAGAATGAGAAGGGACCTGCAGAAACTTAAAGAATGGTCAAGGGTTTGGCAGTTGAAATTCAATGCAAAGAAGTGCAAGATAATGCATATGGGGCACAAAAACCCTGGCACAATATATCAGTTGGGGGTGAGGATATAGCATGCACCAAGCAGGAAGGGATCTTGGGGTTGTCATCTCTGATGACCTCAAGAGTAGGAAACGGTGTGACAAGGCATCAGGTAAAGCAAATAGGATGCTGGGATGTATAGGCAGGGGCATCACCAGCAGGGAAAGGGAGGTCATAATTCCGCTATACAAGACACTAGTGAGGCCCCACCTGGAGTACAGTGTACAGTTCTGGAGACCATACCTACGTGAGGACATAGACAGGGTAGAGAAGGTTCAGAGGAGCAAAAAGATGGTGCATGGGTTGCATCACAAGTCCTATGAAGACAGGTTGAAGGAACTGAACATGTACTCCCTGGAGGAGAGGGAGGGAGAGGGATATGATGAGAGACATACAAGTATCTTACAGGGAGGAACAGGGTGCAGGAAAACACTATTTTAAGCGAAAAAGATGTTTCAGGACTAGAGGGCATGGGATGAAGTTGGAGGGAGGATGATTCAGAGGAAACATGAGAAAAGATTTCTTCACAGAGCGGGTGGTGGACAAGTGGAACACCCTGCCAGAGGAAGTGGTGGGGGCTGAAACAATCACGGGATTTAAGAATGCATGGGATAGACATAAAGGAATTCTAGAGGGCAGGGGTAAGGGGAAACAGACTTCTAGGAAAACAAACTGAACTTACAAGCTCAAATGGGCAGACTAGGTGGGCCATAGGCCCTTATCTGCCGACACTGTCTATGTATCTATATATCTATGTCAGCAAGGGTAGATGGCATTTTATCTTCAATCATGATTTCTAGGCTCTTACAGGGGATAGATGTAAGGTTAATTGACCAGTAGTTGCTGGGGTCTTGTTTACTAACTTTTTGGAATAGTGGGATAACATTTCCAGATTTCTGGTCCTTGAGGATGATTCCAGTGTCTACTGATTCTTCAAATAGAATTTTTAACGGGTATATCAGAAAGTCAGACATGATTTTAATCATGTTCCCAGTGATCGTGTCTGGAGTAGGGGAATAATCTGCACTATGATTTTTAATGTTAACTTTTATTTCATCAACTGAGATTTCTAATCTATTCATTGGTTTCTCATCTTTACAGTTTGGGTTCCTTTCTTTTGGTGTGAATACCCCATTGAAATATGTATTAAATAGTTCTGCTATTTTTTTTGGTTCATTCACCACATTATTATCCAAAATTAAGGGACCAACCTTATTTTGTTGATTTTTTTAGGGAATTTATATATCCAAAAAAGGCTTTGCTGTTGTGTGCATTTGTATTTTTAGCTAAATTATGCTCTAATTTATTTTCTGACTTTCTAATTTTATATTTGCATTTCCTCTGCATCCTTAAAAATGCTTTCCATTTTGTATTGTTTGTAGTATTTTTTATGCCTGATAAAGTTTATTCTTTTTATTTAACAAGTTTTTAATATTATGAGTTAACCATTTTGGTCTGATTTTATTATTTTCATATTTTTTTTACCTTGGTAAAAACTTATCACAAGTAGAAAGAATAATCTTCTTTAATAATTCCCATATTTCATCTACTTGTTTATTTTAAAACAGGGAAGTCCAATCAAAATTTGCTAAATGAGAACTGACTTTTTGTAATTCAGTTTTTTTGTATAGACATATTTCTGTGGCCCCATTATTACTTGATATGTCAGAACTGACTTCAAACAACATGGAGTTATGGTCACTGTTACTCAAAGTAGGGCCTTTCTTACAATTCCTGATGGTAACATTCTCAGTACCTAACACAACATCCAATATATTAAATCCTCTTGTTGGTTTCTTCATAAATTGCTACATATGGAGTTGGCTGCAGATATTTACAAAATGTTTCCCTATGGTAGTGCTAACTGAGGAATTAGCCCAGTTAATTTCTCCCAAATTTAAACAGCTAGGCCGGGATATTTAAACTGTGCCAGGTTGTGGCACAAGCCTGGGCGCAGCTCAACTTTGTTACGCATGGGTGTGGCCTGGGCGATATTCAACAGAGCTGTGCTGTGGAGCAGCAGCTTTGAATATCGCACCCTGGCCACCCCCACTGTGCATGGCGCAGTGGCACTGCGCCAGCACAAGTGACCAGAGTGGAGCATGGAGATGCGCTAGCGCAAGTGCCATTGTGCCATGCACAGCACCTGCGATATAGAAAAGGGGACATGCAAATGGGGCCATAATATATGCAAGGCACACAGAGGGCCATTTGCATCACATTACGGACCCATTTGCTTGCCATTAGCATACAGGTGCGCCGATCCCCAACGACTTGCGCCTGGCGCCCTGCCAGGCAGCAGCCATCGGGGACCAACGCCCCCTGCAGCCCGATCACGGGCATTCCTGTACTATAAAAAATGTCCAATATCCCTGGTGGTCCAGTGGACCTCTATGTGCCCCGATCGCAGGCATCATTAGTAGGACCCCCCAAGTCCAATATCCCTGGTGGTCCAGTGGACTGCACTGAGCCCGATCGCGGGCTTCATGAATAGAAACCCCCCTCCAAGTCCAATATCCCTGGTGATCTAGTGTACCCCACCCACCCTCCCACTGAGCCCCACCGCCCCTCCCCCATCAGCCAGCGGACGGCAGCACCCCACCCACCTGCAGCCCCGCCGCCTGTAACTGACAGCTTGGTAGGGCTGCACGCCCATTGGTTCACAGCATGAGCCAATGGGCGTGCAGCTCTCACTACTACTCAGTCCAGATATGTGGAATGAATTCATTCACATATCTGGACTGAGACGAGATGGGCTGCACGCCCATTGGCTCATGCTGGGAACCAATGGGCGTGCAGCCTAACTGTCGAGTCGGCGGGCGGGTGGGATGCTGCCGCCTGCCGGCTGGCGGGGGAGTGGTGGGGCCCAGTGGGCGAGTGGGGTGGGGCACTAGACCAGGATATTGACCGACTGGGGTTCTGATCTATGAAGCCCGCGATCGGGCTCAGTGCGGTCCACTGGACCACCAGGGATATTGGACTTGGGGGGGGCACCGCCAGGTGCAGCAGGAACTCGGGTGGCCACCCACAGGCGGCAACTGCTGTGTTGTGCCCTGCAATGCGGCAGCTCACCTGTGGGTGACCATCACTTGTTCCTTTTTTTTGGGGGCGTACCTTTGTGCAGGTGCAGGTAGGGGTTACGCATGCATGACTCTGCACATCCCAGGCTGAATATCGGGCTGTGCAGGTTATTCATGGGCACGCCCCCCCAAGCTGTGCCTACATACATTACTGATGCGCTCCGGCGCATCAGGATTTGTGTGGCGACTTTTCCTTTTGAATATTGTCAAGATTCAGTGGTTGTGCATGAGAACACTGTTGCTCCATGCGCAACCCTTTTGAATATCTGGGCCCTAGTGTACTGTCTAAAATTAATATGAAATTTTAAAAACAGCTGACTATTAACTTTTATATCCGAGGTACTTTTTATTTTCCATTTGGTTAATTAGAAGATTTTTTTTACCTGATGTTAGTCCATGTGATGTGTAGAACAGTACTCTGCCTGACAGCTCATGTATCTAGCTGTGTTCCTCCCATTACATCATCAGCATTGTGACCTCACCGTGACATCATAGCTGCTCAGGCAGTACCACTCAGTAGCTGCCAGGTCAGTTACCTGTGATGTCACTGTTAGTGAGGTCACAGTGCTAATGATGCAGTGGGAGGAACAGAACTAGATATGCCAGCAGCCAGACAGAGTGCTATTCCATACAAATAGCATATACATATGACATAGAAAATATTCGAATGAGCAAAGGGAGAAAGAAAAATACTTCAGAAATAAAAAGTCACTACTAACTACTTCTTGAAATTAGTAACACTTTCTTGTGTGCTACTTTTTGTGCCACTAGCTCTTCAAGTCTTCCATATACATCTTCTCACTAGATTCACAAGCTTTTTCAACTTCATCTAATGGCTCTTCAGTGATATCCCTTGAAGTGTCAGGTGGTCGGTAACATAGCCCCAATATTAATGTGCTGTTTTTCTCCGTGTTGATTTTAATGCAAGTAGTTTCTGTTGAAATGACTGATTGTTTTATACTTCGTGAACTGTCTGTACCATTTAGTTGCATTCTTGAAGGGTCACTCCCCCCATACAGTATGTTGAGGTCTGCTCTGTTTGAATAGGTCATAACTCTCCATTTGTGTACCTCAATCCATGGTATCAGACCAAAAAGTTTCACATATAGCTATAACATCCAGGGCCCACTATTCAAAAGAAAGCAAAGCAGAGTGTGAAACCTTTTCACTGCACTTTGCAATTGCCCAGGAGCCTGAGGATGCTGGATTCAGTTGAATAGCACACCAGCGCTATTCAACTGAATATAGGGCCATGGCGACACAGCAGTAAGTCAAGTAGCGCTGCCCCAACATGGATCCCGAAATACACCACCAGAGTGGATAGTGCTGGAGCACTGTCTACAATATTCAAAGGGAACCATGCAATTGGACATGCAAGGCGCTAAGGGGCCATTTGCATGCCCATTATGGGCTCATTTGCATGGGTAGTGAGGCAGGTTAGCATGGCACCACCCGAAATTGCCCAGTCCCAGACATGTGTAGATATCCCCAGTGCTAGTGGTTCCCCCCTTCCAATCTCCAGCCTGTTATAAAAAAACGCCTCCCCGGTGCTAGTGTTTCCCCATCCCTCTCATCACTAGCCCATAATGTAAAAAAGAAAACTCCCTAGTGCTAGTGGTTCCCTCTACCCCCGATCGCCAGCCCGCAATGCAAAAAAAACAAAACCTCCCTGGTTGTAATGGTCTCCCACCTCTGTTCGCCAGCCCATAATGTAGGGAAAAAAACTCCCTGGTGCTAATGGTCTTCCCCCCTCCGATCACCAGCCTATTATGTAAAAAAAAAAAACTCCCTTGTGCTAGTGGTCTCCCCTTCCTCCGATCACCAGCCTGTAATTTAATAAAACATTCTCTAGTGCTAGTGGTCCCCCACTCCCTCTGATTGCCAGCTCATAATATAATAAACACCCCCCTAGCATTAGTGGTTCCCCTTCCCACTCCTCCGATACGCCAGCTGTAGTAAAATGTAAACACTCCCTGGCATCCAGTGGTCCCCCCCACCGGGACACCGATCCACTGTACCACCACTCACAAGTCTATAATCCCTGGTGTGTAGCGGCCCCACCACGGCACCAAATACCCAACCCCAAGTCACCTTATCAGTACCCTTGGTGCTGCAGGTGTGCATACAGTAACTGGCACAACTCTCCTTACACCCCCTCAGCTGGCTGCCATATGTCCAGGCAGGGAGTGTGCCTCTTATATATAGGACAGAGCGACACACCTTGTGTATAAATAAAAGGTCTGCTCCCTGCCTGGGCTTATGGCAGGCAACCAAGAAGGTGTGAGGAGGGTTGCGCCAGTCACCGTATGTGCACGCATAGCACCGAGGGTATAGGTAAAGTGACTGGGGGGTGGGTGTTTGGTGCCATGGTGGGGAGGCTGCTACACTCTGAGGATTATGGAACTGCGAATGGTGGTACAGTGGATCACTGCCCCAAGGGGGGGAAGACCACTGGACACCAGGGAGGGTCTTGCATTTTACTATGGGCTGGCAATTGGAGAGAAGGGGAGGGGGGATCACTAGCACCAGGGAGGGTTTTATTACATTACAGGCTGGTGATTGGAGGAAAGGGGAGGGGGGACCACTAGCACCAGGGAGGGTTTTATTACATTACAGGCTGGTGATTGGAGGAAAGGGAGGGGACCACTAGCACCAGGGAGGGTTTATTACATTACAGGCTGGTGATTGGAGGGAAGGGAAGGGGGGACCACTAGCACCAGGGAGGGTTTTATTACATTACAGGCTGGTGATTGGAGGGAAGGGGATCACTATGCCAGGGAGTTTTGTTTTTTACATTATAGGCTAGTGATAGGAAGGGGGGACCACTAGTACCAGGGGGTTTTGTTTTTTTACATTGCAGGCTGGCAATTGGAAAGGGGACCACTAGCACCAGGAAGGGTTTTACTGCATTACCGGCTGGCGATCGGAGGGAGGGGGGACCACTAGCACCATGAAGGGTCTTATTACATTATGGGCTGGTGATCTAGGGGAGGACCACTAGCACCAGGGAGGGTGTTCTTTATGACGGACTGGTGGTCGGACGACCACTAGCACTAGAGAGAGTTGGTACTATGGGTTGGCGATCAATCGGGAGGGGGTACCATGGACCACAGAGTAGGGTTGTGCTCCCCCAGCAGCCAACCAACTAGGTGGCTGCATTACTTCCTGCAGCCGCTAGGGTTGTCTGGAGTATGTTGGGGTTTTGTTCAGCTATATTTGCACTGTGCAAAAGAACTGCACTAAACCTTTTGCGTAGTGCAAATCCACTGACTATGGAGTAGCACGGCTATTCATGGCCATGCCCCTCTACATATATTATGTTTTGCTTGGGCGCTAACCCTCTTTGCTCATGAAACAGTCCCTTTTGAATATAGGGATCCAGTGCAAACCCCAGTTTGCATGGGCAAAGACCCGTTAGCACCTGTGCAAACTTTTTAATATTGGGCCACTGGTGTTTTTGTATTAACAACAGCCAGTAGTTCATCCATTTTATTACAGAAACTATGTGCATTAAAAAACATACATTTAGTATGATTTATACTGGCTGTCTTCTTGTTTATACTGTTGTCATCTTTAATACTTAAACCAGGTGTAACATGATTCCCCTTCATCACTCAGTTTAAACAGAGGTTATCAAGGCAGTTTCTTACTCTGCACCCCAGCATTTTAGCCCCACATTTATTAAAGTATAAACCACCATAGGAGTACAGTCCCTTATCTGATTTAAAAATACCCCAATGGTTTATGAAACTAATTCCTCCTCTGCTATACTTATGCTAATTCTATTTATTGGTAGATTTTTTCTGAATGGGCCTTAGGTACTGGCAAAATGCCAGAAATTTCCACTTTGAACCTTTGGCCTTGCTTTTCTTCCCAAGCAATATTAAGTCATTACAAATATCTTTCTCATGGGAATGACCCACATCATTTCTTCCCACGTGGAAAATTAGAGCCATATTTTCAAACAGTGGAAGGTGCTTAATCCTGCAATCAATATCTTCAATTTTAGCACCTGGAAGGCACAGTGCCACAGTGTGAGATTTGTTTTACAGATGTGGTTGTACACATACCTAATAATAGACTAACCAGTTACAATTTTATTCATTGGTATATTTTCTGGAATAATAGCTTAGGTTCCATTTTCATTATCCAATGAGCTGTAGCCATTTGCTTGGGGCAGTGGTGTTTCATTTGGGCATATTGCCCTTCTGCCTTTTTGTGCTTCAAACTCTTTACAACACACCACCCATTTTCTTTCTCAAATAATTCCCCAGCCCTTCCTCTTTTAGCCGTTCTCTCCTCAGTGCTAGGACTAATTCTGTCCTCATTTTCATCTCTTGCTCTCTTTTTATTCTCTGATCTGAGTGGATCTACCAGTGGATTCTCTGCTTCAATTATATTGACAAGTTTTCTATTTTGTCAGTTTCTAGCATATTGTCAGGTTCAGACTTTAGAGTGTCACAATCCTTTTGTAAAGTGGATAGGTAGAGACATTTAACACAAACAAAACTGCTCTTTTTCCTGTGAGGTAAAACTAAGGCAAAAACAAAATACCATGGTCACTCAGTGGCCATCTGTGGGAGGGAGGATTGAGCATCCACAAACAACTCTTCTTCGGGGAGGGGACAGTGTGTACAGCTGCTTGGTTGTGAGCTAGCAGAGGCTAGGTGGCACACTAGGGGTCATCTCCTTCGACAGCTAGGCATGGGTGCTGAGGCATGCAACATTTTCATGCCATACATGTATACCATAGCACGTGTGTCTGCCCCAGATGCAAGAAGCAAATGGGAGGGAAAAAGCTTCTCCAATATTCAGATGATACCAGAGACCCCAAAGGCTCTGCATTACCTACTAGGCACCCACTCAGCCACTGAGGTCGGTAAGTAACTGAGTAAATCCTGGGTATGATGTGATCGGCTGGTGGTTACTGGCAGAAGGGGGCCACCAGAGAGGAACAGGAGAATAAACATCAAGACGAAACAAAAAAAACCTTAAAAGATCATGTGTAACACTCTGCAGTGACTTTCAGACTTCACCCATCAGTGCAAAACACCTTTCCAAGTGGTGTCACTGCTTACATGCTCCCAGGAATTAATATTGATCTACTCTGTATGCCCTCAGACTCAGAAATAATTGGAGTCTCCACTGCTGGCATGGAGCCTGTCTCTGGAGGCTACCAGGTGACTGGACATCAAGATGTGTTGGTCTCAAACACTGGCTCCATCAACAGCTGCTGCTGTAGGAGGCCCTTGCCCCCTCAGGAAACCTGGAATGTGACCTGAGGCAAGGTGCCCTGAAGGAACAACTGGCACCCTTGTCTCACTTTGGCATTCTTAGTCATTCCCACTAGCTTCCCTTTTCAGAGGCACTACCAATCGGTATGCTCCAGGCCTGGTGTTCATATAACCAACCCAAAAATGCCTCAACTTCAGGAAACCACTGAAAACAAGCTGTTATGGTTCAGTAGGCCCCTCCTGGTAGCACTCTTTCAAAAAGTGAATGAATGAATGAATAACTTTTTAGCTCTGCCTAAACTGGTCTTGTTTTATAACTTTGCTCTAGATATTTCAGTAGTGACATCAGTTCAAATTTCCAGTTTTATGGGTCTGTATTTTTATTTATTAATTGTTCTATGTCAGTTTTTTTTGCTCTGCACAACATTGTGGGTGTACAGAAGGTCACTTAAGTGAAAATGTGCTAGTTGGCTCACTATACAAGGAAATAATATGATTAATAAAGTATGAGGTTGAAAGCTAAGTACTTTATCCTTATAAAACAATCACATTATTGCAGAGGATATTGAACCAGTTAGTATGTTATCATTATTATATTTTATGTGTTTACAAAAAAACTAGTGCCATTGTTTGTTTGTTTTTGTTCCTAGGTAAGTTTGTGTTAACTCCTCCCCCTCCTTGTTCTGCACTTGTTTAAAGTTGCTGCTGTGAGTGCAGATGGATTAGAATGTGAGGTAGAGTGATGACATAGAAACATAGTATAACAGCAGATAAGGACCACTTGGCCAACCCAGTCTGCCCAGTTTCCCTACCTACTGTAATACCACAGACCCTACTTGGTCTCTGACTTTACCCTCCTTTTTCTACCACTAAGGGTCCCTTATGCCTATCCCATGCTATCTTGAATCCCATAACAGTTTTTGCCCAGACTGTCTCCACTGCAAGGCTGTTCCAGGTGTCCATCACTCTTTCTGTGAAGAAGTACTTCCTCACGTTTCCCCTGAATCTACCCACCTCCAGCTTCATAGCATGACCTCCTGTTCTTGAGCATCTTTTTTTCTGAAAAATGTTTCCCTCTTGCACCCTATTTATACCTATGAAGTGTTTGAAAGTCGCTATCATATCCCCCCTCTCCCTCCTTTCCTCCTGTGTATACATATTGAGGTCCATTATTCTCCCCTCATAGGACTTTTGATGCAGGCCCTGCACCATTTTAGTAGCTCTCCTCTGGACCGCCCCTACTCTGTCTATGTCCTTCCAGAGATGTGGCCTCCAGAACTGGACACAGTACTCCAGGTGAGGTCTCACCAGTGATCTATACAGCAGTATCACCACCTCCCTCTTTCTGCTGGTGAAACCCCTCCCTATGTACCCTAGCATTCCACTAGCTCTCCCCACTGCCTTGTCACACTGCTTGACCACCTTTAGATTGTCAGATATGATTACTCCCAGGTCTCTTTCCTTCTTGGTGGTCGTCAGTACCAATCCCTCCATCTCGTACTCCGGCCCTGGGTTTCTGTGCCCCAAGTGCATGAATTTGCACTTCTTCACAGTGAAACTTAGTTGCCACAATTCTGATAACTGCTCTAGCTTTCGTAGATCTCTGTTCATTTTTTCCACAAACACCCCCCAAGGAGTGTCCACCCTATTGCAGATCTTTGTAACATCTGCAAAAAGGCATACCGTTCCCTTCCAGCCCTTCTGCAGTGTTGCTAGTAAAGACATTAAAGAGGGCCAGTTCCACTACTGATCCTTGTAGCACCCCACTGGTCACCCTCCCTTCCTCAAAGTGAACTCCGTTTACCACCACCCTCTGTTGCCTATCCCCCAACCAGTTCCTTAACCAGTTTACCACCTTCGGACCCATTTTCAGGCTGCCCAGATTGTTTACAAGTCTCCTATATGGAACTGTGTCGAAGGCCTTACTGAAATCTAGGTAGGTCACATCTACCACTCCACCCTGATCTAATTCCCTGGTCACCCAGTCAAAGAAATCTATCAGATATGTTTGGCATGACCTCTGCATCGTGAATACATGCTGCCTCGGATCCTGTAAGCCACTGGATTCAAGATATTCCACAATTCTTTCCTTCAGTAGTGAGTCCATTAATTTCCCCATCACCGAAGTCAGGCTGACTGGCCTGTGGTTGCCAGTCTCCTCCCTGCTACCACTTCTGTGAAGTGGGACTACATCTGCCCTCCTCTGGTCTTCCGGAACCACTCCCATCTCTAGTGACTGGTTGAACAGGACTGTCAGAGGTACAGACAGCACCTCTCTGAGCTCCTTCAATATCACTGAATGTAACCTGTCTGGCCCCACTGCCTTGTCCACTTTCACATTTGCAAGTTCCTTCAGGACTCTCTCCTCTATAAATGGACTAGTGTTCACCTCTCATCCTTCGATGTTCCTTTCCCTTATCTGTGGTCCCTCATCTTCCCCTTCCTCTGTGAACACTGAACAAAAGTATTTGTTCAGAATGTCTGCTTTTTCCCAGTCACCTTTCACACACTTCCCCTCTTTTCCATCCTTAGTCTTACAATCCCTCCCCTGGTCCTTCTCCTTTAGTGTGCATACCTAAAAAAATGTCTTGTCTCCTTTCTTTACTGCCGGATCTATTTTCTCCTCCGTTTGCACCTTTGAACTCCTGACTGCTTTCCCTACCTCCCTCTGCTTCTCCTGATACACCTCCCTATCCTCCTCCCTCTGTGTTTCCTTATCTCCCGAATGCTGACTTTTTGGCCCTTACCCTTCCAGCCATCTTATTTGAGAAAACATAGTGGTCTCTTTTTATGGCTGCAGGGGGAGGAGCCTGCAGACATTTTGCATGTACAAAGGGGCTGATGTCATGTTTTCTGTCCGTGGAACTGGCTGAAGGTGTAAATAGTCTCCTCCGCCTTACCCTCCTCCAAGAAATGCTTTCCGCCCTCAAATAAATACGCTTTCATGTTAGTCAATAGTTGCAGGGCTTTTTTTTCTTTCTTAAATGGGAGGTACAAGAACAGGAACATACTACTGAAATAAATGTTATTCTGATGATTTATTTATTTATGTGTAAGATTTTAAGTGTAGTTCTGCCTAGGTCACAGATACATAAGCTATAAAAAGTACATTTAAGGTATTAGTATTAGTCTAGTATTAGTCTGTATTAGTCAAAGCTCGTAGTAGCAAAATAAAGCAATAAAAATAATACATTGTATTTTTTTTTCTTTCAATTGTTTAACCAGGAGTGACACACTAAGCTGAAAGCTTCTTTACAGGGGCAACCTGGGAGCACATGGAAGTTAAGTGACTTGCTCAAGGTCATCCAGTATGCAAGTGGGGCTGTGGGATTCAAACCCAGATCTCCAGATTTGCAGCTCAAAGCCTTAAACCACTGTGCTATACTGCCTCCCTAGTTGTGGCAGTCATTTGTTTTATGGTTCATGATGTTGGTGTAGTACGCAGCAGTACATTGCACAGCAGGTATAAAATGTCAATAAGTAGGTCATGCAATAGATCTGCTGAGCAGTTACTGAAGCAAGAAATGTATTTAGGATAGTAAAATATTCCTGTTAAAAAACTGATAAATGTGTGACATTTGTATCTCAATTTCAAGGAGGTCCTTATGGGGTGTCAACATACAAAATAAAGTAGTTATAGTTTTCAAGTTGTCTGGGTAATTGCTTTGTACTACCACTGTTACAAAATGTAAATTATTCTATGAAGAAAATTAAGTTTATGCAACTGTCTGTAAATGTATTAAAAACATTTACTTGTCCTTATAATGTAATGCATTAAATGCTGTTGCTAGGTTAAGAAGTCACATAACAACACCCAGGGCATTAGGGTTTCTGACCATAACATCCTGCCCTGTAGGGACTGACAGGCATCGGGAGTGTGACTTGGGATTGTCAACAGTAATGCTCATCGAGGTGTGCCTTTGACTCTTCAGCCACAAAGTTCACTCCATTTTCTTATACAGTACTGTACCCATTTCACCGTATTTCCTTATGGAATGGGGTGAGTGTAAAGCTTGAACACCCCAAGGCACACCTTGACACTTGTCTGTGTCTGCAGGTAGGGTGAGGTGAAATGGCATGAGCATTATGGGCAATGACCCAAAGGCACACCCCACTGCATGTCCATCTCTGAATGGTGGGGGTGGGGTTGGCGTTACTTCAATACTTCACTGCCATTCCTATTCTGCCTGTCTGTCTGTCTGTGTGTGCATCTCTCTCTCTCTCTCTCTCTCTCTCTCCATATATATGTCTATGTAATTCTCTATCTTTCTATCAATTGCATGTATCGCTATTTTTACCTATTTCTAAAACAAACCTGCATATCACATTTGCCTGCACTCTGAGCACATACTTATGAAACTGTGCATATTTGTACTCCACTTCTGCATAGACCTCATACTTTCCTAACATTCCCATTATCACAAGCATAACTACCTTACCCTTATCAAAAGCGACCCCCTCTGAAAGTAACTATCACATTTTCTCTGCTAACAGTCCATCATTACACCTGACTTCCTGACATCAACACATTGCTTAAATATAACTTACATCACTTCATGGACAAAAACCCTGGTTCTCTTAAAAAAAAAAAGACTGTATAAATACTCCCAAGGCTGAACATATGCCAGCCACTACTTTTTCATGTACTGCCACCTTCTGTACCATCATGGGAATTTGCATATGTTTCCCATGATGCTTTGCATTATTGGGGTATGTGTAATTGTGTTTTCTTTAAAATTTGGCTGTCCGGCCAATATAATCCGGAATAACACATACCTCAGTAGCATTTGCTCTGGGGTTTTTTTGTAAACCTATATTGCTTCCTGTTCCTTCCATTAAAATGTACACCTCCATATATTTTTCTAATAATATGTATGCCTTCTTTAGAACAGAAACTAAAACAAATCTTACTACTTACAAATCATTGTGTTATTTCTCCATACCTCCTTAACAAATTGCACATAACTGCACTAACTTCATTATGCAGCCGTGGTGGATCTGACCAGATTTTGTTCCTCTTGCTTTTGTTTACTTGACTGATGCAGAGGTTTGTTGTTATTACTATTATTATTAGTATTGTTGGTTGATACTACTACTACTATCATTTATTGACAATGAAACAACTCTTCTGGGATCTCTGCAGTTATTTTATTGAGAATAAAAGAAGCTGTAGGTTTGCTGTGGGAAAAATGTTTGTAACTCTGGCTTGTAATTGGAGATGTTCCACATGTAGTATAATTAAGCAGTAAGGCATGACGGGGGGGGGGGTGTTATGTTATGATGGAATAATGGTCTGCCAAGGGTGGGCTGAAGCATGAGGCGAAGTCAAGTGCTTCCACCACCTCAGAAGGGTTGTTAGCCCACCATAACACCCCACCAAGTGCCTTACTGCGATTATGAAATGGGTCCTTTTAAATAAATGTGATATATTTTTTTTAAACATATTTTTATTTTGCTACTTTAAGCCATGCTGTTGTGTTGGGATAACATCCCAGCTGAAAGTATTGCTTGGCCAATCAGAAGCCAGCATTCTTTCTAACCATTCCATAATTTTAAATAAAATATCCTATGCTACTACTTTATAAGACCCCAGTCAGGCCCCACCTGGAACACTGCCTACAGTTCTGTTCCCCCAAAACAAAGAAGACATTGAGGCAATAGAAAGAGTGAACTGCAGGGCCACCAAAATGATCAGGGGTGTGGAAAATAAAAGCTAGGAGGAGACGATGGTGGACCTTATGTTCACATTACCAACAAGCATTTGTCAATGCCGAATGTTGGCTTGCTGGCACTGGCACTGGTAGTGCAGGAGTTAGAGAGATGCACAATAGGATTGGCAGTGAAGTAGTGAACTGATGCTGACCCCAGCCCCACCACACAGAGAGTGACAGGCACTGGGGTGTTCCTTTGGGTCATTGGCCATAATGCTCGTGCCATTTCACCTCACCCTACCCCACAGAGACCGACAAGTGCTGCGATATACCTTGGGGTCTTCAGGCCTTACGCTCACCCCATGCCACAAGGAAATATACTGATATGGGTGCAGTGTAGGAGAATGGGGTGAATGTCGGGGCTGAAGAGTCCAAGGCACACCTCAACGCCTGTCACTGGCTGCAGGGTGGGGGGTGGAATGGCATGCGCTTTACAGCCAACAATGCCAAGTCACACCCCTGATGCCTGTCAGTCTCTACAGGGTGGGGCATTACAGTTGGAAACCTTAATGCCCAGGGAATTTGTTGGTATTTTCACTCCAAATTATAACATGGGCCATTTGTGACCCCATCTCATGAACAGTGGCACTATGAGTTTGTTTGCCAAAAGGTGATTTTGTACAGCGACTGTGCATTTTGGCATCACAGTCGTGAAAACACATTTCGGGCAGGATGTGAAAAATGACAGCTGCACTGTTCATGAGGAGGTGTAATAAAATAGCATTGTTGAAAATCTGGAGTGAAAATAACGCAATTATTTTGGGGATTTTTTTTAACCAAATTTGTAACATAGGCATATTAGGACCTCCACTCATAAACAGTGTCACTGTGATTTTGTTAATCTGGCCCGAACATTGATTTCCCACAGCGACTGCACCATTGTGTGACACATGCGAAAACATATTTCAGGCAGGATGTGAAAAATGACAGCTGTACTGTTCATAAGGAGGTGTACAAAAATGACAATGGTGAAAATCTGGAGAGAAAATAAGAAAAATTGGTGACGTCATGAGCGTGTATAGAAACTGCACAATGCACGCCCATAACGCAATTATTTTGGGTATTTTTTTTAACCAAATTTTTAACATAGGCATATTAGGACCTCCACTCATAAACAGTGTCACTGTGATTTTGTTAATGTGTCCTGAACATTGATTTCACACAGCAACCGCGCCATTGTGCGCCACATGTGCAAAAACACATTTCAGACAGGACGTGAAAAATGACAGCTGTATTGTTCATAAGGAGGTGTGAAAAAGGGCAATGCTGAAAATCTGGAGTGAAAATATTAAAATTGTCAAGTTCGGCGTGCATTGAAACTGCTAGCCATGCGCTTCGTGACTCCGATAATTTTTAATTTGTCCACCAGATTTGTAAGATAGTGTTTTAGGACCCCACCTCATGAACAGTGGCACTGTCGTTTCGTTAATCAGTCCCGAAAGGGGATTTCACAAAATGACCGTGAAATGATATTTCGGGGCCGAGTAACGATGACAGCATGTGTTCATGGTGGTCCTAAGCACCCAATGTTGAAAATTTGGAGGCAAAATTCCAAAAAATGGCTGAGATATCCACCTAAATTGAAAAAAAAATATTTATGCCATTGTACAGCTTACCGAAGATTGTCGCACCGGGCTCCAGAGGTAAGTATGGGGTGAGGGGAGGTGGCTGCACAGAGGGTGGCTGCGGGTTGGGGGAGGGGACTCCATGGCGAAGGACTGTTTTCTTTCTTTCAGGTAATTAAAAAAAAAACGAACACCATGGACAGTTTTCTTTTTTTTTACAGGTGTATGAAAAACCATTGTTCACACTGGGGTGGGCTCCCAGTGTGCCCCATGACTTTGGGGGGGGTGATGTTGGCCACACTGGGGTGGGCTCCCAGTGTGGCACAGAATGGGGCCGGGGCCGGAACATGCCGATGATGGTCGGCTTTGATTACGGGGAGGCACACTGAGTGGGCTCCCAGTGTGCCACACAATCTTGTGGGGGGGAGGTTATCTAGCATGCCAACAGGAGGATTGGGCACCCCTGAAGTTGGCTTTGTAGGCACTGTGCAGTAGGCAGCAGCAGCCATTGCCATGTTTATTGAAATACCTCACCAGGAAAGGCACGTTGGGAGGCATGTTATTGTGCCACTGCATGATGAGCTTGTCGCTCATTGCAGTGGCACTTTCTTTACAAGTTTTGACCACTTTACATATTTCTTGTGTGAGCACCTGCATGCTGGCTTATTGGGGAATGAGGAACGCACCTACTAAAGCATGCCCTGCATTCGCCCACACTGACGCACCTCCGAAATCTGCTACTACCGCAAGATGTTGGCTTGCACGCAGGCACAAGCCAACATAAAAAGGAGACTGAGCAGAGACATGAGCTCTGGCTCCCGCATACTGAAGGGTATCAACAAGATTTAACATAGAAATATAGATGTTTATGGCAGATAAGGGCACACAGGCCCACCACATCTGCCCATTTTAGTGCTTTTCATGCACCAGTGCATTTCTGATTAGCCACGTGTCTTCTCTTGTTACATTAACAGATGGATTTGTTTGATCTGGTGTCCTCCAGGTCGAGCGACCTGCCCTGAAGCTTGGGGTGGGTGGTGAATTCAAGGGTTAACGTTAGGAGGCACTTCTCCCAGAGGGAGGTGAACCTATGGAACAGCCATGGAGACTGTGGATCTGAAGACAGCACAGGCTTTCAGGGTAACCCTGGAGAAATTTCTGCTTCCCAAAGGAATCACTGGATACCCTGTGTAGTAGTGTAGGCAGGCAATCCCTATAATTTAGTAGATGTTGGACAGTATACTCATGCCTGCCCCGTCCCTTAAGTTCACCCCCACATGCTGCTGCTCTGAGATGCCATGTATTGCCAATAGAGCCAGTACCAGAAACACTGAAATGGCATACTTGTCAACAGCACCAGTAGCTATCAACACAGCCAGGAAAACCAGAGATGGATAAGACATCACTATCATCATCATCAGTTGCAGGAAATACTTTACAAGCTGTTGAGCCAGAGTTAATTTTCAGTGGCATCCTAGATTGTTATGGTCTGGAACATAGTGTGCTCAGAGTTACACAGAATTACAGATTTTGGCAGCAGAAAAGAACAGACTGGCCCACCCAGTGTGCCCAAATGGTCCCACCTAGTCTGTTTCCACAGACCCTATAACTGGTCACCAGTGATACTCCTTCCTCCCTGCCCATTTCATATTCCCCTTTGTCTATCTCATGCGTGCTGCTACTGTTTTTGCCTCCGCCACTTCCTCTGAAAGTCTACTACAGGCATCCACCACTCTCTCAGTGAAGTGGTACTTCCTAACATCCCTCCTACCCCTCCCCCCCCGCCTCATTGCATGCCCTCTGGTTCTGATGCTCTTCCTTATTTGAAAGAGACTCCCCTCCTGCACAGAGTTCACCCCTGTGAGACACTTGTAGGTCTCTATCAAGTCCTTCTTGCTCTTTTGTCTTCCAGGGCATACATGATAATATTCCTCAGTCTCTCCTTGCAGAGTTTTTGGGGTGACCCCTGCACCTTTTCAGCTGCCCTCCTCTGGACTGCCTCCAGAACTGGTCACAGTACTCCAGGTGGGGTCTCATCAGCAAGCAATCTAGTGGCAACATCATTTCTCTCCTCCTGCTGGAGATACGTCCACCACAGGCTCTACCCACTGCTTTGTCACACTGCCCTGCCGCTTTGAGGTAATCAGATATGATAACCCCAAGGTCCCTTTCCTGCTTAGTGACTGATAGTACCTCCTCTTCTAGTATATACTCAGTTCTTGGGTTTCTATGCCTTAGGTGCATGATGTTGCACTTTTTGGCATTGAACCCCAACTGCCATGCTCTTGATCACACCTTGAGTTTCCCAAGGTCCCCACACATAATTTGCACCCCTTCCTTATTGCCCAGCCTATTTCAGATTTTGGTATCATCTGCAAAATGGCATACCTTCCCTCTCAGTTCATCTACAATATCACTTATGAAGACATTGAACAGGACAAGTCCAAGTACTGAGTCCTGTGGCACCTGGCTGGTCACTCTCCCATCATCAGAGTGAGTGCCGTTAACCACCACCTTCTGCCACCTATCAGTTAGCCAGTTTCCAACTGAATTCACCCCTTTGAATCTCACCTCTAGGCTGCTTAGTTTCTTTACTGGTCTCCTGTGTAACACAGCTTTGAAGGCCTTGCCAAAGTCCAGAGAGACAATGCCCACTGCTCTCCCTATCAATTTCCTTGGTCACCCAGTCAAAGAACTCAATCAGATTAATCTAGCATGACTTCCTCCCCCCGTCAATCCATGTTGCCTTTGGTCTTGCAGCCTATTGGATTCAAGATGCTCTACCAACCATTCCTTCCATTAATTTCTCCACCACTGACGTAAGGCTCACCAACCTGTGGTTACTAGCCTTTTCCCTGCTGCTTCTGCCCTTATAAAGAGGGCCAGGTCTGCTCTCTTCCAGTCCTCCAGAATCAAGCCTGATTCCTGTGAGCTGTTGAGTAAGGCCATCTGTGGGCAGCCAGCATTTCCCTGAGCTCTTTCAGTATCCTTGGGTGTATCCCGTCCAGTCCCATAACCTTGTCCACTTTCAGAGCTGCAAGTGCCTTCAAAATGGTTTCCTCTGAAAATGGACTTAAGTCCACCTCCCTTCCCCTCCCCCACTGTTCCTGCTGATCTGTGGTGGTCCGTCCCCCTCCCGCCACTGTGAAAACTAAGCAGAAGTACCTGTTCAGAATGGTAGCCTTTTCTTAGTCCTCTTCTGTGCAGCCTCCTCTGCTGCCCTCCTCATCCTCACTATCCCTCACATTGCTTTCCTCTTTTCGCTTTGTACCTTTTCAATTCAAGTTTTTATTAGAAATTTCAATTAAATTACAAAAACTTCACATAACAATATAAGCAACAAAACAGATAAGATTAATCAAGAAAATAGCACTTACTAGATTATCAGAACTCATAAAACAGCATATTACATATCTTTTAAATACTGAACCTGACTGAACAAAAAAAATAATGTTTAATACAACCATGAACATATACAATAACTTCCAACATATATAAGCCTTATACCTATAAGTTAACTTTGTATTCTAAGAAGGGACCCCATGTTAACTGGAATAACTCAGTTTTATCTAGAAGCATCTAGCTGAGTCTTTCATTATTTGCTAATGACCTAAGTGAGTCAAACCATTCCCTTATTGAAAGAAATCAATAATCTTTCCACTTCTGTAAGATTAATTGTTTAAAAGCTAGAGAAACAAAAAGAATCCAAATTTGTAAATGTCTGTGGACATTAGAGATTACCAAAGTGTCTCCCAACACAAATAGAAAAGGTGAAAAGGGAATCTTAACTGAATTGTTTGACAGTAAGAATGAATACTTCTCCATGTTGTATTAATCCCTGAGCAGTACCAGAAAACAAGGCTTAACTCTGCCTCAGGGGCACCACACTTCCAGCAGTTACCCGTTGCGATCAAGCCATTTTGTTTGAGATGTGCAGGAGAGTAATAGAAATGATGAAGGATCTTAAATTGAAGTAGTCATCCTTGCACCTCCCTACAACACCTATATGCATTTTTCCCATAGACTGAACCAATTTCTGCAAGATATTTGCACTTTGAATCCTTTTCCCATTTATGTTTTCGCTTTGTACCTGAAAAAGTCTTATCTTCATACGCTACTCCTGTGGCTATCTTTTCCTCTGTCTGCGCCTTTGCTCTCCTCATTACCTTACCTACTTCCTTCTGTTTTACTTTGTACACCTCCATGCCTTCCTCCCTCTGCATTTCCTTATACCTCCTGAAGGCCACCTTGTTTTCCTTCACCACCGTGGGCACTTCCCTGGGGTACCAAAACAGTCTTTTTTTTCCTTTTTCTTTTACTCACTTCCTTCCTGCAGAGGCTGGTTGCCTTAATTATGTCCTCCCCTATTTTTCCCCACTGTTCCTCAACCACTCTCTGGCATTCCCCCCCACTAAGTAGTTTCTGAGGCAATCTCCCATTTCCTTAAAATCCACCCTCCTTAAGTCCAGGACTCTCAAACGCATGCTGTTTTCTTCTACTCTTGTCTTAAAGATAAACCACACTATATGATGATCACTGGTACCTAAGAGACTGCCCACTGTGATGTCTGCAATGCTGTCCCTGTTTGGAAGCACCAGGTCCAGCACTGCCCAGTGGGTTTGTTGACTAGCTGCCTGAGAAAGGCCCCTTGTAGGGAGTCAATGATGGCCTTTCTCATTGGCAAAGCTGTAGCAGGAAGGCTCCAATCCACATTTGGCAGACTGCAGCCACCAACTAGCAGCACCTCCCCCTCAGCGGGAGGAGGAGGACAGGGTAGTGTATCTGGATAAACAGGGATGCAGGGAAAGCTGTCAGGTGCACAAAGGCACAAACAGAGGAACAAATAGCATAGGAGGTAAAAAAAAAGGAGACAAGACTTTTTTATAGGTTCATTAGTGAAAGGAGAAAAACCAGGGGTGGGATAGTAAGGCATAAAGGGGAAGAAGGAGAGCGTGTTGAAGAGGACCTGGAAAAGGCATCAGTACTGAACAAATATTTTTGTTCTGTATTCACAGAAGAGGAAGGTGAGGGACCACAGTTAGGCAACATGAACAAATATGGCAGGGAGATGGACACCAGTCCTTTTACAGAAGAGAGAGTCCTAAAAGAACTCACAAAACTGAAAGTAGACAAGACAATGAGACCAGATGGGATACATCCTAGAATATTAAGGGAACTACAGGAGGTGCTGGCGCCACCACTGGCAGCCTGTTAAATGAGTCACTTGATACAGGAGTGGTTCCGGAGGACTGGAGGGCAGATGTAGTCCCTCTTCACAAATGTGGCAGTAGGAAGGAGGCTAGAAACTATAGACCAGTCAGCCTCCCCTCAATAGTGAGGAAGATTATGAAATCACTACTTAAAACAAAAGATCATGGAACACCTTGAATCCAGTGGAGCACAGGATCCGAGACAGCATGCATTCACAGCAGGAAGGTCATGTCAAACAAATCTGATTTCTTTGACTGGATGACTAAAGTTGTGGATTGTGGGGGGGTTGCGGTGGATGTAGGCTACCTGGATTTCAGTAAGGCCTTTGATACAGTTCCACATAGAAGACTTGTGAACAAGCTGGGCAGCCTGGGAGTGGGTAACAAGGTGGTAAACTGGATTAGGAACTGGCTGAGTGATAGAAGACAGAGGGTTGTAGTAAGTGGTGCTCAATCTGAGGAAAGGAGGGTGACCAGCGGGGTGCCACAGGGATCAGTCCTGGGCCCAGTCCTGTTTAATGTCTTCATAAGTGACATTGCAGAGGGGTTGGAGGGGAAGGTGTGCCTCTTTGTGGATGACGCTAAGGTCTGCAACAGGGTGGACACTCCGAGAGGGGTGGAAAAAATAAAGAGAGATCTAAGTAAACTGGAGGAATGGTCAAGAGTGTGGCAGCTTGAGATTTAATGTGAAAAAGTGCAAACTCATGCATTTGGGGCGCAGGAACCCAGGGAAGGATTACGTGACAGGAAGGGGGAACTGATGGTTACCAAACAGGAAAAGGATTTGGGAATAATCATATCTGCTGACCTAAAGGTGGCCAAACAATGTGCCAAGGCTGTGGGGAGAGCCAGTGGGATGCTGGGGTGCACTGGGAGAGGTATCACCAGAAGAAGGAAGGAGGTGGTGATGCCACTGTACAGATCATTGGTGTGGCCTCATTTGGAATATGGTGTCTAGTTCTGGAGGCCGCATCTCCGTAAGGGCATAGACAGGGTGGAGGCAGTTCAAAGAAGGGCAACAAAGATGGTGCATGGCCTGCACCAAAGTCATATGAGGAGAAACTGGGAGACCTCAACAATCTATACCCTGGACGAGAGGAGAGAAAGGGGAGATATGCTAGAAACCTACAAATATCTAAAAGGCATAAATAGGGTACAAGAGGGTAGCATCTTTCAGAAGAGGAGATGTCTAGGAATGAGGGGACATGACATGAGGTTGGAAGGGGGTAGACTGAGGGATAGCGTGAGGAAGTATTTCTTCACAGAAAGGGTAGTGGATGCATGGAACAGACTCCCAGCAGATGTGGTGGGGGCAAACACAGTGGGGAGATTCAAGCATGCATGGGACAGGCATAGGAGAACCCTAGCAATAGGAATGAGGCGATAAAGCCAGAGTTCAAGTAGGGTCTGCGACTTTTACAGTAGGCAGGGAAAATGGGCAGACTAGATGGGCCTAGCAGTCCTTATCTGCCATCAATGTCTATGTTTCATCCTAATGATGTCCTCCCCAAGTGCTTTTACCATCTACTCTCCCTGTGCTGGCAGCCTATATACCAACCTTGCACCGACAGCAGTCCCAGCGCCCATCTCCAGGATGACCCACAGCACCTCCTGTCCTTCATTTTCCCATGGGTGCCCTGCACTTCTGTAGCCTTGATTCTCTTCTTCACATACACAGGTAGTACAGCTCCTCCTCCTCCCTTCCCCTCTTTCTCTTTCTCTCCTCTGAACAAAAAGTAGCCTGGTATGGCCACATCCCAGTCATAGCTGTCAGTGCACTCTGACTCCATTATGGCCACCAAATCCAGATTAGCCTCCTCCATGATGCCCTCTGGGTCCAGAATTTTATTTCCCAGACTCCTTGCAATGGTGCACATGTCTCTCCTTACCTTACTCCCGCCACATGCCTCCCTGCTCCCCCCACATGTGCTGTTTCCTGAAGCTCCCCCAACCCCCCTTCCCTTGCTACTGTGTCCATTACCTGTCTCCTTTACTCCTCTCATTGCAATCCTGATTTATAACCCACTTGTCCTCTGCCTTGTCCTCATCCCTGTCTTCTTGCACCCCTGCGCCAAGGGAGTATCCACCCCTTTGGCCCTCTCTCCTTGTTGCTTCATCATTGGGGGAGGGCAATCTTAACCCCCTTTGGTATTACAGCCCCCCCCCCCACTAGTTTAAATGCTCATCCAAGTGGCATCTAAACCTTCCACTAAGGACTGTAGTCCCTGTTCTGGAAGAATGCAGGCCACCTCCCCTATAGAGACCCATATCTTCTCAGGAAGGTCCTCAGTCACCAATGTAGCCAAAGTTCTCTTCCATGCATCATGCCTTCAACCAACTGTTAAAATCTGAGGTGCAGAGTGCCCCTTCCTCTCCTTGGCCATACACAGGTAATGCCTCACAAACACCACCATGCATGTAACCTGCTTCAGGCCTCTTATCAGCTCCCTGAAATTACCCTGCATGACCCCTTACTTATCTCTTTCTAAGTCATTTGTCCCAAGGTGGACAATGACATCTAGCTCTCTGCCTTCTCTAGCCACCTTAGTGATCCTCTGGATCAGCTTTTGATCACTCCAAGCTGAAGCACCAGGGAGACACTTCACCTCCTTCTCCCTTCCTCCCCCGCTCCTAAGTCTATTCCCCATCCCGCTAATGACAGAATCCCCATCAGCAGCTGCTTCCTCCTCAGCTGGAGGACTCTTCCTCCCCTTTTGGGGCCTCCCTTTCTGATGACCCCCACTTCCTCCTTTTAGCATACTGAAGAGGCAGTTTGCATGAAGAACAGTACATAGGCTCCATAATAGGGTACTACGAGAGAAGAAATGTCCAAATTTAATTTTAATATGTGTCTTTCCAAACCACATAAACACATAGAAACATAGAATTTAACAGCAGATAAGGACCGCTTGGCCCACCCAGTCTGCTCATTTTCTCTCATGCTGCCTCAACAGTCACTGCTTGTCTCTGATTCCCTCCTCCACTTGCTTCCCACTAAGATTTCCTTGTGCCTATCCCATGCACGGCTGAAGCCTACCACTGTTTCCATCCCTACCACCTTTGCTAGAAGACTGTTCCAGACATCCACCGCTCTTTCAGTGAAGAAGTACTTTCCCACATCACTCTTGAATTTACCCACCTCCAGTTCCACTGTATGTCCTCTTCTTCATGTGCATCTTTTCCTCTGAAAAAAGCTCCCCTCCTGCACCTTATTTACCTGTGTGAGGTATTTATAAGTCTGTCATATCTCTCCTCTCCTCCAGGGTGTATGTACTGAGCTCCTTCAGTCTCTCCTTATAGGGCTTCTTATATGCAGTCCCTGCACTGTTTTAGTTACCTTCTTCTGGACTGCCTCCATGCTATGTCCTTCCTTAGACTTGGTCTCCAGAACAGGAAACAGTACTCCAAGTGGGGTCTCACCTACAATGTATACAGTGGCAATGCCACCTCCTTCCTTCTGTTAGTGCTATCCCTCCCTATGTACCCAGACATCCCAATGACTCTACTCACTGCCTTGCCACATGCTTCACCACCGTGAGGTCATCAGATATGATCACTCCCAGGTCCCTTTCCTGTCTGGTGACCATCAGTACATCTTTTCCCATTTTGTATTTCACATCTGAATTTCTGTGCCCCAAGTACATTATTTTGCACTTTATTGCATTGAAACCAAGTGGCCATGCCCTTGACCGCACCTCAAGTTTCCTCAGGTTTCTGCACATTCTTTCCACACCCTCTGGAGTACCCACCCTATTGCAGAATTTGGTGTCATCCACAAAGAGGCAGGCCTTTCCATCTAGTTCCTCTATGTTTCTATAGTAAGGAAGGCTGGGTGGGATACTGGGATGCATAGGGAGAGGCATCAATAGTAGAAAACAGGAAGTTGTTATCCCTCTGTACAGACAGTTGGTGAGACCCCATCTGGAGTACTGTGTGCAGTTCTGGAGACCCCATCTCCGCAAAGACATAGACAGAGTGGAGGCTGTCCAGAGGAGGGCAACCAAAATGGTGCAGGGTCTGCACCAGAAGACATATGAAGAAAGACTAAAGGAGCTTAATATGTATACCCTTGAGGAAAGGGGAGAGAGGGGACATGATAGAAACTTTCAAGTACCTCAAGGGAATCAACAAAGTCCAAGAGGGTGGCATCTTTCAGAAAAAGAGATGTGCAAGAACAAGTGGGCACAATTTGAAGATAGAGGGGGGGTCAGCTCAGAGGTAATGTGAGGAAGTATTTTTTCACAGAGAGGATTGTGGATGCATGGAACAGCCTCCCTGAGGAGGTCGTGGAGTCAAGAACAGTGGGGGAATTTAAGAATGCATGGGACAGACATAAGGCAGTCCTAGTGGGGGGGTAGGAGGAAGTAAGCTGTTGGTTAATTAGGATCTGCAGCTTATCTGTTAGGTAGGAAAATGGGCAGACTAGGTGGGCCAAGCGGTCCTTATCTGCCATAAAATTCTATGTTTCTATATTTCTATAGTGTCACTAAGAAAGGAATTAAAGAGGACTGGTCCTACTACTGAGCCCTGTGGGGCCCCACTGGTTACCATCCGTTCCCTGGAGTGAACTATGTTCACCACCACTCTCTGTCATCTATCCATTAACCAATTTGTTAATCAGTTTATCACTTTTTGACCCATCCCTAAGCTGCTCAGTTTCCTGTGAGCTTTCTGTGTGGAACAGTGTTGAAAACCTTACTGAAATCCAAGTAGGCCACGTCCACTGTCCCATCCTGATCCATTGCCCAGGCCACCCAGTCAAATAAATCTATCAAATTTGTCTGACATAACCGCCCCTCCCCCCGTGAATCTGTGTTGCCTCGTTGCCTGTAACTTGTTGGCTTCAAGACAGTCAACAATCCTTTCTTTTAGCAGTGACTCCATTAGCTTTCCCACCACTGATGTCAGAGTCACTGGCCTATAGTTGCCAGCCTCCTTCCTGCTCCTGCTTTTGTGAAGCAGTTCTACATCTGCCCTGCTCCATTCCACTGGAACCATCCCTGTTTCCAGTGACTTGTTTAAAAGGACTGTTAGAGGTGCAGCCAGTACCTCTTTGAGCTCCTTCCATAACCCGTCTAGCCCTATAGCTTAGTCCACTTTCAGATTTGAGAGTCCTTTCTAGATTCTGTCCTCTGTAAAGGGACTTGTTTCTACCCCCTACTTCATAGTCCTTATTGCTTTTATGTGGCCCATCCCCTTCCTCTTTCTCAGTGAAGACTGAACAAAAGTATTTGTTCAGGATATCTGCTTTTTCCTGATCCTCCTCTGCCTAGTCGCCACCTACCCTTTTTACTCTCATAATCCCTCCCCTAGTCTTCCACGTCTCACTTATGTGCCAAAAAAAGGTCTTGCCTTCTTTCATTACCCCTTGGGTTAGTCTTTCTTCAATTTGTGACTTTGTGCTCCTCACTGCTTTCATTGCCTCCCTCTGTTTCCCTTGACACACCTCTCTGCCTTCTTCCCTCTGTGTCTCTTTATGTCTCCTGAAGGCTACCCTTTTAGCCTTAACCTTTTCAGCCACTTCCTTTGAGAACCATAGTGGTCTTGTTTTCATCTTGTTTTTGCTCACTTCCTTTGCATAGAAGTTTGTTGCCTTCACTATGCCTCCCCTTAGCTTAGCCTGCTCTTTCTACCCCCCCTCCCCCCGGTCGTCCCACCCTGCTAGGTTGTCTCTGAGGCATTCACTCATTTTTCTTTTAATTTTCCCTCCTGAAGTCTAGGACTCTTGTCCTTGTATGGTTCACCTCCACCGTTGTTCTTATGTTGAACCACACTGTAAGGTGGTGACTGGTCTCCAGGTGGCCTCCTACCTTGACATTTGCAATAGTGTCCCTGTTAGTGAGCACCAGGTCCAGCACTGCCCCATCACAAGTGTGCTCCCTCACTAGTTGCCTGAGAAACTCCCCTCCCTGCAGTAAATCTAGGATGTCCCCGCTTTTAGCTGAAGCTGCAGCTGGTAGGCTCCAATCTACATCTGGCAGATTGAAGTCTGCCATCAGCATCACCTCCCTTTTTCCTGCCTTTGTGTTAATAGCTTTCATCAGTGCCTTATCTAAATTTTCCCCCGTGTTGAAGGTTTGTAGATCATGCTAGTACTAATAGTGGCTCCATTTTCCATTTCCAAGGATCACCCACAGTACCTCCAACCCCCCATTCTCTCTGATTCCCTGTGTTTCTGTCACTTTCATGCCCTCCGTTACATATAGCATAACCCCTCCTTTTTTTTTTTACTTACTTTATCTCCCTGTCGCTCTCAGTCGGCTCGTTTTAATCGAGACATCCCCTCTATTCTTCATCCGCCGTCCGCCCGCACCAGTCTCCCATTCGGGCCACCACCTAGCTACCCCCATGGTGGGGTGGCAGGGAACCCCCAACTCCCCACCAGGACTGGATATAGTACAGGTGGTGCCCTCAGAGATGGAGCGTGTGGTGGACAGCCATCAAGATACTCGACCTGGGTGCCATTTTTTTCCTTTTTCCCTTACGGCAGCGAGCATGCAATGCCGACAATGGGCATGCCACGCATGCATCCACCCATAGCATGCCCGCCAGCTGCTCCACCTCCATGCCCCTCTGTAATGGCCTGGCGTGCCAACACCTAGCCTCCGCTAGGTGTCAGGCAAATGCTGGCCGCTATTCCCCACCTTCCCCAGGACAGGAGAATAGTCCTCCAGATGCTCGATCCTCTCCCACCCTGGCCGGCCCCGATGACCTGCTCACACTGCGAACATGGGTCACTGGCATGGCAGGAGGTAAGGCATCACTGCCTCAGCCCTCCATGCCACCGGGCTGGCAATGCCTCCTTTTTTTCTTCCCTCCCTGTTTTTCCTGAACAGAGTATAGACTCGTATGGCCATATCCCAGTTATGGTTTCCTGTGCACCATGACTTAGTAATGGCCATGATATCCAGGTTTGCCTCTGAAACGATGGCCTCTAGATCCAGAATTTTATTTCCTAGACTTCTTGCTTTTACACACATGGCATTCTACATTTTGTTACAACTCTGTCTGCTACCCCCTCTGTCACCTTTTTTCCCTTCCTGCTTCACATCTTTCTTTTTACAGCTCATGCACCATTCCCTTTCAGTTCAACTGCTCTGCCTTTTTCTTTATTTTGCACTCTGGAGAATTTGCCTCCACTTGAATCATCCCTTCTCTCCTTTACAGTCTGTGTGTGTGTTGGGGGAGGGCAGTTTATGCCTCCCTTATTTCTTCTGCCACCCTTATCGCCTAGTTTAAATACTCTTTAAAGTAACATTTAAACCTTTCACTGAGGACTGTGATTCCCCTCCTTGATGGATGCAGGCCATCACCGATGTATAAGCCCTTATCCCTCCAGGTGGGTTTCTAGTCTCCAGTGTAGCTGAACATCTCCTGTCTACACCACTCCTTCAACCACAAATTGAATCTCCTGGTGCAGAGCTACTTAACCTCCTCCCTTCTGTAGACAGGCAGCACCTCAGTGAAAGCCACTGAGCATGCTACCTACCGATGATCCCTGCCCAGTTCCTTAAAATCCCCCTGCACAATCTCAACCCCATCCATAGCCAGCTCATTTGCTCCCCAGGTGGACAATGACATCCTGCTCTCCATCTTTTCTGCCGTCCCAGCGTTCCATAGGATCTACCTTCCATCCCTCCGAGCCGAGGCACCAGGTAAGTACCTCAGCTCCTTCTTTCCCTCCATTCCTGTTCCCTAGTCTATCCTCCTAACAACAGAATCTCCCACCAGTAGTTTACTTCCTCCTCCTCTGATGGGGTTCTCTCCCACTTGGGGCTCCCTTAAGGAGGACCCCCACGGCCTCCCTGGCCACTACCACGTGTGACCTCTCCTGGCAGTCCTGACCCGCCACAGTAGTGAAAGAGTTTTGTAGTGGCACTGGCTGTGGAATGTGGCCTGACCCAATACTCCCATCCTCACAGAGCCCAGCATAGTCCAGCTGGCCCTCCTCCTCCTTGGTATTCACTGAGGCAGCGGTATTGGCTCAGTGGCCACTGCATGGTGGAAGAGGTCCCCAGATCCCTAGTCAACTCATCCCGGAGTCTAGCGACCTTGTCCCTCAGCCCAGATAGGTGAATGCAGATGGGGCAGCACCTCAATTCCTGAACACAATATAATCTAAAATTAAAATATGTACAGTTTCTTTACAAATACATCCCTTATAGCCCCCTTTAACTTTTTTCCCATTTATGATACTTTAATCCCTCCCCCACTTGACTAATCATCTTGTATTACTACAAAGTATCCCACTGGATTACTTACTGTGCTAGTGTAGCTGATGCTGGTTGCTTCTATTTGTACAGTTCAGAAACACATATAATTGGTTCTAAATAAACTTTTCATTTAAAATTGCTGTGCGGAATATGGTGTGTCAGCAGGTGTGCAGCATCTTCTGATTCAGGGGCTGACACTGAATGAATTAATTTCTTGTGTAAAGTAGTTTGTTTGCCTGTATAGGAAACCAATTCAGGGGCCCAATTTTTTTGTATAATATAACCAACATAAACATCCCTTTTTAAGTTCTGCTTAGAACCAGTTTTTAATAGAGCCAGAAGGGAATGGTATATTCCTCATAATGACAGCATTGCTCCACGAGTGAGTAGGGTGGAAACTTAAAAGCATGGCATTCTGCTAAACTACTAATCATCAAGGTTGTCAAATAAGGGAATACAGGAAGTAAATACCTGTAATCTGTTTATTTTTGTAAATCTGCATTATAGCGGGGAGTTACTTTTAAATAAACTAATCTGGATGAGTAATCTGTTTATTTTGAAGAACAGAAGTATAATCTGGACAACTGTTTTTTTTTTTTCCTTTCCTCCGCCCTCATTCTTCAGGGATTTACCCAGTTCAGGCCTCAGCTACTAGCCAGCCGCAACCACTACCTACTTGACACCTTCAGTATCCCTCACAGCTTTTCCCTCCAGCAGCCCCCAACAGTCCAAATCAGATGCGGAGTCCATATGTGGCGCAGACTTGGAGTGCACCAATAGTCATGAAGATGGCAGTTGGGTCGACTTCTGTAAGTTTTTATGTCACCCCTCCTCCCCCCCCTCGATGTGAGCGATACTGCTGTTGGCCAGGCACACACAAATCAAAACTCTGCAGCGGGAGCAAGCTCCCCGGCCCAGCTGCATGGACTGCTGTAGCAGCAAAACTCTTTCTCAGCCCTCCCTACCACGCAGCAGCTTTGCCAGCATAGCCCACCTCCCAGCGCCACAAGCAACCCAAGTCCACTCCGAACTCAGGTGACCTGTACAGCAGCATGACATCCAGCCATTTAGCCATCAGGGTAGCCATTTTTTTTAACAATTTCTGAAAGACACACTAAGCTGAAGCTTGTTTACAGGTGCATCCTGGGAGAACTGAGAAATTAAGTGACTTGCTCATGGCCACACAGTATGGAAATGGTGGTCGTGGGATTCAAATCCAGTTCTTCAGGTTTGCAGTTCAGTACTCTTAACCACTATGCTATATTGCTTCTCTATAGCCAATCTGGATTACTTTTAGTTACTTTTAACTATGTATGTTGCTCAGCAGAACAATGTTACATGGATCAACTGTGCTCTGTTGCTTTACACACAAAGCAATATTAGTAATCTGTAACTAATTACTTTAAAAAAAGTAATAAAAAAGTAATATTTAACAGCCCTTGTCAGGCCACCAATTTATCCTGAAGTCCCCACCCCAACCCCTTAATCTGTACTAGCCCAAAGGGCATTTTAAGCCCCAAAAAAAAAAAACCTGCCAAACAGCTTTGAAAGGTGTTTAGATTTCTGTTGTGACTTGGTGATGTTCAGCATATAGCTTTGTTCAAAGCTGCTGCTGTTCTCCTGACAGAACATTAAACTGGGGTCCCTTCTCTGGCGGCCATAAGGCAAAAGTTAAAGATTCCATGGCACTTACCGTATTCATAACAACAGATGATTTTTTTTAAAATAAAACAGACTTTAAATAACAGCAAACCGTGAAGCAATCATTTAGCACATTGAGATACAGAGAGGCAATCCCAATTAATTAGGTACAGTATAAGGAAAGAAGGAAGGAGCAACATTTCTATGTTTCTATTAAGGGGAAGATTGGGGGACAGGGGTGGGGAGACTTGGTTCTATAAAGGGGAAGCAGCCCCCACATTTGGGCAGACTCAACAGACAGTAAGGTTGTCTTCTGCCAACATATTTCTAGTTTCTAAGGAAAAAGCCCAATTCTCTGTGGGAAAGAAAATTTAGATCCATTTAGAACCACCACATCCAGAGACAACCTGGTTGAGAACAAAACAAAAAACCGCAATATTCAATTCTGAAACCCCCCCTCTACCTTCTTTAAAGTTCAAAGTTTTATTAGGGATAAGTCACTGAGCCAAGGCTAGTTTGCAATGATGCCCGTACATACAAACCACAGTTGCATCTAAATTGTACAATACAGTAACAAAATCTTGCAAAGCAATAATTTATGCAACCTTCATCATATATACAGATATTATATATAGAATAATTCATGGGGTAGTGTGTATAACAAGACATTTACGCACATCTGAGGTGTTGAATGCTACATAAATCCTGAAAGCGAAGCTCAAGATGTTTAAACAAGCATTCGACAGCAAGGGTGTGTGTGTAAAATTCGAGTTTTACACATTACATACGCCATGTCTTGTTTTATGTAATTGCTGTGGAGTGTTTTTTTTACCACAGCAATTATGTAAATACAAAACTGACCTCCATGCCTGTAGCTGTGGTTGGGCTGAAGCTGGGAGGCATTGTGCACATGCGTGGAGTGAGGGGAAACCCGGCATGTGTTTGCCATTATAACCAGCTGATTATAGCAGTGAATTACAACTGGGTTTTCCTATAGTAGAAAACACTCCACAGTTATGAGATAGATAGATAGATACATAGAAAGATAGATAAATAGATAAACAGATAAAGATTGATCTCATAACTTCAGGAAAACAGTTATAATCGAATAATGCATTTGGGGGAACTTCATTAATCTAGTAAATGAAATTACGTTATGCCTTTTCTGCATCCAGCACATGTTTGAGGTAGGGAGATAAACCATGTCTTTATTTGTTTGCAAGTTGGGAGCTTTTTTCCTCAAATTCTAAAGAACTCTGGAAGAGAGTTGTAAGAATAATTGATTTTCTCTGGTGTTATGACCAACACTGCCTCTGTCAAGTAAGAGGGGTCCATATAACCCATCCCCCAGGACCAGAGCTTCCAAGTCAGTTTTCTTCAAATTTGGATGATCTCCTGATTTTGATCACTAACACCAGGGAGATTTTCACAGGGCCCTAAAATAATATGCTTAACTGACTCCAAGATGCTCAAAATGAATTAATAGAGTCATTTAAAGACAAGAGGAACAGTCTGTCCTTTGATTCTGATGATTTTAGTAAAAATGGACTTGTGCCATGAAAAGCAGGGGGATTCTCAAAAAAATGGCAAAATCAGGGAGACTCCCTGAAAATAGAGAGACATAGAAAGTATGCCCAGGACGCACCTGGAAACAAGTTGTCACTGTCACAACTCACTGCATCTTTCCAGGTTAAAAAATTGCAAATAAAAATGACTACTCATCATGGCAAAGATTGCAGCTGCTTGACACCAAAGGGAAGCAAACAACTCCCTGGAAATGGGAAGGGAGCACAGTCCAAGGCTAGCACTTTACATAACCTATTAGCCCAGGAGCATTGAAAATCTAATACCCCCTAACTATGAAATACATTTTATTTAAGAATTCATTTGCCCAGTATAGCCCAGAAGCAAGATTGCATTTTTCAGTGTTCTTCTGCTTTTACCTGTTTTTACAGCTTGGTTGACACAAGCACCGAGAGGTTAAGTGACTTGCTCAAGGTCACACAGTGAGTAAGTAGTTGTGGTGAAGTTTGAACTTGGGTCTCCAGTTGTCTCATTATACATTTTTTATTTTCTTCCGAAGAAAAGAAAAGGAAAAAAATCTGAAAAAGAGTCCCAGAGGGCACTCACCTGCTGATACTCAGTTTTCTTAGGCATTGCTCCTCGTGAATAGAAACCTCTTTCTATTTTATTGCTGTCACCTTCTGAGCTGGGGGACTGCCTGGCAGATGGACAGGGAAACCAAGGTACCGCTGTGCTCTGAATCTCTTATCAGAGGTCTGGGAGGTTTCAACACCAGCCCGTTTTAAAGCACCCTCCTCTAGTCCCTTCCCCTTTCTAACTCCTGGTCCCCTTGAAGGTGGGTATAATAAAACAATAAACACAGTGTACTTGGGCAGGTATGCCCTTACTTGAATGGCAGTGTGCGTGTGTGTGTGTGTTTGTGTGTGTGTACAGCATAAAACAGTAGGGGAGGCCCTTCCTGTATTTATTAAATACCAATAATAGGAGTGCATCCAGCAGTGAGAACTGATAGTAATATTTCAAGCAACCAAATGAATCAGTGACAAAAAAGAATAATTACATTTTAATGGATTTATAGCCCCAGCCTGACTTAACTGTTTCTTTGCCAGTACAGAATTCTTTAAAGAGCTAGCAGTGCCAAAATGTAGCAGGTAGAAAATGTTAACAGTTTTTTAAAAGTAGACCATTATCACTTTTTATTTCTGATACGTTTTTCTACATGCTCATCATATGTTTTTTTACCTAGTAGTTGTAGGTGTAATATGAAAAGCAGTACTTTAACTGGAAGCAGACATACCTAGTTCTATTCTTCACACTGCATCATCAGCATGTGACCTCACTCATTGTCACACTACAAACCCAGCTGCCTGATTGTTAATATGTGTCACAAGTTACTAATCAAGCAGCAGGAGACTGGCTCCTCTTGGTTACTAGTGATGTCACAGCCAGTGAGGTCCCACTGCTGATGATGTACAGGGAGGAATAGAACTATGTCAGCCTCCAGTTGGAGTGCTGTTCCACACATCACACCTGATACTGTCAGGTAGAACATCTTCTAATTAGCCTGCCAGTGGTGTGGTGGGTTGAGGCACTGGATGCCAGACCACCACCCAAGCTGACAATCCAGGTTCGGGAGCATACCTGGGAAGCTGGGGGTCAGCCTTAGGGACAGGATTGAGCACCCAATGACTGTTCTCCTCTCCCGGGGGGGGGGGAGACAAACCATAATAAACACTGTCACCATGTGGTGGCATGGTGGCAGGGCAGCGGGACTGGGGTGGCAGACACATAGCAGGTGTGTGCCTCCATGCACATGTGCAACTGTATTCTGCATGCCACTGGTCAGGGGAGAACAAGGAAAATGGAGTCAGTGAATGACACCTGACTTGTCTATAGGCCTGCACTGCCACCCGGGACCACCTGGTCTGGATGAGGTCATCCAAGCCCCATTACCGGAGGAAATCCATGGGGGATTGTGAAGTGAGTCCTGGGGGCAGGCTGGGGGTGAGCAGGGGGCTGACTCTGGGAGAAAAAAGGATGTTAAAAAAGAAAATCTTCTAATTATCAAAGCAGAAACGCAAAACAATACTTCAGATATAAGATGTGATAGCTGACTACTCCTAAAGGTTACTACTAATTCCAGGCAGTACACTAGCTCTTTAAAGGAAATGTACTACAGCTTTCCCAACTTATATCTACTTACACATGTTCTCTTCTGGTATACTGTATATATCTATATACTGTATATATATATATATACATATATATATATACACACATATATGTCTGTTTTTGTCTCCCTGGTCTTTAAAACCAGCTCTGTATTTGGCCCTCTCCCATAACTGCACCATTATAATTGCTCCAACCAGCGACATCATTAGTTACAATCCATTAGTGGCTGCTGATGCTGATACTGTGACCTGCATGGGCTGATACTTTGATTAAAAGGAGCAGCTCCTTAATGTGCTCAATAACTATCAAAGTAGCAACTTACAGTAGGCACACAGAGGTATCAGCATCAGGAGTCACCGATGGATTGCAACCGATGATGTCACTGGAGGGGTTGCTACCTTTATAGCTGGTTTTAAAGATGAGGGAGACAGAAAGGAAACATGAGAGTTGATTACAGCCAATGGGCTTGTTTTGCTAGTGATGCTACAATGAAAGTGAAGAAATTGATTGTTTCAGTGTCATATAAGTGAGAATAAAAGGCTTAAACTGTTTATTCAGAAAAGTACATGTGAAAGTGAGACATACAGAATTGTTTAGAAATATTCAACTTCCTAATACTTTGCCCTTCCCACTGGGTGACACAGTAAGTGCTGGTTTAGTTTGGGGAATTAGATGCTGGGTTTCCCAGCTTTACAGAAACACTGATATAAACTAATCAGTTGCTTGCCCCAGCCCCAAATAAACATCAACAATCAGTAAGTGAAGTTTGACAGATAAACACACTAGAAATCAGACTGAGGCTCCATCTCAGTATCCACAATTCATTTATTTCATAACAGGCCTTTTGCAACATTTCTTCTCAATTCAGGCTTAATCATGTGTGGTCCATGCTGTTAATTCATGGATACAGAACTTGATATGAGTTTCGATATGAGCATCACTGTTTTTAGCAGGCGTATCTATCTCACTGCCCAGCTCCTGGTGTCAGGTCCACATGTACAGTGTGACGTCACACCACTCACCCAAGATCCATACGCACAGACACATGTATACACCACTACATACAGATCCATGCTCTCATACAGCTCTACATACCCAGACACACAAAAACATAGGATTGCATATACCTCCCTTGGAGCTTCAGGGCATGTCAATGCATCCTGTGGGAACATACCAAACTGAATATCTCCTTCTGTTCAATCCTGTGCTTGTAGCTATCTAGCCCAGTAGTACAGCAGCAATACTGCTGCTTGCCACACCAGCTACCTGCATTCAGGAATGGTGAAAATCGTCAGCGGATGGCCGGTGAAGGAGGGATTTAGTGTCCCTCCTTACCAAGCCATCTGCTGATGATTTGCGCAGTCAGGAGATGGCCTCTGTAATGCGAAACCCAGGTCCTCTCAGGCTGAGCTTCAGGGCAGTGAGGGTCCCTTACTGTAATGATAGCCCTCCCCCCTGTACCGTACCAGGCAGCTGAGAGGAGTTAGGCACTCCAAGAAGGGATAAAGAGGTGGCCAATTGGGATGTTAGCCGCCCCCACTGACTCCAGACCAGCCAATCCTGGAGGCCAGGAAAGAATCAGGAAGCAGTCAGACAGGGATTAAAATCCTGTGGAGTGTGAGGCAGCTAAAGCTTTCAGGATGAGCTTCAGGGCAGCGAGGGTCCCTTACTGTAAAGGAAACCCTCCCCCCCCGCACCATACAGGTGGTTTGAGGAGAGCTATGCACTCCAAGAAAAGACAAAGAGGCAGCCAATTGGGATGCTAACTGTGCCCACTGACTCCAGACCAGCCAATCCAGGAGGCCAGGACCGAATCAGGAAGCAGTCTGACAGGGATTAAAACCCTGCAATGTTCAGAAGCGGCCAAAGCTTTCAGGCTGAGCTTCAGGGCAGCGAGGGTCCCTTACTGTAATGGAAGCCCTCCCCATGCACCTTACCAGGCAATTTATTTATTGTATTTATTTATTTATTAAAATCTTGGATTTGAATACATCTTTGAGCCAAGGGCTCTTTTACAAAGATTCCGTGACAGTAATGAAAACAACACAAAGTGACAATAACAGATGACACAATTGATGACATGTATTGTAAGTGTAAACAAAGTAAACTTAAAATACAGATTGTGGTAGTACAGCATGCAAAATGTTCAGTATGGTCAAGGTTACAGAACAATACAATCAAGGTTACATAACAAGTTTACAAGTTTTCCATAGAGAGGTAGGGCAGCGTGAAAGTCAGCCTGAGGAGGCATTGTCAGAAAGTGGGGGGAGGAGAGGGGTGGAGAGTAACAGGTGGGCATAAGAGGGGGAAGGGCAGAAGAGAATCTTCCAGAGTGGCCATAGTCAAATGTATGACAGGGAGACACAGGGAGGGGGTATAGTGGTAGAATTTAGATCATGGCCAGATGCAAGAGAAGTAGGGAGAGCAGGAGGGGTTTGGTAGTGGAGAAGAGAAAGACAAGCAAACAAAAGGGTTGAGAAGAGGAAAGAGGGCGAGCAGGAGAGTTTAGGTAGTGAGGTGGATTGGAGGGGCAATAAGAGAAATGGGGAGAGCAGGAAGGGTATGGTAGTAGAGAGGAAGAAGAGAAGAGTTCAGAAGAGAGAGGTGGTGGAGCCAGAGAGAATTAAGTGGTAAGATAGAGAGAAATGGTGGGGCAGGACAGTGCATGTGTAGTTTCAGAGGCAAGGCTGCTAGACAAGTGCTTGGGGGGAGGTTCCATGATGTTCCCATAAGGGCCAGCTTTGTGCTATAAGTATCTGATGCAACTTATGCTTAAAGGTCCTAATTTGGGTTTAGTAATGGCATCACTGTGTAAAGAGTTAAGCCAAGATGGAGCTCAAGTTTGAGCAGAGTAGGTGCTCCAAGAAGGGACAAAGAGGCGGCCAATTGGGACACAAGCCAAGCCCACTGACTTTGGACCAGCCAATCCCAGAGGCCAGGACAGACCATTGGTCCACTTCTTGTTCCTTTAAAAGGAAGAGGCCACCAAGAAGCCCTCTGCATTGCAGTCCTCTGTGCGAAGGACAAATGCGACAAGGACAGCACAGCAGAGTCAGCACACTGGAGTCAACCCAACGAGGCAGCCGTCAGCTGGACACTGTGCACCTCAGCAGGGAGAAAGGACAAGTGTGGTAAGATTCCTGCTAAGCTCTTGTTGTTAATCACACACTGCATGGGAGGGAGGCGTGTTGGGGTCTAACAAAAGTTTGGTAGGAGGTGAAACACCCTATCTAAGGTAGGGGTAGCTTATACACTGCAAGGGTGTGAGGAGTGCTAGGGTCTAGCAAAAGTTTGGGAGGAGGTGAAACACCCTATCTAGGGTAAGGGTAGCTCACACACTGCAAGGGTATGAAGAGTGCTAGGATCTAGCAAAGGTTTGGGAGGAGGTAAAACACCCTGCCTAGGGTATGGGTAACATACACACTGCTAGGGTGTGAGGAGTGCTAGGGTCTAGCAAAAGTTTTGGAGAAGTTGAAACACCCTGTCTAGGGTAGGGATAGCTCACACATTGCAAGGGGGTGAGAAGAGTTAGGGTCAAGCAATAAGCTGGGAAGAGGTGAAACACCCTATCTAGGGTAAGGGTAAAAAAGGTTTAAAGAAAGCACAATAAAGCAGGCAGGGTAGTGAATACATATGCTGAGAGTGGTGAGATGCAGTGGCTGTGGGGCAGCAGTTTTCAGGGAGAGTTTCTGGAGACAGGAGTGCTACCCCATCTTTTTGCACCTCTCTGGGCTGAGGGGGAAGTTTCTCAACTCCAGGCCACGTTGGATAGGATTTAAGGGGTCTCCTTCTTCACCGAGGGACCACTAAGTCTGCCACCACTGCCGCAAAGGATGCCAAGGAGGAGGAGTGACTGGACTTCAGTGGGCTTGGGAAGGGTGAGGGGGTAGGTCAGAGGCATGTCCCCCAATTGGTACCACAACGCAATTCCTACACTGCTCTGGTGGGGGGGGGACTGTTCCATGGAGGCACCTGTAGTAGTTACCAAGGTGGATGTAGGGATCCTCCATAGTGGAGACCCCAAAGATGGTGGCAGAGGACCCCAGAGGAGGAGAAGGAAGCAACTCCTGGTGGGGGACTCCACTGTGAGGGGGACAGATTTGGGGACAGGGAGGGAGGAGGAGAGGGAAGTTAGGTGCCTACCCAGCACCACAGCTTGGAGGGATGGGACGCAGATCCTGAGGATTGCTAGGCTAGCAGGATGGGAGGAACTACTGGATGTCTCTGTCCACCTAGGGACAAATGACTTGGCTAGGGATGAGGCTAGGATAGTGCAGGAGGCGTTCAGGGAGTAGGGGAGGGGTCTTAGGCAGGTAGCACACTCAGTGGCCTTTTCTGAGATGTTGCCAGTCTACAAGAGGGGGGAGGATAGGGTACTCCATACCAGGAGCTTCAATGCATGGTTGAAGGAGTGGTGCAGAGAGGAAGGGTTTGGCTACATTGGGGACTGGGGTCCCACCTGGAGAGATAACTGCCTATACAGGGTAGATGGCCTGCATCCATCCAGGAGGGGAACCAAAGTCTTCAGTGAACAGTTTAAATGCTACATTGGCAAGCATTTAAACTGGCTGAGGGGTGTGGCAGAAGGAAGCAGGGAGACATAAACTGCACCTCCCCCCGCAAGCTGAAGTAGTCAGTAGGGAGAACCCTAAGGGAGGGAAATTTCCAAGGGTAACTAAAAACAGGAAAAGCAGAATGATACAAATGAAGAAGGATGGCAATGAAGGCAGAGGGGGTAAGGAAATTAGGTAAGAGGGAAAAAGGGAGGCTGACAAGAAAGGTGGTAGCAGAATTTGGAAGGCCGTGTTCGCAAATGCTCAAAGTCTGGGAAATAAAATCCCAGACCTAGTGGCCATAATGGCAGACCTGGAAATTGTCGCCATTACTGAGTCGTGGTGCAGGGAGAACCATGACTGAGATATAGCCATACCAGACTATACTCTGTTCAGAAGGGATAGGGTGGGTAAGAAAGGGGGAGGAGTGGCTCTTTATATGAAAGATAGCATAAAAGTAACTGACATACATGGAATACAGTGAAGGGTAGAGGCATTGCGGGTCACCCTAGAGAGTAGAGACATCCTGGACTCCCTGCAGGGGATGTTCCTTAGGCAACTAGTAAGACAGCCCACTCATCAGAAAGCAATATGGACCTTCTACTCACCAATGGGGATAGTGGTAGAGGTCACGATGGGTGGCCATCTGGGGACCAGTGATCACCATACAGTGTGGGTCATTATAAGTACTGTGGCAAATCAAGCCACACAAAGGTAAGGGTCATGGACTTCAGGAGGGCCAACTTTACAAAGATAGGGGAATGCCTCAGGGATGCCCTGGCAGGGGGATAGGACTTGGGTGGAGTGGAGGAACAATGGGCAAAACTGAAAAGGGCCCTAGTGAAGGCAACAAACCTCTGCGTCAGGCAAGCAAGCAAGAGGAAAAAGAGACCACTATGGTTCTCAAAAGAGGTGACTAGGAAGGTAAGGGCAAAAAAGTTAGCATTCAGGAGGAGCTTGAGGAGTGGTCAAGAGCGTGGCAACTAAGTTTCAATGCAAAGAAGTGCAAAATCAAGCACTTGGGGCACCCAAACCCAGGGGCAGAGTACAAGATGAGGTGAGTGGTACTGATGACCACCAAACAGGAAAGAGACCTGTGATAATCATATCTGATTACCTAAAGGTGGCCAAACAGTGTGACAAAGCAGTGGGGAGAGCCAGTGCGATGCTGAGGTGCATAGGGAGTGGTATCACCAGCAGTAAGAAGGAGGTGGTGATACTGGTGTATAAATCATTGGTGAGACCTCATCTAGGGTACTGTGTCCAATTCTGGAACCACATGTCTGGAAGGACATAGACAGAGTAGAGGTGGTCAAGGGGAGGGCAACTAAAATGGTACAGGATCTGCACCAAAAGCCCTGGAGAGAGAGACTAAAGGACCTCAATATGTACACCCTGGAGGAAAGGAAGGAGAGGGGGGATATGACAAGAGACTTTCAAATACCTCACAGGTATAACTAAACTAAGGTGCACGAGGGAAGCATTTTTCAGAAAAAAAAGATCTTCAAGAACAAAGGGGTCATGCTATGAAGCTGGAGGGGGGGTAGACTCAGGGGAACTGTGAGAAAGTACTTCTTCACAGAAAGAGTGATGGATGCATGGAACAGCCTCCCAGCAGAGGTGGTGTGGGCAAAAATTGTAATGGGATTGAAGAATGCATGGGATAGGCATAAGGAAACTTTAGTGGTTAGGAAAGAGAGGGTAAAGCCGGAGATCAAGTAGGAACCGTGGTACTACAGTAGGTAGGGAAAATGGGCAGACTAGGTGGACCAAGCGGTCCCTATCTGCCATCAAATTCTATGTTTCTACGTTTCCTAAAAGTACTGGTGGTTCATATCCAAATAGCAATAATGACACAGTGCCTCCACCCACAGAATTTAACTGAGAGTTCTGCAGTGTATAGTACCTCCCCTGGGATGCAGTACCTACCTACCTACCCACCTCCCAATTTCTGGATCACTTACACAGGATGTACTTCTAGGACCCCTCGGCTTTTATCAGTCTCCACTCTCCCTACTCCGAAAAGGTGTTTGACATAGTAGAGTTAAGTAATGACATTAACATTATTAGCAATAACTTCTGCTGGGAAGGCGGTCTAGAGTCAGTGTATTATGTCTGTGAACTTTCATAGTAGCTCTGCCCTCACAGAGCATGCTCTGAAGGAGTACAGAGCATCATTTTGGCCAGTTGAGCCCACCATGAGGGCTAAAACATAGTGGGACTCACCCTGATTAGCTCCCCCACTTCCCACATTTTTCCAGATTGCTATGCAAGGGGATGAATTTTGGCACTGAACCAGAAACATATGAAGAAGACAATATAAAGAAGAATATAAAATCCTTACTGGCATTTGGAATAATGACGCCTAAAAAGATTCCAAATTGACAAGTGGAGCAAAACCAAAGGCATTTAAATCATCAGCAATGACAACAAGGAAAACAAACCCAGTGATCCAAAAACAAAAATTGACTACTATATCTTTCGATGCTTCCCTAGAGAAAGAAGAAAAAATTACTCACCTTAGTAATGTTGTTTTTTCTAATGGAGTCTTGCTGTATTCTGACAGTAGCAGTGAGTCCCAACCTTCGAACTGCCCCAGAGATGAAAGAGTTAACTTTCCATGCCAGGCATGGAATGCTGAGCTCGAGCTCGGTTGAGACTCTGTCTGATGCTGTTTAAACTCAAACCGTCAGATCTTTACAAGCTAAAACTCACTAAGGTTCTGTGTGGAAGCTGTAAACCTACACTAGCCAACTGGCTACTAAACATAAAACACATTTTTTGGTCTCAAACCAAAGACTCAAGTCAGGAGACCCCAAAAAAAGAAAAACACAACACCCACTCACCCCAAGAAAAAGGGGGTTGAAAACAACAAGGTGGGCACCTACTGAGTGCCAACACTGCACTGCCCACCCACATCCCAAAAACAGAGGTTCTGAGAGGGGCAGGCAGGGGTGGAGGTCAGAATACAGCAAGACTCCATTAGAAGAAACAACATTACTAAGGTGAGTAATTTTTTCTTCAAACAACATGAAATCTTGCTGTAGTCTGACAGTAGCAGACTACAAAGCAGTACCTCCATGAAGGAGGGACAGAACCTACTTAGGGAATAGGCTCTGAAGCACAGCTGTGCCAAACCGAGCATCACTCCTAGCCTGGATAGCCAGGGAGTAATGCTTGGTAAAAGTGTGAACTGTTTTCCAGGTAGCTGCTTGACATATCTCTAGAATAGGGATGTCCCTGGCAGCAGCCAGGGAAGCAGCTGTACCTCTGGTAGAGTGAGCCCTCGGGCCTCAGGGTGGAACCTTACCCAGTTTTTCATAACAAAATTGGATGCAAGAGACAATCCACCTGGCAATGGATCTTTTAGTGGCAGGTTTCCCTTTACCAATCTCACCATAAGTGAGGAACAGTTGGAGGGAGTCAAATCTGTGACCCTTGGTATGCTCTATGTAGTAGCTAAGGGCTCTTTTCATATCTAAACTGTGCAGCCTCCTCTCGCCAGAGGAGGAATGGTCAGTGAAGTACACAGGAAGAGACATAGATTGATTAAGGGGGAAATCTGAAACCACCTTAGGCAAGAACTTGCTGTTAGTCCTGAGGACCACCTTATCTCTATGAAAGGAGATAAAATCAGGCTCCACTGACAAAGCTTGTAATTCACTTATACGTCTGGCAGAAGTGATGGCTACCAGAAACACAGTTTTCCAAGTCAAGTACTTAAGCTCTGCTGAAGACAAAGGCTCAAAAGAGGGTTGCATAAGCTGAACAATGCAAACATTAAGGTCCCAAGCAGGGGCAGGGTCCCTGAATGGAGGGTTGGTGTGAAGCAATCCCTTGAAAAACTTGGAGAATACAGGGTGAGATGAAAGAGAAGAGGGCTTACCTGCTGAAATAAAAGCAGAAACAGCTGCCAGGTGCACCTTCAGTGTAGCTGGTCTCAGCCCCAAGCTATTTAAATGGACCATATAATCAAGAACTGTGGGCAGATCAGCAGATTCTGGGGAAATATGCTTCCCAGAGCACCATATGGAAAATCTTTTCCATTTGGAATTATAAGTAGCCCTGGTGGAAGGTTTCCTAGAAGCCTTCAGAATATCCATTACACCTTGGGAGAGGTGTAAATCAGCAAACTCTAACTCTTCAAGAGCCAGGCCTTGAGATTGAGAGATTTGAGATTCGGGTACCAAACCCTCCCCTGAGCACAGGTTAACAGGTTGTAATTCCTGGGAAGACACAGAGGAAGATGGACTGCTAAGGACAGTAGGAGTGGATACCAGGGCTGTCTGGCCCAGTCTGGAGCAATCAGGATCATCTTACATGGTTGAGATCTGATTTTGACTAGCACTTTGAACAGGAGAGGGAAGGGGGGGAAGCATACAGGAACTTCCCTTCCCAACTGAGAACTAAGACATCCAGGGGGACTGAGCTCAACACTGGGGGCCTGCAGCAAAAAAGGGGAAGTTGGTGATTGTCTGGGGCTGCAAAAAGATCTATCTGTGGGGTGCCCCATCTGGAAAATATCATCTCCAAGACCAAGGGATCCAGTGACCATTCGTGATGGCCCTGGGATATCCTGCTGAGAGCATCTGCCAGGACATTGTCCTTGCCTGGGAGGTGAACTGCTGTGAGGGAGGTGTTCAGGGAGTAAGCCAGAGACCACAACTTCATTGCGTCTGTGCACAAGGCTGTAGACCGAGTGCCTCCTTGCTTGTTGATGTACCACATTGTGGTGGTGTTGTTTGTTCTGACCTGGATAACTTTGTTCTGAACAGATTTGGAAAAAGCTTGAAGTGCTAGAAATACTGCTCTGAGCTCCAACAGATTGATGTGAAGCAGAGATTCCTGAGGGGATCACAACCCCTGGGTGGTCAGGTGGCCCATGTGAGCCCCTCACCCCAAGAGGGAGGCATCTGTAGTAAGGATTAAAGAGTGAGACTGAGTGACAAAGGGAACCCCTTGTCTCAGACTGTTCTAATCCTGCCACCACTGTAGGGCCTTGATCAGGGTTCGAGTTACTGGGATCAATTTGGTCAGAGAGTCCTTCCCTTGAGACCAGAAGGCTCTCAAATGGAACTGAATGTCCCTCATCTGAAATCTTGCTCCCTGCACCACTGCTGTGGAAGCAGCCATGTCTCCCAGGAGCTGTAGAAAATGCCTTGCTGGTCGAGACACCTGCAGGGTGAATGAGGAGGCCAGAGAGACAAGGGTCCTTGCCCTGTCCAGGGGAAGGAAAGCTCTGGCTTTTTCTGTGTCTAGCTCTGCGCCTATGAAGGTGAGGAGCTGGACAGGCTCTAGAACTGACTTTGAAAGATTCAGAAGGAAACCCAAAGAGGTGAGCAGTTGCTGAGTTATCTGTAAGTGTAACTTGACTTGGTCTGGGGACTGGCCTACTATAAGCCAGTCGTCCAGGTAAGGGAAGATGGCAATCCTTTGCCTTCTTAGAGAAGCAACTACTACTGCCAGGCATTTTGTGAATACCCTTGGAGCAGAGGTCAGACCAAATTTTGCACAATTTTGATCTCTTTGGCTATTTCTTCAGCGGTTGGAGAGGAAAGTTTTGGCTCCACACCAGCTGATTTTTCTTTTCTAGTTCTCTTAGCCGGAACCGACTCCTCAGAATCGGCTCTCCTTTTGCCCGAAGAAGTCTTGCCCTGGTCAGAGGGCACTCCTTCTGGTTCAGTTTGAACTGAACCGGGCTGGCCATCCGGTTCAGCGGACTTTTTGGCCTCCCTTTCCCTGAGCCTACCAACTCTCTTTTCCAGGGTAGCTGCAGGAAAATTTTTACAAATCTGGCAGTCTGCATTGAGGTGGTCAAACCCCAGACAATAAACACAGGTGGTGTGGGGGTCAGCCTTAGCAAAGACTTCCCCACACACACTACAGTGTTGAAACCCAGTGGGCCCGGTTTTTCTTTTGGGTTTCTCAGACATTGTGCCAGTTCTAACCAAACTTACCCTTTTAATGGCAATCCACCAGGCAAGACCCTCTTATCGGTTCCTGACCGTATCACGGGTCGATGAAGAAACCGTAATAAAATCCGTTTTTTTTAGAACTGATAGGAACCGGTAACCACACTCTAAAAGTACAAATTAAGATTTTATAACAACTTGATCGGTTAAAACCGAACCGATGAACCGTTTACAAGTTCCACACAGAATAGAATAAAATATAACCTATCTAGTACTCAAAAATATCACAGACAGAGACTGAACCGACAGGTTACGGTTTAAATTCGGTCGAAAACCGAGAAAAGCGGTACTTTAACCGACAAATTGAACTGTGCAGAAGGAGAAATCTCCGGAGCGACTGTTCAGTGAGGCGGAGTAAAGAATCTGACGGTTTGAGTTTAAACAGCAACAGACAGAGTCTCAACCGAGCTCGAGCTCAGTGTTCCATGCCTGGCATGGAAAGTTAACTCTTTCATCTCTGGGGCAGTTCGAAGGTTGGGACTCACTGCTACTGTCAGAATACAGCAAGACTTCATGTTGTTTGAAAACAATGTTCCTGCTTTTTTCTCCAATGTTTCAGTATCCAGAGAAATCTATGGACACTTCCCAAGATAAAACTACACCTGGGGCAGGTATGCCAGCTACACCAGATGCTCACAAAGCAGAGAACACCGAGAGGCCTGAAAACACACAAAGTGAATCAATGGAATCCCACTTGGAACAGACGCTATTGTACAACACAAAAAAGATGAGTTAAAAGCAGAAGCCCAAGAGGAGAAAAAAAATAATAAAAAGATTTGCCAGAATGAGAAGAGACACATTTCTGATAAAAACCCTGAAGAAACCAGATTGGACATCGGACAACAAGAGCCTCGACAACCTACTGACAATGGGGTAAGCAGAGTCTTAAAACCTTATATCAGACCCCACAAAAAGTAAAAGGAAATGAGTAAAATAATGAAATTCAAATAAATCTAGAGCCAACACTAGCAAAAATTAAACGGAATGTCACCAATACTATTCCATGTACTGAGAGAAACATTGACAATATTGAAAAAACACCTACTAGAGATAAAACTATATCAAATGAAAACACTTCAAAAATGGTTTTCAAATCCTCAGTGAAAACGAACTGCCTGAGGAGACAGAAGAAATTGAACCACCAATTTGGGCTAAAACACTTTTTATGCAAATAAACAACATACTATAGCCCAAAAAACAGAGCAAATGTTAAATATGCAGGGGAAACCTCATAACTATTATAAGATTACCCAAAGCTTAATGGAAGAAAAAAAAAATACTTGGAAGAGGAGTTAATCCAAATCAAGAAAACATTAACCAAATTAACAGATGAAAATGCTCCCATAATGAGACAAATAAAAAATCTGGAGAGTTCAAATACAGAATTAAAGGAGAAACTATTATACTTTGAAACTCAAGCAAGGAGAACAAAAAAGTAAAAATATTCGGAGTTCCAGAGGTTTTGGACAACAATAAAGGCCTGAATGAATCGTTTAAACAGATTGCAGCAACTTATTTAGTTACTGATTCTTTTAACATAAATATGGAGCTAGACCACATCCATCAAGGTTTAAGGGTCAAACCCTCTGATTCAGTGCCACTCAGACCTATAATTGTAACATTTCTTTGCTCAGCTGATAAAGAATCGTTAATGATGGTGGTTTATAAAAAGAAAAGACTGAACTTGCTGGGTGCAAATATTTCCATTTACAACAATTTGCCCCAAGAAATAATGCAAGAAAGAAAAAAATTTGACTTTTTGAGAAATAAATTGTGGACTCATGGCTAGAGTGACCATGCATTTCCAGCTAAAATGAGAGTCATTATAGAGGAGAGATGCTGTACTTATGATTCGGTGCAGAATGCTTTAAAAGATCTGAAAGAGAAATTGCTAAATAATTTGATCCATACTGAACAGGGAATTGTGCTTATAAATAGTAAAATGGAAAATATAGAAGTTTAAGATAGAATTTAGACGGGGGAGGAGTGGGAAGATCCTGCAGTGGTTTTCAAGAATGAACAGCTAGCTCCTGAATTTCTTTTCCAGTTATAAGAATATGGTGCTAAGCAAGCTACAAATGTTTTATCGTTTATAAATTGTAAATTTAATACTCTGATGCAATACTTTGTTCTAAGATTTGGGGGAGGGATGACGATGGGGGGGTGGGCTAAACAATAATATGAGGGCAACAGAATGGTGTTGAGGTAGATGCTATACTTCAGGTAGTTATATAAAGTATAACAGCAGGTTATTTTTACAAATGGTCTTTTTAAATGCAGATGGAACTAAGGAGTTTTACATAAGAAAAGATGAAGAAGGAATGTTAATAAGGAACAGTCTTGGCCGGCCCGGTGGCATTGAGGGTTAAGGCACTGGACACCACACCTCGCGCCACGCCGGTGACCCGGGTTCAGGAATGAGCCTGGGTCATCAGAGGTCGGCTGGGGGGAGAGAGAGGACTAGAGCAGGCTGCCGGCAGGTGGCCCTCTACCTCAGATAGGGGTAGCAGGTCCTCTCGGAGCTTGGCCACCCTCTGGTGGAGGCTGGAGAAGCGGCGTCTCTCCGAGCACCATTGGCACTAGGCCGATCGGGGGAAGGTGGAGGAAACCCCATCTGGGGCTCTGGTGCACACGTGCTCCTCCACGCACATGCACTACCACTCTGGGGTTCTCGGGAGTAGCTCATGGGAGAAAATGGAGGTAAGTGTGGGAGCCGCCAAGGATGATGCCTCCGGGCTGGCTCTGGGGATGTGCCGGGGTGCGCATGGCACTACAAGCCCCCGAAAGACCCAGAGTCCAGTAGGTTAGTGGACAACGATGATGGACCTGCCACAGGAGGATGAAGAAAGTCTAAAAAAAAAAAAAAATAAGGAACAGTCCTCTTGGAATCAGGTCTTTTATTAATGGGATATCCACCTTTTTTCAGATAAATGAAGCACTCTCCAATGTACTGTATGGTAAAAAGAGAGTTAAATTGATTTCTTTGAACATTAGTAATATTAACTCCCCTATTAAACATTCAAGATTACTAACATTTAAAAAAAAAGTTGGTATTATTTGTATTCAGGAAACACACTTAGACAAAAATGAAATACAAAAATCGAAAAAGAAATGGGCTAGCCACATTCTTTTTGGTACAGGCACAAAAAAAGTTGAGGTGCAGCAGTCATGTTTAAAAAAGGCCTGAATATTAACATATCAACAACACTTTGCAGACAAAGAGTGTAGAATAATACTTATAAAAACTTTGTTAAATAATCAAGAAATTACTATAGGATCACTCTATGCCCCATTTGCAAACTACTCAGAGTTCTTAACAAAAATATCAGAAGGACTACAATCATTACTTGAGCAATAAGGTATGACCAGGGGTTATGTTAATGATCTGTTAATCACACTCTAGGGGTGTGATGTTGCACAAGGCATAGCCAAGTGTCACGTGCCCTTAGAGGGTGATTGACCATTAACATAACCCCTGGGACTACCTTTCTACTATTACAATAAAAATGTTTTTTTAAATAATGTTAAGCCTTGTTCAGCATATGATTAAGCTCTACATGTATATTAATAAAAGATTAACATAAGGCTGTTAGAATGTTTACAGCCAATCAGAAAGCTCCATTTCTCAGACCTTTTTTTATAAAATCTTCTAATGTAATTCTAGCCAGAGACTTAATGCATTAGCGAACCCATTACAAAACAAATCTTCACTCCCAACAAAAGGTAATATATACGTATCAAAAATATTAAACAATTTTCTTCAATTAGAACATTTAATAGACACATTGAGACATGTTCATGCAATAGATAAAGAATAATATACACTTTGAAAAAAGTCTAAATCCTTTACCAGAATAGACTATATATTAACATAAAATATCTGATTAAACTAATCTATTCTAACTGAAACAGACTCCATATTTATATCAGATCATGCATTAATAAGTTTAGAAATTGATATAACTAACCGGGATAGAAAATTCTCTCAGCAATGGTCCTTTAGAAATTATATCTTCAAAAAAGCTGGGCTCAAACAGTACCCGGACAAAAAGCAACTTCCAAACTTGGAAAAAGTTAAAACATTTATTTAAATAAAGATATAACAAGCAGCATACTGCTGGTTAGCAGACAGTATGCTGCTTGTTATATTTTTATTTAAATAAATGTTTTAAATTGGTGCCTTTTGTCTGAGTACTCTTTGAACCCAGCTTTTTATGTTTGCTTGCACGCATGTGCTAGAAACATAGTGCCATCATCGGAGATTTCGGAGGTGTGTCAACTCCTCCTCCAATTCAGTCAGTGTGCTGGCAGGAGCGGCCCCTGTAAGCCAATGCATTCTGGAGCTGTCTATGATACGCTCCAAAATGCAGTGGCATACAGTTGAAAGGGGGAGCTACGCTTGAGTGAGCAGCGATAAGATATCACCTGCTCATGCGCAGCTCCACACACACACACACGCGCCCATGCAGGCGCGTAGCTACTTCAAGATGCACGTATAGTCGACGGTGCCCAATCCCCGTTAGCTGTGCTGCATTCCCCCGCTTCAAAGGCTTTAAATGCCACGCTGTGCCTACCCAGCGTGGCAATCTAATAATATAGGCGAACGGGTGCCCAATCCTCGTCGGGCTCCACAGTCCTCCCCTGCGGTTAAGTGCCATGCTGGGGAGCCCACCCCAGCATGGCAGTGTATCCTTACCGGCGAGGTGCCCAATCCCCATCGGCTGAACCCCACACAGTCCCCGTCTTGTGCCACGCTGGGAGTCACCCCAGCGTGGCAAACGCCCCACGCCGCCTGTTTTTTTAACCTGTAAAGAAAAAAACGGTCCAGCGTTGTCTCCCCGCCTCCCACAACCCACACCCACCCACTGCGCACTCCAGCCTCCCACACACCTCATCTATACTTGCCTCCGACCTCGGCGCGATGATCTTCGGTGGACCGGGAACATGTCTGCACTCTTCAAAGCCGACCGCGAACTGAGGAAATGCTGGTAAGCTGTATAATGGGCTAGATAGTGGGTTTCAACTTTATTGCATATTCAGGTATTTTTGGATTTGGTACCAAATTTTAACATGGTTTTGGGACCTTTCAGTGAATGATGTCATTGTCGCGACAAGAGGTCAGTCCGGCGGGTGATTTCGTATCACCGCGTGAAACGCCCCGGGCCCGAACGCTGGCGACAATGACATCATTCATGAGAAGGGGTCCCAAAACCTCATATTGAAAATTTGGTGCCAAAATTCTAAAATGACTGTTTTATGAAAGGTGCATTGGCGAGTTCCTAAGCAGGCTCGTGAAGTTCGCGATTTTCAATATTTTCACTCCAGATTTTCAACATTGCCATTTTACCACACCTTCTTATGAGTAGTACAGCTGTCATTTTCACATCTCACCCAAATGTGTCTCCCCATGTAGCGACAATGGTGCAGCCGGTAAAGGAATCAATGTACAGGACAAATTAAGAAAATCACAGTGACACTTTCATGAGCAGACATCTTAAAATGGCTATGTTGAAAATTTGGTGAAAAAATTCAAAAAATGACTGTTTTACTGAGCGTGCGTTATACAGTTCCTCGCACATTGCTTGTTAGTTGCGAATTTTCAATATTTTCACTCAGATTTTCAAAATTGCCATTTTACCACACCTTCTTATAGGCAGTACAGCTGTCATTTTTCACATTTCACTTCAAAATTGTTTCCAAGCTCATGTATACAGCGCAAATGGCACAGTCGTGTGCGAAATCAATGTGCAGGACAAATTAAGAAAATTACAGTGACACTGTTCATGAGCAGAGGTCTTAAAATGGCTATGTTGAAAATTTTGTGAAAATTCTAAAAATTACTTTTAAAGCGTTGCACAGTTCCTATGCATGCTCGTAAGTTTGCAAATTTAATATTTTCACTCCAGATTTTCAACATTGCCATTTTATTACATTCCTTATGAACAGTACAGCTGCAATTTTTCATATATGTCGCTTAAAATGTGTTTCGCACATGTTGCGCATAATGGTGCTGTTGTGTGCAAAACCAATGTTTAGGACAGATTAAAGAAAATCACAGTTACACTGTTCATGAGCAGAGGTCTTAAAATGGCTATGTTGAAAATTTGGTGACAAAGTCCATAAATGACTGTGTTATAGTGAGCATTGCGCAGTTTCCACGCACCGCTACTTCATGACTTTGTAATATTTTCAGTCCAGATTTTCACCAGTGACATTTTGCACACTTTCTTATGAATAGTACAGCTGTCATTTTTCACAACATGGCTGAAGTGTGTTTTCACACTTTCAGTGCAGAGAGATGCGTAATTCGATGTGGGAAATCATTGTTCGCCACAGATAAAGAAAATCACAGTGACACTGTTCATGATCGGAGGCACCAAAATGCCTGAGTTGACAATCTGCTGTAAAAATCCCCAACCTAATTATATTACAGGTGTGCGTTTGCACGAGCTATGTCTGTTCAATGACTTCACCATTTTTTAAATATTTTTACTACAGATTTGCAACACAGCCATTTTTTACACCTCCCCATGAAAGAGTAAAGCTGTCATTTTTTACATCCTGTTCGGAATGTTTTTGCACCTGTGGTGCTAAATGCCGTACTCACTGTGCATAAGTAGCTTTCGGCTAACAAACTGATATTCCCACTGTTCATGAGGTGGGGTCACAAAACAAACGTTGAAAATCTGGAGTGAAAATACCAACGAATGCCTGAGGTATTAGGGTTTTCAACTATAACGCCCAACCCTATAGAGAATGACAGGCATCAGGGGTGTGACTTGGGATTCTTGCCTGTGATGCTCATACCATTCCACACCCTGCAGTGAGTGAGAGGCATTGAGGTATACCTTGGACTCTTCGGCCCCAAACTTCACCCCATTCTCCTATATCGCACCCATCTCACCATATTTCCTAATGAAATGGGGTGCGCTTAAGGGCCAAAGACCACAAGGAACACCGTGACACTTGTTAGTCTCTGCAGGGTGGGGTGTGGTGAAATGGCGTGGCCGTTATGCCTGACGACCCAAACGCACACCTCAATGCTTGTCACTCTCTGCAGGGTGGTGGTGGGGTTGGCTTCAGTTCAATACATCACTGCCATTCCTATTACGCAGCTCTGTAACTTCTACACTACCACTGCCAATGCCAGCAAGCAAACATTCGGCATTGACAAATGCTTGTTTTTGAAGATATGATGCTGGTTATGCTTGAGGCTCCAGTTTTATGGCTCAAAACTCCCTCAGAGAAAAGATTTTGTCCTTTAGAAATTAATATTAAAGGACAAAAATGTAATATCACTGTTTTTTTGGTCAACTCTTTTTCCCTTTGATCACAGCTCGGGGGAACTGTCTCAGGCATCCTCTCCTTGTGCCTGCCTGAGGTCCTCTGCGGTCTAGTGCCCTCCCCCCACCCCGTTGCCAGCACCCCTGGTTTTATCCCTCCCGGGGAGGGGAGCCCGACTCCTTCCTTGGGCTCCTTAATTAGGCAGACTCTGGCAAGCGAGCGGAGCCCGGAAGGAGGAGTGATGAGGCCCGGCCGAGTCCGATCCGGCGCTGGGCATGGAGGACAGGTGCCATCGCCTATCCCTCCAAGCCGCATTTTCCTTTTTTCTGGCCATCTCCCCCCACGTGTGCACCCCCTGATGCTTGGTGCACTGCAACCCTGCCAGCATCAGGCATGCTATAACGTGCCGCTCAGCGTTTCTGCAGTACCCCCAATCTCCATCAGGGGCCACTGGAGTGCCGAGCATCCCAATGCCCTCCCCCTGGGACAGGAGAGTGGCCCACGAGGCGCTCAATCTGATCCCTCCCCTGCAGACCCACGGTACCCGAGCTCGCTCCCGAACTCAGGTCACCGGCATGACGCAAGGTGTGGCATCCAGCACCTCAACCCTCAGCGCCACCAGGCCAGCTGGTTAAAAATGTTGTATCATTAAACAAACAATTAGAGAACATTGGTTTTATAATTATACAGGACAATGTCCAATAATACAGATATGAGATGCATTTAAAGCCACCCTACACAGAGTAATGATGTCTTATCAAATTAAAATTAACAAACAAAAGAAAGAGACTGAATAAAAATTAAAAGATTAAATTAATGTTACAAGACTATAATAAATACAAAGATGAATGGCATTATTACAAAATGAAAAAACAAGAAATAATTATACAAGAAAATAGTAGATTGGCATCCACAATTAAAAAAGTTAAATATTTCAGCATCCTGAGTAGGCTCTAACAAAGAGTCCTAGAAAAGGATTAAAAACCTTAAATAACTCAACAACTTAATGGAATTTATTTATCCTAGTGTTAATTGGAACAGGCTGGCTACAAGATGAGCCCAAAATAGGACTCAAAATGCACCTTGCCAAGCTTGGATGTCTGTCGGCTCCAGGCGCTTCGACAAGTTCTGGGCCTCCTACTATAAAAAAAAATGGTTTTGCTGGATCACCCGATGATGCAGATATTAGCAATGCTTAGTAAAATCCAAGCTACGGGGGATGAGACCAATAAACAGCTCGCAGCGGTCAAAACTAAGCTATCAGAAAATGAACATTTAATACAGGACAATATGCTTGCAATATAAGACCTTAAGGAGAGCAGAGATCATCAATCGGAGTGTAATACAGCTGACATCAAGGATCTTAACCTCTTGAAATCTAAAATGGAGTCTCTTGAAAATATGCAGAGACAGTCTAACATCAGAATTGTGGAGTTCCCATCTAAGCTTACCAGTTCGATGGATTTACAACCTGCAGTACAGAGATTACTCTTTAAGGACTTACAATTGTTGCCCTAATTGCCTTCTTACACTGATTTCTGAGCATCCTGTACTGTAGAAATACGGCCTGTTCCGCAGTGGCCTTAAATTTTGCCCAGCACTTATCTCTGTACTTCATAAGGGTTAGCAGACTGCCCTGCAGCCACTTTTTCGCCGAGCCCCTGACCCTCCATCTGATGAGGGGGGCATGTTTATCCTGCAGCACCCTGAATGCAGTGAGGAAGTGACTGGCTGCTGATGAGGAGTCCTGTGCATTCCATACTGCTGACCAGTCAGCGTGCTGGAGATCAGCATGGTAGGAGCCAAGATCAAACCTTGAGTAGTCTCAGACCTGGATAATTTTATGTGGGATTTTCAGAGAAGGAATGTTCCACACCCCGTACACAGGGGAGTGGTCCGAGATGGAGTCAGAGAGGATGCCCAAAGAGCTGATCCTCTTTGGTCGATTTGTCATGACCCAGTCCAGGAGAGAGCTCCCTCCACCATTCGGTGGGCATCTAGTAGGCTCCTTAATCAGTTGCGACAGGGAGAGACCAGCAAGGAGTGGTTCATATGCTTTGGAGTTGCAAACAAGCCAGTTTAGGTTGAGATCACCTAGAATAATAAGTTCATTATGTCGGGTCACAGCATCTACAGTATCCAGGAGGATGGACAGCCCCTCCAGGCCGCCCCATGGGGGATTGTAGGTGAATACAACATGTATCTTTTTGGTCATCCCGAGCAACAGCACCGTGTGCAGGAACTCACAAGGGAACTGCACAGGTTGTGGACAGGGTAGCACCGACAAGTTAAGATGGCTTTCATAATAGACCAAGATGCCACCCCCCCTCTTTTTTCCTGGATGATCAAGCCTGAGGAGGTCATAGCCCGGGAGGGGCACACGCGGAGTTTGGTATGGTGGGTTTAAGACAGGTTTCTGTTAGTCCCAGGATGTCAGGGGTGTGGTGGGTGACCCAAGCCAGTAGTTCCGCCAGGTTGGGCAGGATGCTACAAATATTGAGATGGGCTATTTTCAGCCCTTTGACTGCCATCCCGCCCAGAGCAGCAGGGGCCGTTTGGCAAGGTGGGCCAGGGTTTAGCTCGATGTCACCTGATAGTGCTAGGGTCACCAGGAGTAGCCATAGGAGATGTTTTAGGGAAGGGGAGCCATCACTGGCACGCACCCTGCAGCCATATCTCCTGACCAGACATGCATGGCACCAAAAGCACCTCAGGTCTAGACTGCAGAGAACCCAGGAAGGGGGTCTGCCTTCCGCTAATAGGTTGGAGAACGTGAAATCAGTTTCCTCCAGCAGGGAGCAAGTGCCCCATGGTTCACCCGCTCTAGGGACATCTGCGCCAATATACCAGTGGATGCCAAGGACAGTGAGGATACCACAGGCTAGTGTGCACACGTGTGGATGCAGTGGTATTCGCTTAAATGGGTACTGAGGGTTCCCCATGTTCATACCAGTGATAGACTGACTGAGGGGAATGGTCCAGAAATCAGTGCTGGTCACTGGCCCCAACTCCGTGGCCAGTGGTGATTCCCACACCACTACCAGACACCTGATACCACCCTGTTTTTCGGCAGTACATACCTCTAAAACCCATGTCTTTGTGGACCCAACAGCTGCATCAGTGTTTGCTGAAAAATTGATTGCAAGCTTAAAGCCTGTGGTGGATACCTCGGATGAGGACGGATGAAGCAATGCTCACTGTAAAGATATTCAACTACGAGGCTTCAGTATCTGAGGTAGAGACTGCACATAGGAGTGACTTTTATTTTTGCCACCACAATTGGATTATATAGTGAGGTTTCTCCACATGCCACCATAATCAGGGGGCTCACCTCTGTTATAGCGGGGTTCCTGCAAACAAATTACATTTTTGTTGTTATTTGGGCTTTATGTATCTCATGCTGCTCCAGTTATATAGATCTAGGATGTGTCCTGTAAGTCAGTACTGTAACCTGTCATATTTACGTGCAGAGAGCACTTCTCAGTTTGTGAACTGATGTAATATCCTTTTAATATTGTTACCCTTCAGAGCAGGTTGCCATGCCATGCAAGGAACTAAAGGGTCATAATGCAACTTAATTGGGACCAGACAGTCTAGTTTAATTTTTATGAGTTAGAACTTATTGTCTGCTTTTGTCCCTGTACCCACAAGTCCTTCAAGGGAACTGACTCCTTGGCTTTATAGTTTGTTTCCTAATTCAGTTCGAGGTGAGAGGAGCATAGCTCAACAAGAAGTACAGTTCGTACTTTTCTCCGGCAATGTTACTGGCAACCTGTTCAATACATGGCCACAATACCTGTTTTAATTAATAGATCTTACTGCTTTGAAAGTACATGTATTGCAGGGGTCTGCGTACCTCAATCTTTTACTGTCTATGAAATACCGTTTTACTGTAACATCATAAACTCTATAAATAAAAAGTTAAATATTTCAATGCAGACAAATCCAGAAAATTATTAGCTACATTACTACATAAGAAACAAAGAAACACAGTAACTGCCATAAAAGACTCAGAAGGCAATATCAGAGTAACTGATAAAGAAATAGCTGCAATACTATAAAACAATATACTGCAACAATTGTATACCAGATGAAGAGACAGTGAATGATTTATTCAAGAGAGCAAACGTAAAACCAGTCCCTTTTGAATCTTCCCATATTATGCAAGCAATAAGACACTCTGAGGTGTGGGTTATCTCCTGATAAGAGCATGCCCAGGTGCGTTGTTAGGCATGAGGCGGTGCGCCGAGTGCTTATGCACCTGGGCGTGCTCTTATCAGGAGATAACCCACACCTCAGAGTGTCTTATTGTGCTTATAAAATGGGTTCCTGAAGTTGCTATTTATGGGGAAAAAAAGTAAAATAAAAAGGGGAAAATATTTTAAGAATTTGAAGTTTTAAAACATTAAGTTGTAAAATAGTCCCTTTATTTAGGTACTTACTATGCCCTCCATCCCCCCACCAGACAAACAGACATTATGGTTAGGTCATTTTGTCTAGATATACTGTAGCACTGCCACAGCGACCAGCTGCTTTGAGAGCACAACAAGCACAAATAACTAACCTACCTGAGGTACAAACTGCTTCTAAAAACTAGCCACACAAGGAGCAGCACCAACAGTGAACATTGCAGTGCTGTAACAGCAGACATCAAGCAACAGTAGCCTGTCTGTATCTCTTTAGGCACAAAAACACTGTAATAAATTCATCCAGACCTTCTTCCCCCTCACAGAAAAAAAATTGTAAATACCTCACTGACATCACGAAAACAGCAATCGCTCAGTCCCGACGTCTTTACCCAGCGAGCATGTCCTATAGCAGCGGCCATATAGAGCTTTTTCCGGGTTACGTTTTTTTTCTCCAGTTTCTTTACTGTGTGGTGCCGTGATAGTGTGCACAAATATAAGGAGTTCCTGTTCGACTGAAACCTTATTGCTGCACTTTATGCTAAATGTTTGAAGCAGAGTTTGTCAAGGGTATGGGATAACGAGAGTGGAGGCAGCATGCTGTGAATAGGAAAGATGTCAGGACTGAGCAATTGCTGTCTTCACGATGTCAGTGAGGTGTTTAAATTTTTTTTCTGTGAGGGGGAAAAGGTCTGGATGAATTTATTACAGTGTTTTTGTGCCTAAAGAGAGACAGACAGGCTACTGTTGCTTGATGCCTGCTGTTACAGCGCTGCAATGTTCACCATTGGTGCTGCTCCTTGTGTGGCTAGTTTTTAGAAGCAGTTTATAGCTTAGGTAGGTTAGTGATTTCTGCTTGTTGTGAGGTCACTCGGGGGGAATAGTACTGGTTGGCATAGATACATGCTGGTAAGGACACGGCTGAAAGGTCCTTTCAGCAAATCAAATTCAGACTTTTTTAAATCCATTTTATAAACAAAATGAAATTATGGAAACAATTAAAACACTGCCTAGGAAAAAAAATCACCCAAACTAGATGGTATCATAAGCCTTTGCTACAGATATGGCTCCCTGGATTGAAAACATATTGACGAATTATTAAGTAAGAATATTAAAGTTGAATTACCCCCATCAGTGCAAACAACAAAAATAATACTTATTCACAAAGAAGGCAAACCAGCAGACAACCCAGAAAGTTATAGCTCAATTGCCATTCTCAACTCAGATTGTAAACTATTAGCAAAGATTAAAAACAATAAAATTCAATGTCATATTACTTCCCAAATACACCAAAATCAATATGGTTTTATCAAAGGAAGAAACTTAGCACAAGCCAATAGAAAAATACAAGCGATGATAGAATTAATAAATACTAGAAATCAATATAAAAGACATATTTTATGCAATCGCACAAGACACAACAAAAGCCTTTGACTTAATAAATAGAAATTATATTTTCCATATGCTAAAAGAATGGAAAATCCCTCAAGAATTAATAACTTTAATAGAACAGTTATATAAAAACACTCCAGTAAAATTTCAAATTAAAGCATTGCTGGCTCCAGACTTTGCAATGTTAAACAGAGTTCATCAAGGCTGTCTGTTATCACCTACTATATTTATGTATTTATATTAGGTTTAGAATCCTTGCTACAAATTATTAGAAAAAACCCAGCCACAGAAGGAGTAAAAATGAAACATGAACAGTGAAATGAAGTGTATTTGCGGACGACATTCTATTATTAATTAAGAATATTCACACCTCCCTTGATGTTTTTCTTTAAGAAATACAAATTTAATCTGCCATTACTGGATATTAATTAAATAAAAGTAAATCAGTGATAATAAAATTAACCAATGCAAAAACTCAACCAATTGAAAAATATGAAAAAAATTGCTAAATTGAAAAAAAAACACTCAAATATCTTGGGATCCAACTAACAGCAGACCAGGCCACTAATATTAAAATAAATTGTAATAATGGCAAAACAAAAATTAACTCACCACTAGACAACTGGATAAATTTATTTCTGTCCTTATGGGGCAGAACTGATACATTAAAGATGATGGCTATGCCTCACTATATATATCTGGTATACAACATACTAGGCTCACCAATTCAAAAATGATTTTCTGAACTAAAAATATCTTTCACAAAATGTTTGTGGAGGAGAGGGAAACCACATATAGCATGGCAGACTATAATTATTCCAAGAGGACTGGGTGGAATAGGATGCCCTGGTCCCCTAAGATATATGAAGGCCCGTATCTTATCTATGATTTATCAGTAGTCTTTCTTTCTGGATGAAGACAATGAACTGTATCATGAAATTCTCTTAGGGAAAGATATAACTAACACAAAGATTCATGACTTATTCCTTGACCGTGCTATATATACAGAAAAAAAACACTTTCTCACTTCATGGTTTTTCATAATACATAAAAAGATTAAACAACTTACTAAATTACAAATAGCTTTGTTATTTTTAAATATTTGGATCAATAAATAGATATGGGGAAACACATATACATTCAATTCTAGAGTATTTCGGGAGAGATAAATAAACACCTGGATGGATATCTTAACAGACAGCAAATTTCCGTCTTATGAACAATTATTAAATAAACTACAAAATCTGAAATGGAACAAAATTCACTATTTTACATTTTACAAGAAGTTTAGGAAAATGCATACCGTCTTTAATAATGACCCAACTAAGCTAGTATCAACAGTCAAAAAATATAAGATGATTATGAAAAATAAGACAAAAAAAACTATTAGCAAGATTTTACAACATTGGTACAACCATGAGAAGAGGAAGTTCTAATAAAACAAAAAATGGAACAATGAGGCTAACATAGGTTTGACCCACCAACATTGGGAATTAAGGATACAGGCCAAAAAAAATTATGTTTCAGTAAAAAATAAATCTATACAAAGAAATATACTAGACATGGTTTTTATAGTTTGTCCATTCAAATAGCCAAGATAAACCCTGAATACTCAGAATTATGTTGGCATGGTTGTGGACTAAGGGGTACCTTGTTTCACTGTCTATAGGACTGCCCGCAGATAAAATGCTGGTAGCTCAAACGTAGACAGATGCTAAGTGATCTGATCGGAATAAATATTCCATTCCACCCAGATATATTTTTATTTAATACAATAGGAGTAACTCAAGACCAAAAGAAAGATAGAATTATTGTATTAGCAATGATGGCCATCAAGAGATTAATACTGGGAAAATGGAAAACAAAAGAAATTCCAGGTTTTGAACTTGCCCAATGGTGGAATATTTTTAAAGAAACCCTAATATTTGAAACATTTATATATGAAGTGAACAAAACCAAATGTAACCCCTAGGTGGCACTATACCAAGGGGTACTACCCCTGCCTGCTTGGCTAGTTGCAGGTTAAGGGGCCTGGGCACTGCAATGGGTGCTTCCACCTGGAGGTCAGGGTTGTTAGTGGTCAAGCTAACCAGGGCACAGCCCTCCGGGACATTGTAACTCCCCTCTTTCCCTTCTAGTGGTCTGAACAATTCACAATGACCCCTTTTCACCATGCAATTACCCACACTGTTTGCACTTACCACCACGGCTGGTTCCTCTAGCTCGACCCTGGGGACCACCTGTAAAACAAGGTCATGCACAGCAAATAGCAACAGTACAGTACTCTTAGCACAAGCTGGACTCACAGGTTAAATGCAAAAAGAGTTAGATCTGATTTATTCAGAGAACTTGAACAATGGAGGGACATAATCAGGTTGATTGGCTTAAAGGCTAAATCAATCAGACAGTTATGCATGCACTTCAAAGTCCCTGCACAGTCACACACTATGGGTACCAAGATAGGAAGATGGCGGGCTAGCCAGGAATGTTGCCCAGGGTAGGCCACATCGCAGCTGGTTGGGGCCCTGTGATGGAAGAAAGCAACATGCACAACACACACTATTTGTAATCCGGAGCTGGAGGGCTCAGTTTGTGACAGAAAAGACAACTAAGCAATCAGATGACAACAGTTTAGATTTAGATGTAGTTGCAGGGAGCTACCTTGATGTTTACTCACGATACCCAATACTGGATGTAGGCAGGACAAAATCGAGACTGCAGGTTGTTTAGATGGAGTGCCAGGAGAAGCAGGGCCCACACGAATCACCGAGGCATCATTCCTGTTCAAGGCATTGAGCAGGGAGCTGATACCCAGGCAGGTCTCTCATCGATGACTTTCTCTGTGTAGCTGGTATTCTGGCTGGGCCAGTGTGGCAAAGACCAGGTCAAACAGAGATGAATACGGATTTCAGTCCGTGGAGCTGGATACACCCTCCAGCAAGCAAAACGCAGTTCAGACACACAGTGGGGAACCAAATCACGACTCAGCACACAGCATATTTACATGTAAGAAATTCCACTATGCCAGGCAGATTGCTCCCCGGTCACAATTACAGTCTCTGCACAACCCAGGAGTTCAGAGGCGGCTAGAAACCCTGACAGGCCGATCGCATTCAGAAATCTTCGGTCTTCTTCAGGTTGGAGCCTGGTCACAATTCAGTGGCTTAATTCATTCTCACAACTCGGATTCAGTCCGAACGAAACTCTCTTCTCCCTCTCAGGGGCAGGAAGCAACAGGCAGACCAAAACTCAAGCCTTTCCACAATTCTCCCACACAAAACTATGCAGGTCTGTTGCTCGATTATCTCGAGCTGTTACTTCTTCACTTCTCAACTCAGATCTGACTGAAACTGCAAGCCTCCTGGGACTTTCCCCAGGATCCAAAAGGTTCTGTTGGCCGATTCTTCTGTCAGTCACAACCAGGGCTCCCCCTCCAGGTCTGTTTAGGTGCCAAAAAACCCAAACCACAATTCCTACAGAATTTTGCTCCCACAAAGCACCTAGGGACAAGCTCCATTTTAGAGTCCCCAAAGGTACTGATTGTCCCATTTTGGCAGTCCAGGGCCAAGATGGTGGTGAAAAACAGAAACTGTCCATGCTGCAAAGAAGACAGGTTAGACAAACTACAATATCTTTATCACTCTAATAGGTATTCAACAAACAGTTATATCCTCTGAGAGAGCTCCATCTGCGCAAATAGTGATGGCAAATAGTGATGGTAGAAACAGAGTGATTATCTGGCAGCCCAGGCGGGATTCAAGCATGGAAACACTCAGCCCCCCCTCCCAGATTAATTATAACTGCGAGAAGGCAGAGCTTAAAGAGACAATACACAGAGCCTATACAGGCACTCTCTGGCAATAACATTTAAACTGCTAAAACGCAGGACACCAGCCTGGCAGTGAGCATTTAGGCAAGCTCAAGGAAGACTTTTCGGGAACCCCCATTTGTAGGGGGTTACACAAAGATGATATTTTTGGTACAAACTGGAAATATATTGAAGAAAATATACCTCCATTAATGAGAATATAACAGGAAAAGAACTCTAACATAGGTTAATTCCTCTGACCCATCTGTTCCATACAGTTCCACATACTTATAGATATAACATTAAACCAAATTGGTAACCTCAAAATTGTAATTCCGCTTGGTGGCCACATGGCAACTCCAAAAAACCCATTTCTCAGAGATGCTGTCCTTTGCAGGGGCTGCCAGAGTATTCGCGACCTCTGGCAGACAGTACTCAGCGACGCTGACTGGGGAAGTGCTGGACTGGTCACCTCTAGCGCTGTAATGACAGAGATTCAATTCAATTCATGACTGGTATCAATATGCTGGAACGGGACTACTAAGTGCACTAACACACACTCGTTAGTGGGACTTATTTACCAACTGACAACACTCTCAGCCACACAGCTAAAGCAGAAAGCCTGGGTCACTGTTCTTTTTCCAATGGAGTACTCATGTCAGTCACTGCACAAACTACTTGGGCTACAATGTTACAAAGTGGGGAATGTTCTACTGATGTTCCTAATGGGGATATACCATCTGCTTCAAGAGCAGTCTACAAATGTACTAAAGGGCTTAAAGCCAATATTTCTGTTCAATGAACAGCTGTCACGTCACATGGGAACGACATGGGCAGCAGTACAGTAGACCACATCTGTGGCGACTGATGACACTAAGTTCCTGCCAAAACAAAGCAATCGACATCAACAAGACTAAAATGCCTTTAAGTACTTGCACTTTAGTTGCAGATTAGTCAGGCCAATGGCCTGTCTTGATCTCAGTTTTTTAGACATCACTGGGGGCTGTTCGTGATCACTTTTGGTTGAACTGAGAAAGTCCAATGCCTCGTCTCTAGCGGTAATACAGTGAACTGGGTGGTTAGTACTCGGGGGGGTCCATCCTGACACAATCACACATGACTCAAGGGCTGGGATGTTGCCTCTTCCATTCCAGGTCTCTCGCTCTCCTTGGACATACTCCTGCACTCACTGTTCACTCTCACTCCCACAACACAGCTCAACATAGCCATGCTCAATGGCTTTATTGAGGCCCTTTATTTATTTTTAGATTCCATCACTCATTCGCTGTCAGTTTCTGTCAATCAGTCCTTTGCCCAGCTGGTGGACATTTATTTATGTCACCAGCAAGAGAACTCCATTGAGCAAGATCATTCACAAGAATGTCCTGGGTAGGACAACATACAATAAAAAAGCAGATACAGTAATAAACAAAAGTTAGAAGTTACAGTACAGCTGATATATATACAATGTACAGTGCAATGGAAATCAGAAAAATAATAGATGTGAAGTACATAGCATTGCCAATCTAGTTAACATAGAATAATTATGATTATAATTCAGGTCACACAATCAATTGCATTCAGTAAGATACATGGTGATTACTTACTTCAAGATAACATTTAATCCAAGATAAAAAGTCCATATGCACAATTTTATAAACGTATGGTTTACTATAATATCTTGGCATTCATGTAATTTGGCATCTGCAAGAGCATGTCTCTTTGCATAACAATTTAGAAGAGCTTTGAATTCACCAATGCTTATAACACTGGTAAGTTTGAGGGTATTCTGCAGTTCATTCCATACCACAGGAATGACATGACTGACAGCCATTTTTCTATATTAGGTGGCATACCTCAGTGGATGTAAGAGGATGCATTTTTTCATAATGTATAACTACTATGAGACCATAGGACAAATTTCAAAATGTAACAAGGACAATTATTTGTTAATGCTTTGTAGACCCACATATAGAGATTTTTGAGTCTCCTTTCAGATAGCAATGGCCACCTGACAATTGTATATATGGTACAATGATGGGTTCTGGGTGCAGAATTAGTGACGAAAAGTACCATAACAGTAGATCTTCAAGAGGATCTCTTGCAGCAAGCCATCAGGTCTCAGGACTCTGCCATCAGGTGCTAGGACCACACAGAAACCTTTCTAGCTAGCAGTCTCTCGAAGATCTACTGTTATGGTTCTTGAGAAGGTGGTCGTAGAACAGCTTGAGGATCACCTCAAGGGTCACCTCATGGGCTTCCAAATTTATGAACCGTTCCAGTCTGGATTTAGGGCCTTGCACAGCATGGAGACCGCATTGCTCAGGGTGTTGAATGACTTGCTCAGGGTGAGGGATAGAGGAGAGCGAACGATTCTCATCCTCCTCAATCTCTCCTCAGCATTTGACACTGTGGACTATGGGGTGTTGTTGGACAGGCTGAGGAAGTATGTAGGACTCACCGGCAAGGTCATCAGCTGGTTTGAGTCCTTCCCCTTGGGCAGGTCTCAGAGGGTGATAGTGGAGAATTATTCCTCAGACCCAAGAGACTTGCCCTGTGGAGTTGCCCAAGGTTCTGTCCTCTTCACCATGTTGTTCACAGTGTACATGCTGCCCCTGGGTGAGGTTATAAGGTGGTATGAGCTGAGTTTTCATTGCTATGCTGATGATACTCAGCTCTACCTGTCCTTTGCACCCGGGAGATCTGACGTGGTTGACATGCTGAATGAGTGCTTGGCCGAGACCCGGACTTGGACGTGATCGAACTGGTCGGGAATTAACCCGGGGAAGACTGACGTGCTGGTGGTTGAGCCAGGTCGAAGAGGCGGACTGGAGGCCTCTGGGGATAGGCTGGGGCTTTTTATTGGCCCGACCGAACTGGAGGCCTCCCCAAAGGTGAAGAATTCGGCCATTGTTCTGGACAATGAGCTGACACTTGATGCTTAGGTGTCAGCTGTTTTCTGGACCGGGTTTTACCATCTCTGGAACATCACCTGAATTAAGTTCCTTATTTCCCCTGATGACCTGGCCATGCTGGTACATGCTTTTGTCACTTCAAGGCTTGACCACTGTAATGCACTCTACCTTGGGGTCAGAGGAGGTGCAATGCGGGAACTGCAGCTTCTGCAGAATGCAGTGGCCCGGCTGTTGACTGGACACTCGAGGTTCAGTCACATTACACTGGAGCTGAACAAACTGCATTGACTGCTGCTGCGCTGGCACATCACCTTTAAAGTAGGTCTTCTGACCTACAAGGCCTTACATGGGTTGGGTCCGTGCAACCTGAAGGAGCTTCTGCATCCCTACACCCATCTCGCACCCTCTGATTGGCTGGAGAGGTCCTCCTGGAGGTCCCCAGGACTAGGTTAAAATCTTCCGGGGACCAGGCGTTTGAAGTGGCAGCCCCGGTCCTCTGCAATTCACTGCTGGGTACCTCCAGGAGGTGCCATCCACAGAGTTCTTTAAAAAATACCTTAAGACCTTCTTGTTTGAGAAGGCCTTTGGGATCTGAGGAATTTTGGGGGGGACCATCAGACATCTTGGGAATCAGTCTGTTTTTAGACTTTTAATGGGTTTATGTAAATGTTTATGTATTGTATGTTCAATGTTCCTTATTGCTGTATTTTTATATATGTATATTTTGTTGTAAGGGCACCCTGAGCCCACAGGGAAGGGCGCACAAAATAAATAAACTCTACTACTACTACTACCACCAGAGGGGGTTGCCCACCTCCGACATCAGCGTCTGATGTCAGCCTATCCTATATAAGGCAGATGGCCCTCATGCCCTCCTCTATTCTCCCACCAGAGACCTTAAGCAGTATTCCAGAAGGAGGGAACCAAGGAGGACGCCGAGATAACCCTGTAGCAGAGAAAAGGGCAGAAGGCTCACCCCAATGGAAGGGGAGCAAAACACAGGAAAAGAAAAGGGGGAAGGAGGGAGGAAAAAGCAAGGCCTGCTGCAAGAGATCCTCACAAAGATCTACTGTTAAGGTAAGTTCTTGCACAACTGTACTATCTTACTTCGAGGGTATCTTTTGCATCAGACCATCAATGGTAGGACTGAGTCACAAGCAGTTCTCATAGCACAGGCAAGTAGGCAAAGAGGCTGGCAGCAAAAGATGACAGCCTAAGAGAGAAGGCTTTGGAGAAGTGCTAGGCCAAAATTGGCCTCCGTCTAGAGGCAATGTCTAGATTCTAGTGCTTCGTACTCCAGGTGGCTGCTGCACAAATGTCAGCAGCAGACACATTCCAAAAACAAGCTACTGATGTGGCCATGCCCTATGTGGAATGGCCCTTGACAGCACCAGAAAGTTCCTTACCATACTTCTGGCAACAGTAAACAATACAATTTGCTAACCACTTAGACAAACACTGTTTGGAAACTGGGGTGCCATCTCTACCGGGGCAAACAAAACAAACAACTGGCTGGACTTACAAGAGTCCTTAGTCCGGTGTGTACAGTATCTCAGAATTCTATGTACATCCAAGGTATGGAGCAATGCCTCCCCCTGACTGGAATGCTCCAGAAAATAAACAGGCAGGTGGATGGATTGAATCAAAGTAAACTCTGACACCACCTTAGAAAGAAACTTAGTATTGGTATGCAAAGACATCCTGTCTTTGTGGAAAACTAAATAAGTCTTCTTGCACATGAGGACCTGAAGCTCTGAAATCCTTCGAGCAGAAGTATTGGCAACCAAAAACAACATTTTCCACAACAGAAAGCATAGCTCGCAAGACGCAGACAGTTCAAAGGGAGGCAACGTAAGCTTTTCTAACACAAAATTAAGGTCCCAAGGCAGGACAGGAACCCAAATGGGGGGGCTTCAAGTGCAGAATGCCTTGCAGTAAGGTGCGAGACACTTCAGGTTGGGCCACTGTGCACCCATCCACAGGAACATGATATGCAGAGATGGCAGAAAGATGTACCTTAATAGAAGAGTATCGTAAACCCAAGTCCAAGAGGGATAGGAGGTTATTTCAGGACCTGATCCACTGGGCAGGTAAAGGGATCCAACTGGTGCGAGACAGCCCATAGAGCAAAGTGCTTCCATTTCACGGAATAGGTGGCCCAGGTGGAGGGCTTCCTGGCCACCACCAACACATCAGCCACTCTGGGGGAAACCTCAAATCTGGCTATGGCTACATCTTCAGAAGCCATGCGCAGAGATGAAGTGAATTGAGGTCCTACTGGACTAGGGTGCCCTGGTCCTGGGAAAGCAAGCCTGTGCACAGGGGCAGGGGCAGTGGAGGTTCCACTGCCAGTTGTTGCAGCAAGGGGAACCAGACCTGGCAAGGCCAGAAGTGGGGAATGAGGATCTTCGTCACCCCTTCCATCTGGAGTTTGACTAGAACTCGCTGAAGGAACGGGAAGGAAAGGAAGGCATACAGAAGCCTGCTTGTCCAAGAGCAGGATGATGCATCTCACCAGAAAACTCCAGGCCCTGAATCTAGTGAGCTGAGCAGAAATGTGGTAGTTCTGCATTGAATGGGGATGCAAAAAGGTCCAGCTCAGGCCAGCCCCATCTGTTGAAGAGGTCTTCTGCCACCGAGGTCAGAAGCTCCCACTCATGAGCCCTGGACCATGAGCAGCTTAAAGTGTCCACCAGGATGTTCTGAATGCTGGTCGGCTGAGAACTGAAGACCATGCTCAGTGGCCCAGTACCAGACCCTCATCGCTTCCCTGCATAGGGGGTATGAATAAGTTCCTCCCTGAATGTTTATATAATAAACAATGCACCGACTGACCATCTGAACCAAAAGTGGACCCAGGAGAGATGAATCTGGATGGTCTGAAGGACATACAGGACTGTCTACATCTCCAGGATATTGATGTGAAGATCATGCTTGATCTCGGACTAAGTCCCCTGGGTTTGGTGGGACCCCACAAGGGCACCCCAACCAAGGCTCAGGGCATCAGTCGTGAGCATCTGCTGAGAAGGAGGGACAGTGAAGGGCACTCCCCGAGACAGGTTGCTGGGCTCCAGCCACCACAGAAGCACTTTCTTGATTGAGCCTGACACCAACACTAGTTGATCCAGGGAGTCTAAATGTTGGTCCCACTGGACCCACAGGGTCCACTGAGGGAGTCTCAGATGTAGCCTGGCTAAGGGAACCGTCACAATGGCTGTGGCCATAAGTCCCAAAAGCCTTAGGAATTCCCTCGCCTGAATGTGGCAGTTGTAGAACAGGAGATGGGCCTGAGTCATGAGTCACTCCACCCTGTCTGGAAGCAAAAAAGCATTGCCCTGAGCTGTGTCCAGGATATCCCCTATGTAAAGAAGGTGCTGGAAGGGGGTAAGGAAGGACTTGGGCAGGTTGATAGTAATGCCCAGGGACTGGAACAGGCTGCAAGTACTCTCCAGGGTTTGCAAGAGACGGTCCCTAGATGGGACCACCAGTAGCTAGTCATCCAGATAGAAAAAAAATGTAAAAGCCCTATCTCCTCAAGGCTGCAGCCACCACTGCCAGGCGCTTGGTAAAAACTCTGGGGGCCGGAAATAGGCCAAAGGGCAGGACCCGAAACTGGTAGTGCTCCCCCATGAAATGAAAATGGAGGAAACGCCTGTATGAGGCAAACACTTTGATGTGCAGATAAGCATCTTGAATATCCACAAAACATAGCCAGTCCCCCCTGGTGGAGCAGAGGCAGTAGACCCTGCAGGGTAACCATCCAGAAACATTTGTACCCTATTTACCAGCTGAGATTACTCAGGTCCAGGATGAGATGAAGATCCCGTTTTCTTGGGTACCAAGAAAAAACGGTAGTAGTACCCCCATCCTTGTTGGGAGGGGGAAATGGGCTGTATGGCCTTTTTTTGCAGCATTGCTTGAATTTCAGCCTGTATGAGGGGAACATGGCCTAGTGGGTATGTGGATGTCCTTGGTGGATTTACAGGGGGCCACTCCAGAAACTCTGGAGTGTGCTCATGCTCTATGAGCTGAAACATCCAGTTGTCGGTAATGATGGACTTCCACCCATCCAGATGGAGGGAGAAATGACCCCTGACCACCACCTCCTGAAGCCCTGTGGGGGGAGACGCAGGAAGGGTTACTCCAGTCTTACAACTGCCCTGGGCCTTGGAAGGGTTCCCGGACTGCCTCTGGGAGGGGCAAAAAAAAAGGGGGGGTCTGTGACCTGATTTCAGCTGGGTGTGGTACATAGAGTGAACTGACTTTAAGGCTCTTCCAGAATTTTGGAGCCCAGATATAATGTCCTGGACACTGGCCCCAAACAGTTTGGAACCATGGAAGGGGGCATCCAGAATACTGGACTGAACATCAGGGGCAAAACCTGAGACCCTAAGCCAGGCATAGTGCCACATACTAATACCTGCCACCGCCGCTCGGCCAGAAGCTTCCCCTGCATCATACGTCTCCCAGAGGATGTGAGTGCCAATGTCGAACTCCATCTTCAGGGCCTGGAGAGTCTGCTACTTGGAGCAGCCATCCAGCATCACCTTGACCGCCTCCCTAGCCTGGTCCCATAACAAATTTTGGTATTGCGCCATGTGAGCCAGGTAGTTAAAGGCCCTTATGGCAAGGGTGGCCAAAGCAAAGGCACACTTGCCCACCTGGTCCAGCTGCCTCGATTCTCTGTCTAGAGGGAGGGCACTGAGGTGCTTTGGATGCTTGGTGTGGTGTGTGCCGTGTTAATGACTACTGAGTTGGCGTTGGGGTGCTCGCTGAAAAAGGACTTATCAGCCAGGGGATAGTATAGTCTGTGGGCCTTTTTAGGGACCACAGGAATAGTGTGTGGGTGAAGCTATGTGGCCCTAGTAACATCATTGTATGACTCAATCATCAGGGGACCACCAGAGGGGAAGTATCATGCTGGTGAAGGAAAATTGCAATGGGGCAACACTCTGGGTCTTGCTCCTCAGTCTCCCACCCCATCGTGGACTGGATATGTCTCATTATATCCATAAAGATGGGGTCACTGGGGGGGGCATAGGGACGTTACTGGGTTCCCCTTCATCCCCAGAGGAGACCCCTTCCAGGGAGCAGGGCTTGGAACTGATGTCATCATCAGTCACAGAGTCCTCAGTCCCACTGCTGCCAAGTGGAGGGTCAACCAGGTGAATGGTGGTACCAGCATCTGTGGGCCTACTGGGGGTAGGAGGCACTGGGTCCCGGCTCTGAAAGCAGGGGGCAGGGAGCAGTGCCTCAGGAGGCCCCCTGGGTGCAATGGTAGGGGTGCCTGAATTAGGAGGCTTGTGACTGTGTGAATGCCCAGAGGCCAGGGATCAGAGTGGTAATCCACTGGTGTGCTGGTGCCAGACCCCAGGCACTGAGAAGAGGTAGCAGCTGTGGCCCAACTGGCACAGGATACCGGTAAGCCAGCATCAGCCCTCCAGGAAGGAATAGGGGTAGACCAGTGTCAGATCCCCAGGCTTCCGTGTTGGGTACTCTGGCTGCGGCCCTAGAGGGGTGGGTAGTGGTGCAGGCGTTGGTCCCTCGGATGCAGCAGTGGTAGGACAAGCATGGGTCCCCCAGGCATGGGCAGAAGGAGGGACAGTGAAGGCCTGGCTGGCAGAGGGGGCAGAACCAGCGCCGGACCCATGGGTTGCAGGAGTGTGGGAGCCAAGCCAGCAGCCATCGACTTAGGTGACGCCGGGGCGGAATGCACAGGCATCTGGTGGAAAGAGACCGGTACTGGGGAGGAAGGCCCTGCTGGAGATGGATTGGGGAGACTGAGCTCCAAGAAATGCCGGTATCCAGCAATGTCTGCCCCTGCGATTGAGGGGCAGACCCGAAAGAGGTCCCAGAGGCCAAGACTGGTGTTGGAGGTGCGGTTGACAAGGTGAGAACTGGTGCCAGCAGCACCCAAGTCAGCTGAAGGAGCTCCAGCCAAGCCTCCTGCTGAAGAGCCCACAGAAAACAAGGGCTGGAAAAGCAGGGGCTGTGGGGCAGGATAAGTACCCTGCTCCGAGGAACCACTGCCAGTCACAGAGATCCGGGCGGGGCCATCGGTAGCCCTGAAGGGGAAAGGGCATGCGGGACCCAGGATGTTGATCCCCCGAGGGAGGAAGACCTTGAAGTGGTCGACGGCAGAGCCAAATGCAGCAACCGCAAATGGGAGGAAGACCACGGATGGTCTCGATCTTTGTCCCAGTGTTTATACTTCCCTGAAGATTTTTCCTTTGATTTAGAGGAGGAGGAGCCCGATTTCTGGTCCAGGGAAGTGGAAAAGCTCTGGGCCTGCAGCTCCTGTTCCATCTGGGTGACCTTCTGCTTGAGGATATGGCTTTTGAGGGTCCTCTGGCATCGCCTTCCGGTGGCTGGATTGAATTTCTGACAGGCCTCGCAGGCCTGAACATCATGGTCAGGACCCAGACAGAAGAGGCAACCAGAATGGCTGTCCTTAACCAGGATCTGTTTGCTACAGGAGCACTTAGTGGAGCATTTGGAAGTTGAAGAAGGCTGAGATGACATAAAAGAAGGAGCGGACACTGAAAAAATGTGATATTTACCTGACTAAACAAGAAAAAGAAAGTATGTTTTTAAAACGTGTGAAACTGACAATCGAATGTAGCTGCATGGAGTCCATGGTTCAACGTGTGCTGGTCAACGGCAGGAAAGAACTGTGGAGGGCATGGGGGCCGCCCACTTTGTAGAGGATAGGCTGACATCAGACACTGATATCAGAGGTGGGTGGCCCCCTCTGGTAGACTGCTAGCTAGTAAGGTTTCCTTGTGTTCCTAGTGCCTGATGGAGAAGTCCTACCGGTGATGGCCTGCTGCAAGAGATACCTTTGAAGTAAGATCGAAAGGGCTCTATAATAGAACACATCAAGTTTATTTAGGGAAGTGAGGGTACAGCGACTATAAATTAGATCAGCATGATCCAATAGAGAGAGGAAAGTGACTTGTACTAATCTTTTTTTAGCATCTAGCAGAAAAGAGCTCTTATTTCTGTAGAAAAAAAAACAACCTGATTTTCAGTCACTTTGCACAGGGATTCTATATGTGTAGTGAAAGATAAGCATCTGTCAAGCTAAATTCCAAGATATTTTATATTGTCTACAACTTCAAGTGGATCCCCTAATAACATAGTAATGGTAGGTGCATGTATGGTATGGGATGCTAAATTGGTGGGCAGAAAAAAACATTACTTTGGTCTTATTTGCACTGAGTAATAATTTAGAGTGAAATAGATTCATCTGCTGTGAGATTAATTCTGCTTGTAGGTCGGAGCATACATTGGTTAGGGTAGGTCGAGAAATATAAAGGACAGTGTCATCAACAAAAAAATGCAGTTTAGCCACGTTGATATTACTACTAAGGTCGTTAATGTAGATCATGAATAATAAGGGACCTAATGTCAATCCTTGAGGTACCCCTCTCGTTAGTGGTATTAAGGAGGAGAATTCTCCATCAGCTTTAATTGTTGCTGTCCATCTTTAAGACAGTTTGAAAACCAGGAGAGTGCAAAGTTCCCAGGCTGGCTCTTTTTAACTTGTGTATTAGAATGTTGTGGTGTACCATAACGAATGCTTTGCTAAGGTCAAGAAATACCACACCAGTAGGTTGCTTACGGTCTAGAGCTGTAAGTCAGTCATTGGTCATTTAGCTACAGCTGACACCATACTATGCTTGTGGCTAAACACAAACTGCATCGGGTTTATGAGATTAAAGTGCTCCAGCTGGTCTCTGAGTTGAGCATTGATTATCTTTTCAAAGAGCTTAGCTGGAATAGGGAGAATATATATAGGTTTGTAATTGCTTAAAACACATGGGTCTCCCAATTTGAAAAGAAGCATGATAAGCACAGTTTTCCAAATTCTAGGTAATTCTCTGCAGGTAAGGGAGAGGTTGAAGAGGTGGGTTACTGGTGATGTAAGATAGTAGCAGCCAATTTTTAAAAATAGGGGATCTAGGCCGTCGATGCCAGCACTTTTCTTAGCATCTAGTTTTAACAGTAGATCTTCAACCTGCTTGAAGGTTATGGTCTTGAAGGAGAAATAGTTGAATGAACGTGGCTCAGAGTCTATACTCCCTATTTTAGGGATAGAAGACTGTGCAGCCAGTAAGGGGTCAAATGCAAGGCTAGTCATAGCAAAGTGAGCATTTAACTTTTCTAAGATTACTTGCCTATCTGTTACTGTGTTGCCTTGTGATTCTATTTTAATGGGGAAGGAGGATGACCTTTTTTTTTGGCCTTCAGTATTATATAATGTAACCCCCCTGTTACCCGTGGTTACTAGAATCCCAGTAAGACCTAGTGGTAGGCAGGGAAGGCAGCTTGTGAAACTCCAGTTAAATGGATTTCGCACTGTCTCACTCTGTTCTCAGTCTCAGCTGAGACTGAGGGATGACATCACCATAGAACTCTCGCAGCTGCATGAGCCACACTGCAGTGCTGCAGTTGGAAGTTAAGAAAGAATGTTCGGATTTTTGAACAGAGTCTGTGTGCAGTCTTGGTGAGAGACAGCAGCACAGCAGTCTGTGTGCAGGCTCTCAGAGCCTTAAGCTCTGTTTTAGAGCTGCTGTTAAGAAGGTGTGTGTTTCCACCGTAAGAGGGACACAGAAACTTATTGTTGAAGTGGTGGAGACTGCTGTCACTGGTCCAAGTGCACCCTCCCTGAGGGGATGGGGGGAAAAGGTTTGCCTGTCTTCCAGGGGCAACCCTCATGGTTCCGACTAAGGGAAGAAGCTGCCTATTTCAAGTTGTGCTGCGGCACCAGAAGATCTGAGAGAGAAATTCCTGTGTAGGAATCGCCTGTGGTGCACCTGCAACCAAAGGGTGAGTTCGCTCTGACAGAGGGCCAATGTTTTTCACCTGAACTGTTGGAACGTGGGGATTGGACTATTTAATCTGTAGGAGGTCTAGTGTAATAGACATTGCCGGTTAACTCAAGTAGGTTCAAGTCCAGCACCAAAGAGTGAAGTAATGTGGGGATTGGACTACTTAATCTGTAGGAGGTCTAGTGTAATAGACATTGCCAGTTAACTCAAGTAGGTTCAGGTCCAGCACAAAGAGTGAAGTAAAGTGGGGACTGGACTGCTTAATCAGTGGGGGCTAGAGCAATGGGCTATGCCAAGTAAAAGTATGTTCAAGTCCAGCACAAAGGGAAAGCAAGACAGGTAGAGGAAATGTGACAAACATTTAGCCTTAATCTACATTGCCAAGCTTTACAGAAAGAGATGTTTAATGTCCAGAGAAATGGCCGGGTATGAACTGTGGAAGCGAGAGGTGGGAGACCCCCCATCAGTAGTAAACAAATTCACCTCTACCGATTTGCTCTGTGGCACCTTTACTTTCTCTCAGGTACTTGGCCAGTGCCTGAGGAAAGTACCCAGATGTGGGATTAAAAGAAGAATTCCCTGATAGAGCTAAGGTGCTTTTAGGTGGTTTAGGGAGCCACCAGAAAGTGTTTCCATGACATATGGAAGGTGTCCGAATGGCCAGCAAGGGAGCCGAGCCAGGGAAAACCCAGATCAGTGTACAAGTTCAGGCTATGTACCCAAAGCAGCGTGCAAATCTGGGCTGTGTGCTCGGTGGGTTCACAGCCTGAGGGCTAAAGTGTTGAAGAAGTGTTCTTGATTATTTTAATCTGCATTACCAAGAGTGTAGCCCCGTGGGGGTCCATCTATGCTTTGTTTGTTCTGCTTGGATGTGAATAAAGCCACACTTTAGAATCCCATTCCTGGTATTGGACATTACAGTTATTGCTTCCTGTGTTCGGAATTACTTGGGTGCCCCTGTGCAGAGTAGCCAAACCTAGCCTTTGTGCCGAGTGATCTATTCCTCCTTGAACCCAGTCCCCACCTGGTACAGCTGTCAGATTCAAACAGCATACCACCTGTCGTTTACAAAATGATGGGGTTGGGGGTTAAACGTAACACTCACCATAATTTGGATGAATTACTTTTTGATCTGTCCAAGGTGTTCATGTAGAAGTGAGTTTTTGTATTTCTTATCAGTTTGGTTGAAGCATTTCTCATATTCCTGAAAGCTGACCAGCTTGACTCTAATTTGGTATGCCTGATAGTAACCCAGAGACCATCCCTTATGCCTAGGGCTTTTTTTTTATTTCCCTATTGAACCAGGTGGATGATATATTTTTGACCCTCAATTTAACTAAGGAGCATGCCTGTTTATGATCTCTAATACCAACTGATTGAATGTGGCAGTTGTTTCATGGATTGGCTTAAGCTAGCTAGAACTGTTACAAATTTACTGAGCTTAAATCAGCTAGGTAGCTTGCTATATTAAATCTGGTGAATGCCCTTTTGGGTGGTGAATTCTGGAGTGGACTTATGTTTCACGGAGCCTCTGATACAGGCCATAGCATTATGATCACCAATGTCATTGTGGAAAACTGCAGCATGGGTGATTTTATTGGGCCTATTTGTCAGTATAAGGTCCAAAGTGGTGTCCTTGGCGGGGTTTTTTGTATTAGGTCTTGTGGGCTCAGTAATTAATTGCAATAGACCCAAGTCATCACAGAGGTTTTTTTAAGTTGTTAGATTTTTGGGAGCTACAATTCAAGTTCAAGACTCCTGATATAATCATTTTGTTTGGGTGTAAATTTAATATGGTGCAGATATGACTGAGAAGTTCTAAACCACCTTTAGGGGGCATGTAGCAACCAATGTTTACGGCCTTTGCATCGGATAGTGCAAGTTTGATTGCCAGACATTCAAATTCCTTCGGTAATGACAAGGAGCCAAGTTCCAATGCCTTAAATTTATTGTTAATATAGATGACAATGTCACCTCCCCTAGAAGATCTGTCTAGGGGGACGTGGTTATATGAGGTAAGGACAATTTTGTGATTGGAGACAGACTCATTCAGCCAAGTTTCTGTAAGTACAAGTACATCAGAGTTTGTGTGCAAGACCCGGGTTTTTATATTGTCTATTTTTTTTAATAGACTGCACAAACTGATTAACAGAAATTTTATATCTTTGATGGATGAGAGCTCAGAGGTGGAAGTGATTAGGGAGAGATGTCTGAGATTAATTTCTCCATGGCCTGAGCAGATCAGTAATAGCAAAATTAGTTTTTTGATCTGATGGTATTTAGTATTTGGCTTAAGAGCCTGCTGAGCTGTTTTAATCTTATTTCCCAGTAAGGGACTGTGAAGACTTATGGCTCCATAATTTGTGCAAGAGGTATTTAAGACTAACATCGTCCACATGCCCACTGGCATTTTAGAGGTTAAGTAGTATGCTAAATTTAAGGTATTATGACACCACTGGGGCTAGGCCTTGTGAAATGTGTATGTACAGAAACATAGAAATTGTTGGCAGATAAGGACCGCTAGACCCATCCAGTCTGCCCACAAGTCCTGTACTTGATTACAGCTTTTGACCCTCCCCCGCTTAACCTCTATGGTTCCCCTATGCCTGTCCCATGCATGTTTAAATCCAACCACAGTGCTCGCTCCCACTACCTCCTGTGGTAGACCATTCCATGCATCCACCACCCTCTCCATGAAGAAAAACCTCCTCACATTCCCTCTTAACCTGCTACCTTCCAATGTAATGTCATGCCCCCTAGTTCTTGTACCCCTCCTGTATATCATATGGTGGGGGGATAGGAGAAGGGCCAGGGATAGGGAAAGAAGCTAAAGGCCACAGCAGCAACAGTAATCCATGCAATAGTTTCTCCATCATTCAATACCAAGACTAGTTATGAAGGTAGATAATTTTCTCATTTCAGAATATGGCCAGCAGTAAGACTAAGAAGGTATACAAATTGACCTAAGGCAAATAGTAATTAATACAGGGAATAATGGTATACTATCTAAGAAGCAGATAGGACAATTTCTAAAGCAAGCAGCAAGAGCATATCAACGAGTAATGGATTACTTATTGTTTCAGTTTGTGCTTCTATTTAATGGCAGTAACAGTACACAAGCAGCACCAAAACTATGTTTGCATTAAATTACATAGGCCAATTTAAGCAACTAAAACATGACAGAGAGATGAGTAGTTACAATAGCTGAACAGGCAAGACAGCAATGTATTCTGCCGGCTCATCGGTGCAGCGGTTGGATTTCCGCTTGCGACACCGGTGACCCGGGTTCGGAATGGACCCGGGAAATCAGAGGTTTACAGCCTTTGCATCGGACAGTGCCGCCTCGGAGGTAAGGTATGGGGTGAGGTGGCGCAGAGGGTGGCATGGCTGGGGAGGGGGCGAAGCAGGATGACGAGGGACTTTTTTTTTACAGGTTAAAAACAGACTTCAGGGGACGTTTTCTTTATTTACACGTAAAAAATAATTTGGGGTGAAAGTGGGTGGGCTTCCATGTGCCAAGTTTGGGGATATAATGCCAACGGGATTAGGCACTCTGTCGGCAAAGTAAGTGTGTGTATGTGGGGACATGATGTTGACGGGATTGGGCACCTCGCTGGCAAATTGAATTGGGAGGGAACATGCCGACATGGGGATTGGGCATCCCAGATGTTGGCTTTGTGGGGATTGTGTGGTGGGTGGCAGGAGCCTCCATATTTATTGGAATGTTTCACCAGGAAAGGCACGTAACGGAGCCTTGTCATCTGACGCTCCAGTGAGAAAACTGCACCTCATTGGAGCGGCAGATTTCTTTCAACTCCGTGGCTCTCTTTGAAACTGCTGTCATCACTAGCATGTTTGCTAATTGGTGGTTGAGGGACGCACCCACTAAAGCGCTCCCAGCAGTCACCACCACTGACATACATCTGAATGTTCTACCACAAGATGTTGCTTGCGCACGTACAGACAACATAATGACTTTAATTGAAATGCTGAGATCGATGCGTGGTGGGCGAGTCTGGAACCTGTGGACCTCTTTCTGTGACCACCCGACCGGATAGGCCAAGGCACCTGGGGATACATTTAAAGGACTGGGAATGCAGGCCTGCTTGGGGGGGGGGAGGCACGGGCTGGGAACTAGAGACTGCCGGATGGATGCTGCCCTGCTTCTCCTAGATGAACAGGCCTCAGAAGTGAAAATGTTTTACTGTGGGATCCCAGAAAGGCCTCTTGCGATCGCCCGACCAGGAACGTCACAGTGCAGGGGGATCACTTTACAGGGTAATGTCTGTGGGTCTGCAAGGGGGAGGGATAGAGGCATGAGCAGAGAACTTGAAAGTGGTGGAGTGAGGTGGCTCTGCTCCCCCTGGCTAAACAGCTGAAGAATAGAATGTCCAGTCTGTTTGGATTTTCACCTGGAAAGGCTGCTTGGATACTTTCATTTTTGATATGAATGTTGCAGGAGCAATTTTCTGGTGAACCATGTGGTCGGACTGTCTCAGATGCAGAGAGGATCTGGAAGACGACTGCATGGGACTGAAAACTAAAGAGGGAAAAGAGAATGCATTGGACTTCAGTTGTAGGCTGTGGAGGGGGTGCACTAACCTATTGTAAATAATACCCACTGTTGGCATGCCAAGTATAATGAAGAGCTTGAGTGCTGTAGGGTGTGGGATGGAGAGTGGGGATCCGGGGAGGGTGAAGCAGCCTTGATAAGGGACTGCGTATAAAGGTCCATTCAGCTGTGGGTGCCCACTAAAGGAAGAACTCTTGCTTATGCAGTAACAGAGTAAATGGGATAGGGGGAGGAGCAGCATAAGAGCAGGCATGATGGAGGGGCTTTCTAGTGGGGTTATTTCAATGATGAGTGTGCAAAGGGGTGGTCTGGGAGGGTGATGGGGTTTCTGGCTTGTAAAAATGTCATGAGCGCATGATCTCAGCAGCTGCTGAAGGGCGGCTGTGTCGATTGGGTCGCTAATGTGTGGGCTTCTCTCCTAGGTGAGCCGGAGACATCTTTTCCCCATTGTTTATCAGCAACACCGGGAAAGGATGGGCTACCTGCAAGTAGACGGGGGCCGAAATACTGACCTCGATCCCTCAAGGAACATGGCACAGGAGTAAATAAGGCTTTCCATAAGAGAAGCCTATGCTACAGGGGGAGGGGGAGAGAAGAGGATGGGGGATATTGGTGACACAGTGAACTGGAAAGCCTAGAAAACAGTGGATGGTATGAGAGACAGGTGAATGAGAAATTCAGTAGGGGGTAGAGGGTTCCAGTAAGGGGGAATGGTGTGCTTAAAACTCAGCACGAAGGGGGGTAGGAGGAGTAATTTAAAAATATAAGGTTAATGGAAGTATGGAAATGGGGAGGAAGGGGTCGGATCAATATAAATACTCAAGGCACAATAGTTGTATGGATAATGCATTGAGGCAGGATTCAGTTTCTCTCTCCGTATCCCAAGCTGGTATAGGGAAGGCTGGCAATAAGTGTCACGAAGAAGCTGGTGGTGGTGGTGGGGGGGGGGGGGTATGTGCCATATAGGGGATATAAGATACAAGACACAATCTGTGATGACTAAAGTTTGGTGCATGTTGGGCCCTGCATGTTGTGGGCCCAAAGTTGGTGGGGATTACAGGCAGTGCGAGTTTAATGCATTGCCAAAAAGGGTTGAAGTGTTTTTATTGTTTTATATGCAACTGGTAAAGAGGAAACTTGTGTCTTATGAAATGCATGTAGGAGGGGAGCCTCATGCCCAGTGGTGGCAACTTGGAAGGGAGATGAGAAGAGTTGGCAAGGAACACAAAGCAACTGACTATGGATAAAGAAACAGTTATAGTATCCTGGAATATCAGGAGCCTTGCCAACCCAATAAAGCGTAAAAAGGTCTTATGGCCTTAAGGAAACATCACACTCAGGTGGCTCTATTGCAGGAGACACACTTTTTTTTTAACTGGGAGAGAGACACTAAGCTGATAGCTTGTTTACAGGTGCGACCTGGGAGCACAAGGAAGTTAAGCAACTTGCTCAGGGTCACACAGTATGCAAGTGGGGGCTGTGGGATTCAAACACAGGTCTCCAGGTTGGCAGCTCAGAGCCTTAAACCACTGCACTATACTGCTGCCTCCTACTGACGAGGAGCACCAGAAATTGGTGGGGGGCTGGGTGGGCACCTGCTGGGCGGCCTCATACAACTCTCGTAAATGAGGTGTGGCAGTACTGTCGCACAAAGGTTTACAATTCAAGTTGGAAAGGGTGGTGGACGATCCTACTGAGGGTCACTATATTTTTGTGCAAAGTACTATGAAGGAGGCGGATCACCTATGCTAGCATTTCGCTCCCTCAACTTTTTTACTTCTGCGTGGGGGTGTACCCTGGTTCCCCCAATCCAATCCGTGTCAGCCGGCCCTGCTCTGGCCACAACCAGAGCTCTTCACCCCTATGCCTCACCCTGACCAGCCACATCATGGTGGGGACTTACCCTGCTCACCGCAGAAAGCCAGGAGGCAGACACCAGGGGAGCTATCTGGCATGCATCTGGCGTGGCGCCAAAGATCAGCCGTCATTGTGTGCGTGGAGGATTTTTCCCATCATGGCTTCCTCTACCCCTCTGCATGGGCATGCAACAACACCAACAATGCCTATCATGTGTGCTTCTGCACCCGGCGCATACGACATCATCCATGCCTCCCACTTCTTGAACAGTGGCATGCACCACCCCCAGGAGCCAGTGCAACCGTGGTATTCCTCCCACCCGCCCTGGAGGAGGAGAGCAGTCCTGGGGATGCTCAATCCTCCTCCACCCGGCCGACCCTCCAGCACTCGAGGTCGCTACTGACCCCGGGTCACTGGTGTGACGTGAAGTGTGGCATCCAGTGCCTCAACCCTCAGCACCACTGGGCCATCCTGCTCCCTCAACTTCTGATATGCAGTTTTACAGTAACTTGCTGGATGTCTTGGTCAAGGAGCAGTTCCCCAATCTCTGCATGGGGGAGATTTTAACTGTGTAATGGAGCCCAGCCTGGACCATTCTATGGAGGTGGGTAGACATGTTGGAGGGTTACATCAATGGAGGAAGTGAGTGGCGGATCTTGACCTGGTAGATACCTGGCAGGCAGAGAACCTGGGGGCAAAAGAATTCACCTTTTTTTCAAACCTTCATGGCACCTGGTCCAGGCTGGACTACATCTATTGTACTAGAAGTAGCTATGGCAGAATTAGAGATGTGAGTCATAGCCCCATATATGTATAATAAATCTGACCACACAATGGTTATTGTGATGCTGCTTCATGGGACAGGGGAATGGGCAAACTCAGGTTGGAGGTTCTCCACATACTTGCTTACCTCACAGAAATTTAAAGAGTATCTTAAGGAACAGTGGGATACATATAAGGCAACAAACGTGGTGTCAGCTCCATCTAAAACAGCGTATTGGGAGGTGGTTAAAGCATACATGACAGGCATGGTTATCAGCCATGTGGCAAACTATAAAAGACAGAGAAGGACAAGACAGGAGATGCTGGAGGGGCAGCTGAAAGAGGCAGAGAGGAAGATGGCTGTCTCTCCATCGGAGCAGATGCAGGGAGAGCTCTGAGCACTCAGGGGAGCCCTGAATCTTTTGTTGACTGGGAAAGCAAGCACCTCATTATTCCATGTGAGGCAGAGACTATATGAATGGGGGAATAAGCTGGGCACTATATTAGCAAGGTTGGCCAGGGGGCAGAGGGGGACAACGACAGTGACTATAATCAGGAATCAACCTGAACAGGTGGAACCCACAAGTGAAAAGATCAGGAAGGAGTGCACCTCATTCTACAGGTGGCTATATGAGGCTGAGTGTAGTGGGATAGAGCAGCTGGCCACAAAGTTTTTGGATGGGTTGCGGATCCCAAACTGTCAGAGGAGCAGAGAGAGAGAGAGAGACTGGGGTGAGAGTTAAAGTACAATTACATAAGAACTTACTGTAACAGTAGATCTTTAAGAGAGGCTCTTGCAGTAGGTACTAACCATTAGGACTACAGCCATCAAGCACTAGGACCACACAGAAAACTTTAGCTAGCAGTGTCTGGTGGGGGACCACCCACCCGACGTCACGTGATGGACATCAATGTGACACTATGTAGTGGGCAGTCTCCATGCCCGCCCTCCAGTTCTCCTGCCGGAGACCTAAGGAGGTGCAACAGGAGAAAGGAGTGGGCTCCTGAGCCAAAAGAAAGGCTAGAAAGAAGTAGCTGCAGAAGCAGGGGGATGGTGGGAGGGAAAAAGGTACCTACTGCAAGAGCCTCTCTCAAAGATCTACTGTTACGGTAAGTTCTTACATAACTGTACTATCTTACTTTGAGAGGGCTTTTGCAGTAGGTACTAACCATTAGGACTGAGTCTCAAGCAGTGAAATTCAAACAAAGGCTGAAGCACAGGAGGCAGGAAAGATCTGCAGTAAGTACCAGGTTAAGCCAGGAGACCCAGAAGGATGGCTAGTCTGAAGCCTGCCTTGCGCCTAGAGGCAATGTCCAGACTGTAGTGTTAGGTAAAAGTGTGGACAGAGCTCCAAGTGGCTGCCGCACAAATGCCCACGGCAGAAATATTCCTGAAACAAGCCGTAGATGCAGCCATGCCTCTTTACTTCTCCCGGAAGGGGCTTGTTATACTTCTGATAAAACAAAATGCAGTTTGCTAACCATTTGGATAAGCATTGCTTGGAAACTGGCGAACCCTCTCTTTTGGATGCAAAAGAACCAAAAAGCTGATCAGTTTTATGGACTGACTTTGTCCAGTTTGTGTAATAATGCAAGGTCCTGTGCACATCTAGAGTGTGCAGAATGGCCTCCCCCTGATTGGAATGCTCAGGATAATACACTGGTGAGTGTATGGTCTGATTCAAAGTAAACCCAGAAACACCCTTTGGTAAAAACTTATGGTTTTTATGCAGAGCCACCCAGTCTCTGTGGAAACTCAAATAAGGCCCCTTACACATCAGGGTCTGAAGCTCAGAAATCCTTCGAGCAGAACTAATGGCAACTAAAATGAACGCTTTCCAAGAAAGGTAGCACAGATCGCGTCTCTTGGCCAGTTCAAAGAGAGGCAAGGTGAGTTTCACAAGGATGAGGTTCAGTTCCGATGAAGGAACAGGGTTCCTGACCGGTGGTTCAGATGGAGAATTCCTTTCAGAAAGGTTTTGGAAACTTCCAACTGAGTCAAAGTTTTGCCTTCCACCGGAGTGTGGTAGGCAGAAATGGCAGACAAGCGGACCTTGAGACAAGAGTGACTAAGGCCAAGGTCAGAGAGGTGCAGTAGATACTCCATGACCTGTGGGACAGGGCAAGAGAAAGAGTCCCAGCCCTTGTTGGATGCCCAAATGGAGAACCTCTTCCATTTCATAGCATACGTGGTTCTTGTGTATGGCTTTTTGGGCCTCCACAAGGACTTGAGCAACTCTGGAAGAGGCTCCAAAATGTGCAACAGCTACATCAGCAGGTGCCACGTGTGAAGGTGAAGGGACTTGTGGCCCAGAAGGACCAGCTTGCCCTGGTTCTGAGTCAGCAGATTCTGGCAGAGAGGCAGGGGAACCAGAGGCTCCACTCTCAACTGCTGAAGCAGAGGAAACCACATTTGGCGACTCCAATAATGGGCTATGGGGATCATACAGGCTCCTTCTTGCTGTAGTTTCAGAAGCACCCTCTGCAACAGTAGAAAGGGAGGGAAGGAGTACAAGAACCTCCCTGTCTAGCAGAGAGAGAGAGAGAGCACATCTCACCGGAAAACACCACGCCCAGGAACGAGCAAGCAGAAAGAAAAAATTACTCACCTTAGTAATGTTGTTTCTTCTAATGGAGTCTTGCTGTACTCTGACAATAGCAGTGAGTCCCAACCTTCGAACTGCCCCGGAGATGAAAGAGTTAACTTTCCATGCCAGGCATGGAACGTTGAGCTCGAGCTCGGTTGAGACTCTTTCTGTTGCTGTTTAAACTCAAACTGTCAGATCTTTATGAGCTAAACTCACTGGGGTCCTGTGTGGAAGCTGTAAACCTACACTAGCCAACTGGCTACTAAACATAAAAACAGATTTTTTGGTCCCAAAACAAAGACTCAAGTCAGGAGACCCAAAAAATGAATAAACACAACACCCACTCACCCAAAGAAAAAGGGTGTGATAACAACAAGGTGGGGCACCTCCTGAGTGCCAACACTGCCACTGCCCACCCACATCCCAAAAACAGAGGTTCTGAGAGGGGAAGGCAGGGGAGGAGGTCAGAATACAGCAAGACTCCATTAGAAGAAAACATTACTAAGGTGAGTAATTTTTTCTTCAAACAACATGAAGTCTTGCTGTATCTGACAATAGCAGACTATCACAGTACCTCCATGGAGGAGGGACAGAACCTACTTAGGAAAAAGGCTCTGAAGCCATTGTGCTGTGTTAGAACTGAGCATCACTCCTAGCCTGGATATCCAAGGAGTAATGCTTGCTAAAAGTGTGAACTGTTTTCCAGGTAGCTGCTTGACATATCTCTAGAATAGGAATATCCCTGGCAGCAGTCAGGGAAGCAGCTGAACCTCTGGTAGAGTGAGCCCTCAGGCCTAAGGGTGGAACCTTACCCAGTTTTTCATAGCAAAATTGAATGCAAGAGACAATCCACCTGGCAATGGATCTTTTAGTGGCAGGTTTTCCTTTACCAACCTCACCATAAGTGAGGAACAGTTGGAGGGAGTCAAACCTGTGACCCTTGGTACGCTCTATGTAGTAGCTAAGGGCTCTTTTCACCAGAGGAGGAATGGTCAGTGAAGTACACAGGAAGAGACATGGATTGGTTAAGGTGGAAGTCTGAAACCACCTTAGGTAAAACTTCCTGTTAGTCCTGAGGCCACCTCTTATCTCTGTGGAAGGAGATAAAATCAGCTCCACTGACAGGGCTTGTAACTACTTCTATGAGCCTGGCAGAGGTGATGGCTACCAGGAACACAGTTTTCCAAGTCAAGTACTTAAGCTCTGCTGAGGACAAGGGCTCAAGAGGGGGTTGCATAAGCTGAGCAATGCAAACATTAAGGTCCCAAGCAGGGGCAGGGTCCCTGAATGGAGGATTGGTATGAAGCAATCCCTTGAAAAACTTGGAGAATACAGGGTGAGCTGAAAGAGAAGAGGGCTTACCTGCTGAAATGAAAGCAGAAACAGCTGCCAGATGCACTTTTAGTGTAGCTGGTCTAAGCCCCAAGCTATTCAAATGGACCATGTAGTCAAGGACTGTGGGCAGATCAGCAGACTCTGGGGAAATATGCTTCCCAGAGCACCATATGGAAAATCTTTTCCACTTTGAATTACAAGTAGTTCTGGTGGAAGGTTTCCTAGAAGCCTTTAGAATATCCATTACACCCTGGGAGAGGTGTAAATCAGCAAACTCTAACTCTTCGAGTCAGGCCTTGAGATTGAGAGATTTGAGGTTCGGGTACCAAACCCTCCCCTGAGCACAAGTTAACAAGTTGTAATTCCTGGGAAGAGACAGGGGAATGTGGACTGCTAAGGACAACAGGAGAGGATACTAGGGCTGTCTGGCCCAGTCTGGAGCAATCAGGATCACCTTGCAGAGTTAAGACCTGATTTTGACTAACACTTTGAACAGGAGAGGGAAGGGGGGAAAAACATACAAGAACTTCCCTTCCCAACTGAGAACTAAGGCATCCAGGGGGACTGAGCCCAACACTGGGGGCCTGCACCAGAAAAGGGGAAGTTGGTGATTGTCTGGGGCTGCAAAAAGATCTATCTGAGGGGTGCCCCATCTGGAGAATATCACCTCCAAGACCAGGGGATCCAGTGACCATTCGTGATGGCCCAGAGATATCCTGCTGAGAGCATCTGCCAGGACATTGTCCTTGCCAGGGAGGTGTATTGCTGTGAGGGAGGTGTTCAGGGAATAAGCCAGAGACCACAACTTCATTGCTTCTGTGCACAAGGCCGTAGACCGAGTGCCTCCTTGCTTGTTGATGTACCACACTGTGGTGGTATTGTCTGTTCTGATCTGAATAACTTTGTTCTGAACAGACTTGGAAAAAGCTTGAAGTGCTAGAAATACTGCTCTGAGTTCCAACAGATTGATGTGAAGCAGAGATTCCTGAGGGGACCACAACCCTGGGTGGTCAGGTCGCCCAAGTGAGCCCCCACCCCAAGAGGGAGGCATCTGTAGTAAGGATTAAAGAGTGAGACTGAGTGACAAAGGGAACTCCTTGTCTCAGATTGTTCTGATCCTGCCACCACTGCAAGGCCTGGATTAGGGTTTTAGTCACTGGGATCAGTTTGGTCAGTGGGTCCTTTTTCTGGGACCAAAAGGCTCTCAGATGGAACTGAATGTCCCTCATCTGAAATCTTGCTCCCTGCACCACTGCTGTAGAAGCAGCCATGTACCCCAGGAGCTGCAGAAAATGCCTTGCAGGTCAAGACGCCTGTAGGGTGAATGAGGAGGTCAGTGCGATAAGGGTCCTTGCCTTGTCCAGGGGAAGGAAGGCTCTGGCCTTTTCTGTATCTAGCTCTGCGCCTATGAAGGTGAGGAGCTGAACAGGCTCTAGAACTGACTTTGAAAGATTCAGAAAGAAACCCAGAGAGGTGAGCAGTTGCTGAGCTATCTGTAGGTGTAACTTGACTTGGTCTGGAGACTGGCCTACTATGAGCCAGTTGTCCAAGTATGGGAAGATGGCAATCCCTTTGCCTTCTTAGAGAAGCAACTACTACTGCCAGGCATTTTGTGAACACCCTTGGAGCAGAGGTTAGACCGAAGGGCATTGCCTGAACTGGTAATGGCCTGAGGGCAGCTCTCAACCTGAGGTACTTTCTGATGGAGCTTCTGATGAGAATATAGAAACAGGCATCCTTGAGGTCCAGGGAAACTAGCCAGTCCCCTGGCCTTAGAGAGGGTAGAATTATCCCCAGAGTCACCATTTTGAATTTTGGTTTTAAAAGGTGCTTGTTTAAGTATCTGAGATCCAGGATGGGCCGCCATTCTCCTGTCTTTTTTGGGGTAAGGAAGTACCTGGAGTACAAACCTTTGCCGTGGTGTAGGGGTGGAACCCTTTCCACGGCTCTGAGAGCCAGGAGGGAAGAGACCTCTGCCTCTAGGGCAAGTGCCTCTGAGGGATTTGCAGGTGGAAAGGATCTGGTTCTCAGCTTTGGGAATTTTTTGCAGCTGAGAACCAGTCCCTGGCTTACTACTTCCAGGACCCACTTGTCTGATGTTAAAGACTTCCAGTCCTGGATAAACTAAGCCAGCCTGCCCCCTACAGGTAGTTGAGAATCAGCCCTGGCAAACCCATCAGGGTGCCTGTTTAGCAGGGAGTTTTGGCTGAGGGGTGGAAGCAGGTCTGCTTGTACCCCTTCTGCCTCTCCCTCTAAAGAACCCCTTCTGAGCATAGGCAGAAGAGGAGGCCTGGGCTTGGTAGAAAGGCCTATGAAAATGCCTGCCCCTGCCCCTGGGATGCTGCCTCTGAGGAGTGGCCTGCCTTTCCTTGGCCTTGTGCACCCTATAGGTGGTCCATTTTTTCATGTAATTCCTCTGTTTGCTCCCCAAACAGAGAATTACCCACAACAGGAAAATCCATGGCCTTAGTCTGGGTATCCCAGACAGGCTAGTACATCTGAGCCAAGCCATTCTACGAAGTGCCATAGATGTAGCCATGACTCTATGATGACACATCATTGGAGTCCACTGCAGCATGGAATTGCACCTTGATGCCTCAATACCATCAGCAGCCACCTGCTCCAGCTCCTTGGCAAGCTGACCAGGTACCTGTTTTGCTAAAGCCATAACAGTGTCCCATCTGAATTTTTGATACCTAGCAGTATAGGCCATATAGTTGGCCTGTCTGAGTCCCAAGGACGCTGCCATGTACTGTTTCTTTGCCATGGCATTAATCCTTCTGGAGTCCTTGTCTGGGAGGGGGGGGGTGAAGCCAAGGGAATATTTGCCTTATCACAGGCTGCAGCCTGCACTACCCCAAAATGGCTGCATTGTTGTGTAAGGAACTCCGTATCTGAGCCTGACAATGTATACCTCTTGTCCATTCTTTTATCCACAGGAGGTATAGTATTAGGAGTCTTTAAAATCTTAACTGTCTGCTTCCCAAAAGATTTGTGTAAGGGAATAGACAGCCTCCTAGACTCTGGGATATCCTTCATTTCCACATAGTCAGGTTCCTCCTGGTCATCCACAGCTTCTTCCATAGGAAGTTGGAGGGTTTCAGCCACTTTTTTATAAAACATGAAATGGGATGGGGACTCCGAAAGCCTAGGAGGAGACACTCCTAAAGGTCTGTCTGGGGATATGTCCGGGTCAATGGGCACATCCAGACTTTCAAAACCACATTCACTTTCCTCATACTCCTCTTCCTCCTCCTCCTCCGGTTCATAATATTCCTCTAAATCATAATCTTGAACCAGTGGAACCGACCGAACCGAGCGCCTGCCTGATGGTGCCGGTTCGGTCGGAACCGAGGAAAGCAACTGCACAATTTTTATCACTTTGGATATTTCTTCAGCAGTTGGAGAAGAAAGTTTTGGATTCACACCAGCTGATTTTTCCTTTCTTGTTCTCTTAGCAGGAACCGACTCCTCAGAATCGGTTCTCCTTTTGCCAGTCTAGTTCGCCTGGTCAGAGGGCACTCCTTCTGGTTCGGTTTGAACGCAACCGGCTGGCCATCCGTTCAGCCGGACTTTTGTCCTCTCTTTCCTGAGTCTACCAAACTCTCTTCTAGGTAGCTGCAGGAAAATTTGTACAAATCTGGCAGTCTGCATTGAGGTGGTCAAAACCCCAGACAATAAACACAGGTGGTGTGGGGGTCAGCCTTAGCAAAGACTTCCCCACACACACTGCAGTGTTGAAACCCAGTGGGCCCGGTTTTTCTTTTGGGTTTCTCAGACATTGTGCCAGTCCTAACCAAATTTACCCTTTTAATGACAATCTGCCAGGCAAGACCCTCTTATCGGTTCCTGACCGTGTTACGGGTCATGGAAAAAACCGTAATAAAATCCATTTTTTTTAGAACCGATAAGAACCGGTAACCACACACTAAAAGTACAGATAAAGATTTTTTAACAACTTGATCGGTTCAACCGAACCATGAACGTTACAAGTTCCACACAGAATAGAAAATAATATAAACTCTATCTAGTACTCACAAATACCACAGACAGAAACTGAACCGACAGGTTACGGTTTAAATTCGGTCAAAAACCGAAAAAAGCGGTACTTTAACCAACAAATTGAACTGAGCAGAAGGAGAAATCTCCAGAGCGACTGTTCAATGAGGCGGAGTAAAGAATCTGACGGTTTGAGTTTAAACAGCAACAGACAGTTTCAACCGAGCTCGAGCTCATCGTTCCATGCCTGGCATGGAAAGTTAACTCTTTCATCTCTGGGGCAATTCGAAGGTTGGGACTCACTGCTATTGTCAGAATACAGCAAGACTTCATGTTGTTTGAACTGGGTAGTTTTGCATTGTACTGGAAGGTGAACAGATCAAGATCTGGGTGACCCCACTGATCGAAGATGTCTTCGACTACTGACTGCCTTAGTTCCCACTCATGTGCCCTTGAACGAGTGTGGCTGAGGGTATCCGCCAGGACATTCTGAACACCTGGGACATGCACTGCAGTGAGCTGCAGGCTGTGCTGTATCACCCAATGCCACACTACCATCACATACCTGCACAGTGGATATGACCGTAGGTCTCCCTATTTGCTCGGGTACCAGACCACACACGTTGTCCATCTGTACCAGTAGGGGCCCAGGGAGGAGTAGATGCTGAAAATCCTGAAGGGCGTATAGTACATCCCGCATCTCTTGCACACTGATGTGCAGAGATAGCACCTGCTGAGACCGGGATCCCTGTATCCTGAGGTCACCCAGGTGGGTGCCCCAGCCCTGACTGGCAGCATCCGTTGTCAGGGTCTGAGCCAATGGGAGCATCTGAAAAGGAACTTCTCTGGTGAGATTGGACAGATTCTGCCACCACAGGAAGTACCCGACACATGGGGCTGGACACCTGAATCCTGTGAGCCAGGTCGTCTGATTTCTGGTCCCACTGGACCCAAAGGGTCCACTGCGTAATCCCCATGTGGAGCCTGGGCAGGGGGACAGTGGGAATAGCCACTGCCATCAGGTCCAGAAGGGTAAGACAGAATGGGCTGTGGTCCATTGGCTGGTTGCCACTTGGATGGCCTGCTGATGCAAGGTTTCTGCCAGATCCAAAGGGAGGAAAGCTTGACCCTGAGCAATATCCAGCACCGCTCCTAATAAATTGGAGGCACTGTGAAGGAACAAGGTGGTATTTGGGGTAATTCATCATGATCCCCACTTGCCTGAATAGCTTCAGGGTAGTAGTCAGGGAGGCCACCAGGCTGTCCCCGTCGATGCTGACAGGAGCCAGTCATCGAGGTACAGGAACACATATATTCCCTGGTGGTGTAAAGCCACTGCCACCACCACTAGACACTTGGCAAACACTCTGGGTGCCGAGGAGAAGCCAAAGGGGAGCGCTTTAAACTGGAGGTGTTCCCCCTGGAAGGTAAAGCATAGGAAGTGGCAGTTGAAGGGAAAAATTGGGATATGCAGGTATGCATCCTGCATATCCAGAGCACAAAGCCAAAGACCCTGGTGCAGAAGAGGTCGCAGACCTGGAAGGGTCAGCATGTGAAACCTCTTGTACTCCACGTACAGGTTTAGTGTACTGAGATCCAGGATCAGATAGAGGTCCCCTGTCTTTCTGGGGACCAGGAAGAAGTGTGGGACTAATATCCCTTTCCTGCATGGGTCTTAGGAATGGGCTCTGTACCTAATTTTGTAAAAAGAGCCTGGATCTCTTCCCTTATGAGAGGACTGTGGCCTTTTGGGTAGTGAGAGAGATCTGGAGGATGTCTTGGAGGTCTCTGTGAATTTGACAGTGTGACTTTGAGCTATGAACTGAAGCACCACGTGTCCATGATGATCACCTCCCACCTGGCCAGGATGTTGGCAAATCTGCCTCCTACTGGTTTCTCTGTAACTGGTGACAGAGGCTGTGTGCCCTGCCACAAGTCAGGAGGCAGAGAAGATGTGGGGGAGTGCCACCCCGGCAGCCTTCTGGGACTTGGCTGGAGGAGTGGGTACCGCCGACAGGGCCCAACGTTTATTCTGACATCGGGCTGACTATTGCCTATTTTGGTGCCATTGCTGGCAAAGAAAAGACTGTTTTGGCTTGGTGCTAGGGTGGTACATAGACTGGACAGAGTGCAGTGTCTTGCCCCTGTCCTGGAACTCAGTGATTATGTCCTTGACATCACCTCCAAAAAGGACAGGTCCTCTGAAATGGGCGCCCTGGATGGCCGACTGGATGTATTGGGCTAGTCCGGATACCCACAGCCACGAGTACCGGCACATGCTAATAGCCAAGGCAGTACTCCAGGTAGAGGCGTCTACCGCATCATAGGTCAGTCTGAGGGAATGATGGCAGGAGATTTCTGCTGTCCTGACCATCTGGGAAATTTTGGTTTTAGCCTCAGAATCAGGCAAAGCCTTGAATTCTGACTTCAACTGTCCCAGCATAGATTTCTGGTACACAACCATGGGTGCCAGATAATTCAAAGCTCTGAGTGCCAGAGTGGAGAAGGAATAAACATTGCATCCAAACTGGTCTATTTGCCGTGACTCCTTGTTTGGAGGAGAGGTGCTTATATGTGAAGGCTTTGCTGTATGGTCATGGGCGGCATTAATAACCACCGAGTCCACTTTTGGGTGAAAACTAAGGTGGTCTTTACCCTCGGGGGCTTGGTACACTCTATCAGTTTTCTTGATGACTGTGGCCACCAATGAAGGCTGTTGCCAGACCTTGGAGGCCAGGTCCTCATGTGGTCCGATCCATGGAGGAATAAGCAGAGGGGACAGTTCTGGCATATCTAGATGTTACACCAACCTCTTGCGTTGGAGATCCTGATCCTCCATTTTCCATCCATTTGCCTCCTGTATCTTCTGGAGGATCTCTGTAAAAGAGGGATCCTCCGGAGGGGATTTGGGAGAGTCTTTGGGTTTTGAATCTTCCAGAAAGGGGGTCTGAAATCCTGAGGCAGAGGAGTTGGCGGAGTCTGAGTCCAATTCCGACAATGGGCTTCTGTCCGAAGACACAGCCCATGGAAGCGAAAGCTCCTGCACAGAGACCACAAGGCCCCTGCCAATACCACCTATTCTGGCGCCATTGCTGGTGATGAAAAGACTGTTTTGGCTTGGTGTTAGGGCAGTACATAGACTGGACAGAGCGCAGTGTCCTACCCCTGTCCTGGAGCTCAGTGATTATGTCCTTGACGTTGCCTCCGAAAAGGACAGGTCCTCTGAAAGGGGCACCCTAGATGGCCGACTGGACATCTTAGGCTAGTCCAGATACCCGCAGCCAGGGGTACTGGTGCATGCTAATAGCTGTGACAGTACTCAGCATCTACCGCATCATAGGTCACTCTGAGGGAATGACGGCAGGAGATTTCTGCTGCCCTAAGCATCTGGGAAATTTTGGATTTAGCCTCAGAATTGGGCAAAGCCTCGAATTCCAACTTCAGTTGTCCCAGGATAGATTTCTGATACACAATCATGTGTGCCAGATAATTCAAAGCTCTAAGTGCCAGAGTGGAGAAGGAATGAACCTTGCATCCAAACTGGTCTATTTGCCATGACACCTTGAGATGGCTCTGGGAAAATTTTTGTTTTAGCCTCAGAATTGGGCAAAGCCTCAAATTCCAACTTCAACTATCTCAGGATAGATTTCTGGTACACAATCATGTGTGCCAGATAATTCAAAGCTCTGAGTGCCAGAGTGGAGAAGGAATGAACCTGGCATCCAAACTGGTCTATTTGCCATGACACCTTGGGATGGCTCTGGGAAAATTTTTGTTTTAGCCTCAGAATTGGGCAAAGCCTCAAATTCCAACTTCAACTATCTCAGGATAGATTTCTGGTACACAATCATGTGTGCTAGATAATTCAATGCTCTGAGTGCCAGAGTGGAGAAGGAATAAACCTTGCATCCAAACTGATCTATTTGCCATGACTCCTTGTTTGGAGGAGAGGTGCTTATATGTTTAGACTTTGCCTTACAGTCATGAGCTGTATTAATGACCACAGAGTCAACTTTTGGGTGAAAACTAAGATGGTCCTTACCCTCAGGGGCTCGGTACACTCCATCAGCTTTCTTGGCGACTGCGGCCACCAACGAAGGTTGTTGCCAGGCTGTGGAGGCCAGGTCCTCACGTGGTCTGATCCATGGAGGAATGAGCAGAGGGGACAGTTCTGGCATAGCCAGGTGGTCTGCCAACCTCTTGTGCTGGGGATCCTGATCCTCCATTTTCCACCTGTTTACCTCCTGTATCTTCTGAAGGATCTCTGTAAAAGAGGGATCCTCTGGAAAGGATTTGGGAGAATCTTTGGATTTTGGATCCTCCAGAAAGGGGGTCTGAAATTCTGAGGCAGAGGAGTCAGTGGAGTCTGAGTCTGATTCCGACAATGGGCTTCTGTAAGTGGAAGCTCCTGCACAGAGACCACAAAGCCCCTGCCGATACCCACTACTACAGCAGGATGCAAGGTCTATCCAGAGGTAGAGGGGCTAGACTCCACTGGGGAAAGGGATCTCAGAGTAGGATCCAAATAGGCCAGTGTGGAAGTCATAGCCAGTTGCTGCCAGTCCAGTTTGGAGACCAACTGTGTCTTGGTTACTAACCACCAAGACTGTAATGCCTCCCCATAATCCCTCTGAGGCTGAGGTGGTGGAGGAGATGGAGGAGGAAGAGAGAAGGGTGTTGATAGATGGGCGTGTAGCCTTGGAAGGTAAACCCCAGCATCGGGTAATGGTAGTCAGGCATCCCATAGGGCGAATAGCCCCGCATCGGATACCCCAGTGTGGGGTACCCTGGCGTGTGATACCCTGGCGGCAAATACCTTGCTGAAGGGTAGTGAAGTGGAGGGAAGTCTGGCATTGGAAGGCCCGGCAAAGGGCCAGATGGAGGAGCCAAAGGTCCTATCAGGGGGCCCTGATGGTGGGTAACCAGGCACAGGCCCAGGAGGGGCCTGAAGGGGCCCTGACAGAGGGTTAGAAGGGCCTCGTAACATCAGGTCTGGTGCCGGAACTTCTGGAGGAGGTTCCAGCATCAGTCCTGAGAGGACTGAGGGCCCCACCAGAGTCTGGGGAGCTATCCTAGATGGGGGAGACTGTGATGCAGGAGACATCAGCTGCCAAGGGAGTTCTGGCATCTGGCGTTCCGGCGCCAGCACCAGGGTTGTGTCAGGCAGATGCTCCTCCAGCTCTGGCTCAGAATGTGCAGGAGAGCCAGAAGCCACCACCAGGGGAGGTGGCAAAGAGGATCCCGAGAGGGAGAACCCTCTGGGGAGGGCTGCGGCCAGAACAAGATCGTGAATTGATCCAGAGGATCGGTGTCAGGCCTGTGATTGGGGCCTGACAGAAGCGCAGTGGCTGGGTGTTCATCGGGGGGCTAATGACCAACTTATCGGCCGCACTACCACCAGACATGGACCCCAGGATTTTGGGAGGCCTAAGGGTGGCGGAGCTCTCCAACAGATCAGTGGCACCTGCCTGAACTGTGACCAGCTCAGGCGGGGGGACCAAGGGCTGCTCCCTGCAAGGAGGGGCAGGCTTGGTCAGAGGAGCGGTATCCACGCCAGCGGGAGGCCACTCATCCCCCATGGCCCCCAAAGGAGGCTGCGGGCAGGAAGGAAACCGATTGCAGTCCCGGTGCTTCTCCATGTCCTTCTTCTTCTTCTTCTTCTTATGGGAGTCCAAAGAACCCCTCAGAGAGGAGGACAATCCCTGCAGCTTCTGCAGCTCCTTCTCCATGGAAGCCATCCTTAGTTTAAGAATGTGGGCTTCCAGGGTCTGTTGGCGTTTCCATGTATTCTGGTTGAAATTCTGGCAGGCCTCACAGTCTTCAGTCTTGTGCTCTCGTCCCAGGCAGATGAGGCAGAGGAAATGGCCGTCCTTGTGAGGGAGCTGAGTGCCGCAGGAATCACACTTGTTCTTATGCGACTCAGAAGGCATCAGAGAAGACATGCACAAAAAAAGGTAATACTTTATGGAAAGAAATAAAAGCGATGAAATACTCATCCGAAAATGGTGGTCGACTGAAGCAGCATTCTCCGTGAGGTCCGATGTGTTCAAGTCGACTGCGGGAAAGAACTGGAGGGTGAGCATGGGGAGCGCTCACAATATGGTGTCATGTTAGTATCCGTCATGTGACGTTGGGTGGGCGGTCCACCACCAGACACTGCTAGCTAAAGTTCTGTGTGTGGTCATAGTGCCTGATAGCTTTAGTCATAATGGTTAGTACCTACTGCAAGAGCCATCTCAAAGTAAGATCTAGAGAAGACATAGGGTATGCTATTGCCCTAATGAAGAGAGGGAGGGCTGGGGGACCAGATGGATTCGTAATGAAATACTACAAAGAACTGGAAGGGGAGCTGGCTGGACCCTTAGCAGACATGATCAGAGAGGCAGAAGAAGAAGAAGAAGGACAGGTCCTGGCAGCTTGCTTGCAGGCCATGATATGTGTGCTGCCCAAGCCGGGAAAGGACCCTGAGGACTGCACATCCTACAGGCGCATCTCCCTTCTAAACTGTGATATGAAAATATTCGCAAAGGTCCTGACGAGGAGACTGGAACAGGAGCTACCACAGTTGGTGCACCCAGACCAGATGGGTTTTATCCAGGGACGTCTCTCATATCATAATATGAGGAGACTACTGAACATCATTCATGGGGGGACTCCGCACCCAGGACAAGTGATGGTGCTGTCCATGGATGCCAGGAAGACCACTGACAGAATTGAATGGATGCACTTGTTTCTGAGATCCTTGGGAGGTTCGGGTTGGGAGAAGAGTATGTGAACCTGGTAAGGTTGCTGTACACATCACCTAGTGCACAGATTCTGGTAAACAGAGGGTGTTCTGAGGCCTTCGATCTGCACAGAGGGACAAGGCAGTGGTGCCCTTTATCGCCGTTCCTGTTTGCCCTGGCTATTTAGCCACTGGCCCTATACATCAGAGCAGATCCTAGAATTGAGGGGCCCAGTGGGAAATCACCATAAGGTTATGTTGTACACAGATGACCTCCTGCTGTTTGTCACAAAACCTAATACATCTATCCCAGTCTTATTGGCGGTGATGAAACAGTTTGCAGCCTTTTTGGGGTACAAACTGAACCTCACCAAGTCAGAAATGCTTATACTGCCAGACAAGGTGGGAAGAATGCAGGAAAACTCATGGGGGTTCAAGGAAGTGAAAGAAAGCCTAACTTACCTGGGAATAAGGGTAGGGAGGAACCTGGCTAAACTCTATGGGCTGAACTACAGTCCATTGGTCCAGGAGATTTGGGCAGATATGGAGAGATGGAGAGCATTAACCATCTCATGGATGGGGTGGATAAACCTGTTGAAAATATAAGTTCTGCCAAGAATTTTGTATCAGATGCAAATGTTACCCATGGGGCTCATGAAGGGGGACATTAAAGTGCTAGACAGGGCGTTCAGCAGGTTTACATGGCAAAACAAGAGACCTAGGATGAGACTGAAGGGGAGTGTGGTGAAGGGTGGGCTTTGTTTCCCAGATATTAAGGGTTACTTTCTATCAATTCAAGGGAGATATATTCAGGACTGGGTACATAGATGGAGAGAGGCAAGCTGGGTGGAGCTTGAAGGGGGAGGGGCACCAGGGAGGCTGTCTGCTTATTGAGGCCCGGGAGGCAGGAGGGCATGTAGGCACTTGCAGAATAGAAATCTGCTGGTAGAATGGGCACTTGAGGCTTGGGAACAGATGAAAAAAAAGAGATGGTGGGGGGGGGGCCAACCTTTTTACCAGGACTTAAGGACATGGGATTTCAGTCCTGAGAGGAGGGGGAGGAATACAGAGTATCAAAGACCTGTACAAGGGTGAGGGGATAAGGATGATGGAGGACCTTAGGGACCAGTTTGGAATTCCTATGTGATGTAGGTATAAGTATCTATAGGTACGGGCATATGGGCTGAGTAGGTTTAGAATGATAGGGGATGGATCGTCTCTGGGACCCCTAGAAGATACCTTGATGAAGGCAAGGCTCTCTCAAAAGGGACTGGTGGCAGGACTAATGCATCAAGATAGGGACCTGTTCCCGGATCTCACTGGGAAGGTTAGACTCCTATTAGAAAGGGATATGGGACGTCACATCACAGAGGAGAAGTGGACGACAGTACTTAGGATGTATATGGGTTCACTTGTATGTAAAAAACACAAGGAATCACTGTTCAAGTTCCTACATAGGTTATGTGCTTACAGTCATGGTCCACAGATTCAACTTTGCAGCTGATAGATCCCACGCTTGGAGATGCAACAGTGCCTTGTGGACATATATGAACTATTTCTGGGAATGCAGGGACCTGAGACCCCTTTGGTCTTGAGTGGCTCAGGAGGTAACAGCAATAATGGGGATTCATGTGGTGGACACGGACCCCTTGCTACTCTTTTGGATGGAAGATTGGAGGGAAAAGGGGTGGGAGGGATACCCCATAGTAGTGAGGATACTGCTAACTCATGCCAGACAGTGTATTCCTAACACCAGGGTGTCCCACACATGCCCACTGTGAATCAGTGGAAAGCCTTAGAGGTACAGAACCTAGCCCTAGAGAGACTAACATATCAGTTACATGGGAGAAAGGAGCTGTTTCTATCCTGTTGGGGCAAATATATTGACTCAATGCCTGTAGCAGAAACAGCATTGCTGAGGCAGGGGATAGTATGATGGTAAGAATGCTACTCTTTCAGGTCCTTTGGTGAATACACCAAACAAGAAAGAGAAGTGGAGAGCTTCCCACAGGTAATTCCAAGGTGGAGGAAATGAGGGATCTGGGAAACAGTATCGGGGGTGTGGCGTGACCCCAGGGTAGGTAAGACTACTGACCAAGGGCCAGTGGTAAGGAGAATTTGAAAACAACCAGCATGACAAGTAAACTGACACACTCTATACAATAAAAAACGTCTTTATCGGTAGCTGTTTTCTCGAATTGTTTTGTTTGTTGGGTATCCTTATGTTAATTCTTTGTGTTTGCGAAAGGGTGACCTTCCCCTGTCCACCTCAGGTTAGAGGCTAGGTAAAGAAACAGGGGATAGGAAAGGAGATGTGAGACAATTACTGTCATAAAGAGTACACCAAATAAATAGGGTACAAAGCAAGAAAGTGTAATTGTTAGAAGTGCAATAATAAGTGTGCCTGATTATACATCTATGTTGATTAAATGTATGTTATGTATTTTTGTTGTGAAATTAATAAAAAGATATATACAAAAAAACACATATTGTGATAAATGTGGGACAGATACCCGATGTGAAGCTTTGCCAAGAATGGTGGCAGAATAAATAAGAGATTATACACACATAAAAACAGCAGGCAGATGTATTGTAACACAAGCAAGTGGTATGGAGCTACACTGGCTAAGACAAGAACAGTGAAGAAAAAACAGAAAGCAAGGACAGACCGTAAGTTTCAACAGCCTGATCAGGTAAATTTAAGGAGCACTCAGGAAAGCTTAGGCAAACACTATTTCAGCTAGGCAATGTTACGACCATGAGCTACACAACAAGGCAACGATATGGACTTGTTCTTGATGCCGTAATGGGTGATAGGTTTTGTTTCTGCACATGAGGTGACTGTCACATGCACGTCCATTGGACTCAACTCCCTGTGAAGAATAAATCTCTGACATTCATCCATTTTCAGACCCTCCTGATTGGTGTTCTTGTCCTTGGCCCAACTGTTTGAAATTCTTCTTGCTGACTGATGGAATCTCAATCCAAGTTGCTGCCCCTTCTCCATTATTCAGCGTTTTGTTGCTTACTTAATGTTCACTAGCAGTGATTAACCAACTATTATGCACAAGCAGTTATGCCCCTTCACTATTCCCTCTCTCACATATAACTCCTTCCTGAACCTGATTACACAGTTAGCCCAGTCCGCAGTCTCAGAGTCCTGGGGCACAGTAGGGTACTGTCTGCACTAAATGCTGGTTCTTCTATGATCAGATTGTAAAACCAAAAGAGGGGGTTTAGTAGACTGACATGATGTAGAACAGGGGAAAGGGCTATTTTTCACAAAACAAGCAAAAACCTCTATTTTTACATAAATTATTTTTCTTTTTTTAAAAAAACACATTTCTTCACGGGACCATTTTATAAGCACAGTGACACACTCCTGTGTGTGCATTAAACTATATCACTGCACATTAGTTTTTCTGATTACACTTGACTATACCTCGTGTCTCACAAAGCACCAGGGGTGTGCAGATATAACTTAATGCACACCCTCGAGAGTGTCAATGTACATATAAAATGGTCCAGTGATAAAATGCAGGCTTATCGCTTACTTATTACACATCCCTAAGGTGTTGTATGGCACTAATATAATGGCTTTCAAAAATAAAATAAAGGGAGTCAGCTCAGTGGCAGGGTGGGTTGAGGCACTGGACGCCACACCAGTCACACTGGCAGCCCGGGTCCAGAAGCGGACCACAGTCACTTGGTGGGGGGTCAGCAGGGAGAGGGAGGACTGAGCAACCTACAAGAGCTCTCCTCCTTCAGGAAGAGTGGTTTCTAGGTCCTGCCACTTGACTGCTACCTGGCAGAGGCCAGAGCAGCGCGGCAGGGACAGCATGCCATTGCAGTCAACGCCCTGAAGAAACAAAGTTAATGTCAGACAAAAATGCCCTGGCCCACTCATTGCCCCTGCAGGCACCACACGATCTCATGGGGCAGGCCACCATGGTGGTTAATGGATAAATCCCAGAGATGGGTCGTTGACAGAAACATAGACTTTGACGGCAGATAAGGACTGCTTGGCCCACCCAACCTGCCCATTTCCCTATCTATTGGATAAGCTGCAGCTCCTAGTTAACCAACAGCCTGATGGATCTGGTAAGAGGCCACCAAGACCAGGGATGCCAGAAGAGAAGGCATATATGAAAAAAAGAAATAAACAAAAGTAAGAGAGCATGTTAAAACTGCATTTTTTTTTTCATTAAAGAGCATGTTTCTAGTGTTTAAGGTCTCTCCCCCCCCTCAACATATACGGCAACTTACCTGCCCCTTAATTGTTTCGTGATGTCAGTACAAGAACAGCACGGGGGAATGCTTCATAGACTATAATGGAGCAGTTTTTGCAGGCTTTTTTTTATACTTTTAAGTGCCGGTTTTGACAGAGGAAGGCCACCACTCAACTAACTTCCTTGTTAGTTGAGCAGTGGCTTTCCTTTGTCAAAATTAGCACTTACAAGTATAAAAAAAAAGCCTGTAAAAACTGCCCCCATTATAGTCTATGAAGCGTGCCCCGTGCTGTTCTTGTACTTTTATTTATTTATTTGAATTTTGAATACCAGGTAGGCCCACTGAGACAAGACAGTCCTTTTTTCAGTGGCGACCCAGGGAATCTAAGCATTCCACAAATGACATGACATTAAACATAGTAGATGGACATTACAAAACATGCTAGCATGGGTCAATGTCTCAGAAGTACAAGCGGTTTGGCTGCCAGCTCCACAGAGCATTTTTATGAGTGTTCTTCCTATTAAGAGAGCAAGCCAAAAATGGAACTTTATGCACGAAACAATTAAGGGTCAGGTAAGCTGCCATATATGTTGAGGGAGGGGGATACATTAAACACTAGAAACCTGTTCTTTAAAAATAAGAGATTTATTTTGATTGAATAGGAAGTCAAGCCTCTGTGTAATTATAGTAAGATATTTACAGGGGTTGCAATGTTCAGTAGCCAATCAAATTCTTTGATATACTTTCGCCAGTACAGTAGTTCAGTTACAGCACAGTAAGACTCTAACCTAATACAAATACAGCAGAGCTAAAATGAGGAACAGGGGGATTGTAGTGTATTCGCCGTCGACAGGTTTGTGTTTAGGTTTACCAGGCAGCTGTCAGAGGAGATGAATACTTGGTAAAGCAGAGGGCTTTGACTGAAGTGCGATTTAAAGATGATACTGATAGTCTACAAGGTGTAGAGAGGCAGGAAAACTGTTTAAGACTGAAGAGGTGACTGAGCCAATGGAGCTCCCCCATTGGTAGGAAAGGCATCATGAAGCACAGATAGAAGCCCACAGTCAGAAGAGCAGAGAGTACATGATAGAGAGAAGGGACAATGAGATCTGAGAACATCACTGAGGGCTGAGGGAGGTCAAACAAGAACATTTTTTAATCTTGCATTTTTCTCCTCTAGTACCCATGATGTTGCTGCACAACGGCTCCCTCGTGCTTTTGGGCCCTCCATCACAACAAGGCTACCTCCCTGTCCTGTCATCAGTGTTAGTGCGGGACCAGAGAGTACCAAGAAGAGGGCCTTCACATACGCACCAGGATTTCTCTCCCTGGTTTTCTCCCCTGAAGACACCATGCCTCCTCCTTGTGGTGCTACATTGCTGGCACTGCCAGCACATAGTGTTTCCTGTTAGTGAAGACAAACTCTGCTGCCCACCATTGGGGTGGCTAGTGCTGCAGTTTGCGGTGCAAACCCTCCCAATGAGTGACAGGATGTCATCAGCAGCACTCCCTGAGTGTCGCTGCCTGAGTGCAGGTTTCTCTGGCTTGCTTCCAGACCCAGGTTTCTGCACAGTAGCACAGCACACTTTCACTAGGCCATCAGGTAGCCATAGAATTTTGATGACCAGCCAGGTGATTACATTCAAGGTGTGCGGGTCTCTCCATCGAGACTGCACACTTGCTTTTTAAGTTCAATAAAAATAAAACAGTTATAGGCCTGGTGGTGCTGAGGGCTGAAGCACTGGATGCCTTACCTCGCACCACGCCAGTGACCTGGGTTCCAAGTCAGCTCGGGTCATCGGGAGTTGGCTGGGAAGGAGAGGATTGAGCATCTGGAGGACTGCTCTCCTCTCCTGAGGAGGAGGAGGAGGAGGAGGAGTGGGTTGTGGATCCCCGGCATCAAGCAGCTCCTAGTGGAGACTGGGGGTGCTGCAGCCGGGGGACACCTTGGAATGGGTGGAGGCATTGGTGGATGTGTTGCGGGAGCATGCCCATCACATGTTGAATGTCATGGCACGACTGCACCTCCGGGTTAACAAGTAAGAAAAAAACCTCTGGAGTGAGCAATTAGGATGCCGCCAATGGACCTCCGCTCTCCCCGCCTCGAACAAAGCCTGGCCTAAGCCGAAGCGAGGGCTCAAGGGTGATCTTGGTCTCCTCCCCTGTTCACTACTGGGTGGGGTCTCACTGCTGAGGCAGAGGCTGGGTTGGAGGGAGCTAAGGGGTCTGAGTACCAGGGCTAATAGAGGAACAGAAAATCCCCTGCCGCACAGGGGCAAATAAAAAGAGTAAAAAAAAAACAGTTTTAATTCTGTCACCCACCTTAAGTTAATGTGCCACATTAAGGCATGGTTTACTGGCCAGGACCAAACTAGATGCAGGGAGTATGAGCACCTGCTATAAAAAGGCTAGGGAATCCAGGCTCAGGGTTTCCTGTCTGTCCAACTCTTCAGGGTATGGCAAGGGGTTAAAGTGATTTTGAGAGAACAGAAGAATAGCAGAGCATGGTCCACTGCCAGTCCACCCCTTTGGATGGGGATGAAAAAGAACACCAAGTAGTGACCATGAATATTGAGTAGGAGCTGCCACGGGATGGGTGATGGTCCAATCCGACTATGATGGGCAGTGTTAATGGGGTTTTGCCCACATAGTTTACCTGGGGCAGGCACAGATCCCTGGGGGATCCTGATTCCAAGGCAGCCACCTCCCTTACCATACAGGCCACGTTTTTTCAAGACCCCGCTAACCACAACAGCAGTAGCTCGCTGACTGACTGACTGACTGGTCATTTGCCCACCAGCACAGTCATTGCACCTAGCTATAAAGAGTACACGCTCAATGAAGAGCTGTCATTCATTGAGCGCGTACCGTTTGCAGTAGTGCATGCCCATACGGAGCTCAGTCAGCAGCTGGCCATGGTGGTGAGAGGTGGGCTGTGCCAGTTGCCAGCTCAGTACGGGTTGGGGGGGAGTGGAGTGGTCTGGCACTGCTGGGTGGGGGAATGGGGGGCCACTAGACTACTAGGGATTACGGGGATCTTGTTTTTGAAGGTTTTTTTTTTTACCGCTCTGACTTGGGGTATGTGGATCGGGGCTTTGGGGGTGGGTCCTCTAGCCTGCGGGGCCGTGTTTACATATATCGGGAGATCAGGGCATTGGGGGGGTCTGCTAGTCCTGCAGGGCATTTATGTCATATTTTGGGAGATAGGGGCATTGGGGGTCCGCTGGCCCTGCAGAGTATCTCCATACATTTTTTGGGATTGGGGGCAAGGGGGGGTGTGACAGCCCTGCAGGGCATTTAATTCATACATCGGGGGTTTGGGGCATTGGGGGGTCCACTAGCCCTGCAGGGCACTTATAACACATATCGGGAGAGCTGGGCAAAGATGTTCTATAGCCCTGTGGGGCTTAGTCTACAATGGATTGGGGGATCGGGTTGAGGGGGTTACATATACTGGGAGATGGACTGGCAGCACATTGCGCAACCCCCGGTGGACGCAAGGTACACTTACACCAGTTAATTGCTGGTGTAAATGTACTTTGACGGATGTCCTCTTGGGGTTGTTTCAGAATACCAAACTCAGGGACTTGGCGGCTGCCTTCAGAAAGGGTGCAGCTGCTGCTGCTTTCTGCGCCCATGACACAAGGGGTTTATGGCATAGATGGTAGCGTAAGTCCACTTTGGCACAAGCTGCTTTGCTGCATCCCAATGTTGGAACTCATGGCGCAAAGTGCTACTTGCACCATTTTTGGGGGGTGCAAGTCACTTTGCGCCATGTGTAATCTTTTGAATCCGGCACCGGGTAAGCCCCAGGTATGGCGGGTGTCGGCACTGGGGGATCACTGGCAGAAGGAGGTCAGTGTAAGAGTCAAGGGATAAACAGAAGAAAAAAATTCTGCAAGAGTATAAGGCTACCTGATGACTTAGTGGGTTGTGCATTGTGCTCTCCTGCCACCAAATCAGATTTGTGAGTGGGCCTGGTAGCTGGGTCGGGCGGCCGATGAAGCAGGGTAGTGCTGTTACATGGCAGTACTCCCAACCAAGGAGGGCCAATACTGGGTTCCGTTGTTACAGTGACCCCCTGCTGTGGGCCAAGAAGTCTGCATCCTCTACAGGGGCATTCGCTACATGCCTGCCAAGCCTGATAGTGTACCACCTAGCATAAGTGAGAGGTGAGCAGGATTTAGGGACAGGGAGAAAAGTGAAAAAAAAATAATGCCTTGTTCCTCAGGCACCTATATGACAGCCTCTGGTACTCTCTGGTCCTGCTCCATGTGGTTTCCCACTCATTTGATAGTGGGGGCTGTTGGGGCTAGGAGGTTGCAGGAAGAGCTTCAGGGTCAGGCGAAGGGGGCAGTCAGTGGGCAAAAAGCTCTACAACAAAAATAAAAAAATAAAAATTTGGTGTATTAGTCTGCACCACCCAGGGTCCCCTTACACATTGATGACCTGCCCTTCACCGTGAGATGAAGGGGACTCCTTACTATAACTTAATACCCTGACCCCAGACAACTATCATCTAACCAGTGGGGGACTGGGGTTGAAAAAATTCCATCAGCTTAGATGCCTCATTTTAGATTATTTGGCACAATTGTAGCTTATCACCAATGATAAGTTGAAGTCTAATACCATGCATTGATATACAAGTGATATATAAACAGCAATAATCCATAGTACAAAGGTTATGATGTCACAATACATGCAACCTTGCATTAACAACATTATCCTTCACATGTGAAAGTATATTCAAGAGGCTCTACTGTTTTATTTCCCATCAGGTAAGAGCTGTAGGACAGTCAATCTGGTTGCAAGGACAGCACTTCAGATTTCCATCATAATTTACAATTCAGACCCCGTTAAGAAACAAAGGAACCAGAATGCAGCTGCAAAGTTTATTGTTACCTATCAATAAACAATGAACACACTGAGAGTGGAACAGGCATGGGAATGACTCTTGGAAAAAACGATGTAGATTTTTATTGCGGGAGCCATATATCCTCTTTAAAGGTTACTGCTGACATGTCTCTGCCTCTTCGCCAAAAAAGCCCTCCTCGGGGTCATGCCCCCGGGCATTGAAAAGTTACTCATTGACCACCACAGCACCCAGCGAACTAGAAGTTCACAACAACTAACCTTCCTTGTCCCCAGATGCCGGACTACCATGGGCTAGAGGGCCTTTGCCCACAGAGCATCACAATGGTACAATACTCTCAACAAAGAAACTCTTACTGCTGCTGCTGCTCTTGGCCCTTTTAAAAGACAACTCTGACTTCATCTCAGTTCAACTAGTCGTTGTGACTACCTCGCCTAATCAGGGGCCCACCGCTCACTGCCCTCCACTTGTCTTGACAGCTACCTCTCCCCGCCTTGCCTCCCTTCTACCTGCCTTATCTGCCCACCCCCTTACCCCCTCTCTCCTTTCTTCTCCCAGGCATTTCCTGACTTTTATCCCTCCCTTTAGAGCACTTACCTTCACCCTCTACCCCTGACAACGGCCTTTCCTGCCTGCATACCCGCCCACTTGCACGCTTATTTCTAAGATTGCCCTTGGCTGGTATGTCATGCTACCTAACATCTGGCACAATTTGAATTACTGGAATTTCCTAAGCCTCAGTCTGTTGCTTCTTTTTATTGTGTAACTATGTATTATTATGTTGACCTTTGTATGTGTGTATACCCCCCATTCCTTTGACGTGAAACCTTTGTAAACGAGCAGTTCCTGCTGAAAGGTATTTGTAATCCTAGATTTCAATAAAAATTAAAAACGAATAAAATGTTTCCTACAGTATGTCAGAAGTAGCATAATGTGAGACAGTATCCCACCCGGGGGTGGGGGCGGTCCCTTAAAAGCTGAGGAATGGCACTCCTGAGATGGCACATTTGGCAGGTATGGGTGCTATGGTTTTGAGTTTTAAAATAAGGAATGCCCCTTCCATACCTCTCAACTGTCACACATTAGGATGTAATCCCTCATTTTCCCACTCCAAATCTCTCTACTTTACTCTCAACTGTCCCACAGAAATAGGTAATCCTGCATTTTGCCAGAGGGGTTTGGAGTGGGAAAATGAGGGACTACATCCTAATGTGGGACAGTTGAGAGATATGTAGAGGGGTTTGGGATGGGAAAATGAGGGATTACCTCTTTATGTGGGACAGTTGAGAAGAACGTAGAGGGGTATGGAGTGGAAAAATGAGGGATTACCTCATGTGGGACAGCTGAGATTATGACTCTAATATGACCATCTACAGTTAAGCATGAACTTGTTCAGAAGATGATCCTGCCCATCTTCGACTACTGTGATGTAGTCTACGGTGCTGCTCCCAAGTCCTCCTTGGCCAGGTTGGATACCCTCTTCAATTCCTTCTGCCGTTTTGCCCTTGATACTCCCTTTCGCACCCACCGTGATCTCTGTCATGCCCTATCCTTCCCCTCTCTTACAAACAGATGACTCTCCCACTGCGCTAAATTCACCTCCAAGCACTGGGTGGGTGAACTCCCTTCCTACCTCTCCCCCTCATTTACAACACCCCCCCCACTCCCTCTCACTCCTTAGATCATCTGACTCCCGTACTCTGGTGGTCCCCCACAGAGCCACCTTCATTGGCCAATCTGGTTACTCTCACCACCTCCCAAAAATGTGGAATTCCCTCCTCTCTCAAATTCATCACTCATCCTCCTACTACTCCATCAGCTCTGCCCTTGAAAACTTCCTTGCACCTAGCTGTTCCTGCTACAACCCTCCTTAACTCCCCCTTCTAAGCCCGACAAACCCTACCCCTCTCAGTACCATTGCAATGCCCCTGCTACAGCTCCACCCCCACCCAAGTAAAAACCAGCATTCCTTCCCTTCCTTCAATTCCCTCCCTTCAGACCTTCCATTGTTCTCTTACTGTGATTTCTCTATCATCCAAAGTTACCAAGGGCTAGTCCATACCCTATCCTTACACCATTAACCCAACTCTTTCCTCCACTTCTCCACATCCTGAAGGGCTGGGACGCCGGCCTCTCTTCTCTCTCACCTTCACCCTCTCTTTTGTCCTTCCGAAGCCTATTCCCCCTTGCGGCCTACAACCTGCTACTCTCCCATTGTACTCTACCTCTCGCTGCCACAACCTGCTCCCCTCCTGTCGTGCTTGACCCCTGCCTTGTGCAGGCAGGATCCTCAGCATACTATACTGGAGGGGTCAGGCCCCAGCAGACCTGTCTCCAAACCTCTTCCTTCGCCTCCTTGTTCCATCCCCTTCCACCACCACACCACCTCTCTGCCTACCAACATACCTACCTCTCTCTCACCTTCCCTTCTCCCCTTATGTAGCCCTAGCTATGGCTGACCCCTAATCATTAATGCACTTGTAGTTAACTTGCACTTCTGTTATGGCTGACCCCTAATCTCGACTACACTTGTGGTTAACTTGCACTTCTGTTACACCTTAGTCAACTTGTTCTGCCTGTGTTTACTCCTCACTAACTTCCCTAGATCATACTACAGCAATTCTAGTCAGCCATTTTCTAGCTACACAGTTATGTGTCATTTAGTGTATGCCTAAATGTTATTTTGTGTTGTTGTATCTATCTAGTACAAAAGCATTGGCGTAGTATCTATCTAGTTCAAAACTGTTAGCTTCCCGCTGTTTCATTACTCCTGTACAGTCTGCTCAAATTATTTGAATGTAATGTACTGTAAATTTATATTGTCTACCAAATCTCTGTAAACTATCCTTGTGTTTCCCTACCACCCAGGTCGCACCGGGAGATGAGCAACTTGTTGCTCAGCGTGCCTTCCTGGTGAAACATTTCAATAAATAAAATAAATAGTATGTAGAGGGGTTTGGAGTGGGAAAATGAGGGATTACATCCTTATGTGGGACAGTTGAAAGTTATGCTTCCAGGGGCACTAGAAGACCCAGCTGGGTAAGGAAGCTGCACCCACTACCTACTGGCTTTGTACAGCAACCAATAACTGTTTTAGCCTAATCTGAGTTTTAAATGGGAACAATTTACATTATTCAGGGAAGGTACCACCCATGGACAAACGGCTACCCCCTTCGGAATATTCTAGATCTGCCCCTGCTGAGAGGTACTGAGTGGTAAAATGACAAATATTCCTTCTAATGAGGTACATTTGAAAGGGATGGACCAAGAGATTCTGAGTACACATGCAAAATCAGTTTATATGTGTGCATACATGTGGTATGTGTATATCTATAACTGTACATCTGCGTGTACATGGGTAGATCTGTATGTATTTAAGTTGATGTTCATCTGTTTATGCATTTGTAAATAATTTCTGTGTGTGTGTGTGTGTTTGTGTGTGTCCTATTACGTGACTAATTCATCCCTACTGCACCTTGCTCAGCTCACAGCAGCAACTGGTTGTGAAGTGCTGATCTGAGCAACAGACAGCTTAGATACTCTCTAGCTGAGAGGAAGTTGCAGTCTAGGAACAAGTACTTGTAACAACAATTTCTTCAATGCCAACATTCCCACAGCCACGTTATCAGCTTCCTGCTTGTAATGAACCTGTCACTCTGACAGGACTGATAAGAGATTACTCAACAAGCCCAGCCTGACGTCCATGGGGGAAGGTGTGAAGCGTCATTTGGGGAGTTGTTACACCTTGAACCCAGGGGTGCTGTGGGAAAGCTAGTGGAGGTAGTAATAAATCAGACAAGAGTTAGCAGAATTCTAATATCAGAGGACACTAGCAGGTACCAGATAAAGCTGAACTTCTTTTGTTGACTGGCAGAGCTCTTGGGGATTACAGGTGTGTGTGTGTTTTAATCCCTCTTGAACTGCAATGGTTACAGTACTTGCTTGTGCCCCTTAGTGTGGAGACGGAGCATTGGGCTGTTTTGTATGCTCAGCAGGATTTGCTGTCCTTCGCATGAAATGGGGCTTTGAAAAGCAATCTAGGCTGACAGCAGCACAATGGACTTGTGTCATTGAACATGTCATACTGCAAGGGTTACTTTCAATAAACATTTCTTGGCTTTCTTTGCATACAATATTAAAGTACTGCCAAAAACTGACTGCAGTCATGGGTTGTGTGTTTGAAACCTGGTACCCTAGTACATAGATATCTTGATCCTACTGTACTCAGAGACTGTGAGTAGGAATCCTGGTGCCCAAGTACATTGTTGTGCCAGTATTATTGCACTTGGGTCTCAGAGACTGCAGGTTTTAATCCCAGCACCTTAATGCTCGGGTGTGTTGATAATACTGCGCTCAGAGGCAGTGAGTTTGAATAGGAGCAGCCTGGCCTACTCAGACTAAATTATTTGTTATTTGTTTATTACTTTTTTCTAAATAGTTTTAACTGTTCTTTATGTGTTTTATTATTGTAAGGCATCCTAAGTCTTTGGATATGGCAGCAAAGAAATAAAACTGCATTGCCTTGCATCGAATCATGGGGCCCAAGTGCATTTGTCTGTGTTGATGCTGTTGCATTCAGAGGCTACAAGTCTGAATTGATCTGCAAGTCTGGATCAAGGAAAGATTTAAACTTATTGATTTTCAGGTGTTCAACCTCTCTTGGACTAAACTGAACTTTCTGGAGAGCATGTATACATGGGTACCACCTGGATCGAGATAGATGAACCAGTCAACCACTGCCAAACTTTGAGCTACAGACAATTGGGTTGGTTTTGTCTTCTGTACAGCAAATATCTTTTCAGAAACACACACCAGAACCCCCACCACCAGACCCATACCTTTATCCCTGTTTAGCAGCCAGCAGGACCACCTGAACCCAGCTGCACCATGTCGCCATCTGCCCGGGCAGGGGGTCCATGCTGAGAAGGATGTAAGCCCTCTGGGTCCCTTGACACCCTGTTGCTGTCTGCCCTGAGAAAGGATCCATGCTGAATAAACACAGGTTACTCACCTGTAACAGTAGTTCTAGGAGTGGTGTATGGTGTTCATCCACACTTCAGGCAGTGTTCCTTTCCCCTTTAAGGCTTGCCAGAACATCTTCAAGCTGGCTCCTCCCACCACCAGGTGGTAACTCTCCCGGTACTGCCCCATGACATCAGATCTTACCCACTGGAAGCAAGACCGATTTGCCACTTGCTAGGGGAGGTTGGGTGGGTCAGTGTGGATGAACACCATATACCACTCCAAGAACCACTGTTACAGGTGAGTAACCTGTGCTTCTAGAGACGTGGTTATGGTGTTCTATCCACACTTCAGGCAGACTCATAGAAGTTCTCTGGGAGGATGGAGGCAAGGCACACACATCCTACTTAGAGAATAAAGATTGGAAAACTGAGGCCCCAAAACCATCATCCCAGCATTACTCAAGGTTGATGTGATAATGGTAAATGAAGGTGTGTGCTGACTTGCAGGTAATAGCCCAACAGATTTCCTGGACAGGAACTCTCTGGAAGCAGCCACCAAGGCAGCGGTATGGTGGGTGGAATGAGCCCTTAGCCCTACAGAAGGCTCCCTACCCACCAACCTATAGCAGATGTCGATGCAGGATACACTCCACCTGCCAACTGTCCAATTAGCTGTCGGTCTGCCTGGTGTGGCTTCAGTGCAGGTGACAAATAGCTGGCGAACTCTCCCCAAACTTTAGCCACACGCTCCTTATAATGGGCCAGCACTCATGGCAGGTCCAATGTATGCCTGTGCTCAGCTTCCGAGGTATGGTTGGTGAAGTACACCGAGAGATTAATCACCTGGTTAAGGTGAAACTCAGACACAACCTTCGGAAGGAACTTTGGGTTGGGGCGAAGTGCAACCTTGTCCCTGTGGAAGACCACCAAGAGTGCCTAGAGCTCACTGATCCTTCTGGCTGACATGATAGCCACCAGAAAGGTGGTCTTCCAGGACAGGTGAGACATTTCATACCTGTGCACTGATTCGAATGACTTGCCCATAAACTTTGCCAATGCCAGCAACAAGTCCCAAGGTGATGGTGGTTCACGCACTGGAGAGGAAATGTGGTCGAGACCTTTGAAAATGCCAGACCACCTTTTCCTGTGCCACCGACTGCATACCAGCCCGCACCCGGTAGGCAGAGATGGCTGCCAAGTGCACTTTAAGGGTCACTGAATGAAGGCCCAACTGGGATAGGGACCAAAAGTAGTCAAGAATGGTAGCCACCAGACAAGATAAGAGGTCCAGCCCCTTGCCTGGCACCAAATGGAGAACCTCTTCCATTGCATTTTCGGGTCAGCTCATTCTGAGATGCCTCGACCACAGCAAGGACATCTTTGGGAGACTGAAAGCCTGGTACTCAAGCCACTCATGAACCAGGCTGTCAGGTGCAGGGATTAAAGGTCTGGATGAAGTACCTTTCACTTATTAATGGAGAGCAGGTCCAGGCAGAGAGGAAGACACCTCAGGGGCCTGCTGCTGAGGCTGAGGAGATCGAGGTATCAGAACTGGCATGGCCAGTCTAGAGCCATCAGGATGCCATGCCTTGTCCCCCCTGGCCTTGAGCAACACCTTGTGGATCAAGGGAAATGGAGAGAAAGTATAGAGAAGGCCTGGGGGCTAGGGCCTCAAAAAGGCATCCCTATGCAGTGTTCCCTGCTGAGGGGGGGTGGGCACAGTACAGCCTCAGCTTTCAGTCTCCCTGGAGGCAAACAGGTCCTCCAGAGGGGTGCTCCACTGGGAGAACAGACTGTGCGCTACCTCTGGGTGGAGAGACCACTCATGAGACACCTCACCCACACGACTGACAGCGTCTGCCAGCTGGCTAGAGAGACACCTGCCACATGGATGGCCAGGAGATCGGCAGCTTCATTGCACAGAGGAAGGGAGTGCATCCTGCCTTGTTTGTTGAGGAGTACATGGTCATGGTGTTGTCCATCTGGACTTGAACGACCTGACCCCAAACATGTGGAACAAAGGCTGTCTGTGCCAGATGAAACTGCCTGCAGTTCCAGCAGGTTGATATGACACCGGAACTCCTCCGGGGTCCAGAGCCCATGGACTCTGTATTCCCCCAGGTGAGCACCCTAGCCCATGAGAGAGGCATCAATCGTCAGGATGACCATTGGCTGTGGGCAGACAAATGGATACCCTCCTGCAGATGTTCTGGGACTAACCACCACTGGAGGGTGTCCCACATCAACTAGGTCACAGTGACCAGCTGGTCGAAGTGGTCCGTGCACTGAGACCACTGGCAGACCAGCTCTCATTGCAGAGAGTGCATTCTCCAGTTGGCCCAATGGACAATGCTGGTGCAAGCCACCATGTATCCCTGTAGGAACAGGAAGTTCCAAGCAGGAGGCAACTGCCCAACCCAAAATGATCAGGCAAAGGAGGAGAGAGCCTCCGCTCTGTCCACCAGGAGTACAGCCCTGGCTCTGCAAGAGTTGAGCTCTGCCCCGATGAAGCTGATCACCTGTGAGGGCATGAGTTCTGACTTGGCCTCATTGACCAGAAGGCCAAGAGAGACACAGGTCTGGATGGCCAGATCCCTGGACATCTCCACCTCCTGCCTCAATGGACCTGCAATCAGTCAGTCATCCCGGCAGGGGTAAACCTGGACCTCTTGTCGCCTCAGAAAGGCTGCCACCACTGCTATGCATTTGGTGAAGACCCTGGGGGCTAAAGACAGGCCTAATGGCATGGCCTGGAACTCACAGAGGTTCCTCTCTGCCCAGAACCGGAGGAACTGGTGGTGGGACAGACGGATTGGGATGTGGACAAACATGTCCTGAAAATCCAGAAAGCAAAATCACATGTTTTTCTTGATGCCATTTTGGCACCAGGAAGTACCTGGAGACAAACCCTGGGTGTTCCAGAGGGTCCGAGGCAGCAGCCACGACCTTCTTGCGGAGGAGCTGGGTGATATTGTCCCAAAGAGCTGACAGGATGTCTGCGGACATGATGCCCTCCCATGGGGCACAGGCTCGGCACAGTGGTCATGCCTCAAATTCCAGAGACAGAACCTGACTGGCCACCTTGAGAAACCACCTGTCCAGGGTGACAGTGGACCAGGCAGAAAGGAAATTGCAGAGCCAGACCCCCATGGGATGACCCAAGGGATACATGATGGGAATGAGGGAGGCACCCCTCATCCCATCACTGGACAGGCATGGTGGAGGGCCTGACTGAGGAACTGATGGGGCCTCAGCCACCAGGCTTATGGACGACTGTGGCCACAGACTTTTGTCGAGTTCACCAGGCCTGAGCCTGTTGTCCAGCCTGAGGCTAGGCTGGTTTGGCTGCAGGGTAGAGAGGGGCCAAAATGGCTTCTTTTTCTGCTGCTTAGAACCCTTGAGGTCTCTCTGAATAGATATCACTGAGTCCAAGGTGGCACTGGACTTTTCTATATGGGTGAGGTGCCCCTCGACCCCAGGCCCAAACAAGGCCGTACCCAGGAAGGGGACATCCACCAGTTTGTGCTGGGTATCTCCTGTGAAGGTCAAGATCTTCAGCTAGGCTCTGTGTCACATAGCCACTGCAGCTGCCACCGACCGGGTGCAGGCACTGCCACTATCCATGGCAATCTGGAGTTGATGCTTGGCTACAGCTTGGCCTTGATCCCGGAGGTGGTTGACCATGGTCTGCAGGTCCACTGGATGATGAGGAAGCACCTCATCAAGTGAGCCCAGGAGGGCATGTGAGAAGTGGGCCATCAGAAGGGCCGAAGTTACTTGACGAAAGCGTTTTTAGTCATATGGTCTAATTTTTTTGGACTCCTTATGAGGTGGCTTTGTCAATGTCCCCGACGTTGCCAGTGTGCCTGAACACGGAGTCAGCCATGAGACCTTCAGCCAAGGGATGCTTTGTAAAATCCTGAACAGGAACCGATAGGGACCATGTACTTGTGGGTCATCCAGGCCATCAGCGCAGGCCAAGAGGCTGTGTGCTGCCACAGCTCTAAGGCAGGAACAAGGACAGCATCTGCTACCAGGAAGACCTCCCCAGGAGAGTCGCACCCATCCAGGATCTCAGTGAACAGGTACCTAGCCTACTTCTGTACGGGTTACAACAGGAGACCCGTAGATTTCAAAATGAGAAGGGGAAGACCTATAAAGGATGTAGGGCCCTGCTCTGTTGACAGATCCTCGGCTGACTCCAAGTCCACTGGAGGGGAATGCAAGGAGGACCCCTTCCAATTCCAAGGATTCATAAAAAACAGGTTGACCACCAGAGACCCCACTGACCCTCCAGGAATGGTCAGGGTAACTGTGACTGACAAATAATGGGAAAGACCTGAGGCTGGGCGGGCCTCCTTAGTTGGAGTGCCAGTCTTGAGCTGTTTTGGTGACAGCTCCACCAAAATCAGCAGAGAGGCCGGGGAGGCCGAGCCAGGACCTCACGGGTCAGCTCGTGCCAAGGTGGGGAAGTTTGCAGCCTCTGTGGAGAAAACCACATGATGGCCAGCACTGAAGCTGGAATGGACTTTACCCTGGTGAAGAGTAGCTGTTGCCACATCAAGTCCTTGCAGCACCGACACAGCTTGCACCAGAGACTCTACTCACCTGAGGAGGATGAGAAATAGCGGTGGTGCCACTTCCCCAATCATCGAGAGCATGAGAGATGATGTTGACACAGGATGATCAACTTAGGACTCTGAGAGTGGGACAGTGACCTCACCCATCGGGGCAGCCAAAAGTGGGTCTCAAAACGGGCTGGCAAGAGCCGGGTCTCCTCCTGGTCTGGAGGCTCTGGGTCAAGAGGTGTCAGATCAGTGGACTGATACATCCCTCCCTGAGTGAGCAGTAGGACTGGGTTCCTAGAAAGGGAAGTGTTGGCCTCTTCTGGTGACAATGGGTCAACCAGCTCGAGGAATATCTCATCTGGAAGATCGACCTGCATTTCAACCAATTGGCCCGACAGGGAGACCTGAGTCCTGAGCCAAAGAACCGACTGAAGTCAGAACCTCCGGAGAAGCATGGAAATTGGAGGCACGAGAGTGCTCCCGATCCCATGATCAATGATGAGATCATTTCCTGGTCTCTTTTTTAGATTTGGACTTAGTGCCAGAGGGACCCTACTCATGGGTGGGAAGGGTCTGGGCACAATTCTTTGAACGCCCCTATGAAGAAGGCACCCAAGGAGAGCAGCAAAAATGTCAAAGCTGAAGAAGCCTGAACTGTGGCTTGGGCCGTGGCTTCCTCAAATGCCTCAAGCAGTTCAGCGGATCCCGCAATGATGGAGACCACCTAACAGGCATCTTTAGATTTGATGGACGGATCCCAATCGTCCAGATGACCCAGAAGCAGGTGGGCATGGTGATTCTTTAATGTAGACAGATGAAAGGTGCGGTACACACTGTATGCCTGGGTATCATGCTCATGACCCAGGCAGTAGACACACATGGTGTGCGGATCTGTCCAAGACATCACCTGCTCACAGGGACATTTTCAGAATCCTGGTGCTGACTTCACATCATCCATACCGGAGACCTGAAGGAGTAAGCTTGAAGACAACGTTTTTGGAAAAATCAAGTCTAATATGCAGCAGGACTTCTCAGCACAAAAGCAGTAAGGAGGGAACCTTCTTCTTCCAGTGGAACAGATCTGACATCATGGGGTGGTGCCGAGGGAGTTACCACCTGGGTGGGTGGAAGAAGCCATCTTGAAGACATTCTGGCATGCCTTAAAGGGGAAAGGAACACTTCCTGAAGTGTGGATAGAACACCATATCCACATTGCTAGAAACTAGAAGGCCCTCTGTGACCCTTGACATACTGCTGCTGTCTGCCTTGACAGGGGGATCCATGCCATGTGGGCTGGAAGGTCTTCCAGATCCTGACAGGGGTCCATGCTGAGTGGACTGAACGGGTATCTGGGTCCCTCGACACCCTGCTGGGACTTGCCCTTGCAGGGATCTGCTTATCATTAACAGTATGTGTAGCAATATGCCATGCACTCTAGACTGATAGGGTGCCGACCAACCTAGTACATAAAAGAAGCAAACACAACCGTGGCAGCATTCAGTGGGAAAAAATAAATATAGCAAATATGCATAAAATCCAACTTTATTTGGTGAGAGCACTGCACTAAGCCCCAGTGCTTCACCTCATGGATGTAACGCTTTGTCAGGGGGTGTGGCTTAATAGAGAAAACACACTCGATTAAACAGTATCATATTAAAGACACAATGACATTCTCACTTATTAAAGTGCATCAGTTTAACAGCCTGTTATTGCACAAGCACTCACAGTGAATGAATGTAATATATGAGTGAAAAAAAAAAAAACATTATCAAGTAATACAAACCAATGTGAAAACCTGTGCATGAAATAGCAGCTACTACATATCGGGGACCAAACTGATCAGGAAGTTTTAAGTCAAGTTACGTAGATACTAAAATGTCCTTCTAAATGTATAGGTCCCATAGCTAACAAGCATTTGTCAATGCTGAACGTTCGCTTGCAGGTATTTGAAGTGGTATTTGGCACTTGGACATGGCTTAAAAAAATCAGTGACAAAGAAGTACAAGCATTTGTCAATGCCGAATGTTGCTTGCTTCAATGTGCTGTTTAGGTATTTGGAAGTCATTCGAGTGCAAATATTGAAAATTCGCGAACTTACGAGCGTGCGTAGGATCTGTGCAACGCACGCTTATAAAACAGTCATTTTAAGGAATTTTTTCACCAAATTTTCAACATACCTATTTTAAGACCTCTGCTCATGAACAGTGTCACTGTGATTTTCTTAATGTGTCCCATACATTGAGTTCGCACACCGACTGCGCCATTGTGTGCTACATGGTCGGAAACACATTTTGGGCAGGATGTGAAAAATGACAGCTGTACTGCTCATAAGGAGGTGTGGTAAAATAGCAATGTTGAAAATCTGTAGTGAAAATATTTAAAATTTGCAAACTTACGAACGCATAGAAACTGCGCAACACACACGCCGTAAAACAGTCATTTTAGGAATTTTTCACCAAATTTTCAACATTAGCCATTTTAAGACCTCTGCTAATGAACAGTGTCACAGTGATTTTCTTAATGTGTCCCATACATTGATTTCGCACACCGACTGCACCATTGTGCACTACATGAGCGGAAACACGCTTTGGGCAGGATATGAAAATGACAGTTGTACTGCTCATAAGGAGGTGTGGTAAAATGGCAATGTTGAAAATCTGGAGGAAAATACTGAAAATTGCGCGAATTTACGAGTGCATAGGAACTGCACAACGCACTATCAGAAACAGTAATTTTAGGAATTTTTCACCACATTTTCAACATAGCCATTTTAAGACCTCTGCTCATGAATAGTGTCACTGTGATTTTCTTAATGTGTCCCTATACAATGAGTTCAAGACAATCGACTGCGCCCCATTGTGCGCTAAGTATATGGAAACACATTTTGGGCAGGATGTAAAAATGACAGCTGTACTGCTCATAAGAAGGTGTGGTAAAATGGCAATGTTGAAAATCTGGAGTGGAAATATTGAAAATTCGCAAACCTATGAGCATGCGTAGGAACTGCACAGCACACTCTCGTAAAACAGTCATTTTTAGGAATTTTTTCACCAAATTTTTAACATAGCCATTTTAAGACCTCTGCTAATGAACAGTGTCATGGTGATTTTCTTAATGTGTCCCATACATTGATTTCACACACCGACTGCGCCATTGTGCGCTACATGGGCGGAAACACATTTTGGGCAGGATGTGAAAAATGACAGCTGTACTTCTCATAAGGAGGTGTGGTAAATGGCAATGTTGAAAATCTGGAGTGAAAAACTGAAAATTAATGGACCTATTTGTTTTGCATAGAACCGCACAACGACACCTCGTGAAACAGTCATTTTTTAGAATTTTTCACCACATTTTCAACACAGCCATTTTAAGACCTCTGCTCATGAACAGTGTCACTGTGATTTTCTTAATGTGTCCCATACATTGAGTTCACGACACCGACTGCGCCATTGTGCGCTACATGGGCGAAACATGTTTTGGGCAGGATGTGAAAATGACAGCTGTACTGCTCATAAGAAGGTGTGGTAAAATGGCAATGTTGAAAATCTGGAGGAAATATTGAAAATTTAAGAACCCACGAAAGGCAAGGAGGGAACTGCGAACGACGCCAGAAACAGTAATTTTTAGGAATTTTCACCAAATTTCAACATAGCCATTTTAAGACCTCTGCTAATGAACAGTGTCACGGTGATTTTCTTAATGTGTCCCATACATTGATTTCACACACCGAATGCGCCATTGTGCGCTACATGGGCGGAAACACGTTTTAGGCAGGATGTGAAAAATGACAGCTATACTGCTCATAAGGAGGTGTGGTAAAATGGCAATGTTGAAAATCTGGAGTGAAAATATTGAAAATTCGCGAACTTACGAGCCTGTGAAGGAACTTACATAGAAACATAGAAGTTGACGGCAGATGAGGACCGCAAGGCCCATCCAGTCTGCCCATTTGTTTTCCTACCTTATAAATGTGCCATCGGCCTTTGCTCTGTCAGTGGCCTATCTATTCATAGTCATTTGTATTGCTCTCTTATGCCTATCCCATGCCTGTTTGAAGCCCTGCACTGTATTCATAGCCACCACTTCTTGTGGTAAGCCATTCCATGTATCCACCACCCTTTCTGTGAAAAAGAATTTCCTCATTCCCCTTAATCGGCCCCTCTAATCTCATGCTGTACCTCTTGTCCTGCTATTTTTCTTATATTTAAACATGTTAGACTCTTTCACCTTGTTAATGCCCTTAAGGTGTTTGAATGCCTCGATCATATCACCTCTCTCCCTCCTTTGCTCAAGGGTATACATATTGAGCTCTGTTAATCTGTCCTCATACATTTTCTGATGCAGTCCCTGCACCATTCTGGTTGCCGTTCTCTGGACTGCCTCAATTTGGTTAATGTCCTTGTGAAGGTGTGGCCTCCAATACTGCACGCAGTACTCCAGATGGGGCCTAACTAGTGTCTTGTAAAGAGGATTATTACCTCCTCTTACGACTTGTGATACCCTACTAATACACCCTAACACCCCCTAGCCTTACCTACTGCTTTAGAGGTCTGCTTGGATGATTTCAGGTCATCAGTGATGATGATGCCCAAGTCTCTTTCTTCCTTTGTGACTGCTAGCAACTCCCTCCCAGCCTATAGGTGGCTTCAGGGTTTCTCTTCCCTATGTGCATGATTTTGCACTTCTTTGCATTAAATCCCAGTTGCTACTCTTCTGACCATTTTGCTAGTTTATCCAGATCTTTTCTCATTCTGCCCACCCCATCTGGATCATCTACTCTGTTGCAGATCTTGGTGTCATCTGCAAACAGAAAAGCCTTACCCTCTAGTCCATCTGCAAGGTCACTAATGAAGATGTTGAAGAGGACTGGCCCCAGGACTGATCCCTGAGGTACCCCACTTGTGACTTGCATCTCTTCTGACTGTATACCATTTACCACCACTCTCTGTTTTCTGCCTGTCAATCAGTTTGCCACCCAGTTGACCAACTTCTGACCCACCCGAGCCTACCCAGCTTATTTATCAATCTTTTATGTGGAACAGTGTCAAAGCTTTGCTGAAGTCAAGGTAGGCGACATCAACTGCTCCCCTTGGTCCACCACTCTGGTTACCCAGTCAAAGAAATCTATGAGATTAGTTTGACAGGACCTTCCTTTGTAAACCCATGCTGTCTTGGATCCTGTGCCCTATGGATTCCAGGTGTTGCACTATCCTTTCCTTAAGGAGTGCCTTCATAATCTTGCCCACTACTGAGGTAAGACTGACTGGTCTGTAGTTTCCGCCTCCTCCTGCTACCACTCTTGTGGAGCGGGATCACATGAGCCCTTCTCCAGTCTTCTGGGACCTCTCCTGTGCTCAGAGACTCACTAAACAGTTCTGCTAATGGCTCTGCTAGTTCCACCTTTAGCTCCTTAGTACCCTGGGATGTATGCCATCAGGTCCCATTGCCTTATTCACCCTGAGCTTAGCAAGCTCTTGTAGGACCCTTTCTTTGTGAAGGAGTAGTGCTCATCTCCTCCCCTGTGTCCATGATGCTGAGCTGTGGGCCCTGCCCTACCTTCTCTTCAGTAAATACTGAGCAAAAGTATCTATCTATTTAGGATAGATGCCTTTATAGAGTCCTCCTCCTCACATGCTCCCTTTTCTCCATTAAGCTTAGTAATGCCCCCTCTGGACTTTCTCCTTTCACTAATGTGTCTATAGAAAATCTTGTCACCTTCTTTTACTGTTTGTGCTAATGTTTCCTCAGTTTGGGACTGTGCCTGCCTTACTGCCTTCCCTGCTTCCCTTAGGGCAGTTTGGTATGCCTCCCTATCTTCATCCTGCTGTGTTCCCTTATATTTCCTGAAGGCCAGCATTTTGGCTCTGACCTTTCTGCTACTGTATTTGAGAACCAAAGTGGTTTCTTCTTCTTTGCACTTCCTTTCTGTCTAACACAATGGGATGTTGCTTCAAGTATTGCATCCTTAATGCTTGCCCACTTTGCCTGTACCCCTCACCTGTGTTTCTTTTGCCAGGGCTAGCTTAACTCTGTTGGCCATCTTATCAAAGTCAGCTCCTCTGAAGTCCCATATTTTTGCCTTGAATGGATGATTTAGATGTAGTAGCCAAATTGAACCATACCATGTGATGGTCACTGGCCCCAGGTGACCTTCTACCTGGAGATCTGTGATCCCTTCCTTGTTAGTCAGTACTAGATCTAGGATAGCCCTGTCTCTTGTGGGTTGCTGTACCAGTTGTTTGAGGCCCTCCACTGCAGGGAATCCACTATGTGTCTAGTTCTGGCAGATGTTCCTGCTGGTATTGACCAATCTGTATCCGGCATGTTGAAGTCTCCCATTATCAGAACCTCCCCTTTAGCTGTCATGTTTTGTATATCTTCTAACAGTAATGTGTCTATGTCCTCTCCCTGGTCTGGGGGCCTGTAGACAACCCCAGTTCTTATGGCTGTCCCATTTCCTGTTTCCAGGGTGACCCACAGTTCTTCTGGCTCCTTATGTGTATTCTGAATTTCTGTAGCTTTGATATTTTCATTGACATACAGGGCCACTCCTCCCCCCCTTTTTGCACCTCGGTCTCTTCTGAACAATACATAGCCAGGTACTGAAGTCTCCCAAGTGTGGTTACTGATAAACCACGTCTCACTAATTGCTACTATGTCCAGTTTAGCCTCTGACAATATTGCCTGCAGGTCTGGGATCTTATTTCCCAGGCTGTGAGCATTTGTGTACATGATTTTCCATTGGCCAGATTTTGGTGTGTTAGTTGTTGGGTGAGGTTTGGCATTACCCCTGTGCGTCGTATGGGGAGACAAACCTTTTTTCTTACCTGGTGATGCAAATGAACTGCAAACATGCTGAATCCCTGTTTGACCACTAGCTGAGGGGGGAGGGGTGTTCTTCCCATTCGACGTATGGGGTGCTGCACCCCTCTCCCCATTTGCTAGTTTAAATATTCTGCAAAGACGTCAAACTTCTGCCCCAATGCACTGACTCCCTCCTTAGTCAGATGCAGTCCATCAAATTTAAAGAACTTTCGCTCCCAGAACTGTTGCCAGTTCCCTACAAATCTGTGTCCTTTTTCCTGGCACCAGCCCTTGAGCCACATGTTTAGCTCCCCTATCTCCCCTTCTCTGACCTTCCGTCCATCTGCTCCCCTCTCCCAGACTGGCAGGATCTCAGAGAAGGAGATGCCGGACAAAATAGATGATAGTTTGTCACCCAGCCTGGTCAGGTGTTCCTTGGTCTCCACAACTGACCGGCTGGTGAGATCATTAGTCCCTATGTGTACTAGGACATCAATGTTTTCTCCTGCTTTGTGAACAATTTTAGCAATGCGGTCAGTGTCTCTCCATGCTGATGTACCTGGGAGACATCTGACCATTACCCCTGGCTGGAGATGGGTATCAACTCCCCGAATCATGGAGTCTCCTATGATCAGAAGTTTTTTGGATTTCCTTTTTGCTTTTTTGTTTTGGTTCCTGATTTGGGTGAGTTTTGTTGTGCTAGCTCCTGTGCTGCAGTGTCCTGCTCTGCAGTGTCTTCTGCCTCTTTGTTTGATTTCAGAGATAGAGGCAGATACCTGTTTGTAGTGTTTATATGGTTTTTGGAGGTAATATGTTGGAGAGCAGAGAATGATGGGGCACCCGATTTGCCCCTCCTAACCACCTGCCAACCTCCTGGTCCAACTACCCTCTGCGGTTGAGGTTTTTCTGTTGGATGCTGGGGAAATGGCGGGTGGTTCTTATAATGTATTTCCTCTTGAATATGAAATTTGAGGCGTGCAATCTCTGCCCATGCTGCCCGGAGCTGAGCCCTAAGATCTCCAATGGCTCAGCATGTAGGACAGTGTCCTAAATCCTGTAAGACTGTCCTTCTGAAAATTGTTCCACAGTACCTGCAGTTAATGATATCCATTCCAGATAAGTTGCTGGGTTTATAACCAAGTCAGAGTAATTAGAAGGGAAAAAAAAAGGAAAAGAAAATGCAAGTAATGGTTTGATTGGGTTTTGTTTAACTTGTTATAACAAGTTAAATTACTAGTGCCCCTGTAAATGAGCTCACCTTGTGGAGGCCCCACTGATCCACCCCTTCCTGCTCTGCCACAGGAAATGTCACAACTGTGGTACCCTATAAAAGGAGTGTAGTGTGGGGTGGTTGGGAATGGGGTGGGTGGCTGGGCCCTTCCCCTGCCGAAAAGAAGAACCACGGATGAAAGAACAAGGAGGTAAGAGCAGAAACAATCAGTCAACAACAAATGCAGTAACCCTGAAAGCTTATCCTAATGTTAGATAAAACTGTAAAACCAGTAAAGCACCACTTGTAATAATTTCAGAGAAGATATACGCTGTAAGAAACACTTTGCTACAGAGAAAAATAAAGCAATGAAATGTTAGCAACAAACAGTAGCAATCCCTGTGAGTGAAAAATAAAAACTACACCACACAGTAAATCTGCTTAGCCAAAATAAGTCTTAATCCTTTTCCCTTGCTCTGGTAAGTGTCTCTACTCTGCCTTTCAAGCAGTCTTAGAAGGAAAGAGCTCAGGTGAAGCTAGGTGCCTTGGCCAACAAACCAAGTCTTCTACGAAACGCACGCTCGTAAAACAGTCATTTTTTTGGAATTTTGGCACCAAATTTTCAACATGGGGTTTTTGGGACCCTTCTCATGAATGATGTCACTGTCATGGCATTATTCGGGCCCGAAGGGTGATTTTGCACAGTGACTGCGCGGTGACTGGAGATCACCCTTCGGGCCCGTACTACCATGACAGTGACATCATTCATGAGAAGGGGTCCCAAAAACCCCATTTTGAAAATTTGGTGCACAAATTCCAAAAAATGCCTGAGACATGCGATAAAGTTGAAACTCCCTATCTAGCCCATTATACAGCTTACCGGCATTTCCTCAGTTCGCGGTCGGCTTTGAAGAGTGCAGACGTGTTCCCGGTCCACCGAAGATCGTCGCACCTAGCTCCGGAGGTAAGTATGGGGTGAGGGGAGTGTGGGGAGGCGGGTGCGCAGTGGGTGGGTGCAGGTTGTGGGAGGGGGCCTGGGAGAAGCGCCGTGGGACCGCTTTCAATTTACAGGTTTTAAAAAAAAGATGTGGGACATTTGCCACGCTGGGGTGGGCTCCCAGCGTGGCAGAAGGATGGCTGGAGGGGGCCGTGGAGCCGACGGGGGATTGGGCACCCCCGTCGGCAGACGATGCGGGACAGGATGTTTGCCACGCTGGGGTGAGCTTCCAGAGTGGCAGAAGGATGGCTGGGGGGGAGGGCCTGGAGCCGACAGGGGATTGGGCACCCCGTTGGCAGGCGACGTGGGGCGTTAGCCCGCTGGGGTGGGCTCCCAGCGTGGCAAGCAAAGATTTTGGGGCGGCGGATGCGGTGTTAGGATACGGTGGTTTTCTTGGAAGAGAAGACCACCATGTCATACACAGCACCACGTCCAATTGTGCAGGACTGCCATGCCTGCTCAATGGAGCAGGAGATTGCAGGGGAGGGACACACCTCCAAAGTGTCCCATTCTCCCAATACGTTCCTTGCGCATGCGTGCAAGCGAACGTAATAAAAAGTATATCAACAGATAAATCAAAAGCAAAGAAAAAGAGGTTTGACCCAATCACTACTGAAAATATGTTCGCTATCAAAGTGCTCACATTAGAATTCAAGCTTACAATCTGTCAGGGTAAGAGTGGTGGTTATAGACAGCCGCAAAGGAAAAGAATGACATATTGTGTGAATACTGTGTAGTCAAGAGTTTCAGTATGCTGACATCAATTTGGCCAAAAATGGAGCCCAAAAATTAAATTTAAATTGGCTTCATTTTTGACCAACTTGATGTCGGCATAATAAAACTGCTGCCACACAGCATTGCACATTTAGTATGTTATTCATTTCCTTTGCAGGTTGTCTCCTAATCACCGTTTTACCCCGATATATCTGTATGCTTGAATTCTAATGTGAGCACCTTTGATAGCAAACACATTTTCAGTATCTACGCAACTTGACTTAAAACTTTCTGATTAGTTTGGTCCTCGATATGTATTAGCTGCTATTTCAGGCACAGATTTTCACGCTGGTTTGTATGAACTGATAATGTGGTTTTTCACTTATATATTATATTCATTCACTGTGGATGCTTGTGCAATTATGGGCTATTAAACTGATGTGCATTAATAAGTGTGTCATTGTATCTTTAAGATTATACTATTTAATCAAGTCTCTTTTCACTATTAAGCCACGCCCCCTGATGAAGCCTCATATCCACGAGACAAAGCGTGGGGCTCAGTGCCATGCTCTCAAAAGTTGGATTTTAAGCGGTTTTGTTATATTTATTGTTTTCCTGCTGAGTGCTGCCACAGTTGTGTTTGCTCTCATCATAAACAGTGTTGTTGGGGCCTGCTGATGATCCCCAGTGATTCTCCAAATCATTTCCTACCTGCCCTGGCAAGCCAGGTTCCGGTACTACTGCTGCCAGCAACAAAGGGAGCTCTTCTCACTGCACCACTCATTTTTCTTATGCAGCCCTACTAAATGCCAAAACACACCAAGGCCCCTATAAGGACTCTTCCAGGCACATACCAGAATCCTGGGGCCATTTTTGGTTAAACTAGTATTGGAGCCCACTCGAGATGGAGCAATCTTAGACCTGGTTCTCTCAAATGGAGATGAAGAGAGGATCACGGATGCAGAAGTGGGTAGCCATCTGGGAACTAGTGACCATTGAACAGTATGGTTCACAATAAACACTGCAATAGAGTCAAGCCATACAAAGGCAAAAGTATTGGACTTTAGGAGGGTTGACTTTGCCAAAATGGGTGAGTGCCTAAGGAATGCACTAGCAAATGGGCAGGAAGGAGGGGTGGAAGAACAATGGGGAATAATAAAACCTGCCATTACAGAGGTAACAAGCCTTTGTGTGAAGCAAATAAACAAAACGAAACAATGTAAGAAACCACTATGGTTCTCAAAGGAAGTGGCAGTGAAGGTTCAAGAGAAAAAGAAAGCATTCAGGAAGCACAAGGAATCACAGAAGAAGCAGGACAGAGAACTGTATCAGTTAAAGCAAAAGGAAGCTGGGAAGGCAGTCAGAACAGCAAAGGCCCAAACCGAGGAAAAGATAGCCAACTCAGTTAAGAAGGGGGATAAAACCTTTTATAGGTACATCAGGGAGCTAAGGAAGACCAAGGGAGGGTTAGTGAGGCTTAATAAAGAGGAGGGAGGGTGGGCAGAGGGTGACTGTGAAAAGGCAGAGATACTAAACAAATATTTTTGCTCAGTATTTACAAAGGAAGTGGGGTACCTAAAACAAACAGTAGAAACACTCTGGATACAGAAGTTGATACCAGCCCATTTACAGAAGAAAGGGTTCTGAAAGAACTCTTAAAACTGAAGGTGGACAAAGCAATGGGGCCTGATAGGATTCATCCCAGAATTTAAAAGAACTAAGGGTAGAACTAGTGACACCACTGACTACCCTCTTTAACAAATCATGGAAGGATGGGGTGGTACCCGAGGACTGGAGATGGGCAGATGTGATTCCCCTTCACAAAAGTGGGAGCAAGGCAGAAGCAGAAAACTACAGACCTGTTAGTTTAACCTCAGTGGTAGGGAAAATGATGGAATCACTTCTGAAGGAAAGAATTGTTGAGTATCTAGAGGCCAGAGGGTCTCAGGACCCAAGGCAGCATGGATTCACAGCGGAAGGTCATGCCAGACAAATCTGATAGATTTCTTTGACTGGGTGACTAAAGTAGTAGATCAGGAAGGGGCTGTGGACATGGTCTACCTAGACTTTAGCAAGGCATTTGACACAGTCCCACACAAAAGATTAATATACAAGTTAGCCAGCCTGGGAGTGGGTCCCAAGATGACAGCCTGGGTAAAGAATTGGCTGAAGAATAGGACACAGAGAGTAATAGTAAATGGAGTCCACTCTGAAGAAAGAAGGGTTACTAGTGGGGTACCGCAGGGTTCAGTATTAGGACAGGTCCTCTTCAATGTCTTTATAAGTGACATTGCAGAGGGACTGGAAGGAAAAGTATGTCTCTTTGCAGATGACACAAAGATCTGCAACAGAGTTGATACACAAGGTGGGGTGGAAAGGATGAGAAGGACTTGGCAAGATTAGAGGAATGGTCAAATGTATGGCAGCTTAGATTCAATGCAAAGAAGTGCAAGGTAATGCACCTGGGAAACAAAAACCAGGGAAGAGTACACAATGGGGGTGAGATACTAACAACAACAAAATGGAAAGGGACCTGGGGGTAGTCATATCAGATGACCTAAAGGTGGGCAAGCAATGTGAGAGGGCTGCAAGGAGGGCTGGGGGGATACTGGGATGCATAGGGAGAGGCATCACCAGTAGAAAACAGGAAGTTATTATCCCTCTGTACAGACAGTTGGCGAGACCTCATCTGGAGTACTGCGTGCAGTTCTGGAGACCTAATCTCCGCAAAGTTATAGACAGGATGGAAGCTGTCCAGGGGAGGGCAGGGTCTGCACCGGAAGACATATGAAGAGAGACTTAAGGAGCTGAATATGTATAGCCTCGAGGAAAGGAGGGAGAGGGGGGACATGATAGAAACTTTCAAGTACCTCAATGGAATCAACAAAGTCCAAGAGGGTAGCATCTTTCAAAAAAAGAGGTGTGTAAGAACAAGGGGGCACAATTTGAAGATAGAAGGGGGGCAGCTCAGAGGTAATTTAAGGAAGTATTTTTTCACAGAGAGGGTTGTGGATACACGGAACGGCCTTCCGGAGGAGGTTGTGGAGTCAAAAACAGTGGTGGAATTCAAGCATGCATGGGACAGTCATAAGGCAATTCTAGGGGGCGGGGGTAGGAAGAAGTAGGCTGCTGGTTAACTAGGATCTGCAGCTTATCCATTAGGTAGGGAAATGGGCAGACTGGGTGGGCCAAGCGGTCCTTATCTGCCGTCAAAATCTATGTATCTATGTAAACAACACATACCTGTCTGAATGTGAGTGAGTCAACATTTTCTACAGTATACACTAAATGAAAGGCAGATGTCCTTCAGCAAATAACATAGAACTCAAAATTTAAAATAGGGGAAATCTGATAGGTGGTTATCAAATGTCTTTTTATCTTTTGAGTGGTCAGTGACCTATTGATCCTTGCAAATGGTTTTGCCACTCATGAGGGTTCAAGAGATCAATGACCACAAGTGAAGATAAAAATGATATCTGAGAGCCACTGATCAGGTGCCCGGTTTATATAATCTACTTTAGTGCTTTTAAAAAGATTGTAGAAACTGTGGCTGCAGCTCGGCTCAGCAGAGCGTGAGACACAGCACTCAGTGTGGGTACAGAGCAACATACCCCACTAAGAAGATGAATAAGATGACATACCCTACTAGTGAGATAAAAAAATGTATCTAGCTAGCTAAGGTTCTGTGCCTTTGATAGTGTTTTTATCTCAGTGAAAAAACACTAATGCATATTGTATAAATGGATTTTCCAGTTTCCTACAAATAAAAATTACTATTGACATCAGCAGGACTCAAAATCTTTTAACATTCCAAAACATTTAATGTCTCTGTATTCCATTCATTCTGACTAAAACTTTCCAAAAGGAAAAAGCTCTTTTATGCCTTGCGCTTAATCGGTTCCTAATGCTTTTCTTGCCCTAACGTCAGAACCCTCTTCTTTTTTGTATTGTATTTTACCAGGCTAGCAAGCCCAGCCGGGGAAGGCTTGTTTCCAGTTGCAACCAGGATGAGGGGCAGTACAGACCAATTTACAGGACTGCATGCAATAAGCAATTATCACAGTATAGTAAACAAGTACCACATAAACAACCACACTACAATACAGAGGTGGGCAAGTCAGAGCAGGCTCAAGCCTGGCTCGAACCTAGTCTCTGTCTCAGCTCGGCTTGACCTTTTTAAGTATTTAGCTCAAGTCAAGCTGGTTATGATCAAAGTAAACGTTTTTGTCAGCCTGAGCAATTAGTATAGTGTCTGAAATGTTCAACTCCTGTGTAGAGGACATCAGAAAAACAGGAGCACAGCACTTGTACACAGAGAAACTCCAACTGTAAACTGCTTAATGCAAAGTGATTTATTGTGGCAACAATAGCCCAGACAAGCACCCAAAGCCCCAGTGCTTCAACCCAAAACGGGGTCTTCATCAGGGGGTGGGTCTGAGAATTAACAGACACGCCTCATTTTAAACAAGTGTTTTAAAGTGGCACATATAATTAAATACATTAACATTACATAAAATCATAATTATAAAATATTTGGTCACTTTATTTATTCAAAATCCCCCCCCAATTTGGAGGCCTCCAAGTAACCCACCTTTTGTTCTGTTCTTTGGTGTATATATTTTTCTTTTTCCCTCAGCTGAATATCGAATCTGTGTTGCATAGCTGTGCACTGAATACGAAATCTTTCCTCTTCAATGCAGCTCTGAATTGCATAAATATTCTAAATTTAGCCTTTTATAACTGGTGATATTATAGGTAAAAACAGATTGCTAACAACTGTAAATATTTGAAAAACAATGACTACAGAGAAGGCAATTATATAGACATTTTAAGTTTTCTTAAGTTGTGAACCTTACATAAATGATTTTATGTAATGTTGATGTGTTTAATTATGTGTGTCATTTTAAATCACTTGTTTAAAATGAGGTGTGTCTGTTAATTCTCAGACCCACTCCCTGACAAAGACCCCATTTTGGGTTGAAGTGCTGGGGCTTTGGGCGCTTGTCTGGGTGACCATTGCCACAATGAATCACTTTGCATTAAGCAGCTTACAGCTGGAGTTTTTTTGTAAGGAAGTGTAGTGCTCCTGTTTTTCTGATGTTTCACTAGGCTAGCTGCCTACACAGCACCACCTCCCCTTTCCCAGTTTGCACACCACCTTCCTTAGAGCCTACGTAGAGGACAGCCTGCAGCAGTCAGGGCTCTGTTCATATTTTGGCTCAAAGACTCAAGCCAGACCCCTGGCTTAGCTCTGACTTGGCTCTCAGTGAGAAATTCCTGGCTTGCCCATCTCTACTGCAAGTAACAGAGTTACAGAAGTTTCAGTAATATCCTTGGACACCAAAAGTAGCATAAGGAATGTGAAATTCATAAATAAAACCAACATCATTACATAAATTAGACAATCAGAGCAGTCAGAGATCAGAAAAAGCAGTGAGTAGTGCAGTCAAGTGACAGGTGGGAAAGAGCAGTTGTGGTAGAACCAACTGGCCATGTAATACTTCTTCAGTCTCAGTCGGACCACGGAATGACAAAAGTTCAGGCAACTGGAGCTGGTGCTGGGAAGACCATTCTATAAGAGGGGGAATCTGTAAAGAATGGAGGCTTGGCCACCATTACGTATGCAGCGAGGGGTGTGGAACCTATTTCCCAATCATGATCTGAAGGAACCTCCTTCAGATATTTAGGTGTTTGGTTTGACCAACACCTAAACTTTTCTGAACATGTCGATGTCAACCTGAACTAAACTGCACCCCAAGCTTGGTGCCCTCTACAGGAATCACAGTTGCTTGCCTCTGCCACCTAGGCATGACCGTGTTCAGAAAATGATTCTCTTTATTTTCGACTATTGCTCTCTCTACCACTCCCTTGCCTTCCCCTCCCTGGAGTGCAGATGTCTCTTGCACTTTATAAAATTTACCTCTAAATTCTGGTTTGGTTCTCTTCCCCTATCCTCTTCCTTTTCTATTCTGCCACCCTCACATCCCTCTCTCAGATCCATTGATTCTCGCACTTTGACTATTCCTCGAAGTGTCACTACAAGTGTCCAGGGTGCTTTCTCATATCGCTTCTCTAAACTCTGGAACTCACTACTCATGCCCATTCAGCACTCCTCATCCCCTCTTCTCTTTAGGGCAGATAGGGATTTGGGGGTTATCTATGCTAGAACAAAGTTCATAGTTAGTGATATAACTTGTATATCCAAGCCCAAAGAATTTGAGATCGACTCCTTGAAGCTTCACCTTCCTTCCTCCGAATGCATCACCATTATAGGTGGCTATAGGCCCCCATCTGGCGGCACCGAATTCCTTGACACCCTGAAATCCCTAACCATAGCCACCAACTCTGAAACAATAATTATGGGTGACTTCAATATGGACTGGTTCTCTGCAAAATCTTGCTGCCTTAAATCCCTCTGTGATGAGCTTGGACTTGTACAGCTAGTCACCGAACCTACAAGGAACAATATCTCCAGTCCTACCAATAGTTCCATCCTAGATGTCATTCTAACCACACACTCCCATAAAATCTCCCATTCAGCAGTGTTCCATAATGACATGAGTGACCACAGCGTGGTGGTATGCACAAGACTGCAAACCAAAACCTGCCAACAATCTAAGCTCAGAACTAAGCGGTCCTTTCGCAAGGTCAATATGGCAAGTTTCCTGCTTGATTTAAGCAGGGTCAGATGGCATGATATATTTCTCGCTAAAACCGCCGATGAAGCCGTCTCCATCCTTAATGTTAACCTTAACACCCTGGAAGACAAACATACCCCTTTTATCAAAGTCAGGGTGCATAACATTTCAGAGCTCTGGTTTACCCCAGATCTTAAAGCTGCACTCACCAGCAGAGATAAACTTTGGGCTAAGACAAGGCACTCTAAGAGACCTGCTGACTGGCAGGCATTCAGAGCTGCTAGGAATGCCTGTGTAAAAAGTATCCGTGCTGCAAAAGCTCAATTCTACATCTCCACCCTGGAGCAAGCTAAAAGGAACTCCCCAAAAATTTGGAGGACAATTAAATCTATTGAAGGTCAGCCCTCAGCCACATCTATTCCATCTAAGATAATTATCAATGGGAGGCTGGTTGAAAACAAGCCCCAAATCCTCGAGGAACTTAACTCACACTTTGTTACTGCAGGACTTGCTTTCGACTCCTCACCCTATGCTAATCATGTTAAAAATCATGTTAGCTCTACCTCTGCTACCTGCACTTCATCCCATACCTTTCAACTGCATACTATTACATTTAAAGAAGTTGAAGATGCTCTCTTTAATCTAGATACTAGAAAGAGTGCCGGGGATGATGGTCTTGAACCATATTTCCTGAGACTAGGTGCTGTTCACCTCGCTGCCCCTATCCTGCATATTTTCAATCTATCCATTACTTCTGCCTCAGTTCCATCTTGCTGGAAAGCAGCCCACATACTCCCTCTTCTCAAATCAGGAGATCCCTGCGATCTAAACAACTATAGGCCTATCTCCATCTTGCCTATCCTTTCCAAAATTCTTGAGAAGCTAATCCATAATCAATTGAAACAACATATTGAATCTCACTTGCAGCTAAACCCTGCCCAATCTGGGTTCAGGTCTAACCACAGCACTGTCACTGCATTGGCTAAGGTTACTAATGACTGGATTTCTGTGGTGGATTCCAAGAAGATCATCGGTGCAGTTTTCCTCAACCTGAGTAAAGCATTTGACACTGTTGACCATCTTCTCCTAATCCAGTGCCTTAGTAAGCTAGGTGCTAATCCATCTACAGTGAAATGGTTCACCAGTTACCTTTCTGGTAGGATGGAGAAAGTCAAAACAAATGGCCTCCTCTAGGCCCCCCTTCCAATTGCTAGGGGAGTCCCCCAAGGTTCTGTTTTAGGACCGATTCTTTTCTCTATAAATATCAATGACCTCGACTCTCATATAACGAATTCAAGTCTTCACTTCTTCGTTGATGACACGGTGTTATACACTTCTGGCACAACTCTGGCGGAAGTCAGAGAAGTTCTGCAAGCTGACTTTGCCCAACTTGAAATTAATCTTATCGAAGCAAAGCTCCTTCTAAACACCAAGAAAACTAAGGCCTTCTAAACACCAAGAAAACTAAGGTGATGATCTTCTCTAGTAGTCCTCCTACCTGCACCCACCCTTTGCTCTCAAAGAATCTTATAGTCACCTCATTGGGCACGAACCACTAGAAGTTGTTATTAAATTTAAATATCTTGGCTTCTGGATTGACAATAAGCTCTCCTTCAACGACCACATTGAGGACTTATCTAGGAGGCTAAAAATACAGTTAGAGTTCTTCCCTCTTGCAACCCAAAGTAGGCTCTTCTGGCCACATTTCTTCCCCTACTCGATTATGGTGATTTCCTTCACGCCTCTGCGGCGACCTCTAGCCTAAAGAAACTAGACATCCTCCATCACCGTGCCCTACAGTTCATCACCAGTTCCCCCTTCAGAACCCACCACTGTGACCAGTACTCAGCTGTTGGCTGGATGTCACTTGCCACTAGACACTTGCTCCATGCTGGGATCTGGACCCTTAAGATACTTCTTCACAAACTGACAAATTATATAATGTCTCTTATCCACATCTCCCGCAATGCATATTCTCTTAGGAAATCAAACTTCATCCTGCTTGAGATCCCATGAACTCGCACTACATTTGGCCACCGAGCCATTTCATTCTCCCTTCCTACCCTATGGAACCAACTCCAATCCACGCTGAAACCAACCAGCACTGTTTCATTTAATCTTTTCAAAACTTTATCCTCATCCAAAATAAAAGATTCCTGTTGCTGCCATTATAGCCCCCTCACCCAGAGGTTAGTTCCCCGTATTTTGTATTGTTTATGTTTGGCCTTCCCGGGATCATAGTACATAAGACAAAAAAAAAGTGCCTCTGCTATTGACACCCAGATTTACTTACCTTGCCTACTGTCTCCTCCACTACTCCTACTTCTCCCCTATCCTCCTAACCCCCAGTCTTTCCCGTGTCTTTTATTCTCTACTCTACCTGCCCACTGTGCTTTTACTTTCATCCCTACACACTATACTAGTTGAGTGCACCTAGATTAGCTGATCATGTAGCCAATGTTTAGTCCTGAATTCTGCCATAAATGGTTGCATCCATTCGTGACTTACTATTACTGTATTCTGTAAGCACTTGACTTGAATTTTTATTGCAATGATACCTGTATGTTGTGTCCTTATGCCTGTGTGTGTGTACCAGGACCTCCTTGTGAATGAGCTTGCTCAATGGAGTATTTTCCTGCAATAAACTTGAACTTCTTCCATCTCCCAGGCCCTGCACAACTTCTACTTCTCAAACTGCACTTGCCACTGACGAGTCTGCGGCATTTCCTAATTACTTATTGCACTTCCAGCATATTTTCTTTGTCACAGTTTATGTACAGCCCTCCAAATGTATCTGTATCATTTCGACCTATGTATATGTCATACCAAACTGTAACTGCAAATGTACATTTATCTCATCTGTACTGTATTACTATGTGTATGCCATACCAACTGTTATTGCAAAAGTGCTCTCGTTTTATCTGTTATATTGTCTATGTCCCCCTCTCCCCCTTCCCCCAGGACACATCGTGAGACGAGCAACTTGTTGCTCAGTGTGTATTTCTGGTGAAACTCTTCAATAAATAAATAAGAATAGGAGGCATTAGTCAGGGGGTCAAGATCCCATTTAGGTACTGTGAGAGTTTTCATGCCCAGAATTTAACTCCCAGGATAAAGAATATGCCTCATCTCAGGAGGAGCACACCCCATTTTGTTGTGTGCAACACAGCAATAAGTGAGAGAGGCCCAGACCTAGGCAAACCGGAAAAGGGCATCGAATAAGGTAGTGGGTTTGGAGATGCAAGACTGAGAGGCAACAGAGAAAACCCTTCGATTTTAATGACAGGTGAGCAGCTTTGTGGGAGACAAGAGCAAGGGCACTATCAAGATGGAGCTGGGAGTGTTTCTTGAGAAAACCAGTGCTTGCAGTGGATTTAGGTAACAGGTTTGTTCCATGCTGGAAATCACTGACCTGCACAGTTTCAATTTGCAACTTATTAGAAACTGCAGGCAGGGTGAGTTCAGCATTAAAAACAGGAGCAGAGATTGGACAGAAGTGGAGAAGTGCTACATACATTTAAACAGTAAATGGCAGCAGTTGTAACAGTTTAATAAGGGCATCAGTGAAAGGGAACTAACAATTATTGAAACCACTGCAGTTTTACGCTGAATGTCTATTTTTAAAGTAAAGCACTTTCACTTACAATGTGAGGCTGTCTGTGGAGGGGATGGAAGTGAAACGGAAAGCAGTCCTCAGGGCGTTATGAAAACCGCTTGGATTCAGGTTGTCAGAAGTGTATTTTAGACTGTTCTAAGTAATATTTAGGACAGCCTATGCAGTTTGGTACATAATTACAACTCCCAACGGCAGTAGCAATTGGGGGGGGGTATGGTTTGGAAAATAGCATGTACTCTATAGAGGGATGTCTGTTCACTTATTTTATTATGAATACTATATGTTTCTGTATAAAAAAATACATTTCTCTGTGGTTTAAAATAGTGGACTTGAAATTAGGGTGGGGAGTGGGGAGTGGAATTAACAAAACTACCCAAGGCATTTTATGTAAATTAGGTATCTCAAGGGTATGCTGATTAGCTTGATGGGGGGGGGGTCTAGATCCAGAAGAATGTACAAATCTGTGACATAAGCAACTGAAAAATAAACAGTTATTGATCAAGTGTGAGAGTAACTGATTTATTTTTTTACTTGACTCACCTTCGCTGTAAAATAATTTGTTTATTTAACTCTCACTTTGAAATGCACATTGTATATGTAGCTCTATTAAATGACCACTTGTTGCCGTGGTTCTTAGCTCAGTGTAAAGTGTAGATATTTGGATGTATAGTTAGTAATTCAGCACTGTGCACTAATTTTTACATTTTATCACTTTATATCACTTTTTTTCATTTTTATCCATTATTTGTTTTACCAAGAGTTTTTGCCCCACAGTGATATTATATATACAATAAGTTACAGTCCTCTATGTAGCACTATTATATAAGGGCAGCTCTTGCAGGATGAACAGAATTGGGACAATATGTCTTTATATGTGTAGGATAAATGGCTCATCTGTTATATGCAGTGACCCTGCCCCCCTGAGGAATTGCTAGTATGACGTGAAGCACTGGAGGTTCAGTCACGGAGTGCTGACCATGTCTCTTTTACCTTTTTATTATTCTTATACATCAGCAGAACTGTGCAGAGAGAGAGCTGTCTCTTTAGCACTGATGCTTCTCAAATCACTCCAATACAGGCACATCAATACAGTATTTCTTAGCTGCAAACAGATAACCACATGCAACTGAACAGGCACTGAAAGCTGCAGAGCACAGGATGTCACTTTAGCCAAGTGAACATTGTGATAAATGACTCATGTGACCTAGTTGGCCTGTTGGCGCATCAGCTTTGTTGCTGCTCGGGCTGCCTTGACCTGTGTTCGGGAACAAATCCAAGGTGCTGGAGGGCCAGCAGAAGGGAGGGAGGTCTGACCAACCTATAGGACACTCACTTCCTCTAAATGGGATGTTGTTCACTCTCCACTGTAGGGAAATCTCTTAGGGATACACAAGTGGTGTAGACCAGCAAGGTATGGCAAAGGAAGGGGGGATGCAGAACCCTATGACATGCACACCAGTTGCATGCACGCTTTGCACATTCATGCCAGCAGCACCAGGATGAAGCTTTGAGAAAAAAAAACAGTTCGACAGGATGACACATTTGACAGCACATTGGGTCTTGTGCAGACTGTTCTTCCAGCATGAAGGACCAACTCAACCACCATATCTGGACACTGGTGGGGATGCTTCCCAGGAGAGTGACAGGGCCTAGCATGAAGTGTGAAAACTAACTGAAGCAGTTGCATACATCTTTAACAAGTGCATGAAAAGAGTTGTCTGTTGACATGGAAACAAGTAACATTTAGAAGATATGAGGGTGCAGTTTTCCTTTAAGGTCCCAAGGGGAATAGGTTTCCTGACTGGGGGCTGAAGGTGGAGAAGGCCTTTAAAGAATTTTTTGAAACCAGGTAATGAAATGATTTGACTGCTCTTTGCCTATGGACAGGTAAGCAGAAATTGTGGCTAGGTGCAGTTTTAAGGATGAGGCCTTCAGGTTTGAGGCCTGCAAGTGTGCCAAATTGTCCAAAAAGATTGGGGACTGATGCTTTGAGAGGATTTATATGCTGCCCTTTGCACCAGAAAGGAAATCTTTTCCACTTAGCTGTATAAGTTTTCTTGGTACTGTACTAGGTTTCTTGGACATTCTCAGGATGTTAAAGACCTGTTCCGAATACTGGGATTCTGAGTACTCTAACTCCTCAAGAGACAGGCTTTCAGGTGAAGAGACTGCAGATTGGGATAAGTCACCCCTGTCTGAGGAAGAGTCAGGAGAGTGTGACTGAGTGGAAGCCAGATTGGCTTGCTGCAGGCCAGGGCTAGCAGGAGAGAGTACCACGACTGCCTTGGCCAATGCAGTGCCACCAGGATCATTGTTGTAGGCTGGGACCTTAGCTTCAGCAGTACTCTGTATATCAAAAGGAAGGGAGGGAAGGCATAAAGGAACTTTCCTGACCAGTCCGGAGACAAGGCAGCTGTTGGAAGAGTCCCTATTGCTGGGGGCCTTCAGCAGTACAGAGGAAGCTAATGATTGAGGTGTGAGGCAAACAGATCTATTTCTGGTGTGCCACACCTTCTGAAGACTGTGGCCAGGACTTGCTTGTTCAGAGTCCATTTGTTGTGCCCCTGGCTGATCCGACTGAGGGCATCCACCAGAATGTTGTCCTTGCCTGGGAGGTATATGGCTGAAAGGCTGATGTTGAGGGAGTAGGTTAGAGACCAGATTTTAATTGCCTCTGTACAAAGCACTGTAGACTTTGTGCCACCCTGCTTGTTTATGTAAAACATTGCAGTGGTGTTGTCTGTTCTGATTTGCACCAATTGGCCTTTCAGCTGTGGGGCAAAGGACTTCATGGCAAGGTAGATAGCTGTGAGCTCCAGTAGATTAATGTGGCTTGCAGATTCCTTGGGAGTATAAGTGCCACTGACAGAACAATTATCCAGATAAGCTCCCCATCCCAGGAGAAAGGCATCTGTGGTAATGACTTTTGTGGGAGAAGGCAGTTGGAAGGGGATTCCCCCCGACAGGTTGGTAGGATCCTTCCACCAGTCCAGAGCTTGGAGTAAGGTTTTTGTGACTGGAACCAGCTTGGACAAAGAATGCCTTTTTTGGGACCAGTGAGCCCATAGGTGCTACTGTATGTCCCTCATCTGGAATCTGACTCCTGACAACAGCTGTCATGGATGCCATGTGTCCCAAGAGCTTTAGTAAATGTCTGGCTGGCCTGGGCTGGCCCAAGACAAAGGAGTTTACAAGTGCCAGGACATGTTGCATCCTCTCTGCAGGGAGGAAGGCCCTGCTTTGCTGTGTATCCAGCTCTGCTCCAATAAAAGTGAGGAGCTGAGTTGAGGTCAGATGGGACTTCTTTTCATTTATAAGCAAGCCCAAAGACTGCAAAGTTTGCTTTGTGATGTTGAGGGCCCCTTAAACCTGCAGAGGAGTCTTGTCCACCAGGAGCCAGTCGTCCAAATATAGGTAGACCGAAATGCCCCATTTTCTGAGATAAGCTGCCACTATAGCCAGGTACTTAGTAAATACTCTTGGAGCTGAAGAAATGCCGAAAGGCATGGCTACAAACTGGTAGTGCCCTGATAGCATCCTGAACCTTAGACATTTTCTGTGGGACTGCCTTATTGGTGTAACCCCTAGGTGGCGCTATCCCAAGGGCTACTACCCCTGCCTGCTTGGCTAATAGCAGGTTAAGGGGCCTGAGTTCTGAAACAGGTGCCTCCACCCGGAGGTCAGGGTTGGTAGTCGTCAAGCTAACCTGGGCACAGCCCTCCGGGACACTGTAACCCCCCTCTTTCCTCTCTAGTGGTCTGAACACTGTACAATAATCACTTTCACAATACCCTGGCACACCACACAAGTACCCACACTGTTTGCACTTACCACTAGGGCTGGTTCCTCTGGCTCGACCCTGGGGACCCCCTGCAAAACAAGGTTATGCACAGCAAATAACAGTACAGTACTTTGAACACAAATTGGAACCACAGTCAGATTACATACAGAAAAAGTTAGATCTGATTTATTCAGGGGACTTGAACAAGGAAGGGGCAAAATCAGGTTAATTAGCTTAAAGGTTATATCAATCAAGCAGTTATGTATGCGCTTTGAGTCCCCCCACACAGTCACACCTCTGGGTACCCAGGTGGAGAAGAGATGGGCTAGCCAGGGCTGTTGCCCGGGTTGCAGCTGGTTGAGGCCCTGTGATGGAAAACACAACATGCACAGTACACAATATTTGTAATCTGGAGCCAGAGGGCTCAGTTCGTAAAGGAAACAAAACAACAAGACAATCAGATGATACACTCAGATTAAGCTGTTGTTGCAGGGAGCTACCCTGGTGTTTACTCACGATACCCAAGACTGGACACAGGCTGGACGAAAATCGAGACTGCAGGTGGTTGATCTGGAATGCCAGGAGAAGCAGGGCCCACACGAGTCGCAGAGGTGTTGTTCCTGTTCAAGCGTGGAGCAGGGGGCTGATCCCCACGCTGGTCTCTCATCGATGGCTTCTCTGTGCGGTGGGTAGTCTGGCTGGGCCAGTCTGGCAAGGCCCAGACCGCATGGAGACAAATTCGGATACAGTCCATTTTGGGCTGGATACAGCTTCCAGCAAGCAGAACACAGTTCACACAGTGGGGAACTAACTCACAACCCACTAGCAACTTATAGCACATATACATGTACGGGAATTCTACTGTACCAGGCAAAGCGCTCCCTGGTCACAATCACAAAGTCTCTGCACACACCGGGATCTTAGGGGGTAGCTGGAACTCCTGACAGGCCGATCGCATTCAGCAAAATCTTCGTTCTTCTTCTTCAGGTTGAGCCTAGCCCACTTCAGTAGCTTACTTTAGTCACACAAACTTGGATTTAGTCTAAAATAATTCTCTTCTCTCCCTCTCAGGAGCAGCTGGCAGACATGCAAGCCAAAAACTCAGCCCTTTCACAGTTTTCCCATGCAAATCCACTCAGGATTGCTGCCCAAAATACACCTGAGCTCTTCTCATCTCATTTCACAACTCAGAACTAACTGAAAACTGCAAGCAGCCCGGGACTTCCCCAAAATCCAAAAGATCTGGTTGGCTGATTTGGCTGTCAGTCAAAGCAAGAGCTCCCCTTCAGTTGCAAAAAAGGTGCAAAAAGCTCAAACCACAGTTCCTACAGATTTTGAATTCAGACAGCTCCTGTAGTCTGGCTACATTTCAGGTCCCACCAGTACTGTTTGGTCCAATTTGCAGTCCAGGACCAAGATAGTGGAGACAAACAAAACAGTCCTTGCTACAAAGAAAGCAGATTAGACAAACTACATTATCATTATCACTCTAAATGATTTTCAGTAAATAGTTACATCTTTCAAAAGAGCTCCCTCTCAGATTACTTAAGCTGCAATCAGGCAGCTCTTAAAGAGACAGTACACAGAGGCTATACAGGCGCTCTGGTAATCACATTTAAACTGCTAAAACTCAGGACACCAGCCTGGCAGTGAGCATTTAGGCAAGCTCAAGGAAGACTTTTTGGGAAACCCCATTTGTAGGGTGCTTACACTGGAATATGAAAATAGGCATCCTTGAGATCCAGGGAGACTAGCCAGTCCCCTTGCTGAAGGGACCGAATCACTGTTGTGAGAGTGACCATTTTGAATTTTGGTTTGAGTAAGTGCCTGAGGTCGAGGATAGGTCGCCACTCCCAATTTTTTTTCTCTGCAAGGAAGTATCTGGAATAGAGACCTTTTCTTCTCTGGGAAGGAAGTATTATCTCTATTGCCTTTGCTGCTACAGTAGCAGCTTCTTTACTTCCAGCTCCAGATGTTTTTCTGTAGGAGTTTGGAGTTTTGACAAGAAAGGACCCCTGAGAGATGGAAACTTTTTGAACTGAAGGGGTAGGCTCATTTCCACTATCTTCAGGACCCAGCTGTCTGAAGTTATGAGGGTCCAGGACTGGAGGTAGAGGGGAGGCGACCTGGATGGTAGAGTCAGGGCTTAGATAGTGTGGCAGGAACAGGGGTAGAGGTACCTCTCCTTTGTCCTTTCCTGCCTCTCTCTCTCTCTGTAGAATTCTCTCATCTGGGTATAGTCCACTGGCATAGTGTAGGGAAAGAAGGGTCTAGGGAAGTAACCACTGCCCCTGTTCCCTTTGTTCTGAGCTCTTTGGTGAGTAGAAGCCTTCCGCCTGACCGTATTACTCTGGTAGGCTGTTTTGTACTCATCTCCCTTCTGCATGTAAGCCTCCATTCTATTACCAAAGAGGGAGTTTTGGTCACAGGGGAAATCCATTGCTTTGGACTGGGTGTCCTGTGACAGGTTAGTTGTTCTTAACCAAGCAAAGCACCTGAGGGAAATGGCCTGGGCCATAACCCTGGATGTTGCATCATTGTCATCTGCTTAGTAGCTTCTAAAGCAGTTTTTGCTATCTCTACTATGTCCTGGACCGTGGTATCTGTCTTATGCTGAGCAGTAGCCAGGACAGAGTGCCATAGAGCCTTTTGGTACTTGACAGTATAAGCCAGGTAGGTAGGAAGAAAGGCGCAGGAGGAGAGAGAGAGAGAGGCTGAAGTATAAGATTTTTCAGCCATGAAGTCAAGTCTCCTAGACTCCTTCTCAGAAGGTTGAGAGGAGAGAGGAGAGAGGGATGTTAGCTTTATCACAAGCTGCCTGCTATACTACTCCTTCATGACTAGGGTGCACATACAAGAAGTCAGTATCAGTCCTAGATAGCTGATACTTTTTATCTATTTTCTTGTCTACTCCAGATAGGGAAGCAGGTGTCTGGAGCAGCTTCACCGTATTTTTCCTAAATGCTTTATACATAGGGAGGACAACCTTTTTTGGCAGGGGAATACTCATCATGTCCCTGTAGTCTTCATTCTCCTGTGTGGACTTCTGTGAGGGGAGATCCAGGGTGTCCACCATATGCTGTGAAAAGCTCAGCATCGAGGAAGCATCCTCATGATCACTGGGAGAAGCTCCAAAATTTGGGTCAGCGGAAACATCAGGCTCCAAGGGATTTGCTCCCTGAGTCATCGTCCGGATCATCACCACAGTAATCTTCAACCTCCCCAGGAAAGTCATCTGCATGAGAGGGAACTGAACTGGGGGGTTGACTAGCAGTGATAGGGGTATTAAAAATGGGCCCTATGCCTGCCGGCCCAGTAGCACTGAGGGTTGAGGCACTGGATACCACACCTGGCACCCCTCCAGTGACCCGGGGCTGGGAGAAGGATTGAGCATCCCAGGGACTGCTCTCCTCCTCCGGGGTGGATGGGAAGGGATGACCACAGATGTGTTGGCTCCTAGCAGTGGCTGGGGGTTAGTGCAGCTCTTGGTCCACTGTTTGGGTTGACGTGGGCTGACACCGGACATGCTGTGTGCGGACGCATGCACGGAACATCTTTGGTGTCACTGCATGCCCACGCCATGGGGAGGGGGAAACAAAGAGAAAATCCTTCCTGTGTACGTGAAGGTGGTCCACTGGCATTGCAGCAGATACACCCAAGTCATGATGTGGCTGGAAGGGGTGGGGCATAGGGGTCGAGCTCTAGCTGTGGCTGGGGCAGGGGCCAAGAGAGACAGCCTGAAGAGGGGGAGAACCATAGGTACAACCCCCTGCCAAGGAGTCCTAGACAATATACCAAAAAGAAATGGTCCCCATGCCCTGTAGCATCTGGTAGAGATGCCAGGCTTTGGCCATTTCCTCCACAGAGGGTAAATCCCATTGTAAATCTGGGGGATTATGCCTCTGAGGCTCAGTGTTTTTTGTTTTGTCCTTATGCTTTTTGCTTACTGATGTCTCTCCTTGCTTTGATGAGGAAGGGGCAGTGGCATGCCTTTCTTTATTAGACTTCTTAGCAGGCACCTCATCAGTGACCTGGTCTGATTTTCTTTTGCTACTGGCACTTCATCAGCACCTTTGGAAGTTTTAGGCTTAAGACCAAAAACTCCAATCCAACCAAACCTCAGAAAAGTAGACAAAAAGGAAAACATACTTTAAGGGGAGTGGCCATAGTCCAATCAAGAGCTAAAGCACGTTAAGCAGAGATTGGAAATAACGGCCCGCTCACCCAGATATTCTTCAATACAAAATAATTTTATTTTCATAACATCCAGACCAACAATATTCTATATTTTGGGAATACCCTTCATCAGGGAGTTTGGTTATCGAGTCATACTGTTTCTTTCTTTTGTTATAGATTTACCATCAAAAGAGTGTAAGTGCACCCCTTTGAAAGAGATACACTTACTAAAGGAGCTATTTAAAGACAGGATACATTTTCAAAATATGAATTGATACAGCACTTAAGGGGAAACACAAACTATAAAGTACACTGATGGTAAATCTATAACAAAAGAAAGAAAGAGTATGACTTGATAACCAGACTCCCTGATGAAGGGTATTCCCGTAATGTAGGACATTGTTGGTCTGGATGTTATCAAAATAAAATTATTTTGCATTGAAGAATATCTGGGTGAGCAGGCCACTATTTCTAATCTTAGTTTAATAAGTTTTAGGCTTACTAGCCACTTCATCAGCCCTTTGTTTCCATTTTTTCCTTTAGATGGTACTTCATCAGTACCTTTATTGTTATTGCTTTTAGGCTTAGAAGGTACTTCATCAGCACCCAGGTTAGAGCCTTTGTTCTTAGAAGGCCTCCCATTGTTAGCCTTAGCAGCCATAATTCTTAATCTTTTTGCTCTGTTCCTTACAGTCTTTGCGCAAAATTTACAGCAAAGGGCACAGTACTGAGCTGGACCTAAGCACTGTAAGCGCAGGTCATGGGTATCAGCTTTGGCCCACTCCCCGTCGGCATAAGTTCCCCCCCAAACATTGGGTTTGTGCAGAGGGGGTGCCCAATCCCCTTCAGCTCTTGATCACCCCATGTGCTGACAGGGGTACCCAGTCCCCCGTCGGCTACAGCCCCCCAAAAAAACCCACTCCGGTGGCATGTTGGGAGCCCACCGCAGCGTGCCAAATGCCCCAGTAAAAAAAAAAGTCCTGCAATTTTTTTTTTCCTGTAAAGCAGAAAACGGTCCCTCGCGGTCTGTCTTGCTCCCTCCCCAAACCCACACCCACCCTCTGTCACCCTGCTTCCCCACAGCCCCCTCACCCTATACTTACCTCCAGAGCCCGGCGCGACAATCTTTAGTGGACTGAGAACACATCTGCACTCTTCAAAGTTGACCACAAACTGAGGAAATGCCGGTAAGCTGTATAATGGCATAAATAGGGTTTCTCAACGTTGGTGGATATCTCAGGCATTTTTGGGAATTTTGGTACCAAATTTTCAACATGGAGTTATTGGGACCCCTCCACATGAATTCAACCACTGTCATGGCATTATTCAGTCCAGAAAGGTGATTTGCGGTCCCTGCGTGGAATCACCTTTCGGGACCGATTAACGAAATGACTGTGCCAGTGTTCATGAGGTGGGCTCTCAAAAAGACTATGTTGTAAATTTGGTGGGAAAAATCTAAAAACATTACTGTTTTATGAGCGTGCATTGCAAGTTGCTATGCACGTTCATAACTTCGCGAATCTGCAATATTTTCACTCCAGATTTTCAACATTGCCATTTTTCTGCACCTCCTTATGAACAGTACAGCTGTCATTTTTCACATCTTGGCCAAAATGTGTTTTCACACTTCCGGCGCAGAATAGCGTGGCCACTGTGGGAAATCAGTGTTTGGGACACATTAAGAAAATTACAGTGACAATATCAATGAGCAGAGGTCCTAAAATGCCTATGTTGAAAATTTTGTGATGAAAGTCCATAAAATGAGTGTGTTATGAGTTTGTGTTGCGCTGTTTCCACACATGCTCATAACCTCGCAAATTTGCAATATTTTCATTCCAGATTTTCAACATTGCCATTTTTCCACACATCCTTATGAACAGTACAGCTGTCATTTTTCACATCCTGGCCGAAATGTGTTTTCGCACTTCCAGCGCAGAATAGCATTCTCGCTGCGGGAAATCAGTGTTCAGGACACATTAAGAAAATCACAGTGATACTGTTCATGAGCAGAGGTCTTAAAATGCCTCTATTGAAAAGTTGGTGACGAAAGTCCATAAAATGAGTATGTTATGAGCGTGCATTACGCAGTTTCCACACATGCTCGTAACTTTGCAAATTTGTTATATTTTCAGTCCAGATTTTCAACATTGGTATTTTTCCACACCTCCTTATGAACAGTATAGCTGTCATTTTTCACATCCTGGCCGAAAAGTGTTTTCGCACTTCCAGCGCAGAATAGCATTCTCGCTGCGGGAAATCAGTGTTCAGGACACATTAAGAAAATCACAGTGATACTGTTCATGAGCAGAGGTCTTAAAATGCCTCTATTGAAAAGTTGGTGACGAAAGTCCATAAAATGACTGTGTTACACGCATGCATTGCACAGTTTCCACTTATTCTCGGAAGTGTGAGCATTTTTACTATTCCCACTACAGATTTTCAACATTGCCATCTCTTCACACCTCCCTATGGGTGGTACAACCATCATTCTTCATATCCTGCCTGATCTGTGTTTTCGTACATGTAGCACAGAATGGCATGGTCGCTGCTGGAACTCAAAGTTCAGGACACATTGACAAAATCACACTGCCACTCTTCATGAGAAGAGGTCCCAAATGCTTTCATGAAGTGGGGTCACAAAAAGGCCATGTTGAAAATTTGTAGTGCAAATACTAACAAACGCCTGGGGCATTAGGGTTTCTAACCGTAACATCCCATCCTGTACAGAGTGACAGGCATTGGGAGTGCCTTTGAATTGCCGACTTCACTACTCATGCCATTCCACCCCCACCCAGTGACAGGCATCAAGGTGTACCTTGGACTCTTCGGCCCCAGAGTTCATCTCATTCTCTTATGCTGCACCCATTTCAGCATATATCCTTATGGAATGCAGTGACTGTAAAGCCAAACACCCCAAGACCCACCTCAACACATGTCAGTGTCTGCAGAATAGCGTGAGGTGACATAGCATGAACGTCATGGGTGTCGACCCAAGCACTGACCCAATGCCTGTCCATCTCTACAGGATGGAGGTGGGGTTGGCGTGAAGTTCAATACTTCACTGCCATTTCTATTCTGCATCTGTCTAACTCCTGCATTTCCAATGCTAATACCAGCAAGCAAATATTCGGCATTGATAAATGCTTGTTTAAACATGGGACATTATGGAGTCAAAATCGTGTTGCGCGATTTCTTTAGATCTTTTGTTTTGTGGGGGGCTCTACCCCCCCATGCTCCCTGGACCACCCCCACTTAGGATTCTAACTCCGGGAAGGGGTACAACATGGAGAGTGCACAGATCCGGGGTTCACGTATAATGCTGTACGCTATTAAGCATACGACATTATGACCCGGTATGAAGTGGGTTGACAGTGTCTCTTTAAGGTTGCCCAGTTTGTCTTCCTATGTGATGTCTGTTTTGACTTAATGGGCATTGTTATGTACTCCAAGCAGCCTCCTTGCTTGCTTGATTAGTTAACTTTTGCTCAGCTTCCATTGCAGTAGTATGGGTTGCGTTCCAAGTAGCAAAATTTACTGATCATTCTTTGTATTAAACTGAAAACCAGAGAAACCTGTGCTTTTTCCATTTATGGGCTGAAACTTTGGAACTCACTACCCACTTCTATCAGGGACGTACCTACTTTTTCTGTGTTTCAAAAGGAACTGACTGCATTTTGTTTAGACTGGCTTATATTACTTGATTCTAAGGGTTGTTACAGCACGTAGCTATGTAAATGTGCAGACCAGCCATGTTTTACCAATTACTGTAGTTTATTGCTGGAAAAAGTTGTAACACATGATGCACAGAAAAGTAAAATTTGTCTGCAGAAACGTCTGCCAGATGGTCCCTGCCTAACTTGTCTCCACAGACCCTAACTGGTCTCCAGAGACCCTCTTCCCTGCTTGTTTTCTAATATACCCCTGTGTCTATCCCATGCATGCTAGAAACCCACCACGGTTTTTGCTTCCACCACTTCTGCTGGCAGTCTGTTCCAGGTGTCTACCACCCTTTCAGTGAAGATATATTTGCTCACATCTTTGTTAAACTTCCCCCTTCCCTCCAGCTTCACCACATGCCCCCTCATTCTGGTGCTCCTTCTTATTTGAAAGAGACTCCCATCCTGTTCATCCCAGTGAGATACTTTTAGGTCTCCATTATGTCACCTCTCACTTTCATCTCTTCAAGGGTGTACGTGTTGAGATCCCTCTGTATCTCCTCATAGGGCTTCTCGTGCAACCCCAGCAACTGCCTCCACACTGTCTATGTCCTTTCTGAGGTGCGGCTTCCAAAACTAGACGCAGTACTCCAGGTTACCAGCGATACAGTGGCAGCACCACCTCCCACCTCCCACCTCCTGTGGGAGATACTCCTCTCTATGCACCCCAGTATCCCACTAGCCCTTCCCACTGCTTTGTCACACTGCCCTGCCACTTTAAGGTTATCAGTTATGATAACCCCAAGGTTCCTTTCCTGTTTCAATCAATCAATCAATCAAAAATCTTTGATGAAACACCTTTGCGTAAACTCATTTACAAGATGGACCTGGACAGATATATGATCAAATGCAGAATAATATTATAAAAATTAAAATAAAGGCATCACATACAATAGAATAAGATACATTTGAAAATATGTATACCAAGAGAACACTTATAGATGGCAGTCACATAGCAATATATGCACTGAACATACCAGCATAACAAAGGCAGCGTGGGCAACTATGCAGGGAAGAACAATGGTTACATGGAACAACTAAGGTGGAAAAGGGAGGAAGAAGGATAAGCATGAGTAAAAATCATAGTGGGGGGGTCAGTGGAGGTCAAACAGAGGGTACAATGTCTGAGGTCAATATACCTTTATCCAAAAATCAAGGAAAGCAATTGCAGGACTCCTTGATGGAACATGCATATAGTGATTTAAATACTGATAGATTAATATGGCATGCTATTCTCATGTTTTTTTTGGAGTTTATTCACCACCACCACCACGCCATCCTATACTTAGCACCTGGGTTCCTATGCCCTAGGTGCATGTTTTTGCACTTTTGGCACTGAACTCCAATTGACATACTTTAGACAATGCCTTGAGTTTCCCCAGATCCCTGTCCATTCTCTCCACCCCCTCCTGAGTGTCCAACCCATTGCAGATTTTAGTTCTTCAGCAAAGTCACTTATGAAGACATTGCTGAGGACCGGTCCTAGTACTGAGCCCAGTGGCACTCCGCTGGTTAATCCTTCATCATTTGAATGAATGCCGCTTACCACCACTGTATGTCTCACGTCTATTAACCAGTTTCTAACCAGTTCACTACATTGGTTCCCACCCCCAGGCTGCTCAGTTTCTTTATCAGCTTCCTGTGCGGTACAGTGTCAAAGGTCTTGCTAAAGTCCAGACAAGCCATGTCCACTGCCTTCCCCTGATCTAGTTCCCTGGTCACCCAGTTAAAGAATTCCATCCAATTTGTTTGTCATGGCCCCTGCCCCCACCCCACTGAATGCATGTTGACAGTTCTGTTGCAACGCACTGGATTCAAGATATTTTGCCAGTCTTTCATTCAGTAGGGTTTTCATTAATTTCTCCACCAATGAAGTACGACTGACTGGCCTGTAGTTGCTAGCCTCCTCCCTGCTGCCGCTGTTGTGTAGCAGGACCATGTCAGCTCTTCACCAATCCTCCAGAACCATGCCTGTTTCCAGTGAGCTGTTGAACAATGCTGTCAGTGGGGCAGCTAGCACCTCCCTCAGTTCCTTTAGAACCATTGGGTGTATCACATACGGTCCCATAGCTATGTCCACCTTCAAAGCTTCAAGTCTCTTCCAGACTCTTTCTTCTGAAAATGGACTTGTATCCACCTCCCCCCATTCCTGCTACTTCCTAGAGGTCTGTCCCTTCCCTCCACTGTGAAGACTGAACGGAAGTACCTGTTTAGGATGTCTGTTTTTTCCTGGTCCTCTTCCGCGCACTCTCCCCCCTCCACCCATTTGATAACTGAGAAAAGCACACTGAGATGAAGCTCATTTCAAGGTGCAACCCAGGAGAGAGGGTAATGGGAGTAACACTAGGCAAATAGTAAGAACATCATGACAGTATTTGGATATGTACCACACCAGTGGTGAACAAACTGGGTAAATAAATCATATTATTTTGGTATAAATATTTATTTTCCCTTAGAACACCATTTATTTCACTTAGAACACCATTCATAAAACTTAGAACACCATTTATATAACTTAGAACATGTTATTTCCACTTAGAATCTGGACATGGAACACAGAGAACAATAGGTTTGACAGGGAACTTACAATGGAAAGAAAGGCAGTTTTAAGCTAAAACAAGGTAAAACACCAGTAAAAACACTACAAATGGTGCGGTTTATATCAAACACATAATGGATTACAGTAGAAAAACACATTTATTGCCACACACGAGTGGTAAGACCTTTAAGCAATAATTACACAATAACACACACCTTGGGGTGCCTTATTGCAATTATACAATGGTCGATGGTATAGAAAACTAAAATAAAAATAAAAATGTTTTTAGTAGATTTTTAGTGAGGCAGTATATCTTTGTTTCTGGAAAAAAAAAAAAAGTTGCGTGCTCCATAAAATCAACACAGTGATGTTATTGGGTAATATCATCACTGTCTCAGGCACACACTGACCAATCAGATAATTATACAATGGCAAGAACATTTCCTGGACTCTGATTGGTCAGTGTGTGCCTGAGACAGTGATGATATTGCAGTATAACATCACTGTCATTGATTAGCATTAGGTCTGCTTGCTCCTCAGCCTGAGCAGCACCTTTTTTTTCCCTCTTCTCTTTCACTAAAAATCTACTAAAAACATTTTTATTTTTGTTTTGTATAACATCGAGCCGTTGTATAATTGCAATAAGGCACTCCAAGGTGTGTGTTATCTTGTGTAATAACGTCACTCCTGGGGTGGTGGAAGCACTCGGCTTCGCCTCGTGCTTCAACCCACCCCAGGAGTGATGTTATTACACGATAACACACACCTTGTCGTGCCTTATTGCTTAAATAACTTGTGGCTTTGTCACTCATGAGTAGGGCTGTAATTTTTTCACAGCGAAAAGAGGAAGATTTCACAGCACCATCGCGGAAAAACTGTTATTTCACGGCACATTGTAAAGCCTTGGTTTTTTTTTTTTTAAAACATGTTTTTAATTTGTATTCAAACCTTGCCTGCTCGTATTTGTGTTTTATTTAAAATCCTCTGCTGTCTCCAGGAGCTCACACTGCAGCCTTTACTGCCATCTACCCTGTAAAAATGGAGGAGAGAGGGAGAGAGATCCTGAAATTGACAGAAGTGCGGTCTCTCACTCTCTCTCCCAAAAGTGTTCCTGAGCTCACGCTAGAGCCTTTACTGCCATCTACCCTGTAAAAAATGGAGGAGGGAGAGAGAGGCAGACAGAGACAGAGAGAGAGAGAGATGCTGAAATTGACAAAAGTGCAGTCTCTCTTTCTCTCTCCAGAAAGTGTTCCTGAGCTGTCTCCCGTATCTCTCACTGCAGTTTGTACTGCTGTTCACCCGCTAAAAAGCAGAGGGGAGAAAGAGCCACTGAAACTGACAAAAGTGCAGTCTCTCTCTCTCTCTTTCTCTCTCTCTCCTAGCCCGATAATGTTCCTGATCTATATTCGAAGCTCATGCTGCAGCTTGTACTGCTGTTTACCCAAAAGTGTTCCTGTGCTATACATTAAATAAACAAGAAACACACCCCGAAGGAAAAAGGAACACCATTTTGGGGTCGTGGAGTGGCAAAGAGATAGCCACTTTGTATAAAATAGCAAACTCCAGTTTTCACGGCATGGGTGGAATTTCACAGAATTCATGAATTCCGTGACGACCGTGAAAATAATACAGCCCTACTCATGAGTTATGGGTCTTACCACTCATTAGTGCAAACAAATGTGTTATTCCACTGCAGTGAATTATGTATTCCTTATGTACAGGTTTGACATAATACATCACAGCAAGTATATATACAGTTATAATATTTAGAATAGATTTACAAGTGTAAGTGTGACAGACAGTTTTATACAATATAGAACACGTTGCAATACAATAGGTAATGTGCTTGGATAGCTATCTTACACAGCAGATATAGAGAGGTAGGGTAGGCGCCATACAGCATTTTGCGAGGGTGATTTGGGAAAGTTTGTTGAGGGGACCAGAAAAGAAACAGAGGAATAGGGGAAAAAGGGGGCAGAGAGGTCAGGCAGAGAAAGGTGAAAGAAAATGGAGGGAGGGAGGTTGGGGTCAACTGAGGAGGCGGTGGAGGCAGTTGCAGTCGTAGGGTGAATGATGTTTTAATTGTTGTTTGAGCAAGGCTAGGGAAGGATCAAGGCGGATTGAGTGGGGGGATGATTCCAAAGGTCAGGAAGTCTGAAGGAGAAAGATGCTTTTTCAGATTGTGAGTGGGGTTGGGGGGGAGAGAGAAGGAGCGGGGTCACGGGTTCTTACATGATAGCCTGATGTTGGGGGGGGGACAGAAGGTCTCAAAGAGAGGGGGAGGGCCTTGGAGATAACTTGCCAACAAAGGCAGCACTGTGAGCCAGACAACAGTTTTCAAGAGAGGAGAGGGATACATCAGAGTAAAGGGAGCAATGGTGGGAGGTTTGAGGCGAAATGACAGAAAGCGTTGTATAAGGAGTCTAGTTTAGTTACAGACGATTTGGGGACCAAGCTGTAAACCACATCGGCATAGTCAGTCGAGGGGAGAATTAGTTTGATAATGAGATCCTTGCAGATAGGGAAGGAGAGACAGTCTATAATTCTGTGCAAAGCTCCAAGTTTAGACTGAGTTTGGAGTGGATGGGGTTGATGTGGAGATAGAAGTCCAACTTTGAGTCCAGCCATATCCCGTGGTATTTGAAGGACTGAATATTTTCAAGTTTTGTGCCATCCAGGGAAAAGAAGGATGGGTGGGACGGGAGTTTAGCTAGTCTTTGGGTGGAATCAAAGGCCAAGGCTAGTTTTTTTGATGTCGCACTTTAGTAGATTGGCCTCGAACCACTTGAGGGTAGATTCGAAGGAAGCTTGCAGGGATGACTGGGTATCCGTGAGGGAGGGTCCGGATGTGCAGATGACGGCGTCATCGGAGTACATGTGCAGGTGAGTGGGTGAGCATGTAGTGAGAAGAGAGTAGGGCTAGGATTGACCCCGGTGGATGCCAGTGCGAATGAGGAGGGAGGAGGAAATGGAATGACCTAGTTGAACATATTGGTATCTGTCTGACAGATATGTGCTGAACCAATTCATGGAGGAGGAGGAGGAGGAGGAGAGTCCTATGGAGGACAGTTTATGTAGAAGGAGATTATGGGAGATCAAATCAAATGCCTTGGCGAGGTCTATGAAGATTGCCAAGGTGACAAGTCTCTTATCCACGGCAGAATGGTTGTAGTTTGTGACTTACGTATCTAAAGAAACTCTTATGTCCCTTAGATGGCCCTTAAGCAAGTCCTACCTTTGTCTGCACCTTTGCTACCCTCACCGCCTTACCTGATTTCCTCTGCTTTACCAAGTAAACCTCACTGTTCTCCCCCCTCTGTTTCCTTATGCCTCCTGAATGCCACTCTTTTTTCCTTCACAAGCTTTGACACTTCCTAAGAGAACCATAATAGTCTCTTTCCTTCTGCTTTTACTCACTTCCTTCACACAGAGGTTAGCTGCTTTAGTTATACTTTCCCTTATTTTTGCCCTCATTGTCTCCACCCCTCCCTTGCAGTACACTGCATTGGAGGCAGTTTCAGATGCGGTCTTCCATTTCTTTACTGGGATGTATAGGCAGGGGTATCACCAACAGAAAGAGGGCGGTGGTATTGCCTCTGTATAGATCACTGGTAAGACCCCACTAAGAGCCAGCCCGGTGTCACTGAGGGTTGAGGCGATGGACGCCACACCTTGTGCCACACCAGTGACCCAGGTCTGGGAATGAATCCTGGCTGTCGGGGGTTGGCAGGGGAAGGGGGAAGGGATCAAACATCCAGAGGACTTCTCTCCCTTCCTAGGGAGAGATTCGGGGATAGCATCATTCCCTTGCAGCCCTTGGCGGTAGCCGGGGACAGCATCAGAACATGTGTGCACTTGCAGATGCTGGGGGCAGAGCATCGGCAGGCATCAGCATTGGAGTCACAGATGCCATTGCATGTCCATGCTCTAAGGGGCGCAACACACAATGAAAAAATCCCCGGAGGACTGAGGAGGCAACAAGGGCCTCAGGGACCAGGCTGCACATCCCCAAACACCGGACTGCCAGCACCAGTGGTCCCCAGCCACAACCTGCAAGTGATGGACCCTCTAATCACAGAAAGACAACGCCAAGGTAGGAATGGTGGGCCCTCTCCCGGGCCGGGGGTGATCCCGGGGGGGGCTGGGAAATTTCTGTAGGGAGACCACTGGGAGGGGTCTTGGTGAGGAGTAACGGGCCTGCATCAAGAAGGCATCTTTGAAAGATGCCTCAGCTAAAGGAGCATAAATAGAGTTCAAAGAAAAAAAAAAGACCCCACCTAGAGTACTATGCCCAGTTCTGGAGACCACATCTCCAGAAGGATATAGAGTGGAGCCAGTTCAGAGGAGGGCAAATAAACTGGTGCAGAGTCTGCACCAAAAGCCCTGCGAGAAGAGACTAAAGTACCTCAATATGTACACCCTGGAACAGAGCGGGGGGGGGGGAATATGATAGAGACCTTTAAATACCTCACAAGGGTAAATAAGGGTTCCATGTTGTAATACTGAGCGCATTAGGATGACTCAAAAAACAGCGAGGACAAAACGGTGAGGGCAGAAACAGTGAGTGCATTTTTTACAGGGGGCTATGCCCCCCACACCACCCCTTACTATGGATAACCAACCCCGGGGGAGGTGCAACTTGGGGAGGTGGAAATCCGTCAGTCACCAAAATGGTAAGCGTGGTTTTGTCATTGCTGTTTCTGTCCATCACCCTTTTGTGCTAGTTGTTTTTACAGGATACCATAAATAAGGTGCAAAATGGAAGTATTTTTCAGAAGAAAAGGTGCTCAAGAACAAGGGGGATGCGCTACGAAGCTGGAGGGTGAGTTAGATTCAGGAGAGATGCAGGGAAGTACTTCTTTACAGAAAGAGTGGTGGATTCATGGAACAGCCTCCCATCCCAGTTGGTTGGGGGTGAAAACAGTGGTTGGGTTCAAGAATGCATAGGATAAGCACAGCCGAATCATAGCGTACAGGAAGTGGGAAAGAACCATAGACCGGGTGTGGTCTGCAGTAATAGTGTAGGTAGGGAGGGAGGAATGGGCAGGCTGGATCAGCAAAGTGGTCCTTATCTAATGTCAAATCCTATGTTTCTATGTATATTGATCACCGAAGTCTTGGCACTGCCACTGTTCCATTTTTGGGTACTGCTGTCTCCAGTGGGCACTCCTTTAGGCCATATTTAGCATTGAGCCAAGTCAGCAAAGCACACAGTCACTATATTCAGACAGTAAGCACACTCCACTGGAATATAGCTCAGAGCTGATTGTGTGCTGTTTGCCACTGCACTATCATGTGGCCCTGAATATGGGGGCCAGAGGCGCTTGCAGTATTTGCGCTTTAAAATATGATTGACTGATTGAAGAGATTTCAGTTAGACCTCCATGGTTGACATTTTAGGACTTAAACAAAGCTTCCTTTTCCTGAAGTGTTGGTTTACTAAAATATCCACTACTGGCTAAACCAGCTAAAACACTGGTCAACGCTGGCAGCATCACTCTGCATGCCAACTGAGAAACTGCAATCTTTATAACAGAACTGCTAAGACATAGCCTTGATTTTAAGGCAATCTGTATGTAGCTTACTTTAATTATAAAAAAGGTAAATTAATCATGTTTGTGAGAATACAGGTGGGAGAGCCAGGGGGTCAGGAGGCCCCTCACTTTTGTAGCTGAAGCCCAAGGTCAGACAGTTAATTTTGACCCCCCACCACCACCACCTTTCAATCAGTGAAGCAGCATTATAATGAGGCTGGTGGGATTTCTCTAATGACAGTAGAGGCTGCTGTTTAAACCTTTTGGTACTCAACATACATTGAAAACCCAGGCAACCAAACTTACGCTTTTTGGAAAATCTCTATGGAACATTTTGTCTTACTGTTGCATGAGTTGCACTGTATAGTTATCTTTGGCTTCAGTTTTCCCCTCAAACCTCTTCAAAAGCTGCAATTATTGACCCTGTTCTGTTTATCATGGATAACCAACGCATTTCTATTAATAAATCATGGATTATTCATCAAAATACCTGGATTATTCAGGATTATAAAAAACTAGGTAGGTTGACTAAAGTGTTTTCAAGAAGGCAATTGTTTTCCTAGCACCCTGGGCTGAGGTGTTTTATGAAATTCTGACCGCTCCCCTTTTTGGTACGCTCCTCCACCACTGTATGAGAATGGTCTGATGACTCTCGTGCTGCACACAGCAAAAAGTGGCGACAACTTGGCTCTGTGGGATGCTTCTGCCTGAAAAAGAGGAAGTAGAATTGTATATACAGAAAACAGTGACTAAACCTCCCAGCTAATAATTCATTCTCATTATGTAAGGCACCACAATTTTATTTGTTCTGTGCCCTATTAAAAAGGCTCAGAGTACCTTATAAAAACAGCATAAATCACTTACATCTAATAAATAAGACATATGCAACAGGGACCGGTGAAATTACTGATTTATTTTCGCAGGAGCTATTTGACCTTGGGTAGCCTCATCAGTGGCATAAACCGCAACTGATGCACCCAAAGTCAAACAGCACACATGGAAATAAATCATTTATTCCACAAGGTCCCTGTTGCATATTTCACTTATGCAATAGGGATCTTTTTGAATAGTGCAAGAGATTTGTTTTAAACTATTTATTTTTTTGATGTACGCTTGCAGAGACTTTTTGATGCTTTTCCCAGTATAGCTCTGCTTAGCATAGTGGTTGCTAGTCAGTTACTATGGATGCTTTAACATCCCCATGCTGCTGATGTTGCCAACGTGTATATAGATTGGGCGATAGTTAGTTTAAGAATAATTACCTATGGAAAATTGTGGCATGCCACAGTGAGCACGAAGGAAAAGGGTGCATCTCCTGTGCTCTCAAGTCTTAGTGGAGAGACAGTTCTGTGTTTTGGCTGCTCTATTTTTTAAGTTATGAAATAAAAAAAGATTTATTGTGTTTTTAGAGGAGCAAGCCTGGAATTGAAGGAGTGAGCACACTGGGGGCTCAATTCTCAAAAGATTTAGAATGCCACAAGCCCCGGGTGTGCCGAACACACCGTGCATGAGGCATGCGGCATTACCCAGATGGCAATCGGGACTCTTGATCCTGTGCACCAAGTGCCCCAAGTTAGACCAGCTTTTTCTGGTTTAACTCTGCTGCACTTTTTATGGGGTTTGCACCAAATATTTGGTGCAAGCTGCTGTAAAAAGGGTAAAATATCACAAATGTGCGCGACTTTTTAGAATCAGGTGCAAGGTGCACCAATGTGTCTGGCGCAGTACAGGGTTTGACACAGGGCTTGTGCAAGCCCTACGCAAACCTTTGAGAATCGAGTCCTGGGTGTCCTGTTGCGCTGAAGAGAGCGAGCAAGCGAACGCTACTTGTTTTCCATGTGACCAGGAGATTTAAAAAAAATATATCATTTACAGTTTCCCATTTATTTTTGTGTTGGTGTGGCAGGAATAAGCAATGTGGGGTATTTGGTGTGTGTAAGGAGTGGGACTTACAGAGAGCAGTTCTGTTTGGGAGGTGCATCTGGACCACTGACTGGGGCCACACATTGTGAAATGGGGTGGAAGCATGGAGTACCATCTCAGAGAGGAGTTTCACTGCAAAGTTTAAGGTATTCTTCTTTTTTTATAATGGAGCCGTGGTTTGATCTAGGGAGAACACTTTTGGGTTGGGTGGGCTACTTTGAAATATGTCAGGTTGAGAAAAATGCATGTAGCACTAATAGCATCTGAGAGAGAGTGAAACTTAAAGAAAAGGAAAGCAGCTCTGGTGGGTGGGGGAGCACACAATGACATGTCTACTCTGTACATAATTGCTGATGACAAGTCTACTGTGCATATAAATGAAATTTATGTGCACAGTAGCTCAAATATCAGCATTTATGTAATCGCTTTTGCATCCATGCCTACTGCATAAATAAATATAAGAAATAAACAGTATACAGTGATAAAACTAATTAGTCCTGGTAGACCTGTGCAAATAAATGCATTTTCAATTAATGTTTTAATGCCTCCATCCTATGGACAGATCTTACCATCTCCGGCAGGGAGTTCCAGAGAAGTGGGGTGGCCACCCCAAAATCTCTGTCCCAAGTTTGTTTAAGATGGGAACGAGGAACATAGCACTAGCTAGCATTGGTGGATCAGAGGAGGCAGGTAGGTACATAGGACATCAGAATATCTTTCAGGTAGCTTTGACCCAAATCATGTAGGGCCTTGAATTTTAACAATATATCCTGAAGGTGATACACCACAACACAGCAGCCAGTGCAGACCAGCAACACTGGCATGATGTGATCCCTTCCATAAGTTCCGAACACCAGCTGGGCTGCAATGTTCTGGATTAGCTGCAAGCGATGTATCAGTCCTCCACATAACCCCAATAATCCAGCCTATAGGTGACAATGGTGTGGACTACCTTCTCCTAGTCACCTGGCTCTAGATACGGCCTGATCGGGGCTATATTACCAAGATGGTAAAAACCGCTCCTGACTACTGTAGACACCTGTTGTTCCACTGTCAACTTACAGTCCAGAATGATGCCCAGGTTCTTTACAGTATCCACAGCTTGAAGTGACTGGCCATTTACAGATAGCAAAAGCAGGCCACCACTTGTCCTTGCTGACCTAGATTAATAATCATAACCTCTGTCTTGCCCGGGTTGAGACAAAGCCAGTTGGACACCATCCAGTCATTGATTTCATGTAGACACCATCCAAACACCAAAACAGCATTCAACCTATCCTGGGTGAAAGAGGGATACAGCTACGTATCACCTGTATATCAGTGAAACTCTACTCCATGCTGTCTAATGATCTCACCCAAAGGCAACATGTACATGGCAAACAATATGGGTGCCAGATCAAGCCTCATGGATCTCTACAGAAGACTGCAGCTACTTCAAACATGTAATTACATAGAGCTACCTGCTGTGATCTCCCGATAATATAGGACTCAAACCAGCACACAACTGTGCCAGTGAGTCTCACATAAGCCCTTAGGTGATCAATCAGTACACCATGGTCCACTGTGTCAAATGCTGACGAGAGATTCAGAAGGACCAAGGTGGAACAAAGTCCCTGGTTTCTTGCCATGAGGAGATTATGCATTAGTTCAAGTTTATTGCAGGAAATAGTCCATTGAGCACGCTCATTCACAAGGAGGTCCTGATAGACACAAGCATAATATAACAACAATATTCAAGGGAGAGGAAAATACATCAAGATACAGATATACAATACAAGATACAAACAGGTAATCTCTGGTATAGTACAATAGGTACACAACATCTTGGAAACAGTCCATTGGGTGCAGGACAATTAGCGGTTAAGGCAATCACAACTGATATATACACAGGCATGAAGATAACAATAGGATCAATACTATCAAAAAACTCAGATATAACACCAGATTAGACATAGCTAGGCCATTTTAACACCTTTTAGTTAGTGCATAAAGAGGGGGATGGAAGAGAGTTTGGGGGCAATGGGAGAGATAAGTGCAAGATACTCAATAATGAAGCTGTGGGGGAGCTCTAGCTATGATGACACTGACAAGAATCCTTGCGGTATTTGTTGGCCAAGGTTTTAAATATATTCAAGGAAATAAGGTCAGGGAGCCTAAGTACAGATTGAATGCTGTTCCAGACTGAGAGGACGGAGTAACTAATTGCACCTCTACCATGCGTGGCCAAACTCTGGGTACATCCAATAGTAAGTACTTAGATTTCCTTAGCGAATAAGTACTATGGAACCTATTAAAAATTGAAAAGATGTATGAAAGAAGTTTGTTCCATAGCATTTTCAGGGCCCATGTACCAATATGAAGCCACCATCTTGTGTTGAGGGAAGTCCAGTCTATTGTCAGATAGAAGTCGCAATGATGTGCCCTGAAAAGGTGCATTCGTTATGAATCGCAGGGCACAGTGAAAAAGTATATAAAGTTTATGTAAATGAGTTGCCGTGCTGCAATTATATGTGATCTCCCTGTAGTCTAGCAGTGGAAGGAAGGTGGTTTGCACCAATCTGCATTTTGTGTCCATAGGAAAAAGTGATTTTCTTCCTATAAAAAAAAACCCTAACCTTGCTTTTAATTTCCTAGTGAGGCAATCAATGTGAACACCAAATGCCAGTTTGCTATCAAGCCAGATCCCCAGGTACCTAAATTTATCCACTACCTCCAAAGAGTCCCCAAAAATATTAATAATGGGTGCTGGAACTGTCAGGTTACGTAGAGCTGCCTCAGAATGAGTAGGAGTGAAAAACATCACTTTAGTTTTTTTGCATTTAACAGCAATTTAGAGTGACTAGGTTGTGCTGCAACTGATTAAAGTCAGATTGCAATTCAGCACACACTTCTGACAGAGTGGGTTTGGAAATGTACAAAACGGTATAATCTGCAAAAAAGTATAACTTAGATGTGAGGATGTTGACGTCCAGGGAGTTAATATAAATAGAGAACAATGGAGGTCCTAGAACAGACCCTTGGGGTACTCCTCTTATGATAGGAAGGGGGTCTGAAAGGATCCCATTGGCTTTAATTAATTGCAGTCTATCTGTAAGGTAACTAGAAAACCACCTTAGTGAGCAGCCATCTATACCCAAATCTCTAAGACATCGGAGTCGGAGATTGTGGTCGACAGTATCAAATGCTTTGCTTAAGTCTAGAGAGATGACACCGGTGCATTGCTTGGCATCTTGTGCAGCGAACCAGTCATCAGTGACTTTGGCCAAAGCTGAGACAGTACTGTGGTTCTGTCTGAAACCAGATTGCAGTGGGTTGAAGTGATCAGAATTTTCCAAATACTCTTTTAGCTGATTATTTGCTTTTTTTTTTTTTGAGGATTTTGGAGAGAACTGGAAGGATGGAAATGGGTCTGTAGTTATTAGGGTCACCTGACTTAAGTAGGGGCAATATAAAGGCTGTTTTCCAGCAGGAGGGAACCGTGGTCATGGAGATTGATAGGTTAAAGAGATGCAGGATAGGCATGGTTAGCAGGTGACTCCTTAATTTTAGGAAAATTGAGTCAATCCCGTCAGCGCCAGCACTCTTTTTATGGTTTAGCTTAGTTAAACGGTCTTCAACTTCTTTGTAAGTTACTGGAGAAAGCTGGAAGAGGTCGTGGGGCCTCTGGTCTTGGGGATCTTCCATGGGTGTGAGGCAACCAGCCAGCCCAGCAGCTGGGGAGGAGTCAAACACCAGGCCTGCTATGGCAAAGTGAGCATTCAATTTCTCCAAAACACCACCTTAATCGGAAGTCTCTATACCATCTATCGTACATTTTATAGGTATGAAGGGGGTGTTTAATGTCCTTCTACTGACTTTATTTTCTGCCATATTTTGGATGAATTACCTTTAGCTTCCTTCAGGGTATCTGCGTAGTAATTGGTTTTAGCTGTTCTTATAAGTGTAACGCATGCATTTCTTGAAAATCTGAATGCCTGCCAGTCAGCACTGGATTTGGTGTGTCTTGCTCGGGCCCACAGTTTAATACAATGGGTGAGAGCAGTTTTCAGATCCAGTGTGAACCAGGGGTGTGTGACCTTCCTAACCCTATGCCTTATGAACAGGGCATGCTTACTGGCTAGTTCTGTTAGATAAGCATTCAGGGTATCAACGGCTTCATCTACTGAAGTGGTTAGGTAGAAGTTGTGCCAATTTACACACCTACGGTCAGCCAGATAGTTGTCAGTATTGAATTTGTGCAAAGTTTGTCTTGTTACAAATTTGGAGTGGTAAGACCACTTCTCTTGGATGCTAGTGCAAATAAAAATGTTGTGATCACTCACATCATTATGGAACATGGCAGTGCTTGAGATTTTGTGGGAGCAATTTGTAAGAATGATATCAAGGATGGTGCTATTATCATTGTTTCTTGTGTTAATCCCGGTGGGCTAGAAAACAATCCTTGAGTTGCTAGAGGTGCTACTCTACCTCAAAGGAGTATATTTCTAACTCTGAGCTGATTTTTTTATATATGAAACTTGTGCTGTAAACTGAGCATCTGTGTACCTTGGAGCCCTGTTCTACTACAGGAACAGGAAGAGGGCTAGTAGTTTTTTGCACTGCCCAAGTGCAACTACTGCAAGCTAATTTCCAGTGCCTATTGCTAAAACATATTCTGGGAACTGTTTTTACTAATAGAGCACCTTATTAGAGACTCTATCAGTGTTTTTTAAGTATTTTAAAGAAATTTACAGATAGCCTCGCTGTGTGACCCGGGGAGGCACTTCCGGGCCACAGACTGGTATTTCTACTCAGCCTGTGGTGAACACGAGTAAGAAAACAATCCTTAAGTTGCTAGAGGTGCTATTCTACCTCAAAGGAGTGTATTTCTAACTCTAAGCTGATTTTTTTTATATATATGAAACTTGCAGTAGTCCAGTTAAAGGGTGTATCGGAGTATTTTAAACCCAGTTTTGCCCTTTTTACACCCAGTATAGAGTCCTGGGTAGTATCATCACTACCAGGTGTTTCTGCGGACCTCGCGCATTCGCACATCAATTCACCAAAACAGTGTGACTACGTCTCAAAATACTACCTGGCATACCAAAATACTACCAGCTTGGAAAACTAAGAAGATTTTACTTCCTGGCCTAAAAAGTTATCTGGAGCACTGGAAACTTGTGTTGTAAACTGTGCATTTGTGTACTTTGGAGCCCTGTTGTATTACAGGAACAGGAAGAGGGCTAGTAGTTTTTGTACTGCCCGAGTGCAACTACTGCAAGTTAAATTCCAATGCTTATTGCTAAAACATATTCTGGGAACTGTTTTTACTAAAGGAGCACCTTATTTAGAGGCTCCATTAGTGTTTTTCAAGTATTTTAAAGAAATTTACAGATAGCCTCACTGTGTAACCTCGGGAGGCATTTCTGGGTCACAGACTGGTATTTCTACTCCGCCTGCAGCGTGCATCGGTGTGCGCAAAGACACGCATGTCTGCGCATGTCATGCGTGTCGGGTGTGAGAAGTAATAGACAATAGAGACTTAAAGAGCGCTCAAGATACGTAGCAGACTACTACGAGTAACCTGAAGGAGATAATTGAGTGAGTAGGCTATACTTTGCATAAAGTACAATGGTAAAAAACATGGTACCAATAGTGCTATTAGCAGAAGGGGTAAAAGGGATTGAGTGTGAATCATGCAAAACGTACCAGGTAATTAATCATACTGACACTCCTTTGACATTCACATGCAGTAAATGTGAGGAAAATGCTATTATGGCAACTGAAATAAAGATGTTTAGCATCAGACCTCAGGCCCTCGAGGAGAGTCAGTTACACATGAGCATTAGGTTACAGGAAAAGGATACTAACGTCACACCAATTGACATACAATAAAATGAGGCTGCAAAACAAGTTTATGTGACTGGGACTAAATGTGGTATGGGCAGAGAAACACAGGTAGCTGAACCCTGCCAGAAAAAGAACTCAGGCAGAAAACATAGTAAAAAGCATGCAAGGCAAGATGAAAACATAAATAGTGATGAAACAGACTGGTTTCAAGTCCAAGCAAATAAAACTGCAAAGAGACGAAGAAGGGCAACAAAATTCCAATTGCCTGTCTCGATCCAATTTGATCCTCTATTTATTTATGAGGAGACACAAAATGACAAGGAAACATGTGAGAATGACCACAGTTCCCCATTAAATCAGGATGAACGGAAATCCCTAGATAAAGATCAGGATAGATTGAGTACTATTATTACGAGTAATGGGGAAGGAACTATCCATGTAATAAATCAACACATAATAGGGCCGGCCCGGTGGCGCTGAGGGCTGAGGCGCTGGGCGCCTTATCTAATACCGCCCAGTGACCGGGTTTGGAGGCGAGCACGGGCGCCGGGGTCAGCGCGGGAGAAGAAGGACTGGGCGTAGCGGCCGCTCTCCTTCTCTGGGGGTTACCTGCACGCTTCCGCTGCAATACCACCACCTAGGGGAGCCTGGGTGGAAGGTGCAGTAGGAGGGATTACCAGCACAGGGATAGGGCAGATGTCACCAGAGGGGCGGAGCAGAAGGCACGTCTCAGCATGCCTCCATGCTCATTGCCCTCATTGCACGCTTGACATCGGTGAACAAACAGAGAAAAAATCACCCTCATTTCTCCTAGGCGACGACTCCTTGCTGTGTCCTCAGGTTCGTTGGGCAGACTCCGCTGTACCGGTCCACGTCGCAGCAAGCATGGTTTGGAGGAGGTAAGTGGGAGAGTGCCTCCTCACCCTACTCGGGGGTTATCCGGGCACTTAAGGTTAGTGGACCGTGTACTCTAGGAGCAGACCCAGACGAGGGAGGTAACACAGGCTGAGGTAGTCTGAGAGAGTGGAGAGAAGAGGGCAGGAGGAGCATAAATACAGAATTAAAAAAAAAAATCAACACATAATAGAGCCACCTTTGTCTGAAGGTTTGAACAAGGCTGTGCCATCAGAGAATCTAATATCATTCTCAGAACAAATACTACTAGAAGAACCGGCAGATATGGATACAAATTCAGTAGTAACAAGAGAAACATTGGTACTGGGTGACTCAATGGTTAAGCACATACGAAGGAATATATGTAACCCCAACAAACATAATAGGACTCTATCAAGTTACAGGGGGAGCAAAAATATCAGATATTGCTGAAATGGCAATGAATATTGTTAGAAATGCTGGTGATAACCCCTGATTATTGTGCATACTGGAGCAAATAATTGGAAGGCTGGGCCTGTAGTTCAATGAACAAGCAGCCAGCTACTCCCACTTCCTGAGCTATATAAACCGTTCCTCTCAGCCTCATTGTGAAGCACTTTTACGTTGCAGCCGGAGGCTCTGTTGGTCTGTCCTCTAAGCTGGCTGGGGCCTACCCCCACCCCCACCTGCTGTTTCTGTGTGTCTCTACTGGACTTAGGTGTTATTTTCCTGCTTCTGGTTTGTATCTTTCATCTGGCTGTGTGCTTCTTTGTGTTTTGTGTGTCTTGTTTTTGGGCCTTGTTCCCTGTTTTCTGTGTTGCTGTGTTTTGGTTTTGTCTTTTGGGGCTTTGTTTCTAAGCTCCTAGCATATTGCTACTCAGAGCTCATACTACTGCTTTCAGTTACTTACAACTGCAGCCACTGCTACGGTTTACTCCAATTACTATTGTACCCAGTGCTTATGTTTTTTTTTACACTGTTCCTCACCACTCTCAAACTACTGCAATGCAACTGCAATCATTATCTCTGTGTTTCAGCTCAGCCATAGCTACTCCATGTTGCATATGCAGTTGTTTTCACCTGACGCAGGCTTACTCTGACCCTAGCTATGCTGCTCATTCATGCTCTCATTCTACTTGCAGCCTCATTGCACTGCCTGGCTACACCTGCTTTCAGAGTATTATGTCTCTGTGTTTTATTGCAGTTTTACAACTCCGTGTACTCCATATAAATTGTTGCTTCTATGTTTATTCAACCTATTCTACTCTGCGTTAGTCAAAAGCTCCTGCTGATGCTGTTAAACTAGCTTTCATATCTGCATGTGGTTCTCGGCTTTCCGTCACTTTCTTGTTTGTCCTACGGCGGGGACTGGGAAGTGTTTGGGGAGTCATGGCCCCATGTGGCTAATTATTTCTGTTCTAAACCCTGCCTTTGCCGCTGAAAATCCTCAGAGTATTTGTCACCTTGATTTGGCCTTTAAAGGCTGGCTGGCTTGCCCCACTATTTAGTGCTGTTTCATTGCCCTATGTTATGCAGACCTGCGTGCAGGTCCACTTATTACTACTCTGTTTACTGACCTATGTGCAGGTCCACACTTGCTTACATAATCATTGCTCCTTGCTTATGCAAACCATTGCTTCATGCCTACTGCCATCCCCTTGGCTTCAGCCTCTGGGATTCTGCTGCACTCAGTTCTGCATTCGACCTTGCAAGGTCTCAGCACTCAATGCTCATTACGATCTCAGCACGCCGTGCTCATTCAGCTCACCAGCTTTCAGCACTCAATCAATTTCTGAGGCATGCCAGCCATTCTGTTCTGGCACAGGGTTCCTGCAGCTGATGGTCTCACACTGCATTTAGTCCACATCTTCAGTGTGTCCAGCTTGGGGTGGGATCCTTCTCACATGGCCCATAGCTGGGAATGTCCTCACCCCGGGCTTGGCTTTAGCTGCCTGCTATGTGAGAGCAGCTCCTGGTGTAGAATTTAAGGCTAGGGGTGAAGGGTGGAAAAAGTTACCTCCTTTGACTCTAGTGTTCCACTCTAATGGATAGCCATTGACTTTAGTGGTTTCCCTAGCAAGACACCTTCACCGCATTTTCCCTACAACTGCCTCTGGTTCACCTGGTTTGAGTTTAGGGTGGGTAGGCCAGGTGGGTGCCTCAGCAGTCATTGACTCTCTTCCTGCACCTTGGTTGCACGTACTGTTGCAGAGTTTTCTCGCAACCTTTCACGGCGTTCCCGCTAGATGGTTTGAGTGAGAGCCTTCCTCCAAATTGGAATATTTTTCACCTCCCTTTAATTGGGTTTTCCAAATTGCAGCTGCAAAGCCGACACTAAATAAACTATCCCATGCCTGGAGGGAAGGCGACCTAGACCTTGGTTCCCCAGAGAGTTCCTCCTCATAGGGTTTTTTTTCTCTCCTCCTTTGCCTCAGCTCATAACTGTTAGTTAGCATAGTTGTGTCCCCTAGTTTCTTTAGGCAGGTTCCACTGTTGGATGTCCTGCCATTCCATCTCTCCTTAGAGGATCCCCTAATTCTCAATGCAAACCATTAGTATCATGCTACGCAAACCTGGGCATTTCATTACGTTATCAAACTGAGCATCTCATTATGTTATCAAACTGTCTATGCTTCTCTACTACTATGTCACAGTTACTGCTACTACATCAGTTACTGCTTGCTCATATGCTTCGTGTTGCCTCATACTTTTGGGAATATGCTTATACTACATTTCTTTTGGGGATTCCTAAGGTCCTTTAGCCACGGGAATCGTCCCGTGGCACCTCTAGGGGTGGAACCCTCTCCGAGGGTTCCTTGCCTTTCATACCCCTACAAGGTGGTTACTCCTCTGGAATAGAGAGTGTGAATGGCCAAAACCAAACTAACACAGTTGCACAAGCATAACACTATACTGGCTGTGCAGGACACTGAATGTATTACATGAGCCCATTATGAAAATAAAGCAGGACTACACCTGTATATTGCACTGAGTAATACGTTTTTGACCTAGGAGGTGAAATAGTGCTGTCAGAAATACTACCAATACCAAAGTGAACAGTTATCAACACAAAAAAATTCTACAAATCAATAACTGGTTAAGAAAGTGGTGCCTGCAACAAAACAAAGTGCATTACTCATTGGAAGAAATTTAATGGAAGGAACAAATTGCACTGCTGGGATGGCCTGCACCTCAGTAGAAGAGGGAACAGGCTACTGAGGAAACACATGCTAGAATGCATAAATAGCTGTTTAAACTAGATGTTAAGGGGAAGAGGGACAACCTTGGTATCTATTGAACCAGGAACAGCATGCATAACAAAACATATAACAAAAATCAGTGAAAAAAAGCAGCAAAAATAAAATGATTTGGATTTAAAAATCATAATAATAAATGCTTGAAGCCTCCGAAATAAGACTGACAAACTCACCTACATACTGTATAAAAATAATACAGACATATGCAGGGTAACTGAATTTGGTTCAACAGCACTGACTGGAGTACAGATATAAAAAGCTATACAAAAATACATAAAAATAGGAAAGAGAGAAGAGGAGGTGGAGTTGTATTTTACATAAAAGATAGTTTAAAACCATATGAAATAAATAATTCCAGTGACAAAAATTAAATTAGCTGGGCACAGATTAAACTATTTAATAAAACCCTCACACTCAGATTGGTTACAGGCCACCAGGACTAAATAATGAAGAAACAGAACAATTTCTGAATTGTTTGGAACAACAGGAAATTTTGAACAATACTATAATAATGGGTGATTTTAATTTCCCAAACATAAACTGAGAAACCCTGGACAGTCGCAGTCAATTGGATAAAAAGTGTATTGAATTCACCATACAGCACAACTTGGACCAATTGGTAACAAAACCTACAAGAGGAAGAACTATTCTTAATTTAATACTAACTAATGTAATGGAAAATATACATGGGATTAGACTAGAAGCCCCATTGGGGACAGTGATCATCAAATCATTGAATTTTCATATAAAGCACGATATAGAGAAACAAAAGGAAAAACAATAGTTAAAAATTATCAAAAAGCTAACTGCAGTAGGATTAAGGAATACCTATCAAACTGGGATTGGAAGAAGGAATTATTGAACCAGGATTTAAATACAATTTGGAATATCATTAAAAACATTTAGAGTACTGCATAGATAAATGAGTGCCAGTTATTAGCAAATACAAAAACAATAAAAGACACCCACCATGGTGGAATAAGGATATTAAGAAACTAATAAGAGAAAAGAAGCAGCTATACACTAAGTTGAAAAAGAATACATCTAGTATCTTAAATATAAAGCTGAAACAATGTGACAAACAACTAAAAGCTATGCTCAGGAGATCTAAGAGAAATATGGAAATAAGCTCAGTAAACAAAACAAAGGATAATAAAAAAAGAGTTTTTTTTAATTTTATAGGAACGTTAAGAGGTAACCAAAGGGGGATAGGGCCAATAGTTATACAAAATGAAACAATTACAGAAGAAGAGAATATAGCATCAGAATTAAACACATATTTCTTGAGTGTGTATGAACCTAAAGAAGCATTAGTTAAACCAACTCACAACATGAATATATTCCTATTACAGAAAAGGAAATTACTACTATTAAAAAGGGGATAAAATCAAATGGTTCAGCAGGGCCGAATGGCATAACTCTTGAGATTTCTGCAGGAGTTGGCAAATGAAATAGTGGGACCAATAACTTATCTCTTTAATACATCATTAAAAAATGGAAGGACAATACCTGAATGGGGACAAGCTTATATAACTCCAATACACAAGTCAGGATCAAGATCAGAGGTTAAAAACTACAGACCCACAAGTTTGACTCCAATATTAGGAAAAATATTGGAAAGAGTTATCCAACATAGAATATTAGATCATTTGGCAAATGAGCAGATAGTTGATATTTCACAAAATGGATTCACTAAGGGAAGGCCATGCCTCATCAACCTGATAACCTTTTTGAGCCAGTAAATGCAGCCCTGGAAAAAGGGGTACCGGCTGATGTGATATATCTGGACTTCGCAAAAGCGATCAATAAGGTATCACACAAAAAATTAATTGAACAGCCTTACCAAATCAAGTTAGAATCAAATAGAATGGATAATATCATGGTTAAAGGATAGGAAACAAAGAGTGATAGTAAAGGGATTTCAATCTGATTGGGGAGAGGTGACAAGCGGGGTGCCCCTGGGATCCATCTTGGGCCTACATTGTTTAATATATTAGCTAATACACTCCTGACAACAGACAATGCGTCTCTAAGCAAGTATGCAGATGACTGTAAATTAGGGGGTCTGATACAAAATCAGTCAGATGGTCAAAAACTTCAAGACAATCTAGATAAACTATTAGCCTGGACTAAAACAAATAAAATGCTGTTCAACATATCTAAGTGTAAAGTGATGCACTTCAGTGTCGAGAATCCGAACTTTGTATACAAATTAAACAACCAAGTATTGGAAACAACCACAGAAAAAGAGACCTGGGAATATTTATAACAAATACATTATCAACAGATGTGCATACTAAGAAAACAGTTAAAAAATGTCAGGAAATATTGGGCTGTATTCTGGCAAATATAAAGAGTAGGGACAAAAAAGTGATTATCCCACTCTACACGAGTTTAGTACGACCGCATCTAGAATACTGTTCTCAATTTTCAGCTGCAAATACTGTTAGAAGTCAAAAGTTAAAATAAGGTGTACAAAGAAGAATAACCAAAAAAGTAAGGGGGCTACACAATTTAACATATGGGGACAGACTACATAAGCTAGGGCTGTACTCTACTGAGTATAGACAACTGAGAGGGGACCCATGTTTGATCTTCAGAGCTACCAAAGATCGAGGTCTGATGGAAAGCATTGGAATCAAAAAATGTCAAGAACAAAATAAGAAAACTAGATTGCATAACTATAGGTTGAAAGGTGAAACAAATGTAACCAAGAAACGCTGTGATTTTTTTACACAGAGTCATAAAAAGCTGGAATGAACTGCTTAAACAGTTGGTGGAAACTGGAAAAACAGAAATCTTTAAATATAAATTAGATCAACACATGGGAAACAAAAAATGAATGTTCCACCAATAGAATTAGTAGGTGGCGAGTTCAAGACATTAAGGACAAATTGTCTATAAAACTTGAATCCAACTATGAACCTATGGGCCCCGTAATCAGCTGCAAGAACCCAAGCTCATCACATAAGTCCCGTAACATATTCACCCTGGGTATAAGCCAAACTAGATTCGTGTCACCAAAAATAATAGTTTTACTAGCATTGGTTACAATAAAGTTCCTATGGGCTGATAAAAGTTCAGTGCTCCCTGATGGTGGTCTGTAACATCCAAGAATGTTGAAGGTCTCCAGTGAAGGTAATTGGATCTTTATTACAAGACATTCAGATTCCTTAGGCTTGGATAATGCTAGGGTTACTGTGGCATTAACCTTATCATTTGCATAAACAACTACCCCACCAGTGGGTCTGTCCAACCTGAAAATATTGAAGGAAGGAAGCATAATCTGTTGGTCAGTGGTGAAGCTTTTAAGCCACGTTTCAGTCACAACTAGAAAATCAGGATTTGTGTGGGCTACCCATGTTTTTATTTGATCAAACTTTTTAAGGAGGCTACATGAGTTAATCAGCATAAATTTTAAACCTGGTGCTGCCGCAAAGTCTGAAAGGGAGTCAAGAGGGTTGGGGTCCAGGTTTACTTCTAAATTCCCTGAACATAGAAGCAGAACGAAAATACATTTTTTCAAGCTGACTCGAAGTGTAGCTAAATCCTTTTTGCTGGGGTACTTAATATCTCTGATAGATGATGTATGGAGGCCCGATGCAGCTATAGGGCATGAGGGATATGCCATTACTGCAAGTGGCAATGCCCTTATAGTTGATGATAAAGGTAGAATTAGCAGGTGTGCCAGAGTACAGCAGACTGTGTCCCAGGCAAGATGTGGATTAGGGTGTGTGGAATTCGTGATTTTGCACTCATGGGGGTGAGGGAGCAGGTATGGGCACTTTGACCTGTACAGGGTAGGGGTACAATGTCACAACTAACAACAGCAGGGCTAACATTGTAGGGAGACCAGACATTAAAGGCACGCAGCCAAACTTGATATGATAGTACAGTTAGAAGCCAGGGACCAGGTAACAATACAGTGAGATGAGTAGACAAAAAGGATAAAGGGTCTGGCAAGATAGGTGAAATTAGCCTTGCTGAATGGCCTAGTGGTTAAGATCACCAGCTTTAGTGCAGAGGGTCAGGAGTTCAAATCTCAGGCACAGGGGTTGGGGTTGGGGTGAGGGGTTTCACTGAGAGTGGATCATATGTAATAGTTAACCTAGCAGGCAAGTCCTATATAAATACCAGGCAGACAAAATATATTAAAGATATAGCAGGAAAAGCCAGGCGCAAGACTGACTCCTAGTGGTCACACAGTATAACCTGCAATAGTGAAACTGGGAGATTGATTCAAGACTGATGGGACACATGATCAGTCATGTGACAGACCCTACCTATAAACGTAGGGGTGGGCGGGGTAGTCACCACATAAGCTGCAACAGGCTAACATGGGTCAAGTGTTGCTCTGTTACCTTGTTGAGAGAGCTGCTGTCTGTTTGCTCTGAAGGGCTTGGGAGGGTGATTCTGTGGGCTGGGAGCCTATGAGGAGGAAAGAAACAGATGGTATTAAGCAGGGAGGGGCAGCCACCACAGGTAGACCTTGGGATCAGGTTTGGGGCAGGAAAGGGGGGGCTCCTACGCCTGTGTGTGCATGCGCAGTGAAGCACCCTGCAATGACGTTTCAACCAGGAGCGGAAAGAACTAGGAAGAGAGAGACCCACTGGAAAGTACAATGTGGTAAGCGATCCACAAAGTATCAGTACATGAGGGGAATTCCACAATCATTGACAACTTGTAACAAACTAGCAATCATGCACAGAAGCCGACTCCTCACAATCCCCTTAAAGGCATTACCAAGATGAGGTCAGTCATGGTGCTGTATTGAGACCTAAATCCCAACTGGAATGGCTCGTAGATGTTAAATAGCACCAGGTGAGACTCATGCTGCACCACCACCATCTCAATTACCTTCCCCAGAAAGGGAAAGTTTGAGACAGGCCTATAATTAAACAGACTGTCAAGGTCCGAAGATGGTTTCTTCAAGAGGGCTTCCCTCCCATCCATTTCAGAGCTAATGGGAAGACACACTCACTCAAGGAACACCCGACAAGCTTGGTATTATACTTTTTCTAGGGATTCAAGCCTACCAACACGCAGCCAGTAGGCCCAGGATCCGGTATACAGTACTGTAAGTAGGGTACAAACCAGAGATTACCCAGACCACTTCCTCTTCAACAACTGGTCATAACTCAGGCCAAGATGGCATATCATCATTGCCCCTCACTCTCTGGATATTGCCAGCACATGACAGATCACTTGAGGCAAGCCTGGTCCAAAAGGAAGCCACCTTGTCAAGGAAGCAATGGTTAAACTCCTCGCACCTCTTTGTAGAAAAGGCTTGTTTGGACCTGTGTCCACCTCCCCCCCCTCATTCCTGCTATTCTCTAGAGGTCTGTCCCCTCCCTTCACTGAGAAGACTGAGCAGAAATTCCTGTTTAGGATGTTTGCTTTTTCTTAGTCATTTTTTGCACAGCCTCCAATCTCCACCCTTCTAATCCTCACTATCCCTCCCCTTGTTTTCCTCTTCTCACTTACGTATCTGAAGAAATTCTTATTCCCCTTAGTGACCCTTTCGGTGAGTCTTACCTCTGTTTGTGCCTTTGCTCCCCTCACCACCATGCCTGCTTTCCTCTACTTTACCAGGTAAACCTCACTGTTCTCCCCCCTCTGTGTTTAGTTAAACCTCCTGAATGCCACCCATTTTCCTTCACAAGCTCTTACACTTCCTTACAAAACCAGAACAGTCTCTTTCCTTCTGCTTTTACTCACTTCCTTCACACAGAGGTTAGTTGCTTTAGTTATACCCTCCCTTATTTTTGCTTTCATTGCCTCTAGCCTTCCCTGGCAATACCCTGCCTCCAATGCAGTTTTAGAGGCAGTCCCCCATTTCTTTAAAATCTGCCCTCCTAAAGTTCAGGACCCTCATCCTCATGTGGTTTGCATCTGTGCTTGTCTTAATGTTAAACCACACTGTACAGTGATTACTGGTACCCAAGGGGTGTCCCACTGTGATGTCTACAAGACTGACTCTGTTTGTAAGCACCAGGTCCAGTACTGCCTCTTTCCTACTAGGTTCTCTGAGTAGCAGCCAGAGAAATCCCCTTGTAGGGAGTCAAAGATGGCCCTACTCCTTGTGGAAGATGCAGCTGGAAGGCTCCACTACATGTCTGGCAGACTGAAGTCACCAGCTAGCACCAACTCCCTCTTACTTGCCATTCTGATGATGGCTCACCCAAGTGCTGTATCTAACTCTTCTCCCAGTGGTGGAAGCCTGTACACTACCCTGGTACAGATAGCAGCCCCACAGCCTGTCTCTAGGGTGACCAGCAGTACCTCCAGCACTTCCTTTTCCTTCTGGTGCCCCTGAACTTCTCTGGCCTTTATTCCCTCCCTCACAGATAAAAGAACCCCTCCTCCCGGCCCTCTCTCCGGAACATACAGTAGCCCGGTATAGCCATATTCCAGTCATGGTGCTCAGTGCATGACTTCATAATGGTCACTAAATCCAAGTTAGCCTACACCATGATAGTTTCCAGTCTGGAAATTTTGTTTCTAAGAATCCTTGCATCGGCAAACATAGTTCTCCACACCTTGCTTCTTCTCTGCCAGTTGCCCTTCTTCCTCCCTCCCATTCCTGACTGTGTTTTTTCCCTGAAGCTCACCATGACTTTCCTGCTACCTTTTTCATTTCCTCATTCCTTGTCTTCATCAGTCCTTTACCCTCACCTACCTGGGTTTTACCCCCCTTTTCTTCTGTCTAGTCCCATCACTACCTTTCTGCTCTCCTGTCCTAGGGGAGTTATTCCCCCTGCCCCGGCCCTCCCTCCCTGCTGCTCCATCATCTGGGGGAAGCAATTGTTACCTACCATTCTTTTACTGCCTTCTCCCTGGCTAATTTAAATGCTCATCCAAGTACCATTTAAGCCTTTTGCTAAGCACTGCAGTCTCCTTCCCAGAAGGATACAGGCCATTTCACTTATAGAGGCTCATATCCTCCCAGGCTGGCCCCCAATCTCTTAAGTAGCTGAAGCCCTCCTCCATGCACCATGCCTTCAACCAGTCAATAAATGCCCTGGTGTGGTGCTCTCTTGCATTTCCTTAGCTGTATACAGTTAACACCTCAGAAAAGGCCACCATGCATGTTACCTGCTTGAGACCCTTCCTCAGCTCCCTGAAGTTACCCTGCACTACCCATTTCCCTTGCTAGGTCTTTTTTTCCAAGTGGACAATGACGTCTAGCTCTCTCCCATCACCTGCTGCCCTAGCAATGCTCTGGAAGTGCTCTCCATCCCTCCAAACCAAATCACCCCTCAGGCACTTCACCTCCCTCTTTCTTCCTCCCCTGCCCTCAAGTCTATCCACAAACAAGTGTCCCCCACCAACAGCTGCTTCCTCCTCAGCTGGGGGCCTCTTCCTCCTTCCTTGTGGCCACCACTTCTAAGGACCCTCACTTCCTCCCTTCCCACTGCGATGGGTACTTCCTTTTGGCTGCCCCATCCCACCTCTATGGTGAAGGAATTCTGTAGTGTTATAGGCTGAGCTGTGTGCACCCTTCCCACTACACCCACTCTCCCAGAGCCCACCAAGGTCCATCCACTGTGCCTCTGCTTAGGCATTCTCTAGGTGAGCAACAGCAGACTTGCTGGTCCTTGGTTGAAGCAGAAGGTCCTCTGCACCCTTGCCATTTCTGCCTGGAGTCCAGTAACTTCTGCCTGCAACCCAGAGAGGTGAGTAAAATTGGGGAAGCACCTCAGTCTAGCTGTACAATAGTTATGATCATGGTATTCATGTGTTTTTAAAATGTTCTATATGGTTGTGTACAGCTCGTAGAGGCCTCCATATTCAAATGGTTAGCACAGCCCTACCTGGGATAGCACCACACTAAATGTGAAGGATTATGATCAAGAGGTGCTATGTTAAGACCACACGGTGAAAAACAGTGTGGTCAATAACTGTGCCACGCAGTCAGTACAAAGTCACGTGGTTCAAAACCACGCTAGATTAGATATACTAACTCCAAAACCATGCGGCGCTGTTATGACCGCGCATTATTTGCTGTCACAGTTTTGACAGGACACCTATGATCAATAATCATGGCATGGGTGACAGGGGGTGTGGGTACCACTAGATGTCATGAATATGATCACTGACTACAGAGTGGATGTTCAGGGGATGGGGGAACAACTGGATGCCAGGGATACAATCATTGAATACAGCATGGATGTTCGGGGTGCGGCGACCACTAGACACAGAGATTATTTTACAATGTCCTACGTGGGCGCTAAGGGGCTGCTGCGTGTCATGCAGATGAGTCCATTGTGGGTATGCAGATGATCCCTCAGTGCCTTGCATGCCCAATGGGCTCATCTACATGCTACAGCTGAATATGGCCACAGAAGCTCTGGCGCTGTCCCATTTTTGGGTAGCGCTATCTCCAGCAGGCTTCTGTATGGGCCATATTCAGCCTTGGACCAACTCAGCAAAGAACACAGTCACTATATTCAGATAGTAAGCACATCCCATTGGAATATAGCTCAGAGCCGACTATGCACTATTTGCCACTGCACTATTGTGCAGCTCTGAATATGGGGGCCAGACATGCTTGCAGTATTTGCGCTTCATAAATTAAAATATGATTGACTCACTCATTCATTCATTCATTGAAGAGATTTCAATTAGACCTCTATGTTTGACATTTTAGGAGCTAAACAAAACTTTTTCCTGAACTGTTTGTTTACTAAAATATCCACTACTAATTAAACCAGTTGAAACACTGGTCAACGTCGGCAGTATCTCTCTGCATGCCAGCAGAGAAACTGCAATCTTTATAACAAGACTGCTAAACCTTAGTCTTGATTTTAAGGCAATCTGTATACAGCTTGTTTTAATGTATAAAAAGTAGTGATGCACGGATATCCGACCCGGAGAACCGATCAGGTCGGATATCGGGCTTTTTAATCATATCCGACCCGATCGGTTTTTAAATTTAAATTAGGTCGGGTCGGTCGAGTATTTTAAAGATGCACTTATAAAAAAAAGTTTGTAGTGGGTTTCCTGAATGAAACCCACTCTGCTTTAAACTATTTTAATTTGTAGCTCTTGAAATGGGCTTCCTTTCATAGCTTGGAAAGCCATTGAGCTGATTTTTCCCCTTGAGTGACAATGCTGGCCGCACATTTGCCCCGGCATTTTTTTAAAACTCAAGCTGAAATGGAGACAGAGAACTGTCAAACTGCAAGGGGTTGGGAGGGAGGACTAATTAAAGAGAGTGTACAGCTTTTAATGTAGCCTTTTAACCCTTTCCCAGTCGCGAGCAGTTGTGGATCCGATATCCTGAATTGTAATTATGTCATATGTAGAAATCTCTTAAACAAAATAATATACCTCTAATGTGTGATATCTGATCTGCTGCAAGGGACTGTTACAAGTTTCATGTTGTGGATCCGCAAGATGTTACAGAAGAAGAGTTGTCAATTTTTAATCTATGGTTCTCTCTTTAGCAGTCGTCACTGCTGTTTCCCAATGTCGCACCATCTCGCTCCTGGAGAGAGAGAAAGCCGTGCTGAGCTGTGTTGAGTTCATTGAAGCTCGTAGGATGGAGGACCGGGTTTCAGACAAGAGGATTTCTATGTTTACTTATTTGAGCAATTTGAGCTATTTTGAATTTACTGCGCTCAGTGGAGCACTTTTCCCTGCTTTAAATCAACAAGTTCCATGAAGCCACATAACGTTTTAACTGCTGAGTAAGTGTATGTTCAGCATTTGAAGCTCGTAGGATGGAGGACTGGGTTTTGGACAACGGGATTTCTATGTTTACTTATTTGAGCTATTTTTAATTTACTGCGCTCAGTGAAGCACTTTTCCCTGTTTTAAATCAATAAGTTCCATGAAGCCACATAAGGTTACACTAATTACTATCCGACCAGATGCTGAACCGCTCCGGTCAGATAGTAGATGCAAGATATCCGGATCTGGTATCCGGTGTAAAAGTGATATCCATGCATCTCTAATAAAAAGGATAAACTAATCATGTTTTTGAGAACACAGGTGGCAGAGTGGAGGAGGGGAGCAGGGAAGGGGTCAAGTGGGTCAGGAGACCCCTCATTTTTGTAGCCGAAGCCAAAGGTCAGACAGTTAATTTTGACCCCTCACATTTCACTCAGTGAAGCAGTATTATAATGAGGCTGATGGGATATGACAGCAGACAGGATACTTTTAAACCTTTTGTTACTCAACATACACTGAAAACCAGGCAACCAAAATTATACTTTTTGGAAAATCTCTATGGAATATTTTATTTTACTGTTGCATGAGTTGCACTGTATGGTTATCTTTGGCGTCTGTTCTCCTCCCCTCAAACCTCTTTAAAGCTACAATTCCTGACCCTTTTCTGTTTTATCATGGATAACCCACGCATTTCTGTTAATAAATCATGGATTATTCATCAAAATGCCCGGATTATTTAGGATTATAAAAAACTAGGTAGGTTGACTAATGTGTTTTCAAGGAGGCAATTGCTTTTCCAGCACCCTGGGCTGAGGTGTTTTATGCAGTTCTGACCCCTCCCCGTTTTTGTAGGCTCCTCCACCACTGTGTGAGAATGATCTGATGACTCTCGTGCTGCACACAGCAATAAGAGGTGACACCTTAGGCTCTATGGGATGCTTCTGCCTGAAAAAGAGGAAGTAGTATTGTATACATAGAAAACAGTGACTAAACCTCACAGCTAATAATTCATTCCCATTAGGGAAGGCACCACAATTTTATTTGTTCTGTGCCCTACTCAAAGGCTCAGAGCACCTTATAAAAACAGAATAAATCACATACATCTAATAAATAAGATATATGCAACAGGGACCTGTGAAATTACTGATTTATTTTCACAAGAGCTGTTTGACCTTAGGTAGCCTCACAACTGGCGTAAACCACAAGTGATGTTCCCAAGGTCAAACAGCTCACTCGGAGATAAATAATTTATTTCACAAGGTCCCTGTTGCGTATTTCACCTATGCAACAGGGATCGTTTTGAATAGTTCAGGAGATTTGTTTTAAATTGTTTATTTTTTTGTGTAAATTTGCTGGGACTTTTTGGTGGTTTTCCCAGTATAGCTCCGCTTAGCATAGTGGTTACTAGTCAGTTGCTATGGGTGCTTTAACATCCATATGCTGCTGATGCCATCAGTGTGTATATGGATTGGCTGATAGTTGGTTTTATGAATAATTAATTATGGAAAATTGTGGCATGCCATGGTGAGCTCACAGGAAAATGGTGTGTCTCCTGTTCTTGCAAGTCTTAGTGAAGAAATAGTTCTGTGTTTTGGCTACTTTTTTTCTTAAGTTATAAAAATTGAGAAAAAAGTTATGTTTTCAGAGGAGCGAGCTTGATATTGCAGTAGTAAGTACACTGGGTGTCCTGTTGTAGCAAAGGGAGTAAACAAGCGAGTGCTGTTTCATTTTACGTGTGACCATGAGATTAAAAAAACAGATTTACAATTTCCTGTCTATTTTTTGTGGTGGTGTGTTGGATAGAAGTGGCATCTGGTATTTGGTGTGCACCAAGAGTGGGACTTATGGAGAGCAGTTCTGTTTGGGAGGTACATCTGGATTATCTAGACCACATATAAGTGGTGGTGGGGGGGGGAGCATGAAGTACCATCTTAAGGCCAGATATTCAAAACTTTGCCCCATGACAAAATTAGCTCTGCCCAGAGGACAAACTTAGCACAGATACAGACGCCTGCTATATTCAAAAGGAATAGCCCAGGGCAAACAGCTTCTGAATATAGCATGCAGATGAAGCTGGGCAAACTGGGTTGGGAGTGCAGGGTAAACTTAACCCTGGAATAAGACAGTTCTGAATATAGCAACCAGGAAGTGCAAATCACAACAGCAACACAGTGCAGAGCGACGTGAAGGTAGGTAGAGGTGAACTATGTGCCCAATGTGTGTGCCAGCAAATGCATGGACCCAGTACAGCTGCAGGCAGCAGTGCAGGTGAAAATACAGTGTGCAAACCTGCATAATATTCCCCGAACCGTTTACGCAGCGCTAACACTTTTGCATGGTTTTAGTGTGGAACTAAGCTGTTTGCGAGGTGCAAACACATTTGTCCAGTGCTAAACTTTGCCATATTCAAATGTCACATGCAAATGAACGTACTTAGGTAGTCTCTGGGCAAACATCCAGATTAGCATATCATTATGCCCTGATTTGCATGCAGTTTGCCCAGCGTTACTGCAGGGTCCCACAGCTCCACCTGTAGGTCAGACTGGAAGTACAGGGGCTGGCCAGGTCTGCCCACAGCTTCACCTGTAGGTCTGTCTGGCAGTGCATAATGGTAGCTGCAGGCTACATGTATACAGTACAGCATAGCATATTGTGCCCCAGGGAACAACACAGCATAGGCGCAGGTGGTGGTGTTGCTGCATGCAACTTGTCACACTGTAGGTCATGCTACAGAGTACAGCAGACATTACAGTAGCAAGGGGGCCAGTATAATGAGGGACACAACAATACCTATGGTGTGTAGGGCAGTGATGACCACTGCACTGTACACAGTGACAGGCCCACCTTGCAGGTGTTTACTAACAGTGGACATTACTGTTACACTGTTGCGTGACCCACATATGCTGCATGGGATGCTCACAGTGACATATACATGGCCGGTTGTGTGTGCTGTGGTGTTCATACAGCTATGCGGAATGTGGTGGGGGGGGGCATATATGATCAGACAGGCACACTGGTGTTAGAGAATTCCCAACACTGGCCCATGTGCACAGCGTGGCTTGCCCCAGCCATGTGGCCACACCCAGTCTGTGGTTCAGCCTGGCTACTTGTACACCCTCCCCTCAACACCCCCCATGCCCACAGTGCTGCATGCGTGTGCTGGCAGCCATTGGTGTCCACTGAAGGGTGGTCCACAGGTGTGTGCTATATGGCTGCACTGCCATGGTGTCCACTGTGAGCCAGGTCACCCCTTACTGCCTGACATGGCTGGGACTAGTGGCAGATCAGTGGGCAGCATGTTTCCTGTATGTCTGGCTTTTTCTATGTGTCATACTTATTGGTTAGGGTCGTGCAAAGCCACATAAAAGCTGCGCTAATGCCGTGCAAAGCCACAATGTTGTGCAAAACTGGTTTGCCCAGGGTTAAGATTACCTTTTCCTAGGTGGTAATTTGCACCATGCAATGTGTCATGCTAAGTCGCGTAAAACCATGTTGCGCAGTGCTATTCGCTGAATACAGCAGTGTGCTGACAACGCCTCCTCAGTTTGCCCCTTGAATACATTATGATTTTGCCCAGTGCTAATGCAGTTTGCGCGTGCTATTTGGCCTTTTGAATATTGCAGACCCGCGCTAACCCTCCACAAACGGTTTGCACCCAGTGCAAAGTTTTGAATATCTGGCCCCTAGAGAGGAGTTTCACTACAAAGTTTAAGGTATTCTTTTTCATAATGAAGCTGTGGCTTGTTCTAGGGAGGGAACTTTTGGTCTGGATGGGCTACTTTGAAATATTGCAGGTTGGGGGAAATGCACGTGGCACTGACAGCATCTGAGACAGAGTTAAATCGAAAGTAAAGGAAAGTAGATCCAGCGGATGGGAGGGGGAGCGCTTGATGGGTATATCTTTAATATGGTGCGGCAACAAGGATGCCGTAATGTGGCACACCAAATGTGGACATCCGGGACTTGTGGGGGACCTGATGTCAGGGCAACACTCTACCTTCCGCTCCCCAATGTGCCCCACCGTGGAGCTGGTTATATTAACTTTGGAGGGTGCAGGGGGCAGAGCCCCCAGCAACATTACGGCACAGAATTCTGCACAGTGCCATACTTTGCTGGGTCGGCTTTCTGGCCACATTGGGCGATATCGCCCTTATTACCTATTGCCTTTTTGACTGGCGGTCTTTTGGTCGCACCCTTTTTACCCACAGTCTTTTTTTGAGCTTTGCCCACATTATACAGAACCCACTCGATGACATGTACTATATAGATAAATGTCCTATGACGTGTCTACTATGTACATAAATGCTGATGATGAGTCTATTGTGTACATAAATGAAATCTGTGTACACAATAGCTCCAATACATGCATTTATGTAATAGCTTTTGTGTCCGTGCCTGTTGCATAAATAAATATAAGAAATAAACAATGTGCAGTGACAATAAAATGAATTTGCCTGGATATGCCTGTGCAACAAATGCATTTGCAATTGGTGTTTAAAGACTTCCACTGTATGGGCAGATCTTGCCGTCTCCGGCAGGGAGTTCCAGAAAAGTGGGGTGGCCACCCTAAAAGCCCTGTCCCCAGATTGTATAAGATGGAACCAAGGGACATAGCACAAGCTAGCATTACTGGATTGGTGCGGACAGGTAGGTAAGTAGGACCTCAAGTTTTTCAGGTAGCTTGGACCAAAACCGTGTAGGGCCCTGAATTTTAACATTCATATCTTGAAGGTGATACACTACCAGACAGCAGTCAGTGCAGACTCACAACACTGGCATGATGTGATCCCCTCGAGAAGTTCCTAATACCAACTGGGCTGCAGTGTTCTGGAACATCTGCAAGCAGTGTATCAATCCTCCAGATAACCCTAAGTAAAGAGCATTGCAATAATCCAGCCTATAGGTGACAAAGGTGAGGATTACCATCTCCAAGTCAGTTGGCTCTAGTTATGACTTGCTCTGGGTGATATTACGAAGATGGCAAAAATGTTCTTGACTACTGTAGACGCCTGTTGTTCTACTGTCAAACTGCAGTCCAGAACGATGCCCAGATTCTTTACAGTATCCACAGCTTGGCCATTTACAGATGGAAAAAGCAGGCCACCACTTATCATTGCCAATCCATGCTGGCCTAGATCAATAATCATAACCTCTGTCTTGCCTGGATGGAGACACAGCCATCTGGAGACCATCCAGTTGATTTCTTTTAGACGCCACCCAAGCTCCAAAACAGCATTCAATACATCCTGGGTGAAAAACGGATACAGTTGAGTATCACCTGCATAGCAGTGAAACTGTACTCCATGCCGATCTTACCCAAAGGCAACATGTACACATTCAACAATATGGATGGCAAGATTTGGCCTTGTGGAACTCCACAGAGGACCACAGCGCTCCAGAGATGTATTTACCTAGAGTTACCTGCTGCAATCTCCTGGTAATATAGGACTCAAACCAGCACAAAACTGTGCCAGTGAGTCCCACACAAGTCCTTAGGTGATCAACCTACACACCATGGTCTACCGCGTCAAATGCCAACAAGAAATCCAAAAGAACCAAGGTGGGACAATGTCCCTGGGTCTCTTGACATGAGGAGATCATGCATTACCCAGAGGAGGGCAGTCTCGGTGCTGTGACAAGGCCGAAATCCCAAATGAAATGGCTTGTAGAACTCAAGCTGTACGGCCACCACCTTCTCAACTACCCTCCCCAGAAAGGGAAGGTTCAAGACAGTCCTGTAATTAACCAGACTGTTGGGGTCCAAAGATGGTTTCTTCAAGGAGTGCTTCACCACCACCCTTTGCAGAGCTAATAGGAAGACACACTCACTCAAGGAACACCTATCAAGCTCAGTATATACTGGCCCTAGGGATTCAAAGCTACCAACAAGCAGCCAAGTAGGCCCAGAATCCAGCATACAGTAAGTAGGATTCAAACCAGAGATCACCCAAACCACCTCCTCTTTAACAACTGGTCATTACTCAGTCCAGGATGGCATGTCATCATTGCCCCTCACTCTCTGGATATTGCCAGCCCATGACAGATCACTTGAGGCAATCCTGGTCTTAAAGGAGGAAGAAATTACTAAATTCCTCATGCTTCTCTGTAACAAAGGCCTGTTTAGACAGCAGACTGATCAGATTTAACAGACTATGGCACAAAAAAGCCGCGCTAGCTGATTCTTACTTGCAGCAATAGTCCTTGACAGGAACTTTGTCTTTTTCAAGGAGATTGTTCTCTGATATTCACTGCAGTGAGTTCCCAAAGCCAATATGTCCTCCTCTGAGTGGGATTTCCCGCAAGAACACCCCAACATTTGTCCCTTAGTCTTCAACCACCTCAGCTCCTCTCAATACCATGGTGAGCTGCGGTGGGAGGTCAAGGGACAGACACAGTAAAGTGCTAGGGAGTCCAAAATAGCCAAAAGAACTGTGTTATATTACTCCACAGCTCTCCGGGCTCCCAAAGCACAAGCTGTCATTATGCCTGCAACGTCCAGCATTGCCTGGAGTTTGTGAAGCTCCAGATTAATTTTTGTGCAGTGCCAGACCATTTCCACAGGAGGAGTATTAACCCGGGGGACCCTGCAAATGAAAGACATGATGTGGTGATCCAACCAAACAACCAAATAAGCCTTGCCCATACTTTTTTTAAGACTCAATGAGAAGACCAGGTCTGGTGTGTGACCATGCAGATGATTTGCAGAGAAAACTAGATGTGTAAGGCCCAGTGATAACATCAGCTGGAGGAACTAGTAACTGAAGGGCAAGGTTTCATCATCAACCCATGCACTGAAGTGCCCCAACACTAAAAGCTTGAAAACATCCAACACCTGGCTGGCCATGAAATCTGCCAGTTCCTGCAGGAAATCACCCCATAACCCAGAGGCTGGTTTATGAGGATGATCCTGCAGCCTACTCCTACCCCACCCCTAACAGTCACACACCCAAAGGAACTGAAAGTTCCCGTGAGATACGCTGGGAATCCCAGAGCGAATCTAAAACAGATGGCCACCCCACACCCTTCCTTGTGATCCTGTCTTGGGCAATGGACCACAGAAAAGCCAGTCAGAATGGATGCCTCCAGCACAGGGCCGGAGTCATCCCCCAGCCGTGTCTCTGTGATACTAACATACTACATACTAAGATGCCAGCAGAGTAGGCCTAATGGTCTATTGAGTCTGCTCAAAAATCAGCACCCAGTCAGGACACCATTGCTGCCTTCCCCACCTCCCCATAAATCCCCGACGCCATCCCCCATCGGAGTTATACCTCCACTCATTTTTAACTTCCCCTTATACCTGTCCTAGCCCCTCTTGAATCCCTCCACTGTATAAACAGCCACTAGTTCTGCAGGCAGTGTGTTCCAGGGGTCCACCACCCTCCGGTGAAGTAGCATCTCCTAGTCTCTCCCCTGAGCCTCCTGCCAACCAGCCTCATGGAGTGCCCTCTGGTGGTCCCCTTCTTCCTTAGCTGGAACACCCTATTTAGGCTGACCTGATTTACTCTCTTCAGATATTTAAAGACCTCAATCATGTCTTCTCTGTCTCTCCTCTCCTCCAGGGAGTACAAGTTGAGCTCCTCAAGTATCTCCTCATAGGATCTTTCCCCCAGACCCTGTATCATCCCGGTCACCCTCCTCTGGACCCACTCAAGAAGTATAATGTCCTTTTTCAAGTATGGGCACCAAAACTGCACACAATACTCTAGGTGCAGTCTAACCAGACAGTTATACAGGGAGAGAAGCACCTCCCGTCTCTTCGAGGCACCCGAGCAGTTTATTTTTTTTTTCTTAAGGTACAATGACATTTCTGTACAATGCAGTTAGTGAAACAGCAAATACAGCTTGTTGTGACAATTATTTCCAAACACCTCAATACAGTTAGATCTGTCTCATGGGTTACATGATAGTCAATACATTGTTGGTTCAGAGTTATGGGTTAGCCTTTACCATTACTCTTGTACCCCCAGTATGTGCTGATTTCATCATCATCACGCATTTTTATTGTATGGTTAAAAAACCTTCACAATAATTTACACACTATAAAATACAAAGTAACAAAGTCTAAAATCCATAAATATACCACATTCATTAAATACAGACAACACATCTCATTTTCTTTTAGTTCATATCCAATTTGTACATCATACAACTTTTAGTCTACACTTTACTTTATTAATGGCATGGAAGTAATTGGCTAATCTTTCCACTGTCCAGATATCTTTGGTATGAATCAGGATATTTGTTAATTCAGTTTTATCATTTATAAACGGGCCTAAACAGTTTACCCGCAATTTCTCATACCATCTGCAGTCCCACAGAACATCCAATAAATCTTCCTTGCCACCACTCCCACAGTTACAAACCTCAGAGGTGAGTCCTTTTTTATATCTGAGATCTAACACATTGCTGGAAAACTGTTCAAATTTATAACGGGAAAACTTGGTTCATAGCCCTGGGTCCATTACAATATCTAGGTATTTTTTAAACTCATGAGTGTAATTATTTGAAGCAAACCATCTAGAATAATGTGAGCTGGCAATCAAATTCAAATCTATTTTATTCCAGTAGTTCTTTAACCTTTATTGTATATATTTGTTATACTTGATACCAATTGTAATACCTTTATCTACCACCTTCTTTAGATATAATAAATCATATTTCTTCAACGATAGCATAATAGAGTTTAGCCAGAAGCACGATTTATACCCTAAGCCCTGCCAAAATTCCTTTTCCAGTAAGCATTTTTTAACCAGAGAATCCTCTTTTTCATTCGTAGCCCGAATCCAATGTGCTGATTTAATGGTCGCAACAACTCTTCCACTGATATCTTCTCGTCCCATCCTTCTCTAAGTTTCTGCCCCAAAGAAATTAATGAAGCCATCATGGGATAAATGTGGGATCTGTAGCCGAATTATAGGACACCCAAGCTCTCCGTCTAATTTCAAACTGTGCCGCTCGTCCCATTGCTCCCACTATCATATGCTCTATTAAATAGTGCTCCACTACCATGGCATGCCATTCTTCTATCACAAGCAGTCTAGACTGCTTCCAGAACCGTGTGATCGCCTTCCTAGCTATAAGGAGAAAAGTAAATAACAGTGAGCCTTTCTGGACTGTATAGCCCTCAGGTGGTACTGATATCAGAGCTAACTCAGGGGTAAGTTGGAGATCTGAGCCAGTGATTTCCGACAACGCCAGTGCCACCTCTTGCCAGAATACCCAAAGTTTGACACATCCGCAAAATATATGCTCATGACCTGCCCCCCCCTCCCCCCACGTCTGGAAAACCTTTGCTAACTTCGCTGGGGTATTAAAGTACCTGTTGAGAGATTTCCATGTGAATTCCCTCCAATAAGGGGCCAGAGAAACTCCCAGCGAAGGACGAGTGTATTTCAACCATTGCTCGTAGAAAACTCTATTAGGCAGTTCTTTATTCCAGGCCTCTAAGATTGTCTCGGAGGAGTCAGATACAAACTCCCAGAGACCTCTATATAGTAGTCCTATCAAATGTGGCCAAATGGTTCCTTGCATAGAGGTCACCATCAGGTTCAACAAAAGAGGGAAAGGGTGTGGTAGACTGTTCATTGCTGGACCTTTCTGAGTAAGAAAAGCTCGCACGTGTAGATATCTGTAGTACTCTCTATTGGCAAGGCCGTATTGCTGTTGAAGTTGATTTAAAGGTACCACTCCTTGTTTGTCTAGAAACTGATAAACGATAGCCCTTTTCTATGCCAATGACGAAAAGTTACATGAAACCGGGCTGGCAAAAATTCTGTTTCTGCAGATAATAACCTCATTTAATAAAATAAAGGTTCCAAGCTCGATAACGTCCTAACCTTGTACCACATGGCCAGAGTCTGCCGCGCGCCCAGATAATAGTCTTCCAATTTCGGGGGAGACAAAAGGGGCAAATATCACCTCCTGTGGGTCATGTAAATTATTAAAGACACATTCTATCTGCTTCCAAGGTGTCTGACAGCTCGGGTTTAACCAAGCCAAAATCTGGGTAATTCCCACTGATGTGGCATATTGTCTTAAATCTGGAAGATTTAGGCCTCCTTCAACTTTTTGGTAGTTGTAAAAGTGAACAGCGAATTCACGGCCTACATCTATTCCATACAAACCTTGACAAGGTCTTATTTCTGGAAGAAAAATGAGTCTGTGGGGGAACCATAGGAATTGTTTGAAATAAGTATAATAACCTCAGTAGAATATTGGATTGCATAGTTTCAATTCTAGAATAAAGGGGGAGCCTCATCTATGACCATCTATGAATATCTGCTTCCAATTTCACCGTGAGAGGTTCGTAATTTACAAGGGTCAAATCTGAAATCTGTAAAGGGAAGGAAATCCCAAAATATTTTATTTTTGTATGTCTCCATTTAAATGGCATTAGCCGTCTCAAAGTGGCTGAGGGTTTAAAATTAAGGGCTAAGACCTCCATCTTTGTAGCACTGATCACATAACCAGAGACCCCTGCAAATTCCTCATCTGCCAGATTCCTCCAGTATCTGCCAGATCTTAATCAGAGATGTCTCTGAGTCAGTCACTGTGAGTAGGATATCATCTGCATATAATGTAGCTCTATAACTTCCCCCTCAACTCCATGCCCTGGATCTCTCTGGAAGTCCAAATCGCCATCACCAAAGGCTCTAAGTAAAGAGAAAATAGCAAGGGTGAGAGCGAACAGCCCTGCCTGGTACCCCTGGTACCACTAGGAAGGTGTACAATTAGCCGGCAGGATACGGGGTAGAAAACTTATGGCCTGCAGCTTTAATCACTGGTAGTAAAGGCAGAAGGTCTGGTGGAGTCTCATGGTTTTGGGGGCATAATCATGGTCCAGATAGTAACATTTTTGGCCATAGAACACCTTCTGTTTTCGCCAGGCTAATAACAGAATCTGTTCTTTAGTGGAGTAGCTGTTAAATCGTGCTATGATCAATCTAGGAGGAGCTGTGGGTTCCATAGGTTTTGAGTTTAAAGCCCGATGTACCCTCTCTAAATTCAAAGGCAGATCTTCTGGGAGCTCCAAGGAGGTGCGGAGTAAAGTCTCTACAAATTCTTTTATATTAGAACCTTCTGAGCCCCCCCAATATGCAATAGATACGAATATTTTTCATATGGGCTCTATTTTCAGTATCTTTTTGCCAAGCTTCTAGGGCTTCTTGTTGCTGCTGCAGATACTGTATTTGAGGCTCAATATTGTCGACCCTATTCTCAGTGGCCATTAGTTGTCGTTCCGTATCGTTGGTCCATTGCTCCAATTGCATGACTTCTTTTCTGAGCTCCCCATATAGTTGCTTTACTTCTGCTCGAAAGGAAAGAAGTTCCTGATATATTAAGTCCAGCTTAGCTTTCTTATTTTTTGCTTTGCTTGCATTGTGGGTATTTTTCAGGGCAGCTCGCCTTAGGCCCGGAGGCCAGAGCCTGAAATTCCAGCACAGCTTCGGACCCAGAGGCCTCCAATTCCGAACACTCCACATCACTCTCCATTAGGCTCCACTGCATCTTTGAACACTGATATGCAACAGTGGTATCCACCTCTACCAGTCAACACAAAAAAAATTTTCATTTTTGCCACAGTTAAGCGCTTGATGGAGGGTATCCGTTTGGGAGTAAGCAAAAGACTCAAAGCTAAGCGGCCATCAATCCTGGGGGCAGAACTGGAAGTCCCCCAAGCATTTTATGTGCTTTAGCCGTAGCCCTCCTACACTGCTCAGACTTATTTATTTTGGCATCCACAACCACCCCGAGATCCTTTTCTCTCCTGAAACCTGAAGTTTTTCCCCACCCAAAAAGTACTCATGAGCTGGGTTCCTAAGCCCAAGTGTAGAACACTGCATTTCTTGGCATTAAACCACAGTTGCCAGGTGCATGGCCACCTCTACAGTCTCCAGATCCCCCTGTAGGACTCTTCTACCTTTCTCCCCCAGCTTTGAGTCATCGGCAAAGAGGCTTATCTCACTCCTGATACCATCCCTGATGTCTGAGGTGTAAGCATTAAACAGGAGTGGACCCAGCACCGACCCTTGTGGGACCCCGCTACTGACCCTCCTAGGAGATGATACCTCCCCTGACCACTACCTTCTGAAACCACCCAGTTAGCCAATTTCCTATCCACCTAACCATCCTTTCCCCCACCTCCCTTTCCCCCAGCTTGTTCAGCAACCCAGTGTGTGGCACTGAATCAAATGCCTTGCTGAAGTCTAGAAAGAGGACATCCACCAGCCTGCTCTGGTCCAGCGCCTTTGTCACTTAGTCGTAGAACTCCATAAGGTTAATCTGACACGATCTGCCCCAAACAAAGCCATGTTGATGATCATCCAGATGGCACCGTGTCTCCAGAAACACCTCCAACCTCTCTGTCAAGATGGCCTCCATCATTTTGCCTACCACCGACGTCAGGCTGACAGGCCTGTAGTTACCCAGCTCTTCCCATGAGCTGCTTTTGTGGATAGGCATGACATGAGCCATCCTCCAATCCTGAGGCACCCACCTTGTCTGAAGGGAGGAGTTAAAAAGATCCACCAGAGGTGCAGTGGTTCCATGTAAAAATAGAGAGTGCTAAATGGCGCGGCATAAATTGGTGATGTTTTCTTAGCGAGTGTTAAAATAGCAAGCCTAAGAATGGCACTGTTAAGTATAGCTACTAAGAAATATTAGCAATTACTGCATTTTGTTTTACCTCTGGTTCTTCTGTCTCTAATATTCTCACATGATTGTTTCACTACTTCCTGTTACCAGCACATGCTCCTCCCTCAGTCCTGCTATTTCCTGCTTTAAATGTCACCTCGGATTGCTCGGTTCTGGTTCTTGTTCTGGTAGAGTAGTGGGATTATAGCGATGGAGTTTGAGCTGATTCAGAGCCAGAAAGGTAGGCCTCTAGCACTATATAATGGCTATGTCTACCGAGCTATCTGCATGGAAATCATTCTCTGCTGTGTTTCCAAACACAGAGGTATGAGGCTGCTTCTTCCATTTTGCTCAAGCACTATGGAGGAGGATCCAAAAGTACCCTGCGATCCAGGAGAAGTATAGTGCAGACCCTGATTTTGCACTACATCTTAGAATGCTACTATCCTTGGCTTTTGTACCCACAGGTGATGTTGTTTCCTGCTTTGATAAGATGAAGGAGTGGGAGTTTTTCTCAGTACGTGAGGAGATGTTAACATCACTTCTGGACTACTACAAGTCAACATAGATCGGGAGACAGAGGGGTCGTGCCGGTAGAAGAACCGCTGCATTCCCACCTGAGCATTGGAATTGTTTTGATGCCATAAGCCGAGGTATTGCACGCACAAATAACATCGTTGAAGGGTGGCACCAAGGTTTTAACTACCACGTCGGTGCTTGTCACCCTAGTATTTGGAAGCTGATAGAATGCTTTAAGGAAGAACAGCAGCTGACTGAGTTAAAGATTGAGCAACTGGTGTCTGGGGCAGATGGACGCTCTCAAAAACGAAAATACAAAGATATGAACATCCGTGTAAAAAAAACAGTATCACAGTATTCAACTCGAAGCAAATATGACTATTTGCATGGATTAGCTTATAATTTCCTGTTCAAAGTTTGAAATTGGTGCTTTCTGTTCGAAATCTGAGGCGTTGCAAAGGTGGTGATTATCTGAGTGTGCAATGTGTGCTTTCAATAAAGAAGTGACTTTTAATATTCCACAGACACACAATCTACACCACAATCTATCTGATTTTGGGTTTTTTCCATCGTCAAAATTCGCCATTTTGATGCCGTATGACACCAGTTGCAATCTTCAGTATCAGTGAAGTCACTATTTCTTAATTTTGCCATTCTTGCTTCATGATTAACGATACAGTCGCTTATATGGTTACTCGCTGTTATTCTGCAGTAATGATTTTAACAGTCGCTAAACAGCATTCGCTATAATTGCTTCGCGATTTTTGCATCGCTAATATCACAGGACACCAGGTGCAGCAAGGACATCCGCCATCTCTTTTAGCACCCTGGGATGAAGGCCTTCTGGTCCCAGTGCCTTATCCATTTTCAGAGGCTCAGGAGCTTCCCTCACCCTACCAACAAGAATTTCAACATCTGTGACCTCCCCCCCTTCCTCATTCCTAGCTTGCCCCCGTAAGGTGTTGGCCCTCCATCGTCTCTAGTGAGGACCAAGGCAAAGTATTCATTAAGTACCTCTGCCTGCTGTCCGGCCTCCTCGGCCCACCCACTCCCTGACCTCATTCTGCTAGTCTGCCCATTCACTTTGCTTCTTTCCCTGATATACCTAAAGAATCTTTTTCCCCCACTTCTGATCCCCAGTACCAGCCTCTGCTCTGTCCTCGCCTTGGCTGATCTCACCACCCTAGTTACCTTTTTGGATATCATATCGCATTCCCCCCTGTCCATGACCCCATGCGAGCACTTGTATCATCTATAAGCAGCTCTTTTCTCCATCACCATCTCCTAGACCTCCCTGGTCCACCAACTCAGCTTTCTGGCTCTACCAAACTAGCGTCAGACCTTTGTGCAGGCCTTGGTAGCTGCCAGAAGCCCTCTTTTAATAATTTCCCACCTGCTCTCTGTGTCCATGTCCAGTCTGATCCCCTCCATACCCTTAAAGTCCGCACCCCTAAAGTCAAACACCACCATTTTAGTGTGATTTTCCCCTCCACCCAAGTCCAGGAAAAACCATGGCATGATCACTCCCTGCCAGCGGGTCCCCTACCACTTGGTTCCTAACTAGACCGCCATCCAACAGGACCACATCTAGGATATGATCGTCCCTCATCGGGTCAGCCCATCCCTTGTCAGATACAAACAAGATCGGCTGAGGAATCAGCGATGAAACCCTCTATCACTATCATCTTATTCCTCATCGATCTTGCATTGCAAAGAATGGTCCAAAGGGGCTGGGCAGAGTTAGCTGGTCTGCTAAGCTACTGCCCAATTGAATTAAGCATAGCCCTAGGGAGAACAAGATTGAGAGGACCACTGTTATTATTCCATCTCCTCCTCAGATGCCTCTGAGTCCTCACTAACCCTATCCGATCCCCCATTAGCGCAAATGAAACCTCCACCATGGCCAGTGCTCTGCTTTTGAAGGCTTCCTAGCCTTGCACAGCAGCTGATTACCACTGTCAACACAGCTATAGGGATCCCCCAACAGGGAAGAACAGCCAGAGCTAGTCCAAGGTGTAGCTCAGCCTAGCAACCTCTCCCTTGCACATAATACCCACCCACAAATTAAAATGTAACTAACTACTAAAATAACCCACCAAACAACACCAAAACTACCATCCGCACCCTAACCCACACTCACATCCACAATTATACAACCGCTAGTAACATTCATTCTCTACTCCACTTACTCTGATAAAATAATTAACATACAAACAACAATAAAACAATATTAATATATTTAGGAGCATGGGGAGCAACTGGAAATATATAGAATAGTGACAACATGAATATCAATGCCTATAATTTTTATGTTGGCACGCTTGAGCAGCCAACATCTTGTGGTAATGCAGATTTGGAGGCACGGTCACTGTTGGGCGAATGCAGGGCATGCACCAGTAGGTGCGTCCCGCATTCCCCAATCAGCCAGCAGCAGGGGCCGACACCCTGCCTAGCTAATGAAGCGAAGACATGAGAGAAAAGGTCCGCTGCAATGAGAGCAAAGCTCTCATACAGCATGACCACAACACGCCTCCCCCTACGTGCAGGCAACATGTCGGTAGTAACTGCCGCTGTCGCCTGTCAACACCCTTGTTTATTGTCTGCCGATGGGGTTACCCAGTCCCCGTCGGCATCATGTAACCCCCCCCCTATTTCTGATTGCTGAGGGGTGCCCAATCCCCTCTGCATCATGCGCCCCAACAGTTTTATTTGCAGACGGGGCCCCAATCCCCATCGGCATGTATCCCTCCCTCCCTTGAATTTTGCGAAGGGGCCCACTCCTGTCGGCATAATGTGCCCCCTGTTTTTTCCCTGCCAAGGGGTGCCCAATCCCCATCAGCTCCTGTGGCCCCCCTTTCCTTGTTTGCCAACGGGGGTGCCCAATCCCCCATCGGCTAAAGTACACACACACACACACACACACACACACTCGGGTGTGCTGAGAGCCCACCCCAGCGTGCCAAAGCACCTATTTAAACGAAAATGGTCCCCGATGTCTTTTATTTTTAACCTGTAAAGCAAAATGGTCACTCGTACTCTTCAACCCCCTTCCACAACCCACACCCACCACTCGCACCCTGCCTCCCCCCCCCCACCCCATACTTACCTCCGAGTCACGCACGATGATCTTTAGTGGACCAGGAACACGTTGCACTCTTCAAAGCTGACTGCGAACTGTGGAAATGCCGGTAAGCTGTATAATGGAATAAATAGGGTTTTTTCAACTTTGATGCATATCTTGGGCATTTTTGGGAATTTTTACACCAAATTTTCAACATGGGGTTTTTGGGACCCCTGCTCATGAATTCTAGCACTGTCATATCGATAATCAGTCCCGAAAGGTGATTTCGCAGTCACTGCACGGAATCACCTTTCAGGACCAATTAACGAGATGACAGTACCACTATTCATGGTGAGCTCTCAAAAAGCCTATGTTGCATAAGTGATGAAACATCAAAAAATGGCTGCTTTATGGTGACATTATGCAGCTGCTACACAGGGCTCATAAGTTCGCAAATGCGCAATATTTTCATGCCAGATTTTCAACATTGTCATTTTGTACACCTTCTTGTGAACAGTACAGCTGTCATTTTTCATATCCTGGCGGAAATGTGTTTCCGCACTTCTGGCACACAATAGCCCATGATCGCTGTGGAAATCAGTGTTTGAGCCAGATTATGAAAATGACAGTGACACTGTTCATGAGCAAACTCTAGAATGCCTATGTTGAAAATTTGGTAGCGATACTCCATACAATGACTGTGTTCTGGCGTGCTTGGCAGATTGCACGCACTCCTCTTTATCGTGCATTTGTAATATTTTCACTCTGACTTTTCACCATTGGCATTTTCCACACCTCTTGATGAAGAGTACAGCTGTCATTTCACATATCCTGCCCAAAATGTGTTTTTGCACGTCCATCGCAGAATAGCGTGGTCACTGTGCGAAATCACATTTTGGTACAGTTTGAAGAAATAACAGTGACACTGTACATGAGCAGAGGTGCTAAAATGTCTATGTTGAAATTTGTGCTTAACGGGTCCATATGTACGACTGTGTTACATAAGCGCGGCGTTGTGCATTTCCCAGACACCCCTGTAACTTTAAATTTGCAATATTTAATGCCACATTTTCAACACTGGCATTTTTTTACACCTCCTTATGAACTGTACAGCTGTCATGTTTCACATCCTGCCCAAATGTTTTCCCGCGCTGCACTACCAAAGCCAATGCCATCACGACAACATTCAGCATTGACAAACGCTTGTTTAAAATGTTCAACATAGAGTCACCCTCACTGCCTTGGAGAGACTATTGTCCAAAAATCAAAACAGCAAACAGGTTTGTTTGTGTCCTGGCACTAGACCAAGGCTAAGGATGTAAGGACTCACTGATATAATGGAAAGCAAGTCCACAGACCAGACTTCCACCATGCTCTCTCACTTCATGGACCTTGCACAAGCTTAGAGAAGGAGAGTTTAGTCCCACAGATTATTGTTTTCAGGTAGGGCAGACTGCCTCTCACCCAGTACAGCCACTCCACCGAAAGGCATTGAACGCCTACTTTAGCACTGCTTTCTCACAGCAGCTAGTACACACAAGTTACCCTGTGGTGGTGAGACCACACCTGGAGTACTGTGTCCAGTTCTGGAGACCACATGTCAGGAAGGACATAGAGAGCAGGCAGTCCAGAGGAGGGCAACTAAAATAGTGCAGAGTCTGCATCAGAAGCCCTATGAGGAGAGACTAAAAGACCTAAACATGTATACCCTGGAAGAAAGAAGGGAACAGGGGATATGACAGAGATCTATGAATACCCCACAACAGTAAATACAGTATAGGAGGGGAGTATTTTTCAGAGGAAAAGATGCACGAGAACAAGAAGACATGCAATGAAGCTGTAAGGGGGTAAAATTCAAGAGAGATCTGAGGAAGTACTTCTTCACTGAAAGAATGGTGGATGCATGGAACAGTCTTCCTGCAGATGAGGTGGGGCAAAATCAGTGGTATGCTTCAAACATGCATGGGATAGGCAGAAGGGAATCTTGGTGGGAAAAAGGGGGGGAGCTGGAAATCAAGTAGAGTCTGTAGTGACAGTACAGGCAGGTTTAAAAAATGGGCAGACTGGTTGGGCCAAGCAGTCCTTATCTGCCGTCAAATGTTATATTTCTATGTTACAAAACTCAAAAACAGAAAGCTCTTGGAGTACTTTACCATAGCCCTCAGCATTTAGGTGGAAAAGCCAGCTAATGAAGGATCAGTTTCTGCTCCTATTTGCTGTCTTTCAGACTTGAATCAGGCTCGCAGGTTTGATTCTCACATGGTGCTCTAAGAGAACCCACACAACATAGGGACCTACACAGCGGGTTAAAATTACAGTGGGAAACAAATCTGTCCATCATTTATCTACTGTACGTGAACCTAAATGGGGAAATGAGCTCCCCCTCTCAATCCTGAATTCAAAGACTGAACACCATGTGATGGTTCCTGCTGAGAATATGAAGAGTCTGCAACTAGCCCAGCAACCGAGGTTATGCATATAGCTGAAAAGGGGTTTGAGTTGGGGTCTGGAGGGATGTCACTCAAAGCTCCATAGTGTAGCTCCAAGGAGGACATCCAGCAGTATAAACTCCCAACTTTAAACCCTAAATAAAAATATTTCCGTTGCTAAGTGTTTCTCCAGTAGAAATCGCCATGCAAACCCTAAGAGAACCTTTATTCTGCTGTGAGGTGTTTCCTCAGCAAAAATCTACAGTACTTCTGCTCTGAATTATTTCCCAACAAAAATCTCTGTGTAAACCCAAGAGAAACATTCTTCTGTTGTTAAATTTTCCCAGCAGAAATCTGCATGAAAACCCCAAGAGCAACTTTGTTCTGTTAAGTGTTTCACAGCATAACTCGTTGCGTAAACTCTCCTTCTGTTGTGAAATATTTCCCAGCAGAAATCTCAGTGTAACACCAAAAGAAAAACTCTTTCCATTGGGAAGTGTTTCTCTAGCATAAGTCTCATGGTAAACCTAAACCCCCAAAAGAAATCCATCTTCCATTATGAAGTGTTTCCCCAGCAGGAATCTCGGCATAATCACCGAAATGAAAACCTCCTTCTGCTGTGACGTTTTTTCCCCAGCAGTCATCTCAGTGTACATCTAAACCCCAAAGGAAAACCCACTTGTTTCTATAATGAAGTGTTTCCTGTGCAGGAATTTCAGCTTAGTCCCCAAAGGGCAAACCACCTTCTGTTATGAACTGTTTCCTCAGCAGGAATCTCAGCCTAGTCCCAAAAGGAAAACCTCCTTCTGTTGTGAAGTGTTTCCCCAGCAGGAAGCTCAGCATAAACCTCAAAGGGTTTTCCCAGATGTAACATCTCTAAAGAACTGGCTCTTCTGCTGAGGATGGTGTCACTGCTGTGTATTCCAGCTCTGTTGATCCAACTCTGGTCTGGATTTTTGGGTGAAGGCAGGCCAGTGTGTCAAACACTCTTACATTTCCCTTCATGGTCATCTCACACCTCCATCTCTCTCCCCATCACCATAAAAATGCTGTGCATTCCTTCCGAGCCAGTAGCACACATAGAGCTATGCTAATAAACCTATCCACAATAACATGGCAGATGGAAAGGGCAGCAGAAGACCCTCTGGGTCTGCCAAACTTGAGAGTAAGGGGCCAGCAATTGTAGGGGCTGTAGTAAAACTGCACAGCTCAAGAGAAAGCTGCTCCGCTCACAAACGTGCCAGGTCGCATAACAGCACTAGGCAAAACAAAAAAGACCGGCACTGGCACCATTTAACTATATTATTTAATAAAGTGCAAAAATCACTTACAACTACCAGCATAAATGAGGAAAACACCAGAAACAGTCTTCAAAGGCCCAGACCAGTTTCGAGCATGAGCTCCTCCTCAGGGAGGCTGTGCTGACATCCATATCCACCTTTTATAGTATTTCACTTGTTAAAGTGACAGTATGCTCCACAAAAGACACTAATCCATAATAACCAAAAAAGTGAGTGACAGCAGGCGATGTTAAAATACTAGTTGCATCATCATATGCTCATATGGAAATCAAATTTGCCAAATCAAAATACAGTAGTGCAGCAATTTATGTTTTTAACACATATCACTTACTTTTTTGGTTACGCTGGTGACTGTAAATGATTTTTGCACTTTATTAAATAATATTGATCAAGTTAAATGGTGCCAGTGCTGGTCTCTTTTTGTTTTGCCTTGCACTGTAGTAAAACTAGACAGCATTGCAGTTTTCCACTTCTGTGGAATTCTGCTGTAGAATTTAAAATTTCCACAGATTTATGGAATCAGCAGTTTGTATGTACACTAGTTCTGGGATCTTCCTTGAGGATTTGGGGAGGGGAAAACAAGCAAATTGTACTACTTTTACTTTTGCTAAAAAACATTCCTGATGATCACACTGTGTTAAACAGTCACCTGCTGTCTGTGACAGAAAGTGAGCTGCAAGGCATTTTCCCCCAACAGTGAAAGTACTGTAGTATGATTTATGAGTCTTAACGATTTTAGGAAAGAAAAACTATTAGTCCTTAAAGTTCTGTCTCTCACTGGCTAGATAGGAATACCCAACACCGGGCCACCCTATTTTTCTTCAAAGTACCTGTCAAGTCTAAGTGTACCATGTACCCGGAGACCTCAGGGTCTTCCTCTTCCAGCTGTCCGAGGGGGCCTGCTTGAGTTATTGGTGTTGAGTACACTAGGTAGTTGAGTCTATGGTTTACATGGTGCCACTACATGGGGTAGCAATAAGGGATACCTAGATGCTTATACTCTGGGATATTACCACCCCCCAGCACTACTATATTGCTCAGGTCCACACAGTCTCTCCCAACAACAGCACATAACACAATAATACCCCCAACAAGGAAATATAAGGCAAACATAAAACAATTTAGTATTACAGAGAGGAAGGAAAAGACAGGAGTGTAACAGGGGAAAGTGGGAGTAATGTGAAAGTAAATCACATGAGCATTATCCCTATACAATCCCATCACCTGCCAACAGTTGTGATATGATTCCCCACCCAGCTGGTGAACCAGACTTTCTTCCCCAAAGTCTTTAGGTATGTAACCCCTAGGTGGCGCTATCCCAAGGGCTATTACCCCTGCCTGCTTGGCTAGTAGCAGGTTAAGGGGCCTGAGTTCCGAAATGGGTGCCTCCACCCGGAGATCAGGGTTGGTAGTGGTCAAGCTAACCTGGGCACAGCCTTCCGGGACACTGTAACCCCCCTCTTTCCCCTCTAGTGGCCTGAACACTGTACAATAATCACTTTCACAATACTCCTGGTGCACCACACAAGTACCCACACTGTTTGCACTTACCACCAGGTCTGGTTCCTCTGGCTTGACCCTGGGGACCCCTTGTAAAACAAGGTTATGCACAGCAAATAGCAACAGTACAGTACTTTGAGCACAAACTGGAACCACAGTCAGATTACATGCAGAAAAAGTTAGATGTGATTTATTCAGAGGACTTGAACAAGGGAGGGGCAAAATCAGGTTAATTAGCTTAAAGGTTATATCAATCAAGCAGTTATGCATGCGCTTTGAGTCCCCCCCCACACAGTCACACCTCTGGGTACCCAGGAGGAGAACAGATGGGCTAGCCAGGACTGTTGCCAGGGTTGACCGGTGTCACACCTGGTTGGGGCTCTGTGATACAAAACACAACATGCACAGTACATAATATTTGTAATCCGGAGCCAGGGGGCTCAGTTTATAAAGGAAACAAAACAACAAGACAATAAGATGACACACTAAGATTAAGCTGTTGTTGCAGGGAGCTACCCTGGTATTTACTCACGATACCCAAAACTGGACACAGGCTGGACAAAAATCAAGACTGCAGGTGGTTGATCTGGAATGCCAGGAGAAGCAGGGCCCACATGAGTTGCAGAGGCGTCGTTCCTGTTCAAGCATGGAGCAGGGGGCTGATCCCCAGGCAGATCTCTCATCGATGGTTTCTCTGTGCAGTGGGTAGTTTGGATGGGCCAGTCTGGCAAGGCCCAGACCGCATAAGGACAAATTCGGATGCAGTCTGTTTTGGGCTGGATACAGCTTCCAGCAAGCAGAACGCAGTTCACACAGTGGGGGACTAACTCACGACCCACTAGCAGCTCATAGCACATTTACATGTAAGGGAATTCTATTGTACCAAGCAAAGCGCTCCCCGGTCACAATCGCAAAGTCTCTGCACACACCGGGAGCTTAGGGGTAGCTGGAACTCCTGACAGGCCGATCGCATTCAGCAAAATCATCAGTCTTCTTCAGGTTGAGCCTGGCCCACTTCAGTAGCTTACTTTAGTCACACAAACTTGGATTTAGTCCAAAACAATTCTCTTCTCTCCCTCTCAGGAGCAGCACACCGACATGCAGGCCAAAAACTTAGCCTTTTCACAGTTCTCCCATGCAAATCCACTCAGGATTGCTCCTCAGAATCACTTCAGCTCCTTCTTGTTCAGCTTTCAGCTTAGATCTAACTGAAAACTGCAAGCAGCCCGGGACTTCCCCAAGATCCAAAAGGTTTGGTTGGCTGATTTGGCTGTCAGTCAAAGCAAGAGCTCCCCCTTCAGTTGCAAAAAAGGCGCAAAAAGTTCAAAACTACAATTCCTACAGATTTTGACTTCAGACAGCTCCTGTAGTCCGGCTACATTTTAGGTCCCACCAGAACTGATTGGTCCAATTTGCAGTCCAGGACCAAGATAGTGGAGACAAACAAAACATACCTTGCTACAAAGAAAGCAGGTTAGACAAACTACATTATCATTCCCACTCTAAATGATTTTCAGCAAATAGTTACATCTTTCAACAGAGCTCCCTCTCAGATTACTTAAGCTGCAATTAGGCAGCTCTTAAAGAGACAGTATACAGAGGCTGTACAGACTCTGGTAATCACATTTAAACTGCTAAAACACAGGACACCAGCCTGGCAGTGAGCATTTAGTCAAGCTCAAGGAAGACTTTTTGGGAACCCCCATTTGTGGGGGGGAGGTTACACCCTTCCCTACCTGGAAAAACTTGGCATCCGCATCAAGTCTATACCATTATAACATTGAAAATGCAACATATACAGGACATTTATACCATTAGCATGCTATACAAGTACTATCTGATTCATCAATTGGCATAACTTGTCACTTTACTATACATTTCAATGTACTCCACTACATCATTTCCATTCTGACAATACATTATGCATATTTCACACAGGTAAATTGAAAATTACTGTAACCCCTAGATGGCGCTATCCCAGGGGCTACTACCCCTGCCTGATTTGCCACTAACAGGTTGAGGGGCCTGGATCCAATGGCGGGTGCCTCCACCCAGAGGTCAGGGTTTGCAATAGTTAAACTAACTTGGTCACAGCCCTCTGGGACACTGCAACCCCCCTTTCTTCCCACTAGTGGCCCACACAATATATCAGAATTACCTTCACAGTATACACTTACCCCCAGGTCTGGTTCCGGCACTGGGACCTCCTGTGAAATGAGATACAGTGCAACAATCACAGTACAGTACTTAACATAGACAAATACCTCAGGCAGTATAACTTTGCTGAAACAAGCAGCTCTGATTTATTTGGGGGCTATAACAAGGACAGGGAAATCAGGTTAATTAGCTTATCACTCTAATAATCTACCTATGGCTCTGTGCACAGGCCTATCCCTATCAGTTACTGTCCCTGGGTACCCAAGCCTAGTGGCTAGTCAAACCGTGGCAGCTGGTAGGGGCCCTTTCACACAGAGAAAGGAGAATTAAACAGTCAGCAGTACAGTAATTCCATTTGGATTTAATGTGGCAATTCAACAGGGCGACCCTGAATTAGTACTCACGACCTCCAAATAAGATAGGGTCCTTCAATGTCAGCAGGGCTCACTTGAGGTACACAAACCTCTACACATCCATATAAAAAAGCACTATACCAGGCAGGCTGCATCTGTATCCCGATCGCAATTACTGCACAATACCCAGGAGAACACACAGCAGATTCAGTTCCTGACAGACCGAGTGTAATTTTCAGCAATTCCTCCAGTCTTCTACAGGGTGAGCCTGGTTTCTACTCTTCAGAGATCCTTTGATTCTTTTCACAGGACGATTCAGTCCTAACAAGCTGCAGACCGGAACTCTGGGCCTTACACACGTTTTGACTAAAACTGCACACTGAAAAGTACAGGGCTCCTTCCTTCTTCACTGCCAAAGCTCAACTGAACTCCAACCGACAAAAACCGGGCACTTCCTTTGAGTTCCTCCAGTTCTTGACTGGATTGGCTATCACTCACAATAGACTGCTGCTGTTGGTCAAAAAGGCACTGAAGTCTAAACTACATCTCCCAGAGTCACTGCCCATACAATCCTCTTGTGGCTGGCTCAGATTATGAGTCCAAGTTCTGATTCGTCCAAGGCACCATTTTAGAGCTAGCACCCCACACTGATTGGTCCAGTTCAGCAGTTCAAAACTAGAATGGGGAACTAGCAGACACAGTTCTGACTGCAAAGAAAGCAGGTTAGACAAACTGTAATTTCATTATTACTCTAAATAATTTCTGGCAAACAGTTACATCTTTCAGATAGGTTCCCTTTGCACTCCTAGTGACTGCAAAAATTAAGTGAATTGGCAGCAGCTCGAGTGGTACTCAGAGAAGCACACAGTCCCCCATACAAACTAATTATGTCTGCAAGCAGACAGCTCTTAAGAGACAGTACCAGAGGCTCTAAAACACTCACTGATAAATGGCTTAAATGCCAAACACCATTCAGGCTTGGAGCATTCAAGCAAGCTCCGGAAGTCTTTTGGGAACCCCCATTTGCAGGGGTTACACCCTTCCTGGCCTGGGAAAGCTTGGCGTCCGCGTCAAGCAAGTACCCATAAGTTTCAACTGCAACCATATACATTTGCATTAGGCTCGCACATGTAATCATCAGTCAATATATCATTTACAAGAACACATTTCTGAAACATTGCAGTACGTCCTCTTTACAGTATTACATACATTGTACCATAACTCAAGTTATTACCTCTTGTACATGAAATCTGAAGAGAGGCCCTTCCTATCAGTTACCTTGGGGCTGGATGGGGCAAGGGCACCATATGAAGGGCAACACAAGTAACTTGGAGTTAGCACTGATGCTCAGTTTGGGCAGTGAGCTCGGGGACACATACACTCCTTTATGGACAACATTGAGAGGCAAGTCCACAGGCCCCCCAAGTGAATCATAACTGAGGTGCACCACAGGCTTTACAGCTCGACCAGTCTTTCTAGGGGGAACTGTTATAGTCTCTGCACTCTGAGCCTCATTTTCAGCATTGTCCTCACTTGTCAGGGGAGTCTCCATGGGGTAGAGAGGCTAGAACTTGGGGCACTTTCGCTCCAGGAGTTACAGTTTCTGAGTCCACAACATTTGGCTGCATGGAGAGCTTTCGGACACTGGCAGTGGACTGTCAGGGCACTCAAAATACTCTTCTTGTTGGTGTATCACCAGTCTGCCCCAATCTATCATTTCCTCCCTGAAAGCTCAAACAGTTCAACCATGCACAATGATTCCATTTCATCTGATCTGATGCTTTGCACTTCACTTTCTGGGAGCATTGGCTCCAGGGATGAAGCTGGGGCTTAGACAGTCCAGAAGGCCCAGCTTTGTCTCCAGTATTGACTAGGGATTGCCCGAAACAATTGACTCAGTTCGTAGAAGGATAGTATTCAAAGTCACTCTCACTTTCTTCCGATATGGACTGACAGTCATGCTCAACTGGGACTTGTGGAGGGAACACTTTAACTTTGCTTCTGTAGGTGCAGACTTTCTTGATCTTTTCTTAGCAGCAGCTCTAGTCACTGGTCCAGAGGGGCATCTTCTAGGGCTCAGACTCAATTAAGATTTGTCCAATGGGCAGTAAATGATTTCTATGTATTGTTTTACATCTTTTGAATTATTCTCAGGCCTTACTTTGTACACTGGCAGATCATCTAGTTTGCCCACTACAATGTGAGGGAGATGGTGCCATCGGTCAACAATCTTGTGCTTGCCATGCAGTCCCAGATTTCTTAGCAATACCTGATCTCCCTCCTGGAGTTCCTGTGCTTTCACCTTTTTATCATGCCTTTCTTTGTTGGCCAGATTTCTTTTGGCAGCCATGGTTTGAGCCAGTTGGTACGCATGAGTTAGCTGGGCCTTTAACTTTTGCACATACTGTAAATAGTTGTCAGCTTGAACCCCATCAGGAGAGACCCCAAAACACACATCTACTGGTAGTCGAGCTTCTCTTCCAAACATCAGGCGGTAGGGGAGAATCCAGTGGCATCACTTTGGTGCAGTTATAAGCATGTACCAGGGTGCTAATTTGTTGGCTCCATCTAAACTTGTCCTTTGGGTGCAGGGTGCCTAGCATATCTAGCAAAGTCACGGTTGAAGCGTTCAGGCTGTGGGTCCCCTGGGGTAGTGAGGTGGTTCTGGACTTTCGCCTCCCCACAGAGAAAGCATCTCTTTGATCAGGCGACTCTCAAAGTCTCTCCTTGATCAGAATGGATTCTTTGTGGAGCCCCATAGTGAACAAAAGTTTTCTACAAGTACTTTGGCCACAGTGGATGCTTTCTGGTCTTTCGTGGGAAAGCTTGGGCATATCTCGTGAAATGGTCAGTGACCACCAGCACATTACTGATATTTCTTTGATCTGACTCCAAACTCAGAAAATCAATACAGACCAGCTCCATGGGTGCACTGGTGGTGATGTTAACAAGGGGCAGCCCTCTGGGGCAAAGCTTTCCTCTGTAAGCAGCGACTACAAGTTCGAATGTGTTGCTCCACATCAGCCCCATCTTAGGCCAATAGAATCTGGATCTCACCAAGTCAAGTGTTCTGTCTATACCAAGGTGCCCCATGTGGTTGTGCAAGGACCTCAGTACTGAGTCTCGAAGGCAGTGGGCAGCACTAGTTGTTGTTTGTCTACTTGTCCCCTCTGTCTACTGTTTCTCTGTATAACAGTTTATTGATCAGTTTCAACTTAGGACCTTCTTTGTATAACAGTGCAGTTCTCAAATCAGTGGAGTAATTTGGACACATCTTTTCCTGCATAGAGGGCTTCTAAAGCTGCTTTGATCATGGGATCGCGGATTGAGCCAGCGAATACTGTCATTGTCCAGCTGAGGCAGTGCACCAATGTCTATTGCAGAAAAGTGGCAATAAGCAGCAGGTATGCAATTCTCAGAGGGTCCCAAGCAATCCACCATGCAGTCCACTGCGTCCGTGGACATTTGTTCCTCCCTGTCAAACTTCGGCAGAGTGCCCGAATGTCAGGTTCTGCCAATCGGACCCAATCATTCTGGGGAACAGGCCTCCGGGAGAGAGCATCAGCATCTATGTGGTTCAGACCTGCTCGGTATTCGAAGCATAGTCATATGTAGATAATGCAGAAAGCCACCTATGGCCAGTGGCATCCAACTTAGCTGAGGTCTGCACATAGGTCAAAGGATTATTGTCAGTTTTTACTAGTATTTTAGCCCCATACAAGTACTCATGGAATTGGTCAACAATAGCCCACTTCAAAGCTAGGAACTCTAACTTATGTACAGGATAGTTCTTTTCGGATGGGGTCAGGCTTCTACTGGCAAAGGCCACTGGTCTCAGGCCATTCTCGTGCTCTTGGTACAACACAGCCCCTAACCCTTGCAAGCTAGCATCAGTGTGCAGGACGTAAGGTTTTCTTGGATCGGCATAGGCCAGCACTGGAGCATGGGTAAGTTGATATATGATCTCATGAAAGCAGTCTCACAATCAGGAGTCCAGCGGGCCCCAAATACTTCACTCGGATGAAAATACACTCTTTCAGTCTTGAGGGACGCTGACTTTGGTATTTTTGTGGGTTGGGGATACCCTTGAGTAAGGTTAAGTAAAGGCGGATCACTCTTGAATAGTCCTTGATGAAGCGCCGATAATAACCACAGAATCCCAGGAATCTTTGCAGTTCTTTTAGATTTTTGGGCTGTGGCCAGGTGGTCAAGGCCTCAACTTTACTTGGGTCGGTCTCTATTCCTCGGTGGATACTATGTTCCCATACTTTACTGATGTTTGAAAGAATTGACACTTATCAATGGACAGTTTAAGGCCAAAGTCCTCCAGTCGGTCCAATACCTTAAATAATCTGCTCTCATGTTCCTCCAGTGAGCTGCCAAACACAATAACATCATCTAGGTATACCAGGCACTCTAGTAAGTTCATGTCCCCACTGCACGCTCCATCAATCGTTGAAAAGTGGCTGGGGCACCTGAAATCCCTTGAGGCATCCTCATGAATTCACTAGAAATAGCGGACAGATAAAGGCGTCTTCTCACGGTCCTCTGGGGCCATCGGGATCTGGTAGTACCCACTGCGGAGATCCAGCACAGAGAACCACTTGCTCCCGTTTAGGCAGTCCAAAGCATCCTGAATGCGGGCATTGTGTACTGATCAGGGATAGTCCGCGGTTTAAGGTGCGATAATCCACACACATCCTTACTGTTCCATTCTTTTCCTCACTACCACAATGGGGAAGCATAAGGCTTCTGGATTCTTGTATTACACCAGCAGCTAACATCTCTTGCAGATGCCGTCTCACATCATCTATGTCAGCAGGTGCCAGGCGTCGAGACCTCTCACAAATGGTCTTCGTCATGCAGCCGGATATTGTGCTCAGCTCCTTGCGCATCCTACATCCCATTCCTTTAAAGAAAACACCTGGTCTCTCTGGGCAAGCTTCTCACTGATCCTCACTTTCCATTCAGCTGGCAGCGGGGAGTCGCGAAATCAAACAAGTCAGGCGTTACTCTGTCATTCTTCCTTGAACTCTTGCTGCTGGGTAGCACTGCAGTGTCTGCACAATGCATTAGCCAGGATGCAACCTCTGTTTACTCGAATGTCTCTTTCAGACACATTATGAACTTGGACCATTACCCTTCTGGCATAAGCATGGGCTCTAGCGGGCAAAATACTAGGCTTGACCAGCAGTCCCTCTGGCAATTTTCCATCGCCTGGTGCATCCAACATTAATATTTTATTCTTAACATCCTTTCTGATACGGACCTCTCCCTGTAAGGTACACTGGGCATTTGGCGCCAGGATCAGAGACTCAGGATCCTTCTTCCATACAATTCCGACCGGTTCCTCTGGTTCTGTTTTTCAGCATCTCTCTGTGCCTCATAGGCCTTCTTAATTAAAGCCGAACTCTTAAAGCTCTACTAGTCTTTGACCCCTGTTTTTCATAACACAACTGTGCCAGCCTTCCGAACATATGAGCATTTGTTCCAATCAACAAAGGGACACCATCATACAGTCCAGTGGGGGACACACTAAGGCTAGGGTCTCTACTTGTTCGGCCACTCCAGCCACGGAGGTGGGGAAAGACAGCCAAATTCGGATATACCCGAATAGGGTAGGCCTTCTCACTTAACCCCCATACATGCAGTCCTTCTAATGGTTGTAAGGGTACTTCTGACAAATGCTTCTGATACCAATCCTGGAACATAATTGTCACTTGGGAGCCACTGTCTAATACAGCTCTTGTAGACACTCCATTCACCTTTACAGTGGTCTCCATGGAGGGACCCACTATTCTGGACCAGTCTGGAGAGGCGGTAGTGGGGCCTGGGCAACTGACCTTGCCACAAAGGACGTGAATTAGCATTTTTGGTGCCTCACTGGGATCATGTCGTGCACCTCTTAACCTGATTTCTTCTCGAAGCTCTCCTTGTAGCCTATATGCAACTTTGTCAGTGTCTTTTGGGGACTGGCATTCCCTTTTCATGTGCCCATCTTCCCACAATTATAGCAAAACATACTTTCTGGAGTTTGAGCTGGCCGAGGCGCCACACTGGGAGCTAGGGTGGGGTATTACTAACTGGAAACCTGGGTGCCATCTCTGTCTGGCGTGATAAGCATTTGGAGACATCTCGTCAGTTTCTGCACTTCCATGGTCAAGGAATTGAGTTTGGAGCTGTTATCAGCAGGAGATACATGGGTGGGTACCCCACCCCATAGCAGATGCAGTCGGATATAGGTCAGGGCCGTACTTGCAGGCGTGGCCTTCATAAAGGGACTGTTTTGAATTCCCGGATCTCTCTCAACAGTTCGCCCCATTGTGGCATATCTTTTTCCTTGTCAGAGCACTCATTGACTGTCAACCTCTGCCCCTGAACTTCACTTGATGGGTCACCCTCAGTCACTCGGGTCGTAGCCACAGCTGTTGGTGCAGGTACCTCCCGAAGTCGCCTTTTCTCAACTCCTCGAATTTCTCTCATTAACTCATCATAGGAGGGTGGGGATTCCAGTCGATTTGCCAGGCGTAACTGAAGCAACAGCAGTTCTGAGAAGGGGGCAGACTTAAGGATTCTGTCCAGTCTGGTTCGGTCTAGTTCAATCGCTGGCAAACTACCCTTTCTGAGGCATTCTTGCAACAATTTTTCCAGCCGAGACATACACAGACAACAACTCCCTTGGTACTGTTGTGCATTTTACTCTCCACCATAGGTCCTCATCAGAATCTGGGCTCCCATACATTCTCCAAGGCCTCAAGATAGGCCTGTGCAGTCGCTTCAGGGTTACTGGCCCTTTAGCACGGTTGGTAGCCAGGGCAGGACCTCGGAGGCTCTCACTAACCCTCTTCGCTTTTCGCCTTCGAGCATTGCCATTCCTAGCACTTGGGGGCAACATAGTCTACCAGGTCTCCCAGTCATCCTCCCTTGGGGGTGGGAGGGTGCCAGAGAAGATCCTCAACCTTCGGTAAGAGTCGTGACTAATGGCAGGTGCAGAAATAGGAGTCTGCATTGGTTCAGCCACCATTACGGGCACTGGAGCAGGAGAGGGTGTTGGGGGAGGAACACCCCCAGGTGGCAAGAATAGTTTCTTCAAGTCCTCCACAGTTTTCCCCTCTCCCAGCAACCATTCAGCAAATTTCTCCTCAAAAGTTTCAGATAGTGGTGGGGGCTGATTCCCCCCCGGGTCTTTACTGTCCTTGGTTATCACTCTCCAAGCAGTGAGGGCTCCCTCTGGGGTAATGGTCTGTGGCACTTTGGAGCTATCTATGGGATCCTTAAACTCTACTAGGGCCAGGAAAGTGTGGGTGAGCAGATTAGCATGCCCACCACCACAGGGTTTTGTAAACCTTCCACCTTGGAAAGTACTCCCTGCACAGTGTCCGTATTGATACCCAGGGGATGTCCAGGATAAGCATAGCATTTTGGGGTGATCTCCTCCCAGTACACCACTCCACCAGCGGGTGCACAGCCACTTCTGTCGGGTACCCATTTTTTCTTAACAGTGGTTCGTAAATATGGCCACTAGAGGACACACAATCCCAGCGGTGAGCCTCCAAGATGTAACCCCTAGATGGCGCTATCCCAGGGGCTACTACCCCTGCCTGATTTGCCACTAACAGGTTGAGGGGCCTGGATCCAATGGCGGTGCCTCCACCCAGAGGTCAGGGTTTGCAATAGTTAAACTAACTTGGTCACAGCCCTCTGGGACACTGCAACCTTTCTTCCCACTAGTGGCCCACACAATATATCAAATTACCTTCACAGTATACACTTACCCCAGGTCTGGTTCCGGCACTGGGACCTCCTGTGAAATGAGATACAGTGCAACAATCACAGTACAGTACTTTAACATAGACAAATACCTCAGGCAGTATAACTTTGCTGAAACAAGCAGCTCTGATTTATTTAGGGGATATAACAAGGACAGGGAAATCAGGTTAATTAGCTTATCACTCTAATAATCTACCTATGGCTCTGTGCGAGCCTATCCTATCAGTTACTGTCCTGGGTACCCAAGCCCTAGTGGCTAGTCCAAACCGTGGCAGCTGGTGAGGGCCCTTTCACACAGAGAAAGGAGAATTAAACAGTCAGCAGTACAGTAATTCCATTTGGATTTAATGTGGCAATTCAACAGGGAGCGACCCTGAATTAGTACTCACGACCTCCAAATAAGATAGGGTCCTTCAATGTCAGCAGGGCTCACTTGAGGTACACAAACCTCTTCACACATCCATATAAAAAAGCACTATACCAGGCAGGCTGCATCTGTATCCCGATCGCAATTACTGCACAATACCCAGGAGAACACACAGCAGATTCAGTTCCTGACAGACCGAGTGTAATTTTCAGCAATTCCTCCAGTCTTCTACAGGGTGAGCCTGGTTTCTACTCTTCAGAGATCCTTTGATTCTTTTCACAGGACGGATTCAGTCCTAACAAGCTGCAGACGGAACTCTGGGCCTTACACGTTTTTGACTAAAACTGCACACTGAAAAGTACAGGGCTCCTTCCTTCTTCACTGCCAAAGCTCAACTGAACTCCAACCGACAAAACCGGGCACTTCCTTTGAGTTCCTCCCAGTTCTTGACTGGATTGGCTGTCACTCACAATAGACTGCTGCTGTTGGTCCAAAAAGGCACTGAAGTCTAAACTACATCTCCCAGAGTCACTGCCCATACAATCCTCTTGTGGCTGGCTCAGATTATGAGTCCAAGTTCTGATTCGTCCAAGGCACCATTTTAGAGCTAGCTTACCCACACTGATTGGTCCAGTTCAGCAGTTCAAAACTAGAATGGGAACTAGCAGACACAGTTCTGACTGCAAAGAAAGCAGGTTAGACAAACTGTAATTTCATTATTACTCTAAATAATTTCTGGCAAACAGTTACATCTTTCAGATAGGTTCCTTTGCACTCTAGTGACTGCAAAATTAAGTGAATTGGCAGCAGCTCGAGTGGTACTCAGAGAAGCACACAGTCCCCCCATACAAACTAATTATGTCTGCAAGCAGACAGCTCTTAAAGAGACAGTACCAGAGGCTCTAAAAACACTCACTGATAAATGGCTTAAATGCCAAACACCATTCAGGCTTGGAGCATTCAAGCAAGCTCCTGGAAGTCTTTTGGGAACCCCCATTTGCAGGGGGGTTACATTACTATACAGAATCATGTAATAACTTCTTGTACTCTAAACAATGCAAGAGGGGCCCCTTCCCTATCAGCTAGCTTGAGGCTAGATGGGGCAGGGGCACCATGGTGAGAGGGCAAAACAAGTAACCTGGAATGGGCCATCAAGCTCAATTTGGGCAGCGAGCTCTGAGAGACATAAACATCTTTGTGGACTACATTGAGAGGCAAATCCACTGGTATCCTGGGAGAATCATAACTGAAGTGCACCACTGGCTTGACAGCTGGGTCAGTCTTTCTGGGGTGAACAACCACAGTTTCTGTACTTTCAGCAATGGTCTTGGAGCTTTCATCACTTGTGAGGGGTGCCTCTGCATGAAGAGAAATGTCCAAGCTGGGAGCACTGTCAGCCCCTTGCTCTGTAGTCTCTGTTTCTACAACACTTGGCTCATTTTGAAGACACTCTGGCACTGAAGGGGGTTGTCGGAACTCTCATAGTGTTCCCTAAGTTCTGGCATGTCACCAGAAAGATTCAAACCATCAGCCTCTCCTTCAGGCAAATATATGCAGTTCCACAATACATAAAGACTCAGCATCCTCAGACATGATACTTTGCACTTCACCTTCAGGGAGCATTGGCTCCAAGGATGATGCCGGGGCGTAAGGCAGTCCAGAAGGCCCAGCTTCATCACCAGTTGGCAGTACAGCCTAGAGGTTAGAAGAACGAGGTGTGAACAAGCTTGGTACATCGAGCAGACCAGACCTGAGTTTGATTCTCATAACCTCCACTTGCATACTGTGTGACTCTGAGCAAGTCTCTTAACCGCCCAGTGCTCCCAGGTCACCCCTAAAAATAGGCACTTGTATCTAGTGGGCCTTACCCGGTTACCAAAGACTAAAATAAAATAAAATAATTCAACATAGGATTTCCACAAAACAACTGACTCAGTTCATATGAGGGGCAATAGGAATTATCACACTCACTGTTATCAGAGTTAGACTGGCAGTCACTATCATTCTGGGCCTGCTGCGGGGAAGTCTTAAATTGGCAACCATGGGGGCAGGCTGACTCTGTTTCTTTCTTGCAGCAGCACAAGTCACTGGTCCAGGGCAATCAATCTCGGTGGTTTCATCCTCAATTATAACTTGACCAATACGTAGCAAGTGGTTACGGTGCATGGTCTTGACAGCTTTGGAGTTATTCTCTGGGGCACTTTGTATACTGGCAAATCATCCAATTTTCCAACTACGACATGGGGAAGATGGTGCCATCGATCAGCAGTTTTGTGTTTACCATGCAATCCTAATTTCGCAGCAACACACGGTCTCCAGGCCTAAGCTCTTGAGCCTTTACTTTTCTATTATGTCTCTCTTTGTTGGCTAGATTTCCTTTGGTGGCCATTGTCTGGGCCAGTTGATAGGCATGGTTCAACTGAGCTTTAAGTTTTTGTACATATTGCAGGTAATCTTCAGCTCGGACCCCATTGGGAGAAACCCCAAAACAGACATCAACGGGCAGCCAGGCCTCTCTCCCGAACATGAGACGGTAGGCAGAGAACCAGGTAGCATCATTCTTCGTGCAATTGTATGCGTGTACCAAGGTGCTAATCTGCTGGCTCCATTTATGCTTATCTTTTGGGTGGAGGGTGCCTAGCATGTCTAGCAGGGTGCAGTTAAAGTGTTCTAGTTGAGGATCCCCCTGCGGGTGATAAGGGGTGGTTCTTGACTTTTGCACCCCCCATAGAGAGAGCATTTCTTTGATTAACCAACTCTCAAAGTCCTGGCCCTGATCAGAGTGAATTCGCTGGGGGGCCCCATAGTGGACGAAGAAATTTTCCACTAGCACCTTGGCCACAGTAGATGCTTTTTGATCTTTGGTGGGAAAAGCTTGTGCATACCATGTGAAATGGTCCGTAATCACTAACACATTGCCAATGTTTCGTTGATCTGGCTCTAAACTCAAGAAGTCTATGCAGACTAGTTCCATTGGGGTGCTGGTAGTAATGTTGACAAGGGTGACAGCCCTCTGAGGCAGGGCTTTTCTCTGCAGGCAGCGACTACAAGTCCTTACATGGTGCTCAACATCGGCCCCCATCTTGGGCCAGTAGAATCGAGGTCGTACTAGGTCAAGGGTCCAGTCGATACTGAGGTGGTCCATATGATTGTGGAGAGACATCAGTACCAAATCTTTGAAGGCTGTGGGCAGGACCAATTGTTGCTTGTCTATCTGGCCACCCCGATCTACTGTCTCTCTATAAAACAACTGATTAAACAGCTTCAACCTGGGGCCTTCTTTAAACAATAAAGCGGTTTGCAGATCAGAGGAACGCAACTTGGACACATCTTTTCCTGCACGAAGGGCATCAAGTGCTGGCTGAATCATAGGATCTTGGGACTGAGCCCACTGCATGCTGTCATTGCCAAACTAAGGTAGTGCACTAATATCTAGAGCAGAAAAGTGGCAATACGCAGCCAGTATGCAGGTGTCAGAGGGGCCCAAGCAATCTACTAAGCAGTCCACTGTGTCCGTAGACATCTGTTCATATCTATCAAAATTTTGGCACAATGCTCGGATGTCAGGTTCAGACAGCATGACCCAGTCATTCTTGGACATGGGCCTCCGGGATAGGGCGTCAGCATCAATATGATTCAGGCCCAGTCTGTATTCGACAGCATAATCATATGTTGACAATGCAGAAAGCCACCTGTGCCCCATGGCATCTAACTTAGCTGAAGTCTGTACATAGGTCAATGTGTTATTGTCAGTCCTCACCAATATTTTCACCCCATAGAGTTAATCAAGAAACTGGTCGACAATGGCCCATTTTAACGCAAGGAACTCCAACTTGTGCACAGGGTAGTTTCGCTCTGATGGGGTCAAGATCCTACTGGCAAATGCCACTGGTCTCAAACCATCCTCATGGTCTTGATACAGTACAGCTCCTATGCCCTGCAGACTGGCATCAGTATGCAGCACATAGAGTTTGGTGGGATCAGCATAAGCAAGGATGGGGAAATGGGTGAGCTGGTATATGACTTTGTGGAAAGCTGCTTCACAGTCAGGCGTCCAACAGGACCCGAAAAGTTCACCTGGGCAGAAATATGCTTTGCCTGGTTCTTTGACGGACCCTTTTTTGTATTTCCGATTGGTAGGAGGGTAACCCTGGGTAAGATTCAAGAGTGGCTGAATCACTTTGGAATAGTTCTTTATGAACCGTCGGTAATAGCTACAGAATCCCAGGAAACATTGTAGTTCTTTCAAATTGTGGGGCTGGGGCCAAGTAGTCAAGGCTTCAACTTTACTCGGGTCAGTCTCTATCCCCTCTGTAGACACTATGTGCACCACATACCTCACAGAGGTTTGGAAAAACTGGCACTTGTCAATGGACAGCTTGAGGCCGAAATCTTCCAGTCGGTCTAGTACTTTGAACAGTCGATTTTCATGTTCCTCTAGGGAGCTCCCAAACACAATGACATTGTCCAAGTACAACAGGTATTCCAGCAAATTCATGTCTCCCACCACTCGTTCCATCAGTCGCCGGAAGGTGGCTGGGGCACCTGATATCCCTTGTGGCATTCTCAAGAATTCTTAGAACCCCAAAGGACAGATGAAGGCTGTCTTCTCATGGTCCTCCAGAGCCATCAGAATCTGGTAATATCCACTGCGAAGATCCAACACTGAGAACCATTTGCTCCCATTCAAACAATCCAGAGCATCTTGTAAACGGGGCATGGTGTATTGATCAGGGATGGTCCGCCTGTTGAGGGTCCGATAATCAACACCCATTCGTACTGTTCCATTCTTCTTACGCGCAACCACAATGGGAGAAGCATATGGGCTCCTGGATTCTTGTATCACACCAGCCGCGAGCATTTCCTGCAACTGTCTTCTCATATCATCTATGTCTGTGGGGGCTAGTTGTCGAGACCTCTCTCGAAATGGCCGTTCAATGTGCAGGCGTATGTGATGCTCTGCACCCTGGACACATCCCACGTCCCATTCCTTCAATGAAAACACTTGATCTCTCGTGGCAAGTTTCTGGCTAATTCTAGTCTTCTATTCAGCTGGCAATAGGGGATCACCAAAATCAAACAAGTCGGGAGTTACTCTATCTGTCTTGCCAGGGGGCTTGTTGCTGGGCAACACTGCAGTGTCTGTGCAGTGTACCGTAGCTAGGGTGCATCCTCTGTTCACCCGGATCTCCTGATCTGACACATTATGAATCTGGACCATCACTCATCATGCATAGGCATGAGCATGAGCTGGCAAGATGCTCAGCTTAACCAATAATCCTTCCAGCAATTTTCCATCGCCTGGCGTGTCCAACATCAGTATTTTGTTCTTGATATCTTTGTGGAGGCAGACCTTCCCTTGAACAGCACACTGGACATTAGGGGCCAGTACCATTGAATTGGGATCCTTCTTCTGCACGACCCCTACCAGTTCATCCTGGTCCATCCCCTTGGGGTTCTGTTGCAAATCATAGGCCCTCTTGATCAGAGTGGGAATGCTCAGGGCCCTCCCAGTCTGTCACCCTTGTTTCTCATGACAGAATTGTGCCAGTCTCCCAAACATATGGGCGTTGGTCCCAATTAACAGGGGAACCCCATCATATAGTCCAATAGGGGTTCACACTAAGGCCAGTGTCTCGACTTGCTCCTCTACACCAGTTACAACTGCAGGAAATGACAACCAGAGGAGGACATATCCTAGGTAGGGATAAGACTTGTCGCTCAGCCTTCACACATGTAGGCCTTCCAGGGATTGTAAGGGCACACCCGGTAAGTGTCTGTCATACCAGCCTTTAAATACAATGGTCACTTCTGACCCACTGTCCAGCACAGCCCGAGTAGGAATATTATTCACAGCCACAGTAGTCTCCATTGAAGGGCCCACTATTTTGGATCAGTCTAGAGGGACAGCAGCAGGGGCCTGGACAGATGATTTAGCCACATAGGGATTTGAGTTACTACTTCTTGAACCCTCACTGTGGTCATTTTGGGCACTCCTCGACCGCTGATTCGTTCTCCGAAGCTCTCCTTGAAGCCTGTATACAACTTTATCTAGGTCTTTTGTGGACCGGCATTCTCTCTTCATGTGCCCATCCTTCCCACAATTATGGCAAAATATGTTTTCTGGTATTTGGGTGGCCGAGGCATCACACTGGGAGCTGGGGTGGTGGTGGTACTACCAACTGAAAACCTTGGTGCCATCTCTGTCTGCTGTGTGGTGAGCATTTGGAGACATCGTGTCAATTCTCTTACTTTCATAGTCAAGACATCGAGTTTTGAGCTGCTGTCAGCAGGAGATGCCTGGGTGGACACCCCCACACCCACAGCAGATGCAGCTGGATAAGGGTCGGTGCCTGTACTTGCAGGAGCAGCCTTCATAAAGAGACTGTATTTTGTTTCCCTGAACTCCCTCAGCAGTCCATCCCATGGCAGCACACCCTCACTGGTCCCCACTTCGGAAGGGCCTTCCGATGCCGTGATCACTTGGGCTGTGCTCACCCTAGAATTACAATCCCCCTCTTCATCTTCAACCTCCCAGAGTTCTTTTATCAAGTCACAATAGTCAGGGGGGTTACCCCTTCTCTCTGGGAGCCTTAATTGAAGAAGCTGCAATTTAGAATGCTTTGCATGTTGCAGTATGGTGCCCCAACCTCACATGGTTTAAGTCACTGGCGGCTACCCCACCTTTTCAGTAAGCCTTTTGCAGTGCTCTTTCCATACGAGTAACATATGCAGACAAACTTTCCACTGGCCATTGTTTTGTACCTTGAAATTTCCACATCAAGTTCTCCCCTGACTCAATGCTCCCAAAATTGCCTTCGGATGCAGATAGGTACTTCTGGGCAGATGCACCAGGGTTTGTGGATCTCAGAAATTTAATGGCCTCTAGGGCGGAACCCCTCAAACTTTCTATGATCCTTTTCTGTTTCTCAGCCTCCGCACACTGCCATTCAGGTACCAAAGGGGCAACACAATGTATCCAGGTCTCCCAATCATCCTCCCCTTGGGGGTTGGGGAGGGTGCTGGAGAAGATTCTCAGTCTTCGGTAAGAGTCGTGACTAATGGCAGGCACAGACATAGCAGCCAGCATTGGCACGGGCACAGAAGGAGGGGCAATAACAGGTGCTGGAGCGGGAGGGGGTGTTGGGGGAGGAACACCCCCAAGTGGCAGGAATAGTTTCTTTAAGTCCTCCACAGTTTTCCCTTCCTCCAGCAACAACTTAGCAAATTTCTCCTCAAAAGTCTCAGATAGTGGGGAAGGGGGGCTCATTCTCCCCGGGGTCTTTACTGTCTTTAGTTATCACTCTCCAGGCAGTGAGGGCTCCTTCGGGGGTGATAGTCCGTGGTACTTTGGAACTGTCTACTGGGTCCTTACACTCTACTAAAGCCATGAAACTTTGGGCGCGCAGATTAGCCTGTCGACCCACCACCACAGGGTTTTGTAAACATTCAACCTTGGAAAGTACTCCCTCTACAGTGTCCTTATTGGTACCTAGGGGAATATCCAGGATAAGTATAGCAGTTTAGGGGGTCGATCTCCTGCCAGTACACCACCCCACCAACTGGTGAACAGCTACTTCTGTTGGGGTAGCCATTTATTTTTAACAGCACTTCGCAAATTTGGCCACTAGAAGACACAAAATCCCAGCGGTGAGCCTCCAAGATGTAACCCCCAGGTGGCGCTATCACAAGGGCTACTACCCCTGCCTGCTTGGCTAGTAGCAGGTTAAGAGGCCTGAGTTCTGAAACGGGTTCCTCCACCCAGAGATCAGGGTTGGTAGTGGTCAAGCTAACCTGGGCACAGCCCTCCGGGACACTGTAACCCCCCTCTTTCCCCTCTAGCGGCCTGAACACTGTACAATAATCACTTTCACAATACCCCTGGTACACCACACAAGTACCCACACTGTTTGCACTTACCACCAGGGCTGGTTCCTCTGGCTTGACCCTGGGGACCCCCTGTAAAACAAGGTTATGCACAGCAAATAGCAACAGTAACGTACTTTGAGCACAAACTGGAACCATAGTCAGATTACAAGCAGAAAAAGTTAGATCTGATTTATTCAGGGGACTTGAACAAGGGAGGGGCAAAATCAGGTTAATTAGCTTAAAGGTTATATCAATCAAGCAGTTATGCATGCGCTTTGAGTCCCCCCACACAGTCACACCTCTGGGTACCCAGGAGGAGAAGAGATGGGTTAGCCAGGACTGTTGCCCGGGGTTGGCCGGCATAGCAGCTGGTTAGGGCTCTGTGATGGAAGAAAACAACATGCACAGTACACAATATTTGTAATCTGGAGCCAGAGGGCTCAGTTCATAAAGGAAACGAAACAACAAGACAATCAGATAACACACTCAGATTAAGCTGTTGTTGCAGGGAGCTACCCTGGTATTTACTCACGATACCCAAGACTGGACACAGGCTGGACAAAAATTGAGACTGCAGGTGGTTGATCTGGAATGCCAAGAGAAGCAGGGCCCACATGAGTCACAGAGGTGTCGTTCCTGTTCAAGCATGGAGCAGGGGGCTGATCCCCAGGCAGGTCTCTCATCGATGGCTTCTCTGTGCAGAGGGTAGTCTGGCTGGGCCAGTCTAGCAAGGCCCAGATCACATGGAGACAAATTCGGATGCAGTCCGTTTTGGGCTGGATACAGCTTCCAGCAAACAGAACACAGTTCACACAGTGGGGGAACTCACGAACCACTAGCAGCTCATAGCACATTTACATCTAAGGGAATTCTACTGTACCAGGCAAAGCACTCCCCGGTCACAAATGCAAAGTTTCTGCACACACCAGGAGCTATGGGGTAGCCGGAACTCCTGACAGGCCAATCGCATTCAGCAAAATCGTCAGTCTTCTTCAGGTTGAGCCTGGCCCACTTCAGTAGCTTACTTTAGTCACACAAACTTGGATCTAGTCCAAAATAATTCTCTTCTCTCCCTCTCAGGAGTAGCACACCGACATGCAGGCCAAAAACTTAGCCTTTTCACAGTTCTCCCATGCAAATCCACTCAGGATTGCTCCTCAAAATCACTTCAGCTCCTTCTTGTTCAGCTTTCAGCTTAGATCTAACTGAAAACTGCAAGCAGCCCGGGACTTCCCCAAGATCCAAAAGGTTTGGTTTGCTAATTTGGCTGTCAGTCAAAGCAAGAGCTCCCCCTTCAATTGCAAAAAAGGGGCAAAAAGTTCAAAACTACAATTCCTGCAGATTTTGACTTCAGACAGCTCCTGTAGTCCGGCACGTTTTAGGTCCCACCAGAACTGATTGGTCCAATTTGCAGTCCAGGACCAAGATAGTGAAGACAAACAAAACAGTCCTTGCTACAGAGAAAGCAGGTTAGACGCACTACATTATCATTACCACTCTAAATGATTTTCAGCAAATAGTTACATCTTTCAACAGAACTCCCTGTCAGATTACTTAAACTGCAATTAGGCAGCTCTTAAAGAGACAGTATACAGAGGCTATACAGACTCTGGTAAACACATTTAAACTGCTAAAACACAGGACACCAGCCTGGCAGTGAGCATTTAGGCAAGCTCGAGGAAGACTTTTTGGGAACCCCCATTTGTAGGGGGGTTACAGGTAGCTTCCAGATTATGTTGTTTGCATACCTCACCATATGAGCATTGCCGGTCCAGCGATGCAGCAGTCAACATTGTAGGTTAACTGGCATCTACACTACTTACAACAACAGGTAAATTTACGTTATCACAATATGTAATCCAAAAGGAAACACAAATTCCAAAGGTTCATAATAGTCTTCAATCTGGGCCTATCTACCTAACCCTCACTTGGATCGTGGAGACCCTGAAGGTTACTCATGGTTTTGCAGACTCAAATAGATACAGACTTTCCTCATGTCGTAGAGACAGAGATTCACTCAGAATTGGCTCTCAGATGAGGCGGCCGTCTCCTACGGAGTCATGTGTCACTCATTCTCTTTCCTCTCAGCAGTCAGATTTCTTGTACTCTTCCCCTATACAAGGCAAGACAGGGACCAACCTACATACACCCACACCTTGATCAGAAGCTGGGCTGCGGCTTTCCTCCTGTCTCTCTTGGCTGATATACTGTGTTGACACTTCATAGAACTTGTCACTCTGTCAGTAGCATCACAGGTCGCAGATGTCGAGTTACTCACTGAAATGGAAAATCTCTTTGGCAAAATTCACCCAGCTCCACTTCAGATGCCTGTTCTCCTTCTCAGTTTCAGATTCAGACTGTTTCCTCTAATAGTTCAAGGGGTCATACACTCCGCAGACTACCAGGACTGCATTTCCCTTGTAGCCAGTTAGCCTTTGCCTCACAGTCCCTCTGGTCTTGCAGAGTGAGAAAACTAAGCACAGTCTTGGTTTCATTCTAATTTATAGAGATTTTAACTCGACATCTTTTTGCACAAAACGTTTTCCCAGGGTGAACCATGTGTTCTGTGTGGCAGCACCCACTTTATTAAATGCTTTGCCAGAATATATTGGATATCCCTGCACAGTAGTGGTGCAGTAGTCCAGAAAGGCAAGGATCAGGGATCGAGGCCCAGCTTTTCGGTCTTTAGGTGGAGCAATTGGAGCCCGATGAGCCCTAATAATGTTTAATAATAGGTCCATGTCAAGGTTCAACAGTTCTTTTAGAAGACTTTCAACAAATGCCACCTGGTGCCACCCACGCTCCTCCCCCGCGCTCTGCCAAGTTATGACATGATGCTAGGTAGAGCGTGGGGACTCACTCCATTATACTCTATGGGTGGCACCTTTCTGATCACTTATTTACATTATACTGGCAATTTGGTGAGGAAACGTGGTCACTGGTCAAGGGCATTGTTAGTCAACCAGTGCCCATGTTTCCTCACCAAATTGCCATTATAATGTAAAAAAATGGACAGAAAGCTGCCATCTATAGAGTATAATGGAGAGCATCCCAGCGCTCTCCCTAGCATCATGTCATAACTTGGCAGAGCGTGGGGGCAGAGTGTGGGCAGCACCAGAAACTGGGAAGTCCTTGGGACCCGGTTTTCTGGATTTTTCGAGTAATGCAACTTTTTTATTAGTGGATTATTAGGGGCAGCATTCCTTGAGGAGGTTTCATATCAGGTAATGCACCCCCATACCAGGTGCAGATGCTTTCTGGATTAACTTGGTGGGTCTCTTTAACAGGAGCTTATTTCACTAACTTACTCTAGACTTTTGGCCAGATATGGATTGTACTGGCCATACGTACTAGAGATAATTATGTGAAAGCGTAATTAGCAAAACTGTGAAACTGATTCTGTGTATGCCACAGATATTTTGCTGTGTCTCTGCTTTTCCTTTTTTTGAGGCAAGTCTGTTATAAACACAATATGCTGGAGAGATACAAGATGGCAACTGTCATTCTTCCATCGAAGGGTCTCCATATCTGTAAAGGCAGTAGGAGCAAATCGCCTACCCAGAAGAAGTTTTTTTTTTTTTTCCTCAACTCTTTTTACCTCCTGATCGCCAGACAACCAGGGCCCCTTCAGGCAAGGCCCACTTAGCTAGCGCTACCTCCCTGCCTGAACTCCTCCCAGTGAGGTATCAGGATAGAGTCCTCCCCTCTGAGCCCGGGAGTGAGGGCAGAACCAGGGAGAGTCATCCGGGGTGGGGCTGGCAGTGGACGTGTGTGCTGCCCTTGGGGACCACCTTCTACCTCCTGGTGCTGGGGTTCTTCCTCCTTGTGTGGTTGCCCCCAAGGTGGCAAATGTGCAGTGACATCAGCATGGCAGGGAAAGGGTACATTCCCCCCTCTGCAGACTTCTGCCATCGCCTCCCCCAACTTACATCCCCACCTAGTGCTGTGTCCCTGATCTTCATCGGGAGCCACTTCAGGCAGAGAAGTCCCCAGGATCCCACCCAAGGAGATGAGAACAGTCCTCCAGATGCTCAATCCTCTCCTTCCCCTGCTGACCCCCGATGGCCCGAGTTCGCTCCCGAACCCAGGTCACTAGTGTGGTGCAAGGTTACCCAGCAGAAGGCTGATGGAAGGAAGTGCCTGCAAAATACACTATATGAGCCTCATTTACTAAGTTCACATGCCTTGGTGATTGATTACCTTTATTTTCAATTCCAGATAATCAATCACAACTCTGTTTGGGTTTGCGTGCAGGACAGCAATTGAGCCAGTGAGACCCGAACAGGTTTACATGCAGGGTAAAATGCAATTTCAAACTAACTGATTTCTGTGTAATCGATTTTACCTCTGCATGTAAATGGGATACATGACAGCTGAGCAAGCACACAGAGTGGGTTCCAGCTCCAATTGTGTCTCTAAGCCATTTGATCACCAACACTTAGGGAACTGATGCATTTGTTCAATACACTTGGATCAATCCCGAAAAAGATCCCAGTATCAACGATAGCAACTTTACATGAAGAGTTTCAATTGATTACAAAGTAACAGATTACTCTGTAATCGATTCTAACCTTGCATGTAAACAGAGTAATATATGAGCTTGATTTTAACCCTTGCATTTGACAAAGAATGTTTAGTGAATGACAGTCTTTTAAACGGTTAGTTGGGTAATGATAATGGCGTATGTTTCTCCATGCATATATTTTTTAATTTCCTAGTTATCCTTAACTTTCATTTTTTTGGGTCTGAAACTTTTTATTTTTGGTCAAACACATCTATTTAATTCATTTGTATAGGTCTGATCTTGTATTATAGATTTCTCTGTATGTTTATTGTGAGCTGCATGGCACAGCATGTTTGTCATTTTAATGTCCTTATGATTAAGGAAGCAATTTGATGGGCTTCTTTAAGAACCGTCAATTAGGACCAGCTGCAATGGTTATGCCAGTGCTATTTAAAAGGTCAGACATTTACTGTTAACCAAGCCCTCCCTCCACCCCCCCCAACAAAGCCTGACAGGAGCATAGTGCCGGAGCTGTTTGGATTGGGCTTTGATTGCGTAGAGCTACACTCACCGAATGTTGCTAACAATATGTTTGCTATGCTTTAGGCACTTTAAAGGGACGTTGAATTTCTTGCAATGGAAATAAAGCACTTGAGCACTTTTCTATGTATGAAATTTGAAACATTTATTGGTGTATACCAACTGATGATGAAATTATTAGAATCTGCATTTTTTACAGAAAGACAACTGTGTTTACACATTAAATGTTATGCAATTCAGACTTTTGCTTAGGAATTCTTCTTTATGTGACCATTGGTTACTGATACAATATATGGTGACCCTTATGCCACTGCAGCTATACCCTTTATACCTGAGTGAATAGAACAGCCTTCTTTTGGAACTGTTTGCTCTTTAAACAGATGACAATGCTCCCATTTTCTGTGCACTGCTACCCGCATTTTGCAGCTCACACTCGTCACTTTAGGAGTGTTGTTTCAACAACACAGTGTGCCTCGTTTCTGAGACAGCTCAGCACATAATGTTCTGTAACTGACATCAGGATCTAGGAAGGAGTTTGCTTAACCTGAAACAACTTACTTGCATCGGTATGAATGATTTGGACAGTCACAGCGCTGGCTGGAGTAGTTAATCTGACACAACCAGAACCGAAGGTGTAAACTCCCAACTACTGAAAATGGGGGTTACATACACCTGCTGCCAAATTCTTGACATACTTATCAAGCCACTGTCCACAAAGTCCCAAAAGAAAAAATTACTCACCTTAGTAATGTTGTTTCTTCTAATGGAGTCTTGCTGTATTCTGACAATAGCAGTGAGTCCCAACCTTCGAGCTGCCCCGGAGATGAAAGAGTTAACTTTCCATTCCAGGCATGGAACACTGAGCTCGAGCTCAGTTGAGACTCTGTCTGTTGCTGTTTAAACTCAAACCATCAGATCTTTATGAGCTAAACTCACTAAGGTCCTGTGTGGAAGCTGTAAACCTACACTAGCCAACTGGCTACTAAACATAAAACACATTTTTTGGTCCCAAAACAAAGACTCAAGTCAGGAGACCCAAAAAATGAAAAACACAACACCAACTCACCCCAAGAAAAGAAGGGGTGAAAACAAAAGGTGGGCACCTACTGAGTGCCAACACTGCACTGCCCACCCACATCCCAAAAACAGAGGTTCTGAGAGGGGCAGGCGGGGGGGAGGTCAGAATATAGCAAGACTCCATTAGAAGAAACAACATTACTAAGGTGAGTAATTTTTTCTTCAAACAACATGAAGTCTTGCTGTATTCTGACAATAGCAGACTACAAAGCAGTACCTCCATGGAGGAGGGACAGAACCTACTTAGGAAATAGGCTCTGAAGCACAGCTGTGCCAAACCGAGCATCACTCCTAGCCTGGATATGCAGGGAGTAATGCTTGGTAAAAATGTGAACTGTTTTCCAGGTAGCTGCTTGACATATCTCTAGAATAGGGATGTCCCTGGCAGCAGCCAGAGACGCAGTTGTACCTCTGGTAGAGTGAGCCCTCAGACCTGAAGGAGGAACCTTACCCAGTTTTTCATAGCAAAATTGGATACAAGAGACAATCCACCTGGCAATGGATCTTTTAGTGGCAGGTTTCCCTTTACCAACCTCACCATAAGTGAGGAACAGTTGGAGGGAGTCAAACCTGTGACCCTTGGTACGCTCTATGTAGTAGCTAAGGGCTCTTTTCACATCTAAATGTGCAATCTCCTCTCACCAGAGGAGGAATGGTCAGTGAAGTACACAGGAAGAGAAATGGATTGATTAAGGTGAAAGTCTGAAACCACCTTAGGCAAAAACTTCTGTTAGTCCTGAGGACTACCTTATCTCTATGAAAGGAGATAAAATCAGGCTCCACTGACAAGGCTTGTAGCTCACTTATGCGCCTGGCAGAAGTGATGACTACCAGAAACACAGTTTTCCAAGTCAAGTACTTCAGCTCTGCTGAAGACAATGGCTCAAAAGGGGGTTGCATAAGCTGAGCGATGCAAATATTAAGATCCCAAACAGGGGCAGGATCCCTGAACGGGGGATTGGTGTGAAGCAACCCTTTAAAAAACTTGGAGAACACAGGGTGAGCTGATAAAGAAGAGGGCTTACCTACTGACAAGAACACAGACACAGCTGCCAAGTGCACCTTTAGGGTAGCTGGCTTCAGCCCCAAGGAATTCAAATGCACCAAATAATCCAGGATCGTGGGCACACCAGCAGATTCTGGGGAAATATGTTTACCAGCACACCATATGGAAAATCTCTTCCATTTCGAATTATAGGTAGCCCTGGTGGAAGGCTTCCTAGAGGCCTTCAAGATATCCAATACACCCTGAGAAAGGTGTAGGTCAGCAAACTCTAACTCTTCGAGAGCCAAGCCTTGAGATTGAGAGATTCGAGGTTCGGATACCAAACTCTCCCCTGGGCACAGGTTAACAGGTTGTGATTCCTGGGAAGGCATAGGGGAGGGTGGACTGCTAAGGACATGAGGAGTGGTACCAGGGCTGCCTGGCCCAATCTGGAGCAATCAGGATAATCTTGCAGGATTGAGATCTGATTCTGACTAGCACTTTGAAAAGAAGGGGAAGGGGGGAAAAGCATAGAGAAACTTCCCTTCCCAACTGAGAAGGAAGGCATCCAGAGGGACTGAGCCCAACACTGGGGGCCTGCAACAAAAAAGGGGAAGTTGGTGATTGTCTGGGGCTGCAAAGAGATCTATTTGCGGAGTGCCCCATCTGGCAAATATTACCTCCAGTACTAGGGGATCCAGTGCCCATTCGTGATGGCCCTGGGAAATCCTGCTGAGAGCATCCACTAAGACATTGTCCTTGCCTGGAGGGTGAACTGCCGTAAGAGAGGCGTTCAGAGAATATGCCAGAGACCACAACTTCATTGCCTCGGTGCACAAGGCCGTAGACCGAGTGCCCCTTGCTTTGTTGATGTACCACATTGTAGTGGTATTGTCTGTTCTGACCTGAACTATCTTATTCTGGACAGCTGTGGAGAAAACCTGAAGTGCTAGAAAAACTGCTCTGAGCTCCAGCAAATTGATGTGAGAGAGAGATTCCTGAGGGGACCACAGCCCTTGGGTGGAAAGGTCGCCCATGTGAGCTCCCACCCCAAGAGGATGCATCTGTAGTAAGGGTCAAGGAATGAGACTGGGGAATGAAGGGAACCCCCTGTCTCAGATTGTTCTGATCCTGCCACCACTGGAGGGCCTGGATCAGGGTTCGAGTCACTGGAATCAATTTGGTTAGGGGATCCGTCCTTTGAGACCAAAAGGCTCTCAAATGGAACTGAATGTCCCTCATCTGAAATCTCGCTCCCTGCACTACTGCTGTAGAAGCAGCCATGTGCCCCAGGAGCTGTAGAAAATGCCTTGCTGGTCGAGAGACCTGCACTCTCTCCAGAGGAAGGAAGGCTCTGGCTTCTTTTGTGTTCAGTTCTGCGCCTATAAAGGTGAGAAGCTGGACAGGCTCCAGAACTGACTTTAGAAGATTGAGAAGGAAATCTAGAGATGTAAGCAGGTGCTGAGTTACTTGTAAATGAAGTTTGACCTGTTCTGGAGACTGGCCTACAATGAGCCAGTCGTCCAGATAAGGAAAGATGGCAATCTTTTGCCTTCTTAAATGAGCAACTGCTACTGCCAGGCATTTTGTGAACACCCTTGGAGCCGAGGAGAGGCCGAAGGGCATTGCTCTGAACTGGTAATGGCCTGAGGGCAGTTCGAATCCGAGGTACTTTCGATGGGAGTTTCTGATGAGAATATGGAAGTAGACATCCTTGAGGTCCAGGGAGGCTAGCCAGTCCCCTGGCCTTAGAGAGGGTAAAATAATCCCCAGGGTCACCATTTTGAACTTTGGTTTTAAAAGGTGCTTGTTTAGATACCTGAGATCCAGAATGGGCCGCCATTCTCCTGTCTTTTTTGGAGTAAGGAAGTACCTGGAGTACAACCCTTTGCCCTGGTGTATGTATGGGTAGAACCCTTTCCACGGCTCTGAGAGCCAGAAGGGCAGAAACTTCTGCTTCCAGGGCAAGTGCCTCTGATGGGTTTGCAGGTGGAAAAGATCTGGCTCTCATCTTCGGAAATTTTTTGAAGCTGAGAACCAGACCCTGGCTTACTACTTCCAGGACCCACTTGTCTGATGTTAAAGACTTCCAGTCCTGGACAAAGTAAGCCAGCCTGCTCCCTACCGGCAGTGGAGAATCGGCCCTGGCTACCCCATCAGGGTGCCTGTTTTGCAGGGGCTTTGGGTTGAGGGGTAGAAGCAGGCTTACTAGAGCCCCTTCTGCCTCTTCCTCTAAAGAACCCCCTCTGGGCATAAGCAGAAGAGGAGGCCTGGGCTTGGTAAAACAGCCTATGAAAAGGCCTGCCCCTGCCCCTGACATGCTGCCTTTGAGGAGTGACTTGCCTTCCTTGGCCTGTGCACTCCTATAGGTGGTCCTATACTCATCCATTTTCTTCATATAATTCTCTGTCTGCTCCCCAGAGAATTTCCCACAACAGGAAAATCCATAGCCTTAGACTGGGTATCCTGTGACAGAGTAGTACATCTGAGCCAGGCCATTCTGCGAAGAGACACAGATGTAGCCATAACTCTAGATGAAACATCATTAAAGTCTACAGCAGCATGAAACTGCAACTTGGATGCCTCAATACCGTCTGCAGCCACCTGCTCCAGCTCCCTGGCAAGCTGTTCAGGGGCCTGTTTTGCTAGGGCCAGGACAGTATCCCACCTGGATTTCTGGTACCTAGCTGCGTAAGCCTATAATTTGCCTGTCTGAGTCCCAAAGATGCTGCCATGTACTGCTTTTTGCCATGGCATCCATCCTCCTGGAATTCTTTTCAGGAGGGTGAGAGCTAGAGGAATATTAGCCTTGTCACAGGCTGCAGCCTGCACTACCCCCACATGGCTGCACTGCTGAGATAGGAACTCTGTATCAGAGCCTGATAAAGCATACCTCTTGTCCATCCTTTTATCCACAGGAGGATAGAATGAGGAGTTTTCAGAATTTTTACTGTCTGTTTCCTAAAAGATTTATGCAAGGAATAGACAGTCTTCTAGACTCTGGAATATCCATCATTTCCACAAAATCAGGCTCTTCTTGATCATCAACAGCTTCCTCAACAGGGAGTTGCAGAGTGTCAGCAACTTTCTTGTAAAACAAAAATGAGAAGGGACTCAGATAGCCTGGGAGGATACTCCTGAGGGTCTGTCTGGAGAGATGTCCGGTTCAATGGGCACATCCAGACTTTCAAAATCACACTCACTCTCCTCGTACCCTCCTCCCTTCCCTGGTTCATAAAAATCTTCAAAATCATAATCTTGAACGAGGAACCGACCGAACCGGCACTTGCCCAATGGTGCCGGTTCGGACGGAACTGGGGAAAGAGACTGGACAATTTGGATAGCTTGGCTATTTCCTCAGCGGTTGAGAAAGAACTTTGGCCCCAAACTAGCTGACCTTCTAGCCCTTTTAGTTGGAACGGCCTCAGAGCTGGCTCTTCGCTTGCCCGAGGAAGCATCGCCTGGTCAGAGGGCACTCCTCAGGTTCGGTTGAACCAAACCGGCTGGCCATCCGGTCAGCGGACTTTTTGGCCTCCCTTTCCCTGAGCCTACCAACTCTTTTTTCCATGGTGGCAGCAGGAAAATTCTTACAAATCTGGCAGTCTACATTGAGGTGGTCAAACCCCAGACAATATACACAAATGGTGTGTGGGTCAGCCTTGGCAAAAGCTTCCCCACAGAGGCCACAGTGCTGAAACCCAGTGGGTCCGGTTTTTCTTTTGGGTTTCTCAGACATAGTGCCAGTCTAACCAAAACTTGCCCGTTAATGACAATCCACCAAGCAAGACTCTCTTATCGGTTCCCAACCGTGTCACGGATCGTGGAAAAAAACGAAATAAAATCCGTTTTTTTTAGAACTGATAAGAACCGGGAACCGCACTCTAAAGGGCTAGAAAGTAATTTTAAACCTCTGATCGGTTCAAACCGAACCGAAAAAGACGTTTACAAGTTCCACACAGAAGAAAAAATAATAAATAAGCCTATCTATTACTTACAATACCACAGACAGAGCTTGAACCGACGATTGTGTTAAATTTCGGTAAAATAAACCGAGAATTATACTTTAAAACCGACAAACAAACCGAGCAGCAGGAGGAATCTCCGGAGCGACTGTTCAGTGAGGCGGAGTAAAGAATCTGACAGTTTAAGTTTGAGCTTCAACAGACAGAGTGTTCAACCGAGCTCTCGTGCTCAAGATTCCATGCTCTGCATGGAAGTTAACTCTTTCACCTCCGGAGCAGTTCTAACCTGGGGTTATACTGCATATGTCATAATATAGCAAGACTTCATGTTGTTTGAAGCAGAGCCTGCAGCAAGAGCTTTTCTCGAAGACCTACTGTTACATTAAGTTCTTACGTAACTGTACTATCTTACTTCAAGGAAGGCTCTTGCAGCAGGCCACACCAACAGGACTGAGTCCAAAGCAGTACTAAATATTACCAGGGTGAAACCACCGGGAAGAGGATAAGTCAGCAGCCAAGAACTCATGACAGAAGGCCGTGAAGAACTGCTAGGCTCAAATTGGCCCTACACCTAGAGGCGATGTCCAGACCGTAATGCTTGGTGAAGTTGTGGACAGAACTCCAGGTGGCAGTTGCACAGATGTCCACAATAGACAGATTTCTGAAGCAAGCTGCGGAAGTAGCCATACCCCTGGTGGAATGGCCCTTGACCACCCCAGGAAGGGGCTTGTTGTACTCGGGGTAGCAATAAACAATGCAATTCGCTAACCACTTAGACAAATGCTGTTTGGAAACAGGAGCACCCTCTCTCTTTGGAGCAAATAAAATAAACAACTGGTCAGTTTTCCTGAAAGACTTGGTATGGTTTGTGTAACACCACAACATTCTATGAACGTCCAAAGTATGGAGCAATGCCTTCCCCTGATTAGAATACTCAGGATAATAAACTGGAAGGTGGACAGATTGGGTCAATGTAAACTCAGACACGACCTTGGGAAGAAATTTAGGATTAGTATGCAAATACACCCTGTCTTTGTGAAAAACTAAATAAGGCTCCTTACACATGAGAGCCTTTAGCTCGGAAATCCTTTGAGCAGACGTAACAGCTATTAAAAAGAGCACTTTCCACAACAGAAAGCGCAGTTCTCAACTTGCAGCCGGTTCAAAGGGATGTAAAGTGAGTTTCTCCAACATAATGTTGAGGTCGTAGGGACCAGGTCCCAAATGGGAGGTTTCAGAAGCTAAATGCCCTGCAGGAATGTGCGGGACACCACAAGCTGAGCGACAGCTTTGCCCTTAATAGGTGCATGGTACTAAGATATGGTGGAAAGGTGCACCTTAAGGGAGGAGTAACCCAAGCCTGAATCCGAAAGGGAAAGGAGGTACTCCAACACCTGATTCACTGGGCAGGTGAAAGGATCCAAATGGCACGCAGCTGCCCAAATGGAGAAGCGCTTTGATTTCATAGCATAAGTGGCCCTGGTGGAGGGCTTCCTGCCCCCCACCAGGACATCAGTGACCCTAGAGGATACCCTGAAGTGGGCAATAACTAGGTCCGCAGGAGCCATGTATGGAGATGCAGGCACTTGAGGTCTGGATGGACCAGGGTGCCCTGGTCCTGGAACAGCAAGCCAGTGCACAGGGGCAAGGGCACTGGAGGTTTCAATGCTAGTTGTTGTAGCAGAGGAAACTAAATCTGGCATGATCATAAGGGAGCTATGAGAATCATCTCTGCTCCCTCCAACTGGAGCTTGAACAGAACCCTCTGCATGAGTGGGACAGGATGAAAGGTGTACAGAAACCTCCCCATCGAGAAGGGGGGCAATGCGTCTCACCAGAAAGCTCCAGGACTGGATTCAGCAAGCAAAAAAGTGGCAGCTTTGCGTTGTGTGGGGATACAAAGGGCTCCAACTCTGGGCAACCCCACCTGTTGAAGAGATCTTCGACCACACAGGTTAAAAGTTCCCATTCATGAGCCTGCGACCTGTAGCGACTGAGACTGTCGGCCAAGATGTTTTGAATGCCTAGTATATGCACAGCCAAGAGCTCCAGACTGTGCCTGATGGTCCAAAACCAGACTCTCATCACCTCCTGACACAGGTGGTAAGAAAGCCCCCCCCCCCACTTGTTGATGTAGTACACCATGCACATGTTGTCTGTCTGCACCTGCAACAAACCAGGGAGGTGAGGTGAGGAGTCTGAAAGGCTTGTAGGGCATAAAAAACTGCCCACATCTCCAGGATGTTGATGTGAAGACTCTGCTCCACTTCCGTCCAGGTACCCTGGGTCTGATGCTCTGCCAGATGGGCATCCCAGCCCATGATGAATACATCTGTCATGAGAACCTGTCGGGGGTTGGGAGCTGAAAGGAGACTCCCCAAAGAAGGTTGGCTGGGTCCAGCCACTATGACTGTGTCAGAGACCAGGACCAATTAGTTCACATTGTTGGTATATTGGTCCCACTGAACCCTCAAGGTCCACTGAGGAACCTGCATATGCAGATGGGCCAAGGGGACCATGGCAATTGCCACTGCCACGTGGCCCAGAAGGCATAGGAAGACCCTGGCTGGGACCTGCTGACTGGAGGAAACCAGACAGACCTGTGCCGTCAGTCACTCCACCCTGTCCTCGAGCAAAAAGGCCTTGCTCTGACTGGTTTCCAGGATCGCCCTATGTACTGGAGGCACTGGCAAGGAGAGAGGCAGGACTTCAACAGATTTATGGTGATCCCCAAGGCCTGGAAAAGACTGAAGGTTGATTCCAGGGTGTGAACTAAAAGGTCCCTGGAGGTGTCTGCAAGCAGCCAGTCATCCAGTCTAGGGAAACACACAAAAGCCGTGCCTCCTCAATGTAGCAGCCACCACTGCCAGGCATTTGGTAAATACCCGAGGGTGAGAAAAGGCCAAAAGGGAGGGCTCAAAACTGATTATGGGCTTCCTGAAAGTAGAAGCGAAGGAAGCAATGATGGGCAGGAAAGACCTGGATGTACAGATGGAATCCTGCATGTCCAGGGAACAAGCCAGTCCCCCTTGTGCAAAAGGGGAAACAGTCTTTGAAGGGTGACCATACTGAAGTACTTGTACTCGATGTACAAATTCAGATGGCTCAGGTCCAGGATGGGTCGAAGATCCCCGGTCCTTTCGTGAGATGAGAAAGAATTGGGAGTAAATTCCCCTTCCCTATTAAGCCAGAGGAATGAGCTCTATGGCTCTTTTTGAAGAAAAGCCTGAGTTTCCCCCCAAACCAGAGACAGGTGTGCAGAGGGGGATGGGTATATGGAGGGAACTGGACGGTTTTCTGGTGGCCACTCTAGGAACTCCAGAATGTGACTGTGTTCTATGATCTGGAGATCCCAGTTGTCTGTGATGACTCCCTGTCACCCTTCCAGGTGCAAGGAGAGCCGACCCCCAACTGCCTCTTTCAAGTTCTTAGCCAGAGGGGAGAGGTTGGCCAAGGAGTCAGGAGGTGGGGGTGGATGTGGGCAGGGGGGCCGCGGGGGCCCTGGAGGCTCTGGTGGTGGCAGCAACAGGGGCCGCTGGAGCCTCACACTTCAGTTGACCCTTGACAGGTTGGGTCCAAGATTGCTTGCGGGAAGACCTGTGAAAGGGCTGATGGCTCGCTCCAGGTTGGGTGTGACAGAGTGAGTAGACCAACTTGAGGGCCTGCTCAGACTACTGCAGGGTAGAGATGATGTCCTGGACATTCCCCCAGAAAGGACCAACCACTGGAAGGGGACATCTAAAATGCTGGCTTGCACATCCGAGGCAAAGCCAGAAACCCAGAGCCTAGAATGGCACTGGAGACAAACCTCAGCAGCTGCCCCATGCCCTGAAGCATCCATTGCATCATAAGTGTCTCAAAGGGCATGGCTACCAATGTCTGAGCCTGACTTGATCAGCAGGGCAAGCTGCATCTTGGTGGGGTCCTCGGGTAGAGTATGCACCAAATCTCTGGCTTTGACTGGCCCAGTGGCACAGAGGGCTGAGGCATCTCTGCCTTACCTCGTGCCACGCTGGTGACCTGGGTTCAGGAACGACCTTGGGTCATTGGGGAGCCAGCATTGGGGGGGGGTGAGAGAAGGATTCAGCTGCCTAGCAGTGGCTCTCCTCTCCCGGGGAGGAAGGTCGCCTCCCACAGTTCCACCATCAATGAGTGGAGGTCCGGTGGTGACATATGTGGGTGATGGGTGACCAGTAGGGTGGGGCATTCCGCAATGTGCGGCATGCACGTGCCTCCACATGTGCGCAATCTCGTGCCAAGGACGTGAGAGCGGGGGGCGAAAATAGGGAACAAAAAAACATATAGAAAAGATCATTTAAAAAAATCTCTGGCTTTGTCCCAAATTATGTTTTGGTACTGGACCATGTAGGCCAGATAGCTTATGGCCCGCATAGCCAGGGTGGTAGAGGCAAAGACCCGTTTGCCAAGGCAGTCCAACTGTTTAGACTCACAGTCTTGGGTGGAGAGTACTAAGGTGTTTAGGGTTCTTAGTACGGTCGTGCATTGCATGAATGACCACAGAATCCGCCTTAGGGTGAATCCCCAGAAAGGACTTGCCTGCTGGGGCATGATAAAGGCGGTCTGCCTTTTTTTGGGCAGTGAAGGAGTGGTGGAAGAGAGGTTCCATGCCACCCTGGTGACATCCTCATAGGATTCAATCAAGAGGGGCACCACCATGGGAAGGGCATCACGCTGCCGGAGGTACTGGGCCAAGTGGCATCTTTCCAGGTCCTGCTCCTCCGTCTCCCAGCCTGTAATGGACTGGATGTGGCAGATAGCATCCATAAAGGATGTATCATCGGGAGGGGAACTCGGGCACCTCTTTTGTCTTGTCCACCCCCTCAGAGGAGTTGCCAGGAGAGGAGGAGGAAGATCCTGAAGAATCGTAGTCATCCTCTGAGGTATCAGAGTCAGAGACTGGTGCAAGCTGCTGATGCTCGTCTCATCTGGAACCCAACCCAATCTCAGGTTGATTACCTGAAGACTTCAATGTATGGGGGTTACTAGGGCCAGCCCTGTCTGGGGGGCTGAGGGTCCCAGGGAGGGCAGTGGGGAGAAGCCAGTGGCGGCACTTGAGGGGAAGGGGTCTGGCGCTGCATAAAGGATCACCACACCAATAAAAAGGGCACTGTAATCCACCTGAGGTGCAATATTATACACCGGCAGGTAGCGACAGCTGAGAAGCTGGCAAAGGGTACCCTGGCGAAAGGCCACCCAGCGCTGGCTGAGGATCCGGTGTTGGCCTGATAGTAGCCGAAGGGGTGACAATTGAGTCAGGCCCACTGGCTGGCGTTGTGGCAGCACCAGCAGCAGCCTTGCAGGTGATGGCCTGAAGCGTTCAAGAGACCGAGCCCCCTGACTCTGGTCCAGCTGGAGAAGCTGGTGCCCGAGGAGATGGAGACCCCTGAGGCAGAGGTGACGCTGCTGTGCAGAAGACAGTGTGCACCTGCTGCAGGCATTGCTTATTAGGGCTAATGTTGGTCCTAGTACTGGGAATGACGAAGGCAGCACCATGGCCAGGGGGCAACAATGGTAGAACCGACACCTGAGGCACCAACACCAGCCAAGCCACCTGGCTGAGAGCCTGTGGAGGTTATGGACCTGAGCTTCCGGGACTGGGGCAGGAGACAAAGTCCCCTGTCCCAAAGAGCCACCGCCCAATATGCCAGCTCTCTCTTCCTCCAGAGCCACCAAGAGCCTGGAGGAAGAGAGAGCTGGCAGGGCTGAAGAGGTCGACTTCCCACGGGAAGATGACTTAGACATGGCCGGAGGCCTAAGAGGTGACTGTGAACAGGAAGCTGACCGGTCCCAGTCCTGATGTTTGTCCTGGTGTTTGTGCTTCTCACACTTCTCCTTGTGGGAAGAAGAAGAGGCCCCAGATGACTGTACCGGTGAGGCCGAGGAGCTCCTGGCCTGCAGCTCCTTCTCCATCACAACCAACTTCTGCTTTAAAAGATGGTTCTCCAGTTCTTTTAAACAACGTCTTAGGGTGGCCTGGCTGAATTTCTGGCAATGCTGGCAGGCTTCAGTGTCATGGCTGGGGCCTACACAGAAGAAACAAGCAGAGTGGCCATCCTTTCCAGTGATCTGTTTGATGCAAGCAAACTTTGTGGAGTGGCTGGAAGATAAGGCTGGTGGAGAAGACATAAACTCGTCTAAAAAACACTAAAAATTTGATATTTAAGTGAATTAGAAGTGAAAGAAAACGAAAAATAAAAAAAGTGTGGTAAGCGCGGGTAATGGTGGTCGACTATAGCTGCAGCATCTGCTAAGGTCTGACGTGCACAGTCGACAGCAGGAAAAGAACTGAGGTAGGTGTTGGGGACTGCCCACCAATATAGGCTAGGCTGATGTCAGCTGACTGACATCAGCTTTGGTCGGTTCCCTGTGGTAGGCTGCTAACTAGATGTTTTCCATGTGGTCCTGGCACCTGGCGGCTTACTCCTATCGGTGTGGCATGCTGCAAGAGCCTTCCTCGAAGTAAAACCCTGTTTTTTTTAGATACTGTTTTTATGTTTGCCTTTGATGCCTTGAGGATGGCTCCCCTTTATTGACCATCTCTCCTCTACCCTCCTTATATCCTCCACCCCTACTAACGTATCCCTGACCAGTTCCCTTAACCTATCGAAGTTCACCCTTCTAAACTCAGGGAATTTGGTTCTTGATTGTGGGTTGCTGACCCTGACGGTCAATTCAAACCACATGGAGTCATGGTCGCTTTTGACTAGCGGCTCTCCTACTCCCACAGCACCCACCATCTCTGAGTTGATGAGCACCACATCAAGAATTGTCATCTGCCTGGTAAATTCCTTAACAAGCTTCACCAGTAGACAGTCTCAGAAGGCATCGAGTAATGTCTGACTCCTGTCACACTTGGCCATATGGAACACAGTAATACCGCCAAGAAAGAACTATAAGAGGAGAGCAGAAGGAAAAGACAAGGGAACATTACGAAAAAAATGGGACCAATAGGATAGCAGTAAATCATATGTATAATATCCCAGTACAATCCCACTACCCACTGATAGTCCTGACAAGATCCCCCACCTGGCTATTGCCCCAGAGGCTTTAGGGAGCTCCTAGATTAAGTTAAGTGTGCACCTTACCACATGAGCATTGCTGGTAAGACCATGCAGCAGTTGATGTGGTAAATAGGTTGGCATGTATTTGCAACAAATAATAAAGATAAGTGATCACTACTTGTAATCCAAAAGGAAACCCAAATAGCAAAAGTCACTAAAGGTCTTTGGCCTGGGCCGATTAAATTAAGCAAAGTCCCCACAAGGATGTCTGAGTCTCTGTCACCTAACACTACCTAACCCCCCAGTTGTAGGGCTGAGACCCAGTAGGTTACTCTCAGTTTTGCAGGCTCAACTGGGTTTGGACTTTTCTCGTGTCAGAGGCAGGAATTCAGTCAAAAGTGGCTCTCGGATGTAGTGGCCATCCCCTGGGGAGTCATCTGTTACTCGCTCTTACTCTCTCTCAGCCACCAGCTGTCTAGTGTACTTTCCTAATGCAAAGCAACATGGACCTATCTACCCCACCCACACATCTATCAGCAGCTGGAGTGCACTCTCCATCTTCTATCTGTCTATTGGCTGATGTGCTGTTTTGGAGCACCATGGAACATGTCACTCAGGTAGTGGCATCACAGATCACAGAGTTCTTGAGTTACTACCCAAAGCAAAAAAGCCTGTTGTGCAAAACTCAGCCCAGCTCCATTCAAAATGCCTCTTATCCTTCTCAGCTATGGATTGAAACTGCTTGCTCAAAATGTTGAAGCAGGTACACACTCTTAGTCAGCAGCCTTCCAGGACTGCAGTCTCCTGGTAGCCAGTCAGCCTCTTTACTTGCTCACAGTCTCTTTGATCATGCAGACTGAGAGCCCAGATTCTTGGTTTTACTGTGTCTTTCTATAGAGTTCTGAACTCGGCACCTGACTGCATCAAACGTTCCTGAGGTGAACCATGCTTAATAATCCTGAGCTAGATGTACCACGTTTGCATGCTCCTGCACCCTGAGTTTAGGACTGGTTGAAACTCATTCACAACCACACAGAGTGCCTTTTATCTGTGAGTCAGCTAAGCACATAATGTTCTGAAACGGACAGCTCCTGGGAAGAAATCTGCTTAAGCTGCAACAACTTACTTTCATCAGTATGAACCATGTTCACCCATTAAAAACTAAAGCAGTTAGTCTTACATAAACAGAACTGAATTCTCAAAGGGGTTGGGGGTAACATAAAAACATAGAAACATAGACTTTGACGGCAGATAAGGACCACTTGGCCCACCCAGTCTGCCCATTTCCCTACCTACTGGATAAGCTGCAGATTCTAGTTAACCAACAGCCTACTTCCTGCAACCACCAACTATAATTGCCTTGTGTCTGTCCCATGCATGTTTGAATTCCTCCACTGTTTTAGACCCAACGACCTCCTCAGGAAGGCTGTTCCATGTATCCACCACTCTCTCTGTGAAAAAAAATTTCCTCACATTACCCCTGAGCCGCCCCCCTCTATCTTTAAATTGTGCCCCCTTGTTCTTACACATCTCTTTTTCTGAAAGATGCTACCTTCCTAGACTTTGTTGATTCCCTTGAGGTACTTAAATGTTTCTATCATGTCTCCTGTTCCTCCTTTCATCAAGAGTATACATATTAAGCTCTCAGTCTTCTCTTCATATGGTTTCTGCTGCAGACCCTGCACCATTTTAGTTGCCCTCCTCTGGACTGCTTTCCATCCTGTCTATGTCCTTGCGTAGATGAGGTCTCCAAACTGCACGCAGTACTCCAGATGGGGTCTCACCAACTGTCTGTACAGAGGATAACCACTTCCTTTTCTACTGTGAGGCCCTTCCATGCATCCCAGTATCCCCTGGCTCTCCTTACTGACTTTTCACATTGTTTACCCACCTTTAGGTCATCTGATATGACTACCCCAGGTCCCTTTCCATTTTTGTTGTTGTTAGTACCTCCCCTGCTATTGTATATACTCTTCTCCTGGGTTTTGTTTCCCCAGGTGCATTACTTCTTTGTATTGAATCTAAGTTGCCACATGTCTGACCATTCCTCCAACCTTGCCAAGTCCTTCTCATTTTTCTACCCCTTGTGTATCAACTCTGTTACAGATCTTTGTGTCATCTGCAAAGAGGCATACCTTTCCTCCAGACCCTCTGCAATGTCACCTATAAAGATGTTAAAGAGAGGTATATATGTTTAAAGATACTTACAGTTTCACTTGATGTCACTTGCTCTGGGAGTCATTCCACATCACTTGTTCTGTGAACTAGTTCTTCCTGATACTTTCCTAGAATTTTCCTCCAGTTAGTGACAGTGTGTGTCCCTTTGTCTCTTTAGATATTCTGAAGAGCTGTGTTTGATCTGAGTGGGTTATTCCTTTCAGATAGTTGAATACTGTGATCATGGCTGGCCGTTGGCACAGTGGTATTGCTACCACTTGCGATGCTGACAACCTGGGTTCAGGAATGAGCCAGGAGCACCAGAGGACTGAACGACTCAAGGGTTGGGGGGCTGGATGAGCAACCCATGGACAGCTCTTCACCTCCGGGGAGAGGCCACTGGCACTTGGTGCTTGAGTGACACCCAGCAGTGGCTGGGTGTACACTAGGCCGGGACCACTGTGACGGAGAGACAGCAGCAGACGTCTGTGGGGTGTGTGTGGGAGCAAGCATGCCCACATGCTGACATCATTATATGTCCGCATCTGTGGGGGAACCAGGAAGAGAAAATCCTGAGCTGTAGACACACAGTGATGCTCCTGCTCCTCAGCCCGAATGGTGCCGCAAGTCCAAGTCTCAGATGGAACTTAGGCAGATCTTGGTCTCCCCTTCAGAAGCCCCACCATAGAGGGCAAGCAACGGGGGCCTCCACTCTGGAGCAGCTAGAGGGGGATGGGGGGGTTCAGGGGGTCCGATACAGGGTATATCCCTGCCTGCCAGCATGGCAATAAACAGACTTAAAAAAGATAATTTCTATTACAAGTCTAGCTTTTTCCAGTGAAAAGAGCTCTCATTCTATCAATCAGTCCTTATAGCTTATGTTATCCAAGACCCCAACCGCCTTAGTCAGTCTCCTCTGGACATCTGCAATTGTATCAATATATTTTCTCTGATATGGAGACCATAATGCAACACGGTTCTCGAGATGGAATATATCCAGGTGTAACCCCCATACAAATGGGGGTTCCCAAAAAGTCTTCCTTGAGCTTGCCTAAATGCTCACTGCCAGGCTGGTGTCCTGCATTTTAGCAGTTTAAATGTATTGCCAGAGAGTGCCTGTATAGTCTCTGTGTACTGTCTCTTTAAGAGCTGCCTGGATTGCAGTCATAATTAATCTGAAAGGGAGCTCTGTTAGAAGATGTACTTGTTTGCTGATCATTTGTTAGAGTAGTAATAATATTGCTGTTTGTTCTAACCTGCCTTCTTTGCAGCATGGCCAGTTTGTTTCCATCATCTTGGTCCTTGACTGCAGAATGGGCTAATCAGTACATTTGGGACTCTAAAATGGAGCCTGCCTACAGGGGCTTGGTGGGGCCAAAACTTGCAGGAATTGTAGTTTGGGGCTTTTGGCGCCTAAAATAACCTGGAGGGGGAGCCCTTGCTGTGACTGACAGACAGATCAGCCTACCAAACCTTTTGGATCTTGGGGAAAGTCCCACACTGCTTGCAGTTTCAGTTAGATCTGAGTTGGGAAGTGAAGAAGTAACAGCTCGAGATAGTTCGAGCAGCAATCCATAGTGGATTTGAGAGGGAGAACTGTGGAAAGGCCTGAGTTTGGCCTGCATGCCTGCCTGCTGTTCCTGAGATGGAACTTGTGTTTTTTTTCAGATTGAATCCGAATTTGGAGAGCGAATTAAGCCACGGAATTGTGACCAGGCTTTAACCTGAAGAAGACCGAAGATTTGCTGAATGCGATCGGCCTGTCAGGATTTCCAGCTACCTCTGAACTCCCAGATTGTGCAGAGACTCTGTAATTGCGACCGGAGAGCCATTTGCCTGGTACAGTGGAATTTCCTTACACGTGAATGTGCTGTTATAGTGGGTTGTGATTTGGTTCCCACTGTGTCTGAACTGTGTTTTGCTTGCTGGAGGCTGTATCCAGCTCCACGGACTGAATCCGTATCCATTTCCATTTGCCTGGGCCCTGCTACACTGGCCCAGCCAGAATACCTGCTACGCAGAGAAAGTCATCGACGAGAGACCAGCCTGTGGATCAGCCCCCTGCTAAACACCTTGAACAGGAACGACGCCTCGGTGATTCGTGTGGCCCTGCTTCTCTGGGCACTCCAGCTCAACAGCCTGCAATCTCGATTTCATCCTGCCAGTGTCCAGTATTGGGTATCGTGATTAAACATCAGGGTAGCTCCCTGCAACAACAGCTCAATCTAAAAGTGTTGTCTTCTGACTATCTTATTGCCTTTTCTTTCATGAACTGAGCCCTCCAGCTCCGGTTTACAAATAGTGTGTGCTGTGCATGTTGCTTTCTTCCATCACAGGGACCCAACCAGCTGCAACGTTCCTGGCTAGCCCACCGTTTTCCTACCTGGGTGCCCAGAGTGTGTGACTGTGTAGGGACTCTGAACTGCATGCATAACTGTCTGATTAATATAGCTTTTAAGCAAATCAACCTGATTACGCCCCTCCATTGTTCAAGTCCCCTGAATAAATCAGATTTAAATTCGTTTGCATTTAACCTGATTGTGGTTCCAGTTTGTGCCAAGAGTATTGTACTGTTGTTATTTGCTGTGCTTAACCTTGTTTTACAGAGGGTCCCCAGGGTCAAGCTAGAGGAACCAGCCCTGGTGGTAAGTACAAACAGTGTGGGTAATTGCCTAGTGAATAAGGGTCATTGTGAAAGTGATTATTGTGTACTGTTCAGGCCACTAGAAGGAGAAAAGGGGGGTTACAGTGTCCTGAAGGGCTGTGCCCAGGTCAGCTTGACCACCACCAACCCTGACCTCCAGGTGGAGGCACCCGTATCAGAACCTAGGCCTCTTAACCTGCAACTAACCAAGCAGGTAGGGGTGTAGCCCTTGGGATAGCACCACCTAGGGGTTACACAGGGATAGCATGCTGTGAGGGAGGGGGTTGAGCAGACACGGTGGTGGGAGTGTAGGTGATGGAGCTAAGAGTGGTGGGTGGGTCATTATAGATAAATGTCTGGAAACATGGTGACATAGATCGAGATGATTTGCCTACCGTGATCCTCCAACATTAATATTCATAACAGACGAAGGCTGTTGTACAGCACAGGAATACAAAATGATTACGGGGTTAGAGGGGCTGACCTATGCGGAGAAACTGTAGCACTTAGGTAGGTTCACATGCAAAAAGTAATGTGTAAGGGAGAACAGAATAATGCAGTTTAGTGGACTGACAATCCATGTATTTTTTTCCCAAAAATATTTGTGTCCTCCAGCTGGCCCCCCTGGATTAGCCCCCAACCCCGTCATCTCCAGGGCTTATCTTGTCTTAAAATCATAGTGGACCCCATCCCTCCTTTAAGGGGCACATCTCCTCCAGGGTCTGGATCATGAAGATAATGGGAGCCATGGGCGGGGGGCAGGCCAGGGGCAGGGCTTTATCCTGCTATGGCCAGGCTTTTCCTCTACCATCTTTCTCCCCTTCCTAGCTCCTCCCCCCCCAGGCATGGGCACAGCCTGAGTCAGCCGTGTACATGCAAGGCATGCCTCCTTTGGTGAACATAAGCTCCCTGTCCCAGCCACAGGGTTTGCTGTAGTAGTGGAACCCACTGCTAACCCTCCCCGGTTGAGATACACTGACGCATAGCACCTTGTCCAATGCTAGCTGCCCCTGATGCTCCAAGTCCATTCCTGAACTTGGGTTGTCCATGTGGCCTGGCCACCAGGGCAGCCAAGTTAATGTATTTTAGTTGTGCAGAATATTAGTGCTCTCTATTATGGCTCCTGGTTCTAAGAAGAGGAAACCCCTCTGGAAATCCAAGGGCCTCCAGACCCTTTTGCTTCTCCCAGGAACAAACCTTCATTTTAACCATCCCCCATCACCTAAGCCAATTTCTCTCAGATCCTGAATCCCACAGGAACAAGTCTAGACTTATTTTAACAACCTCTACACTACTTGCTGTATTGGCAACCTTAGTTTGCAGGGTTCTAGTACACTGGTGAAGTAGTGTGTGTGGGGATGTCTCCCAGCACTCTACCGTGGATAGAGAAATTAAATCTCTCTCTCTCTCACCCCAAGAGGTCTTGCAGTATTATCTGCCGATAAATCAAGGTTTTCCATCTCTCCCGACCCAGGAGGTTCCTCCAGGTCAGGGTTGGAGTACATTAATGGAGCAGTGTGTGTGGGTGCCTACCCACTTTATAATGTAAGGCTCCCATGGTGCTTACTACAAGGTCCAGAGTGCACTGGGGTTTATGGGTGCCAGGACCCGTAGTGAGTGGGTGATGACCAGGACCAGGGATAAAAGAGGAGATGGTACCATAGCCGGGGTCTTCCCTCGTGGGTGCTGACCAAGCAGGACAACATTCGAGCAGTGAAGGGGCTTGGGAGAACTTGAGGGGCCCAGGTTGGGGCTGGGGTGGGGCAATGGCCACCCCATTCATCAAAGATCGTCCTCCAGAACATAGCTGGAGGATCGGGGAGAACAGAGTGTTTTTCCACATCCCAAGCTTCAATGGGGCCCCAGATGCCATAGGAGGGGCAGCCGAGGACCATGTCCGGGGCCTGCACCGTGATCCTCAGCACCGGGGCAGGTTGGCGTGGAAGCCCCTAACTGTCAAGATTTTAGTGGCTGCCACCACATGGGGACACTGCGGATGTGAGAGACTGTCCTGTTGGGGGGTTCAGAGGTGGCAGTTCGAGCCCCCGTGGCCTTGTGGTGCTCTGTCCACCGAAACAAGCAGAAGATCCCTGTGAGCAGCAGTAGCACCCCATTTAATTCTCCACGCTGCGGGGTGGATGAGGGACTGCTGGGGGCTGTGCCTGGTTGTGGGGCCAGTTCTGCGGGGTGCCAGCATCATGAGAGGCAGCCAGAGCAAATGTGACTTGTAGTATCTGATCTGTCACCCAGCATCTGCAGTTTTAGTGCTGGAGCGGAGAAGGTGGGACATCCTGGGAAATACGTTTTGAGCAGTGAAGTGCTGCCATTCAGTTGGGATTGCTGCCAACAAGACTGGGAGCCCATCGGCTCCTCAGAGGTTGTCGTTTAAGGGATTTCTGAATTCCATCCATGATCAAGTGTGCCTTGGCACCTCAGTGTGACTGTAAATGGTACCCCACCACCCCATGGAGCAGTCATTTCAATATGATTGCACTGTGATTGTTGTACCATTTAAATCAATGTATGCAAGCAATGTGAAAAGGCTGCACTAAAGGCCAGCAGCATCTTGGGCTGTATAGGGAGGGGCATAACCAGCAGAAAAAGGGAGGTGATTGTGCCACTATACAGGTTACTGGTAAGGCCTCACCTAGAGTACTGTGTCCAATTCTGGAAGCCTCACCTAAAGAAGGATATAGATAGACTAGAGTCTGTACAGAGAAGGGCAACAAAAATAGTGCATGGTCTGCATCATAAGCCATATGACATAATGCTAAAACAGCTTAACAAGAACCATGTGGGGACTTCACTTGAACATGTTCCTGAGTTTAAATATCTCGGGCATCATCTTGGACAGTTCCCTTTCTTACACGCGGCACATTGGCAATGTAGCTAAGGCCGACAACATTCGGATCGTCCTGCTCCACAAGCACAAACATTGCATGACCACTGATGCCCTTAGACTGGCCATCTACAGCTCTGTCACATCCATCGTCAACTACGGTCTAGTCATCTATGGCTCTGCTTCCCCCTACTGCCCTCCGGAGGATATCGGTGACACTCAACAAGGCCTGTAGGCTTCTAACGGGTGCCGCCCGCCTAACACACACCTGTGACCTGTACACCCAGGCCAGATGGCTACCACTCCTTAGTAGAATACAATACCAGACCTGCTTGTTAACCAAAAAAGTTCTCCTCTGGCTCATGCCATCAGGAGTGGCAAAGCTCCTTACTGCCAACATCAATACCCAGCTTACTTGTAGTGCTCAATATCAAACCTTCCAGGTCCCCAGATGCTGGACCACAATGGGTCAGAGGTCATTCACGCACAGGGCTCCTCAGTGGTACAATACCCTTAACAAACAAACACTTACAACCCCGACACTTGGTCCCTTTAAAAGGCAACTCTGACTATTCCTCGCCTCTACCACTCAATGTGACTGCCCCTCCTAAGTAACTTCCTCCTCATTTTACCCTAGTTGAAGGTGACCTGTAACCTCCCTTAGAGCTCCACCCTTTTGGCACCAGCTTCCCCCACTCTCACCCCTTACCTCCCCACACCCCCCTGCCTCACCCACCCCTTCCCCTCTCTAATGGAACTTTCAGATATGGGGCCCTCCAGCCCATCCACCTCGCACTTTTGCCACCCACCTCACCTCTGACAATGGCCCTTTAGCCTGCCTACTTCTTCCTGACTCCCTTCTACCCTATACTAACTATATACTGTTCACTCTGAAACTTGTCAGAAGCTGGCTTATGTTGTCTCTCTCCATTTTTGGCTGTATAACTAATGCTTGGTCATCTCTGTGTTTTAAGACTGTAACCATTGTTGACCTTTGTATGTATGTTACCCTACATCCTTTGACGTGAAACCTTTGTAAATGTGCAGTTGCTGCTCAAAGGTATTTGTAATCCTAGAGTTTAATAAAATAAAATAAAAAAAATGTACTCCATGGAGCAAAGACGAGATGGGGGGACATGATAGAGACCTTCAAATACCTGAAGGGTGTAAACAAGGTACAGGCACAGGCTCCCCTTCAGGTAAACAACTGCACATGGACCAGGGGTCACAACATGCGCCGGGGTGGGGGTGAGGTAGGTTCAGACCAACCTAAGGAAATTTTGTTTACTTCTTTACAGAAAGAGTGGTGGAGCCTTGGAATGGCCTCCCATCGGGGTGATGGGGTCAAAAACTGTCATGGAATTTAAGCTGGCATGGGACAGACAGCGTAGTAAACTTAATACAGCAGCTTGGGGGGGTTGTATACATGGGCAGACCAGATGGTCCACATGGACCCCATCTGCCAACACATTCTATGTTTCTATGTAAAATCCCCCCATTTTGAAAAGTTACTTCAAGTCTAGACAATGGATTCTGTTCAGTAGAGATTTCAGCTGCTTTAATGAATGTGTGTCTATTTCCACTAACAAGTTTTGTGCCCCCCAATGCATACTGCCTGCACCCTTGTGTGAAATTAGCACCACGATGGAGCTCATCCATCACCTGGCATCACCTGTTGGGACCAAGGTAATGTAATTCCATCTTTTCCTATTTTCTGGACTGTTGTTCTGGCTGCTAGCACCCCCTCCTTAAGTGTACCACCTGTGAAATATACCCCATGATGGGGGGCTACAACATGGGGGCTCATCCAGGATTTGATTTGGGGTGCTAAACAGACATACCTGGACTGTTCTGAGGGTGCAGCAGTGTGAGGAGAAATTCTGAGGCCTGTTGAAGTGAGTGGAGTTTTCTTTCTCGCATGGTGCACTGTACTCTTCACGCCTATCTAAAACGGTGCCTACTGCCTCATGGCTGGGACTGAGTGCATGCATAATGGACTATGCTGATGAGCCCAGGGACTGCAATGATTGGAGGAGACGTCTAGTTGCTAAGCAGCCTGGAGGGGGGTCACGGGGCAGCAGGGGTCTGGAAAAGCACCATTGCGACTGGAGGATTGAAAGGGAGCATGAGTGAGTTGTGCCTGCGCATCTGGCAAGTGGGAACTAGAGAAAAAATAGGAAAAAAAAAAAGAGAGGGAGAACAGGTAAAAGGACTTGTTGGAGTCATTAGCCATTTGTTAAAGTTGGTAGAGACTGTAACAGGGGCAGGGGGCCCTGATTTGAGATGGCTTCTGCCTCTCCTCAGCCTACAAGAATGGTGACTATCCCAGAGTCTCTACTGGCTTGGCTCTGGGACACTGTGGAACGAAGTTCTTCAAAGGATAAGTGCATCCGTTGTGGATACGAAGGGGCCAGAGTGGCGTGCCTGCTTGTGTCTACCTCTTGTTCCCACGGCGCTGCTCCTTGGTCTATGGCTATGGTCCTTGCTTATGCACCCTCTTGGGAATGGGAAATGCCCACCACTGCATCTTCGGCCAGTGAAGTTTCCACTGCAGCTGAGGTTTTGGAGAATTGGGAGGAAGTAAAGGATGGTGTGAAGAAGTTGGAATTGGTGGGAGAAGGGCACAGCCATCTGCCCAGTCCTTCCCCACCACTGACCTCTGCTCCTTCTAGTGGCAGAGGGAGGGGTCGTGGGTGGAAGTCTAAAGCTGCTCTCTCTGGGGCTGGGTACCCTGAGAAGCCATCCACGACTGCAATGACCAGTAATGAAGCCCTGGCTAAGGCTGTTGTTTCCCCCAACGTTAAGGCTGGGCCTACTGCAGACACCCACCCAGATGTAGACGTAGAGGAGATCATGAGTGTGGGGAGAGTCCAGCTCAGTCACTGAATCACTGGAAAATCTGACGCCTGACAGGGAAGCTGCAAGGAAGGCCATCCTATCCTGGTACTATGAAGATTGGGTAGTGGACAGGGACTTCCCACAGCCCTACACCATGCCTTTTTGCTTGGAATGGCTGGCATTACCCTCTTCTGGCTGACAAGTGTAAGCACCACCTGGCGGACATGGACGTCTTGCACCCCACAGACCCAAAGTATTTCATTTTCATTTCATTTTTATTGGTTATACTGGAAAGGTATGTGAGCATTGCTGCCCATTTACACAAGCGTCCGGTTACATACAACAATCATGAGACATGACATAGGCTTAAACATTTAAAGGGGCACTATCAGGCTTTGGTGGTATTTTTTCTACCTTGCAATCCTGGTGGTGTTTGCTCCTCACATTCATATAGAAAGCACACCTGGGTACCCGATTGCTGAATCAAATCAAACAAGCATTTGTCAATGCCGAATGTTTGCTTACTGGCATTGGCAGTGGTAGTGTAGAAGTTACAGAGCTGCGTAATAGGAATGACAGTGAAGTATTGAACTGAAGCCAATCCCACCACCACCCTGCAGAGAGTGACAGGCATCAGGGTGTGCATTTGGGTCATCAGGCATAACGGCCACGCCATTTCACCACACCCCACTCTGCAGAGACTGACAAGTGTGACGTGTTCCTTGGGGTCTTTGGCCCTTATGCGCACCCCATTTCATTAGGAAATAAGGTGAGATGGGTGCGATATAGGAGAATGGGGTGAAGTTTGGGGCCGAAGAGTCCAAGGCATACCTCGATGCCTCTCAGTGACTGCGTGGTGTGGAGTGGTATGAGCATCACAGGCAAGAATCCCAAGTCACACCCCTGATTCCTGTCATTCTATATAGGGTTGGGGATTTAGTTGAAAAGCCTAATACCTCAGGCATTCGTTGGTATTTTAACTCCAAATTTTCAACATGTTTGTTTGTGACCCACCTCATGAACAGGGAATATCAGTTTGGTAGCAGCTGCTTATGCACAGTGACTACGGAGTTTAGCACCACAGGTGCAAAAATATTCAAACAGGCTGCAAAAATGACAGCTGTACTCTTTCATGGGGAGGGTGTAAAATGGCTATGTTGCAAATGTGTAGTAAAAATATTTAAAAAATGGTGAAGTCACGAGCGAACATAGAAACTGCTTAAAGTAACAATCTGTTATAGAAGTAGGTTGGGGATATTTTATAGCAGATTGTCAACTCAGGCATTTTGGTGCCTCCGATCATGAACAGTGTCACTGTGATTTTCTTTATCTGTCCCGAACAATGATTTCCCACAGCGACCACACATCTCTGCACTGAAAGTGTGAAAACACACTTGCCATGTTGTGAAAAATGGCAGCTGTACTGTTCATAAGGAAGTGTTGAAAAATGCCACTAGTGAAAATCTGGACTGAAAATATTACTAAGTCATGAACTAACGAGGATGCGTGGAAACTGCACAATGCTCACTCGTAACACAGTCATTTTATGGACTTTTGTCACCAAATTTTCAACATAGCCATTTTAAGACCTCTGCTCATGAACAGTGTAACTGTGATTTTCTTAATCTGTCCTAAACATTGCTTTCGCACACCAACAGCACCATTGTGCGCTACATGTAATGATAACACATTTTGGGTGACATGAAAAATTGCAGCTGGACTGTTCATAAGGAAGTTTAATAAAATGGACATGTTGAAAATCTAGAGTGAAAATATTAAATTTGCAAACTTCGAGCATGCATAGGAACGCTGCAGCACTACGCTCGTAAAAAAGTCATTTTCATTTTTCACCAAGTTTTCAACATAGCCATCATTTAAGACCTCTGCTCATGAACAGTGTCACTGTGGTTTTGTTAATGTGTCCCATACATTGAGTTTGCACACAATGCGCCATTGTGCGCTACATGGTGAAACACGCTTTTGGGCAGGATGTGAAAATGACAGCTGTACTGCTCAGAAGGAGGTGTGGAAAAATGGCAATGTTGGAAATCTGGGTGGAAATATTGAAAATTGCAAACCCACAGCGCGTGGGAACTGTGCAACGACACCGTGAAACAGGTCATTTTAGGAATTCTGTCACCAGATTTTCAACATTGCCATTTTAAGATCTCTGCTCATGAACAGTGACACTTCTGATTTTCTTAATGTGTCTCATACCGAGTTCGCTGTGACTGTGCCATTGTGCGCTACATGGCGGAAACACGTTTTGGGTGAGATGTGAAAAATGACAGCTGTACTACTCTCATAAGAAGGTGTGGAAAAATGGCAATGTTGAAAATCTGGAGTGGAAATATTGAAAATTCGCAAACCTATGAGCGTGCGTAGGAACTGCGCAACGCACGCTCTTAAAACAGTCATTTTTAGGAATTTTTTCACCAAATTTTCAACATAGCCATTTCAAGACCTCTGCTCATGAACAGTGTCACTGTGATTTTCTTAATTTGTCCCATACATTGATTTCGCACACCAACTGTGCCATTCTGCACTACAAGGGTGAAAACACATTTTGGGTGAGATGTGAAAAATGACAGCTGTACTACTCATAAGACAATGTGGTGAAATGGCAATTTTGAAAATCTGGAGTGAAAATATTGAAATTTCGCGAACTTACGAGCCTCGTGGAACTGCGCATAGCCTCGTTAAACAGTCATTTTGGAATTTTGGCACCAAATTTTTCAACATGGGGGTTTGGGCCCCTTCTCATGAATGATGTCACTGTCATGGCGGTATTCAGTCCTGAAGGGTGATTTCCGCAGTCACTCGCGCCGAAATCACCCTTCGAGCCCGGTTAACGCCATGACAGTGACATCATTCAGAGAAGGAGTCCAAAACCCTATGTTGAAAGCCGTGGTGCAAAATTCCTCAAAATACCTGAGATATGCAGTAAAGTTGAACCTCCTATCTAGCCCATTATACAGCTTACCGCATTTCTTCAGTTCGCGGTCGGCTTTGAAGAGTGCAGCGTGTTCCCGGTCCACCAAGATCGTTGCGCCAGAGTCTGGAGGTAAGTATGGGGTGAGGGGGTGTGGGAGGCTTGGTGCACAGTGGGTGGTGTGCGGGTTGTGGAGGGGTTCGGGAGGCGCCATTGGACCGTTTTGTTTGAAGGTTAAAACAAAAAAGACGTTGAGGACCGCTTGCACGCTGGGGTGGCCCCAGCTGGCACCAGGACTTTGGGGCGTTCAGCTGACGGGATTGGGCACCCCGTTGGCAAAAAATTAAAAAAAATGGGACGGCTTGCCACGCTGGGGTGGGCTCCAGCATGGCACAAGGACTTTGGGAGGGGGGCTGTTCAGCCGATGGGGAATGGGCAACCCGCCGGCAACATGATGGATTGCCACGCTGGGGTGGGTTCCCAGCATGGCATCAACTATTGGGAGCGGAGGGGAGGAGACAGACGAGTTCAGCCGACGGGATTGGGCACCCGTCAGCTACTCGCTGCGTGCGGGGCGCGCGCCTGCGGCTGGGGGGCTGCGCTGGAGCTTCTTATTGCTGCTCACTCAAGCATAGCTCCCTCTTTCAACTGTAGCGTCTGCATTTTGGAGCGGTCAGACAGCTCCAAAATGCATTGGCTTACAGGGCCGCTTCTGCACAGCACAGTGCCTGAATTGGAGGAGGAGGTGACACCCAAATCTCCGATGAAGGTATTTATAGTTTCTGCACAGCGCAGCAAACATAAACAGCGAATTTAGCATTATTAGGTAGTCGACGCACATTATTGGTTGCAGCTCTGGCAGAAACACAGTGTTTACGCCGGAGCCGCCTGTAGGTTTGTCACGAGACTGCCAGAAGCAGCATATGAGCTGATGAAATCGAATTATAGACTATCAGCTAATGTAACTTTTCTCGAACGAGTCCATAGAAAACACTTGAAAAGTGGGGAAGCTGTGACCCTTGGCATGCGCATGTTACCGCGCATGTTGCTGGTCACGGCTTCATTTTTTCAAAGTGCTTTTCTATGGGATATACTGCTCGTTTCAAAGAAAGAGTTACATTGCCAGTTTTGTTGATCCCTATAGATTTCGATTTCAAATAAACTCATATGCCTTCTGAAAACGAAAGTGCCTTGAATGAGCTTCTAGTAGGCGCCCCGCCGCCAAGAACACTTGTGAACGCGCCAGGCTGCAGGCGAGGGGAAAATCAGCCGTCCCGGCTGAAAAGTAATGCTGGGTTAAAAACAGCATTTTTTGATTTGATTCAGCAATCGGGTGCCCAGGTGTGCTTTCTATATGACTGTGAAGAGCAAACACCACCAGGATTGCGAGGTGGAAAAAATACCACCAAAGCCTGATAGTGCCCCTTTAACTAACAGCGAGGGTTAATAAAATGGTACATAAATTTAGGATAATATAGACTAAAGGGCAAACCATGAATTAGCCCTGGTGAATTAACAAATACAAGGTGACATTAAGCATTCAGTGAGGGTTTAACAATAATATAATATAACAGTGCGAAACAAAAAGTTTAAGTGCAATCTAAAAATTAGCCTAGGTGGATTAACAATTCTACAAGTGCTATAAAGAGAGGGTAAGTGCCTGAGGTGGATAACCAGCCAATGAGGAGAAAAAAGTGCAGAATGGGAGCCAGATTAGGGCTGCAAGCAGGTGCAGGTGGGAGAGAAATGTCTCCTGATATTGTGTTTGAAGGCATTTGTGGAAGGACAGAGTTTTAGTTCCGGAGGGAGAGAGTTGAAGAGCTTGGGTCCCATAAAAGAGAGTGTTTTCTGGCCGGCCTTGAGTGGTCCAGCAGAAAGGAACAGTGAAAGAGAGAGTGGAAGACAGTCTAGGAGTCCTGGTGGTGGTGGCGGCTGTCTGTAAGAGAGAAGTGCGGCAATCAGGGAACAGTCCACAGGAGAGTTTGAAGAAGAAGAAGGTGGCTATCTTGCAGTTGAGGTGGGCCTCAAGGGAGGGCCGACTGGTGAGTTTATAAAGGTCACAGTGGTGTGTGAGCTTAGAAAGACCAGAGGTAAAGTGGATAGTGCTGTGGTAGGAGCTTCAAAGTCTGGAGAATTTTTTTATTTTTTTTACAACTCTTTTTCTTGCCCTATCCACAGAGACATCTCTCAGGATCCCTCTCACGGCTTACAGCTCCTGACCACCTGCATGAACCGCGACCCTCCGACAGCTGTATCAGAATCAGGACTCTTGACTCCCCCAGGCCCCTATGAAGAGATCAAGATTCCCCAGAGGGTAGAGTCGGGGGAAGCAGCCGGCATTGGGTGTGTGGGCCTTGGCCTCGGAGTTCACCGTTGTTTCACCCGGTGGCTGGGGGTATTTTTCCCCATACTTGTTACGCCCTCGAGCCCCCTCCCCTCAAGAGTTTGGATGTGTAATGGCATCCAGGGCGCCTGCCACAGCTCTTGTCCCCCGCAACATGTTGCCCAGGCATGCGCAGTACCTCTGGTCACCACTGGGGGTCGCTGCAGTGCCAGGCAAGCCTGGATCCCACCCCAGAGAGAGGAGAGCTGCCCTCTGGATGCTCAATCCTCTCTCTCCTGCCGACCCCTGGTGGCCCAGGTTCATTCCCAAACCCGGGTCACCATCATAGAGCGAGGTGTGGCATCCAGCACCTCAACCCTCAGCGCCACCGGGCCGGTTGTCTGGAGAAATTTTTGATGGAGATGTGGAGGAGGGAGACAAGTGAACCATAGTCAAAGACAGAAAGGAGGAAGCTGGAAACTAAGAGGGATTTGGATTCCCTGTTAAGGTAATGCTTGGTTCTGTGGAGGTTACCAAGGCGCTGGTGGGCTTTTTTGATTGTGAGGCTAGTGTGAGCATCAAAATTGAAGTGGCTATCCAGGAGTAAACCAAGGTATTTGGATTCACTGACTCTTTCAATGGCATTACCAAGGTTGTCATAGAGGGAGAGATCAAAGCCAAGGGGTTTGCGGGGGCTGGAGAAAACCATGAACTTTGTTTTCTTGGAGTTGAGTACAAGATCTTTGAATGTGAACCTGGTGTGAAGTCTGTTGAAATCAGATTGGAGTCTGTTAATGAGAGCATTGGGGTTTTTGTCCTGATAGAAAAGGGCTGCATCATCAGCATAGAGAATGAGTTCTGAGGTGGTGCAAATGTCAGGCAGGGAGTTAATGACCAGAGAGAAAAGAAGAGGGCCCAGGATGGACCCTTGGGGGACGCTGTATTTGATGAGGCAGGATTCAGAGAGGACACCGCCAATAATGGTGCGATGGAATCTACTCATTAGGTAATCCTTGAACCACAGGCAGACCTCAGGTGAGAAATGGAGGCCAGCCAGGGTATGGAGGAGGACTTCATGATCAACGAGGTCGAAGGCTTTGGTGAGGTCTACAAATGCAGCACTGGTGTAAAGGCCTTCGTTTAGCTTTGTCTATGGAGTGGGTGAACTTGATGCGGGCAGTTTCGGTATCATGTTGAGCTTGGAACCCATGCTGTGCCTCTGTGAGCAGGTTATATTTGGAGAGGATTTCTGAGGTTTGCCTGTGGACCACTTTCTCTAAAATTTTGGAAAGACAGGCAAGGAGGGAGATGGGACAGTAGTTGGATACTGGATCCTTGGAACCAGATTTGTGAAGAGGTTTAATAATGGTGCACTTCCAAGCTTTTGGGAAGGACCCCATCCAGAGGGGAGTGGTTGAGGATGTTAGTAAGAGGGATGGCCAGGGAGTCACAGACAAGACAGAGAACTCTGAAGTCAATGTTGTCGGCACCCATGGATGGTCTTGGGTCATTTGTTTTAATTAACTTGACCACTTCACCAGAGGTTAGGTACCTGAAATGGAACTTAGGGTGGGAGATTTGGAGAGGAGTGGGGGTAAATGAGGTAGGAGTGGAGCTGGGCTTGTACTGGTCGAGGTCACTGAAGTATTTATTGAAAAGGGAGGCTATTTTGCTTGGCTCAGTGGTGGTTGTCCCTTCGGAGATAAGACAAATATGATCTTCGGAAATTCCCCTATAAATAAGGTTGTTAAGAATGTTCCAGGTCCTCCTAGGGTTCCCTTGGGCAGCACATTGTTTTTCCAGGATGAAGGAGGATTTAGCAAGTCTTGTGGAAGATTTGCACCTGTTCCTGAGGGTTTTGAAGTCTTGGAGGAGTTGGGGGGTTTTGTGTTTTCTGTACAACTTCCAGACTTGGTCCCTATCCCTCATTAGTTTGCAACGCTTGGGGTGACCCATTCTTGGTTAGAACCCTTAACCCGCATTTTTTTAAGCGGGATGAAACAGTTGCAGAGGGCAAGGAAGGCTTCAAATACTTTGCAGATGTTAGAAATGCTTTCAGTGAAGGATCAGTCTTGGGCTAGGGCGGCTTTGGAAAACTCGGAGACATCCAGCTTCTTCAGTTGCCTTTTTGGATGAATTTGTGTGTACAAGGGGGTGTTTTTGTGGACCATCGGCAGAAGACAGCACAGTGGTCACTGACTGAGTCGGGAAGAACTCCGGAAGTGGTGACATGGAAGGGGTGTGAGACCAGTATCCAATCAATGAGGGACTGAGATCCAGTTTTTTAGTTGGTTCTGGTAGGTTCAGTGATGAGCTGGTTTAGGCCAAGACCAAGCATGGATTTCTTGGAGGAGTCACAGTGAGGGGACAGCCAGTTTAGGTTGAAATCTCCAAGGATGATCCAATCCTTCCCTCCCTCCCTTGGGGAAGGGAGGTTTTGATATTGAGGAAGAGATCGAGATCACGGGGTGCGGAGGAGGGTGGCAGGTACACCACACTGACTGTGATCATTTTACCTGCTTCAAGGAGGAGGTTAATTGAGATGGTCTCACAGGAGGAGGTGAGTACTGAGGGGTCGAATTTGGTGGCAAGGAGGTTATCGGCAACCCAGATGAGGCAGCCTCCCCCACACTTCCCCACCCTGTCTTTTTTAAAGACTGAGTAACCTTCAAGGAGGATTTCATTGGGGGAGATTTCCTCCTTCAGCCAGGTTTCAGTGAGGGCAATGACATCAAACGCGTTAGCCGTCACCCAGGACTCGATTATGGGTTTTTTTTGCCAAAAGGCTTTGCACGTTAAGGTGAGCAAAAGTGAGCTGTTTAGTGGGTTTGGGGGAGAGTGAGGGGTGAAATCAGTAGAGGGTGTGAGGCCAGGGTTGGGGTGAATGGAGCCTGAGATAAGGAGTAGTAGTAGGAGGAGGAGGAGCCTTAAGTGCCAACGGTTCGCAAGCGAAAACAGCTTGTTGGAGTATAGCCTGGTGTAGTGGTGGGTGAAAAGATATGGCTGAGGTAGGCAGGAGAAAACTCATGGAACAGGCAAAGGCTGATGAAGAGGCTTGTGTGGGGAGAGGCAGGGATGGATTTGGACACACAAGTGAGGGGATGGGGAAGGAGGGGCAAGGAGGTGTGGGACAAGGGAGAGTGAGACAAATGAGGGAGGGTGTGAGAAGGATTTGGGGGCAAAACGTGATGAGGGGATGGAAAGGAGGGGAGGGCAGGGTGAGGGAGTTGAAAAGAGAGGGCAGAGGGAAGAACAAGGAGTGAGAGTAAGTAGAGGAGGCAGAACCGCTTAGGGCACTTTATGATGGTGGCAAGAAAGAGGGAAGGTGACAGGCTAGTAATCAGTGAGGGAATAGGGAAGTGGCGTACAAAGTTGAGTGTGGTAGAAAAATCTATGCCCAGGGATAGAACATTGGTAAGGCACTGGTAGTGGGAGGTTGTAGGAAAGAGCATGTGATTAAGAAGGCAGTCAGCAGCATTTGTTAGATCTGAGCACGAGAGAGGACTGCCCCTTTAAGAAGTTGCAGGAAAGGAGAGCCCCTTTAGAAAGCTGCTGTAATTGATTAGTATGAGGCCTCAGGGGGCGGTGATCACTGGGGAAGTGTATTTAGTAAAGGAGGGAGGGGGGCTGGAGGGGTGGGGACGTGGGTGAAAAAACCTGTCCAGAAAGTAGTAGAGCAAGGCAGTGGCCGAGCTGTGATTTGAAAAAGGCACCTTGAGCACTTGCTTTCTCAATAGGGATTTGCAGCATCCAATCAGGAAGCGACCACAGTCCCCAGGAGCCAGTCCAATTATGGGGATCGAAGCCTGGCAGCTCCGAGCCAGGAGCTGACCTATCGTACCTGCTTTCCTTGGTCAGGGGGTGGCGGGCTGGATGTGAGGTATGTGAGGTATACTGTAGGAAGCTGGTTGCCAAAGGGACAAAACCCCGCAAACCAGTAAGAGAGCCATCCCAGACTGGTCACAGGCAGAAAGGTGGGTGCGCAGAAGGCTGAAGAAAGAGTATCTTAGCTAAAGTTACCCCTATGTGAGCAAGCACCTTTGGGACATCATCAAGACCCGATGGGCAGATTGGGTCTTCTGTGCTGCAATGGATAAGATCCACCAAAGAAACAAAGTGGGACTCAAGGATCTGGCCTACAATGCACAGAAAGTCATTGTGACAGCCAAGTCCACGTGTAACTCCACCGTCTGGACTGGGGTAACTTTGTTTAAAACCTATGCCCTTGTGCAAGATGTTTCAGGGTCCAGAGGGAAGCACTACGTGATCAGCCGTGACTCCTTCGGCACCGAGTGCACCAAGCCAGATCCCACTTTCTACTATGCGCCGAACCCAGCCCAGGGCACCAAGAGGAAGTGAAACCCCATGTTCAACAGAGTCCCCCGGCACTGCCAGACTGAACTGGTGCATACCTCTCCCCATTTTTGGACAGACCCTAAGACGCTTTGGTGAGATTATTCCGGTTACTGTTGCTTGTTTGATGACATGTAATGCTGTATATTAAAAAAAATAGAAACTTTTGTTGGGGGGTTTTAAAAAGTTAAGATGCCTTAAAATGGTTATGGGATGTTTGGTAGGTAGTGAGAACTGTTTTGTTTAGACAGTTAGAACATTTTTTTTATTGTTTGCCAAATGAAAACTGGAGAATAACTCGGCATGGAGACTGAGAGACTTTAAAGACTCCATCTACTGTATGCGTGCCCTGCTTATGTCCAGCTGCCTCTTTGGTTTAGCGGGTTTAAATCAGATTGTATGATAGTAGTTTGATGAGTGAATGGGTGGATGGTGAGTGCCAGTTGGTACGAGGAGTGTGTGCACGTGCGTTATGTAAAAGGGGAAGGGGAGTCAAGAGGCACCAGGTCAATAACTTGCAGTAGTTAATGTGATGTTGATATAGTTACGCACCCAATGGTAAAGTACTGCAATTAATATCGTGTTTTGTTATTATTGCTAGTTTCCCAAATTGTGCACCACCACCTATTCCCTCGGAGTGCTGCTGGATCGACTTAATATAATGTGTCATTACTTGTAACATTATTACTGTTTGTTTATTTATTTATTTGTAAATCGGTTTACAACCTTTGAGCCAGAGGCTCATTTCCAAAGGTACCTCGTCACATTGAGGACAGACAGAACAAATTTAGGTTACAGAATACAAGTCACTGACTTAGAGTTACACAGAATGATTTCATACATTTATACAATTTAGTAGCAATTACAGTGATACAGCTGAGCACATGCTGGTTTTAACAGAGGCAGGATGCAACAGGGGGAGAAGTGGGGGTTGGGGGTGAGGTGGAGTGCCACCCAGTGGGCGTTAAGTGTGGAGAAATCGAGGCCACATTTAGAGACAGGAGGCAGCTGCGAGTGTTAAACGGTTTGCTCCGAAGGGCAGTTTTGAAGTTGGAGATTGTGGGAGCATTGGAGATGGGAGCAGGGAGAGAGTTAAACCAGGATGGGGCTCTGTAGCAGAAGGACCTCTGACCATGGGTGGTCCTGGATCTGGGGACCAGTAGAGTGGTCTTGTTGGAGGTTCGAGTTGCGATAGTGGGTTGGTTATGGTGGATGGAGGCTGTCACCCCGGGAGGAGAGTGCCCAAGTAGAGTTTTTTTTGTGAGGAGTCAGGTTTGATAACGTAGCTGTTCATCTAGGTTAAGGAGTTTTGCCTCGTTATAGAGTTAACATGTATGTGTGAGCCTGGGGGCACCAGTAATCAGTCTGCAGGCCTTATTTAGGGTGAGGCAAATTTTGTTGAGGGCGATACTGTCAGCAGCACCATAGACTGGCAGGCCATAGTCTACAAGGGACAGTACTGAAGATGTAACAGCAAATCGGAGAGCATCAGGGGGGAGGCAGTTTTTATAGCGGTAGAGGATGCCACGCCGTGTATTAGTGGCGGATGCAAGGGCATCAGTGTGGGTGTGGTAGGTGAGGGCTGAATTGAAGGTAACCCCAAGGTATTTGTAGGAGCAGACTTGTTCAAGTGGTTGTTTGGTACTAGGGAGGATAGGGAGTGGGTATTTGCAGGCTTTGTTTTGGGGGTGGGCAAAGAGCATTGTTTTTTTTTTTTTGAGATTAATGATGAGTCTGTGCTCCTTAAACCAGGCTTTGGCATCATTGTAGGATTGTTGTAGGGAGTCCTGGAGGGAGATGGGATTGCGGTGGGTAGCAAAAATGACAGCATCATCTGCATACATAAGAATTTTTCCAGAGCATGCAATGGGCAGGGTGTTTAGATAGAGTGAAAGGAATAGGGGGCCCACGATGGAGCCCTGGGGTACCCTTGAGTGGATGGGACAAGTTTCAGAGAGTGTCCCATTGATTTTTACACATTGGGAGCGAGCATATAGATAGCTTGTGCACCATGCGAGGGGGCCAGCAGAGAAACCAGTGTGGCAGAGGGCATCCAGCAGAAGCGGGTGGAAGACAGTGTCGAAGGCCTTTGAGAGGTCAATGAATACTGCACTAGCTAGGGAGCTGGCGTCCAGGGAGGAGTGTAGGAAATGGAGGACTCAACTAGTGCAGTGTCGGGTCCTGTGACCAGCACAGAAGTCAGTATGCTCTGGGCATAAGATGTTATGCTTAGTCAGATATTCAGTGATTTGAATTGCCACAACTTTTCTAGGGCTTTGGGGGTGGAGATTGGTCGGTAGTTTCCAGCGGAGGACCTGTCACCCCTTTATGAATGGTGTGACTATGGCTGTTTCCATGCATCTGATCACAGGCAGACTGGCTACCATGGAGAAAACAGTAGATCTACTTCAGGGGGAGATGGGGGGGTCCACAGGCATTCAGAAACATGTAAGAGCACCATGGCCCAATGTACCAAGGAGGCCCAGCACTTCAACAATCACTTAGAGATTCTGGAGAACCAGATTTGAAGTCAGAACGTGTGATTGGTGAGCCTTCCAGAGGGTACCCAGTGCGACCATGCAGTTTTATTCCTAAAAGACTGGCTGAAGGAACAATTTCAAGAACAAGTGCCCAATATGGCCGTCACTGTAGTAAAGGCCTGTAGAATACAGCAGCGAGCAGCATTCCCTTCTGACCTACCCCAAATCATGATGGTGGTGCTGAACAACATGTGCACTCGAGACCGGCTGTTAAACTTAGCCAAACACTACGGTCCTCTGAGTGTGGAAGGTGTTACAGTCCATATGTTTCCTGATATTGCCTATGCTACTCAACTGAAGAGAAAAGAATTCGATGGGGTCAGAGGCTCCTTGCGGGAACTAAATATTCCACATAGCATCCAGTTCACCGTGAAACTATTTGTGGTCCATGACAGCAAGGTATATATTTTCTCTGATCCTATAGACACATGGAAATGGGCAGCGAAGATGGCAGCTGTTAGGAAATCCCAAGACTGGACCATCGAAGATGAAACTTGAAGAGATTGCCACTTGTCCTACGATTTAGAGACCCACTAACTCTACTGCATAATAGCAGCGTGACTTGTTTCCACTGCCCGATTACCATGCTACCTGTTTTGTTCCTGTTTAGATGGTAAGAGGGGAAAAGTACGAAGTTTGCAAGATATTTTCTCTGCATCAGGGAGGTAAGAGCACATGATGGGTTTAAATGCTTGTTGTAGTTTAACATTTAGATAGAGACAGCTTTCATATAATGTGGCACTGTTGCCCTTTAGCACTTGCTGTGTGTGAGAGTCACATTTAATTTAATGAGCTGCCAGTGTTCTTTTTCCTTGTTGATGAGGCTAGCACATATTCAGGAATTTGACCAAATATATATCTGAGAATTAATCGGACCTCAAGGTGTAACTATCCCTTAAGTTAATTAGTCATAGGGTGTTTAACCTGCGAGAGGGAGTGTTGAAAATGCGACCAATAATTCACATGTTGATATAGTTAACATATAGCTAATGCATGACACCTACAGCCCACAAGGGCATAGGAATGCTGTAAGCATCTTGGATATAACAAGTAAGGGGAAGGTCATGTGCTCATGGGCTATAGTTCTACAGCTTTCTGTAAGGATTTAACATGTCTGAAAAAGTTTTACTGGACAGCCTCTCAAAACAGTGTATAAGTAAGAGATACATTATTCTATCTAATAAGGTGAATTAAGCCCTTGATGCATTGTATTTCAGAATGTTTCTTACAAGGATGTACATATACTTGTAACATTCCATTTAAAAATGAATAAAATGTAAATTTAAAAATAAAGGCCAGTATTACCAGATGGTGGGCCCCAAGTGGGAAAGTGCACATATCCCACTTAGGGTACACTCTGTGAGTAGTTGGCAGAGGCCTTCCCTGGGAGGTGAAGGGTTTTGGTGGGGGGAGTGTATAGGCCCCCATGAGGCTTACTACAAGGCCCAGAGTGCACTGTGGTTTATGGGTGCCAGGACCCATAGTGACTGGGTGGGGACCTGGTCCCAGGATAAAAGGGGAGTTGGCGCCGCAGGAGGGGTCTTCCCTTGTGAGTGCCAACTGAGCAGGACAGACATCGTTCGAGGAGTGAGGGGGCCCAGGCTGGGGCCAGGTTGGGCCACTGGCCACCCCAGTCACCCATTCATTGAAGTTTGTTGCCTGGAACACTGCCAGAGGATTGGGGAGAACAGGGTATTTTTCCGCACCCCAGGCTTCAATGGGGCCCCAGATGCCACAGAAGGGGGAGCCAAGACCCATATTCGGGGCTGCACCGTGATCCTTGGCACCAGGACAGGTTGGTATGGGAGCCCCTAACTGTCAAGATTTCGGTGGTTGCCACAGTGTGACGATGCAGGCAGATGTGAAAGACTGTCCTGTTGGGGGTTCTGAGGTGGCAGTTCGAGCCCCCGTGGCTTCATGGTGCCATGTCCACCGAAATAAGTAGATGATCCCTGTAAGCAGCAGTAGTGCCCTGTTTAGTTCTCCGCGCTGCAGGGTGGATGAGGGGCCACTTGGGGCTGTGCTTGGTTGTGGGGATGGCTCTACAAGGTGTCAGCATCATGAGAGGCAGCCAGAGTAAATGTGACTTGTGGCACCTGATCTGTTGCCCGGCATCTGCAGTTTAGTGCTGGAGTGGAGAAGGAGGGACATCCCTGGAAATATGTTTTGGGCAGTGAACTGCTGCCATTCAGTCGGGGCTGCTGCCATCAAGATTGAGAGCCCACCAGCTCCTCGGAGTTTGTCGTTTAAGGGATTCCTGAATTTCATCCATAATCACATGTGCCTTGCTCAACGTGATTGTAAATGATACCCCCACTGCTCCATGGAGCAGTTACTTCAATACTTACTTCACTCAAAGTTAGTACCTTTAGTTCCCTTTTCCCTGCCTTTTCCTTTTATCACTCCTTCCCACATGTAACTTTCCCAGACCTTACCCTAGCCAGTCTTACCAACCCCCTCCTAGATCACTACCCTTCCCTGACAAGGCCTACCACAGGCTGTGAACCTTGCACTGGACTAGGCCTTAGGATTTCATCATGCTTACAGCCACTTCCCTACTACCTCTGCCTCTCTCGGAACCCCTCCCCGTCCGACGCGTTTCTCCTAAGTCATAATCCCCCCCTGCATTTTCCTTCATAATCCCTAACTCATTCCTACATCCTCCATGATCCTCATCCTCTTACCTGACTTCTCACTGACAAGGCCTGTAAAGACTGCCTAATCACTCGTGAGACTTTCCCGTATGCTGTAACTAATTGCAGAACTAAGTCCTGACTCTGTAAATTGCACTTGGATACTATGTAATCTTTTCACCCATTTTCCCCTCCTCCCACACTCCCCCTCCACCCCATGCCATTTACGCCCCCCCCTCTTCCAACCCCAACCTCTGCTTTACTAATGACAAAGCCATCTTAGGCTGCCTATTCTCCACCCCACTCTGTCTGGGGACCCTCCTACACTCCTTCTGTCCCCACACTTATCTAAGCATCACACCACACTCAAGAAGTGTTTTATCTCAATCTGTTAAGTGAAAACTTGTACCACACTTTAACTAGTGTTGCTTTTGTGGAAACCACCATTATGTGATCTGCTGTCCTGCAGTTGCTGTGAAACCTACATACAGTACTATAATGTCTCGTATTCTATCTGTACGACTTGGAACCTTTGTAAATAAGTCTTTGGCTCAAAGGTGTTAATCTGAAACTGAAATAAATAAAAAAATAAATAACTAAATATGTTTACAGTTGCACTGATTGTTGTACCATTTAAATCAATGAAAATCCCGTTTTGAAATGTTACTTCAAGTCTGGACAATGGATTCTATTCAGTAGAGATTTCATCTGCTTTAATTAATGTGTGTGTCTATTTCCTCTAACAAGTTTGTGCCTCCCAATGCATACTGCCTGCACCCTTGTGTGATATTTGCACCCCAATGGAGCTCATCCATCACCTGTTGGGACCAATGTAATGTAATTCCATCTTTTCCTATTTCCTGGACTGTTGTTCTGGCTGCTAGCACCCCTAGACGAGGGGGGGGATACAATAATTATGGATAAATAGGAGTTTCAGTTCTTCTCACACAAGGAGGTCATTACAGATCACGATTTGTGTACATTGGTTAAGCACTGAGTGGGGAACCCTAAACTGAACTTGATTGTACTGCACTACAACTGATCCTGTAAATAAAAACGATTAGTCCCCCTTATCCAAAGACAAAGTCCCTCTAGGTTAATTTTAGGGTACATTTTGAAGCAGTGTGTAAGGAGGACTGCACTCTGCCCACACTGTACCTGGCCTTCTGCCCCCTCACACCCAAGGAGTGGGGGTACCTCCAGGTCAGGGTTCGGCTACACTGGAGTAGCGTGTGTGGGGAAGCCAGCACTGTGCATGCCCACACTGTACCTGTCCTTGTGCTTAAACATAGGGTGTCGTTCTCTCATATCCCAGGAGATGGTAGACCCTCCAGGACTGGATTTGAGGTACATCAGTTGAGCAGTTAGTGGGGAAGCTTGCACTCTGCCTCCCACACTGCACCTGTCTCTGTGGATAAACAGAGGGCTTCAGCCTGCCTCACCTCATGAGAAGGGAGGTCACGCCAGGTCAAGGATGGAGTACATTGATAAAGCAATATTTAGGGAAGTCTGCACCATACTTGACCACACTGTACCTTTTCCTGTGGATAAGCAGAGGGTTTCAGATCTTCTCTCCCTAGGTAAGAGTGGCCCCTCCAGCCCACTGGTAGAGCAGTGTGTGGGAAAGCCTGCACTGTGTCTACCCGCACTGTATGTGCCCATGTGGGCAAACAACTGATTTCAGTCCCTCTCATCCTGCTCAGGAATGAGTTGATTGGTAGAACAGTATGTGGGGAAGCCTGCATAGTGCCTTCCCATCCTGTCTCTGAGGATGAACAGAGGACTTTAGTCCTTCCCTTCTCTGAATAGGATGGTCTCTCCAGGTTGGGATAGACAGTAATGGAGAAATGTGTGGGGAAGCTAGCATTGTGCCTGACCATATGACACCTGCCTTTTGGATACACATAGGGCTTCACTCCCTGTCGCATAAAGAGAAGTTTAGACTCACCAGATCAGGCATAAGATACATCGACAGAGCAGTACACTGGGATGCCTGAATGCAATGTGACCTTGATATTCTATAGAGGGATCCAGTCCCTTGTTCATTCTTCAGTCCCTCCTTATTTCCCAGCACTCAGCCCATCAGAGGAAAAAACAAACCACCCTTGTTTTACTTCCTCTTATCCCAGGCCTGAAGTTTTACAGTTCCTGATTAGATCTCTAATGACATTTATCTGTCATGATAAAATAATTGTAAACATTATAGTCTAATAAAAAATTAAATTTACTGCTTAGAATGTGACATTTCATTACAGGCACGCACTACATAATCTCCACCACAATTAACCCTGTACAATGTTACTCACAAATTTGCATCGTCAGGCAGTCACACAATCAATTGCTTTTTCACTGTGGATGGCAAATGATTGATCAAAGATATGATTTTTATGTCCCCACCATACAAACATAAGAAATTTGCCAGCAGATAAAGGTCTAGAGGTCTATCAAGTCTGCTCGAATGTGCAGCTAGCACCCCTTATTCTGCAGCTGCCACTCCCCTCAACCCTTCCCCTCCATTGACCCTCCCCCTTGTCCTGTCCCATCCCCTTTTGAAGCAGTCCACTGTTCTACTGGATACCACTTCTGCAGATAATGCATTCCACCCAGCTACCACCCTCTCTGTAAAAAGTGTCTCCTCATCTCCCTCCTGAACGTTCCTCCTTCCAGTCTCATATCATGGCCCCTGGTGTCCCTCCCCTCCCTTACTTTGAACAGTCTCTCTGTACCTGTCTTGTTTATTCCTTTCATGTACTTAAAGGTTTCAGTCATTTCCCCCCATACCTCCTCTCCTCCGAGTACATGTTCAACTCCCTCAGTCTCCTCTTGTATGAAAAGTCCCCCAGCCCCTTGATCATCTTTGTCGCCCAGCGCTGCATCCCCTCCAGTAACTTAATATACCTCTTCAGATACTGGTGCCAATACTGCACGCAGTACTCCAGGTGCGGTCTAACTAATGACCTATACAGTGGCAGAATCACCTCCTCCCTCCTCAAGGATATACCCCTTGCAATGCAACTCAGCATTTTGTTGGTCTTTGCAGCTGCCTTCCTACATTGTGCTGAGTTGTTCATTGACCCTGTAATGAGCACCCCCAGATCCTTCTCCTCCTCCTCTGTCTAGGCTAGCGGCACCCCACCAGCTGGTAACTCCTCCTTGGGTTCTTCACCCCAAAATGCAGCACCTTGCACTTTTTGGCATTAAACCACAGTTGCCAGCTTTCTCACCAGGTTTCAAGCTTTGGCAGATCATCCTGCCACCCCCCCAGGTTGTCCACCACCATTCCCATCTTGGTATCATCAGCAAACAAACTGATCTTGCTCTTGATGTCCAATGATATGTCTGCAATGAATATCCCAAACAACACTGGTCCCAACATTGAGCCCTGTGGAACACCGCTTGTCACTATCCTTGGGTGTGAGAGCTCCCCACCCACCACCACCCTCTGTTGCCTTCCCTGAAGCCAGTTCCCTACCTATCTCACCAGCTTTGTACCTGCCCCTGTGCCTTCTAACTTACTTCCCAGCCTCCCATGTGGCACCGAGTCGAATGCCTTACTGAAGTCCAGATACAGGACATCTACTACATGGCCCCTGTCCAGTTGCCTAGTTACCCAGTCATAGAACTCCACCAGTTTGGTTTGGCAGGATCTGCCATGTATGAAGCCATGCTGTCTGCTGTCCTGTAGTCCTTTAGCCTCTAGGAGGGCCACCAACCTCTCCTTCAGGATAGTCTCCATCAGCTTACCCACGATGGATGTGAGGCTCACCAGTCTGTAGTTCCCCGGTTCATTCTTGGGGCCACTCTTGTGGAGGGGCACCACATGAGCCATCCTCCAATCATAAGGTAAACACCCTGAGTGTAGTGAAGCATTAAATAGGTCTGCCAAAGGTCACGCAAGGACCTCTGCCAGCTCCTTCAGTACCCTGGGGTGGATGCCATCTGGACCTGGTGCCTTGTCCATCAGAAAGAGAGAGAGTGTGTGTGTTTTGGCAGCTAATCAGTCTTTGCACTTCCAGTCCAGCAGTCTGCCCATATCCATACCTCTCAACTGTTCCACATCACAAGGGACACCCCTCATTGTACCCCTCAGGTGTGCTATGTGCCACACAGAGAAGGTGTTGCACTACACAGAGAAGGGGCTGTGCCTCGGGGGGTGCTAGAGAGCCGATCTCCTGGCAGGAAGCAATCCATAATTACCCTGCATTTCAGCTCTATAAAATCGCTGATTATAACAATTTGGATTGATCCTCAACTAAAAATACTCAGAAAGTATTGTAGGGGAAGTTACCACCTACCAGACGGTATAAAAATTGTGATGGGGAAACAGAAAATTTCGGCGGCAACTCCCTCTAAAACTTCAGCAGCGAAAACTAACAAGGCCGCAGAGCCCCAGGGCTCAGAGGGAGACAACGTGGGTGAGGCAACTACTACTCCTCCATGGCACCAAATACTGGCTACAATACAGTCAATGGACGCTAAGATAGAGAAGACATTAACCCGTCTCGAAAAGCATGATGCAGCCCTTATTGAACTTTCTACAACTGTCGCTGACAGTGAGCAAAGATCGATCACTACCCAGGCTGCAGTCGCTACTTTAACCCAGGAGAACGGGCAATTACGCAGTAGAATTGAGGCCCTAGAAAACGAAGCCTGAGCAAAGAATGTGCGTTTGGTTGGAGTACCAGAGGGTGCGGAGGGTACCAATCTGCTGGGATTTCTCAAAGAATGGATGAGAACCTCAATTCCAGTGCCAGAAGATTTCGACTGGAGCTCTCTGAGGAAAGCTTACAGAGTCAACCCCAGAGTACGGCCTTCTAATACCAACTTGCCCCCTACAGTTCTCTTGCAAACAACGGGAGTGGATATCCGAGATACCCTGATAGCTAATGCGAGAGCAGTGTATCCATTAGAGATTAATGAAATGGACTGAAGTTTTCCCGATTTGTCTTTCCAGACCCGTCTCGACGAAAAGATTTGATGGAGTCCGACATCGGCTGAGAGCATTGGGTGTGATTCACTTTTTCTGTTACCAGCGAGGCTTAGGATAGTATATGGGGGAAAATCATGGCAATTTACTGATCCAGCCGATGCGGGAAGATGGCTCGAGAAGACAGAAAAAGAGTTTGCTGCTAAGGACTCTGTACTAGTGGAGGAAGAAGACTCCGAAGGGGACTGAAGGACTGGTTTGCTTCTTGATTTTGTTCATCTAGTTACTCAGAGTTAATCCGTTTAGCGGGGCAACTAGAAATATGTGTTAATAATATACATGGGGGCTTCTCTCTCCGTGTTGTGCAGAGAGTTTGGTTTAAAAATTTTCTGGGGTAATGAGCTGCCAACAGTTCGTATATAATTACAGGGAGGAGGTATCTTAGTGTAAATCTCTTGCCTGTTTTACTTTATTTCTCCGCACCTGGGGGATGGGGAAAACTGAAGTTGGGACAGCTCCAATGAGGATCGATAAGCACATGTAATTCAGTCTGTTAACATTTTTATAAGGGTAATACTAGATTTTTGACAAAGGATTATCGAAGGATCTTCTCAGTAACTTCAAATGATTTGGATTGCATATGTTATGTATTGTATTTTCATTCCTGTTATTTCTTTTTATGTATGTATGGATAAATAGCATTCCTTGGAGAATGCCTGAGCCTTTCCTTTTTTTTGATCTACCTAAATATGGACACTCCACAGCCGCTGAGATGGCTAGCAGTTCTGGATCTAATAATGGACTGTAATCTGTCTTTCTGGATCCCCCCATTCATATTGTATAAGATTACAGGGGGCAAATATGAATATCATATTTCTTGTAATTTGCTCTTTTATTATTACCCTGTATGAGAAAAGATGTATATGTCTCATCTAAAATAATAAACAAAAAGTTAAAAAAAAAAAAAAATGAAGGGGCTGTGCCTCATAGACAGAGTGTTGCCACACATAGAGAAAGGGTTGTCCCACATAGAGAGATGCTGCCTCACATAGCAAACGGCCTGTCCCACACATAGAAGGTGCAGTCTCACATAGAGAATTGCTGACCTCATAGAGAGGGTGGTGCTCCACATACAGAAGGTGCTGTCTGACATAGAGAAGATGCAATGCACATAGAAAAGGTGCTGTCTCACAAAGAGAAACTGCTGTCCCACACAGAGAAAATACTGTCCCACATAAAGGTGAAATCCACGTAGAAAAGGTGCTGTACCACATAGAGAAAGTACTGTCTTATGCAGAGAAGGTGCTGTCCCACATAGAGAAGGTGGCATAGAGAAGGTGCTGTCCCACCTTCTCTATGTGGAACAGCATCTTCTCTATGTGAGACAGCACCCTCATGAAAGAACGTGATTCTAAATGGGTCGCCTACAAATGGTCCCCCACTCCTGACCTTTGGAACGACTGTAGGAGACATGTAATAAATGTAAGCAGTCTGTCCTGTCCCAAAAATGCAGCTACTACCACAGACTCTATACAGAAATCTTGGACAATCATCGACATTGCTGGAGCACTCTTGGGCCCCCACGGCTCCCACAGTCCACAATCAACCTAACCTCCCTATTTCGCCTGTTACCGATCCGTGGCAGTAGCCCACATTTAATGTAGTCTACAGACCTCTCCGCCCACTAATGTAAATCCTCGCACACACCCCAATTCCTGGTGATTGTGCTAGTGACTCACCCTCCCATCCTCCTCCCCACCCCCACCATCCACCTTTCAATTTCAGAGCCATCTCCCAAAGATTACCACTAAACTACTCTACCCCTTTCTTTCCACCTGTTTTAGCCTCACCCTCTAAGCTTGCCCTTTGCTCCCTCCCTTCTCTCTGCTTTGCTTACCTCTCCTCTTCCCCTTCTTCCTTCCTCTTTTCCCTCCAAATGCTCTCCTCCCTATGTCCCTAACCCCCTGCTCTGCCTCTCTGCCATCTTCACCAGTTTTCACCTAGCGACCATGTGTGCATGCTTTGCTGCCCATATTCCTGGCACTTACCTTCTCTACACTTCTCCATCTCCTCCCCCCTCTTCCCCACCCTAGGCCTCAACTGCCTTCCCATTATCCCTATCTATGTTATTGTGCCTACCATTTTCTTCTCTGTTAACGAAGACAGTATAGCCTGTAAATGTATTTTCTACTTGTAAGTAACTGTATTTTGCACTTTTATTATCCTACCCATTGTTTAGCTTTAATGTTATTGTAGATGCTGAAACTTGTCTTGCACTGCCTGTATACTGCCTTTCCTACTGTATTGTCATGTATCCTTTTCTATTTTATTGTGCCATTGTTGTGGCCCGACTCGTGCCTGAAAACGGTCCTTGGATCAGTGCACTTACCCGGTAAACAAAGACTTAAATAAATAAATAAATAAACAGAGAGAAGGTCCTGTCCCACATAGAGAAGGATCAATACCACAGAGAAGGAACTGTCTCACATAGAGAAGGTTCTGTCCCACATAGAGGAGGTACTGTCTTACGCACAGAAGATGCTGTCTCGCATAGAGAAGGTGCTGTCCCACATACAGTGGCGTGAAAAAGTATTTGCCCCCTTCCTGATTTTCTCTATTATTGCATATTTGTCACACTGGATGTTTTCAGGTCTTTAGACAAAATATAATATTAGATAAAGGGAACCTGAGTGAACAAATAACACTTTTTTTTTTTACTTATTTCATTTATTTAATGAAAAAGTTAACCAACACCAACTGGCACTGTGTAAAAAGTAATTGCCCCTAGTTAAATCAACCCAATTAAAGGGATAATTAGAGTCAGCTGATTGAACACAGCCAGGCTTGATTACAGCCAGCCCTGCTCAATATAAACCTCACGTATTTTGACCCTTACCATCAGAGTCACGTTGCCAGCACAAAAGATTCCAACAAGCACACTATGCCATGATCAAAGGAAGTTCCTGAAAAGATCAGAAAAAATTTGTTGCCCTCTATCAGTCTGGAAAGGGTTACAAAGCTATTTCTAAGGCTCTGGGACTCCATCGAACCACAGTGAGAGCCATAATCTCCAAATGGAGAACACTTGGAACAGTAGTGAACCTTCCCAGGAGTGGGCGGCCTGCCAAAATTACTCCAAGGGCGTAAAATCATCCAAGAAGTCTCAAAGGATCCTAAAACAACATCCAAAGAACTGCAGACTTCTCTTGCCTCAGCTAAGGTCAGTGTTCATGACTCCACAATCAGAAAGAGACTGGGCAAAATGGGCTTCATGTGAGAGTAGCAAAAGGCGGAAACCACTGCTAACCAAGAAGAACATAAATGCTCGTCTCTCATTTGCCAAGAAGCACCTGGATGATCCACAAGCCTTTTGGGAAAATGTTCTATGGACAGATGAGTCCAAAGTGGAACTTTTGGACAACATGGATCCCATAATGTCTCGTAAAGCAAACACAGCATTCCACAGTAAGAACACCATACCAACAGTCAAACATGGTGGTGGTAGTGTGATGGTGTGGGATGCTTTGCTGCCTAAGGACCTGGATGACTTGCCATAATTAAAGGAACCATGAATTCTGCTCTGTACCAGAAAATTCTTAAGGAGAATGTCCAGTCATCCTTCCGTCAGCTGAAGCTGAAGCGTAGTTAGGTCATGCAGCAAGACAATGATCCAAAAGCATAAAAGCAAGTCCACATCAGAATGGTTAAAGAAGTAAAATTAAAGTTTTGGAGTGGCCTAGTCAAAGTCCAGACTTAAACCCAATAGAGATGCTGTGGCAGGACCTGAAACAGAGCAGTTCATGCTCGAAAACCTACCAAATGTTACTGAATTAAAGCAGTTCTGCGAGGAAGAGTGGGTTAAAATTCCTCCACAGCGATGTGAAAGACTGATATTGAATTATAGGAAGTGTTTGGTTGCGCAGTCATTGCAGCTAAATGTGGCATAACCAGTTATTAAGTGTAAGGGGGCAATTACTTTTTCACACAGTGCCAGTTGGTGTTGGTTAACTTTTTTTCATTAAATAAGTGAAATTAAAAAAAAAAACAAGTGTTATTTGTTCACTCAGGTTCCCTTTATCTAATATTACATTTTCTCTAAAGACCTGAAAACATCCAGTGTGACAAATATGCAATAATAGAGAAAATCAGGAAGGGGGCAAATACTTTTTCACGCCACTGTAGAGAAAGCTCAATACCACACAGAGCAGGTGCTGTCTCACATAGAGAAGGTGCTATCCCAAACAGAGAAGGCTCTATACCACACAGAGAAGGTGCTGTCTCACATAGAGAAGGTGCTGTCCCACATAGAAAAGGCTCAATACCACACAGAGAAGGTGCTGCTTCATATGGAGAAGGTGCTGTCCCACATAGGAAAGGCTCAATACCACACAGAGAAGGCGCTGTTTTACATGGAGAAGGTGCTGTCCCACATAGGGAAGGCTCAATACCACATAGAGAAGATGCTGTCCCACATAGAGAAGGTACTGTCTTACGCAGAGAAGGTGCTGTCTCACATAGAGAAGGAGCTGTCCCACACAGCAAAGGTGTTGGCCCACATAAAAGAGGTGCCATCTCACAGAGAAGATGCTGTCCCACACAGAGACAGTGTTGGCCCATATAAAAGAGGTGCTGTCTCACAGAGAAGGTGCTGTCCCACATAGAAAAAGTGTTGTCCCACACAGAGAAGTGTGCTATCTCACATAGAGAAGATGAAGTCTCACATAGAGAAAGTGTTGTCCCACACAGAGAAGTGTGCTATCTCACATAGAGAAGATGATGTCTCACAGAGAGGATGCTTTCTCAGAGAGAGGGTGCCATCTTACATACAGCAGATGCCGTCTCACATAGAGAAGGTGCTGTCTCACACAGAGAAAAGTGCTCTCATGTGGAGAAGGTGCTGTCCCACACAGAGAAGGTGCTGTGTTACATAGAAAATGCTGTCTCACACAGAGAAGGTACTGTCCTACATGGAGAAGGTACTGTCTCACATGGAGAAAGTGATACCTTACACAGAGACAGTTCTGTGCCACATAGAGATGGTGCCATCCCACCGTGAGAAGCTGATGTCTCACACAGAGAAGGTGCTGTCTCACATTGAGATGGCTCAACACCACATAGAGACAGTGCTGTCTCACACAGAGAATGTTCTGTTCCATGGAGAAAAGGAGCTCTCACACACAGAGAAGGGAACTATCACACAAAGAGAAGGTGCTGTCCCCCACAGAGGATGTGATGTCCCAGTCCCACACAGAGAAGGTAATGTCCCACATAGAGAAGCTGCTGTCTCACATGGAAAATATACTGTAAATACCCTGAGTAAATAACGCTTTTTTGAAAAAATATAAACAGTATTGGTTATTAACTCAGAGTGTTTAAATCATTTAGGACTGCGTTGCTAATTTATAAGACTTCAGTGTACTGTTTAGAAGGTAAGTTAATTCCAAATCCTGTTTACTTCACCATGCATTGTTTACGCATGGTAATGGTGTAGTTCCACTCTACATATCTATATATATATATATATATATACACACACACATATATACATACATACAGTCATTTTAGTTTTTCCAATATTTTTTTAGTCTTTGGTAACCAGGTAAGGCCCACTAGGCACAAGTGCCTGTTTTTAGGGGTGACCTGGGAGCACTGGGGGAGGTTAAATGACTGGTTCAGGGTCACACAGTATGCAAGTGGAGGTTGTGGGAATCAAACCCAGGTCTGCTGGATGTACCACGCTCATTCACAACTCGTTACTCTAACCTCCAGGCTATACTGCCAGCCCCAGTTTATTGGTACTACTGATTTTTATGCAACTTTTGTGTGATTTCATAAGTTAATTTTCATTCCTCTTGATAAGAATAATTTGCTTTTTTTTTGTGCTTGTGCCTTTTGATAGCCTTACCTGGCCATTTTCAGTTGTGTTACATGGGCTGCCTTTTCATGCCTTAGTATTGGCAGTTTTACAATGTTGGCTTACCATTCTAACATAATAAAATATCTCAGTGAGCCTTTTTAATGCCACATTGGGTATTATTTATTAAAAATGAATGCACTTTATTATTAACTACTGTATTACATATAGAATAATGCATGGAGAAGTCTGTGTAATGAGGATTTTATGCGCATCCAAGATGTGTGATGCGTCATAAACCCCGAGAGCAAAGCTTGAGGGTGTGCATAAAATCCTCATTACACACACTTCCCCATGTTTAATTTTTTATAATTACTGGTTCCTTTCATTTTTTTTATCAGACAGGTGATTGTTGAACAGCCTAACATCGGTCAAGGTTTTTTTTTAAGTGTTTCTTTTTTCTTGTTGCGCTATGAATTTTTGTCTTTCTAGGTCACTAGGTTGCTGAAATGGTGATGAATGTGCCATTTTTTAGGAGGGTGGACAGACGTTAGCAGACCACTGGTTATTTTTAATTTCTGTGAGAAATGTGTCTTTCTTCAGCTGCACATAAGTTAGATTCCCATTCAGCAGTTTCAGACAGTGATGTTAGCGCAAAGTTGACATTGCGAGGAGCCAGTAGCGCTAGCATGAGAGTGATTTTAGAATTTCTTGAAAAAAGGTGCTTAATCAAACTCCATTATACACGGGTGATACTCTGTTATACCCGAGTGATTATACACATATGTGTATAATCAAATTCCATTATACATGGTTGTGTATAATCACTTGTGTATAACGGAGTTTGACAGCTTCTACCCATAGGTGATAATCATCACTAACCAGTTATTATACTTTATTAAAAACAAATGCACTTTATTATTAACTAATGTATCACACTTTGTTTACAGTCATCTTTTGTTCATTGACGTCATCCCCATGCACTTTAATATTAGTGATATGCACGTCATATGTTTGGGATGTTTAAATAGCCTTGTGCACTAGATGGCATTTACCCTTGAAAAAGCGATCACTCTTTGAGTGAAGCATCAGAGGAGAATGTAGGACTGCTGTTTGCAGTATATATTTAAAGGGGAACTGTCAGCACTAAGAGCCCCACACCCAAGTGTGGGGCTGGTCCTAATTTGTAATCTCTGAGCAAAAACGTTTTGTTTACTTACTGTTTACTGCAGTATTTATTTATTTTTTGTTATATCTTTTTTGCTGTGCCAGCTTTGTCTCTGGAGGGAGCCCCAAGCCCCGGCGTCCACCATCTGACACTGGCCCAGCCCCAGGGTTTATCCCCCCACACCCAGCGGGGCCAGTAGGGTTCCCCAACCCCCACTGGAGACCGGATTCAGAGGCACAGTGCCACGGCTGGCTGGGAGCGGAGCCTGGGAGGCATCTTCCACCATTCTGCTGTGGCAACTTAGTTTCTGGGTTTTTCACCCCAGGAGTCGAGTGTAATGGCCTGCAAGTAGTCTTGCACATGTCACATCGCTCTTCAAGCGTCTGCCCCAACTCCTCTCCCTTCTACAACATGGTGTCCTGTCCCCAGCCTCCGCCTAAAACAGACAGGCACAGACCTCTGAGAACCCCCAGAGATGGAGAGCAGTCTGTCGACACTCAATCCTTCTCTGCCCCTGCCAACCCGGTGGCCTGTGCTCATTCCTGAACACAGGTCAGCAGTTTTGCGCAAGATAAGGCATCCAGTGCCTCAGCCCTCAGCACCACCAGGCCAGCCTATTTATTTATTTTTACTTATTTAAAAGTTGGTAACTAGGAGAAGCACACTGAGCCAAGGCTCTTTTCCAAGTGTGACCCGGGAGAAGGGGTAAGAGAGGGAAAAATACATAAATACATACATACATGAAATACAGGCAGTTTACAACAATGTCACAGACAGGTTACAGTATAGCCTGGGTAACAAAACAAGTACAAAGTGTAGCGGCTCAGGCAGGTTACAATGGTGCCTGAGGGGGGTATCAGAAAAAAACAAAAAGAAACTGGGAAAAAAATAACTGGTAAAAATATAATGAAAATATGCTTTACAAAAAGGTTACAAATAGATATAGCTGAATGACATATTAACAAATCTTAAAACAGGGGATACAGGGAGGAAACAGGGTACAACAATAATGACATAATCGTGGACATGGTACATATAAAGCCTTGAAAAAAAAAAACAACTGGCTAATGCTGACATAAAGAGACTCAGGCTTTAGAAGGAAGTTTAGTCAAGTGGATGGCAACAGCGGGGGAGGCGCAGAAGAGTGCCTGTTTAATGAGATTAAGTGAGAGTAGCAAATGGAGTGAAGCGGGAAGGGAGTTCCACAAATGGGGGAAGAAGGAGAATGCAGCCTTTCCTGAGTTTGAGTGAGGATGGGGGAGGGAGAAAGAATGAGGGTCATGTGTGCGAGGAAAGAAGCAAGCTGAACCAGAATTTGGCAGAGATGATGGAGGTGTGGTGGCTTTGACGAGAGGATAAGGAAGGGAGTGATAGTGAAGAACAGAGGGAGCAATGATGAGTCCTGAGGGGGATGTTCAAGGTGAAGTGACAGAAATCATTAAAAAGGACATCCAGTCTGGCAAAGGTGGATGCGGAAGCAGACTCATAGACGACGTCAGCATAGTCAAATAGAGGTAAGATAGTTTTATTAAGCAGTATCCGTCGAATGGGGAGGGAGAGGGCATCTTTGTTTCTGTAAAGAGCACCAAGTTTGGGGGTCAGCTTGGAGTGCATGCAGTTGTCATGTGTTGAGAAATCAAGGCGGCTGTCAAGCTAGACACCTAGATACTTCTAGGATGGAACAGTGACCAAGGGGGTGCCATCAAGGGTTGAGAAGGAAGGGAGTGAGGTGAGCTTGGCTAGTTTTTGATGAGTGCTGAAGAACATAGCGACTGTTTTAGTAGTATTAATCTTGTGTTGGTTTGTTTGGAACCAATTTAGGATGCGAGTGAAATCAGTTTGCAACTGCGTTACCACCATGGGCATAGAGGGACCAGATGTAAAGAGGATAGTGTTGTCAGCATAAAGGTGAATTAGGGAAGAGGACCACACAGTTGGGAGATCATTAAGAAAGATGGAAAATAGAATAGGACCAAGAATAAAACTTTGAGTTACGCCAGCTAGGATAGGAAGTGTGGGGGGGAGGGGGAGAGTACCTGACCTGCTTGGACACATTGTGAGCATCCAGAGAGATAGGATTTTAACCATTTGACAGCTAGAGGGGAGAGTCCAGCGAGTTTGAGTTTACTGAGAAAAGGAAGGTGGGAGACAGAATCAAAGGCCTTGGCTAGGTCTATGAATATAGCTGCAGTAAGATGGCCTTGATCCATACCTGAATAGCATCAGTAACCCGGAGAAGGGAGGAGACAATAGAATGATTTTTCTGAAAACCAGCCTGGAAAGCAGAAAGGAATTTGGAGGAGGTGAGAAAAAGGGTGAGTCTGATAAGGACAAGGGACTCTTGGAGCTTAACAAGAATAGGAAGGAGGGAGACTGGATGGTAGTTTCCAAGAGAAGAGTGATCACCACCTTTGTGGAGGGGGATCACTTTTGCTGGTTTCCAGGCCTGAGGTACTGTACCAAGGGTGAAAGAGAGATTAAGCAGATGAAACGAGGGGTGAGCAATGGCAGAGACTGAGATTTGAAGATGGATTGGGTCTAGCCAATGAGGGCTAGATTTGCGAGGTTTTACTGATTTAAAGGCTTGAAACACCTCTTGAGCAGTGACAGGAGAGAACTGAAATGAATTTGGAGTTGGCAGAGCTGAGAGGGTTTTACAGGGGTAATTGGAGTTGGAGAGGTGGGCAGTGTGGTGGGAGAGTAGATGGAGGAAGAGGGGAGGGCTCATGTTGTGCTTAATTTGTTTAGTTTGGAGGCAATGGTGGGAGGGTTTGAGACCTGCAAGCGGACATTTTCTGTAACTACAAATCCTAGAATCCCACTGCAGCTGACAACAGAGGAGGGCTGCAGCAGTTAGAGAGTCAATAACCTGCAGTGTATTTTAAAGCTTTCATAAGCTCCGATCATATGTTTGCTGGTTCAGCTGTTCTCCTGGGACTAAGCACAGCCATCTGTGACTGTCCTTAGCCCTTGGAGGACAGCAGGAACTGCAAACAAAAGATCAGAGCTTATAAAACTCTAACATGTACTGCAGACTGAGTCTCCCACTACTGCAGCCCTCCTCTGATTTCAGCAGAAGGGATTCTGGGAATTTTGGTTACAGAAAATGTCAGCTTGCAAGTCAACAGAATTAGTGTAATACAAACTACTATACTGCAGTAAACAGTAATATGTTTTTACCACAAAGAGTAAGTTTGGATGAGCTGGACACTTGGGTGTGGGGCTCTTAGTGATGACAGTTCTCCTTTCATAAAACTTTGAAAATGATCCTGCAGTGTACTAGAGATTTGTGCCTCTTTGCCAGTAGCTGTTGATGTCCAGCTTGATTGTGTAGCTGTCCCACATACCGGAGAGGATGTCCCACACAGAGAAAGTGTTAACATACAGAAGGTGCTTTCCCACAACACGGGGTCAATATGCCATGAACACTAACAGCGTGGTAAGCAACCAACCAGGCATATCACTGAAAACAGAGGACACAATTTGAAGATAGAGGGGAGACGGCTCAGGGGCAATGTGAGGAAGTATTTTTTCACAGAGAGGGTGAAGGATGCATGGAACAGCCTTCCTGAGGAGGTTGTGTGGTCTAAAACTGTGGGAGAATTCAAGAATGCATGGGACAGACATAAGGCAATTTTTGTGGGGGGTAGGAAAAAATAGGCTGTTGGTTAAATAGGATCTGCAGCTTATCCTCTAGGCAGAGAAATGGGCAGACTAGGTGGGCCAAACGGTCCTTATTTGCCATCAAAGTCTATGTTTCTAGGTTTTCTATGTTTCTGTGTTAGCACTCATAAAAACAGCGATCACTACCTTCTGCGACCCAAAACACATAAACTGTATGTTTGCGGGGGAATCCACCCTCTGCACTCCCCATTATGGGGGACTACGCCACCCAAACCACCCCATTCTTTAATAATGAACTCCAGGTAGGACTAATCTCTGGGAAAGGGAGAAAACTTGGGGGAAGACAACAGTAACAACAAAAAATAAAATGTTCCTGAGACCAGGAATTGAGCACCAGTCCGTCACCACTCCACCACCCTTCGTTGCCTGTGACTCTATCCACTGAGCCATGGCGGCTGCTCGGCCAGCAAACCACCAGACAGAGGCTTTCACCTCTTTCATAAAGACAACATAGCTGCAGGGATAGCAGTAAATTTACCTTCGCTATACTGTCCCTGTAGCTATTGTGCCTTTAGCTGTTTTGACCGTGTGGTTTATTCCGCACAGTTCTTGCTTCGACATATTGACCTGGTACCCTTTCCCACACAGACAGTTGTTGTCCCACACACAGAAACTGCTGTCCCACATAGAAAGATTCGTCCTACATACAGAAACTGCTGTCTCACATAGAGAAGGTACTGTTCCACAAAAAAGGTGCCATCCCACACAGACAGGTGCTGTATTGCATAGAAAAATGCTGTCTTATATAGAGAGAAGGCCCTGTCCCACATAAGGATGGTGCTGAAATTCATAAGATTCTATGATGCTAAATTATAATTAAACTTAGCACAAATTAAAACACTCATGCCCACTGTCCTAGGGTTGCATCTTCATGTTTGATGTGCCCTAGATTTTGAGGGTAGTACCACAGATTTTGAGTGTCAATGTCCCAGATTCAGTGACAAGAAGTTAAAAGGTAAGTCCATAACTCACTTTGTCTCACATTAGCATGGATTTTTCTCAGAACTTTTCCCTCCATACCATTCAACTGCTTCATATTAGAAAAGTTCTGAGGCATAAAATGAGTGGAGTTCCTCCTAATGTGAGACAGTTGGGAGGTATAGACAGAGAGATCTGAGTGTTAAAATGAGGGCCTTCCCTCCTAACGTGATGCAGTTGTTATGGACAGAGTGGCTCTGACGACAAACTGAAGGACATCTTTCCTAACGTGGGGAAGTTGATAACTATGGACAGAGGGTATCTGAGTGGTCAAATGAGGACTATCCCTCATAATGTGGAATATTTGAGACGTATGCTGTTGAGCAGAACAGAATTTGGATTCATACGGCACTTAACATACACACTGTATCCCAATTCGCCTTACAAAGCAGTGAGTTAGATGCTGGTAGTGCAGGCACTGGAGAATAAAGTAGACATTAGATTTTACATCATGGGATTGTCTTGCAGCAGGCCATCACAGGTAGGACTCACCATCAGGCACTAGGACCATATGGAAACTTTCTAGCTAGCAGTCTACCAAAGGGGCCATCCACCTCCGACATCACTCACTGACATCAGCTATTCTATATAGGTGGGCAGCCCCCCACATCCTCCCCAGTTCTTTCCCGCCATCAACCTAGTCACGTTGGATCTGCAAAGAAACCACCACTGTTTCAGTCGCCATTTTCTGTTTCTCTCCTTAGTTTTTCCCCATCCTTCAATGGTTTTTCTTTTCTTTTATATTGTCTTCTCCCTCCTCGTCGACGTCAGAGCATCCTAACAAGTGTGCCAGCAAATTACTAAGAAGGACAGCCACTCAGCTTGCCTCTTCTGCCTAGACCCAGACCCCGATATCTCGTCTTGTGAGTTCTGCCAGAGGTTCAATGCTACCACCCGCTGCCACCGCGAGCAGACCTACGATGGGGCACTTGCTGAAGCTGAAGGTCACCTCATTGGAACAGAAGCTGCAGGCATGGTCTTCCCAGGCCCAACCTTCGGCCGCCCAGGCCCAGTCCTCAGGTACGGCTATGGCCCAACCCTGGGACAAAACTTCACGGAAACACAAGCAGTGGGACAAAGAAAGACATAGGTCCCTGTCCACGTTTTCCCGCTCGCAGCCACCACACTCTTGTTTGACTATGTCGGGGTCCTCCTCCTCTGGGGAGGATCAGCCCCACGTCCCACCAATGCCCCCCCTTCCACAGGGCAAATGCTGGTTCCTCCTCCTGCCACCATCTCTGTATCCAGCAGAGGAGTGTTGGGTCAGGGATCCTCCCAGCCCACCAGGCCACTGCTGGTTAGGCTCATCTCTTCATCAGGCACACAACAGAGTGGCCCTGTTGGTGGCCCTATCGTCAACACGGGTACTATGGATACAAGGGAACCTTCATCACCCTTCCCGTCACCTGCCTCCCCAGTGTCTTTGCATAGTTCCGCGTCCCTGGTGGAGATAGGCTTTTTTTGCTGGCTCCCAGCCCTCACATTACCTCTCGCAGGGCTCAACCTTTGCCGGCCCCTACACCACTTGCTCCACTGCAGGATCCTCACCACACTGCACCCGAGAGTCCATTCTACCCTTACCTAGCGCCCTACCCTGGCTCCCTAAACCTATGCCAGTGGCTCCTCTGCGTTATCCTTACCCACCTCTGTCGGGTCATGGTGGACATTCAAGGACTGGTGTCCTCTCTTTGGGGGGTCCTATGTTCTCAAGTGCAGACACTGGCCCCTCTGCCCCCTCCGAGGGAACCACCACAGGGGTCTGCATCACCAGCCCCCCACATCACCAGCCCCCCAGTGTCCACCCCAGACTACACGGATGGCTTTCTCCCCTTCTCCCCTAGCCGACAAAGGGGATGAATACCACTCTGACCTGGTTCTCCACAATTCAGGGGATAAGGGTGCTCCAGATGAAGGAGAAGGCTATTCGGGCTCCCCCTCTCAGTCTTTGGGGTCCTCCAAAGGGGTCTCCACTTCCAAGGACGTTCCACAGTACCCCCCCTCCCAGATGATCCCTTTTTCCCATGGTCATGCGCCGCATCCAGGTGGTGATGGGCTTTGGCTCAACAGAACAGGACCCTGAGCGTAGGCAGCTGGCTATATACCTACACAAGTCTGATGCCTCACCATTGGTGGTTCCCCCACTGACTGATGCTTATGAAGATGTTACGATGGTGGCCTGGCATTGGCCCCATCTCCTCCTTACCATGTCTTGCAAGGCAGACAGGCTTTATGATGCCCCAGAGAGCAGACCTTTTTGGGTGGAACAGGCACAGGTGGATTCGGTGGTCATTAGCGCTGCCCATGACTGTTCCAAATGGCCCAAATGAAAAAAATTACTTACCATAGTAATGTTTCTTCCAAGGTATTCTTCAGTATGCTTGTACATATGCAGTATGCCAGCTGGGTTCAGCTGCCCCGGAGGTGGAGTCAATGCTAATGATGTTTAGCATCAGCCAATCAGACAGCAGGATAGTAAGCGTTGCCGAGCTAGAGTGGGAGGTCAGTCAGATTCACTTTGAAGCTAAAGGGTAAAAGGCCCTAAAATGTACTTCATAGAAAAAAGTATTAAAATTGTTAAGAACAAGATACAAACTACAACATACCCATAACTATGAGACTTTGAAAGCATGCATCCAAACAGTTAAAAAATTGGCTAAGGTAAGGACTGCAGAATTACTCAGTCATTTATGAGGGGAGGATGGGAGGGAGGTACAAGCATACTGAAGAAACCTTGGAAGAAACAACATTACTATGGTAAGTAATTTTTTTTTCTCACCCCAGGAATTCTTCAGTATGCTTGTACATATGCAGACTACAAAGCAGTGCAGATAAGAGGCGGGTACAGACCCTACTTTAGAAACAGATTCTACGGGACTGCTGTGCCAAATCTGCCATCTGACCGGGACTATACATCCAGACAGTAGTGTTTTGTGAAAGTGTGCGCAGTCTTCCAGGTAGCTGCTTTGCAGATATCCAACAAGGATACGTCCCTTGCAACTGCCACTGAAGCTGCAGTGCCCCTAGTGGAGTGGGCCCTGAGGCCTTGAGGAGGTTGCTTGTCAGCCATACTATAGCAGAACTGGATGCAGGAAACTATCCAATGAGAGACATTCCTCTTAGAGGCTGGCCTGCCCTTGCCCACCTCGCCATAGGTGAGGAAGAGCTGGATATGGGAAATCCTGAGCTGCTTGGCGTGCTGTACATAGTACGTCAGTGCCCTCTTAATGTCCAAACTATGTAGCTTTCACTCTTTGTCTGTGAAGCAGACAGGGACTGTTATGGACTGGTTCAAGTGGAACTCAGACACTACCTTGGGCAGGAATTTCCTATTGGTTCTGAGAACTACTTTATCTTTGTGGGAGATAATGTAGTTATGTTAAGTGCAGAGTGCCTGTAGCTCTGAAATCCTTCTGTCTGAGGTGACTGCTATTAAAAAAATACAAAATCACACATACCTCCATAATGCAAAGCATCATGGGCTGTATATGCAAATCACCACAAAATATTATGGTAGTTCAACTTTAAGCATAAATGCATGGTGACGAAAAGCCTCTCACACAGTCTACAAAGGGTACCAACAGAAGAAACAGACACGTGTTTCGTCCTACCAGGACTCATCAGTGTGCCTCATCTGTATGACACCCTAGTGGAATAAACCAGCTACCCTAAGTTGGTCTGTCTAGGTTGGGTTGTGGTGAGCTCAATAAAAACAAAAAACAAGCTAAAACACAAAGAACATTAGTGCATAAGCACTGAGGCAAGGGTTACACCAAAGGGCATTGGCCAGGAAGCCAAGTTTCAAAGAAATACAAAATCACACATACCCCCAATATGCAAAGCGTCATGGGCTGTATACGCAACCCAACCCAGATAGACCAACTTGGGGTAGCTGGTTCATTCCACTGGAGTGTCATACAGATGAGGCACACTGATGAGTCCTGGTAGGCACTGAAGAGAGAGCAGCTTTGAGTGGATGAATATGCGTTCCCTTGCACCATAGGGAAAATCTTTTCCATTTGGAAGCACAAGTTTGTTTTGTACTAGGCTTCTTGGCCAGGCAAAATGATCCTTAGGGCTTGCTCTGAATATGAGAGTCTGGGTACTCTAGCTCTTCAAGTACCAGGCTTTAAAACGAAGAGACTCTATGGTGGGATATGTTATCCCCATCTAAGGAAGAGTCAGGAGACTGTGGCTCAAGGGCAGTCGAATTGGTTGCTTGACTGACAGTCAGGAGCTGGGACTACCAGGGTTGTCTTGCCAAGTCTGGTTCCACCAGAATCATGGTGTCAGACTGGGTTCTGAGTTTCAGGAGGACCCTGAGAATCAAGGAAAGGGAGGGAAGGTGTATAGAAACTTACCTGCCCAATCCAGATTTAGGGCATCCACTGGTACTGTGCCCAGAGCTGGAGGCCTGCAGCAGTACAGAGGAAGCTGGTGATTGAGGCTGGAGTCAAAGAGAGCTACCTCTGGCATGCCCCACCTCTTGAAAACTATGGCCAGTACTTGCCTGTTCAGGGCCCACTCGTGGTGGCCCTGACTGATGCAACTCAGGGCGTCTACCAGTACATTGTCCTTGCCTGGCAGGCAAATGGCAGAAAGTTGTATTTCTAGGGAGTAAGCCAGGGAGCAAATCTTCATGACCTCTGTGCAAAGCTTTGCGGGCCTTGTGCCTCATTGTTTGTTGATGCAAAACATTGTTGTGATGTTATCTGTTCTGATCTGGACAGACTGACCCTTTAAATTTGAAGCAAAGGCTTTGACTGCAAGATAAACAGCTCTGAGTTCGAGGAGGTTTATGTGGTAAGTGGACTCCTTGGGGGACCATGTTCCACTTATGGACTGGTCTGCCAAGTGTGCCCCCCACCCCAGTAGGGAGGCATCTGTAGTGAGAACTCTGGATGGTTCCTATTGCTTGAAGGGGACCCCTTCCCTGAGATTTTGTAAGTCCCTTCACCAGTCTAGGGCTTGAAGGAGAGTCCTTGTGACTGGTGTCAGTTTTGACATAGCCTTTTTTCTGGGACCAATGAGCCCTTAGGTGATACTGAATGTCACTCATCTGAAATCTGATGGCTGGAACCACAGCTGTGGCCATGTGGCCCAGAAGTCTCAGGAAATGTCTGGCCAGCCTTGGCTGGCCCAGGATGAAAGAATTTACCAGGCTTTGAAGGTATGTGCTCTGTTGAGAGGGAGCAGGGCTTTTGCCTTCTGAGTATCCAGTTCTGCTCCAATGAATTCTAGCAGCTGAACTGGTTTGAAGTGGGATTTAAGAGCATTTATGAGGAATCCTAAGGACTCCAGGGTACTCTGAGTTAGACTGAGGGAGTCCCTTACTCCTGAGGGGACTTGCCCATTATAAGCCAGTCATCCAGATAGGGAAAGACAGATACCTGCTGTCTCCTGAGATGGGCTGCCACTACTACCAGACACTTTGTGAAGACTCTGGGCACTGAAAAAAGGCAAAAGGGTAGAGCTGCAAACTGATAATGGCTTAAAGGCAGTTTGGACCTGAGGAATTTTCTGTGGGAGTGCCTGATTGGGATATAAAAATAGGTGTCCTTTAAGTCTTGAGAGGCTAGCCAGCCTGGTGGCGCTGAGGGCTGAGGTGCCGGATGCCACACCTTGTGCCTTGCCGGCAACCGGCAGGGTAGGGAAGGGATCGAGCATCTGGAGTACTGCTCTCCCTTCACAGTGGAGGGATCTGGGTAATGCGCTGCTCCTGGGTGGCCCCTGACGGTAGTCGGGGGCAGCGTAAGGAATGGGTGGCACTGCAGAAGCAGGGGCAGAGCTGCGGCAGACGTCACCATGTAGGGTCTTTGACATCATTGCACATCTGAGCTCCAAGGGGCAACCAAAGAGAAAACCTCCACTTGGTCTAGGGAAGTGTCGAGGGCTCCAGTGGCAGACACCCACATCCCCATTGCCGGGCTCTCTCCTTGAATGCTGGCTGAGCCCCCCACCGGACTGGCCCTCTAATGTCAGAAAGGCCATCAGGTAGGAGAGGTGGGCCCTCCCCCGGGGGGGTGATCTGGGGGGCTGAAAAGTCCAGTTGTGGGGTGCTGGAGGGGAAGAGAGCTTCAGGCAGGGGAGCAGAGGTGTATGGCCGAGACAGCACCTCTGAGAGATGCCCTGATCAAGAGGAGCATAAAGATACTTGGGGAAAAAAAATCTTGGGAGGCTAGCCAGTCCCCCTTTTGCAAGGATGGAATCACCACAGCTAGAGTGACCATCTTGAATTTGGGATTGAACAAGTGTTTGTTCAGGAACCTGAAGTCTAAAATGGGTCACCAGTCCCCATTTTTGTCTGAGTTAGAAAATATCTGAAATAGAGTCCCTTTCCCTATTGGGGAAGGGGAACTCTTTCCACTGCTTTTGCAGACAGAAGGGACTTTACTTCCAGCTCCAACAGCAGTTTCTCTTTAGAAGCTACAGATTTTAGTGACTTGCCACCCTGTTGAGTGGGACATTTTTTGAACTGCAGGGTAAGTCCCTGTCTCACTACCTTGAGCACCCTCTTGTCTGTGGTAAATGAGGTGCCAGTGGTGTAGGTAGTGAGTCGGCCTTCCTCCTACTGGGAGAGGGGAGGAGACTTGTCTTTTGCAGTCAGGAGGATTGCTTAGACAGTATTTGAAGGATGAGAGGGCCTAGCTCATCTCTGACCTCTCCTTCCTCGTTCCCGGAAATATCCCCTCATCTGAGAGCAATCCAGGGGCACACGCATTGGCATAAGGTAGAAAACCCTGGGGTAGTATCCTCTGCCTCTTTTCCCTCTGTGCTGAGATCTCTGGGAAGTAGAGGCTTTTTCTTTTCCAGCACTACTCTGGTAGGTGGTTTTATATTCCTCCACCTTTTTCATGTAAGCTTCTGTTTTGTCACCAAACAGTGAACTGTTCTCACAGGGGAAGTCCATAGCTTTAGATGGAGTATATTGTGAGAGGTTGGTTGTTCTTAGCCAGGCATAACGCCAAAGAAAGATGGCCTGAGCCATGGCTATGGAAACAGTGTCATTAGTGTCCACTGCCATGTGGAACTGGTACTTTGTGGCCTCTAGGGCAGTTTTTATAGTTTCCGCAAAATCTTGGGCCACTTTGCCAGGAGTCTGTTGGCTGATAGCTAGCACAGAGTTCCAGGGAGCCTTTTGATATTGAGTTGCATAGGCCACATAAGTAAACATACAAAGCAGCAGAGAGGCTGTTGTGTAGGATTTCTTACCCACTGAATCCAGCCTTCTAGTTTCCTTTTCAGGAGGCCGAGAACATAAGGGCACCTTAGTTTTGTCACAAGCAACAGCCTGCACCACCCCCTTGTAGTCAGGATGCATACAGAGAAATTCAGCATTATTCCTCTCCAGCTGGTACTTTTTTTTTTTTTCTTGTCCACTCCAGAAATGGAAGTAGAATTTTCCAGTATTTTAAAAGTTGCTCTGCTAAGTGATTTATATATGGGCAGAAGCAACTTTTTAGAAGGGGGGGAGACCCATCATATCTAAAAAGTTTTTCTCTTGGTCAGTGGTCTCTTGGATAGAGAGATCCAGAGTGCCCACCATATGCTGAATGAAGGTATAGTGAGATGAAAAATCCTCCTGGCCTTGAGAGGGAGAGCCAAACTCTTGGTCGAGGGATACATCTGGTTCTAAAGGTTCACTATCTTCTTCCTCCTCCTCCTCCTCACCTTCATAATAAAAGCCCTGGAAAAGCCCAGGGTTTGAGAGGTGAGGGGCGTTAGTGTCAGTAGGGGCATTAAAAAGTTTGTCCATAGCCTGAAAAGTCAGGTACAACTAACAAGCCTTAGCCATTTCTTCATTATAAGGTGCATCTTTTTGTGTCACTGGCATCTCCCCTTGCTTTTCAGCGGAAGTGGCAATGATATGTTTTCCTTTTTGCTTCTTTTTTGCAGGCACTGAATCAGAAACCTGCTCATTATGTCTCTTTTTGGCTTGGTCAGGATTATTTTTATCAGGCTTATTTTCTAGGGAGTCCTTACTGGATTTTTCTTTAGACTTATGAAAAGGTGACCCCTCTTCAGGGTTTTTATGAGAGGGGAGGCAGACTGAGAAGCAATAACTTCCAATCTTTTGGCTCTATTTTTAACTGTTTTAGAACAAAATTTAAAGCAAAGTTCATAGTTATGGTCTGGACCTAAACAAGTTAAGCAAAGATCCTGGCCATCTGCCTAGGTAACTATTTTAGCACACTTAATACAATTTCTAAAACCAGTAGGTCCAGTTTTCTTTTTAGGTGTATATGACATGCCGATTCATCAGAAAACGTAGAAATAGTGTCCCAAAAAAGGAAAAATAAAGAATTTGGTCGGGTCCCAGGCACTATGGAACCATGTGTAAACGGTTGCAAAAGCACTAAAAATAAAGAGTTTTTGCTTTAAAATCGCAGTTCTGACAAAAAGTAAGAAACCACGAAGTAAATAAAGTAAAAGAAATAAAAATAACTTTATTTAGCTTAAAAGCACTAAAATTTACTTCATAAAAACAACGGGAACCGCAGTAGGAACTGCTGAGGTAAAGCAAATTTGCGGTTCCTGGGAACCGAAGGAACCACTAAAAACAACAAAATAGAGAAAAAAATACCTCAAAAAACACTAAGGCAGCACTAAAACAAATACTTTACTGACTACTAAAGAAAATAAACTTCTTCAAGGGAAGATATGAAGAGACTACTCCGGGGAAGTGTTGTCCAGTCAGAGGAGAAATGTATCTGACTGACCTCCCACTCTAGCTCAGGCAGCGCTTCCTATCCTGCTCTCTGATTGGTTGATGCCCAACATCATTAGCACTGACTCAACCTTCGGGGCAGCTGAACCCAGCTGGCATACTCCATATGTACAAGCATACTGAATAATTCCTGGGGTGAGAAAACTTAGTTCCCTGTGCCCAGACCGGGAATCCCGCCATTTGGACCTGTTTGGCAAAAGGATGTTTGCTTCCTCCACTCTTGCCATCCAGGTCCTTAAGTACCTTGGTCACATGCTGCAATATCAGAACTCCCTATGGGGCAAGATTCAAAAGGTTGTCCTCTCCCTTCCCGAGGGGGGTCCTACGTCAGAGTTGTAGGACTACCTCAAGGGAGATTGTGATGTAGGTGACCACCTTCTCAGGACTACTTACGATGCCGTAGATGCGTCGGCTAGGACTGCAGCCACCAGCGTCTGCCTTCACCAGTATTTCTGGCTTACAGTCTCAGGGTTTGCCCAGGATGTACAGCAGGATATACTAAACACCCCCATCAGAGGCTCCCTTCTGTTCGAGGGTGATGTAGAGGACATTTTTGCCAAGATTCAGGCCTCAGGGAGGGCCAAATCTTTGGTCCATTCCCTTTATCATACCCAGTCCAGGCCTGCTCAGAAACAGCCCTTTCGTCACCAGCCTCCCCACCAAGTCCAGCAGCTGGCTAGAGCCCAGGGTAAGCACAAAAGCACAGCACCTGCCATGCCTACCCCAGCCGTTTCTGCTAGTAAAATCACTCGAGGGGGACCAGTGCTCCCCCGCCTCCCCCCCCTTGACTCCTTGCCCAACCCCCTCCCTTGGGCAGAATAGGAGGTGGTGGTAGGGGGTCCTTTCTCCCTCTGCCTGCCCAAGTGGCGGGAGATCACAAAAGACAGCTGGGTACTTCAGATAATAGAACAGGGTCACTCTCTGGAGTTTCCAGAATGACCTCCAGACAACCCTCATCTTTGTCCCACTACCCTCCACATCATGTTCCCCTAATATGGGAGGAAATCCATGCCGTTCTGTGAAAACATGCCATGGAGCCAGTACTGGTATTCCAGCAGGTGAAGGGGTACTACTCTCATTTCTTCCTAGTCCCCAAACACACAGGAGACCGCAGGCCCATCTTGGACCTCAATGAACTAAATCTCTCCATTCTGTACAAAAAATTTTGAATGGTCATGCTGAAAGTCCTGCTCCCCCTTTTACATCACAGGACTGGATCTGTTCCCTGGACATGCTGGATGCATACTTTCACATCAAAATATGCGCTTCTCACAGGCGCTTTCTACACTTCCATTTCAAGGGAGCTCACTACCAGTTTCGGGCACACCCCTTTGGCTTGTCCTCAGCCCCCAGGGTCTTTATCAAGTGCCTAGCAGTGGTAATGGCTGCCCTCCAGCACCAGGGATTCTATGTCTTTCCCTACCTGGACGATTGGCTCCTAGTGGCCCCATCCAGGGAGCACATACCTGCAGCCTTTTTCAGGACCTTAGGATGACCATCAATCTGGCCAAATTCTTTCTTTCTTTCCCCCTCCCAGCACCTTTAGTATATTGGGGCAGTTCTGGACATGGCTCAGGACATGGCCCTCCTCCCCTGTGACACAGCAGACTGCTTGATGGAGCTGGCCAGACTTCTGTACTCCTCTCGTCATGTTCTTACCTGCTTGTTCCTACGTTTTCTGGGTCATATGGTGGCTGCTATAGTCACTGTCTCTCTGGCCAAGCTGCAGATGAGAGTCCCTCAGTGGACATTCAGGATTCAGTGGGACCAGCGTACAGACAATCTCGAACCAGATGGTCATGGTCTCAGACCCTGTAAAGAAGGTTCTGTTGTGGTGGCTGGAGCCCAGCAAAATCCTCAGGGGGGGCCCCCTTCCTTATTCCCCCTCCTCAGCAAATCCTGACCACGGACACATCCAGCTCAGGATGGAGGGCCTATCTGGGGGCTCACCAAACCCAAGGGCTGTGGTCAGTGGCCAAGGGCTATTTACATATAAATGTTCTGGAGATGCAAGCCATTCTATATGCCCTTCAGGCTTTCCAGAGTCACCTCTCCCTGGGCCTGCTGCTGGTTCAGACAGACAACACCAGCGTGGTCCACTATATCAACAAGCGGGGTGGGGGTGGGCACCCACTCATATCCCCTGTGCCATGATGCAATGTGTGTGTGGTATTGGGCTCTGGACCACAGCCTTTACCTTTCGGCTGGGCACATCCCAGGTGTGCAAAACATCTTACCAGACAGCTTAAGCAGGTACCAGTCTCAGGCACATGAGTGGGAGCTTCTGCCCTCCATAGCGGAAGATCTGTTCGATCCCTCGAGTCGGCCATAGTTGGACCTTTTTGCATCCCCACTCAATGCAAAACTGCCGCTTTTTGCTTGCTTGCTCCAGGACCTGGGGTTTTCTGGCGAGATAGGTTGCCCTTCTCCTGGAAAGGGAGGTTTCTGTATGCCTTTCCTCCCTTACCTCTTCTGCAGCGAGTTCTCATCAAATTTCAGATGAAGGGGGTAACCATGATTCTCATTGCCCTATCTTGGCTTCACCAGATCTGTTTCCCTCTGCTTCAGCAACTGGCAGTGGAACCTCCTAGTTCCTCTCCCACTATGCACAGGCTTGTTCTCCCAGGAACAGGGCACTCTGGTTCATCCAGATCTCAGGTCGCTCCACCTTCATGCATAGCTCCTGAGGACATACCCATTTCTCACTTTGGGGTTTCCCCCAAGGTGGCAGAGGACTTGGTGGTGGCTCATAAGCCCTCCACCAGAGCCACTTACTCCATGAAGTGGAAGCAATTTTCCATTTTGGCTGCCTCTCACTGCCTGGATTCCTTCACATGACCAGTTAATCAGATCCTGGAGTACCTGCTGTCTCTTTTAGACGCAGGCCTGAAATACTCGTTCATTAAGGTACATCTATCTGCTATCTCTGCGTATCATGTACCTGTGGATGAGCGAGTGGTGGCCCAGATTGATGTGGCCCATGCAGTCTTAAGAAGTATTCTACCACAAAGATGATTCATGGCCTGGGGGAAATGTCCTACTAAGAGCGACTGAGGGAGCTGAACATGTATTACCTGGAAGTCAGAAGGGACAGGCTGGACATGATAGAGACCTTCAAATATGTGAAGGGGATCAACAGGGTAAAAACAGAGGGTCTGTTTAAGTTGAAAGGGGAGGAAAATACGAGGGGACATAGCGTTAAGCTAGTAGGAAGATGGTACAGAGGGGAGGTGAGGAGACACTACGTCACAGAGAGGGTGGTTGCACCTTGGAATTCACTACCAGGGGAGCTGATGACAAAGGAAACAGTGGAGGAATTCAAGATGGGATGGGACAGGTACATGGGAATGGTAGAGGTTGGGGAAGGGGGCGGTAAACAGCAGGGTTACTCTGGGGGGTGTGCCTGGGAGAAAGGAACACAAAAAGGGAGAGGGGGCTGCAGCACAGACTTAATTGAGAGCTGTATCTCGGGCAGACAAAATAGACTTTTAAGCTTAACCTGCTGGCAACTTTGTATATATGTATGTATCTGAAACCCTCAATCCGTAAACCTGTCCCAGCTGGAGATCTCAACTTCGTGTTGGAAAAGCTCACCCTGCCTCCTTTTGAACCAGCTACGTCTTGCAAGCTACACTATCTGTTGTGGAAAGCATTGTTTTTAGTTGCTATTACTTCTGCTTGGAGGATTTCTGAGCTTCAGGCCCTCATGTGTAAGGAGCCTTACTTGTTTTTTCATAAAGACAGGGTGTCTTTACATACTAATCCTCAGTTTCTCCCTATAGTGGTGTCTGAGTTTACTCTGAACCAATCCATTCATCTTCCTGTGTATTTTCCGGAGCATGCCAATCCAACAGAAGCATTGCTCAACACTTTCAATGTACATAGAATTTTGCATTATTATACGCACAGCACTAAAGGGGTCAGGAAGTCCTCTCAGTTGTTTGTTTCGTTTGTACCCATTTCTAATCAGTGTCTGTCCAAATGGTTGGCCAACTGCATTATTTTTTGTTACCGGAAGTATGGCAAGGAGCTTCTGGGCATTGTTCATGGCCATTCCACCAGGGGGATGGCTGCCTCGATAGCCTGTTTCCGTAATGTGTCAGCTGCAGAAATCTGAGCAGCTGCCACTTGAAGTTCAGTTCACACTTTCACCAAGCACTACAGCCTGGACATTGCCTCTATTTATTTATTTATTTAGTGTTTGGTAACTGGGTAAACCCACTGAGACCAGAGATCCCTTTTTCAGGGGCGACCCGGAATTAGTTACAGAAAACACATATTGGCATTATTTACAGTAGTTACAATAGGTATAAAAATATACATCAGCATCAATATACAGAGGTTACAGCAAGTTCACATTCAGGCTCATGCATGCAGTACAGAGACGTCAAAATACACACAGTTAGTAGGAAATTGAGACAGGTATGCAGTTTAATTGACAGCCTTGTTTAGGAGATTCATCAGGGAAGAAGGAGAGATTAAGACAGTGGAGGTGAGAGGGAGACCTGGGCTAGGGAGCTAGGCGTTGAGCCACTTCTGGTCTGCTTGTGTTACAGTGCCTTCTTTCTTAGGTGATTTCAGCTCCACCCAGTTTCATAGTGCTGTCAGTTTTGGAATTGCTTGCTACTTATCATACCTGTGATGGCCTGCTGCAAGAGATTCCCCCGATGTAAGACAGTACAGTTACCTAAGAATTTACTGTAACAGTAGGTCTTCGAGGGGATCTCTTGTGGCAGGCCTTGCTTTTCCCTCTCTCCTTCCCCCTGGGCCTGTTTATCCTGTATGCACTTCCTCTCCAAAAGAAGACCTTCAGCCTTCCCTTTTTCCTACTTTTCCCCTGAGCCTCAGGTTCCTCCTCAGCTTCCTCAGACAGATAATCTGGGGTCTCCGGCAGGAGAACTGGGGAGGACGTGGTGGGCCGCCCACCTATATCGAGTAGTTGACGTCAGTGAGTGATGTCGGAGGTGGGCAGCCCACTTTTGTAGACTGCTAGCTAGAAAGTTTTCGTGTGGTCCTAGTGCCTAATGGTGAGTCCTACCTGTGATTGCCTGCTGCAAGAGATCCCCTCGAAGATCTACTGTTATGGTAAGTTCTTACGTAACTGTATTTTTTATGTACTGTCTTTTATGCTAACAAAGGGATAAATTTCCTACTCTTTTAAAAGGATCTTTAGCCTGGACATCCTCAGAGATGGTCAGCAGGGACCACAGTTTAACATCTAATATGAAGACTGACACCTCAACAGTGCTGCTGTGCAATGTCAGCAATGGACATTAGCCAAATTTAACCTGTAACCATTCAATCTTCTGGCGCAGAGGTATGAATGCTACTGAGTGAGCCACTGACACTGTCACTATTACAAATAGAATAATAGATATGTCGGTGTGCATTATAAGGCAGTGATCCCATCGAGACATTCTGGGGACATAGGGAACCTCAAGAGCGAAGCTCGAGAGGTTCCCATGTCCCCAGAACGTCGAGATGGGATTACTGCCTTATCATGCACACCAACACATTTTTAATTTTTTTTAATATATGGATCCAATTGTTTTTAAACTATTTTGTGACTGGCGGTCGGCCGCTGCACTGAAGGATTCTCTTGGTCCTGGCCGACCACCACACTGTCTCACGAGTCTGCCACACTGTGTCACCCCCTCTCGCCCGCCCTCCTGCCGTCAAGCTTGTTAGGCAGTCCTCCTACCTTTTTGGGAGAATCCAGTCTGAACGAGGGTGAATAAAACATGCTCAGTTTTCGAAGGAAATAAAAAATAAAAAAAAAAACAGGAGGATTCTGTACTGCGGCACAGACTTTCACTAAGCGAGAGATGGCCACCATGTTTTTTAAAGTCCTCAGCCCATCCATAGTGAGGAAGCAGCCAATCATGACCCGCAGTCTGGTATTTTTTTTTTTTTGATTGGCAGTGGTAGGACAGCCTGGCGTGGGAGATTGCTGCGGTTGCACTGTTCAGTTCTTGTGATAATAGTATCGTTCAGAGCTCTGACCGATACTATTACAGGCTCTGAACGATGCTATTATCACTGACGAACAGTGCTATTATCACTTTCCGGAGCACTGTATTATGGGGAAATTTTTGGATGCTTTACTGTGGTATCATTTTCGCAATCCATATATTAAAAAGCTATTTTTCTGTGCAAATTATTACACCTCTGTTACCTCTGCCTGTACAATAATTTAATGATTTGTAAAGATGCCGGCTGTGTTATGACTATCTCTTTCCCAAAAAAATTCCCACCGTTCCATGTTACGGCTGTAAAGAAGAGAATGTAAGCTGTCTCTATATTCCCTTTTGCCTCAAAGAAATCAATAACATGACAGTTTGGTTAACAAGGTGTCTCTGCAGTCTTCAAGAGTGCATCCCAGCACTCCCAGGACCGTGAAACAAAAGTTAATGGTTCTACATAGATACACAGATATTGTTGGCAGATAAGGACCGCTAGGCCCATCTAGTCTGCCCATAAGCCCTAAACTTGTATGCAGTCACTGACCCTAAGTGATCAATGGCTTTTCATCACTCCTTCCCCACCCAATGTTCCCTTGTGCCTGTACCACGGATGTTTACTACCTTAAGAGCATAAGAGGCGACACCCTTACAGAGTACAGAAATGCTGTTGTGACCATATTAATATGTTATAAATCATCCAGTTTATAAGATATTAAAACATGTTAAAAAAAAGGGTTTAAAGAAAAGAAATCCCCCTACTGAAAAAGTGGAGCCCTCCACTTTTTCAAACTTTGCATGTTAGTACGTCTTGTAGTTTCAGGTAGTCCTCACATGAAATTAAATCTTGATGTGGATTGGTTTATAATTCAGTAATTATGACACGTATGTGGAGCTTTGAAACTGGACTAGATTTTGTGGGGGGGGGGGGTTCATGTTGGGACCTGCAGTTTGCACTTCCCCTAGTAAAGACACAATCTTGAATTTCTTGATCTGCAGCCTTAACTTGATTTGTTCCTGTTCATGGTTTTTGTGTAGGTTATATCATGACTACATTGTATAGATACACAAGGCATATTGTGATCAGTTAGATGGGAGAAGCGGAAACTGAACTGCTGCATACAGCTTTTGGCGTCTGCAAGTGTACTCACATCAGCACAAGTAGTATGCAGTAGATCGTTGCATCGCTGTGCAGTTCCCTTCCCCACATCTCTGTAGACAGGGACCCGGTATCTTGGAGGGCGAAAATACAACAACAGATTCCCTCCTGCTGCCTGAGCACCAACCACCCAACTGATACCCAAACACAAACAGAAAGCACCAAACTCCCTCCCTTTTCAGCACCCCCCCACCTGACTGAAACACAAACATCCCCCAGATCAGGCCTTTGCTGTGGTGGGGGAGAGGGGGCTCCAATTTCTGGCCTGATTGAACCTTTGAATATAGCCTTGGGAGCAACTCTAGCATCTGGCCCCAATCAGGCCTCTGAAGATAACCAAGAGTGTGGTTCCAGTGCCTGCCCAATCAGGTTTTTGCCACAAAAGAAGCTCTGGCCTCTTGGTCCCCCTTTCAGGCCTTTTTGCACATAACTGTGGGAAGCAGCTCTAGTCTTCAGATATCATGGAAAACACCCAGACACAGATGATGTTTTTCCGCTCCAAAATATTTTTGCCGAGTTTTAGACTGGGGGTTGGAGGGGGTTCCAGCAGCTGCAATTGCTATTTCAGGAAGATAGTTCTATATTCCAAGTCCTGCAAGTCCTGAACTGATCTGTAATGGGCCCTGAAGGTATGGTAGCATGGTGATGACAGGACAACTTTTTTTTATTCGTTTCTTTACTCCTAAGCCCTCCCCATAAGCACTCGGCCATCCCTCAGTCCTGTCCTTATCACTACCATCCACTGACCCCATGGCTTACCTCCCATGGTGAGGAATGCAGGGAGTCCTCAGCCCAACCAATTTTGCAAATCTGGGGGCTTCATGTGGACAGACAGAATGGGACAGGAGAGTACCATTAATGTCACCAGTCGGCCCTAGATTTCCTGTTTTTTACCCTTCCCAGGAAGCATGCTCACAAGGGCTCCATGCACGAGCATGCACACAGTTACCCGGTGCATGGAGCCAGCCCAACTTCCTCCCTCAGAAGATGCTCCCACAAGCAATGCCACCTGTGGCCACCAGATGGCAGTGTTCTGGAAGAGTTATTCAGCCACCCTACCCCCGAGGACAGTGTGTACTGGGACGCTCAACCCCACCCCCACCCCCCACCCCCCGGCACTCAGTCAACCTAGGCTCTTTCCTGAACCTGGGTTATCAGTAATGCAGCTCACGACCTCAATAGGCCGACTAGGATATGACCTTTTCATAATGGCTGTTTTTTGAACAGGCTCTACTTATCTACATGAGATTTGAAGGTTTGATTAAGCCTGTAGCTGCCGTGTCTTCATCAGCTCAGTTTGCAGTACACTTGTGATTTGGAACAGAGCGTAAAATGGCTACAGCATACAGCAGCTATGAACAGCAGTAAGTGGTGCAGGTTAAGAACAAGCTGGACCTGGTTCAAAATGTGTGTACTGTGGCAGGAGAAGGAAACCTAGACACACAGAATGTGAAAGCAGAGAAAGGCTCAACAGCCCATCCAGTCTGCCAACCCTGCCTATTACTTGCATGATGGCTCCATTGGTCGTCTAACCCCATTTTCGTCCCCTACTCTCATCAGGCCCCTGTGTCTGTCCTGCCCTTGTTTGAATCCACTCATTGTTTTGGCACACTCCAATGCCTTCAGTAGTCTGCTCCACCTGTCCACCACTCTTTTTGTGAAAAAGTACTACTTTCATATGTCCCTCCTGAACTTCCTTCAGTCAGCTTTAGTGGATTGCCCCTTCTGCTTGTGTTTGCGGTTGGGGTGAACAATTCATTAGCATGCCCCCTGTTTATCACATGGAGATATTCATGTAACTCGGATGCTGTGTCCCAACAGGCTACTTACCCCTGCCTTGTAGGCCTAACCAAGGTTGAGGGGCCTGGGTTCCTATTTTAGATATTAAACTGGTTCTTTCCCATAGATAACCTTATTGCGCAGTGCCTCCACCCAGAGTATATGTTTAAATGAGTCTAATATAAAGCTGGTACAACCCCGTGGGATGCTGTACCCACCCACATTACCCACATTGTCACCCCACACATGGATAAACAGTTAGCAAACCTCAAACACATATTTTTGAATTAAAGGCTCACTCTAATAATATGCTCACACACCAGATTTATAAAAAATGGTTAACCAACAATTTATTTACAAGGGGATGAGGGTTAGGAAGGGTGATTGGAAACTGAGGTTAGCAACAGTTTCGACTGGCATTCTTGCATAGCATCAAACAATTAGGATGCATTTTAAACTCAGACATTTATTATGTTTGGCCACTCACCAACCTTCTGATGGATTCAGTTTCAGTTCTCTCTAACTATCTAGCTGCACAATTAGGTGACACATGCCCAAACTGGTACCAGTCCCCAGTCTATAATAGAACCCCGCAATTCTACACCTAGTAGAAAACAACTGTTGCAGGCCTGATAAGTTGTAGGTGGTTGGCTGGCGTTGGAGCCCTTAAAAGAAAATCAGATTATCATTCTTTCTCTTGATTATCTTTATATCAACTCTGTAACAGACAGGCAACTCCCATGCTTAAGAACTTGGGCTTTAGATACTGTAATTTGGCAAGCAGAACAATAACTATTTACTGTCCCCTTCTGCTTTTGCAGAACTGAGTCTGCATACTCACAGTTCTGTAGTCATTATTTGGTGCAAAGAAATTTTTTTTCAGGTAGATACTGTATGTAGGAGACACAAATCAGGAGAAGAGCTTTAAGCTGAGATGCAGGCAGGAGCTTGAGTGACCTCTTTCTCTCTTGAACAAGGTCTTGCAGCTTGCAGGTGGGAGCTTTCTCAGCTTCTTAGAAGACACCCCTCTTCTTGGGCGTGAAGTCACCTGGAACATTCTGGAAAACGACCAGGCTGGGACCAGGGCCAGCATGCCTCGGAACTCATGTCTAATCTCTGCCCCTCCGGGGGAAGACGTATATGGCAGTGCTTTGGCAGGCACACTACCAGGTTGACTCCCAAACTAATCTAGAACATGCTCTGTTTCTTTCTCTGGAATTCAGTAACTTTTTTCATCATCACAGTACCTTTAACCACTCAGCCAGCGTGGCAGACATGGTTCTTTTACAAGTCAGGTCACAGTCTGTGAAAACTGGGGTGCATTACCAGCAACTTTAGGGAAGACCCAAACTCTTCCACAGAGCAGACGAATAGAGCTTACGGCATGGCTCCAAACCAAATCAGGCATGTTACTTGTCAGCAAATCCTTTCAAAGTAGCTTCTCACAAAACACAGGTACTGGCTTCTCGCAAGCCGAATCACATAGCACAGTTCCTTTTGGTCAGCTTGCGGTTAGCAGCTCCAAGCAGAACAGTTACAGACATCACAGGCAACTTCTGGCAAAGCTCTGACCTCGGGACACTTTCCTTCCATCCCTGTAGGCACACAAAATAGTCACATCAAGCATTTTCTTCGTAGGACCATCCATGATCATTTACACAAATGTCCATCCATCTTGGGGCACTGGATGCGCATAGGGTGCAGACAGATACTGGTAACCTCTGGGCTTCTTGGCCCTACGAAGGTCTCAAGAGTCACCTGTACATTAAGAAGACATTTACTCACTCAGGATCAGCATGCAGCTTTCTATTGACTGAAGAGTTACAGGATTTATCAGCACTCTCACTGATGAGGTAGAAACATTCTTGCAGCTCTCTCGCAACTGTAGGCAGACTTCTTGCAGCTCTCTCACAGCTGAAGTTAAATCAGGATTTCTTCCCCACACTTTCTGCAATGTGGAAAGATAACTGCTACTCCTGGGGGACAATATCTGGCAACCCCCAAGCTGGACACTACAATATTCGTGCAGCAACATTTCTCTAGCAAGGGGCCAGAGCCCCCTCCCTACGGAGGGGCTCGCGCCAAACTGATTCTGATACATTCCCCCCCCCCGTGTAGGGGCTCATGCTAAACTGACTCCAGACTGAAAAGTCGGTGGGGTTTTGGGAGCTCTTGGCAGCTTCTGATTGGCCAAGTCAATTGTCTCTCTTAAAAATTAATATTCATCAGGCTCCCTTGACGCCTGATAGGTTACTTGTTTAGGCACCAACATTTGTCCCTGATTTTTCCCCCACAAGTCTCTGGCATAGTCCCATAAGTCTCTGGCATACATCCTGACTCTCCAATTGGCTGCTGAAAGGTTAAAGGCTGCAAACATGGCTGCTGTTTAATACAGTCCCCAAGTAGTCCATACACGTTCCAACAATATGGTTCTGGTGCAGCCAGTTTAAATATTTTTTTATTTAAGCAAAGCCTCACAGTCTAAAAGCACTTTCTATGCCCTGTTGAATGCTGCAGCGTTTAAACATTATGATGCAGTCCTTTGCCTGTCGCTAGTGTTGATATTTAATGCCCCCATGCACTAAGCAGGCTCACACACCAATATTTAAATACGCCTCATTAATATTCATAAGGCTGGGCCCAAAATACAGCACAATTGGTGCTCTTTATCAAAAAGGCTAGGCACCTTCTCATGTATCTTGTTTAGGTCACTGGCCCCACCCTGCTCTAAACAGGGACCGGAACCACCAGAAAGCCACTCATTTTACTGCTACAGCACATGTGCGAGCTATCCGCCCACCGGGAAGCATATGGGAGTGATGGCGGTGGCTCACAAATGCCCCTCCAGCACCACTGTGGGCAAAGGCAATATAAGGGTCATTCAGGGGCACATCAGGACTTGGGCCAATGGTGGCAGTGCACATCAGGGGAAGAATGGGGCTCGAGGCAAGCAGGAGGCATCTAAGGTAAGCCCCCAAAGGGGGGTTACACATACATTTCTATCTTGTCCACTATCTCGGGGCAGCAAGAAGATTATCACTGAAGATCAAAGGGATGAAGCTACAGAATGGTGAGCAGTACAGTTTTTCTACTATACTGATAATGGTCCCATCACTAGTGCTGCCTTCCCTCCATCCTGGCTTCCAGCCACGTCCCATCCCTTCTCTAGCACTTACCTCAGCCTCTATTGTCCCACCTTTGGGGGGGCTCTTGTTTCAGCTGTCCCCATGGCCCTCTAGTGCAGGAGGTGAGCAGCTGGCAGTTCAGGGACCTGGCAACCCCACCACAGGGGTAAGCTATGGGGGAGAACTCAGGGATGCCTGGTAAGTCCATGAGATTCTGGTTGACAGGGTCGGAAGGGTCGGACCAGATGGGGTGCCTAATCGGAGGGTAAATGACAAAATAGAATAACTAAAAAATCAAATGGTTCCTCTGATTTTATTTTAAAAACTGATTAATAAGGTTAAGAAAGTTAAATATTTCTGACCTGTGTAGAGGTACTGGAATGACACACAGTTATGTGACTGCATCTGACCAATCAGAGGTCTTGTTTCTCTGACACATTTTATAATATCGCACAAGGGAAGGTAAATGAGGGGCTCCTGCTTCAATGGTCTGTCCTAGTCTGGTGCTTCTCAGGCAGAGAAAAATGACCAGAAAAACAAAAGGAGAATAGCTAATCCCCAACCCTTTAGCACCTGACCCAGTATGAACTGCACAGTTAATAATCAAAATGTAGCTTACCTTGCCGGTAAGAAAAAAGCCTATGTAATTCAAAGATATGTGCTCATAAGAGAATGCGACTTGTTTCAACCAATAAGTTTATGAGAGCCCATTTTATATTATAAAATGTCTAACTCTGTACTGTAGCGGTAGCAAGAACTGAGTTTACAAAACATTAAACAAACTGCACTCACACAGTTGTAAACTCAGTTCCGCCAAACCTACAGCACTCTACAGATCTGGAGCACTTTTTATGTTTGCTTGCACACATGTGCAAGAAACATAGTGCCATCATCCGACTTTTCGGAGGTGTGTCAGCCCTCTTCCAATTCAGCCAGTGTGTTTGTAGACGCGACCGCAGTTCTCCAATGCCTGCTGAGCTGTCTATGATAGCTCCAAAATGCAGTGGCATACAGTTGAAAGGGGAGCTACGCTTCAGTGAGCAGTGATCAGATATGCAGCCTGCTCATGCATCCTCCTACACACACACCTGCGCTTACGCTTGCGCTGCGTGCTCTTCCCCATCCTTTATCTCTCTCGTCTCAAGCATTTCTCCACTTCAGTTCAAAACTTAGTCAATAATTCAGTAGACGTAGCTTTCAGGCACAGAATCACTGAGATGGAAACAGCCTGTACATCGCAGCATAGGTAATAGAATGAGAGAGAGAGAGAGAGAGAGAGAGTTAAGTTTCTGTCATAATAAAAATGCCTGTTTCGAATCAAAAGGAGGAAAACAACGCATTTACAGTAGCCACTAAATGATGTAATTGGCCGGCTATACATGCACTGTCAGCATGCTAAACTACAGACTCGACACAAACGATAAGGACTACATTATTATTTTTGAAGTGAAACCTTATTTTTTAAGGTAATTATTTTACATTGAGACACTGATTTTAGTTTTTCAAACCATGCACTTACAGCCCCTCTTAATCTTACTATAGCCTTCAGATTCCGTCAGTTCATCCCAGTTTTACAAATCCCTGTCTGTTGGTCTCAGAACTGATAACGAGATGCCTTTTCACTCGGATGTTATAACTCCAGAACGATGCCCAGCTAAGTCCGGGACGCTACTTCCCCACATGCTAGTCTCCCAGTCCCGTTCGTCTTTCACTGCAGGTCAGACTGGGAACTTTGGGGCTGCAGCAGGGATCACAGCCGAGGGAGCTCCCTGCAGGGGAAGGGAGAGATCCCTCATTCATCGCCACCTCTGCTTCGGGTCATGTGTTCCGGTTACCGATCTCCAGAACAAGGTTGTGTGTGTGTGTGTGTGTGTGTGTGTCACATCGGTCCCTTTTTGTTAAGTGCCATGCTGGATTCGTGATTCTGCAAAGGACCCACAGCCTGATTCCCTCCCTCCCCATTCCCAGCCGAACTCTGGGGTCTGGGACTGTCTCACTGACTTATTGATATAGTGGCACTTTAGGGACCTTCTCCAGTTTGCACAACCAACAGGGACTGTCTGGAAGTTGAAAAACGTGACCTCGCTGGCAATCCCTTTTTAGTGCAGATACGGGGACAGTCCCAAAATCAAGGCATCCCTGCATATTTCAAGTCCATAAATGCTCCCACTGAAATATGTTTTATTAAATGGAATGAAAAGTTCCTTAGGAATGAATCGTCATTAAATATGCTTGTTTAGACAGCCCAAGAGAGGGCATATAAACCACTATGCCGCCAGATCTATAAGTAACCAATAAGTATTCGCAGCTACCCCATCGTCAGTGTAAACGAAGCGGTGACATCGGAGTGTCGATCGCTGAGTATCCCAGCTTCAGCACCGAACCAACCAGCACAACAACTGGAGGCAAACGATTTGTGGGAATGCAGACAGAGAGATGCCCTCCGGTGATGTCCTGAGAGACACTCTTGGCTGCTGCTGTGTCCTCTTCTCACAGCTCTCGAAAAGAAGACAGCAGGCATTGTAGTGGGTGGGGGTATGGGCTCTTTTATAACCCATCTGCCAAGGTGGTTACAACTTGTAAAGATATGGGGGGCTCTCTGCATCGTGACTTCCCGTGATGTGTGGGAGGACTTTACTCCACCTCGTTGTAACATCCTAGCACCGAAACAATGAAAAAGTTGCTGTGTTTTTATTTACACCCGGGAAAACAAATGATTGCAGGCACCCCGTTCTTAGAAGCAGCGAAAGGCCAGAGGCATCAGCTGCCTGCAGCAGCGGAAACTAGCTAGCGGTTCCGATGGCTCCTTCATTCAGTGCGACCTGGGATCCCAGGAGACTTGTCCTGTGTCCCCAATTCAGGACCCCATCAATATAAGTACCTGGTATCAGATCAAGGCACAGCGACCTCAGTCTCTGACGTCTGTCTCCGACTTAATGCCCAAATCAGAGTGTGTACCATGACTATGGTCGATGCACAGCGAATTGAGACCTCGGATCCTAACCTCAGATTCAGGAATCCAAAGTTATAGTATCAGACAAACATGCAGCGAGGTATGAGACTGCGGAAACCTAACAGTTCTGTAAGTCCTCGCCCTTCAGTCTATAGAGAGCACAATTCACACACCATTTTAAACAGGCTGTTGTCTGCGCGCCAAAGATCAAGGAGGAACTTCACGGCCATTCGGCGGGCAGCATACAGTAACTGTAGCCTGAAGTCCTATAATTTTACAAAAAATTATAAATGCACAGATCAAGTCGGAGAATTCTCGTAAGAAAACTGAAACCTTGTGAAATGGCACTTTACCAGGCTTCAACTGGAACATTTTAAGTCACATGCCAAGACTGGAACCTTTAAAATGAGAGACACCCTTCAGAAATAAGCTGGTTCCTTTTAAGTGACACTGTTACTACGTAGATATTGGAGTTTAGGCTGCCAGTGGATTTAGAACATAAAGGAATTTAGGACGTGCATAGAAATCTGGGATACAGCTAGATTTAGCCCCTTCCCCACCCCCCAGGATGAGGCTGAAAATAAGCAGAACTGCCTGGCCATCCTTTTCTAGGCAACAGAAATTAATAACATCAACAAAAAAAGACAGCGGACTACTTCTGAAATCTACTATCAATTCCAGGCCGTACACTACCTCTTTAAGTGGTATCTTTTTAAATGACATCAAGGGTAAGAGTCCTTGCGGTCATGTAGGACACATATAAAAACATAATTTTGTAACCACATTAGCTTATATTTCATATATTTTGTATTCATTCAGCATCCCCCTTTTTATGGTCACTATACCGGTTAAGGCAAAAATCAGTCCCCAAAACCTCACCTACTCTGGCTGCAGTCTAGATGGTTTAACAAGGTGGTAACCTCCTGGCAGAACTAAGACAAAGGAGAATGTTGCCTTGGTCCATAGGTGCCCCTAATCGCGCCAAGCAAGGGGATCATAGTCTAAACACAAAGCTCCACACAGTAAGGTGGAGCAGTAAACATATATTTATAAAGTGTACAGCAGCACAGGTACAAAAAGAAACAAGGAGGGCTTATTCCCATTGAGTTGCCTTGACTCTTCTACAGGCCGTGACCTTGGGAGAGGTGCAAGAGGCTATGATAAGGCTTTTGAGGGCCACCCTGCTTTTGTGACTAGTTCTCACGGGCCCTTTAATGGTGACCACCCACTTCCCTCTTTCCACAGCCCCGTTATATTCGCTACTGCGGGAAGGTGTTGTAATCCCAGTGAGCTCACAAAGTCACTGGTGGTGGTAAGGAGTTGCACTGACCACATAGTGCCACAGATGGTGACTGATAGTTGGGCCCAGAGTTCTTTCATGAGCTAGTTCACTGCATGAAACTAAACTTTTAAAAAAACTCAACTACTGCTTTGTGTATCTGAAGTACTTTCTTTTTACTTTTGCTAATTAAAGGTTTTCTTCCTGACAGTTTTATGTGTGATGTGTGGACCAGTCCTTTACCGAGAGGCTGACATATCTAGTTCTATTCCCCATGATACCTCATCAGTACTGTGACCTCACTAATTATGAAATCACAACACATCAAGAAGAGCCATCCCCACCTCATGTGGCAGATTGGTCTCCAGTGATGTCACACTGGATGAGGCCACAGTGCTTGTGAAGTATGAGGGGGAATGGACCCTAGTCACAGGCAGTTTGATAGCGAGGCTTGGAATGCAAACAAAAACTGTGACGGGCAGCTAACACAAAAATGATATCACTTCCTGTGTTGGCTACCAGTCACTTCTTTTGTTTGTGTTCCAAGACTCACTTTCAAAGCACCTGCATCAGGGATCAACCTTTCTGCTTCCATAGAGAGTGCTGTTCTATACCTTGCATCTACAATAGTATCAGGCTGAAAACCGAACGAAAACTGAACTTGCAAAATGAGGGTGAAAAAATACTTAAGAAATAAAAAGTAACAATGGGCTACTTATAAAAAATAATGCAATTTATCTGTCTGGTGTTGTTGACACTACACAGTGATGGAAGTGAACAGGAATGCACAGGAACTCAGTTCCTGTACCTTCTTTTGCAGTAGGAACAGAGTTCCTGTACTTCTTCCCACTGATACTGGAACTGAAATTCTTAAACCACCAACATACAGTAATAACAATTTCTGGGCCTGTGACCTGAAATCAGGGATTCCATCACAAAATGTGACTTGTACAACAATGTTATTTTCCTAGAAATACTTCAATATCCCTAATTGAATTCCATAATGGAACCTTTGTAAAAGAGCCTTGGCTCAAAGGTACTTGTTATCCTAGATCTAAATAAATAAAAAAATAAATAGCATCTATACAGTTACCCTTCAGATTGAGGAACTTCATTCTGCATTTCATATTTGCCAGTGCCTGAGTTCCTGTACTTCTTGTCTACCACTTACACCACTGCACTACTAGCTCTTCAAAGGAGTACTGTACTGAACCTGTAAGTAATTGTTGCCAATAGGAGTCATTTTCTAAGTACTGGTTAAAATTCTATTATTGTTCCATCTATCGAGACCTTTTAGTAACCTCAGTGGGTGCTTCTACTGTACGATCTGGTGGTAAGTACCATTTTAGAACAGTATGATTAAGCAATAAGGCATGACAGGGTGTGCGCCTTTGCTGAATAATGTCACACATAGGGTGGGTCAAAGCACAAGGCTGCAGGCCGAGTGCTTCTGTCACCCTTGGTGTGACGTTATTCAGGGATGATGCACACCCTGGAGTGCCTTATTGTGATTATAATATGGCTATAAAAAATCTGATAAGACTTTAATAACTAAGCAATAGACATAAGAAACAAGTGAGAAGTTATTAACTTTATTATAAGTAATTTAGATATAAAATAGAGATAAAATAGTTCCTTCAAGAGCTTTATTGCATCCGTCCAAATTACTTACACTGATTTTTTTATAGCTGATTTTATTACTTTGAGCTTAGCAATACTTTTATACTCCTATATTTATCTAATTTTTCACTTTGCAGACTTGAACACATCAATAATGACAGTCCCATTTAGTGTCCCTATAGAGATAAACTGTGCTGTGGCAGAGGCCATCCATATGGTTATTTTTGTGTTTCCTTGTTGTTGTTTTTTTTAACAGGAGTGAAGACTGTCCTAACAAATAGAAAAAAAAAACAATTAAGCAATAAGGTATGACAGGGTATGCACTATGGTAAGATAGTGGCACACCTCGGATATGGCATTAGGCATGAGGCATCGCTGAGTGCCTTCACTTCAACCACCTGAGAAGTGCCATTACCCTACCACAGTGAACACCCTGTAGTGTCTTACTGTAATTATAAAATGGGTCCAAGATGATTTTTGGGGGTGGGGGTGGGAGAAGAAATGCACCATATTAAAAAAAACATTTTATGACTTTTTAAAAATAGCCCCAACACATCCTTACACAGACATGCCATCTCAGGTTTAAATATTATGTACAGGAAAATTCATGTATTTTTAATTAGCTCTTAAATCCTCTAGTTTCCTCCAACCAACCCCCTTTTACCCATTCTCTTGCCTTTTTATGTTTGCTTGCATGCATGTGCAAGAAACATAGTGCCATCATCCGAGTTTTTGGAGGTGTGGCAGCCCTCTTCCAATTCAGTCAGTGTGTTTGCAGGCACAGCCGCAGTTCTCCAATGTCTGCTGAGCTGTCTATGACAGCTCCAAAATGCAGTGGCATACAGTTGAAAGGGGGAGCTATGCTTCAGTGTGCAGCAATCAGATATCGCCTGCTCATGCGTGCTCCCCCCACACACACACACACACACACACACGCATGCTGCGTGCTCGCTCCCCCACGCACACACTGTATAGCTGACGGGGGGGTGCCCAATTCCCCGTCGGCTGTGCTCGCCCCCAAAAACACAGTTCCATATTGCTATGCTGATTGCCCACTAGCATGGCTACGTTGTATAGCCGGCAAGGGATGCCCAATCCCCGTCAGCTCATATCTACCCCCAGGTACAGGGTGCCCGCTGGCCCACCCAAGCGTGGCAACAGATATGTGTCGACGAGGTGACCAATCCCCGTTGGCTCCACGCCCCCAACCAGTCAGTCCATCTGCCCGCTGGGAGCCCACTCCAGCGTGGCAAACGTCCTACGTAGTCGCTCATTAAAAAAAACCTGGAACTTAAAACAGCCCTCACTGTGTCTGCCCCCACCCGCCCACCCACTGCGCACCTTGCCTCCCCACCCCCACCCCATACCTCCGGACTCCGGTAGCGGCGATCTTGGTGGACCGAGAACACGTCTGCACTCTTCAAAGCCGACCACGAACTGAAGAAATGCCAGTAAGCTGTATAATGGGATAGATAGGGTTTTCAACTTTGCTGCATATCTCAGGCATTTTGGAATTGTTGCACCAAATTTTCAACATGGGTTTTGGGACCCCTTCTCATGATTGCTGTCACTGTCATGGCGTTAATCAGGCCGAAGGGTGATTTACGCAGTCACTGCTGAAATCACCTTCGGGAACTAAATGTAAGCGACACTGCCATTTTCATAAAGTTGGGCTCTCAAAAAGCCTATGTTGAAAATTTGGTGCACAATCTAAAATTACTGTTTCTGAGCGCGTTGCGCGAGTTCCTCACCAGACTCATAAGTTTCGAATTTTCAATATTTTCACTCCAGATTTTTCAACATTGCCATTTTACTACACTTCCTCATGAGCAGTATAGCTGTCATTTTTCACATCTTGCCCAAAAGCGATGTTTCCGTCCATGTAGTACACAATGGCACCAGTCGGTCATCTTGCTTCATCAATGTATGGGACACATTAAGAAAATCACAGTGACACTGTTCATGAGCAGAGGTCTTAAAATGGCTATGTTGAAAATTTGGTGAAAAAATTCCTAAAAATGACTGTTTTACGAGTGTGCGTTGCGCAGTTCCAACGCACGCTCGTAAGTTTGCTAATTTTCTATATTTTCACTCCAGATTTTCCACATTGCCATTTTATTACACTTCCTTATGAACAGTACAGCTGCCATTTTTCACATATCGCCCAAAATGTGTTTCCACACATGTAGCGCACAATGGTGCAGTCGGTGTGCGAAAGCAATGTTTGGGACAGATTAAGAAAATCACAGTTACATTGTTCATGAGCAGAGGTCTTAAAAGGGCTATGTTGAAAATTTGGTGACAAAAGTCCATAAAATGACTGTTACGAGTGAGCATTGCGCAGTTTCCATGCACCCTCGTAAGTTCATGACTTTGTAATATTTTCAGTCCAGATTTTCACCAGTGGCATTTTTCCACACTTCCTTATGTTATGTTCCTTATATTAACAGTACAGCTGTCATATTTCACAACATGGCCGAAATGTGTTTTCACACTTTCAGCGCAGAGATGCGTGGTCGCTGTGGGAAATCATTGTTCGGGACAGATAAACTCCTAATCCTGGGGGATGTGAACCTAAACTGGGCAGGGGATAAAGTCAAGCAGTTCGAGGCCTTGCTTGCCACCCAAACCCTGGCACAACTTGTAAAGGAGCCCACCCGACGAAAGGCTAACGGCACTTCCTGCTCCCTTCTGGACTGGATCATGTCAAATCGTCCCGAGAGGATCTCCTCTGTAGGGACCCTACCCGACGCCATCTCTGACCACTCTCCTGTTCTCTGTATATGGAATATCCCTTCCCCTAAGGTCCCCCACAACATCATCCCGGTCCGAAACTTTGCCAGATTTAACCCAGACCTGTTCATGGAGGAACTAAGGCTCACAGACTGGACAGAAGTCCACAGAGCCCAGGACCCCTCCTCCGCCGTCGCCGCGTTCCACAACATCTTTGTGGCTCTACAAGATAGGCATGCCCCTATCACTAGGCGTAGGGTCCGTGGGACAGCCACCCAGTGGCTGCATGGGAGTCTCCTCTCCCTTATGCGAGCGAGAGACAAGAGCTGGGCTCGGTTCAAACGCTCACACGATACTGCCCTGTTTCAGCAATACAGAAAACTCAGAAATGAGTGCAAAAAAACTATCAGGGGGCCAAAAAGTGACTTCTGTAAGGCCGCCCTTCTCAGCTCTGCAAAAGACCCCAGACGGTTCTGGAGAACCATCCAAACACTGGTCAGTGGTCGCTCCAACTCCGGGGTCACTGACATGCTCATTGGAGGTGTCTCCTGCAACAATCCCCACGTGATTGCCAATGCTCTTAATTCCCATTTCACTGACCTCCCTACCGTCCTCCCACTCGGGTCTACGGCCTGGAACTCAAACTGCTCTGCTTCCACGACCCAGCGGGAGTCTGGTCTGCCCTGCCCTCCATTCCACCGAAGGGTGGTATCAGTAAACGAGGTGCGGTCTCTTCTTCAAGGCCTCTCCCAGAATGCAAGCCCTGGCCTAGATAACCTGGAGCCCAAGCTACTCAAACTTGGCGCCCCCCTCATAGCCTCCCCAGTGGCCCACATCTTCAACCTATCCCTTACCCAGGGTCTGATCCCTGATATCTGGAAGGTTGCCAAGGTCGTCCCTGTCCCTAAGCAGGGCGACCCCAAAATCCTGGATAACTACCATCCTATAGCCATCCTCTCGGCTGTCAGTAAGCTCCTGGAAAAGGTGGCAGCCAAACAACTCTCGGAGTATATCCACACCCATGGACTGCTGTCCCCTGCCCAACACGGCTTTCGTAAAGGGCACAGCACTATCATGGCACTCATCTCTGTCTCTTCCAGCATCACAGCAGCAATGGATCTGGGACAACTCTCAGGTGCTGTGTCAATTGACTTATCCAAGGCCTTCGACCTCGTTGACCCGACCTGATTGCCCTCATGATGAGCTCCCTTGGTTTGTCCCCTCTGCTCTAAATTGTGTCTCTGACTATCTGCATGGCAGAAAACAACTAACTAAATTCAACAAAGTCCTCTCTGCCCCCTGCCTGTAACCTCTTGGTGTCCACAGGATCAGTGCTGGTCCCCTACTCTTTTCCTTGTTTATTAACAATCTCCCGCTGTGGTCACCAGTTGCCGAGTTATCATGTATCACGGATGACCTGGTCCTCCTGGCCCTCCTGTGATCCAGCCACTCTTAACCGTCACTTATCAGAGGACCTCTGGAACATCCAGGCATGGCTCTCCAACCATAAACTGGTTCTAAACCAGAAAAAAACCCAGGCCATGCTATTTGGCTCCTCAGCCAAAATTCAGGCCTCTTCAACTCCCCTGCAAATCAACTATGATGATGGTACCCCTCTTCCTACTGTGACCTCCCTTAAATATCTTGGTGTGACGCTTGATCCCCAACTGGACCTGGGAAGTCACATCCATAATGCCTGCAGTGGGGTAAACCGTAAGCTGGGGCTGGCCTACAGAGCTCGGTACAACCTCACCCCTGCGGCTCGTCTAGCTCTTGCCAGGGGAGTATTACTCCCTTCCCTCAGTTATGGTTCCCTCCTATTTGCTCATACTTCCAAGGCCCTCCTAAACAAGTGGAGCACGACGTACAACAACATCTGTCGGTTTGCCCTGGCCGCACTCCGCCTCACCCATCACTGTAAACTCTATGATAAGCTTGGTTGGCTATCCCCGGTCAATCACCTTAACTTTAGCACTGGGTGCCTCATGAGCAAAGTAATCAGCTCTGGCACTCCTCCGGATCTGGCCCGGTTTCTCGCCCCAGCTGACCTCTCCCCCTACCCTCTGAGATCCCAGGGCCCTGGCCTATTAAATATACCTACCACCCGCACCATCATGGGAGACCGGAGCTTTGCTGTTCATGCTCCCAGGCTTTGGAACTCCCTTCCTGAAAGTGTCCGCACTGCCCCTTCTCACAAGTTTTTCCGGACCTCCCTGTGGGAACATCTTAAGCTGGCCTCTCGCTGTGAATGCCTAAAGCCTCCCTAGCACATAGTTCCCGGTGCCCACTGGAAAGCTGGCTTCACCTCTCCCGTGCTGCTACCTTATCTCACTCCCTACCTCACTGACTGACTCTATGGTGTTCCTATGCTCATTATTCTTTGCCTGCCCTGCTGGTCATTGTAATTTATTTCTCAATTGTATCTTGCCCCCAGTATTAGTAACTGGGTGTACTTTCCAATCAAATGTAAAACTGTAAAACTGTCTTTCTCTCTTGCTTGTTGTATTGATGTACTTGTTATACCTTATTGCTGTATTGTTGCACCTGCTATACCCTATTGTACTCTCCTGGGTCGTTCCTGAAAATAGGCATAAAACTTGTCTAGTGTACCTACCCGGTAAACAAAAACTAAACAAATAAAGAAAATCACAGTGACACTGTTCATGATCGGAGGCACCAAAATGCCTGAGTTGCCAATCTGCTGTAAAAAATCCCCAAACTTATTACGTTATGGGTGTGCGTTGCACAGTTTCTATGCACGCTCGTGACTTCACCAGTTTTTTTAATATTTTTACTGCAGATTTGCAACATTGCCAGTTTTTCCACCTGCCCATGAACAGTACAGCTGTCATTTTTCACATCCTGTTCGGAATGTGTTTTTGCACCCGTGGTGCTAAATGCCATAGTCGCTGTGCATAAGCAGCTTTAGGCTAACAAACTGATATTACAACAGGTTCATGAGATGGGGTCTCAAAAAAAATGTTGAAAATTTGGGTGAAAATACCGCGAATGCCTGAGGTGTTAGGGTTTCCAACCATAGCATCCACCCTATACAGAATGACAGGCATCAGGGGTGTGACTTGGGATTCTTGCCTGTAATGCTCATACCATTCCTCACCCTGCAGCCAGTGAGAGGCATCCAGGTATGCCTTGGACTCTTCAGCCCCAAAGTTCACCCCATTCTACTATACCGCACCCATCTCACCATATTTCCTGATGGAATGGGGTGCGCATAAGGGCCAAAGACCCCAAGGCACACCTTGACACTTGTCGGTGTCTGCAGGGTAGGGTGTGGTGAAATGGCATGGCCGTTATGCCTGACGACCCAAAGGCACACTCCGTTGCCTGTCACTCTCTGCAGGGTGTTGGTGGGGTTGGCTTCAGTTCAATACTTCACTGCCATTCCTATTATGCAGCTCTGTTGCTTCTACACTACCAATGCCAATGCCAGCAAGCAAACATTCAGCATTGACAAATGCTTGTTTAGCACATTTTGCACAACCTGAATAAAGCACATTTTTCTTACTAGCACAGTAAGCTACATTTTGATTATTAATTGTGTAATTCATTGGGTCAGGTGCTACAGAGTTGGACATTTTATAATATAAAATGGTCTCTCATTAACTTACTAGTCGAAACAAGTCAGTCTTTTATGACCACATAACCCTGAATTACATAGGTTTTTTTTTTAATAAGAAAAATTTAATTTTTAAAGCAGGATAACAGGGTGCATATTCATAAGGGAATCATATACTTCTTTATTGGTTGTAGCACTCAGTTATGCCTCATGCCTAACAACCACCCAAGATGTACATTCTCTCACTATCACGTGTTATCCCTTACCTAACATACACTGTTTCTTTAAGGTTGAAAAGAACATTCTCCTTTAGTATCCCTGACCTTTGTCCAGCTTTCCACAACAAATATTTCAGTGATAACATCGGTACAAGTTTTATAACCTTGCTGTCCCCTACTCCCCTCTGCTGGATAAAACACCTTTTCATTGTTTTACTGGTATGTCCCCCAGTCAGCACCAGAGCTAATAACAGGAACTGCACAGGGAGCCGAAGATCACGTGCAGCTACACTTATCGCCCTAATTAATCAGGCTCGCTCTGTCTTGCACTCCAACAAAAAGTTATTGAACTTGACCAGGAGAGACAAGAAAACAGAAAAAGACATATATATATTTTGTTTTTAGCATGGGGAGACAATAGTATCCCCTTCCTTTTTTTTTGTGGTCTTACCGGAAGAACTGAAGTTGGGGTTTCTGTCTGTTGTCCTTCCATCTCTGTCTCTTTTCTCTCTCTCTCTCTCTCTCTCTCTCTCTCTCTCTCTTGCATGTACACACATACATACGTACGCCAGGTAGAGAAAGGCTAAAATATTTTAAGGATATACCTAGGAGAGAGAGAGAGACAGAGAGGGACACAGAGAAACTGGAGAATCTTTCAGGCCCACTTTCTGTCACCAGTTCGTAATCACTACATGATTATCTCAACAAATAATTAGCCACTCATCCTGCCAAAAAAGACAGCAAGGTCATTCTAACTCCCATTTCTTTTTTTTTTTCTTAATTTTTTTATATCTGTTGATGTAAAGGGAAGATGACGGACTCCAATCTATTCTGTCTGCCTGTCTTTCTCAATATCTTCCTTTCTTTCTAGCTTTTTTTTGCTCACAGTCTTATGAGTTGCTTCACAGACTTGCCAGCATCAAGGTATTATTTTCATGGGGTTCATGAAGAAATAGACAAACTAAAAAAAGAAAGAAATTGAAAAAGTGGCATAGTGTCATATTTTCTAGAAGTGTTGAGAGATATATCTTGGTGGGCACACAACAGGCTTCTTTCGAACTGCCTGGCTTCCTGTGTGCTTTGGCGTGTTTTGCGTTCCAACAGGACAGAAAGCAGGCTGTCCAAATGAGGAGGCAGGATGTTGGAGTGCCATCCACAGACTGCCCTGCCCACTTTCTCTGTTCTTGCCTGATACCCCACCCCAACTAGGATGTAGTGGTGTGGGTGGGCACTGAGTTGATACACAGGCTGCTGCCACTGATAGACGAGAATTTGTATTACTGAACACACACACACACACCTTTTAAAAGGCTGCTGCCACCTACAGAAGGGAATCACTATTACCTCACATACTGTAACAGATTTAGCAGACTGTGGCCACCTGTAGATGGGAATTAGTATTACCTCACACACTGTAACTAGTGTCAGTATAGGGTAGATGCTAGCAGACAGAAATCCACTCTGGTATCAGGAGCGAGTGGAGAAATCACAGAGGACAGATTTCAGAGCGTGAAAGGTAGTGGCAAGGTGAGTGGAAGGGGGTTGAGAGACCCAGAGTTTAGGAAAGTGGAATGAGAAGGCTGCTTGACCAGCTGTGGATTTCACTGGGGGTTGACAACAATGAGAGAGCGAGAGCAAGTGTGATTGTTTTCCTGGCATTGATGGACAGCTGGTTTATGGGGAACCAGTGCTAGACATTGTTAAAGTCAAGTAAGTATTCCATAGAAGCATAGAATTTGTCAGTAGAAAAGGACCACTTAGCCCACCCAGTCTGCCCAGATGGTCCCTGCCTAGTCTGTCTCCACACACCCTAAATGGTCTCTGACAACCCTCCCTCCCTCCCTCCTGTTCCCTGCCCTAATTACTAATATTCCCCTTTGTCTATCCCATTCATGCTTGTATCACTCTACTGTTTTTGCCTCCACCACTTCCACTGACTGTCTGTTCCAGGCATCCACCACTCTTTCAGTGAAGTAGTACTTCCTCACATCCCTCTTAAACTTCCCCCTTCCATCTTCATCTCATGCCTTCTAGTTCTGGTTGCTCATTCTCTTATGAAAGAGATTCCCCTCCTGTACCTTTTTCACCCCCATAACGTACCTGTAGGTCATTAGCATGTCCTCTCTCGCTCTAATCTCTTCTAGGGTTTGCATGTTGGGATCCCTCAGCCTCTCCTCATATGGCTTTTGATGCAACTACTGCACCATTTGAGTTGCCCTCCTCTGGACTGCCTCCACTCTGTATGTCCTTTCTGAGGTACGGCCTCCAGAACTCGATGTAATACTCCAGGTGGGGTTTTACCAGCGAGCGATACAGTGGTAACACCATCTCCCTCTTCTTGCTGGTAATACCTCTCTCTATGCATTTCAGCATCCCACAATGCCCTGCCACTTTGAGGACATCAGATACGATAACCCTGTTGTTCCATTCCTGCTTAGTGACTTGTCAGTACCTCCCCCCATCCTATACTCAGCTCCTGGGTTTCTGTGCCCTACCTGCATGATTTGGCACTTTTTGGCATTGAACCCCAGCTGTCATGCCCTTGACCACTCCCTGAGTTTCTCAAGGTCCCGATGCATTCTTTCTACTCCTTCTGAGTATCCACCCTGTTGCAGATTTTGGTGTCATCTGTAAAAAGCCATGCATTTCCTTCCAGTTCTTCTGCAATGTCATTTATGAAGACATTGAACAGAACCAGTCCCAGTACTGAGCCCTGAAGCACCCCGCTGGTCACTCTCCCCTCATTAGAGAGAGTGCCACCAACCACCTCCCCTTTGTCTCCTGTCTCTTAACCTGTTTCTTACCCAATTCACCACTTTGGATCACACCCCTAAGCTGCTCAATTTCTTTATCAGTCTCCTGTGTGGCATAGTGTTGAAGGCCTTGCTAAGGTCCAGACAGCCCATGTCCACTGCCCTTGAGGATCTGTTTCCTCAGTCACCCTGTCAAAGAAATCAATCAGATTCAACTGGCATGCACCCCGGTGAATCACTGCTGCCTTTGATCTTGTAACCCACTGTATTCAAGATACTGTACTAATCTTTATAAGGGTTTCCATAGGACACGCACTAGGACATCATCTGGAGTCTGCCCAGTGTCTGCCATCTGCCAACCACACTGCCTCTCTGCAGTTCACACGGACTCCATAAGTACTGCTTATTCCCTATCTGGGTCACCTAATATTTGTGTTTGAAACTCTTAGTATTTTACAATGTGTTGCTTAATTTTATCTAATTCCATTATTACTGTCCCCATAACCATAGTTAGTTCTGCTTACTGCTCTGCTGTAAGTCTTTAGATATATTGCCATTATTTATGAACTCTGCTTGCATATAGCGCTGCCTAATGGATTTCTGGTCATATTCCAAACCCAAAAGCACTGCTTACTCCCTGTCTGGATCACCAAGTAATTTCTGTTTTAAAACTTGTAGCCTTATAAATTGTTGCTTAATTTATCTGCTCTTATTACTATTTGTCTCCATAACCATAGCTCTGCTTACTGTACTACTGTTATTCTCTAGATATCTTGCCATTGTTTAAGTACTCTGGTTGCATATACCTCTGCCTGATGTGATCCAAAGAGTTCAGCTACTGTACTTGTCTATACTGTTAAAGCACTTACACTCGTTTTGTCTAGGCTCAACTCATCTGGTCATGCTTCATACTCTTCCTCTCTATCTTACCTTCTTTTCCCTCCTATACCCTTCCCCCCCCCCCCAAGCCTACTCACATGCCTCCTTCCTCTCCCATTCTCTCACTTCTCTATTCATTTTCTCCTGGACTGGGTTCTCTCCTCCCACCCCCACTGTATCATTGCAGCAGACATTCTTTCAGATGCCTTCAGTGACCACTGTCTAACCTACTGCATCAGGAAAGTGCATCTAACCCATTCCGTCCCCAAATAGATTTGGTACAGGGCTCTCTGGTCACTCAGCACTGGTGCCCTTCTAAATAACCTGACAGCCTCTGACTGGTCCCCCATTTGCTCTGCCCAGATATCCATACAGCCCTCTCCTTCTTCACTGCCATATTTACCCATAACTGGAATATTTACGCTCCTCTTAGAAAGTCCAGGATTAAACACTCCCACCACAATTGGATCACCTCTGACCTCACTGGCTTATACAAATCCCAGGACCAGGTTTGGGCACGTTACAAGTCCTCCCAATCCCTGTCTAACCTCCAGACCTACAGATCACTCATATTCCTGCACAAAGGCAGTCTGCACTGTGAAGGCCCATTATTTCAAATCGAACCTCCAGTCCAACCTAAACTCCCCATCAAACTTCTGAAAGGTCATCCACCCCCCCTTTCAATCCCCTAGCCCAGTCCACCCCCCCATCACCAGTCCTCCTGGTGGATGACTCACTGGTCTCTGACCCTCCCCCCATTGCTGCTCATTTCAACAGTTCTTCACCATCTGTGCAATACCCTCTCTTCCTCCTCCTCCTCCTCCTCCTGACTGATCCCCTCTCCTGTCCTCCACTGTCTTCTCCCCCATGCCATTCTTCCGAAGGTTTCCATTTCCCCCTGGTTCCCCACAATACATCTTCCTCTCCTTTCTGTCTCTCAATCCCTCTATGTCCAGCTCCAAGGGGTTGGACCCTGAACTCCTACGACTCTAAGAACATGCCATTGCCTCTCTGCTCGCTCATCTTCTGAACCATTCCTTCTCCCTCTGTGCTGTCCCTCAGGGCTGGAAGGTTGCTAAAGTTCTGCATCTGCACAAAGGGGCAACCCCTTCTCTCTCTTGGCAACATCTGGCTAATCTCACTCCTCCCCTCTGTTGAAAAGCTACAGGAGAAAACTGTATATTCCAGACTTGCAGACTTCCTCTATTCCTATAATTTCCTCTCCCCTTTCTAATCTGGCTTCAGGAAAAAACACTCCACTGTCTCCTCCTTACTGCATTTAACTGACTATCCATAACATCCAGTGATGGCACAGACCAGTGCAGAGCCTAAACGCTGAGCTCCAGACCCTTCAGGCTTGATTTACCTCCTCATTCACTCTAAATAGCATCAATCTAGCTCTACAATGCCAGGAAGAACCATCCAATTGATGGGCGGAGCACCCGTTCACAGCCAAAAATGTCTACTAAAGGTGGGGATGGACCTAGATTAGCAACAGATCTGGCCAAGCGCACCAGAAGCCCTTCACCTGTGCGTGTTCGAGGAACAGACTACGACACTGAAGGAGAAGCTGAACGCCTATCCAGAAGTTGGTTTAAAACACTTCTCAAGGAGATAAGGGAGTCCAGGGCAGAGAATAAAAAAGAATTTAAAAATGTGGCTCAGAAATTCACTAAACTGGAGTACTGGATGGACTGGCCGAAGAACGGATCTCATCAGCAAAAGATGGTACCCACCAGCTGGACTGCATGGTTGAGGCCTTAGTACTACACACTACAGCCCTCCAAGCTAAATACCTTTATTTAGGCCACTCCTGGTGAGATAATCTCTGACTCTATGGGCTGACCGATAGTTTGGAAACTAACCCAATTACAGCATTTATGGAAAATGTATTCAAGGGCATCCTAGATCTTCCATCGGATCACCTGATTGCGATAGAAAAGGCTCACAGATCCCTCCTCCCTAAACCAACTCATCCTAAAGCCAGACCTCACTCAATTGTTATGAAATTTACAAGTTATAAAGTGAAAGAAGATATTCTCCGGCGAGCCTGGTCTAAAAAGGAGATTACCTACCTGGGATCACGTCTGTATTTGGACCAAGACTGTCCTCCTGAGGTGTAGCTGACTTGAGTACACTCCTGTGCTGAGGCTACTGAAGGAGAAGGGCATTAAGTTTCAGACACCGTTCCCTGCTAAATTTCATGTCTTCTGGGATGACGGCACTGTCCTTTACGCATCCCCTGAAGTGGCTTGGAAAGCACTGCAGGAGAAAGGGATTCCTGATTTCAGACCAACAAGCAGAGCAACATGCAGATCATGGACTGGCAAATGATCTCACAGAAGAAACTCTGAGCCTCTTACATGACACCCAGGAAGCACTTCAGCAAGTACAGCTTTTACTCTGGAGCTGAGGAAGATCTGCAACCGATGACGTACCCCAGACTGATCGCTAAAGGCAGCAGTTAGGCATTCAGTCTTCACATTGCTTATTTGGCTGAGGTACTTTTTCCTTGTTTTCAGCTCCGCTTTCAATCACATTCTGCAGCTGTTTACTTGGTCCTTACAAACTCTTCACCCATTACAATACTACTGGCTGGACCTTTTGATACCTGCTTTAAATGACTTGATAAAGTCACTGTCTTCTCCCAGAAGAACCGTATTACCATTTATGAACTGTCTGGGTATTTTTTGATAACAGGGGACTTCCCTGTAATAGTTATAAGTAGCCTGTTTTTTCTTTATTGCTATGGCTTCTGAGCTTCAGCTCAATTCTTCAGCGATTGCTTTCAAGAAGCCCTAGATAGTCACCTAAGTATCTTCCTTGTTTCTAGTTCAATGACATCAGCTGGGAACAGGAGTGTGTTTTATATAGTATCCCTGTTTATAGCCACAATGTCTTTTATGCGACAGCCCCTCCCACCCTTTTCCCTCTAGGAACTCCCTGTTAAAACAGGCTGAAGGGAATTGGGCATCGTGTGCTCTAGAATTTAGGGAGTTTCAATCATATACCCTTCTTGGACCTTAAAAGTCCCACTATCTTTGTATCCCGTAGGAGAGAAACGTCCCTATTCTGAACAAACTCCATCTAACTGCCGCTCACTCCTTAGCACTCCCTTTCCCAGCTATACTTATGAAAAGTGTTATATATTACGGGTATAACTAGCTCTCTGAGAGGTTTTTCCTCCTAGAATTTTCAGTGTTTTTTTTTAAAACCATCAGAGTCTCGATTTTAGTCTATTTTTACAATTTTCTCTTTTCTCACTATGTAGACCTTACCAACGTGGGTCTTTTGCTACCCCACGACCTTTGTGCTGAGACTCGGTCAGACACGCCTCATCATACCATCTGGGCGACCTTATGTAGTTTTTCCTGATTCCAGACAATTTATTTCTGGAGCACCCACCACTTCTATATGATGGCTAAAAAGTGCAATGCTCTATAAAATCATTTCAAACAACTTGCACTTAGTAACCTGGAGGCGAAGGGTGATGGAATGGCTTGTTCTCCACCCACCCCCATGACCAAACTCAATTGACATCTTATTTTTTCAGGACCCCTTTTACAGTTCACTAGCTCCAGAAGAGGGCCCTTTAAAGGAAGGGCAACATCTCCTCTCTTCTCCCCCTCTCACATACCACCTTTGGAATGGGGTGGGACCAGAAGTCTGATTTCTCAGACTTCCCACCTTGGAAGTTAAGTATTTGCTGTTGACACTGTGCCCTGTTGGCACTCGTTGAAATTGTTCTCAAGGGTCACATACTAGGTAGTGCAGAAAACACAGAGATACACTTAAGGTTGTTGCCACAATATGGGTTGAGTTTCAGTCAAAAAGCACTGGAGTTTAAAAACAGTGTTATTTCTTCCTTTAACTAGGTATAACAAGCATTTGTGAATGCCGAACGTTCGCTTGCAGGTATTTGCAGTGGTATCTGGCACTTGGACATGGCTTAAAAAAATCAGTGACAAAGAAGTACAAGCATTTGTCAATGCCGAATGTTGCTTGCTTCTATGTGCTGTTTAGGTATTTGGAAGTCATTGGAGTGCAAATATTGAAAAATCGCGAACTTACGAGCGTACGTAGGAACTGCGCAATGCACGCTTGTAAAACAGTCATTTTTAGGAATTTTTTCACCAAATTTTCAACATAGCCATTTTAAGAGCTCTGCTCATGAACAGTGTCACTGTGATTTTCTTAATGTGTCCCATACATTGATTTACTTTACGGACTGCACCATTGTGCGCTACATGGGCGGAAACACGTTTTGGGCGGGATGTGAAAAATGACAGCTGTACTGCTCATGAGGAGGTGTGGTAAAATGGCAATGTTGAAAATCTGGAGTGAAAATATTGAAAATTCGCAAACGTATGACGTGCGTAGGAACTGCATAGCGCCGTTTGTAAAACAGTCATTTTAGGAATTTTCTCACCAAATTTTCAACATAGCCATTTTAAGACCTCTGCTCATGAACAGTGTCACTGTGATTTTCTTAATGTGTCCCATACACTGATTTAGCACACCAACTGCGCCATTGTGAGCTACATGGGCGGAAACACGTTTTGGGCAGGATGTGAAAAATGACAGCTATACTGCTCATGAGGAGGTATGACAAAATAACGATGTTGAAAATCTGAGTGAAAATATTGAAAAATCGCAAGCGACCTGACGTGCGTAAGAACTGCTAACACTGCGCTAGTAAAACAGTCATTTTAGGAATTTTTCACCAAATTTTCAACATAGCCATTTTAAAACCTCTGCTCATGAACAGTGTCACTGTGATTTTCTTAATGTCCCATACATTGATTTCACACCGACTGCGCATGCTTGCTACATGGCGGAAACACGTTTTGGGTGAGTTGTGAAAATGACAGCTGTACTGCTCATAAGAAAGTGTGATAAAATGGCAATGTTGAAAATCTGGAGTGGAAATATTGAAAATTCGCAAACCTCTGACGTGCGTAGGAACTGCATAACCTGCGCTCATAAAACAGTCATTTTAGGAATTTTTTCACAAATTTTCAACATAGCCATTTAAGACCTCTGCTAATGAACAGTGTCACCGTGATTTTCTTAATGTGTCCCATACATTGATTTTGCACACCGACTGCGCCATTGTGCACTGTGGTGAAACACGTTTTGGGCAGGATGTGAAAAATGACAATTGTACTGCTCATAAGGAGGTGTGGTAAAATGGCAATGTTGAAAATCCAGAGTGAAAATATTGAAAATTCGCGAACTTCTGACCTGCGTGGGAACTACTTAGCATGCGCTCGATGAAACAGTCATTTTGGAATTTTTGCACCAAATTTTTAACATGGGGTTTGGGACCCCTTCTCATGAATGATGTCACTGTCATGGCGTTATTCAGGCTCGAAGGTGATTTCACGACGTGACTGCGAAATCACCCGCCGGGCCTGAATAACGCCCGCGTAATGTTTTATCATTCGTAATCGCTATGTTCTGCATCAAAATGTCTAATAAGTTGAAAACCCTATCTAGCCCATTATACAGCTTACCAGCATTTCCTCAGTTCGCGGTCGGCTTTGAAGGTGCAGGCGTGTTCCCGGTCCACCGATGATCGTCGCACCGAGCTCGGAGGTAAGTATGGGGTGAGGGGTGTGGGGAGGCAGGGTGCGCGTGGGTGAGTCGGGTTGTGGGAGGGCGGGGAGACTGTGTGGGACGGTTTTTAATTTACAGGGTTTTTCACAATTGATGACGTGAGGCGTTTGCCACGCTGGGGTGGGCTCAGGCGTGGCAGAATAGCTGGGAGGCCGTGGAGCCGGCCGGGATTGTGCACCCCCTCGGCAAACAACGCAGGACACTTGCCACGCTGGGAGCCAAGGATGGCTGGGGGCCGTGGAGCCGACGGGATTGGGCAACCCTGCCGGCAAACAACGCTGAGACGCTTCCACGCTGGGGTGGGCTCCCAGCATGGCAGCAAATATTTGGGGGGACAGGCGTGACGGTGCTGTGTATGACAGTGGTGGTTTCTTTGAGGAAGACCACCGCTGCTCTGCTACACACACATCAATCAGATTGCAGGACTGCCACGCCTGCTCAATGGAGCAGGGGATTGCAGGGGAGGGGCACACCTCCAAAGTGTCCCATTCTCCCAAGACGTTCCTTGCGCATGCGCCCAAGCGAACGTAAAAAGGAAACAATTACATGTTCATACAATGTCCATGGTCTCACCAACCCTGTAAAAAGAAGTGAGATCCTAATCTACCCTCAACGAACAGGGGCTGATTTTATATTTCTTCAAGAAATCCATTTATCCCAACAAGAGTATCAGAAATTGATGAAATTTGGGTTTGGCTCTACAGTTACTGCATCATATAAGACCAGTAGAAGACAGGGTGCAGCAATTTTGGTGCCCACTAGGGTCCCTTTTGAATTATTCAGCACACTAGCTGACAAGGAAGGCAGATATGCCTTAATGAAGGGCAGACTCAATGGCTCCCTGGTAATCTTAGCATCGGTATATTTTCCCCAAGGATCAGCATTTCCCTTATACTGTTCTTTTTATTTTATTTATTTATTTCAGTTCTGGATTACTACCTTTGAGCCACGAGGCTCCTTTACAAAGGCTCCAGGTCAGGAAGACAAATACACATTACAATGTACAGAGACAAGAAGTCAATACATATAATAAGGTACAGGGATTACAAAAAGAAGTTCCAGAGAGCAGGCAGTAGATGTACGCAAACAAATACAAAAGATGCGGGATATAGGCAAAAACGTCTTAGCAATTCCAATGCTAGGCAGGTACATAATAGTGGTGCTAAGTGTGAAGAGGTGGTGTTTGTAGCAGCCCAGTGTGGGCATAGTCCAGGTGGGGGAGAGGGAGGAGAGGTGAGGTGAGAGTTGAGGGCAGAGGTAGCTAGAAGGAAGGTTAGAGGGGCAGGGAAGGCAAACGGGGAGGGGTTAGCCTGTACAGGCAAAGATTGAGATAGGGGAGTGGAGAGGCAGTAGAGGGGGATTGTGGGACTGTAAGGGGATGGATGGGAGGCTGAGGTTACAGCAGCCTGGGAGGCATTGTTAAAAAAATAGGGGGTGGGAGGTGAGGAAGAACAGTGGTATGGGGGTAGGGGTGGGGGAAGGAGCATCGAGAAGGAGGGAGACACATTATTTAAGGTGGGCAGTCACAGTGATTGGCTGTGGCTAAAAGGAGGAGGAGGAGAACAGTTCTTTCCTACTAACTGTGCTAGAATGGGGTGAAGGTCAAATAATTTGTGACGGGGAATTCAACTTGATGTTCAGCCCCCACTTAGACTCCACTTAGCTCATCCCTAGACAAGAACACCATGTATCGAGGGAAGTACATCAATTGCTCAGAGAAGTGGGATATTTAGATATCTGGAGACAGCTACATGGTCAGAGGGAGATTATACTTTCTGCTTATCTGCCTACCAGATATACTCCAGAATTGATCACTTTATTATTCCAAAGGAGTTCACTGATAGGATTACCTGCTGTTGGATGGGGGATTTCACCTTATCGGACCATGCTCCCCTTTTTCTTAAAATTAACTTGGGGCCTGCCAGAAGAACACTTTCTAGAGGCTCAATGTGTCCTTGTTACAGAAGCCAGAAGTAAAGGAAAATCAAAATTACGTATCTACTGTAATTCTTGATCTTCCTGTATATCTTCACCATTCTTCACTGGTGGGTACCAGCTGGAGGTGCTAGGATCCCACGGAAAGCTTTTTAGGTACAAGCTTTCTTCCTTTCTGAACGAGGGACCGACATCAGGGCAGCACTGCCCTCCAGGCCGACATACTATGTGGCGCTTGCGGGCTGGCCACTAACAGACCTCGGCCCTTCTATCAACTCAGTTCTGCTTGCCAGAGAGGAAAATAGAGACAGAGGAAGGGTGGGGCAAGGGAGCCCAAGGGACAGAAAAAGGAAAGGATGTAAACTTAAAGGAGATATAAGCCAAGGACAGGCCCTGAGTTTATGGGAGGGGAACCCCAACCACTGGGCAGGGCAGATGGGTTTGAGAGGATGGGCGAGAGAGAGAGACAGAGGGAAGGGGTAAGAAAGGAGAGAGAAAGAGAAAGAGACAGTGAGTAAAGAAGGAGGTGGGAGACTAAAAAAGATGGATGGTGAGACAGCGAGAGACAGAGAAACCAGAGTGGGGAGAAAGACCCCTATGGATAAAATTGCAGGGATTCCATCACTGCCTGAGGCTTAAGGGAAGGCGATCAACTCAGCTGCTCTTGTCTTTTTATGAACCTTAAAAGGTCCAAGGATTGGACACAAGAGCCTACAAGGCAGGGCAAGGAATGCTTTCTAAAGTAGAAAAGTCAGATCTCCCAATCCCTGAAGGGGAGTGGGATCTCTTCCTCCTCTCTCTCTTTTCCTACCTCTCTGTCTCTCCCTCTCCTTCCCTGGCCCACCCCAAGGGGTGAGGGTAAAATTAACCACCCCGGGGCAAGGTCCCTCTGGCACAAGGGAAGGGGACACCTTCTAGAGGAGCCCTTCTTGAAGTCTAGTGGAAAGCCATCTGCACCTAGATCTACCCCCCCAGGAGGAGATAGGGTTTACCAGTTACCTCTTTGAGAGGTAAGGAATCAGAAGGACCTTGCCCAATAGATACCCACTGGATGCTCATACCAGTGTAAAGGAACCACATGTGGCCCCAGAGATAGAGGAAGAAGAAGATAGGGATCTTCGGAGCCCCAGCTGACCTGGCCCAGGACCCAAGGGAGGCAAGAAGTGTCCCACACCAAAAGGAGGTGTCCCAGGACCAGGGACTCTGGTACAGAATGCTGCCCCAGGGATGACCCCTCCAGGTTGTATGCAGCTCCGAGGAGCCCATGGCCAAAGAGGGCAAGAGCTCCTACTTGCCCTCCCCCCAGAGGTGGGACCCTGTTGCTTCAAGGAAGGATCAGTGGACCAGGAGGTGCTACCGGGACTATGCCCTCAACTGGCTTCAAATGGGGGGGGAGGCAAGCAGGGAGGAGGCACTACACACTAAGCTGAAGCCCAAGAGGGGATGGTGAGTGGGAAGCAGTGATGAATGGTGAAGATATACAGGAAGATCAAGAAGTACAGTAGGTACGTAATTTCCATATCTTACCTGTATCAATCTTCACCATTCATCACTGGTGGGTGGGCACCAAGCAGCACATCTGTGGTGCTAGCACCTCCCTGAGGGTAAACTTTCCCTCAGCTTCTTGTAGGGAACTCACAAAAGGAGGGAGCCCATCATGGGTCTAGCCTACTGACTAGGCAGGCTACTGACCAGGGTCAGGTCGAGGCTCCTGGCTCACAGGAGAAGGAGGGTGCCCCAATAGCTCTCATCTGACCCTGCAGGAGAAGAATCAGGCCCCCAGGAATGGGGAGTCAATCACCCAACGCTGGGCCAAGGGTGACAACCAGGATCGACGTAGCAATGCCGTCCACCTAATGCAGACTGCAGTTTCTACAAGCCTGGAGGCTGCCACGTTGGCATCATAAGATGCCCTCGTTTAGCGTCTTGCCAGCTCCAAGCCCTGGGTAGAAATGGTGATGGTTCACCTGGTTGCCCTGCTATCAGGCATGGCCACCAGGATCTGACCCAGCATAGCCCACAGGTGCCTTTCATAGGCTACCATGTGTGCCTGATGTGCAAAGATAGAGAGCAAGAGCCACGCTGAAGAGAAGACCTTCTGCCCCAGTAATCAGGCTCGGCAGAGTCAGCCTCTGGGGGTGGTCTCTTGAAAGGCGTAGACACCCTGAAGGGGTATCCAGTCACTCCAATCTAGACTTGGGATGGGGCATAGTTCCTGGACACCCAGGGGAGCACAATACCTGCACTGGCAGTCCTGAGGGATGGGAGAAGAGGAAGCGGGAAGCTGCCAGGTGCTGTGCAACTCCTCCATGAAACGACGGGGCCATGGAGGGATCACCACGGATTCCTGACTGTATTCCCCGAGGAATGCCAGTGTTGCACATGCAGGATTACATTCTAGCAATGGGGGAAGGTGGAGCTCTTCCAACATCGTCATGAGGAACTGCTGATACTCTATGTAGTCAGCATCTGAGGAAACGTGAGAAGGAGTCCTCTTCCTCAGAGAAGGAAGTCAATGATGTGAAAGGGCTCTGTACAAGGTGTGATGATGCCAAGGAAGGAGGTGAAAAAAACATCTCATCTATGGCACTAAAATAAATGGGAAACACTCTTGCTATCACCATATACTGTTCCCAGGTGAAGGGCCCCAAGGGACCAGAAAGACCTGGGAGAAGGGGAGGTGGAGGCACACAGGAAGAAGGTGGAGCAGAATGGTCCTGGAAGACCGATGCCCTTCTGCCAGGGCTGTGGGCACAAGCAGGGAACCCTTCCCTAGGGAGGGGTCTGCGCTGCCCAGCCACCAACTGTTGCTCAGCCTTCTTTGAGCCAACAAGGTGGTGTCCAAGGGGAAAGACCCCTGGCAAGGCAATCAGAGCCATACAGGCCCAGAAGGGCAGTTCCTATCCCCACCCACAGCAGGGCTCCAGCCCTTAGCCAGACGGGGGGGGGGTCCAGACCAACGCCCTAACTCCACCTCAGAGTGGCTGAGGCCAGCCGGACAGAGTGTGACACAAGATGGGGCTCCCCCCACCCAACCTAGAGAACCAGGACCTGCTCCTCAAGAGAGGCCCTACCTTAGCCACTGTTCTAAAACAAGGGGGAAGCGAAAAACTGGCACCCAGGTTGGCTTCCAACTCCATCTCAGACTCCAGGTTGGCACCGACAGCCAACACTGTGCCAAAGATGGCATCAGTGATGGAAACAGCACTGGAGGAGGTGCCATCACCTGAAGTGGCACCAACCATGGCACCGTCATCAGCTGTGGCACTGTCCACAGAGATGGCGCCATCCGCAGCACCTGAGACCTCCATGGCACTGAGGGTGGTACCGACATGGGGCAGCGGTGCCATGACTGGTTTGGGCCTGAAAAATAGACCAAGAAAAAGACCTCTTGCTGAGTCTGAGGAGCGTCTGTAGTTCTGGGGAACTTGTCTGCCAGTCCGGATCATCCCAGCCATCCTCCGATTCTGGGGACGAGACCACAGAAATCCCAAGAGAGGCAACACCAGACACTCTACCTGTCCCAGCACCATGGGAGGTGTTGGGGGGTGGACCTAGTGGCAACGGCAGCACCACCTCACTTATCGACACCGGAGTCGGTGCCAGGAGCCAAGGCCATGCCCGCCGGAGCCTCTGAGGGAACTGCCGATGCAGGTCCTGCATATAGCTGTGACCACAACACCGAGGTGGGCCAGTTCTCCGAAGGGGAACTAGGCTGCAAGAGGTGCACAACCAGTCCCCCAGAGGAGGTCAACTGTCCGCCCGACCCCTCGCCTAAGCATCCAGTCTTAGTGAGACCCGAGACAGAGGAGGCCTGCTCTCCCCCACTGCATGTAGCAGTACGGGAGGCCTGGGGAAAAGGCCCAGGGACCTTACCTTAGCAGCTCTCATGTGATGCCGACCACCAAATGTTGGGGGGTCCCACCCCAACCTCGCTGTGTGGTTGACTAATGTACAAAAATCCATCGAGAAGCAAGCGTCGCAGTGATCCATATCATGGTTTGGCCCTAAGCAGGTAAAACAATGATCATGCAGGTCTGTGACGGAAAAAAGACTACAACAGGGGCACCGACGCAGTGGGGTAGTCCCCGCCTTCGAACATTTTTGCCCCAAACCCGACATGATTGACCGCACACAAAAATAATAAAACCAAGTAAAAGACTCAGCGACGCACTTTAAACACAAAGAAATAATGATGCCAGGAAATGGCAATGGATATGGTGTCGAGTAATAAACGATCAAGCAGAACTGAGAAAGGTGAGTCTTCTTAAAGATTCTGAGGTTGAGCCAGCCCGGCGGTGCTGAGGGTTGAGGTGCTGGACACCACACCTCATGCCATGCCAGCGTCCCGGATTCAGGGACGAGCCTGGGTTGTCAGAGGTTGGCAGAGGGAGGGAGGTCGAGGAGCAGGACTGAACCACCACAAGGCGGCTCTCCTTTCCCAGGGTGGGATGAGGGATTTCACCAGCCCTTGACTGCCACCCGATGGAGGAAGGATGGCAGTTCGGGCTACGGGGGCAGCGATACCCTGGGGTGGGGCGGAAGGGACTGAGCTGGTACCTGGAGTGTGTGTGGACCTTCACACGCATGCACTGCCACATCTGCTGGGGTCCCAGGTCTCTCGGGTGGGGGGGGAATGAGGGGAGAAAAAGCATAAATTACATACAGACAAAAAAAAAAAAAGATTCTGAGGTTGCTGTCCCACAGAGTCATGCTGTTGTCCTTGACAGTGGGAAAAACAGAACTGAGGTGATGGAGAGGCTGGCGCCCATCACTGGCCAACCTGCGCGCGCCAAGTAATACATCAGCCTCAAGGGCAGCGCCGTCCTTGAGGTCAGCCCCTCCTACACCTAGGAAGAAAGCTTTTAGCTAAAAAGCTTCCCAAGGTGTCTTATCACCTCCGGGTGATACCCACAGTGATGAATGGTGAAGACTGAAACAGATAAGATCAATACTTGAAGCAATGCGTCAGGCGATACAAGACAATGAGGCTCCGGAGATCTCCTTGGCACTCATCTGGGATACAGTTAAGGCTATCCTTCAAGGAAAGTTCATATAAATCTCGATTCAGAAGAAAAAGCTTAGAGAAGCTCGAAGAGAGGCCCAGATCAATCAAATAAACCATTTAGAAGATTTACAAAAAGTCAAAATAGATAAATCTCGCACTAGAGAATTAAAAGAATTGAAAAGTGAACTGAGCTCTCTCTTAGATTATTACGATGAACAAAAACTTGTATTTCTTAAACAAAAATTTTACAAAGGCGGACCACTGTCCCTGAAATTTTCAGCAGGTAGATACCGCATACAAAAAGTGAGAGTTTCAGTCCCTTCTATTAAACATCCCACTTCCTGACAGGCCCTCCACTCTATCCGAGAAATAGCTGAAGTGTTTTGTCTTTTATACAGAATTCTATACCCCTGCCCCTCCCTCTTGTGCAGACTCGGTCTCCAGGTTTTTGAGTTCTTTAGCTTTGCCGAGACTCACTCATACACTAAGTGAGATTTTGACAGCCCTGATCACGAGCTCAGAGATTTTAATTAAAATTGGTAAACTTAAAATAGGTAAATGTCCGGGGGCAGATGGCTCCCCTGTGAGTTCTATAAATCTTTTAAAGAGGCGTTTAGTCCCTGTATTGGCCAAAACATACATCCAAGCCCTTAACAGAGAAGGTAGTATCCCTCCATCCTTGTCACAAGCCATTATCTCAGTAATGCGGAACCCCGGCAAGGACTCTTACCACCCATGCCTCCTATAGGTCTAGTTACATCTTAAATACAGATTATAAGATTTTAACATCCTTACTCACTAGGAGGCCCAACAGATTATTCCCCATCTCGTTCACCTCAGTCAGGCAAGATTTATTCCAGGGCGGCACACGCAAGATAATCTGAGAAGGACAGTTCATATAATAGACCACCTTCACAAGACTAAACATCCGGCCTTCCTATTAAGCCTAGACACCGAAAAGACCTTTGATAAGGTCTCATGGAATTTTCTCAGAGTGGTCCTTGCCGGCTTCGGATTTCCCCAGCAATTCATATGTTTTCTTTTCAAATGATATGCTAACCTGTCGGGATACATAAGGGCAAACGGCCATGTTTCTAGCAGTTTCACCTTAGGTCGCAGAACGCATCAGGGCTGCCCCTTCTCCCCATTGCTTTTTGCTCTTTTTATAGAGTCCCTGTGCCATGTATATGCCAGAACCCAGACATCAAAGGTATGCAGCTCGGGGGGTATGCACAAAAACTAGCCCTGTATGCTGATGATATCTTACTATATTTGGCAGACCCGGATAATTCCATCCCAGTGGTTTTTACCCAACTTCAGCAATTTTTTGCCTTATCAGGGCATTCCCTTAACACCCATGTAACGCCCCTGCAAATGGGGGTTCCCAAAAGTCTTCCAGAAGCTTGCCTGAATGCTCCAAGCCTGGATGGTGTTCGGCGTCTGAGCTGCTTAACTGTGGTTGCAAGTGAGTGCTATTTGAGCCTCCACGTACTGTCTCTTTAAGAGCTGTCTGCTTGCAGACTTAATTAGTTTGTATGGGGGGACTGTGTATTTAATGCTCGAATCACTAGCTATGGCATGTAATCGCCTCCATTTTGTGGTCACTGAAGGTCAAGGAGCCCCATCTGAAAGCTGTAACTGTTTGCCTGTAATCATTTAAAGCATTAGCAAAATTGTAGTTTGTCTAACCTGACTTTATTGCAGCTGGGACTCTGTATGTGTTACCTCTCCATTTTGGACCTAAACTGCTGTGCTAGGCCAGTTGGGTTAAGGGAGCCCTAAAATGGAGCCTGTGGATGAATCAGAACTTGGACTCTTAATTTGAGCCAGCCACAAGGGGATTGTATGGGCAGTGACTCTGGGAAATGTAGTTTTGACCTTGGCGCCTTTTTCTACCAACAGAGGGAGTCTTATTGTGAGTGACAGCTGAAGCAGCCAACAGAATAGTGTGGAGCTAAAGGAAATGCCCTGCTCTATGACTGGAAAGATCAGATCAGTTGTGGCAGTGAAGAGAGAAGGAGCTGTGTGCTTCTGCGGTGTATAGTTTTGCGCGGGAAGCGCGTGTGAGGCCCTGAGTTTCAGTCTGCAGCCTTTGTGAATGCCAGTTTGGACTGAATCTGAGTTGTGAGGAGAAAGAAGCACTAGAAGTGTGGAAACCAGGCTCACCCTGTAGAAGACGAGAAATTGCTGAATCGTGCTCAGCCTGTCAGGAACTGAAGCTGCTGTGTGTGCTCCTGGGTAATTTGCAGTAACTGCGATCGGGATCGAGGAGCAGCCTGCCCGGTATAGTGCTTTCCTTTTACATATAAATGTGCATAGTGCTTGTGGGGAATCTCTATTACAGATCCCCTGTACAGTGAATTGTGTGCTGAAGCTGGAAGTAAACCCCAGCTTAATTCGGACTACATCCGTTTGCTATCAACTGCAGTGGGGTCCAGTCACAAGGACCTTGTCCTCATGCCCTGCTCTTCTGGCAAGCCAGAGGGACATTCTCCATCCGATGCTCAGCTTGGGTGTTGTGAGTATAAATCAGGGTATTCCCCTGCAGCTTCTTTTTCAATCACAAGTGCATCATCTAATTCTTGTTGTTTCACTGTTTCATGCACTGAGCCCTCCAGCTCCGGATTACAATTGGGTGTTGTGCATATACTTTCTTCTACAGGGCTCTATCCATCTGCACCTGCCGGCCAACCTCGGGCAACGGACCTGGCTAGCCCCCCCCCCACCCTGGGTACCCAGAGTGTGACTTTTCACACCCTGTATGTATGTACAGTACTGCGACTTAATGCCACTGATTAACCTGATTTCCCCCTCCCATGTTACTGTCCCCTAAATAAATCAGATTTGTTGTTGTTATACTATATACTGTCTGTGGTGGTGGTACTTATGGAAACGGTATTGTGTTTTGCTGCGTATGTTGATTAACCTTACTTTACAGGGGGTCCTCAGAGACATGCTGCTGAATCAGTCTCGAGGGTAAGTGGTATCTATATGAGTGAACAGTGTGTAAACGTGGGGTATTGGGGCTGTAACTCCGGTGTACTGCGTGAGCCACTAGAGGGGATAAAAGGGGGTCTCAATGTCCCAGAGGGCTGTGACCAAGTTAGTCTAACCACTACAAACCCTGACCTCTGAGTGGAGGCACTCCCCATAGGACCTAGGCCCCTCAACCTGTCTGTAGTCAAACAGGCAGGGGTTGTAGCCCTTGGGATAGCGCCACCTAGGGGTTACACGCAGAAAACTGAAGTTCTAACTTTCTACCATATAGTCTCCCACGCTATCCCAAAGAAGTGCCCTATGAAATGGGATTTACCATCGATGAAATATCTCGGGATACACTCCGCCCAGCTCTTTGAATAAATTATAACCCCTTGCTATCTCAGTTGAAGTTAGACCTACGGAGATGGCTACTCCTCCCATTATCTCTCCAAGTCTGAGAGCAGGCACTAAAGATGAATGCCCTCCCTGGATTATTATATTTATTTTAATGCGCTCCCAGTCTGGTTACCATAAAAGACTTACAAAATTGGCAGTCTCTTTTTCTTTCCTTTCTCTGGAAAAATAAACGCCCTCATATTAGAAAGCAGATATTATTTCTTCCTAAACACTATACAGGCCTAGCCCTCCTCTGTCACCCTGGGTATTGGTCTGCCACCCAGGTAAGGGTGGCACTCCTCTGGGGAAATCCTTTCTATAAACCACACTGGAAAACAATTGACCTCACAGGGGAGACCCCGTCCCCCTCTCCCAGTGCTTCTTCTCCCGGGATGCTTAGACCATTTTTAGACTTTGGTCCCTTCTGGAATGTGGATGGTTCTGACGGGTTGGAGAAGAGGAGTTGTCACGGATCCACCAAGGCTCAATTATGGAGATACGGGTGGTGGTTTGAAAACCATTCATTTCACCCAGCTCAATTCGATCCATGGTTTAAGACACAGGCCAAACGTGGCATTTTTTCCCCATGGCAGCTTATGCAGGCTGGCACTGTTATTTCATTTGAACAAGCTAAAAAAAAATATGGGTAGTGACCATTGGACAGACTTAGGTTCTACCAATTACGAGACTATATTAATAGTTTCATGTGGACAATGGGAGTAGAACCCCAGGGGTCTCAGATTACAGTCCACTTTGAAACGATAGGGACCTCCCCAACAGGTAAGAAAGCTATCTCACTTCTTTCTACCAACTACTTATGAGATCATCTTTTCACAGTTGGCTCTATTAAAAATAAATGGGAGGCAGATTTAAATGTTTCCCTCGATGAAAAGCCATGGACCAAAATATGGAAGGGTACCTGGTGAGCTACCTCCTCCCCTATTTGGAGAGAGTCTGCATGGAAACTGAGAGTAAGGTACTTCCTTGTCTCTACCTTTCTCAAAGTGGAATCTTGAAGTTCCCCCTCCTTTTGGAATTGCCTAAAATTAGATCTTACTGGGGGGAAATTACACACCATATCTCCCATGTGCTGGAAATATCAGATCCATTTGGCCCTGAACACCTACTATTAGGAGTCTGACTACCAGAGTTAAAAGGCCAAGAAGCAAACTATCTATGGTCAATTCTAATAACAGTGACTGTTAAAGCCATTACTAAGAAATGGCTCCTACTAGATCCTCCAGCAATTTCCGATTGGATTAATATTAAACAACATATCCAAAGATTCGAGAAGCTCACTTTTGGATTGCAACAAAGACTGTCCACTTACCAGTACAGATGGACCTAATGGGACCTATACTCGGACTCAGAGTTTTAGACTTATGATGTGATTCCGTACCTTGCTTCTTACACCATTGTTCTATTTAATTTTCTCGTCTTACCCCACGGACATCGTATAGCTTGATTATTTCCATTTATTGTAAGGTATAAATTATTATTGTTTCAGGACTCCTTGCTGTATGCAAGTCTAGGTTATTAAATAGATTCCAGTTAACACATTCTTATTTTGTGAATATTAGGCACTGTCTTTTCATGATATTTGCTTAGATAAATCTATTGATGTCTGTCACACTATGGAGTCTACAGTACTATCTATGGCCCTTTTTAATATTTATAGTTCACTTTTTAATGGTAATGTTTTGCCTTATCAACTCTGAAATTCGTGGCGTGGCCTGACCAGGCAGAAGATGGCAGCATAGTTCAGAATTTCTGCAGGAATGACTGCAATCTAACCTCATCCAGCCTTCACCAGACCTTTCTTTGGTACCAACTCCTGTGACCATCCTGTAATCTTACTGCCTGACAGTTTGTAAGTCATTTTTGATCAATCATCTACTTATATTCAATTATTCTACACTGTACTGCAGCATACTAGGCCTCATCCTTCAGCATTACGGCAGATCTCCAAGTACAGCAAAGCTCACTTGCTAGAGTGGAAGTAATGTTTTCTACACTGATGGCTAAGATTAATGATCTAAAAACCTCCACCCAACAGAATGCGATCACTCTTGAAACTTTTAGCCAGAAAATTGCATTTAATGAGAAAGCAACGGCCTGTAACACCACTACTATTCATGACCTCCAGGCTACTGTTCGCAATCAAGATCGAACTATTAAATCTCTACAAGCCAAAACTGATGATACTGAAAATCATAATCATCACAACAATTTACAATTTTTTTGCTTCCCTGAAGGTGTAGAATAAGGAGACACTACCGCGCTTTTATTACATGTGCTGCCTGCAATGCTTAAACTGCCTGCTGACCTAATGTTAATCATTGAGTGGTTTCACCGCACTCTAGGTCCCAGGCCAGCATCAGACCAGCAACCAAGGTTTACCATTGCTCGCTTCTTGACCTATTCCCACACAGAATTAATACTGAAATGAGCCAGAGAAATGGGGAAACTTCAGTGGCAAGAGTTTAATATTTCCATCTACAGAGACTTTTCAAAAGATTTAACCATCAGAAGGAAGGCCTGCAATCCACTTAAACAAATCCTCCACCAAAGAAGCATTACATTTGCTCTACGTTACCCCGTGACACTACTCCTTTTCTCAGGCTCTTCCTTCAAGGATTTTGAAACGCCTGACGCCTTAGCCAACTATCTGGAAGTCTCTCTCTGCAATCTTACCCTGGGAGGTTCAGCAGCAATTGGCGACCCGAACACAGCTTTGGTAACCACACGGAGGGTGGACGACGAGGTACAGGAATGTGGGGAAAGTGTTGCAGAACTCGCAGCCCCAAGCAGCAACGCTGCAACTGATTTGACCCCAAGGCAGTCAACACGGCTTAAGAGAAGCTTTTGTCGGGGCATTATTCTTCAAGACTTTCATGCTGTTCTAGCAAGGTTTCACCCCAAGCTACAGCCTCTCACCTTTAAATCAACTCCTCTATTCCCTTGAGCAATAAGCTTGCTGTCTTGGAGGATGACATGCACTCCACGCAGGGGGATCTTTCCCAGCAAATTTCAGACGAACATCCCTCTAATTTGGGCCCTGTGCCTCAGGGATGTATTTCTGCCGATACTTCATGGGCAGAAGTTGTTGCAAGTTCTCCACTCAAATCTTTAGAGCCGCCCAAAAAAGAAACGTAGGGCAAAGACCAAAAGCAAGATCAATAGTCACAATCTAGCTAATAAATCTGAGGTGCCATGAGCTTACATGGTCAGTAATATGGTCACAGTTGCTATATCTTGGTAGGTTTTGCTTCCAGGATACTTAAAGGGAGTGCCAGTACAGTTTTTCTGCCTAGCCGCCCACTCTACAGTCTATGCTACCTGGTTGTTTCACTCCCAGTGGGTGCAGAAGAAAAAATTACTCACCTTAGTAATGTTGTTTCTTCTAATGGAGTCTTGCTATATTATGACAATTGCAGTATGATCCAATCTTGGAACTGCCCCCGGAGATGAAATAGTTAACTTTCCATGAAGCATGGAACTCTGAGTGTGAGCTCGGTTAGGAAGCTCTGTCTGTTGTGCTTCAAACATAAACTGTCAGATCTTTACGAGCTAAAACTCACTAAGGTTCTGTGTGGAAGCTGTAAACCTACACTAGCCAACTGGCTACTAACCTAAACACACATTTCCTGGTCTCAAACAAAGACTTAAGTCAGGAGACCCAGAAAATGAAAAACACAACACCAATTCACCCCAAAATAGAGGGTGTAAAACAACAAGGTGAGGCATAAATGAAGTGCCAACCTTGTAAAGCCCAGCCACATCCCAAAACGGAGGTTCTGAGAGGGCAGGCAGGAGGAGGTCATAATATAGCGAGACTCCATTAGAAGAAACAACATTACTAAGGTGAGTAATTTTTTCTTCAAACAACATGAAGTCTTGCTATATTATGACAATTGCAGACACACAGCAGTACCGATGGAGGAGGGACAGAACCTACTTAGGAATAGGCTCTGAAGAACAGCTGTGCTAAACCCGAGCATCACTCCTAGCCTGGATGTCCAGGGAGTAATGCTTAGTAAAAGTGTGAACTGTTTTCCAGGTAGCTGCTTGACATATTTCTAGAATAGGAATGTCTCTGGCAGCAGCCAGAGAAGCAGCAGTACCTCTGGTAGAGTGAGCCTTCAGGCCTGAGGGGGGAAGTTTACCCAACTTTTCGTAGCAGAATTGGATACAAGAGACAATCCACCTGGCAATGGATCTTTTAGTGGCTGGCTTCCCTTTACCAACCTCGCCATAAGTGAGGAACAGTTGGAGGGAGTCAAACCTGTGACCCTTGGTACGCTCTATGTAGTAACTAAGGGCTCTCTTCACATCTAGGCTGTGCAGCCTCCTCTCACCAGAGAAGAGGTGGTCAGTGAAGTACACTGGAAGAGAAATCGATTGATTAAGGTGGAAATCTGAAACCACCTTAGGTAGGAACTTCCTGTTAGTCCGGAGGACCACCTTATCTCTGTGAAAGGAGATAAAATCCGGCTCCATTGACAATGCTTGTAATTCACTTATGCGTCTGGCAGAGGTGATGGCTACCAGAAACACAGTCTTCCAAGTCAAGTACTTAAGCTCAGTTGAAGACAAGGGCTCAAAGGGGGGTTGCATAAGCTGAGCAATGCAAACATTAAGATCTCAGGCAGGGGCAGGATCCCTGAATGAAGGGCTGGTGTGAAGCAACCCCTTAAAAAACTTGGAAAATACAGGATGAGCTGAAAGAGAAGAGGATTGACCTGCTGAAATAAAAGCAGACACAGCTGCCAAATGCACCTTCAGGGTAGCTGGTCTCAGCCCCAGAGAATTCAGATGGACCATATAATCCAGGACTGTGGGAAGATCAGCAGAGTCCGGGGAAATATGCTTTTCCGAGCACCATATGGAAAACAAAACCTTTTCCATTTGGAATTGTAAGTAGCCCTGGTGGAAGGCTTCCTTGAGGCCTTCAATATATTCATTACACCTTGGGAAAGGTGTAAATCAGCAAACTCTAACTCTTCAAGAACCAAGCCTTGAGATTGAAAGATTTGAGATTCGGATACCAAACCCGTCCCTGGGCACAGGTTAACAGATTGTGATTCCTGGGAAGGCACAGGGGAGGATGGACTGCTAAGGACAGTAGGAGTGGATACCAGGGTTGTCTGGTCCAATCTGGAGCTATCAGAATGACTTTGCAGGATTGGGATCTGATTTTGACTAGCACTTTGAACAGGAGAGGAAGGAGGAAGGCATAGAGGAACTTCCCTTCCCAACTGAGGGCTAAGGCATCCAGGGGAGTGAGCCCAACACTGGGGGTCTGCAGCAAAAGAGAAGTTGGTGATTGTCTGGGGCTGCAAAAGATCTATCTGCGGGTGCCCCATCTGGCAAATACTACTCCCAAGACCAGGGGATCCAGTGACCATTCGTGATGGCCCTGAGAAATCCTGCTGAGGGAATCTGCCAGGACATTGTCCTTGCCTGGGAGGTGGACTGCCGTAAGGGAGGTATTCAGGAAGTAAGCCAGAGACCACAATTTCATCGCTTCGGTGCACAAGGCCATAGACCGAGTGCCCCCTTGCTTATTGATGTACCACATTGTAGTGGTGTTGTCTGTTCTGACCTGTACAATCTTGTTCTGAACAGATTTGGAAAAGCTTGAAGTGCTAGAAAAACTGCTCTGAGCTCCAACAGGTTGATGTGGAGCAGAGATTCCTGGGGAGACCACAGACCCTGGGTGGTGAGGTCGCCCATGTGAGCTCCCCAACCCAAGAGGGATGCATCTGTAGTAAGGATTAGGGAGTGAGACTGAGTGACAAAAGGAACTCCTTGTCTCAGGTTGCTCTGATCCTGCCACCACTGTAGGGCTTGGATCAGGGTTCGAGTTACTGGGATCAACTTGGTAAGAAGATCCTTTCTTTGAGACCAAAAAGCTCTCAAATGGAACTGGATGTCCCTCATCTGAAATCTTGCTCCCTGCACAACTGCTGTGGAAGCAGCCATGTGTCCTAGGAGCTGCAGAAAATGCCTTGCTGGTCGAGAGACCTGCAGGGTGAATGAGGAGGCCAGGAGACTAGGGTCTTGCCCTGTCCAGAGGAGGGAAGGCTCCTGGCCTCCTGTGTGTGTTCAGTTCTGTGCCCAAGGGTTGCAAGAAGCTGGACAGGCTCTAGAACTGACTTCCGAGAGATTCAGAAGGAAACCTAGAGAGGTAAGCAGTTGCTGCGTTATTTGAAGATGTAAATTGACCTGGTCTGGGACTGGCCTACTATGAGCCAATCATCCAGGTAAGGAAAGATGGCAATCTTTTGCCTTCTTAGGTAGGCAATCTACTGCCAGGCATTTGGTGAATACCCTTGAGCAGAAGTGAGGCTGAAGGGCATTGCTCTGAACTGGTAGTGGCCTGAGGGCAGCTCAACCTGAGGTACTTTCAGGGAGCTTCTGATGGGAATATGGAAGTAGGCATCCTTGAGGTCCAGGGAAGCTAGCCAGTCCCCTGGTCTTAGAGAGGGTAGGATAATTCCCAGAGTCACCATTTTGAACTTCGGTTTTAAAAGGTGCTTGTTTAAGTATCTGAGATCCAGGATGGGCCACCATTCTCCTGTCTTTTTTGGGGTAAGGAAGTACCTGGAGTACAAACCTTTGCCCTGGTGTAGGAGAGAAACCCTTTCCATGGCTCTGAGAGCCAGGAGGGTAGAGACCTCTGCCTCTAGGGCGAGTGCCTCTGATGGAGTTGCAGGTGGAAAAGATCTGGTTCTCAGCTTTGGAAATTTTTTGAACCTGATAACCAGTCCCTGGCTTACTACTTCCAGGACCCACTTGTCTGATGTTAAAGACTTCCAGTCCTGGACAAAGTAAGCCAGCCTGCCCCTACAGGTAGAGAAGAATCGGCCCTGGCAACCCCATCAGGTGCCTGCTTGGCAGGGCTTTGGCTGAGGGGTGGAAGCAGGCCTGCTTGTACCCTGTCTGCCTCCTCTAAAGAACCCCCCTGGGCATAAGTAAGGGAAGAGGAAGCCTGGGTTTGGTAAAAGACCTATGAAAAGGCCTGCCCTGCCTTTAGGAAGCTGCTTTTGAGGAGTGGCCTGCCTTCCTTGGTCTGTGCACTCCTATAGGTGGTCCTATATTCATCCATTTCTTCATGTAATTCTCTGTTTGCTCCCCAAACAGAGAATTGCCTCACAACAGGAAAATCCATGGCCTTAGACTGGGTATCCTGAGACAGGGTAGTACATCTGAGCCAGGCCATCCTGCGAAGAGCCACAGATGTAGCCATGACTCTTGACGTAAACATCATTAGAGTCCACTGCAGCATGAAATTGCACCTTGGATGCCTCAATACCATCCATAGCCACCTGTTCCAGTTCCTGGCAAGCTGGTCAGAGACTTGTTTTACTAGAGCCAGCACAGTATCCCATCTGGATTTCTGGTACCTAGCAGCATAAGCCATATAATTTGCCTGTCTGAGTCCCAAAGATGCTGCTATGTACTGTTTCTTTGCCATAGCATCAATATTCCTGGAGTCCTTCTCAGGGGGGTGTGAGGCTAGGGGAATATTAGCCTTGTCACAGGCTGCAGCCTGCACTACCCCCACATGGCTGCATTGTTGAGTGAGGAAATCAGTGTCGGAACTTGATATGGTATATCTCTTGTCCATCCTTTTATCCACAGGAGGTATAGTGTGAGGAGTTTTTAAAACTTTTACTGTCTGTTTCCGAAAAGATTTATGTAAAGGAATAGACAGTCTCCTAGACTCTGGAATATCCATCATTTCTACATAGTCAGGCTCCTCTTGGTCATCAACAGCTTCCTCAACAGGGAGCTGCAGAGTTTCAGCAACTTTCTTATAAAAAATGAAATGAGAAGGGGACTCAGAAAGCCTGGGAGGAGAAACCCTTAAGGGTCTATCTGGAGAGATGTCCGGTACAATGGGCACATCCAGATCTTCAAAACCATATTCACTCTCCTCATATTCCCCTTCCCCCTCCTCCGGTTCATAAAAATCCTCAAAATCATAATCTTGAACCTATGGAACCGGCCGAACCGAACGCCTCCCTGATGGTGTCAGTTCGGTCGGATGGGAAAGAGACTGGACAATTTGAATTGCTTTAGTTATTTCTTCAGCAGTTGGGGAGAACTTTTGGCTCTATGCTAGCTGACTTTCTAGTCCTTTTTGGAACCGCCCTCAGAGCCGCTCTTCGCTTGCCCGAGGAAGTATCGCCTGGTCAGAGGCATTCCCTCCTCGGTTCGGTTGGTACCGAACCAGGCTGGGCCATCTGGGTCAGCAGACTTTTGGCTCCTTTCCTGGAGCCTACCAACTCTCTTTTCTATGGTGGCAGCAGGGAAATTCTTACAATCTGGCAATCTGAATTGAGGTGGTCAAACCCCAGACAATGAACATGTGGTGTGTGAGTCAGCCTTAGCAAAAGCTTCCCCACAAACACTACAGTGCTGAAACCCAGTGGGTCCGGTTTTTCTTTTGGGTTTCTCAGACATAATGCCAGCCTAACCAAACTTGCCCGTTTATGGCAATCCACCAAGCAAGACACCCTTATCGGTTCCCAACCGTGTCACTGGTCGTGGAAAAAACCGTAATGAAATCCGTTTTTTAGAATCGATAAGAACCGGGAACCGCACTCTAAAAGGACTAGTAATTACATACAACCTGATCGGTTCAAACCGGACGATAAATGTGTACAAGTTCCACACAGAAAATTCAATGTAAAACCTATCTATTACTTACGCTACCACAGACAGAGCTTGAACCGATTTAGTTATGCTTAATTTCGGGTTAATTTTCAATTGAAAACCGATAAAATAACACTTTTAAACCAACAAATGAACCGAGCAGAAGGAGAAATCTCCGGAGCGACTGTTCAGTGAGGCGGAGTAAAGAATCTGACAGTTTATGTTTGAAACACAACAGACAGAGCTTCCTAACTGAGCTCACGCTCAGAGTTCCATGCTTCATGGAAAGTTAACTATTTCATCTCCGGGGCAGTTCCAAGATTGGATCATACTGCAACTGTCATAATATAGCAAGACTTCATGTTGTTTGAAAGCAAAGGCTGTACATCATGGCTCAATCAATTTATTTTTTGTTGCAGTGTTTAAATGAGCAGCTTAAAGGTCTTCAAGGGAACTTTGGTATATTAGCAATGCTTTTCTAACCCATTATTTTAGTGTTAGATCTTATACATTACCTCACTAAACAGGCTTTCTGTATCTAGCCTTTTACTCTCTAATTTAGCAGTGCATCAGGTTTATAGTCTTTTGGCTGTTCAGTTGCATATCTTCAATCAGTATGCATCCTGATTATTGCCTTTTCTTTTTTCATATGTGAATTATTATATATTACAAGGCAACTTACCCCTTCCCTTGCCTGATGACAGGTTCTTAAGTATTATTGGCAACTACATTTAATCTATCTCCTTCCCTACGCTCCATTATTCTTACTACCTCCTGTTTACAATATGGAACTATCATTAGCACTCAAAGAGGTGGGCTACTGTATGTTTGGTGTACTGTTGCAAAGGATTGTCAATCTACATCTTCCTTGTGCTCCTTATTTTACTCGAAGCCTACAGATATTATAGAACTCCACTGCTGTGTGGTCCCTCCTGTTTTGGGGCTCACTGGGCCTAGTCTTCTAGATCTAGTCACCCCATATAACACCTATTTAGGCAATTTTCGAGTAATCGGAGCTGATCTTTACTATGACTATCTCTTCTGTCTACAGTCATCACCGAAGCCTACACCTCTCCACATAATCCCAATTTGCATTTGGCTCAGGGCGTAAGGGCTTAAATTGACCTCCCCTTTCTTCTTTCCCCTCAATATTGTATTTATTATGTACTTATTCTGTTGCACTGCAAAGTATACTCAGAGTCACTCTGATGTGGTAATGATCTACTTTTCCTTTTATATTTGTTCATTTGCATTCCACCTGGCTCCCTGAATTCCTTGCTCTATGTCTAGGTTGTACTGGCATCTCATATATGGTTCTTTAATTTACTGTTATTTTGAGTTGGTATATCTTGTACTGTTACTACTAATGTTTATAAATAAGTTCTGGTGTTTAGCTTTATCCTTATTCTTTGTCCTGTTAGCTTAGAATTTAGCTGAGGTTATTACAGTCCCCTGCCTTTCTTGGTATTATTCCCTTTCAGTTTAGCTTATCAGGAATACTTACTTTATTATATTACTGGGATCAGACTTAGGTTTGGGCCGATATTTATAATTGGTCCTCCCTAGTCTCCTCCTCCTTACATCGATGCCCCAGAGTGTGGTGAGACAGTCTCTTAGCCAGTTGGCTGACTCATATCTCCTCACACCCATAAAACGTTTTCTTTGTTATTTAGCTTACTAGTGTTGTTGTTGTTGTTAATGACTTTTCTCCTTCCCCATCTATATTCTAACTGTAATAAGATATCTGTGCTACTCATGTATCATACATCTCACTTTATTTGGCTTGAATGTTCCTGCCACTCTCTGCATATACGTAAGCTCTCTATATTGTATTCTAATCATCCTCTGCCTCATTTATTTGTCCCTTCACACTCCAGCGATTATTCCCTTTCTTTAACACTAACAATATGAGTGACATACTTTTATATACATGGAATGTGAAGGGACTTAATTCTCCTTGTAAGCGGAAGCAAATTCTTTCACCTCTCAAAAAACATAAAACACAAATTGTTCTCCTTCAAGAAACAAAATTATTAGCAGAGGATGTTCATAGACTTAAAGATTGGGTCGGTCAGATCTCCGAATCATCCTGTACCTCAAAAAGAAGAGGAGTTGTTATTCTTATTCATAAGAGTCTCAAATGGTCCCTTGTAAACTCCGTTTCCAATACTGACGGCAGATGGGTGATGGTCAAACTGAATACCAACTCTGGTCCTCTTCTGCTTGTTAATGTCTATGCACCCAACTCCGATTCCCCGGAGTTTTTTCATAATTTAGCTCAACAGATTCTATCCTTTAACACTGATAATACATCAGTTATTCTTGGAGGGGATCTTAACTTAGCTTTAGAAGCCAGCATTGACAGAAGCAGCCCCACTACAGAGGCCCACCCTAGCAGTATTAAAGCCCTCTCATTACTAATGCAAGATGTTGGATTAGCTGATGTATGGCACCTCCTTCACTCCCTTGATCGAGAATTTACTTTTTACTCCTCTCTACTTAAGACATACAGTAGAATTGACTACTGGTTAGTTTCTCCTGTTATAATGGAAAAAACTATTGATTCATCCATCTCACCCATCATAATTTTGGATCATTCCCCTGTCAAATTGCAACTTTTGTGGGGCCCATTACCACCTAAATCTTCTTACTGGCGGCTGGACCCTCTCCTTCTCAAGGATCCCAATTTCTTACCCATGATCAAAGCACGAATTCAGGACTTCCTCCTTCACAATACCCTAACCAAATCTTCTATGTCCTCTGCATGGGAAGCTCTTAAAGCTACAATTCGAGGGAAAATTATCAGTTATGCTGCGCATAGGAAAAGAGTAAGGAAACAACAGCTGGCTGACATGGAAAAATCTCTTAAGGATAAAGAGAATTTATACTTTTCTTCTAATAAGCACTGTCCTGATTCTCAACTTCATTTTGAAATTCTTCAACTTAAAGTTAAAATTAACTAATTAATTTCTCATAAAACCGAACTAGCCTTGTTTAAACTTATATATAAGTTTTAGGAACACGGCGATAAAAATTGGAAATTCTTCTCTTACCAGCTCAAAGTACAGTACAACAAATGGAATGACACATCCTAAGCCTAAAAGATTAACAGGGTACAATTCACTCAGACAACCCCTCTATATATTGTATCGTGAAAACCTTTTATCAAAAACTGTACTCTAACACAAATCCTCCATCTACTTTACAAATTCAACAGTTCCTTAAATCGTTACATCTTCCTCATCTTTCTACTCTTGAAACAAATTCTTTAGAAGAACCCTTCTCACTTCAGGAAATCTAGAACGCTTTGTCTTTCTTGAAATCCGGCAAATCCCTTGGGGGTGATGGATTCCCTGTTGATTTCTATAAAATGTTTCCTGACACCTTATGTCCCCTTCTTCTTAATGTTTATCAAGAAGCTTCCAATACTGGCAAGCTTCCCCCATCTTGCACCGAAGCAATCATAACCCTAATCCCTAAGAAAGAAAAAGACCCTACTCACCCCACAACTTACAGGGCCATCTCTTTATTAAACACGGCTGGGAAGATATTTGCTAAATTACTGACTCCTCTACTTGAATCCTTGATTCCCAAGCTAACTCATTGTTCGCAAGCTAGTTTTATTAAACATAGATCTGGTTCTGATCACCTATGTTCCTTATTTAATTTAATTCACAAAGCCAAATCCCTCAAGACACCAGCTGCAGCCATAGCTATTGATTTAGAGAAGGCCTTTGATTCCTTAAACTGGGACTACCTTCATCAAGTTTTATCTTATTTCGGTCTTTCTCATACCTTTTGCTCCTGGATGAAGCTATTATATACTGTAACTCCCCTGTTGCTAAAGTGCTTACTAATTCCACAATTTCCTCTTACTTTCGTCTAGCTAGGGGAATGAGACAAGGCTGTCTCCTGTCACCTTCCCTGTTTATTTTAGCCATGGAACCCCTGTGCTTGTTTACGTCAATCTTCTGGCATTATGGGCATATCTGTGAGCAATTCAAGATATGTTTCTCTCTCCTTTGTGGATGACCCCTTAGTCTTACTCAAAAACCTGAATGAGGCTGGGCCCCTGTTGGTTGATTTGCTTAATAATTTTACTAAAATTTCTGGCCTTGCTTTGAATTATGGCAAATCACAAACTATGCCCCTTAATGACCACCGTAAAGCCTTTATGAACATACCTCTTGGATTAAGCTGGTCACCACAGGGTATAACATATCTAGGAATCAAAATTACTAGTAACTTAGGGAAGATATGGGACATTAACTTTAATCTCTTATTTGATAACATCAAAACAATTCTGGACAGATGGAAGCTTCTTAATCTCTCTTTCATGGGGAAAATTGCAGCCATTAAGATGTCCATTCCTCCCAAGATTATTTACCTCTTTGCCAATATTCTCTTAGTCTTACCATCCTCCTTTTTTGCTAAAATTGATTAATAGGTAACTTTATCTGGGATAGGAAACCACCGAGATTTAACCGCAACAAACTTCGATCACATTGGAAAAAAGGGGGATTCGGACTCCCCTGATTCAAAGGCTACTTCTGAGATTTCCAAATGGCCCAAACCATTAAATGGTTTCAGAAACCTTCCCCTCACTCACCACTATGGGTTGCAATGGAATCCACATTGTGCCCGGGAGGAGTTCCCACTTCCTTCATTTTTAATCCCATTTCCTCTTAACTAAAATCTCACCCGACTATATCATCCTCTGTTCTTTAGTTGAAACTAACCCACAAATTCCTGAAATCCAATTCTACACCCTAGTTTTATGCCCCCTTATGGGGCAATCCACTGCCCACTCTAGAAGATCACCCAATTTTCTGTTGTACGTGGAGGAACAAAGACATTTTCTTTCTCGGAGATATCTTGGACCAGAATTCACTCACTCTTAGATCATTCTCAGGCTTGCAGGTCACATGGAAACTTCCTAAACAGGACTTCTGGAAGTTTTTACAAATTCAGGCAGCTTATAACTCTCTCTGTAGTTTAGTGTATAGGCATACTCTTCTAAACCCATTCTTCTTGCACTGGACTAATTTATCAGTAAAATTAAATAGCTCCATTTACAAAGACATTATTGATAATCTACCTGATCAGTCTATACAGGCCAAAAATAAATGGAGTACTCTTCTTAACTACAATATTTCAGACGCACAATGGAGTAACTGTTGGCATATTGTACATAATACCTTTAAAGATGCCCGTAGTTCTTTAATACAAACTAAAATCCTACATCTTTGGTATAGAACCCCCTCTGTGCTTCAACAAATGGACCTATTAAATAATAATAATTGCTGGCGCTGCAATTTGGCCAACGGGGATCTACTTCATATCTTGTGGTCTTGCGCTCCCATTAATAAGCTCTGGCATAAAGTCTGTTTACTTGCCTCCAGAGTAACAGGACAAAAACTACTTTTTGACCCCAAGCTATTCCTTCTAGGCATCCTTATCCCCAATAGCTCTCTCCTCTCACATGCACATTTTAGATGGCTAAACATACTTTCTCTTCTGGTCAAACGTCTGATTCTTATGAAATGGAAATCAACTCTGGTGCCTTCTCTTTCAAATGTTCTTCAAAGCCTCTCTCAGTATGCCTCCCTAGACCGATTATCTCATGTTACTCATAGCCGACTCACTGTATATGACAGATGTTGGCAGGATTACTTCAAGTACATCGAATCTAGTCCTTCTAGACTGTAATTCTTAGGGATATGTAGCCCTCCTTCTTATTTTACGCTCAGATTAAGTTTTCTCGAAACTTTTGTGCACAGATTTCTTCACTTTTTTCCCCTTCTTCCCTGTTTTCTCCTTCCCTTCTTTCTTGCTTTTTTCTCTCTTCTTTCTTTCCTTGCACACTTTTCTCTTATCTTCACCTCTCCATTACTGAACATTGTTCATATTAGCACATTTATCACTTTTTGCAATTTACTGAATGCCTTGCCATAGCCTGCCCTAGCATGTATTTCGTACATGGCTGCTATTTCTGATCCTATAATATCCTATTGATTGTAACCTTTCTGCTCTCCACTTACATCCTGTCTAGGTTTGTGTTTTATTATCAATACATGTATATAAGGCTTCTCCAATATGTTTACCCTAAATACTGTGTTTTGTTAAGTGAGATTTTATACCTTACATGGAGGATAGTCTTCTATTGTATTAGATGTGTGCTTTCTTATATACTCAAATTTCAATAAAAAGATAAAGCGAAAAAAAACTCTGAAATTCAATAAAATGAGTATAAAAAAAATAACTGACTATCCTCACCGGGATGGATCAGGGACATATTACCATAGCTGTATTCATTGATCCGGCCAAAGCTTTTGACTTGGTGTCCCATCTGCTCCTCCTGGACAAGCTGAGCTCTGCTGGCTTCTCAGCATCCAAAATAGACTGGTTTTACTCATACCTCATGGGCCGTCAACAGACTGTTCAGGTTGGTGGTGTCCAGTTCCCCTCCTCTCCATCCTAGTAGGTGTCCCTCAGGGCTCCATCCTCAGTCCAAACTGGTTCTCTGTTTTTCTAAATGACCTCCCCTCAGCCTGCGCCTCTTTGCATATCCACATGTAAGTGGATGACATGGTTATCACTACACCTCTGGCCCATCTGTTACTGCAGTAGAAGATCTGCTCCAAAAAGATTTCCACAACATGCTACACTAGTTCCATGCCAATCAGCTCAGGGTCAACAGAAAGAAAAATGTATCTATGGCCTATGGCAATGACCAGAAACTGGCCAGGTTCTCATATTTCCCTTTTTCTCCACACCGGACTGCACTCCCCTGGAGGTTGTCCCTGCCTTTAAGTACCTTGGTGTGTGGTTGGATAGCATGCCAGACTTCTCTATCCACATCAATGCAATCCATGCCAAACTTCACCCCATACTTAGGGCCTTGTACCACAACAAGTACTGCCTCTCCCCCAGGTCCGATGGGAGCTGGGTACCAAAATTGATCTCCCGGCTTCAACTATACAGATGTGGTCTATGGCACCATCCTCTCCCCTTGCCAGACTGGACACCCTCTGTAATTCCTTCTGTCATTTTGCTACCAACTCTCCACTCTATACTCATCACAGCTCCCTCTATTTCTACCTTTAATTCCTCCCTCTACCTTTACATTGCCAGTCCCACTTTGACTCATTTATCGCTAAATACCAGCTTGATTCTCTTCCCTCCTACCTTTCCTCACTCCTACCCTCTTCCTATTTCCTGCACTCCAGGGATTCTTGTACTTTCTCCATTCCCCACCCTCACTCCAGTGCTGAGTCAGTAGCCTTCTTCTACCATTTCCTGTCCCTTTGAAACCTGTTGCACTTCTCCCACCAACTCTCCTTCTCATTCCCTGCCTTTAGGCACTTGCAAAGTCTCATTCCTTCTCCCCCATGCATCTGTTATTCCCCCTCTTGACCCATCCTGACTCCTTTCTCCTACTTCTGCTGACCCTCCCCCCTCCAAATTGGGACTAACAATGCTTTCGGTCCTATCCTTCATGCACTGCGCACTTGTTTCTTTCTCATGCATTTTGTACTTAATGCAATTATTGACTTAATTGACTCATCACATTGTAACCTTGGTGCTGATTTGATTATTGTATTTTGCATTCCTGGATGTGTTGTAATTTTACTATTCTGTATCTACTCCATTTCCCCTCCCTGGGGTCACATGTGGAAGTGAGCCTCAGCGCAGTGTGCCCTTCCCGGTTACCAATTTTAAAATTAGCAAGTAAATAAATTTCTCCACTGCAGATGTGAGACTGACTGGCCTATAATTGCTAGCCTCCTCCCTGCTGCCACTCTTATGGAGCAGGACCACATGTCTGCTCCAGCCCTCTGGAACCACATCTGTTTCCAGTCAGCTGTTGAATAAGGCCATACGTGGTGCAGCAAGCATGTCCCAGAGTTCCTTTAAAACCCTTGGGTGTATGCCATCCGATTCCACAGCCTTGTCAACTCTCAGAACTGCAAGTTCCCTGTGAAAGTCAGTCTACCTCTGTCGTCCTCGTAATCTTCAATATCCCTCCCTTTGCTTTCCTCCTCTCACTTTATATGCATGAAGAAAGTCTTATCCCCATTAGCTACCCCTCTGGCTATCCTTTCCTCTGCCTGTGCCTTCACTCCCCTCACTGCCTTACCTCTTTTACATGGTACACTTTCCAGTCCTCCCCCCTCTGCATTTCTTTGTACCTCCTGAATGCCTTCACCACTGTGGCTACTTCCTTAGAGTACCACAACAGTCTTGCTTTTGCTCACTTCCTTCACACAGAGGCTGGATACCTGAATTATGCCCTCCCTTTGCTTTCTCCACTGTTCCTCTTCCTTCCCTGCTAGGCAGTCTCTGATTCCAAAGTTCTAGAAGAAGAAGAAAAAGTCAGCATTTACATAGTGTTTTTTATACACATTGTGTCCCAAAGTGCTATACAAGCAATGCAAGATTGGTAGTGAAATGGTGGATTATGTAATGGCAGCCATTTCACACATCAATACCCACACACAGCTTTGGACAACTGCATGAACTGGTTTTATGGGAAGAATGTTGGCCAGGACACTGTGGAAAATCCCCATTTCTTGCAAAAATTACCTTGGGTTCCTTTAATTCCACTTGGTCATTCACCAAGACGGCACCAGAGATGGGCAGAAGGGACCTCAGTTTAACGTCTCATTGTGACAGGGTATATCTCTGCCACTGTGGAAGGACTAATTTTTCTATATATGGTTGCAACCACTTTTTATTCTTGCTTCTAAAACTATCCTTTTTTTTTTCCTTGTCTGGAGGCAGGCTACCTCCAGATAAACCTCAGTTCTTCACTTTTCTTTTATTTGCTTCCTTCCATGGGTCTGTTCTGTAGGAAGTCAACTTGCAGTGATCCCTGGTCTCAGGCTGGCTGAGACACCGACACTGAGCTAGGCAAGAATGCCACTAAGAAGTGTTTGGGCTAAAAATAGCCTGAAAGTGTAAATGCAATATATATAACCTGGTATAGAAAGACATAAAAAGGAACAGTATTGTCTTATCATAGGAGCTAGACACCAAGTGTACATGGGCGGCAATTCCCTTCCCCTTTTCATTTTCTGTATCTTTTGTGCCGTTCCGTGTCTCCGTAGAACGTAAAATAATAATTATTGATCTAGGCTGTGCACTAACCTGCAGTTTGCGAGCTGCTTTCAGCGTTCCTTTGCCCTGCTACCCAGCGATGAATTAATCATTGCCTTTAACGGTGTCTTACCGCATATTAATCACTCTCCTGGGTCCCCATATACCCACTCAGAGGCATGTTTAAAGAGTCACAGACAGGAGAGAGTTTTGTTTCTTTTATACAGTACTGATGCTGCGATACAGAATCTCTCTCTCTTGCTCTCTCTTGCTCTATTGCCCTTTTCTGAAAGCATATGTGCATGATGTGCTTATATGAGGAGCTCTCCCCTCAGTCTTCTAAAAAGTCAAAACATCCCAGTAACGGAGTACAAGAGACATGAACATCTCAGTGAGCTCCCTGAGGGAGCAGTATCTTGTTATTGCTATTGACAATTCGAGGGAAATAAAGAAATTGTCTGGTTCTCCAAAGGCCAATTTGAAATTTCAAGCCAACGGCTTTAAACTGCAGCCGTCAGTGTCTCCTGGTCATTCATATCATTATTGTTCCTTCATGTATTCAACATAATAAGTTGGGATATACATATTAAATGAACAAGGCATCAATTGCTATGTTACTATAGGTTGATAGACTGGTATACAGCTGGCAAAACATAATGAATTACAGAAGGTATTCTTTTCTGTGGGTTTTCTTTTTAATTTATGTAAAACCCCAGGCATGCAATCCCTTAGAACAGAAACAAACAATATTTTTCTAAGGATAGTAAAGCCATAAATTTGAAATAATTGTTGCTGCTCAGAACTACTAGTACGAGGTCTGTACTCACCAAGAAATGTATATCAACTGTGGGTGCCTACAGGGCGGCAGCGGCCTCTAGTGGCCATATTTCATACATGATTAGCTGTTAATCATCACTTAGTGGAAAGTTTAACACCTTCACATATGCATATCTTCAGTTCAGTCTCTATCTGCTCCTAATATGATTTGCATAATGATCTGTATCTACTTTTGCAGTATGCCTTTTATTCAGTCTTGATCAGCATTTTCACTTCTCAGAGACATGATGCATAATTGTTCAGTCTATGTATCACTGTGAAACCTAGGCTGTGCTGTATTTTGCTTTAAATACAAATTTTATATAAATAAAAAAAACAAAGCAGGGCTAGACTGATTCCTTAGTAGAATGGCAGTAATGTTTGCACAGCATGGATAAGACTAGCAGTCCAGATGGCAACCTTGGATTCGCAGGCATACTCAAACTAGCTGTAATCATTGCCATGAGATAGGAGGGACATGCAAGATGGATCCCAAGGCACCACAGACCCCCACCCCACCAGCTCCCTTTGTTTAACTAGCAGGACTTTTCCTCTCACCACAACATCTTGCGGGGTAAAGAGAGGGGTGGGGGTTTACATTGTAAAATCTGCCTACACACGAACTCTATGCAGCTACAACCGCCACCATATATAAGGTGGACTAGTCTGTTATACAACACAGACAACCAAGTGTGGCAACTACCTGGCACATACCTGGTAGGCACCAACTGCCATGGCCAACAACCCGGGTCCCCGGGAGAAAACTTTTGCTTACTACTATGCCAGGGTGGCACTTCTGGACAGGGGCACCCAAGTAACTCCAGACACAAGGAAGCAATAACATTACTGTCCAAACCAGGCTGGGATTCTGGAGTGTGGCTTTTATTCAAATACAGAGTAGGAATAATCACAAAGCAAAGATGGACCACCATAGGGCTACACATACTGGTAATGCATATTTCTGAGGTACAGACATTCCTGAATTGCCATTTAGCATAGGATGAAGAAAACACACACTGGTGAACACACTGGCTCCTATTGGAAACTGGCACATTTGGCCAGGCACTGGTACTGTTCCCATATTTCACAGGAGTAGAGGTGGTACACACAACCACCAAGGAGCACATACAGGCTCAGAACTTTCACAACCCACTATACTGGGGTGAAAAAAAAAATCCACATACAGGGGTCAGGGGTAAACACTCTTCTCGGGCATTGGCCAATTGCACTGAAGAAAAGGAAAAACGTGCTCTTCAGAACCCGTAGAGGTAAACTGGTTACTCCAGTTGGGGGGGGTCTCCCACCTTTTGCTTCCAGGCTTATACTCGGCCATTCATCCGGTTAATAACACCACACAACTGTAAAAACTGTAGAAGTTGTCTTAAATATTTATCACACTTAACGTACTACACACACCTTCAGGTGTCAGAATTAAAAGTTCTGTACTTGGACAGCCACATACAGGACTCCAACATAGGCAGAAAGCTTTTAAACCAAAGTCTAGGTGACAGGGTCCCTTTGTCAGAGAAAATCACCTCATAGGCATTGCAGGTACTCCTGGGTTTTACTCAGAAAACAATCAAGGTACTCACAGAGCAGTTGTCACAAGGCAGCTTCAAGAGTCCAAAAAGGACCAGGGGATTGCCTCAACATCCTGAAGTTCACCCCATCCCTCCTGGGATGGCGCACTGTGAAACCCACAGGACAAGGTCTCCACCACTTCAAGAACAGGTACAGTTGTCAACCACTAGGGTGAGAACTTAAAAAACACAAACTGGTAACTCTCTGACAGAGCTGAATGAGGAGCTGCCTAACACTGCAGCCTCCTCCACTGAACTCCAACTACAGACTCACAAACATTCTAAAGCTAGCTCCCTAGCAGCTGACCAGTGTGGCTCATGCTGCTGCGACAGTTCTATATGACACCATCCCTCCAGAGCTCAGCAGAGACTGAGAATGGAGGGAGACAGAGTGAAACCCATTTAACTGGCATTTCACTAGCTGCCTTCCCTGCCTACCACTGATTCTAACTGGGATTCTAGTAACCACTGGGAACAAGGGGGTTACATATGGTACAAATATTTTACTTTGTTATTTTTCTGAGATAGCACATTTTATCACTACAGCAAACTATTTGAGGAAAAGGTTTGATTTAGGTGTCAGTGTGACTCAGTTGTGGTACATCTGCCTCTGGGTCAGAAGGTTGCGGGTTCTGGTCCCACACCGAGGCTGGGCTCCTATCATCGATGCTGGCACCTGAGTGCAGTACTAGGGAGGTGCTGTACTGTCAGGGTGTGCTCTTCTTTGGATGAGTGTGAAGAAGTGGGAAATACAGATGGACCACCAAACAGTGTGGTTCACGATAAACACAGCTGCAGAGTCAAGCCATACAAAAGTGAGGGTACTGGACTTCAGGAGGGCTGACTTTGTCAAAATGGAAGTGTGCTTCAGAAAAGCACTAGCAAACAGGCAAGAAGGAGGGGTGGAGAAACAATGGGGAAACATCAAAACTGCCATTACAGAGGCAACAAGCCTTTGTGTGAAGCAAATAAACAGATCAAAACAAAAGGAAAAACCACTATGGTTCTCAAAAGAGATGGTAGGGAAGATTAGGGAGAAAAAGATAGCATTCAGGAAGTATAAGGAAACACAGAAGGAGCAGGGCAGAGAACTGTACAAGTTAAAGCAGAAGGAAGCAGGAAATGCAGTCAGAATAGCAAAGGCCCAAACCAAGGAAAAGACAGCCAATACGGTTAAGATGGGGGGATAAAACCTTTTATAGGTACATTAGGGAGTGAAGAAAGACAAAGGGAGGGATAGTGAAGCTTAATAAAGGGGAGGGTGGGCAGAGAGGGACAGTGAAAAAGCAGGGATACTGAACGAATACTTCTGTTCAGTATTCACAAAAGAAGAGGAGGAAGAGGTACCTAATCCAATCAATAGAAGCACTCTGGATGGGGCTCGATACCAGTCCTTTCACAGAAGAAATGGTTCTAAAAGAACTCCTAAAACTGAAGGTGGAAAAAGCAATGGAGCCTGACAGGCTTCACCCCAGAATTCTAAAAGAACTAAGGGGAGAACTAGTGAGACCACTGACTACACATTTTAACAAATCATGGGAGGATGGGGTGGCACCAAAGGACTGGAGGAGGGTGAATGCGATTCCTCTTCACAAAAATGGGAGCAAAGCAGAGGCAGGAAACTACAGACCTGTTAGTTTGACCTCAGTGATAGGGAAAATGATGGAATCACTTCTGAAAGAATTGTTGAGTGCCTAGAGGCTAGCGGGGCATAGGACCCAAGGCAGCATGGATTCACAGCGAGAAGATCATGTCAGACGCATCTAATAGATTTCTTTGACTGGGTGACCAAAGTAGTAGACCAGGGAGGGGCTGTGAACATGGCCTACCTAGACTTTAGCAAGGCATTTGACACAGTCCCAGATAAAAGATTAATAAACAAATTAGCTAGCCTGGGAGTGGGTCCCAGGGTGGTAGCCTCAGTAAAAAATTGGCTGGACAACAGAACACAGAGAGTAATAGTAAACAGAGTCCACTCCAAAGAAAGGGGGGTTACTAGCTGGGTACCACAGGGTTCGGTACTGGGTCCAGTCCTTTTTAATGTCTTTATAAGTGACATTACAAAGGGACTGGGAGATATTTGCAGTCATTTGTGACTAGCCCTGGTACTTAACCTCTGTGAAATAGGTGTTTGTTAAGGGGAGGAGTTGAAAGGGGCCTAGTTGAACTGTGGATTTATAACAGAGTTGTTTGTGGTCTCTGTCTGCTGATACACAGAGAGGAAGAAAGCAGCCACAGCTTCCTTGAATTAAGGACGTTATATTCTAGACTACACTGAACTGAATTATTACTTTTTGGACCTGTGTAAGTAACTAGTATTTATTTTGTTTTTGTGGTTGACTTTACTTAGTTTTAACTTTAATTTGCCAGGGAGGAACTGTAGCTGGGAGATATTTGCAGTAATTTGTGACTAGCCCTGGTACTTAACCTCTGTGAAATAGGTGTTTGTTAAGGGGAGGAGTTGAAAGGGGCCTAGTTGAACTGTGGATTTATAACAGAGTTGTTTGTGGTCTCTGTCTGCTGATACACAGAGAGGGAGAAAGCAGCCACAGCTTCCCTGAATTAAGGAGGTTATTTTCTAGACTACACTGAACTGAATTATTACTTTTTGGACCTGTGTAAGTAACTAGTATTTATTTTGTTTTTGTGGTTGACTTTACTTAGTTTTAACTTTAATTTGCCATGGAGGAACTGTAGTTGGGAGATATTTGCAGTAATTTGTGACTAGCCCTGGTACTTAACCTCTGTGAAATAGGTGTTTGTTAAGGAGAGGAGCTGAAGGGGGCTTAGTTGAACTGTGGATTTATAACAGAGTTGTTTGTGGTCTCTGTCTGCTGAGACACAGAGAGGGAGAAAGCAGCCACAGCTTCCTTGAATTAAGGAGGTTATTTTCTAGACTACACTGAACTGAATTATTACTTTTTGGACCTGTGCAAGTAACTAGTATTGATTTTGTTTTTGTGGTTGACTTTGCTTAGTTTTAACTTTAATTTGCCAGGGAAGAACTGTAGCTGGGAGATATTTGCAGTAATTTGTGACTAGACCTGGTACCTAACCTCTGTGAAATAGGTGTCTGAAAGGAAGGAAGGCACTCCCTGGGGTGTAGTGTCAGAGTTGTAGTTGATTGTTTCTGGAGAATGGCATAGGTTTACTCCTCCCACCCTTCCCCTCACCTCACCCGCCCCAAGCACATAACTTCCTTTATAGCAGGGGTTCTGACATCACTTCCCTAAAACTGCTGACAACATACACCTGTTCATATCCTTAAAGGCACAACACACTGAATGGGGGGTAGAGACACTCACAAGCTTGCACACAATAAAACAATAACAAAAAACAAAAGAAAAGCATCTGTAACAGAAAGGGACACAGACATGTGGGGAGTGGTGCCATTCACTGGCTGTGGAGCAGCAGTCTTCTGGTAGACATTCTGGAGACTGCGTTGCTGCCCTGCTTGCAGGCACCTCTCTGGTCTGAGGGAGGAGGTTGTTCATCTCCAGACTGACCTGGCAAGGATTCGGGAAACTTGCTCCCCCACCCAGAGACCACCCAGGCCACCGCCACTACCTCAGAGGTTGCCAAGAAAGAGGAGTGGTTGGACCATGGTGGGCTCAGGGAGGGTGAGGGTGGTGGAACAGAGGTGCATCCTTCCAGTTGTGCCTCTCCACAATTCATTCACCACTCTGGCAGAGCATAGTTCCTCTATGGAGGCACCCGCAGTGGAGACCAAGGAGAATGCTGGGAACTTCCACAATGGAGACCCAGAGGAGGGTGGCACAGGACCCCACAGGAGAAGGAAGCAACCCTGGTGGGGGACTCTGCTGTTAGGGGTAAACTGGGGAGGGAGGGAGAGGGAGGTAGCCTGCCCGCGCCATGGCTTGAGGGACAGGAAATGAATCAGGATCGTGAGCAGCTGCAAGGGAGGGAGTTGATGTCATTATTCATCTAGGGATGAATGACCTGGCTGAGAATGGGATGAGAGCAGTGCAACATGAGTTTGTGGAGTTGGGGAGGGGCCTTAGACAAGTAGCACACACGGTAACTTTTTCAGAAGTGCTACCTGTCTATGGCATGGATGAGGCTAGGGTACTCCGCATCATGGGATTCAATGACTGGTTGAAAAACTGGTGCAGAGCTCAGTGATTTGGCTTCATTGGAGACTGGGGCTACACTTGGAGAGATGCAGGCCTATACAGTCGCGATGGTCTGCATCTATCCAGAAGGGAACCAGGATCCTAGGTGATAGGTTTAAATTCTTCATTGGCAAGCATTTAAACTAACCAAGGGGGGAGGCACTGAAAAGGAGAAGGAACCGAGCCCTCCAAAAAAAAATCAGGTAGTTAGTGAGGTAAACACCAAGATAGAGCAGTCAATAGGAGAAGGGCAGGAGTAAATGGAGAAAAGACAAAGGCAGTAAGGACAGGGATGGGACAAAAAGAAATAAAGCCATAAAAAAATGGAGGGTAACGAGTACCAATGCCTGTAGTCTAGGTAAAAAGCAACCCAAAATGTTGGCCTTGATGGAAGAGGGATGCCTGGATATCATGGCAGTCACAGAAATATGGTACACAGAGAACAAGGACTGGGTTGTCAACATACCAGGGTACACAATCTACAGGAGGGACAGGGAGGGAAGAATAGGAGGAGGAGGAGTAGCTCTCTATGTAAGGGAAGGGATCAAAGCAACAGAACTAAAGGGTAAACAGGGAGGAGAGGAGAGGAGACACTGTGGGTCACCCTGGAGGCTGGAAATGGCTCCACAATCCGCACAGGGGTTGTATACAGACTCCTATCTCAGGGGGAGGAAATAGACAAGGAAATGATAGAAGGCATCCTTGGGATGGCAGAGAAAGGGGAGGTATTGCTGATGGGGGACCCGAATATGCCAGATGTTAACTGGAACACCTTTGCTGCAGCCACATCCAAGAGCAGGGCCATTCTCGATGCTCTACGGGGCATGCCTCAGACAGCTAGTTTTGCAACCCACTCAGGAGGAGCAATCTAGACCTGGTACTCTCAAATGGGATGAGAGAGGATCTCTGATCTTGAAGTGGTAGCCATCTGGGAACAAGCAACCACCAAACAGTGTGGTTCATGATAAACTTAGCTGTAGAGTCAAGCCACACAAAAGTGAAGGTACTGGACTTCAGGAGGGCTGATTTTGTCAAATGGGAGAGTGCCTCCGAAAAGCACTAGCAAACAGGCAAGAAGGTGGGTGGAGCAACAATGGGAAACACTAAAATCAAGCAGCAGAGGCAACAACAAGCCTTGTGTGAAGCAAATAAACAAATCAAAATGAAAGAAGAAACCTCTATGGTTCTCAAAATAAGTAGCAGGAAGGTAAGGGAGAAAGAGATAGCATTCAGGAAGTATAAGGAAACACAGAAGGAGGACAGAGAACTGTACCAGTTAAAGCAGAAGGAAGCAGGAAGGCAGTCAGAATAGCAAAGGCCCAAACCGAGGAAAAGATAGCCAACTCGGTTAAGAAGAGGGATAAAACCTTTTACAGGTACAATAGGGAGCAAAGAAAGACTAAGGCAGGGATTCTTAGGCTGAATAAAGAGGAAGGTGGTTGGGCAGAGAGCGACAGTGAAAAAGCAGGGATACTGAACGAATACTTCTGTTCAGTATTCACAACGGAAAAACAGGGGGAGATACCTAATCCAGTCAATAGAAGCATTCTGGATAGGGGGGTTGATATTAGTCCTTTCACAGAAGAAAGGGTTCTGAAAGAACTCTTAAAACTGAAGGTGGATAAAGCAATGGGGCCTGATGGGATTCACCCCAGAATTCTAAAAGAACTGAGGGAAGAACTAGTAACACAACTGACTACCCTTTATAATAAATCATGACAGGATGGTGTGGTACCTGAGGACTGGAGGAGGGCAGATGTGATTCCCCTTCACAAAAGTAGGAGCAAGACAGAGGCAGGAAACTACAGACCTGTCAGTTTGACCTCAGCGGTAGGGAAAATGATGGAATCACTGCTGAAGGAAAGAACTGTTGAGTACCTAGAGGCCAGTGGGGCACAGGACCCAAGGCAGCATGGATTCACAGCAGGAAGGTCATGTCAGACAAATCTAATTGATCTTTGACTGGGTGACCAAAGTAGTAGACCAGGGAGGGGCTGTGGACATGGCCTACCTAGACTTTAGCAAGACATTTGACACAGTCCCACACAGCAGATTAATAAAAAAATTAGCCAGCCTGGGAGTGAGTACCAGGGTGGTAGCCTGGGTAAAACATTGGCTGGACAACAGGACACAGAGAGTAATAGTAAATGGAGTCCACAGTGAAGAAAGGAGGGTTACTAGTGGGGTACCGCAGGGTTTAGTACTGGGGCCGGTCCTTTTTAATGTCTTTATAAGGACATTACAGAGGGACTAGAAGGGAAAGTATGTCTCTTTGCAGATGACACAAAGATCTGCAACAGGGTTGATACGCAAGGTGGGGTGGAGAGGATGAAAAGGGACTTGGCAAGGTTGGAGGAATGGTCAAATGTATGGCAGCTTAGATTCAATGCAAAGAAGTGCAAAGTAATGCACCTGGGAAACAAAAACCCAGGGGAAGAGTACACAAAGGGGGGTGAGATACTGACAACAACAAAAATGAAAGAGACCTTGGGGTAGTCATATCAGATGACCTAAAGGTGGGCCAGCAATGTGAGAAGGCAGTAGAAAACAGGAAGTTGTTAGCCCTATGTACAGACAGTTGGTAAGACTGCATCTGGAGTACTGTACACAGTTCTGGAGACCCCATCTCCGCAAAGACATAGACAGGGTGGAGACTGTCCAGAGGAGGGCAACCAAAATGGTGCAGGGTCTGCACCAGAAGACATATGAAGAAAGACTAAAGGAGCTTAAGATGTATAGCCTCGAGGAAAGGAGGTAGAGGGGGGACATGTTAGAAACTTTCAAATACCTCAAGGGAATAAACAAAGTCCAAGATAGTAGCATCTTTCAGAAAAAAAGATGTGCAAGAACAAGGGGGTACAATCTGAAGATAGAGGGGGATGGCTCAGAGGTAATGTGAGGAAGTATTTCTTCACAGAGAGGGTTGTAGAAGCATGGAACAGCCATCCTGAGGAGGTCGTAGAGTCAAAAACAGTGGGGGAATTCAAGAATGCATGGGACAGACATAAGGCAGTTCTAGTGGGGGGTAGGAGGTAGTAGGCTGTTGGTTAACTAGGATCTGCAGCTTATCCGTTAGGTAGGGAAATGGGCAGACTAGGTGGGCAATGCGGTCCTTATCTGCCATCAAATTCTATGTTTCTATGACTGGAAAGAAAAGTATGCCTCTTTGGAGATGACACAAACATCTGCAACAGGGTTGATACACAAGATGGGGTGGAAAGGATGAGAAGGGACTTGGCAAGGTTGGAGGAATGTTCAAAAGTATGGCAGCTTAGATTCAATGCAAAGAAGTGCAAAGCAATGCACCTGGGAAACAAAAACCCAGGGGAAGAGTACACGGTGGGGGGGGCGTATTAACAACAACAAAAACGGAAAGGGACCTGGGGGAAGTCATATCACATGACCTGACGGTAAGCAAGCAATGTGAGAAGGCAGTAAGGAAGGTGTGAGGATACTGGGATGGATAGGGAGAGGCATCGCCAGTAGAAAACAGGAAGTTGTTATCTCTCTGTACAGAGAGTTGGTGAGACCCCATCTGGAGTACTGCGTGCAGTTCTGGAGACCCCATCTTCACAAGGACATAGACAGGATGGAGGCAGTCCAGAGGAGGGCAACTAAAATGGTGCAGGGTCTGCAACAGAAGCCATATGAAGAGAGACTAAAGGAGCTTAATATGTATACCCCTGAGGAAAGGAGGGAGAGGGGGGACATGAAAGAAACATTCAAATACCTCAAGGGAATCAATAAAGTCCAAGAGGGTAGTATCTTTCAGAAAAAGAGATGTGCAAGAACAAGGGGACACAATTTGGAGATAGTAGGGGGATGGCTCAGGGGCAATGTGAGGAAGTATTTTTTCACAAAGAGGGTGGTGGACACATGGAACGGCCTTCCTGAGGAGGTTGTGGGACAGAAACAGTGAGGGAATTCAAGAATGCATGGGACAGACATAAGGCAATTCTGGTGGGGGGTAGGAAGAAGTAGGCTGTTAGTTAACTAGGATCTGCAGCTTATCCAATAGGTAGGGAAATAGCCAGACTAGGTGGGCCAAGCGGTCCTTACCTGCAGTCAAAGTCTATGTTTCTATGTACATGCCACTATCCAGCATGCAAGTGTCTTTTTCAAAGCTGGTTTTCCTTTTCCCACATCCCCAAAGGTCAAAAACAGCTGCTGTCTGTCCTGCCTGTGGGCCTTGGTGTGGTCAAGATAGTCACCCAGAGCTGTCTTGACATCCAGGCCATGCAGCCTGCATTCACCTGAACTAGAGTGGTCAGTGAAAAAGACTGACAAGGTGACTGGTTCAAATGGAAGCCAAAGACTGCTTTTGGAATTAACTTCCTATTAGTCCTGAGGACCACTTTATCTCTGTGGAAAGATAAGTAGTTTTACTCTATACACAGGGCTTGTACTTCACTAATCTGCCTGGCTGATGTAACAGCCACCAGGAAGATAGCTTTCTAATTTACAAATTTCAAATGTGCTGTAGCCATGGGCTCAAATGGGGGCTCCATGAATTTGGCAATACGGACACTTAGGTCCCATGATGGCACCAGTTCCCCATGGGGAGGGTGCAGGTAAGCTAACCCCTTAAAGAATTTATTGAAAATGGGGTTGGAAGCCAGACACCCTTACTTGCCGAAATATAGGTTGAGACTGATGCCAGATGAACTTCTAAGGCGGTGGGCTGTAAGCCCAATGAATGCATGTGGCTGAGATGGCAACCCTGCCTGATGAGACACTATACCATTAGTGTCACACCATATGGAAAACCTCTTCCATTTGGAAGCACAGGTTTACTTAGTGGAAGACTTCCTAGAACTCCTGAGAACCCTATGGGTACCTTCAGATAGGTGGAAGTTAGCATATTCTCGGTCCTCAAAAGTCATGTTTTGAGTCTGAGTGACCTGAGGTTTGGGTACAGGATACTTCCTTGTGAGGAACTGGAGACCCCATCTTCACAAGAACATAGACAAGATGGAGGCAGTCCAGAGGAGGGCAACTAAAATGGTGCAGGGTCTGCAACAGAAGCCATATGAAGAGAGACTAAAGGAGCTTAATATGTATACCCCTGAGGAAAGGAGGGAGAGGGTGGACATGAAAGAAACATTCAAATATCTCAAGGGAATCAATAAAGTCCAAGAGGGTAGCATCTTTCAGAAAAAGAGATGTGCAAGAACAAGGGGACACAATTTGGAGATAGTAGGGGGATGGCTAGGGGCAATGTGAGGAAGTATTTTTTCACAAAGAGGGTGGTGGACACATGGAACGGCCTTCCTGAGGAGGTTATGGGACAGAAACAGTGAGGGAATTCAAGAATGCATGGGACAGACATAAGGCAATTCTGGTGGAGGGTAGGAAGAAGAGGCTGTTAGTTAACTAGGATCTGCAGCTTATCCAATAGGTAGGGAAATGGGCAGACTAGGTGGGCCAAGCGGTTCTTACCTGCAGTCAAAGTCTATGTTTCTATGTACATGCCACTATCCAGCGTGTAAGTGTCTTTTTCAAAGCTGGTTTTCCTTTTCCCACATCCCCAAAGGTCAAGAACAGCTGCTGTCTGTCCTGCCTGTGGGCCTTGGTGTGGTCAAGATAGTCACCCAGAGCTGTCCTGACATCCAGGCCATGCAGCCTGCATTCACCTGAACTAGAGCGGTCAGTGAAAAAGACTGACAAGGTGACTGACTGGTTCAAATGGAAGTCAAAGACTGCTTTTGGAATTAACTTCCTATTAGTCCTGAGGACCACTTTATCTCTGTGGAAAGATACGTAGTTTTACTCTATACACAGGGCTTGTACTTCACTAATCTGCCTGGCTGATGTAACAGCCACCAGGAAGATAGCTTTCCAATTTACAAATTTCAAATGTGCTGTGGCCATGGGCTCAAATAGGGGCTCCATGAATTTGGCAATACGGACATTTAGGTCACATGCTGGCACCAGTTCCCCATGGGGAGGGTGCAGGTAAGCTAAACCCTTAAAGAATTTATTGAAAATGGGGTTGGAAGCCAGACACCCTTACTTGCCGAAATATAGGTTGAGACTGATGCCAGATGAACTTTTAAGTCGGTGGGCTGTAAGCCCAATGAATGCATGTGGCTGAGATGGCAACCCTGCCTGATGAGACACTATACCATTAGTGTCACACCATATGGAAAACCTCTTCCATTTGGAAGCATACGTTTACTTAGTGGAAGACTTCCTAGAACTCCTGAGAACCCTATGGGTACCTTCAGATAGGTGTAAGTCAGCATATTCTCGGTCCTCAAAAGTCATGTTTTGAGTCTGAGTGACCTGAGGTTCGGGTACAGGATACTTCCTTATGAGGAGGTTGTGCCTCTGAGGGCGGTGTATGGGCTGGGCTACTGACAGGGAGAGCAGTAGTGAGTACCACAGCTGCCTGGCCCAATCTGGAGCTATCAGAATCATTGTAGCTGGCTGGGATCTGGGCTTGATCAGGACCCTGAGCAGTAGAGGAAAAGGAGGAAATGCATACAGGCTCCTCCCTAACCAATCCAGCAGCAAGGCATCCACAGGCACTGTACCCTGTGCTGGTGGCCTGCAGCAGAATTGTGGTAGCTGGTGAATCTCTTTCAAAGCAAACAGATCTATCTCTGGAATGCCCCACCTTCGCAACACCACTTCCAGTACCTGTCTGTTTAGAGACCACCTGTGGTGGTTTTGGCTGATTCTGCTGAGTGAATCTGCCAGGGTGTTGTATTTCCCCGGAAGGTGAACAGCTAACAGGGACACATGTGAGGAGTACGTCAGACTCCATAATTTCATTGCCTCTGTACACAGCAAGTTGGACCTTTTCCCTCCTTGCTTGTTGCTGTAGTACATGGTGGTGGTATTGTCTGTCCTGACCTGTACCACTTTGCCTTGTACCAGATGTGCGAAAGACTGTATGTCCAGAAACACTTCCCCCGAGTTCCATCAGGTTTGTGTGCAGTAGTGACTCTGCAGAGGACCAGGTACTGTACACTGTGTGCTCTTCCAGGTGCCCCCCATCCCCACCCTAGGAGGGAAGCATCTGTTGTGAATACCACCGTTGGAGACTCCTTCTTGGATGGAACTCCTCTCTGAGGTTGTCTGCATCCTGCCACCAGTGCAGGACCTGCAACAGGGTCTTTGTCACTGATACCAGTTTTATGAGAAGATCCCATCTTTGGCAACAATGTGCCCTGAGGTGGAACTGGATATCCCTCATCTGAAATCTGGAGCCCACGATTCTGCCTGTGGCTCCAGCCATGTGACAGAGTAACTGCAGGAAGTGTCTTACTGGCCTTGGTTGGTGAGGCTGAATGACCCTGCAATCTGCAGAATACTGCCCACCCTGTCCTGAGGAAGGAAGGCTCTTTCCCTTAGGGTGTCCAGCTCTGCCCCTATGAAATTCAGTACTTGAACAGGTTGAAGTACTGACTTTTGGGCACTGATCAGAAACACAAGGGCTCTAAGATGTCCTGGGTGAACTTAGGAGCATCTTTTGCTTGCTGTGGTGACTGTCCCATGACTAACCAGTCATCCAGGTAGGGGAACACTGTGATGCCCTGCCATCTCATGTATTTATTTTTTTTAAACTTTGTGACTGGGTAGGCCCACTGAGACCATAATGGTCAATGGTCCCTTTTTCAGGGGCGACCCGGGGTTAGATACAGGCAACAGTACAATAAAAAGTAGGAACAATTCAAGGGAAAGTGAGCAATACAGACATTACAATCGGGACATATTGTACAATCACAGGCAGGTTAGGTACAGTTGCGAATAACAGGAGGTGTAAAAATAGTTTCACAAGAATGACAGTTACATAATGTTCATTTAGCAGGACAATTTTACAAATATACAATTACAAGTGTTTCAATAGTGAGAAAGTTCCATTGAATGGGAGAACAGCATGTCAGGCAGCTGGCAATAGTTTCAGAGGTATTCTACTATACCGGTCCTCAGTGGTGGCATGCACCAAGGCTTAGTTCTAACAGGTGCGTCTTTAGGCCTTTTTTAAAGCCCCCAAGAGAGCTGCAGTCTTGAAGACTGCTAGGTAGGCCATTCCAGAGGGAAGGAATGTAGGCTGAGAAAGACCGAAGACCTTGGCGTGTTCGGACTCCAGGGACATGGAGGAGTCGACGATATGAGGATCTTAATGTTCTTTTAGGCTGCTTAAGTGATAAGGTGCAACTCAGACTTGGGGGGACATTTGGTTGTAGAAGCTTGAAGGCCAGGCATAGGGAAGCGTAAGCTAGTCTGCACTCCAGGGAGGGCCAATTTAGTAAGTGCAGTATTTTACAATGGTGTTCTAGAAGCTGGGCACCCAGGGCAAAGCGTCCAACTCTGTGATACAATTTTCCTAGCTTTCGCATCTCTGTATTTTGTAGTGAGTGTAGCACTAGCGGCATCCGAAAAGGAAGGAGTACCGAGACTGCCTTGGTCGAGTTCACGAACACGGTACTTAATGGCATGGATAAAGGGTGCCTGATGGGTGCCGTGTTCGTGGACTTGACCAAGGCATTCGATTCAGTTAATCATCAGTTGTTGGTTTCTAGACTTGAGTTTTTGGGAGCTGGTGAGTCTTTTTTGGATTGGACGAGGAATTATTTAACAAATAGGTTCCAAAGAGTTAAGTATAGGGGTGCTGTATCAGATTCTGTATTGGTTGAGTGTGGGGTCCCACAAGGCTCCATTTTGGGGCCACTTTTGTTTTCTTTGTTTTTTGATCAATTAGTGAGTGTGACTAACAATGCTTCTTTAACCCTTTATGCTGATGATGCAGTAATTTACATGCAGGGTTCGTCTGTTGGAGACCTAGGTGTTTCCTTAACAGAGGAAATGTGTAATTTCCAGTCTTCACTTATGGCCTGTAAGTTACTCTTAAATAGATCTAAGACAAAGGTGATGGTTTTTGGAACCCCTCCTAGATTGAGATCTGAGGTTAATAAATTGGAAGTTAAATCTCTTGATGGAGTATTGTTTGATCATGTAGATACATTTCAATATCTTGGGGTATTATTAGATTCACATTTAAGTTATGAACCTCATTTTTTGAGGGTTACCTCAAGAATACAATGTAGATTGGCTCCTTTGTATAGAATTCGTTCATTTCTTATTCCTGAGTCTAGGTTAGCTATTTCCAAACACTGTTTAGCTCCCATTGTGAACTATGCAGCCGTAATTACTGATAGTGCTTCTGTGACAGTGATCTCAAAGAAATCCACTCTACTTCACTTGATAGCCAAGTTTGCTTTAAATTGTTCTAAATTATGTCATCATTGTGTGATTTTGAAAGAAATGGGCTGGTTACCTGTTTCATTAAATTTTCAATATTGTGGGGCTAAGTTTATATATAGAATTGTAGACTCTGGGATCCCACATAATATTTCTAAATTTTTGAGACCGTATAATGATGGTCATTATTCTAGATACAGGTCAGATAGTAGGTTTTTTGAGATTCCATTCATGAAAACTAAAAGAGGACAAATATCCTTTGCTTATATTGCTCCATTTATTTGGAATGAAATTCCTTATGATATTAGGTGGCTATGTTCTGCTAAAAAGTTTGCTGATGCATTAAGGATGTATTTTGAATCCCAATTTAACTGTAAATGTTTTTTATGATTTAATTTCTGTAACAAAGACATTTTATGTCTGCAATTTGTTGTATTGTATATGTATGTTTGACTATGTATTGTTTGTATGAATATATGTGGGTCGCACCTGTAAAAGGAACTTGTTTCCAGTGTGCTTACCCATTAAGCAAATAAACAAACAAACAAACAAACTGGGTCCCCATAGAAGAAAAAAATTACTCACCTTAGTAATGTTGTTTCTTCTAATGGAGTCTTGCTATATTATGACATATGCAGTGAGTCCCAACCTTCGAACTGCTCCGGAGGTGAAAGAGTTAACTTTCCATGCCAGGCATGGAACGCTGAGCTCGAGCTCGGTTGAAACTCTGTCTGTTGTTCTTCAAACTCAAACCGTCAGATCCTTATGAGCTAAACTCACTGAGGTCCTGTGTGGAAGCTGTAAACCTACACTAGCCAACTGGCTAGTAAACATAAGAACACATTTTTTGGTCCCAAAACAAAGACTCAAGTCAGGAGATCCAAAAAATGAAAAACACAACACCAAGTCACCCCAAAAAAAGAGGGGTGAAAACAACAAGGTGGGCATCTACTAAGTGCCAACACTGCACTACCCACCCACATCCCAAAAACAGAGGTTCTGAGAGGGGCAGGGGGGAGGTCATAATATAGCAAGACTCCATTAGAAGAAACAACATTACTAAGGTGAGTAATTTTTTCTTCAAACAACATGAAGTCTTGCTATATTATGACATATGCAGACTACACAGCAGTACCTCCATGGAGGAGGGTCAGAACCTACTTAGGAAATAGGCTCTGAAGCACAGCTGTGTCAAACCGAGCATCACTCCTAGCCTGGATGTCCAGGGAGTAATGCTTGGTAAAAGTGTGAACTGTTTTCCAGGTAGCTGCTTGACATATCTCTAAAATAGGGATGTCCCTGGCAGCAGCCAGGGAAGCAGCTGTACCTCTGGTAGAGTGAGCCCTCAGGCCTGAGGGAGGAACCTTACCCAGCTTTTCATAACAGAATTGGATACAAGAGACAATCCACCTGGCAATGGATCTCTTAGTGGCAGGTTTCCCTTTACCAACCTCGCCATAAGTGAGGAACAGTTGGAGGGAGTCAAACCTGTGACCCTTGGTATGCTCTATGTAGTAACTAAGGGCTCTCTTCACATCTAAACTGTGCAGCCTCCTCTCGCCAGAGGAGGAATGGTCAGTGAAGTACACTGGAAGGGATATAGATTTATTAAGGTGTAAATCTGAAACCACCTTAGGCAAGAACTTCCTGTTAGTCCTGAGGACCACCTTATCTCTATGAAAGGAGATAAAATCAGGCTCCACTGACAAGGCTTGTAATTCACTTATGCGTCTGGCAGAAGTAATAGCTACCAGAAACACAGTCTTCCAAGTCAAGTACTTAAGCTCTGCTGATGACAAAGGCTCAAAGAGGGGTTGCATAAGCTGAGCAATGCAAACATTAAGATCCCAGGCAGGGGCAGGGTCCCTGAATGGAGGGTTGGTGTGAAGCAATCCCTTAAAAAACTTGGAGAATACAGGATGAGCTGAAAGAGAAGAGGGTTTACCTGCTGAAATAAAGGCAGACACAGCTGCCAAATGTACTTTTAGGGTAGCTGGTCTCAGCCCCAAGGTATTTAAATAGACCATATAATCCAGGACTGTGGGTAAATCAGCAGATTCTGGGGAAATATGCTTCCCAGAGCACCATATGGAAAACCTCTTCCATTTGGAATTATAGGTAGCCCTGGTGGAAGGTTTTCTAGAAGCCTTCAATATATCCATTACACCTTAGGAGAGGTGCAGATCAGCAAACTCTAACTCTTCAAGAGCCAGGCCTTGAGATTGAGAGATTTGAAGTTCGGGTACCAAACCCTTCCCTGAGCACAGGTTAACAGGTTGTGATTCCTGGGGAGACACAGGGGAAGATGGACTGCTAAGAACAGTAAGTGTGGATACCAGGGTTGTCTGGCCCAATCTGGAGCATTCAGGATCATCTTGCAGGATTGAGATATGATTTTGACTAACACTTTGAACAGGAGAGGGAAGGGGGGAAAAGCATAGAGAAACTTCCCTTCCCAATTGAGAACTAAGGCATCCAGAGGGACTGAGCCCAACACTGGGGGCCTGCAGCAAAAAAGGGGAAGTTGGTGATTGTCTGGGGCTGCAAAAAGATCTATCTGTGGGATGCCCCATCTGGCAAATATTACCTCCAGGACCAGGGGATCCAGTGACCATTCGTGATGGCCCTGGGAAATCCTGCTGAGAGCATCTGCCAGGACATTGTCCTTGCCTGGGAGGTGAACTGCCGTAACGGAGGTGTTCAGGGAGTAAGCCAGAGACCACAATTTCATTGCTTCGGTGCACAAGGCCATAGACCGAGTGCCTCCTTGCGTGTTGATGTACCACATTGTGGTGGTGTTGTCTGTTCTGACCTGTACAACTTTGTTCTGAACAGATTTGGAAAAAACTTGAAGTACTAGAAAAACTGCTCTGAGTTCCAACAGATTGATGTGGAGCAGAGATTCCTGAAGGGACCACAATCCCTGGGTAGTGAGGTCGCCCATGTGAGCTCCCCACCCCAAGAGGGATGCATTTGTAGTAAGGTTTAAGGAGTGAGACTGAGTGACAAAGGAAACCCTTTGTCTCAGATTGCTCTGATCCTGCCACCACTGCAGGGCTTGGATCAGGGTTCGAGTTACTGGGATCAATTTGGTTAGAGGGTCTTTCCTTTGAGACCAAAAGGCTCTCAAATGGAACTGGATGTCCCTCATTTGAAATCTTGCTCCCTGCACTACTGCTGTAGAAGCAGCCATGTGCCCCAGGAGCCGTAGGAAATGCCTTGCTGGTCGAGAGACCTGCAGGGTGAATGAGGAGGCCAGAGAGACCAGGGTCCTTGCCCTGTCCAAAGGAAGGAAGGCTCTGGCTTTCTCTGTGTTCAGCTCTGCGCCTATGAAGGTGAGGAGCTGGAAAGGCTCTAGAACTGACTTTGAAAGATTCCGAAGGAAACCTAGAGAGGTGAGCAGTTGCTGAGTTATCTGTAGATGTAACTTGACTTGGTCTGGAGACTGGCCTACTATGAGCCAGTCATCCAGGTAAGGGAAGATGGCAGTCTTCTGCCTTCTTAGAGAAGCAACTGCTACTGCCAGGCATTTTGTGAATATCCTTGGAGCAGAGGTGAGGCCAAAGGGCATTGCTCTGAACTGGTAATGGCCTGAGGGCAGCTCGAACCTGAGGTACTTTCGATGGGAGCTTCTGATGAGAATATGGAAGTAGGCATCCTTGAGGTCCAGGGACACTAGCCAGTCCCCTGGCCTTAGAGAGGGTAGAATAATTCCCAGAGTCACCATTTTGAATTTTGGTTTTAAAAGGTGCTTGTTTAAATATCTGAGATCCAGGATGGGCGCCATTCTCCTGTCTTTTTGTGGTAAGGAAGTACCTGAGTACAATTCTTTGCCCTGGTGTAGGGTGGAACCCTTTCACAGCTCTGAGAGCCAGGAGGGAAGAGACCTCTGCCTCTAGGGTAAGTGCCTCTGATGGATTTGCAGGTAAAAAGGATCTGGTTCTCATCTTTGGAAATGTTTTGAAGCTGAGAACCAGTCCCTGGCTTACTACTTCCAGGACCCACTTGTCTGATGTCAGAGACTTCCAGTCCTGGACAAAGTAAGCCAGCCTGCCCCCTACAGGTAGTTGAGAATCGGCCCTGGCAACCCCATCAGGGTGCCTGCTTGGCAGGGGCTTTAGGCTGAGGGGTGGAAGCTGGTCTGCTTGTATCCCGTCTGCCTCTCCCTCTAAAGAACCCCCCTGGGCATAAGCAGAAGAGGAGGCCTGGGCTTGGTAAAAAGGCCTATGAAAAGGCCTGTCCCTGCCCCTGGGAAGCTGCCTTTGAGGAGTGGCCTGCTTTTCCTTGGCCTGTGCATTCCTATAGGTGGTCCTATACTCATCCATTTTCTTCATGTAATTCTCTGTCTGCTCCCCAAACAGAGAATTACCCACAACAGGAAAATCCATGGCCTTAGTCTGGGTATCCTGTGACAGGCTAGTACATCTGAGCCAAGCCATTCTGCGAAGTGCCACAGATGTAGCCATGACTCTTGATGACACGTCATTAGAGTCCACTGCAGCATGGAACTGCACCTTGGATGCCTTAATACCATCAGCAGCCACCTGCTCCAGCTCCTTGGCAAGCTGGCCAGGGACTTGTTTTACTAGAGCCATAATAGTATCCCATCTGGATTTCTGATATCTAGCAACATAAGCCATATAATTTGCCTGTCTGAGTCCCAAGGATGCTGCCATGTACTGTTTCTTTGCCATGGCATCAATCCTCCTGGAGTCCTTGTCAGGGGGGTGTGAAGCCAAGGGGAATATTTGCCTTGTCGCAGGCTGCAGCCTGCACTACCCCAACATGGCTGCATTGTTGTGTAAGGAACTCCGTATCAGAGCCTGACAATGTGTACCTCTTGTCCATTCTCTTATCCACAGGAGATATAGTTTGAGGAGTTTTTAGAATTTTTACTGTCTGTTTCCCAAAAGATTTATGCAAAGGAATAGACAGTATCCTAGACTCTGGGATATCCATCATTTCCACATAGTCAGGCTCCTCTTGATCATCCACAGCTTCCTCCATAGGGAGCTGGAGGGTTTCAGCCACTTTTTGTAAAACATAAAATGAGAAGGGGACTCAGAAAGCCTAGGAGGAGACACTCCTGAAGGTCTGTCCGGGGAGATGTCCGGGTCAATGGGCACATCCAGACTTTCAAATCCACATTCACTCTCCTCATACTCCTCTTCCCCTCCTCGGTTCATAATATTCCTCTAAATCATACTCTTGAACGGTGGAACCGGCTGAACCGATCACGCTTACTTGATGGTGCCGGTTCAGTCAGAACCGGGAAAGCGACTGGACAATTTTAATCGCTTTGCTATTTCTTCAGCGGTTGGAGAGGAAAGTTTGGCTCCACACAGCTGATTTCCTAGTCCTTTGCTGGAACCGACTCCTCAAGTCGGTCTCCTTGCCCAAGGAAGTCTCGCCTGGTCAGAGGCACTCCCTCGTTCGGTTGGAACCGAACCGGCTGGCCATCTGATTCAGCAGACTTTTTGGCCTCCCTTTCCCTGAGCCTACCAACTCTCTTTTCCAGGGTAGCTGCAGGAAAATTTTTACAAATCTGGCAGTCTGCATTGAGGTGGTCAAACCCCAGACAATAAACACAGGTGGTGTGGGGGTCAGCCTTGGCAAAGACTTCCCCACAGACACTGCAGTGTTGAAACCCAGTGGGCCCGGTTTTTCTTTTGGGTTTCTCAGACATAATGCCAGCCTAACCAAACTTACCCATTTATGGCAATCCGCCAGGTAAGACCCTCTTATCGGTTCCCAACCGTGTCACGGGTCGTGGAAAAAACCGTAATAAAATCCGTTTTTTTTTAGAACTGATAAGAACCGGTAACCACACTCTAAATGACAGATTAATATATTTTAAACAACCTGATCGCTTCAAACCTAACCGATAAACCGTTTACAAGTTCCACACAGAATAGAAATCAATGTAAAACCTATCTAGTACTCACAATACCACAGACAGAGTCTGAACCGACCGGTTGCAGTTTAATTTCGGTCGAAAACCAAGAAAAACAATACTTTAACCGACAAAATGAACCAAGCAGAAGGAGAAATCTCCAGACCGACTGTTCAGTGAGGTGGAGTAAAGAATCTGACGGTTTGAGTTTGAAGAACAACAGACAGAGTTTCAACCAAGCTCGAGCTCAGCGTTCCATGCCTGGCATGGAAAGTTAACTCTTTCACCTCCGGAGCAGTTCGAAGGTTGGGACTCACTGCATATGTCATAATATAGCAAGACTTCATGTTGTTTGAATACGGTGGGCAGGAGCATGCCCGTGGCTATCCTTAGCTTGGATGCCTGAGTGAGAAAAGGGGTTAGATGGTACAGGAGACCAAGCTTTTGGTTTAGTGTCTTAGTTAATTGGTCAACATGAACCTTGAAGGAGCAGTCTTGACCGATATATACTCCCAGGTATTTGATGCAATCCACCACCTCAATAGGATGGCCACTGGACAGATTAGGGGATAGTAAGCATGCTCTAGCAGGGCCCAGTTTATTAGGTCCAAATGTGATGGCTTTGTTTTTTTTTCTCATTGAGGACTAGCCGATTTGTCAGGAACCAGATTTCCAATGTGTAGAGGTCATGGTTCAGGAGTTGATTTAGCTGTGCTGCATCTGAAGCAGATCTTTACAGTACGGCATCATCGGCATAGAGGGTCACTTTGTCTCCACCGCAGTGCTTTGGTAGGTCACTGATAAACAGGGAGAATAGGAGGGGCCCCAGAATTGAACCTTGGGGGACGCCTTTAGCAATGGAGCGCTTGCCTGACTCCACCCCCTGTCATCTGATTATCTGAGATCTATCTTGCAGGTAATCTTTGAACCACTGTGCTGAGTGGTTGTCCAGTCCGAGTGAGCTAAGCTGCAAGATGAGTAATTGATGGTCTACCAGATCAAAGGCCTTGGTAAGGTCTATGAAGACCGCACCAATTAGTTGGCCTTTGTCTTGGGCTGCAAGGATGTCGGATGTAAGACTCACCAAGGCATTATCAGTGCCATGTTGTTTTCTAAATCCGTGTTGTCGTGGAGTGAGGAGGCTGTGTTGCTCAACATATGTCTGGACTTGTTGGTACACAATTCTCTCAAGCATTTTATTTAGTGTGCAGAGAATGGAAATTGGTCTATAGTTTTCTACCAGCTCACTGGGTCCTCCCTTGGGGATAGGGGTAACCAAGGCAGTTTTCCAGGCTGAGGGGACTTTACTTTCCATTAGCGACCTATTGAATAGCCACGTGATTGGCATGGCAACTTCTTGGTCTGCTAGTCTGAGTAACCTGGGTTCAACCTTGTCGTAGCCAGCAGAACCATTGATCTTAATATTCCTAATTAGCTTTCGGATCTCGGTTTTGGATGTTAACCTAAGGTGGAAGTTAGGTGATGAGGAGGGATTCATTATATCATCAGAGGATGCCTGATTAGGGCTGCAAGGGTGAACCCTATACCTGCCAATGCCAGTGAGGAATATATTAAAGGCATTTGCAGCATCTTGTGGGTTCATGTGGTGTACAACCCACACAACAATGTCACAGGCACTTTGCGTGTGATGACCTTTCAGGAGCACGTTAATTTGGGACCAGAATTTCTTGGGGTTAGAGAGATTTTTTGCTTGTAGGTTCTTGAGGTACAGTCGCTTGGCCTGTTTTAAGTCTCTTCTACATTTGTTTCTGAGCATTCGGTGAAGGACCCAGTCATTGGTCAAATTAATGGATTTGTACCTGCCCCAGGCGCTGTCCCTTTCCTTCATGAGCTTTTTTAGATCACGCGTCAGCCACCTGTACTGTTGTCCTTTGACTCTCATTTGTTTAAGGGGGGGCGTGTTTGTTGGCAGCAGAGAGGAAATTCTTGGTGAAAAAGTCCAAGGCAGAGTCAAGACAGGGGGCAAGTTTTATTTGAGCCCAGTCTATTTCCGACAGGGTATCTCGGAAGGACTTAATGTCGAATTTGAGTAGTCACGTGCCAGAAAGGTTCGGGAAGGGGGTGGATAATCATTTTTCCGTATACCACTACCAAGCACTTCGTGAATGCCCTGGCAGCGGAGGTTAGGCCAAATGGCAGGGCTACAAACTGGTAATGACCTGAAGATAGTCTGAACCTAAGGTATTTTCTGTGAGATTCCCTGATGAAAATGTGGAAGTAGGCATCTTTCAAATCCAATGATGCCAGCCAGTCTCCCCGCTGAAGAGTGGGAAGGATCATTGCCAAAGTTACCATCTTGAACCTTGGCTTTGCTAAGTGCTTGTTCAGAGTTCTCAGATCAAGAAGGCGCTGCCACTCCCCATTTTTCTTTAAGGTTAGGAAGTACCTGGAGTAGAACCCTTTCCCCTTTTAGAGCAGGGGCATGGGTTCCACTGCCATTGACCATAAGAGGTTGGCAACCTCTGCTTCCAGAAGTACCCTTTCTGTAGGGGATGCTGGTCTGAAGAGTCCTGACTTTAGTCTGGGGAAAGTTTTGAAACTGAGGGCTAGGTCCTGACTAACTACTTCCAGGATCCACTTGTCTGTGGTAATTGTTTCTTATGCCTGGAAGTACAGTAACACCTCACTATAACAAATGGTATGGGAGCCATCAATGCCGTTCGTTATAATAAGAAATTTGTTATAGCAAGGTACTGCTTAAATCAGTAGCCTGCTTCACATTAAATCAATCTGCAAGCACTAAGGATAATGTAGTCAATCAATAAAACTTAGCCACTTTCAAGTAAAATAAACTTGATTTTCAAGTAATGAACTCCCAAAAATTAAAAAAAAGAATTCATTCCATCTTCGCACTCAGCAGTATGTGCATTAATGTCAGTTACAGTAGTTACGTTTGCCGCCCTGTACTCACGGTGCACTTTCAGCAGCAGATGCCTGAAAGAAGAATGTTATCTTACACTGCGTGGTGCTTTGTTTTATAGCTAGGTCTCGGGCATAAGAAGTTGCATTACGCAGTTAGAGGACCTTCACTGGATCGGCATCCTGGGACTGCAACCAGTGCAACCCTGTTTCCCTGTTTGGTGACTTAATTGATAGAAATAAGAGAACAACTACTGGACATGCTTACAATGTGGTGCTAATTAGTGATTGAACTAGTACTGGAGATGCACTGCTTCTGGGAATAACCGTGATTGACAGCGACAATCAGCAACGCGAATAAGCCAGTTGACTGTAACTGTCAATGCGGGAGCCAGTCAGAGCATTCGTTATATCCGAGCATTTACTATAGTGGGGTTCGCTATAGCAAGGGGTTACTGTAGTGAGCCAGCCTGCCCCCTATGGGCAGTGGGAAGGTGACCCTGGAGGGCATATCAGGGATTCTGTTTTGTTTGGGCTTTAGCCTGGGAGGCTTGGTCCCTACGCCTAGAGCCCTCTCTGCCCCTGAAGTATCCTGTCCGCTGCTGATAATCCGGGTAGCCTGGGCTGGAAAGAACAGTCTGCTGTAGCCTGACCTACCTCTATCTCCCTTCCCCTGAGACCTCTAGGAGGTGGATGGTTTCTCCTTTGCAGCGTTACTTTTGTAGGTTGCCTTCTGCTCATCCAACTTTTTCATGAAAGCCTCTATTTTATCCCCAAACAGAGAGATGTTTTCACATGGAAAGTCAATGGCATTGGTTTGAGTATCCTGAGAAAGATTCATGGCCCTAAGCCAAGCAAACCTTCCTATTGCCACTGTAAGTGCCATCCACCTAGCAGCAGTATCATTGGCATCCACTGCCATGTGAAACTGCTACTTTGTGGCCTCCAATCCGCACCTGGCTATCTCTGCCAATTCAGCAGCCAGGTCAGGAGTGCCTTATCTACCATTGCTTGCACTGAAAGCCACAGTATCTTTTGGTATTGTGCAGCATAGGCCATGTAGTCAGCTTGCCTGATGGCCAGGGAAGCAGCCAAATAGACTTTCTTTGCTTTGCTGTCAATTTTTCTGAAGTCTTTCTCAGGTGGGTGAGAAGCCAGTGGCACCCTAGCCCTATCACAAGCTGCATCTTGGACTACCACTTCATGATTAGGGTGAGAAAAAAGAAACTCTGCCCCTGATCCGTACAGCTGATATTTCTTATCATCTTTTTTATCTATAGGCAACACAGAATTTGGGGTTTCCAAAAATCTTCATCACCTTTCTTAAGGACTTACTGATTGGAAGCAGGAGACGTTTGGTGGGTGTTAAACCCATCATGTTCATAAACTCTGCCTCTTCCTCGTTTTCCATGGTTTCGTGGGTGGTGAGGTCCAGGGCTTCTACCATCCGTTTCACAAAAGTATAATGTGAAGAATATTCTTCAGGTAACCTAGAAGGGGAATCAAACTCCTGATCCAGAAAGACCTCCAGTTCAATTGGTTCCCCCATCTCCTCCTCCTCATATTCTTCAAAAGAGTGGTCCTGGGAGTAATGAGTCCCAAGCGGAACCAATGAGGGAACCACAGTTGGCATTGGTACCGCAACCGGGGTTTCAACTTGTGCCAGTTGCACAGGAACCCTTGTGAGGCAGCAGTTTGCAAGTCTTGTAACACCTGAAGGGCCTCTGCAACTGCTTCGGCCAATGGCAAGGCTGGTTTGTCCCCACAGAGCATCTTTGCTTTTCCAGCAGGAGGTGCAGTGAAATTATTTTCTTTATGTTTTTTCTTTGCTGTTTTTTGAGGACTCGCCTTTATCGGTAGCTGTCGGTTCAGATTCTTTAGACTTTTCCTTTTTCGAGGAAGAAGTGCTCAGTTCATCCACCATCTAATCCAATGAAGTTGAAAGGGTTGATATCCTCTTTTTAAGCTGTTCAAGTCTCTTTTCAGTGGTTTTAGCGGGAAGGTTTTGCAGATTTCACAGTGCTTTAAAGTGTGGAGCACCCAAACAAAATAAACACAAATTGCTTTTATCTGCCTTAGCAAACACCTCTCCGCACTTGAGACAGTTTTTAAAACCAGTAGGGTCTGTTTTCTTTTTCAGCCTATCTGACATAACAAACCCACTTAAAAATATCTACTTTAGAAGCCTATAGTTCGGTTCCTGAACCAAAGTTTGTTTATTTTAAAAATAAACAAGTCGGTTTCTGTCAATCCACCAAGGTGGGACAGTCCATTCCCAGCAGGGAAGAAACTGCGGTCTGACAGGAAATTTAGTTATAAACCCAACCAAAAGGGAAGGAACTGGTCCTGAACTCAAGCAAAATACTTTAAAATTATAATAAATAAGAATAAAGTATCGGTTCCTCAACGGTTACATGGAACCGCGGAGGAACCACAAACTGTAACAAAAAACAGCTGCAACTATTGCTAACTAATATAAATCTTTAAAAAAAGGGCAGCAAAAGGTTAGAAATAAAAGCTGTTTATTTTCCACGGAAAATAAAGCAAAAAGTTAGTCCGCTGAGGAGCGATCTCCGAGGCATTTTTTTACTCAGACAGGCAGAGAATTGAATCTGAGCATTACAGAACGCAGCAGTTGGTAGGGGCAGCAGTTTGAATGGTGGCATGAGCCAATGAATGTTCCATCATTTGCATTAAGTTCCATTTTTCCAGGGTAGTTCAACACAGGAGGTTGACTGCTATAGTTAACCATACTGAAGAATTCCTGGGGTTAGAAAAGGTCGCTCTGCTGCAGCAGTGATGTAGCTACTAAAGCAGAATGACTTTTTGTTCTGCTTTAGTAGCTAGGTCACAATGCAGGAGTACCCAGCAGCGCCGTTCATTGGTCAGTTAACCGTTCAAGCTTCGCCCTAGCGGGTGGATAGTGGAAAAGCAACAGTGGTGGATGACAGAAAATACAGGTTACTCACCTGTAACAGGAGTTCTAGGAATGGTATATGTTGTTCATCCACACTTACTGGCAGGTTCCTTGCTGCTTTAAATCTTGCCGGAAGGTCTTCAAGCTGGCTCCTCCCACCCACCCAGGTGGTAAAACTCTCGGCTCCGCCCCATGACGCCAGATCTAGCCCGCTGGAAGCCAGGTTGTGCGTCGAAGCCGGGGAGGTCGGGTGGGTTGTGTGGATGAACAACATATACCATTCCTAGAACTCCTGTTACAGGTGAGTAACCTGTATTTCTAGGGACATGGATATGTTGTTCTATCCACATTTACTGGCAGACTCCTAGCAGTTCTCCGGGAGGAGGGAGGCAAGGCGCACACCCCCTACTTAGGAAATAAGGACTGGAGAACCGAGGTCCCAAAACCAACATCCCGGCGTGACTCAAGGTTGATGTGGTAGTGGGTAATGAAGGTGTGTGCTGACTTCCAGGTAGCAGCCCTGCAGATTTCGTGGATAGGGACATCCCTGGAAGCAGCCACCGAAGTAGCAGTATGGTGGGTAGAATTAGCTCTTATCCCTCTGGGAGGCTCCATGCCCACCAACCTGCAGCAGAGATCTATGCAGGAGGTGACCCACCTGCCTATCGTCCACTTGGCTGCAGGTCTGCCAGGAGCGGCTTCAGCGTAGGTGACAAACAGCTGGTGAACCTCTCCCCGAACTTCAGCAGTCCACTCCTTATAATAAGAGAGCGCTCTTCTAGGGTCCAGAGTATGGAGCCTATATCCGGCCTCCGAGGTGTGATTGGGGTAGAACACCGGCAGAGTCAACACCTGTTTAAGATGAAACACCAACACCACCTTTAGAAGGAATTTCGGTTGGGGGCGCTGGACAATCTTGTCGCTGTGGAAGACCAGATAAGCAGACTCTATGGAAAGCGCCTGGAGCTCTCCCATCCTTCAGGCTGACGTGATAGCCACCAAGAAGGCGGTCTTCCACGACAGGTGAGAGATATCACACCTGTGCATCGGTTTGAATGGCTTGCCCACGAGCTTAGCCAATACCAGCAGTAGATTACACAGAGGTGGAGGTTCTCGCACTGGAGGGGATATGTGATCGAGGCCTTTGAAAAAGTGCCCAACCACCTTCTCCTGCGCCACCGACTGATTTCCGGCCCGCGCCCGGTAAGCAGAGATGGCTGCCTGGTGCATCTTAAGGGTCGTTGACCGAAGTCCTAGCTGAGAAAGGGACCATAGGTAGTCCAGAATGCTGGCCAAGGAACAAGAGGAAGGGTCCAACCCCTTATCCTGACACCAAATGAAAATCTCTTCCATTTGAAGGCATAGCATTTTCTGGTCGACTCTTTACAGGATGCCTCAACAACATTGAGGACCTCGTCGGAAAGACCCAAGACCTGGAACTCTAGCCACTCAGGAACCAGGCCGTCAGGTACAGGGATTGAAGGTCCAGGTGAAGTACCTTCCCCTGGTTGACTGAGATCAGGTCCAGGCGGGCTGGAAGCCACCTCGGGAGCCTGGAGCTGAGGCTGAGGAGATCTGAATACCAGAACTGGCGGAGCCAGTCTGGGGCTACCAGAATCACCTGCGCCTTGTCCCTCCTCGTCTTGAGAAGCACCGTGTGGATCAAGGGAAATGGGGGAAAGGCATAGAAGAGGCCCGGGGTCCATGGCTTCGAGAAGACATCCCCCTGCAGCGAGCCCTGCTGAGGGGGATGGGCATGAAACAGCCTCAGTTTCGCATTCTCTCTGGAGGCAAACAGGTCCACCTGAGGTGTGCCCCAGTGGGAGAACAGATCATGTACTACCTCCGGCAGGAGAGACCACTCGTGAGATGCAGCACCTATCCAGCTTAGGGCATCGGCCAGAGTGTTGGAGGCTCCCGCCACATGGATGGCTAGAAAATCCGCCTCCAGTCTGCTCATGAAGGACCAAGTGCGGAGAGCTTCCTTGCATAGGGGCAAGGAGTGCGTCCTGCCCTGGTGGTTTAGGTAGTACATGGTCGTGTCATTGTCCATCTGGACCTGGACCACTTGACCCCATACATACGGAGCAAAGGCAGAGAGGGCTAGTCGGACCGCTCGAAGCTCCAGCAGGTTGATGTGGCATCGAGACTCCTGAGAGGACCAGAGGCCATGCGCTCTGTGCTCCCCCAGATGGGCACCCCAACCCATCAGAGAGGCATTGGTCGTTAGAATGACCGTCAGCTCGGGGTGGACAAACGGGATGCCCTTCTGCAGATGAGCTGGAATGATCCACCACTGGAGAGCATTCCACATCTCCTGGGTCACCGCCACTGGCTGGTCCAGAGGACCGGAGCGCTGTGACCATTGGTGGGCCAGCCCCCATTGAAGGGGATGCATGTGCCAGCGGGCCCACTGGACCACACTGGTGCAGGCAGCCATGAGGCCCAGGAGGCACAGGAAGTCCCGGGCAGGGCGCAATTACCCAACCAGAAATGACTGGGCAAAAGAGGAGAGAACCTCGGCCCTGTCCGTCGGGAGCCATGCTCTGGCTCGAAGAGAGTCAACTGTGCCCTGATGAATTGAATCACCTGTGTTGGCACGAGTTTCGATTTGGCCTCGTTGATGAGGAGGCCAATCTTAGAGCAGACCTGGAGGGCCAGATCCCTGGACCGCTCCACCTCCAGCCTGGAGGGGGCTGCAATCAGCCAGTCATCCAGCTAAGGGTACACCTGGACCCTTCAGCGCCGCAGAAATGATGTCACCACTGTCATGCATTTGGTGAATACCCTGGGAGCCGAAGAAATGCCAAAGGGCATGGCTTGGAACTCGTAAACGGACCTCTCCACTCTGAAGTGAAGGAATCGCTGGTGGGACGGATGGGTTGGGACATGAAAGAACATGTCCTGGAGGTCCAGAGAACAGAACCACATGCCTCGTTCCAAGGATGGAATGATCTGTGCCAGAGGGACCATCCTGAAGGTTCGGGACCTTAGGAACTTGTTCCGGTCATGTAGGTCTAGAGTGGGGTGCCAGCCCCCCATCCGTTTTGGGACCAGGAAATACCTGGACACAAACCCTGGGTCTGGTGGAGGATCCTCTGCCTCTCTGATCACCTCCTTTTGGAGGAGCAGAGCAATATCAGCTCAAGGAGCCGACAGAGAGTCTGCGGACCCTATAGCCCCCCCCACGTGGGGCAACGGCCTGATAGGGTGGGACCTGCTCGAATTCCAGAGGCAGACCTTTCCCTACCACTTCCAACACCCAAGTGGTCCGCGTTGATAGTGGACCAGGCAGAAAAGAAGTGGCGGAGTCGTCCCCCCACGGTGGGAACCGGGGGGGGGAGTGACAAGGCTGGGGGCGACACCTCTCAACCCATCACTGGGCAGACTTGGAGGAAGGACCGGCCGAGGCACCTCCTGGGCCTTTTCCTCCTGGCTTCCTGCTGGAGGAAGCTGCAGGCTTGGCTTTGGGGTGCCATGTGCGAGCCTGCTGGTCCTGATGCTGGTGTTGCTGGGCCGGACATGCTGCAGGGGCAGAAGGCCGAAAGGGCTTACGCTGCTGCTGGCGGCCTCTGTCCTTCTGGGCAGACATGACAAAATCCAAGGTGGCAGTGAACTTCTCTATCCTCTGCAAGTGACCCTCCATACCGGGACCAAACAAGTCGATACCCAGGAAGGGAACGTCTGCCAGCTTGTGCTGGGTATCCACCGTGAAGGTGGCTATCCGCAGCCAAGCTCTGCAGCGCATGCCCACTGCAGCCGCTACTGACCGGGCACAAGAGTCTCCAATGTCGAGAGCAGTTTGGAGCTGCTGCTTTGCCACCATCCTTCCCTGATCCCGCACTTGCTTGACCGTAGTCTGGAGGTCAGCCGGGAGATGAGGAATCACCTCATCCAGGGAGCCCAAAAGGGCATGGGAAAAGTGTGCCATCAGTATGGCCGAACTGGCCTGACGAAGGCCTAGGAAGGATGCAGCGTAAACTTTACGCCCGGAGTAGTCCAGTTTCTTGGACTCTTTATCCGGTGGCTTGTCCACATCCCAAGCGTTTCCGGAGCACCAGAAAACACTGTCGGTCACCAACCCCTCCGCAGAGGGGTGCTCCAGAATCCGGAGGTGAACCGGTGGGAGCGACATACTTCCTGGCATCCTGGCGGAAGGAGCTGGACAAGAAGCTGGCCGCTGCCATAGCTCCAAGGCCGGGCCAACAATGGCTTCGCCACAGGAAAGCCTCCGTGAGGAGAATCCCTTGGTCCAGTATTCCATGAGGGGATACTGGCCCGCTGACACGGGTTCGAGCTTCATCCCAGTAGATTCTGAGATGAGCCGGTAATCCCATGAACGAGGATGGGCTCTCATCCACCGACTGTCCCCCAGAGGACTCCAGGTCGAGAGGCCTGGAGAACAGGGAAGAGTCATCGTCAGACTCCGAGGAGTCTGCAGACAGCTGCCGAGGGCCTGAGCCACCCTCCACCTGCCGAGGGTGATCGGGAGTGAGGGTGACCAAATTGAGGCAGTCCAGAGAAGGGCAACCAAAATGGTGCAGGGACTGCATCAGAAGACATATGAGAATGGAGCTCAATATGTATACCTAGAGCAAAGGAGGGAGAGAGGTGGCATGATCGAAACATTCAAACACCTTAAGGGCATTAACAAGGTGAAAGATTCTAACATGTTTCCATATAAGAAAAATAGCAGGACAAGAGGACACAGCATGAGATTAGAGGGAGGCCGATTAAGGGGTAATGTGAGGAAGTTCTTTTTCACAGAAGGGGTGGTTGCTGCAGGGAACACCCTACCTCAGGAAGTGGTGGCCATGAATGCAGTGCAGGGCTTCAAACAGGCATGGGATAGGCATAACGGAGCAATACAGATGAGTATGAATAGATAGGCCACTGACAGCAAAGGATGATGGCACATTTATAAGTTAGAAAAAGAAATGGGCAGACTGGATGGGCCTTGTGGTCCTTATCTGCCGTTAACTTCTATGTTTCTATGTTTATACACTACGCTGGTGAACCCGGATTTGGGAACGGCCTCAGGTCACCAGGGTGCCGACTTAGGGGTGGGGGGTTGGAGCAGGATTGAGCCATGGCTCTCACCTCCAAAGGGGTGGATGTCTGCCCACCTGTAGTCCTGCTCCCACCAGGTGGCAGTCCGGTGGGTGTGTAGGTGATATGGGTGGATATAAAAGTCAGGGGAGGGGGCAGAAAGGGCCACCGTATCCTAGCATGTGTGTGTCCGTACACGCATGTGTATGCTGTGGCCTCAGTGGGGGGTACTAAAATGTATATGGAAACAAGGAAAAGAAAAAAATCTTCAGGAGGGGGAGCTGACGTCAGAGATGGTGCCGCCCACGAGGCCGAGGCATGATGTGGCACTCGCTGAGTGATCAGTAACTGATGATGACTCCCCCTCCTTCTCAGTCTTGTCTGCAGGAGCGGGAAAAAAGGGGATAGAGAAGAAAGGTAGGGGTGGGGCAAGGTAAAGCAAGGGACAGGGAAAGGAAAAGTGACAAACTATAAAAAACAATAAGCTGACCAAAGAGGAAAACAGAGAGAGAGAGAGAGAGAGAGAGAGAGAGGGCTCTGATCTGAGATTTTAGAGGTCAGCAACAACCAGAGTCTCTGGGCAGGCCAATGGTTAAGGAGAGGAGAAGAAAAAAGAGAGAGACAGAGACAGAGACAGACAGATTAAAGTAGGATCCCTTCTAGATCAAGAAGAGGAGGTTGTGGGGGGGGAACCGTAGATAGGCAACCCAAGAAAAAGGGAGGCTCAGCCAGTGCGGTCTGTCAGGAGGTGCAGGGAGAAAAGCTCCTCTGAGGGAATAGAAAGGGAAAGCAGAAGATAGCCAAGAAGCCAGAAGAACAGAGGATAGGATACAGGAGAAGGGGAGGGGAATGGCGCTTGCATGTGGAGCAATGGCAAGGAAATAACCTGTTTCCAGAAAAAGACAGGGGACTGAATTCAGACCAAGAAGGGATACCTGACGGGTCTAAGGAGGGGAGGCGCTGGCTCCTTGAAGGGGCTGAGGGATGAAACAAGGAGAAAGGCATGGAGGGCTAGAAGACACTCACTGCAATTGTGAGAGAACAGCTATAGCCCATGGAAGGGAACCTCCTTGAGCCTAATAGGAGCAGGAGACAAGAAGGCCAGCCAACCCCCAACCCCCGGCAGACAAACCAGAAAGAGAAAAACTCCTCTCCTTATGAAACCCACTGAAAAGTCTCTGAACCCAGGACTCACAGCAAGGGGGTTCTGAAGGGTACAGCTAAGAGAGGGAAGATCTCTTTGAATAAATCAGAATGAAGATGGCATCTAAATAGAGGCCAAAAATGAGGACGGTAGGAGGCAGAACTGTTTACCTTCCCCTAAAAAAGTGAGACAGAGAGAGTCGGGACCTAGCCTCCCTTGAGACAGGACTTCCCCCAAGGGATGCCTACCACCATCCAGTGCCCCAAAAAATAGGTGAAGAAAAACAGGGGGAGGCACTGCCCAGAAATCTGGTAATGAGGGGAAGCTGTGATGAATGGTGAAGATATCTTTGAAGATCAAGAATTATGGTGAGTACGTAATTTTCATATTTTCCAAAGATCAATCTTCATTCATCACAGTTGTGTGAGTACCAAGCCCACCAGCGGAGGTGGTGTTGGCAACCCTGAGGGAAATAATTATTCCCTCAGCCTCCTGTGGGGGAGAACACGGGAGGTGGAGGCCCCTGACAGGTCCAGCGGGACCCAAGATTGGTTGGAGGCAGGTGAAGGCTCCCTTGGCCTGGGAGATAGAAAGTTCCCCTGATAGCTCACACCTGGCCCTAGGGGACAAAAAAACAGGCCCCCTGGAAGTGTGAAGCAGTCACATTTCAACAGGTCAGGTGACAACCGGGAAAGGCAAAGCCATGCCGTCCACTGAGCCATGCTGCTCCCTGAGAATGAAGGTCCCAACAATGAGCCCCCCAGCCCAGCAGAGATGCATCCATGGTGATGGTGATCTGAGATTCCAGTGGGGCAGACCTTATAAAACGTTCTCTTGTATCCACCATGCAAGTGACCGCCGCAGAGGCTCTGTCACCTTGATGGGGTAAGACTGCAGGTGTGTTGTTGGGGACCACTGTGTGCTGAGCATCCACTGAGTGGTCCTCATGTGCAATCGAGCTAGAGGCACTGTGAAAATGAAAGAGGCCACAAGGCCTAACACCTATTGCACAGAGTGAGCTCGTACCGGAATGTTCTCACTGATGAAGTGAGCCATCTGGTGAATGTCATTCCTCCTGCCCGCCAGGAGAAAAGCTCTCGCCTTTGTAGTGTCCAGGAGGGCTCCCATGAACAGGAGCTGCTGAGAGGGTTGAAACTGTGATTTCTCCAGGTTCAGCAGGACCACCATGGAGGTGAGGAACTGAGATGCTGTGGATATTGCTTTCTGTTTCTCCTGCCTTGATGCACTTGCCAAAAGCCAGTCATCTAGGTAGGGGAAGACCTGAATGCCAAACCTTCGAAAGTGTGCAGTGAAGACTGAGAAAAACTTAGTGAAGACTCGAGGCACCGGGAACAGCCCAAAGGGCAGAACTATGGCTTGGTAGTGTTGACCCAAAGTCACAAAGCGAAGGTACTTGTGGTGATTTGGGTGTACTAGAATGTGCTGGTAGGCATCTTGCATGTCTAAGGATGCCACCAGCCAGTCGTGGTGTTGCAGAAGGTGGAGAAGTGTCCCTAAGGAAACAGTCTTGAACTTCTCACTGTACAAGTATTTGTTCAGCTTTCTGAGGTCGAGAATGGGGCGCATACTGCCCCATCTTCTTTGGTACCAGAAAGTAATGGGAGTAGAAATCTGTGTGCTGCTCTGCGCAGGGAACAACTTCCACTGCCCTGCTTTTGAGAAGGCTCAGTATTTCTGAAGTGAGAAGGTCTGACTAAACAGTTGACAGATTGTGCAGTTGCTAGGGTGGAAAGTCTGGGGGAATCTCCACAGAGCTGAGAGAGTACCATTCTCAAACAATCCAGGGGACCCACTTGTCTGTAGTGAGAGACTTCCGTTGGTCATAAAACTGAATCAGATGACCTCCCACTGCTGAGGAGAAGTCCACCTCAGGCAGCTGAAGTGAGACCAGGGCCAGACTTTCAGAGGGTGGCACTGGGCATTTTGTCCCTTGTGCCTTCTGCTGCATTTTCTTTTGTGGCTGAGGAGACTGGTGCTTGTTTGGAGCTCCTCGGCCTCTTCCCTGAACAGGCTGCCTGTTACAAAAAAACGGATGGTTCCTGCCCCTCTGCGGAGATGAAGGAACCAGCCTGGCTGTATTAATGGCAATCCTAGTTTTCTGAGAGGCCTCCAGGGCTTGTTCTACCTGTTGGCTAAGCAGATATGTACCATCAAAAGGGACATTCATCACCTGCTGTTGAGCATCAGAGGAAAACCCTGATGTCCGAAGCCAGGAATATCTTCTAATACAGATTACAGCAGCAGCCACTCTGGATGCTGTATCATATGCATCCATGGAAACATTCAGCTGATGGCTATTACATTCTATGTCCCAGGTAACAGTCTGTAAAATCTCAATTTTAGAGTCAGACTCTGGGAGGCCTTCCACTAGGGATTTAAGGGAAGTCCAAAGGGCATACTCATTTTGAGAGAAGTGCCCTTGATAACTGGCAAGAAGCATGCCCAGAGTTGCGGCTGTGAAGGTCCACTTCCGCATGATATCTATCTTAAGAGATTCCTTATTGATGAGATGTGCTGATACTTCCTGAAGAAGAACAGCTTTGTCATTTTCAGCAAGAAAAAACAGTATATCTGCGTTGGGTTGTGAGGCTAAAATGGGTTTCTCCTTGGGAGGGACATATTTCCTACCTATGGACTTGCAGATACAAGGGATAAGGGCAGGTCTCACTCACACAGCTTCAGACAAGGTCTCAGAGGGCAGGGGGTGAGGTGATGTAAGGTTTATTTATTTTATTTATGTATTTGATAACCGGGTGAGTACACTGGTACCAGGGCTGTTTTCAGGCATGACCTAGCTTCACTGGAATATTAGGAACATAGAGCCACAGTCTATCTGGGTCAACAGAAGACATCTGAAGAGTCAGTGCTGCTCTCATATTCCAAAGCAAATACTGGAATGAGAGATCCTCCACTGGGTTCTCAGCTGGTACTGAGGGCTTACCATCCAAGTCGTAAAACGAGTCTTCATCACCCTCTTCAGAAATTAAAAGGTTGGGATCAGACTCATCCTGCTCCAAGTAACCCTCGGAGGGGGTGAAAGCAACCCAAAGAAGACGACCTGAAGATCCAACCCAGACCTAAACGAAAAAGAAGGGAAGGGGGATGGTACCTGTGCTGGCTCCAGCAAGGAATCAGAGTGAGGGTGAAAAGCACGTGGAACCAGCCTGGGAGTGGGTCCCAGGGTGGTAGCCTGGGTAAAACATTGGCTGGACAACTGGACACAGAAGGTAATTGTAAATGAAATCCACTCTGAAGAAAGAGGGGTTACTAGTGGGATACCACAGGGTTCAGTATTGGGTCCAGTCCTTTTTAATGTCTTTATAAGTGACACTGCAGAGGGACTGGAAGGAAAAGTATGCCTCTTTGCAGATGACACAAAGATGTGCAACAGGGTTGAAACACAAGGAGGCGTGGAAAGGATGAGAAGGGACTTGGCAAGGTTAGAGGAATGGTCAGACGTATGGCAGCTTGGATTCAATGTAAAGAAGTGCAAAATAATGCACCTGGGAAACAAAAACCCGGGAAGATTACACAGTGTGGGGGAGGTAGTAACAACAAAAAAAATGGAAAGGGACCTGGGGTAATCATATCAGATGACCTTAAGGTTAGCAAGCAATGTGAGAAGGCAGTAGGAAGGGCCAGGGGGATACTGGGATGTATAGGGAGAGGCATCACCAGCAGAAAACAGAACGTTGTTATCCCTCTGTACAGACAGTTGGTGAGACCCCATCTGGAGTACTGTGTCCAGTTCTGGAGACCCCATCTCTGCAAGGACTTAGACAGGATGGAGGCAGTCCAGAGGAGGGCAACTAAAATGGTGCAGGGTCTGCATGAGAAGCCATACGAGGAGAGACTAAAGGAGCTTAATATGTATACCCTTTAAGGAAAGGAGGGAGAGGGGGGATAGAAACTTTTAAGAACCTCAGTGGAATCAACAAAGTCCAAGAGGGTAGCATCTTTCAGAAAAAGAGATGTGCAAGAACAAGGAGACACAATTTGAAGACAGAGGGGAGACAGCTCAGGAGTACTGTGAGGAAGTATTTTTTCACAGAGAGGGTGGTGGACACATGGAATAGCCTTCCTGAGGAGGTTGTGGGGTCTAAAACTGTGGGAGAATTCAAGAATACATGGGACAGACATAAGGCAATTCTTGTGGGGGTAGGAAGAAATAGGCTGTTGGTTAACTAGGATCTGCAGCTTATCTTGTAGGTAGGGAAATGGGCAGACTAGTTGGGCCAAGCGGTCCTTATCTGCCGTCAAAGTCTATGTTTCTATGTAACTGGCTTTGGTGGTATGGGCACTGGCAAGGGAAAAGATCCCATTGCAGGCACCAAGCACTCAGCCTGCCCCGAAGGCACCCAACTGCACTCGCGAAGCCCCTAGGGCTCATGGGCCTGAAACCTGGATCCATGAGAAGGAGCAAATGAGACAGCTGTGTACCCACTGCTCCATAAAAGTAGCCTACTGATGAAACTGTCCACTGGAAACCCCACAAGAGGACAGAGAAGGGGTCCGGTGATGAGAAAAAGTGCGACCGACAGTGGAAGCAATCAGGAAATTGGATGGGTCCAGAGATGACCGGCCACTCTTTTTTTTTCTTCTTTTTTAAATTCAGCTGTTTGGTCCCTGTCACCTCCTCCTGCCAACTGGTGATGGGGACACATAGGTATTTTATGGTTTTCTTCCCTTACCCCCCACCAAGGCCCTGGCACATGGCCATGCGAGCGTGTGGAGGCATGCACACACCCCGTGGCACCAGCTCAGTCCCTTCCACGTCCCGTAACTTTTTTGCTGCCCCACTCTCTGCCTATGTTACCCACCGGACCTCTATCTGGTGGGAGCGGAACTAAGGAGGGCGCCAACCCATCCTCACCACCCTCAGGAGAGGAGAGCTGCCCTTCAGCATGCTCAATTCTGCTCAGCTCCCCCACAATGGCACCCCAACGACTCACAGTCATTCCTGAACCCCAGTCGCCAGCGTTGCGCTAGGTAAGGCATCCAGCACCTCAGCCCTCAGCACCACCTTGCCGGCTATGGCCGGTCACTCTTGACCACCAAAGACTTCTTGGCAGACATATCACAGGGTGACCTTGGGTGGTACCGCTTCCTCCTCTTCCGACAGGAAGAGGGAGAGCTTGAGGCAGAACGGTGCTGTGTCCCTAACCTGGATCAAGAACAGGCCCGCTTCTTTTTGTGTTTATGGAAAGACTGTCCTTCATCCTGAACACTGGACTGTCCATGGTTGGTCCCCCTCCAGAGAGGGCGGTGGCCCGGACACAGCCCAACTGCCAGAGCAGCTTTCCAACAGAGAGTCCCTACCTTCACCATCTCCATCCATGGTTGACTCATTCGATCAGTAGAGCTGAGAGGAAAATAATAATAAATTCTCTCTCTTTTTCTGTAAAACAATAAATCACAGAAAAACTGAATGACTACATGCTGTTCTCTTACAGACATAAAGATCTGACTCCCAGCAAGCAAGCAACGTAGTCACCGAAGTGCACTCGACGGTGGGGAAAAAAGGAACTGAGGCGGTTGGAGGGTTGACGCCGCCATAGCCTACACAGGTGCAAGCCAGTCTCGTGGTGCCACACACGCATGGTCCTGCCTCGGTGCCAACCCTCCTGAAGATTTTTAGCTTCCATGTGGTCCCAGTGCCTCCGGCTTGTAACCTAGCAGTATGACTAAAAGGTGAAGACTTTAAGTCCAGAAAGATCTCCTGATACCAGCACAGTACCATGGCACAAGTTTCTGCCACCCCCTTTGAACTTCTGAACTGTAAGTACCCCGGGCTGCGGCTTTGGGAGATCTTTATTTAGGTAGCTAGCTAGTCAGAGAATTAAGAAGGTTAAGTTCTAGGCAGGACTATGCCAGGATCAAAGCTGCGCCCAGGCACAAAGTTAAAGTTTTTGCTCCTGCTTAAAGTTATTTGGGCCCTAAGGAAAGATCCCCAGTGTCTTTTTCTCGGTGGTGTGGTACCCACCCAAGGGACTTCATAGACTTTGTGAGCAGCTGCCATTGGGATGTCAGATGCACCTGCAGGTGGGCGGTGGGGACTGTCGGGGAAGGGGGGGTAAAAAGTGTTTCAATAGATGTTAAAGTTGTTATGCTAGTTTTCTCCCTTTTTCTCCCCTTCCCCCAAAATAAAAATTATTGATTGTTAATGTTACATTTTGGTACTGGGACTCATTGCGAAAAGTGAGAACTGCTGTTGGGTGGGGAAGGTACAGTGGGGGCAGTTACTATATTTTCCTAGAGGGTGTTAACCCGCAATTTATCTACAGGTATTCCCTATCACTACCCCAGGTGGAAGCACCACGCGCACCTGTTGTTCCCGTACCACTTGTCTGGCAGAGAACCTAGGCCAGCCCCCTCGGGGTGTGTCCAGGGAAGACCAGAGAACCCCAGAAACAGCCAAAGTGAGTCCAAAAGGGGCTGTTACATTTATCTCGCCATGCTGATGCTTTATTTGTGACAGGGTGTGGGTCCTTCCTTGCATTTTTTTTTTACGCTTAGTGGTTCCTGGTTCAAGACAGCAGCCCCACCAACCACCTAGTGTGTTGTTTGAGTTGTCTTATCTATATAGGTGTTTCTCCTCTTTTCCCACTGTTGCCAAGGGATATACTCTGTTCCAAGCAATATACTCTGTTCCCAGTGATATACACTGTTCCCAGGGATACACCCTGCTCCAAAGGATATACTCCATTCTAAGTGCTATACTCTATTTCCAGGGATATACTCTGCTCCCAGGGATACAACCTGTTCCCAGGGATACACTCTATTCCCAGGGATATACTCTATTTCCAGGGATATACCCTGTTCCAAGGGATATACTGTTCCCAGTGATAAACTCTATTCCCAGGGATATACTTTGTTGTCAGGGATGTACTCTGATCCATGGGATATACTCTGATCCATGGGATATACCCTGTTCCCAGAGATATACTCTGTTCCCAGGGGCACACTCTGTTTCCAGGGATATGCTCTGCTGATAAGGATATATTCTGTTCGAAAGGATATACTCTGTTACAAGGGATGTACTCTGTTCCCAGGGATATACTATGTTCCCAGAGATATACCATATTCTCAGGGACACACACTGTTTCCAGAGATACACTGTGTTCCCAGGGATACACCCTGCCCACAGAGATATACCCTGTTCGGCCACTGCTGTCATTCAGATAGCAAGTAAGGTCTTTTTCTACCTCGTTTTCTTGGTGCGAGACATTCCATGCAGCCTCGGCAATGTAGCATACCCCTGTGAAGAAGAAAGCTCCCTGACTCACACACTGGGGTTGATATGCACCAGAACCCACCTCCAACTCCCCCCAGCCAAGCTATACTGCCCTCCGATAGCTTCCCATGACCCTGCCTGGTCTCTGATGTGACAACAAGAGTTCATTCCTGAACTCTGTCTCTGCAAGGCAGCGTGATGTGCTTCTGCTGGGTCATTGGTGGGGTCTCCTTTCAGTTGTTTGCTGATTGCTGCTGACTGGCCACTCCAGGCCATTAATAGATCTGTTAAGGAGCAACAGACCTTACTAGCCCAGTGGCCCAGCCACATCATTGCCATTTGTGATGCCAGTGACCCAAGTCATTGAAGGACCTTGGGACTGGAAGAGTGACTGTCAAAGAGGGTGCTTTCCTCCTCTTGGAAGGATGGGTTTGTACCTCCTGCTGCAACACCACCACCTGGGTGCTCATAGGTGGTGGTACAGCTGGGGGAGCAGGTATGCTTGGGTGGGGAGCATGCCCAGATGCTACCTCATTATACAGTATGCTACACCATCTGATGGTGTCACAAGCACATGTGCTCAGGAAGGGCAGAACAAAGAGGAGGAAATCACAAAAGATGATGCAGTGCCAGCCCCCATGGCCAACAAGGTCCTGCTCCACCATCACTATAATCAAGCTCCTTAGGTCCCCGTAATAGCTAGCAGGTATGCCAGATTTGTGCCCACCAAGGGTGCTGATATAAGGGAACCCCCATCCCAGGGGATTATCTGGGGGGTGACAATGCTGCAGATGACAGGATCCTGTGAGGGGATGATAGAAAGGGACTCCATGGTCCGGGTAGAGGCATAGGTGCAGGCGGATGGAAGCTCAATCAACTGGCTGTAGGTGGAAAAAAAGAGCAATGGATCCTTAGGTTACTCAACTTAGAACATCTCTCCACTCTGAATGGTGACTATCCCCCACTATTCATTGCTTTCTAACCACCAGCCAATTAGCCTATCTACCTCCTGAACACCTTGTGACCTTCATACTGTGCTACTCGTTCCATGAGTTGCCCACATGGAAATGTCTTGCTAAAGTCCAAACATACTAAATCCAGTGCCTGGCTCCTGTCCACCTCCCTAGTTACTCCTCCGAGAAGCCAATCAGTTTGGTTTGGCAGGATCCATCATTTGTGAAACCACAATGCGTGCCACAGAAGTGCCTATTATCTTTCCTGTGCCGATCACAAGATCATTTATGACTGACTCAAACACTTTGCCAAGTATAGAGTTAAGGCTCACAGTCATTACTTTCCTGGATCCCAACTTGCCCTCTTTTTGAATAGGGAAACAACATTGGCTATTGCCCTGTCCTCTGTCACTGTCCCTGCCTGTAAGCAGTTGTGGTGGGCTGAACATCTCCCATCCCTGGACAGCAGGAAACATCCCACTCACATGCGTAGACATTCTGTTACCATGACATGGGCCCATTTTGTCCTGGAAGGGGTAGGTCTGTTAGCCTTCTCCGTGCTTTTCGACAGTACAGCCCTTTGACTGTTCTGGGTCCAACAAACCCAGTGCATGCCAGAAATGTTCTGAGGCTTGGAAATGCAAGAGAAGCTGTAGGCTTTATAGCCCAGGAAAAGGTCTGTGGTTTGCGGTTGGAAAGTCTGAAGAGATGAATAGAGATGACTGAAAGTCAAGTGGCAGCTCCTGGGGTAATGTGGTTGAATGTATCCCCGAATGACCAACATACATAGAATAATGTATGGACAACCATGCACAACAAGGCTGTGCTTCCATCAAGGACTGAGATGACATCACAGACCTCAAGACTGAAGCTCGAGAGGGCACTATGATGTCATCTTAGCCCAAAAAAGAAACACAAGCCCTGTTCTGCAAGGTTGCCCATACATTTAAGCAATATACCATGACAGGGTGTGGGTATTTGGGGGTGGGGGTGTTTACCATGCCTGGTGTGGTTCGGTCACGAGGCTGCCGGTCTGGGTGACCAAAGTAGTAGACCAGGGAGGGGCTGTGGACATGGCCTACCTAGACTTTGGCAAGGCATTAGACACAGTCCCACACAAAAGATTAATAAACAAGTTAGCCAGCCTGGGAGTGGGTCCCAGGGGGGTAGCCTGGTAAAAAAATGTCTGGACAACAGGACACAGAGGGTAATAGTAAACAGAGTTTACTCTGAAGAAAGGGGGGTTACTAGTGGGGTACCACAGGGTTCAGTACTGGGACCAGTCCTCTTTAATGTCTTTATCGGTGACATTGCAGAGGGACTGGAAGGAAAAGTATGCCTCTTTTCAGACGACACAAAGATCTGCAACAGGGTTGATACACAAGGGGGATGGAAAGGATATGAAGGGACTTGGCAAGGTTGGAGGAATGGTCAAAAGTATGGCAGCTTAGATTCAATGCAAAGAAGTGCAAGGTAATGCACCTGGGAAACAAAAACCCAGGGGAAGAGTACACAATGGGAGGAGGTACTAACAACAACAAAATGGAAAGGGACCTGCGGGTAATCATATCAGATGACCTAAAGGTAGGCAAGCAATGTGAGAAGGTAGTAAGGATGGCTGGGAGAATACTGAGATGCATAGGGAGAGGCATCACCAGTAGAAAACAGGAAGTTGTTATTCCTCTATACAGACAGTTGGTGAGACCCCATCTGGAATACTGCGTGCAGTTCTGGAGACCCCATCTCCGCAAGGACATAGCAAGGATGGAGGCAGTCCAAAGGAGAGCAACTAAAATTGTGCAGGATCTGCCCCAGAAGCCATAGGAAGATAGACTAAAGGAGCTTAATATATATATCCTCAAGAAAAGGAGGAAGAGGGGGGACATGATAGAAACTTTCAAGTACCTCAAGGGAATCAACAAAGTCCAAGAGTGTAGCATCTTTCAGAATAAGAGATGGGCAAGAACAAGAGGGCACAATTTGAAGATAGAGGGGGGACAGCTGAGGGGGCAACGTGAGAAAGTATTTTCACAGAGAGGGTGGTGGATGCATGGAACGGCCTTCCTGAGGAGGTTGTGGAGTCAAAAACAGTGGGCGAATTCAAGAATGCATGGGACAGACATAAGACAAATCTAGTCAGGGTAGGAGGAAGTAGGCTGTTGGCTAATTAGGGTCTGCAGCTTATCTAATAGGTATAGAAATGGGCAGACTGGGTGGGCAAAGCAGTCCTTATCTGCCGTCAAAATCTATGCTTCTATGTTATGTTTCTATGTTTCTATGTACATTATTTTGCACTTTTGCACACTGAAACCTAGCTGCCATACCCTTGACTACTCCTTCAGTTTTCTCAGGTCTCTGCTCATTCTTTCCATCCCCTATCACAAGGTGTCCACCCTATTGCAGATTTTGGTATAATCTGCAAAGAGGCCTTCCCCCTCCAGCTCATCGGCAACATTACCTAAGTATAAAGACATTAAAATGGACTGATCCCAGCACTGATCCATGAGGCACCCCACTGGTCACTCTCCTCTCCCTCCTTGGAGTTAACTCTGTTTTCCACCATCTTCTGTTGCCTAACCCCTTACCAATTTCATAACCCAGTTTACCCCCTTTGGGCTCACTTCTAAGCTTTCCAGCCTGCTTAATAGTCTCCTGTGTAGACCAGTGTGAATGCTTTACTGAAATCTAGGTAGGCCACATCCACTGCTTCACCCTGGTCTAATTCCTTGCTCACCCAATTAAAGAAATCTATCAGATTCATTTAACATGATGACCCACTCATGAGTCCATGCTGTCTTGGGTCTTCTATCCCATTAGATTCAAGATAGTCCACTATTTCCTCCTTTAGCAGTGATTCCATTAACCTCTCTACCAGCGATGTCAGGCTGACTGGTCTGCAACTGCCAGTCTTCTCCCTATTACCACTTTTGTGAAAGACTACATCTGCCCTCCTCCAGTTCTCTGAAACCAAGCCTGTTTCCAGTGAGATGTTAAACAGGACTGTCAGAGGTGCAGCCAGAACCTCCCTTAGCTCCTTCAATACCTTAGAATGTGTCCCATCTGATCTCATTGCATTGTCCACATTCAGCTTAGCAAGTCTCTTTAGGACTCCCCCTTCTGAAAAAGGACTGGTGACTGTTCTCCTCCTTTCCCTTCAGAGCTCCTGTTACTTTTAGTGGCCCCACCCCTTCTCCTTCCAGTGTGAACACTGGACAAAAGTATTTGTTCAGGATGTCTACCTTTTCCTTGACCCCTTCGGCACTGTCCCCTATCCCTTTTTAACCTTACAATCCCTGTCCTGGTCTTCCTCTTTCCACTTACATAACTAAACAAGCATTTGTCAATGCCGAATGTTTGCTTGCTGGCATTGGCACTGGTAGTGGAGGAGTCAGAGAGATGTATAATTGGAATCGCAGTGAAGTACTGAACTGAAGCCAACCCCACCACCACCCTGCAGAGACTGACAGGCATTGGAGTGTGCCTTTGGGTCATCAGGCATAACAGCCATGCCATTTCACCACACCCTACCCTGCAGACACCGACAAGTGTCACAGTGTGCCGTGGAGTCCTTGGGACTTATGCTTACCCTATTCCATAAAGAAATATGGTGAGATAGGTGCAGTATAGGAGAATGGGGTGAACTCTGGAGCCAAAGAGTCCAAGGCACACCCCAATGCCTGTCACTGGCTGCAGGGTGTGGGTAGGGGTGGAATGGCATGAGCATTACAGTCACACCCCGATGCCTGTCAGTCTCTACAGGGTGGGGTGTTATGGTCAGAAACCCTAACACCCCAGGCGTTCATTGGTATTTTCTCTCCAAATTTTCAACATGGGTTTTTTGTGACCCCCACCTCATGAATAGTGGCAATATCAGTTTGTTAGCAGAAAGATGATTTTGCACAGCAACTATGCCATTTGGCACCACAGGTGCGAAAGAACAAATTACTCACCTTAGTAATGTTGTTTCTTCTAATGGAGCCTTGCTGTATTCTGACAATAGCAGTAAGTCCCAACCTTCGAACTGCCCCGGAGATGAAAGAGTTAACTTTCCATGCCAGGCATGGAACGCTGAGCTTGAGCTCGGTTGAGACTCTGTCTGTTGCTGTCTGAACTCAAACCGTGAGATCTTTACGAGCTAAACTCACTGAGGTCCTGTGTGGAAGCTGTAAACCTACACTAGCCAACTGGCTACTAACATAAAAACAGATTTTTTGATCCCAAAAACAAGGACTCAAGTCAGGAGACCCAAAAAATGAAATAAACACAACACCCACTCACCCAAAGAAAGAGGGTGATAACAAAACCGGTGGGGCACCTCCTGAGTGCCAACACTGCTACTGCCCACCCACATCCCAAAAACAAAGGTTCTGAGAGGGGAAGGCAGGGGGGAGGTCAGACTACAGCAAGACTCCATTAGAAGAAACAACATTACTAAGGTGAGTAATTTTTTCTTCAAACAACATGAAGTCTTGCTGTATTCTGACAATAGCAGACTACCAAGCAGTACCTCCATGGAGGAGGGACAGAACCTACTTAGAAAATAGGCTCTGAAGCACAGCTGTGCCAAACCGAGCATCACTCCTAGCCTGGATATCCAGGGAGTAATGCTTGGTAAAAGTGTGAACTGTTTTCCAGGTAGCTGCTTGACATATCTCTAAGATAGGAATATCCCTGGCAGCAGCCAGGGAAGCAGCTGTACCTCTGGTAGAGTGAGCCCTCAGGCCTGAGGGTGGCACCTTACCTAGTTTTTCATAGCAAAATTGAATGCAAGAGACAATCCACCTGGCAATGGATCTTTTAGTGGCAGGTTTTCCTTTACCAACCTCACCATAAGTGAGGAACAGTTGGAGGGAGTCAAACCTGTGATCCTTGGTACATTCTATGTAGTAACTAAGGGCTCTTTTCACATCTAAACTGTGCAGCCTCCTCTCACCAGAGGAGGAATGGTCAGTGAAGTACACAGGAAGAGAAATAGATTGGTTAAGGTGGAAGTCTGAAACCACCTTAGGCAAAAACTTCCTGTTAGTCCTGAGGACCACCTTATCTCTATGGAAAGAGATAAAATCAGGCTCCACTGACAAGGCTTGTAACTCACTTATGCACCTGGCAGAAGTGATGGCCACCAGGAACACAGTTTTCCAAGTCAAGTACTTAAGCTCTGCTGAGGACAAAGGCTCAAAAGGGAGTTGCATAAGCTGAGCAATGCAAACGTCAAGCTCCCAAGCAGGGTCCCTGAATGGCGGATTGGTATGAAGCAATCCCTTGAAAAACTTGGAGAATACAGGGTGAGCTGAAAGAGAAGAGGGCTTACCTGCTGAAATGAAAGCAGAGACAGCTGCCAGATGCACCCTTAGTGTAGCTGGTCTGAGTCCCAAGCTATTCAGATGGACCATATAGTCAAGGACTGTGGGCAGATCAGCAGACTCTGGGGAAATATGCTTCCCAGAGCACCATATGGAAAATCTTTTCCACTTGGAATTATAAGTAGTTCTAGTGGAAGGCTTCCTAGAAGCCTTTAAAATATCCATAACACCTTGGGAGAGGTGTAAATCAGCAAATTCTAACTCTTCAAGAGCCAGGTCTTGAGATTGAGAGATTTGAGATTCGGGTACCAAACCCTCCCCTGAGCACAGGTTAATAGGTTGTAATTCCCCGGGAGAGACAGGGGAAGGTGGACTGCTAAGGACAGTAGGAGAGGATACCAGGGCTGTCTGGCCCAGTCTGGAGCAATCAGGATCACCTTGCAGGGTTGAGACCTGATTTTGACTAGCACTTTGAACAGGAGAGGAAGGGGGAAAAGCATACAGGAACTTCCCTTCCCAACTGAGAACTAAGGCATCCAGGGGCACTGAGCCCAACACTCAGGCCTGCAGCAAAAAAGGGAAGTTGGTGATTGTCTAGGGCTGCAAAAAGATCTATCTGTGGGGTGCCCCATCTGGAGACTATCACCTCCAAAACCAGGGGATCCAGTGACCATTCGTGATGGCCCTGAGATATCCTGCTGAGAGCATCTGCCAGGACATTGTCCTTGCCTGGGAGGTGTACTGCTGTGAGGGAGGTGTTCAGGGAATAAGCCAGAGACCACAACTTCATTGCTTCTGTGCACAAGGCCGTAGACTGAGTGCCTCCCTGCTTGTTGATATACCACATTGTGGTGGTGTTGTCTGTTCTGATCTGAATAACTTTGTTCTGAACAGACTTGGAAAACTTGAAGTGCTAGAAATACTGCTCTGAGTTCCAACAGATTGATGTGAGGGGACCACAACCCTTGGGTGGTCAGGTCTCCCAAGTGGGCCCCCCACCCCAAGAGGGAGGCATCTGTAGTAAGGATTAAAGAGTGGGAATGAGTGACAAAGGGAACTCCCTGTCTTAGATTGTTCTGATCCTGCCACCACTGCAAGCCCTGGATCAGGGTTCGAGTCACTGGAATCAGTTTGGTCAGAGGGTCCTTTTTCTGAGACCAAAAGGCTCTCAAGTGGAACTGAATATCCCTCATCTGAAATCTTGCTCCCTGCACCACTGCTGTAGAAGCAGCCATGTGCCCCAGGAGCTGCAGAAAATGCCTTGCTGGACGAGACACCTGTAGGGTGAACGAAGAGGCCAGTGTGATAAGAGTCCTTGCCCTGTCCAGGGGAAGGAAGGCTCTGGCCTTTTCTGTATCTAGCTCTATGCCTATGAAGGTGAGGAGCTGAACAGGCTCTAGAACTGACCTTGAAAGATTCAGAAGGAAACCTAGAGAGGTGAGCAGTTGCTGAGTTATCTGTAGGTGTAACCTGACCTGGTCTGGGGATTGGCCTACTATGAGCCAGTCGTCCAGGTAAGGGAATATGGAAATCCTTTGCCTTCTTAGAGAAGCAACTACTACTGCCAGGCATTTTGTGAACACCCTTGGAGCAGAGGTTAGGCCAAAGGGCATTGCTCTGAACTGGTAATGGCCTGAGAGCAGCTCGAACCTGAGGTACTTTCGATGGGAGCTTCTGATGAGAATATGGAAGCAGGCATCCTTGAGGTCCAGGGACACTAGCCAGTCCCCTGGCCTTAGAGAGGGTAGAATTATTCCCAGAGTCACCATTTTGAATTTTGGCTTTAAAAGGTGCTTGTTTAAGTATCTGGGATCCAGGATGGGCCGCCATTCTCCTCTCTTTTTGGGGTTAAGAAAGTACCTGGAGTACAATCCTTTGCCTTGGTGTAGGGGTGGAACCCTTTCCACAGCTCTGAGAGTCAGGAGGGAAGGGACCTCTGCCACTAGGGCAAGTGCCTCTGAGGGATTTGCAGGTGGAAAGGATCTGGCTCTCAGCTTTGGAAATTTTTTGAAGTTGAGAACCAGTCCCTGGCTTACTACTTCCAGGACCCATTTGACTGATGTTAGAGACTTCCAGTCCTGGACAAAGTAAGCCAGCCTGCCCCCTACAGGTGGTGGAGAATCGGCCCTGGCAATCCCATCAGGATGTCTGTTTGGCAGGGGGTTTAGGCTGAGGGGTGGAAGCAGGTCTGCTTGTACCCCTTCTGCCTGTTCCCTCTAAAGAACCCCCTCTGAGCATAGGCAGAAGAGGAGGCCTGGGCTTGGTAGAAAGGCCTATGAAAAGGCCGCCCCTGCCCCTGGGATGCTGCCTCTGAGGAGTGGCTTGCCTTTCCTTGGCCTGGGCACTCCTATAGGTTGTCCTATATTCATCCATTTCTTCATGTAATTCCCTGTTTGCTCCCAAACAGAGAATTACCACAACAGGAAAATCCATGGCTTTAGTCTGGGTATCCTGTGATAGGCTAGTACATCTGAGCCAAGCCATTCTACGAAGTGCCACAGATGTAGCCATGACTCTAGATGAAACATCACTGGAGTCCACTGCAGCATGGAATTGCACCTTGGATGCCTCAATACCATCAGCAGCCACATGCTCCAGCTCCTTGGCAAGCTGGCCAGGGACCTGTTTTGCTAAAGCCATGACAGTGTCCCATCTGGATTTCTGATACCTAGCAGTATAGGCCATATAGTTGCCCTGTCTGAGTCCCAAGGATGCTGCCATGTACTGTTTCTTTGCCATGGCATCAATCCTCCTGGAGTCCTTGTCTGGGGGGTGTGAAGCCAAGGGAATATTCGCCTTATCACAGGCTGCAGCCTGCACTACCCCAACATGGCTGCATTGTTGTGTAAGGAACTCCGTATCTGAGCCTGACAGAGTATACCTCTTGTCCATTCTTTTATCCACAGGCAGTACAGTATTAGGAGTCTTTAAAATCTTAAATGTCTGTTTCCCAAAAGATTTGTGTAAGGGCAGGGCTCGAAATAACTGGCTGTCCACCCGTCCCGGACAGCCGTTTTTCATGTGGGACAGCCGTTTTGTGAAGTCCCTTGGACAGGCGGTTTTGCATTGATGCCAGACAGTATTGTTTTGGGCACTAGACCAGCGGCAAGCAGGAGGGAATCCTGGCGGCGTCGTAAAGCATAATGGCGTGGCTCCACCGCCGAAGAGTGCAGCTCCGCCCACCCATTCAGTCTTCCACTGAGGATCAAGTGACTGCAGCTACTAGTGTCACCTGACCTCTCTCAGCAGGCCGGGAAGACTAACGGGCACGAACATCGCAGTTGGGTATCTGGCTTCGCTCTCCTCACTTTCCTCTAGCCTGTGCATGGTGAGGAGCTCCGCGAGTAGGAGAGCGAGTGCTGTGCTGCCTTGTATATCGGGGGCACGAGTCAGCGCAGAGCAAATACTTTCTTGTGCAGCAGCAATCTATACACAACAGCCCTTTTCAGGGCTCTGACCTTTTTTCTTATTTTGAATCAATGAAAAAAAATTGAAACTGATCTTGCTGTCTGGGTCGGGGGACAGACGGGACCTAAGGAGGAGGAGGACAGGAGAGAGGAGTGGGAGGGGAGTGGGAACTTATTATTTTGTTTTGGAAGCCACAACTGGAAATAAATAAGTTTAAAAGGCTTTCAGTGCTTCTCTGGTGACAGTTTAAAAAATTAATCAGTCACACAAGGCTCAGGGCTGCATTGAGGGCTCTATAGTGCAGTCTGCTGCAGAATCTCATAGTGGTGGAAAACAATCCATACTCCATTGTATGTGCGATTTGCAGAAAAAAAAGCCTAGCCCTGCTAGAAAGAAGCCACAAGTCAGAGAGAAATAAAAATAAAACATTTTAATCAGGGCTTCTGGTAGTGGATAACTTGAGTAAAAGACAGTGCCCCTATTACCATGAATGTTGAGCATTAACCCCAGTGCCTCTGTTCAAATTCATTTGTGAACAGCCAGGGGCGTCATTTAGGGGTAGCCAGGGGTTGCGGTTGAGACCCCTATGATTTTTTTGCAACCTCTATGATGCCCAATGCAACCCCTAAGAACCCTAAAACAAGGTTTCCCTAGCATTTATTTATATAGATGTGGTGGTGGGGAGTTTACAACCCCTATGATTTTGCTGAAATGGGACTTTGCAACTCCTATGATTCTACTGAAATAATGCTACTAGTATAACCTACCTCCTTCTGCTGCTATCCCTCCCTATGCAGTCCATTATCCTTTTGCTTTCCCCACCACCATTGAAAATTGGGCCGCTACTTTCAGATCATCCTGTTTGATAACCCTGAGGTCCCTTTCCTATGAGGTATATTCCATGACCTCCCCTCCCATTTTGTACTCGGCTCGGGTTTTTTTGTGTCTGATGGACATGACTTTGCACTTTTTTGGCATTGAATCCCAGCTGTGAAATTCTGGACCACTCTTCTAGTCTTTCCAGGTCCCTCCTCATGGCCTCCATTCCCTTCATTATGTCCACACTATTGCAGATCTTGGTGTCATCTGCAAATAGATGAGACTATTCCTTCATGCTTCACCCTTGTGTCCTTTTGGATGTATTGAAGAGAACAGGGCAAAGTACTGACTCTTTGACCCCCATCTCCCCGAGACTTCCTATTTAGTACAACCCTCTGGGTTCTATTCCTTCATGCTTCACCCTTATGTCCCCTATGAATGTATTGAAGAGAACAGTTATGAGGAAAGGCTTGAGGCCTGTAACATGGTTATGCTCAGAACCTTTCACTTTTCAGCCACAAACCTCACCTGTTCTATGTACTTCCATGGAGCAGAACATGTTCCTTTAATGAGTTTCCTCAAGTGGTGTATCAGTGAATACTAACATACCCAGAAGTCTGTAACTGTAGAGATATAGTGGTCTGTATTTAAAATAGCATGCCAATGATTCAGTGGTCAGGGCACAGAGGAAATTAAAATCTATGCATCCAACATTTTAGCCATTTATTCCACATTTGATTGGCAGTTTAGTAGGTGATGGGTTTTGCTTTGAGCATGTTGTATTTAATCAAGTGTTTACGCCAAGAAAGGAAATTCTTCACAGCCACAGGTGACACCTGAAATGCACTGCTAACTCTCACCAGTCAGATACCAGTCCAGCTTGTCAGCAGTGTCTCCAGTCAGGTGAGCTACCAATCTAGTTTGCTAGTAGTGTCTGCAGTCAGCTACCAGTCCAATTTGCCTGCATTGTCTACAGCCAGGTTTGCTATCTACCAGTCCAATATGCCACCAGTCTCTCCAGTCAGCTACCAGTCCAGCTTGCCAGCAGTGTCTCCACTCAGATACCAGTCCAGCTTGCCAGCAGTGTCTCTAGTCAGGTCAACCACCAATCCAGTTTGCCAACAGTTTCTCCAGTCAGCTACCAGTCCAGTGTGCCAGTAGCATCTACAATCAGCTACCAGTTCAGTTTGCCAGCGGGATCTACAGTCAGCTACCAGTCTAGCTTCTCAGCAGTGTCTCCAGTGAGCTACCAGTCCAGCTTGCCAGCAGTGTCTCCAGTCAGATACTAGTCCAGCTTGCCAGCAATGTCTCCAGTCAGGTCAGCTACCAGTCCAGTTTGCCAGCAGTCTCCAGTCAGCTGCCAGTCTAGTTTGCCAGCAGTGTCTCAAGTCAGGTTGCTAGCTACCAAGTCTAGTTTGCCAGCAGTGTCTCCAGTCAGCCACCAGTCCAGCTTGTCAGCAGTGTCAACAGGCAGCTACCAGTGTGGCTTTCCAGCAGTGACCACAGCCAGGTTGCTAACTACCAGTCCAATTTGTCACCAGTCTCTTCAGTCAGCTACCAGTCTAGTTTGCCAGCAGTGTCTCCAGTCAGTTACAGTCCAGCTTGCCTGCAGTGTCTCCAGTCAGCTACCAGTCCAGCTTGCCAGCAGTGTCTCGAAGCAGCCTCCAGTCCAGCTTGCCAGCAGTTTCTCCAGTCAGCTATCAGTCCAGCTTGCCAGCAATGTTTCCAGGCAGCTACCAGTCCAGCTTGCCTGCAGTGTCTCCAGTCAGCTACCAGTCAAGCTTGCTAGTGTGTCCAGTCAGGTCAGCTACCAGTCCAGTTTGCCAGCAGTGTCTCCAGTCAGCTTGCCAGTAGTGTCTCCAATCAGCTACCAGTCCAGTTTGCCAGCAGTCTACAGCCCGGTGGCTAGTTACCAGTCAAAGTTTTCCAGTAGTGCCTCCAGTCAACTACTTGTCCAGTTTTCCAGCAGTGTTTCCAGTCAGCTTGCTAGCTATCAGTCCAGTTTTCCAGCAGTGTTTCCAGTCACCTACTTGTCCAGTTTGCCAGCAGTGTCACCAGTCAGCTTGCAGCTTCCAGTCCAGTTTGCAGGCAGTGTCTCTAGTCAGCTTTCAGTCCAGTTTGCAGGCAGTATCTTCAGTCAGCTACCAGTCCTGTTTGCAGGCAGTGTCTTCAGTCAGCTGCAAATCCAGTTTGCAGGCAGTGTCTTTAGTCAGCTGCCAGTCCAGTTTGCAGGCAGTATCTCTACTCAGCTTCCAGGCTGGTTTGCAAGACCCAAGCAGGTAAGACATGTCACTAGTAAATATTTCTAAGAGTAATAAAGGTAAACCCAACTTAATGGGGTGTCCAGTGAGCTGAGCATTAATGTTGAAAAAAAAATATCCAGGGACTTAAGTACTTTATGTAAGAATGGGCATCGCCATTGACTAGTCTTGGAACCCTTATGGTTTTGGTGAAATGCTATGGAGAGGTGGTGCAGGTAATATTCTGGACTGTTGTGACTCTGGGGAGGGACAAGGGTGCAATTTACTGGGCATGGGGAGGCGGTAACAAGTAGCAAAATTTGTTTCAAATGATCTCCAAAATGCACTGAATTTAAAAATTTTTTATGGGGGCCTAGGAGCCCCCAGCCTACAGTTTCCCTTGCAACCCCTATGGTTTTTCTGAAATGACGCCCCGTGAACAGCTCACTTCAGTCCACTTCTTTTATTCCACTGAGGTCAGTGCTCTCAAGGTGGGATTAAAAAAAGGCTTCTGGTCTGGTTTAACTCTGAAAAAAAAAAGAGACTTCTGCCTTGAGGGGTCTGTGCAGCTGAGCTCTGTGCTGGGTTGCTTTTTGTTGATCACTCAGTCATCAAATTAGACCTCCACTGTATTTCTGTGCACTGCAATCTGCAAAAAAAGTATAAGGGAAGGGAGGAAAATATTGGGGGGGGGGGACAACCAGAAAAACAAAAGCAAACAATTTAAAAAATACTAAGAGTAAAACTAGGGAGGCTATCCCAGGGGTATTGTGGTGAGGTGAGAACTAAACGGTTGCCTACAGTCTGTGTTGACTGAACTTCTGGTGGTGTGGGTAGGTGACTTCAGGGAAGGGGAGAAGGAGTGAAAAAAAGAAAGCAGTCAGGCACTGTCAGAAGGAGACAGGAGTCAGTACTACTCTGTACACCTGAATAAATTCTCTGTTCTGTCCAACCCACTCTCTCAAAAAGCCATGTGATCTGCAAATGGTCTGAATAAAAAAAAATATATCTTGAGTGTGCGGAGAGGTGAAGGCAAGGCTCTATTAAGCTTATTGTTCACTCAGCCTGTGTAAAGCCCTCCAGAGCTGTTAGCTACAGCTGGAACCTTGAAGACAGATACTGACGGACTGACTGTACTAACTTAAACTAGCCCTGTCAGCCTGCTGTTGTGCTCTGCCAGTGGACTAACTGAATAAAAGTAAAATTGGGTGACTGTGACAAGAAGGCACTGTCAGAGGGAGAGGAGAAGGGCTGAATTGAGCGACTCAGACAATGTAAACAAGGAGTAAAGAAAAACAGCTTGTTTCTGGGGTTTTGTTTTGTGGATAAAAAAGAAATACTAAATTAAAACAAGTATAAGGAGTGCCTGCAGTGCTTCTGCTGGAGAGATAAGGCTCTCTGTGGATGTGGAGGAGTGGAGAGGAGGAGGAAGAGTAATAAAAAATACAGTGTGACAACAAGGAGGAGAGGAGGGGGGTTGAATTGAGTCACCGTGACCCAGATTAAAAAATATTAAACCAAACCCAAGAGTAACAACAATATCATAGCAGACTGCTTGTGTATGGAAAAAGAAAGGATTGCAGGTGGGGGGGTTAAAAAAAAAATACCGAGTGAGTGTGAGTGACATCAAGGCACTGTCAAAGGGAGAGGAGGGGATTAAACTATAAAACAGGTTGACAGCAGGATAGCCCTCCGGTTTTAGTTGTGAAATCTGAGCGGGAGGAAAATATAAATATAAAACTCCTTTTTACAGGGATGGAAAGAAAACTAAAGAGACGGTTCTTTTGATATCTCTGATCATCACTTAACTGTAGTGTCCACTGTCTTCCAGAGTGCCTCACTGCCTACTGTGCTTTAAATTCGTACTACTAACTTAAGTATTCTTAGCTAAGTAAACCGAAAAGGGGAAAACATGTCTTTGTTAAAGTTTGGCTTTAAAAAAATTACAGGAAAGCCTTCAGTTTCAAGCCAAGAGGGAGGAGAAAGCTCAGGTTCCTCTATGTGTACTGCTTCTTCATTACTGATAGACTCAGTAGCACCAACTACTCACCCTGACCCTACCACTGTGGCCACAGATGTGACAACTTGTAGTGCCACTGCTGATATGCCAGCAACTCTCACTACTGTTGAAAGTGGGACAAAAAGAAAAAGGGGGTTCCAGGAGATCTGGAAGAAAAATAGGGAGTGGCTACTATATGAGCCTGATGTGGGTATGACCTGCTCATACTGCAAAAAATACTTAAGGGAGACAAACACTTTCATGAGTGGCTGTAAGAGCATGAGACTTGAAAATGTACGTGCTCATGAACTCTCCAAACCTCATAAATTAGCCAATGAAAAAAATATTGTGTGCAACACTGAACCTTCCAACTTAGCAATAGAACGAGGAATAATACAAATGGAAAAAAATGAGGCGACACAAGTAGAACATTTGTTTAGAACAACTCTTTATTTGATTAATTCAGAATGCCCATTCACAGATTTCCCTGGCATCTTAGAATTACAACATGTAAATGGTACAAATGTCGGAGTCAGTTATAGAAGTGACAAACAGGCAGCAACGTTCACACATTTTATTTCAGAATCAATAAGGATAAAAGATGCAAAACTGGTTAATAGAAACACTTTTAGCTCTGTCTTATGTGACTCGAGCACTGATGCCTCAGTAATAGAAGAGGAGGCAGTCTATATTAGGACAATGGAAAATTTCCGTCCAGTTAACAAATTTGTTTCCCTTCAGCCAGTCTCTATTCCAAATGGTGAAAGCATTTATAACTCAATAGGTGATGCCTTAGAATTCACCTTGGACTGTAAAGACTGGAAAGAAAAAATTGTTGCCTTTGGATCTGATGGGGCACACGTCATGTTGGAGTAAGTGACTGGGGTGTTGGCAGATTTTGAAAGGCGTACCTCATTTGTTAGGGATTCAGTGCAGTGCCCACAAGTTGAGCTTGCTATAAAGCAATCAGCAACATCTATTCCATACATGAAAACAACAGATGAAATCTTAATGGGTATCTATAAAATATACCATAAGTCTCCCAAAAACTAGGCGGTCTCAAAGAGTTAGCCAGTAATATGAGCTACACCATTCACAAACCAGTTAACGTGTCAGGGACCCGGTGGGTTGCACACAGAGAAAGGGCTCTGTCTGTTATTCTGTCCAGCTACAAGGCCTTAGTTGTACATTTACAGCACACTGCTTCCACACCAGGGCAAACAAAAGATCAGGCCAGTGGGTTGTTCAAAATAATAAGTACTGTGAGATTTGTCCTCTTTTCTCAGTTTCTGGCTGAATACCTTTCTGTCATGATGATCTTCAGTCTAACTCTACAGAGAGACAGCTCAACAGTAGAAACAATAGTCAGTAAGGTTGAAAGCACAGTTCTCTGGCTAGAGAACTACCCTGTGCAGGATAAACTTGACAAAGTCTGTAAGGAATTGCTCTTGCTCCCTGACTCTGACACAGCTGACAGTGACACTAGCACAAGTCGACTGACAGGCTCAGCCAGTACTCAGGTTCACTACCGTGGATCTGATATCTTCCTTAACTTAGAAAGGATATATTCTATAGATAGAACCAAACAGGCAGTGTTGCGTGATGTTACAAGCCTTCTTTCATCAACAATTGAAAGTATTAACTCACGATTTTCCAATTTTAAAACGGACAAAGTCCTACGGTCATTCAGTATATTTAACCCATTACAGTTACCAGATAGTGACCACCAGCTAGCCCTTTATGGCAATGAGGAAGTCAGAACCCTCACAGAGCACTACAGTGACCTACTGAAGAAACACAATTATAATGTAAACTTGATTGAAGCGCAATGGTTAGAGCTTAAACCACTTATGAAAAAATCACTGAATGAGCTGTCTCCGAAATTTCACTATTTGGATTTCTGGCAAAAAATTCTCCATAATGAACAGCGATTCCCTGATATTCTGGTCTTAGTCACAATAGCTCTACTGATCCCAACCCAAACTGCAGTAGTTGAGAGAGGATTCAGCTTGATGGGCAGAGTGAAGTCTGACTGGCGGTCCTGTCTGTCTCCTATGACTACATCTGAACTAATGCATGTCAAGCTGTCAGATGCTAGCGTTGCTACAGTTGACCTGCAGGATGCCATAACACTATGGTTCAAATCTGGAAAACAAAAGAGAAGACCTCATGTGAGACCATATGGCTGCAGACTAGATTCAAGTTCTGATTAAGAAATAGAGTAGACTCAATCAGTGTTTTACCTTGAAAAATAACCCCCCAAAAAGCAACAGTTTTCTCTATTTCCACTTTACAGTCCATTTTATGTTTCAAGTTTAAAATTCACCTCACAAAAATGTGGACAGGTAAAACTTTGTCCGGACAGGCAACATTTACATTCCACCTGTCCCTCAGACAGGCATCTCAAAAAAATTATTTCTAGCCCTGTGTAAGGGAATAGACAGCCTCCTAGACTCTAGGATATCCATCATTTCCACATAGTCAGGCTCTTCCTGGTCATCCACAGCTTCTTCCATAGGAAGCTGAAGGGTTTCGGCCACTTCCTTATAAAACATAAAATGGGAGGGGGACTCAGAAAGCCTAGGAGGAGACACTCCTGAAGGTCTGTCTGGGGAGATGTCCGGGTCAATGGGCACATCCAGACTTTCAAAACCACATTCACTTTCCTCATACTCCTCTTCCTCCTCATCCAGTTCATAATATTCCTCTAAATCATAATCTTGAACCAGTGGAACCGGCCGAACAGAGCGCCTTCCTGATGGTGCCGGTTCAGTCGGAACCGGGGAAAGTGACTGCACAATTTTTATCGCTTTGGCTATTTCCTCAGCGGTTGGAGAAGAAACTTTTGGATCCACACCAGCTGATTTTTCCTTTCTTGTTCTCTTAGCCAGAACTGACTCCTCGGAATCGGTTCTCCTTTTGCCCGAAAAGTCTACGCCCTGGTCAGAGGCACTCCTTCTGGTTCAGTTTGAACCAAACTGGGCTGGCCATCTGGTTCAGCGGACTTTTTGGCCTCCCTTTCCCTGAGCCTACCAACTCTCTTCTCTAGGGTAGCTGCAGGAAAATTTTTACAAATCTGGCAGTCTGCATTGAGGTGGTCAAACCCCAGACAATAAACACAGGTGGTGTGGGGGTCAGCCTTAGGAAAGACTTCCCCACACACACTGCAGTGTTGAAACCCAGTGGGCCCGGTTTTTCTTTTGGGTATCTCAGACATTGTGCCAGTCCTAACCAAACTTACCCTTTTTTTTTTTTTTAACTTTATTTTTTTATTTTACTCTTCAAACATACTCATACTGTCCTCAGCTGTCTTATGGTTACCCTAATTGCTTTATTTTACATCCTTATTATGATCTATGCCTAAAATGTACTCTTATGTAACTATTACTGTGCTACCCAATGTATATCTTGTTTTGCTCCTGTACACCTATATTATGTCTGTGCATTTCTGCATATTGTAACCAATGTCCTGTGCTCTCCCGGGTCGTGCCTGAAAATAGGCAGGTCTGTTGCCTAGCGCACTTACCCGGTTACCAAAAGCTAATAAATAAATAAATACAGCTTGAAAAAACAGTTTCGGACATAATGTAGTACAATATTATAACATATGAGGGCGCCACTCCTCTTAATAATCACTCATAATCCATCCAATACTTGCAGATACATCCATGGGGGTTAAATCATATAAAGAAAGACATTAGCTGTAAGCAAAAGTAGCTGCATAAATCGAGCCCAAGAGCTGCATGGTACAATAAACATAATTCCAACTTGTATTTGTCCACATTCTCCATACCCCTACCAGAGGGAAAGGATGACCATGCTTTATCTACATTAAGCACTAAATGTGCATTTTAACATTTTGAGAAAAACTATTCACTCTTTATTTAATATAGGTACGCTAGAGGCGCGATCACAATTATTGATACCCACAATGCTGTACCCACATTTACAGGGAAAGATAACAGATAACATGTTTATAAGCCGAACTGGGTTTTAAACATGACTTATTTTAAAGATATGAACATCTTCTGCTCCTACATTTCGAAAACTGGTTCACTCACCATCCAGACTAATTAAGAGAACAAGATTTACGGAGGCAAGAATATCAAAAACAACAAAAAAGAAAAAGGTTCAGGTATCTTCATCTTCTGACAAACAGGCTTCCATTCTATCTTCAGGTTGTCTCTGGGCATGCTTTCTCAACCATTTCATCGCTTCTGCAGGGTCATTGAATAGATATATCTTCCCCCTATGAGCGATTCTCAGGCGTGCCGGAAAGATCATTCCATGCTGTATGGAGGCCTCGCGCAGCAAACTTACCCTTTTAATGGCAATCCGCCAGGCAAGACACTCTTATCGGTTCCTGACTGTGTTATGGGTCGTGGAAAAAAACGTAATAAAATCCGTTTTTTTTAGAACCGATAAGAACCGGTAACCACACTCTAAACGTACAGATAAAGATTTTACAACAACTTGATCGGTTCAAACCGAACCGATGAACCGTTTACAAGTTCCACACAGAATAGAAAACAATATAAACCTATCTAGTACTCACGAATACCGCAGACAGAGACTAAACCGACAGGTTACGGTTTAAACTCGGTCGATAACCGAGAAAAGCGGTACTTTAACCAACAAATTGAACCAAGCAAAAGGAGAAATCTCCGGAGCGACTGTTCAGTGAGGCGGAGTAAAGAATCTGATGGTTTGAGTTCAAACAGCAACAGACAGAGTCTCAACCGAGCTCAAGCTCAGCATTCCATGCCTAGCATGGAAAGTTAACTCTTTCATCTCCAGGGCAGTTCGAAGGTTGGGACTCACTGCTATTGTCAGAATACAGCAATACTTCATGTTGTTTGAAACACATTTCAAACAGGACGTGAAAAATGACAGCTGTACTGTTCATGGGGAGGTGTAAAAAATAGCAATGTTGAAAATCTGGAGTGAAAATATAAAAAAATGGTGAAGTCACAAGCGTGCGTAAAAACTGCGCAATGCACACCCGTAATGTAATTAGTTTGGTGCTTTTTTACAGCAGATTGTCAACACAGACATTTTGGGACCTCTATGCATGAACAGTGTCACTGTGATTTTCTTAATCTGTCCCGAACACTGATTTCCCACAGCGACCACGCATTTCTGTGCCGGAAGTGCGAAAACACATTTCGGCCAGGGTGTGAAAAATGATAGCTGTACTGTTCATAAGGAGGTGTGTAAAAATGCCAGTGTTGAAAATCTGGACTGAAAATATTACAAATTAGTGAACTTACGAGGGTGTGTGGAAACTGCGCAATGCACGCTCGTAACACAGTCATTTTATGGACTTTTGTCACCAAATTTTCAACATAGCCATTTTAAGACCTCTGTTTATGAACAGTGTCACTGTGATTTTCTAAATCTGTCCCAAACATTGATTTCGCACACTGACTGCGCCATTGTGCGCTACATGCGCGAAAACATATTTTGGGTGAGAGGTGAATAATGACAGTTGTACTACTCATAAGGAGGTGTGGTAAAATGTTAGTGTTTAAAATCTGGAGTGAAAATAGTAAAAATTTGCAAAGTTACAAGCATGTGTAAGAACTGTGCAACGCACGCTGGTAAAACAGTCATTTTTGGGAATTGTTTCACTAAATTTTCTACATAGGGTTTTGGGGGGGCCTACCTCATGAACTGTGACACTGTCGTTTGGTTACTTGGTCCCGAAAGGTGGTTCCGCACAGTGATCGCGAAATCACCTTTCGGGACCGAATAACAAAATGACAGTGACTGAGTTCATGAGGTGGGGACCCAAAAACACCATGTTGAAAATTTGGTGAAAAAATTCCAAAAATGGCCGAGATATGCACCAAAGTTGAAAAAAAAACCTTTTATGCCATTATACAGCGTACTAGTATTTCTTCAGTTCGCAGTCGGCTTTGAAGAGTGCAGACATGTTCCCGGTCCACTGAAGATCGTCGCGCTGGCCTCCAGAGGTAAGTATGGGTCAGGTGGGTGCGGGTTGGGAGCGAGACAGTCAACGAGGGACTTTTTTTTTTTAACAAGTGTTTTTTTAGACTACGAAGGACTTTTGCCACACTGGGGTGGGCTCCCAACATGGCAGCTGGAAGTTTTTTTGGGGGGGCAGTGGAGCCAAAGAGGGATTGGGCACTCCCGTCGGTCATAACGACCTGTGCCACGCTGGGGTGGGCTCCCAGCATGGCACCTACAAGTCTGTTTGTTGGGTGGGGGTACAGTGGAGCTGGCGGTGGATTAGGCACCCCCGGCCACTCAACTTTTGCCACGCTGGGTGGGCTCCCAGCATGGCACCTACAATCTATTATCTTTGGGGGTACAGTGCAGCCAACGGGGGATTAGGCACCCCCATCGGCCATACGGACTTTTGCCATGCTGGGTTGGGCTCCTAGTATAGCACCTGGAAATCTGTTTGGAGAGGGGCTAGTGGAGCCTACAGGGGATTGGGCACCCCTGATGGTCATACAGTGTGCGGGGGTGGAGGGGAACGCATGAGCATGCTGGGGTGGGCTCCCAGCATGCTACATAGGTGTTCGTTGGGGAAGGGACAACTGTCTATGACAGTTCAGATGCAGTGCTGACATGGCAGTTTGCCTGCTGCTGACGGCAGTATGCAAATTGCCTGCACGTTACCACCGCTGATTGTGGCTGTGTTTTCCTTAGAACTGTACGCCACTGCATCTGAACAGCTGTCATAGACAGCTCAGACATTCATTGGCGCGGTGCAGCCATACCTGCGAAAGGGAGCAGGGCATTGGAAGTGGGTGAGGCACACCTACGAAATCTCGTATGGTGGCACTATGTTTCTTGCACATGCATGCAAGCAAACATAAAAAAGTCTTGTCCCCTTTCATTACCTCTTGGGCTAGTCTCTTCAATTTGTGCCCTTGTGCTCCTTACTGCTTTCACTGTTTCTCTCTGTTCCTCCTGATACACCTAACTATCCTCCTCCCGCTGTACATTCTTATGTCTTCTGAATGATACCCTTTTAGCCTTAATCTTTTCAGCCACCTTTTCGAGAACCACAACATTTCCTCTCACTTTTACTTGCTTGATTGATGCAGAAGTTTGTTGCCTTCATTGTGTTCTCTTTTAGCTTCACCCACTGTTCCTCCACCCCATCCAGGTCATCCCTCAGGCATTCACACATCTTTAATCTGCCCTCCTGAAGCCCAGGACCCTTGTGAACCACACTGTATGGTGATCACTGATCCCAAGGTGGCCTCCCATCTTAATGTCTGCAACACTGTTCCTGTTGGTGAGTACCAGACCCAGTACTGCCCCATCACAAGTGGGTTCGCTGACTAGTTGCCTAAGAAACACCCCCTTGCAGGGAGTCCAGGATGTCCCTGCGTCTAGCTGAAGCCACAGCTGGGAGGCTTCAGTCTACATGTGGCAGACTGAAGTCCTCCATTAGCAGCACCTCCCCCTTTTCTGCCATATTGCCAATACCTTCCACCAATACCTTATCTAAACTCCTCCCCCTGCACTGGAGGTCAGTAGATTGCACCAGTGTGAACAGTTTCTCCACTCCCCTTCTCCAGGGTAACCTCACCCCCCCCCCCAAATTCTCTATATCTCTGTCACGTTAATACTTTCTTTCACATAAAGCACCACACCCCCTCTTTTTCTTGCCAATCTGTCCTTCCTGAACAGAGTATAGCCTGGTATGGCCATGTCCCAGTCATGGTTTTTAGTGCACCCCGACTCGGTAATGGGCACAATATCCAGGTTGTCCTCTAGGTCTGGAATCATTTCCTAGACATCTTGCATTCACACACATGGCCTTCCAGATTTTGTTACCACTTTGATTATTTTCCCTCTTTCTTCCCTTTTGCCTTCCCTCCTTCCCCTCTGTTTTCACTGCTCCTGTTTCCATTTCCCTTCATTTCTACTCCCTACTTCTTTTAATAATTTGTACCCTGAAGTACTTCTCTTCTGTCAGGTTCTCTCTGCTTCCTACTTTAGCCTTTGGGAGTCATTACTTCTTCCCCGATTGCTTCCACCACCCCCATCAGCTAGTTTAAATGTTCATCGAAGCAGCATTTAAACAGTCCACTGAGGGCTGTGGTTTCCTCCTGGATGGATGCAGGCTATCACCCTTGTAAAGGCCCTGATCCCTCCTGGAAAAACTCCAGTGCCCACTGTAGCTGAATCCCTTCTATCAGTATCATTTTTCAACTATGAGTTGAAAGTCCTGGTGTGACAATCCCTCTAATCCCCCTGTCATAGACAGGCAGCACCACTGCTAAAGCCACTGAATGTGCTACCTGTCTAAGACCTCTCCCCAGTTCCATGAACCCCTCCTGCACTACCCCATGCCCATCCCTAACCAGGTCATTAGTCCCAAGGTGGACAATGACATCCAGCTCTGCCTCTCCCCATTCTGCTGCTCAAGCAATCCCCTGGATCCGCTTCCCATCCCTCCAGGCCATAGCACAGGGTAGGTATCTAACCCCCCCCCCCCATTTCCTGTTCCCCGATCTAGCCCCCCTCACAATCGACTCCTCCCCAGAAGTTCCTTCCTCTTCCTCTTCCTCTAGGGTCACTACTACGGAGGACCCCTACATCTTCCCCAAACCCTACCATGGATGCCTCCTCCTGGCAGTCCCGCCCCACCAGAGCGGCTTAGGAATTATGTAGTGATGCCAGTTGAGGAATGTGCCTCTGACCCCCCTTCCTGATCCCACCATAGACCAGCCACTCCCCCTCCTCCTAGGCACTCTCTGAGGTAACGGTGTCAGGCTTGGTGGCCCCTGGGGAAGGGAAGAGGTTACCCACATCCTAGCCAACTCAGCTTGGAGTCTGGCAACCTCCTCCCTCAACCCAGAGAGGTGTATGCAGATGAAGCCAGCACCACAGTCTCCTGAAGGTTTCTCTGAAAACTGCTGCCCACAGTCACTACACTGCACTGCATCATTCCCAGCATTCTTAGTTCCTACACTTCCCTGTGACCTTAAAATAAATTGGAATACAAATGGGGAAGTTTGTACTGCTCTCTTTCAGAAACCCACAGATTGCAATAGTCTACTGAGATATGACAGCTACCATCATCACCAAGTGACATTCAATATACCTAAGGGTCAGCTAGTGAGGGCCCTTAGAAATTGCATAGAGCACTCAGAATATGAGGATTGACACAGAAATCAAGTTGTGCATTTCAAAGAAAGAGATTACAGTAATCATAGTATTGTCACAGCCATGAGTGCCATAGATAACATAAGCTGAGAGAACACAATGTCATATACAGAGAGAGGGGGGACCACAACCCGTAACTGCCCATTTGTAACAGCTTATTGCAAAAGAGCAAATAGGGTTAGGGAGATTATCATTAGTAACTAGTCAATACTGTAATTGGAACCTAGGCTACAGAGCACTGTGGGCCAGGGACCTAACATTGTGTTCAGAAGAAACAGAACTAGCAGGGATATAGTGGTTAGTAATGTTCTCCCTGGTCCTAAAACAACCAGACCTACATTTTACCCCCCACCCCCACCCACAGGGTCATATAAATGTGGGCGATGTATGTATTGTAAGTATATACCGAACTTCAGGACATATAAACATCCCACATTTGGCAAAGATATGAAGATTCAACACTTTAACTGTAGTAGTAAAGGAATTGTATCTTCTAACATGCAGCTATGGCTCTATCTACATTGGCCGGACCACCAAACAATTTAAACAATGGCTTGGCAAGCATATCCAGGCCATACAGAATGGTAACACCACATATGCAATTGTTAAGCATAGCATGGGGGCACCAAACATTAAACACAAAGTCCAGTTTTCAGGTATTGATATTGAACTTGTGCAGATTGGGAGTCAGGGGGGTGACAGAGAAACTGATTGGTCGAGAAAGTTATTGGATTTATAACTTCGGAAGTAAAAGTGGGGAGGGTCTTATTGAGAGCACTGACCTGACAGCCTTTCTAAAAAAAAAAAAATCAGGTGTTGCGCTCTCCAAAAGAAACATTCCCCCCATTGACACATAAGAAACAAGCATTTGTCAATACTGAATGTTGTCTTGCTGGTTTTGGTATTGGTAGTGCAGGAGTTAGAGACACACATAATAGAAGTAGCAGTGAAGTACAGAACCAACATCGACCCCACCCCACCCTGCAGAGAGTGATAGGCATTGGGGTGTGCGTTTGGGTCACTGGCCATAACGCTCATGCTATTTCACCTCACCCTACCCTGCAGAGTCTGACAAGTGTTGTATTGTGCCTTGGGGTAATCTAGCATTGTGCTCACCCCTTTTCATAAGGAAGTACATTGAGATGGGTGCAGCATAGGAGAATGGGTTGAACTTTGGTGCTGAAGAGTCCAAGGCAGACCTTGATGCCTGTCAGTGGCTTCAGGGTGGAGGTAGAAGACCAATGGCTTCAGCAGTACAGTAGACAATCGAAAGACACACCCCTGATGCCTGTTAGTCTGTACAGGGTGAGATGTAATGGTTAGAAACCCTAACGCCCTGGGCATGTGTTGGTATCTGCACTCCAAATTTTAAAACATGGCCTTTTTGTGACCCCACCTCATGAAAGCATTTGGGACCTCTGTTCATGAACAGTGACCCTGTGATTTAGTTAATCTGTCTTAAACGTTGATTTCCCACAGTGACCGCGCCATTCTGCACCACATGGAAATATCAGCTGTACCACTGTTAAGGAAGTGTGAAGAGATGGTAATGTGGGAAATCTGGAGTGAAAATATTAAACATTCTCGAACTTACGAGCGTGTGTGAAAACTGCACATCGCACACTCGTAACGCAGTCATTTAGTGGAATTATTTCACCAAATTTTTAACATAGCCATTATGGGATCTCTGCTCATGAACAGTGGCATGATGATTATCTTAATCTACCCAAACGTTGATTTCCCACAGCGACCATGTGATCGTGCGCCAGATGTGCGAAACTACATTTCAGGCAGGATATGGCAAATGACAGCTGAACTGTTCATAAGAAGGTGTGCAAAAATGACAATGTTGAAAATCTGGAATGAAAATATTACAAATTCTCGAACTTACAATTGTGCATGGACAATGCGCAACGCACGCTTGTAACATAGTCATTTTATGAAATTGTTTCACCAAATTTTCAACATAGGCGTTTTGGGACCTCTGCTCATGAACAGTGTTACTGTGATTTTCTTACTCTGTTCTGAACATTGTTTTTCTACAGCGATTGTGCACCAGATGTGCAAAACACAGTTCAGGTAGGTTGTGGAAAATGAAAGCTGTACTGTTCATAAGGTGATGTGAAAAAATGGCAATGGTGAAAATCTGGAGTACAAATATTAAAAATTATCGAAGTTACGAGCGTGTGTGGAAACTGCACAATGCACGCTTGTAAAACAGTCATTTTATGGACATTTGTCACCTAATTTTCGACATAGGCATTTTAGGACCTCTGTTCATGAACAGAGTCACTGTGATTTTCTTATTCTGTCCCGAACACTGATTTTCCACAGCGACCATGCTATTCTGAGCTAGAAGTGCGAAAACACATTTCGGCCAGGATGTAACCGCAAAATCACCTTTCGGGACCGAATAACGCCATGATAGTAACTGAATTCATGAAGAGGGGTCCCAATAACCCTATGTTGAAAATTTGGTGGCAAAATTCCCAAAAATGCCCGAGATATGCATCAAAGTTGAAAAAAAACTATTTATGCCATAAAACAGCTTACCGGCATTTCTTCAGTTTGCGGTTGACTTTGAAGAGTGCAGACGTGTTCTCGTTCCACAGAAGATTGTCGCGCCAGGCTCCGGAGGTAAGTATGGGGTGAGAGGGGTGTGTGGGGAGGTGGGGCACGCAGTGAGTGGGTGCAGGTTGGGGGAGAGGGCTGCAGACTGCGAGGGACCATTTTATACTTTACAGGGGGAAAAAAAACATTGCGGGAAGGTTTTGGTTTTTACAGGTACATTTGACATGCTGGGGTGGGCTCCCAGCATCTCACCTGCATGTTTCTTTTGGGGGGGACTGGAGCCGATGGGGATTGGGCTCTCCCGTCGGCAAATGAACTGGGAAGGGGGGGTGTCACCTGCGGGGTTTTTTTTGAGGGGGGACTGTAGCTGACGGGGATTGGGCACCCCCGTCAACAGATGAACTGGGATGGGGTCATGATGATGCCAACAGGGGGATTGGGCACCCCCCTAATTTGGCTTTTCTGGGGACTGTGCGAGGTGGACGGCACAGCCGCTGCCATGCCACACTGAAACTTACACCTGGAAAGGCATGCCCTGCAATGAGGTGGAGTTCCCTCATTGCAGCAGCTAAAACCTTTCATGGTGGTGGACATGCTTTTGCACTGCTGCCATAGACAGCATGCAATCTAATTCATACCATGGAGCCCAGCCCCAAAAACAGTGGCGCCACAGGCCACAACAGGACTGCGCCTCCAAAACCGGCTATTCCGAAGTTACCGCAACATGTTTCTTGTGCAGGTGCAAGACAACATAAAAATTACTTACCGTAGTAATAGTAATCTTGTTTCTTCCAAGGGAATCTTACTGTATTTTGACATATGCAGTATTATCCTTCCACTGTCCTGCACCGGAGCAGAAATGGTTAATAGAACCTATGCTAATGATGGAATGTCAGAGTCTTACAGAGCACGAACAACAAACAATCCCCCTCATTTAAAAATGCGGGCAACAACAAGACTCAAGTCACTAAGTCCAAAAACAGAGCCACTCATGGGTTTACAACAGCATGGGCAGCTGTGCTGCAGTGCCCCTAGGTTCTAGCAGGGGAGGTAGGGTGGGAGCTCAGAATACAGTAAGATTCCCTTGGAAGAAACAAGATTACTATGGTAAGTAATTTTTTCTTCAAACCCCAGGAAATCTTACTGTATTCTGACATATGCAGAGTACCCAAGCAGTACCTTTGGGGGAGGGTAGAGAACCTATTTAGGAAACAGGCTCTGCAGTACTGCTGTGTCAAACCTGGCATCACCTCTGGCCTGGGTATCCAGGCTGCTGGGTATCCAGGCTGTAGTGTTTGGTAAAGGTGTGGACTGTTTCTCAGGTAGCTGCTTTACAAATTTCCTACAAAGGGATATCTCTTATAGCTGCTATTGAGGCAGCTGCACCCCTTGTAGAGTGAGCCCTAAGGCGTGCAGAGGTTCCTTACCTACTTTGCTATAGCAGCACTGAATACAAGCAACAATCCAATGGGCAATAGACCTCTGAGGCGAGTTTGCCCTTTCTCACTTCTCCATAGGTTAGGAAGAACTGAGTGCCATTCTGCCTGTGGCCTTCTGTGTGATCCAAGTTGTAGCTTATAGTTCTCTTGACATCTAGACTGTGCAGTCTACGTTCCCCTGAACTAGAGTGGTCAGTGAAAAAGACTGGCAAAGTAATGGACTGATTCAGGTGGAAGTCTGACGCCACCTTGGGCAGAAATTTTCTGTTAGTCCAGAGGACTACCTTGTCCCTATGGACTGATATGTAATCTGGCTCAGTGGACAAGGCCTGGAGCTCACTGATCCTCCTCACTGAGATGATGGCTACCAGGAACACTGTCTTCCATGTCACATACTTAACCTCTGCTGAAGACATGGGCTCAAACGGTAGTTGCATTAGCTGTCCAATGCATATATTGAGGTCCCATGCTGGGGTGTGTTCCCTGTGAGGGAATGCAAATACATGAGATTCTTGAAGAACTTCTGAACACTTGATTAGCTTCCAGAGATAAGCTCTTACCAGCTGAGAGGTAAGCAGGGACAGCTGCTAAGTGTACTTTAAGTGTGGAAGGCCTAAGGCCGAGAGAATGAAGATGTGCCATATACTCAAGAACGACTGACAAGCCACCTGGCAGCAGTCTATCTCTTCTTCTGACACTAAATGGAAAATTTCTTCCATTTAGAGGTATAAGTCTTTCTAGCAGAGGGTTTCTAGAAACCTTAAGAACCTCTAGCACCCATCCAGACAAAAGCAAGTCAGCATTCTCTAAGTCCTCAAGAGTCAAGCCCTGAGTCTGAGAGACTGGAGATTGGGGTAAAGGACCCTGCCCTGTAAGGAGGCCAATAGGATGTGCCTCCTGGGAAGAGAGGTTGGCCTGGAAATTGACAGGGTCAGAAACAGAGAATACCATGGCTGTCTAGCACAATCTGAAGCAATGAGGATCATTGCCGTTGGTTGAGCTCTGAGCTTGTTCAGCACTCCGAGCAACAGGGGAAGTGGAGGAAAGGCATACAGGAACCTCCCTGTCAAATCCAACAGCAGTACATCCAGAGGGGCTGTACCCACTGCAGGAGGCCTGCAACATAATTTTGGTAGCTGGTGATTGTCTGGGTATGCAAAGAGGTCTACCTTTGGGGTGCCCCACCTTCCAAACACCACTTGCAGGACCTGTGTGTGTAGTGACTATTCATGGTGATTTTGGTTGATCCTGCTGAGAGCATCTGCCAGGAAATTGTCCTCACTGGGAGGTGGACTGTTGAGAAGGTGATTCCCAGGGAGTAAACGAAACTCTCCACTTTCATGGCCTCTGTGCAGAGTGGGGACGACTTTGTGCCCCCTTGTTTTTTTTTTAACTCTATTTCTAGCTCCACATCCTGGGGAACTCTCTGGTATCCTCCCACCTCTCAAGCTCTACCTCCCACTTGAGACCTTGACTCTTCCCATGCTCCAACCAGCACAGCTCCCAGATCTGACCCCCAGGGAAGGGCTGCCCTATCCACCCAGGGCACTCTTATCTAGAGTGTAGCGAGCTGGTCGTTGCATGCCCTAAGGAAGAGGAGAGGGCCCAGTATTAGGAGTGTGGCTCAAGGGTAGAGGTGCCATCGCCTATCCCCAGAAGTGGGGATTTTTCCTTGTTTGCCCCCTAGGAATGCAGACATGCACTGATGTCAGCACAAATCGGGAGAGCCCCCTTGCAGACATCTGCCGATGTTCCCCAGCCCTTGTGCGCGCATCATGTTAGCGCTGTGGTTGCCAGCCTCCGCCAGGGGTCACTAAAGCAGCATGGAGTGACAACTTCCCTCCCCAGGAGAGGAGAGCTGTCCTCTGGATGCTCAATCCTCTCCTGTCCCCTGCTGGCCCCCAGTGCCCAAGTCCGTTCCTGAACCCGGGTCGCCAGTGTGGCGCGAGGTGTGGCATCCAGCGCCTCAACCCTCAGCACCACCAGATAGGCCTTTTTTTTTTTTTTTTTTTATGTAGTACATTGTGGTTGTATTGTCTGTCCTGATCTGAACCACCTTACTTTCAAGCATTAGAGCAAAGAACCAAATGCCCAGATAAACTGCCCTGAGCTACAACCTCTTATCTTATAAACCTCTTATCTCTCACTACCCACCCTGGTCCTATATTTGACGAAGACATGTTTGAGAAACCATTTCTCCTGCTATTGTCCGCTCCCCACACCTTTCTCTTACCCTCTCTGTCTGGACTTTTTTCCCTGTTTGATTTTTCCTTATCTGGCATGATCTCTTTTTCGTAATGACAATGTGATTATTGGTATCTCATGTCCTTTGCACAAATGATTTGATATGTATTTGTATATGTTTTCTTGCTCTTGACACAACACAAGTTGTTGTGTTATCTATGTAACCTTTTGTTCTGTACCTAATTGACGTGGAACTTTTGTAAATGAGCCTCTGGCTCAAAGATAGTAATTCCTAGAACAATAAACAAATAAAACAGCAGGCTTTATGTGAAGCAGGGACTCCTGCTGAAGCTAGGTACCATGTGCAGTGTGTTTTCCTAGGTGTGCACCCCACCCTAGGAGGGAGGCATCTGTTGTTAAGACTGCTGATGGCGGCAGCTAGAGGAAAGACACACCTTCCCTGAGGTTGTCTTTATCCTGCCATCATTGCAGTGCTTGCAGCAAGGGTTCCTGTGACTGGAACCATCTTTGACAGGAAATCTATTTTCTGGGACCAGTAAGACCGGAGGTGAAACTGAATGTCTCTCACCTGGAATCTTGACCTTGACACTGTTGCTGCAGCCATGTGTCCTAACAGCTGTAGAAAATGCCCCACTGATCTTGTGGTATGCAGCTGGAATGAGCCTGCCAGCTGCACCAAGCTGTCTACTCTTCCCTGTGGGAGGAAGACCCTTCCTCTCAGAGTGTCCAGTTTTGCCCCTGTGAACTCCAGGTGCTGAACTGGCATTAGCACTGACTTTTCTCATTTACCAGGATGGTGATCAGTGCATCTCTACTCACAGAGGAGATTGGCCTACCACCAACCAATCATCCAGGTATGGGAAGACTCTAACACCTTGTCTCATTAGGTACCACCATTGCTAGACACTTGGTAAACACCCTTGGAGCAGAGGTAAGGCCAAAAGGCATGGCTCTGAACTGGTAGTGGTCTGATGGCAATCTGAACCTGAGGTACTTTCTGTGTGATTGCCTGACAGGGGTGTGGAAGTAAGTGTCAAGTCCAGAGATTCTAGCCCAATCCCCGTTCCTGAGTATAGGGAGGATGATAGCCAGAGTGACCATTTTGAACTTTGGCTTGGTTAAATGCCTGTTTAAATATCTGAGATCCTATATGGGTCACCACTACACTGTTTTTTGTTTTGTTTTCAGAGTGAGGAATTATCCTGAGTAGAGACCCCTTCCCCAGTGGGCTAAGGAAACAGGCTCTACTGCTTTGTCTTACAATTAGTTTTGCTACTTCCTCTTCCAACAGAGTTACTTCTGATAAATTGGCAGGTCTTAAAAATATTGCCCTTAGTTTGTGCAGGATCTTGAGCCTGAGGGCAAGCTCCTGGCCCACTACTTCTACCAAGCCTAGAGGTAGTGGGCAGCCTACCCGCTACTGGAAGTGTGAAGGTGGCCCTGGCAAACCACTCAGCGGTCTGCTTAGTCTGTGCACATGGCTGAATGCTGGGGCCAGTACGGCTGCTGCCCCTTCTGCCTCTGCCTCTTAAGTACCCCTGAGGTTGATAGGGAGGTGATATCTGGGCCTGGAAGAGGGGTCTGTAATGGGTTCTAGCCCTGCTCCCTCTGCCTTGGTACTTCCAGGGTGTTGCTGCTTTGTCCTTTGCAGCAGCACTCTTATAATCACCTTGTCCTCATCCATCTTTTTCATGTATGCCTCTGTTTGTTCACCAAAAAGGATGTGCGCTCACAAGGACGGTCCAGTGCCTTTTTCTGAGCCCTGGGACAAGCTAGTTTCCCTCAGCCAGGCAAATCCCCTCAGAGACACTGAGATTGCCATTTGCCTGGCTGTAATATCATTGGCATCCACTGCCATTTTGAAGTGGCATTTAGAGGCCTCTATGCCCTTTTTGCAGCTTTGACCAAGTCTGATGCCATAAGCCCAGGGCATGCTTTAGCAATCTCTGAAATTACATCCCAGAATCCCAGAGACTTTTTTTTTTTTTGATATCTGGAGCCATAGGCCATGCCAGTGGCCTTCCAAAGGCTAAAGAGACACTTAAGTAGGATTTCTTGCCATAGAATCCATTTTTTTGGAGTCTTTATCCAGTGGGTGTGATGCCAGGGGAATCCCTGCCTTATCACAAGCCGCAGCTTGTAGCATCTCTTCATGGCTGGGGTGCTCTACTCCAGTCTTAGCAACCCAGTGCTTCCTGTTCATCCCCTTGTCCACTGGGGGAATGGAAGTGGGAGTTCATAAAATTCTAGAAGCCTGCCCCTTCAGAGACTTGTGGATGGGCAGCAACAGTCTTTTGTTACTGGCACATCCAACATTTCTATATAGTCTGGCTCCTCTTCCTCCTCTGTGAATTCCTGGGTGTAGAGGTCCACTGTGAGAGGAAAAATCCTCCGCTTCCTTCTCAGGGGAGTCAGGATGTTAAGGATCCATGTACACCTCAGCAAACCGTTCAAGTGAATCGGGAACCAAGGAGGAACCAAGGTCCTGAACCAAGGTCTGCGAACCAGGCCACTAAACTGGAGCCACGGTACCGGTTTGCAGCGCCTGTATAATTTTTATAGCATTGACTAATTTATCTGCAGTTGGAACCGACAGTCATGTAGGTTGCAGTTCCTGAACTGAGTGTTTTTCCTTCCTCTTTTCTTAGAAGAACTTGCCGGTTCAGCAGCAGTGTTTGCGGTTCTTTTCTTAACATGAAAAGAGGTCTGTGAACTGGGCCACTGAACTATAACCGCAGTACTGGTTTACAGTGCCTGTATAATTTGTATAGCATTTGCTAATTCATCTGCAGTTGGAAAAGGTGGTTTTGTAGGTTGTGGTACCTGAATAGTGTTTTTTCTTCCTCTTTTTCTTACTAGAATTTGCCGGTTCAGCGGCAGTGTCTGCAGTTCTTTTATTAACCGAGGAACCATTATCCTGGTTAGAAAGTTGCTTAACTGGTTCCTACGGTTTCTCCTTATGAAAACAGGAAGTTTTGTCTGCAGATGGGTCGGCAGCCTTCTCAGACATTTTCCTTTCAGTCCGTTAAATGCCTATTAAGTGTCGACTGAGAGAAAGTTTTTTGCTGTTACAGGTTGCACAACCAGACTTCAGGTGGTAAAACCTTAGGCATAAAAAAAAAAAAAAACACAAATTAAATGAGAATCTGTTTTCAAACAGCTCCCCCATACTCTGTACAAAGCTGAAAACCCATTAGGCCAGTTCTTTTCTTGGGTTAGTGAAAAAAACAGTAAAACCTCCAAGAAATGGGTCTCTAAGAATCAGAAACCCACGCAAATGAAAAAGGCTTAACCTCCCCCCCCCCTTTATTTATTTTGGCTCGCACTTGCGCAGCCAACATATTGCAGTAGTAACAGATTTGGAGGAGCAGTCACCGTGGGTGAATGCAGGGCATGCATCAGTAGGTGCATCCCTCATTCCCCAATGAGGCAGCATGCAGGTGCCACATCAGCAACACATAATGTTGCAAGCACATCTAAGGAAAGGTCTGCTGCAATGAGAGCCAAGCTCATCATGCAGCGGCACCTTCCGATGTGCCTTTGCTGGTGAAGCAAACATGTCGGCAGTGACTGCTGCCACCGCTTTCCACAATGCTGAAGTTCGGGGGTGCCCAATGCCCCTGTCGGCATGCCCTAACCCATTTCATGTGCCGACGGGGAAGCCCACTCCCCATCGGCATAATACCCTCCCCATTTGTTGTGTGCCGGCAGGTGCCCAATCCCCATCGGCTAGCCTCTGTGTCACTAGGGTGGCATGCTGGGAGCCCACACCAGCATGCCAATGCCCTGTAAAACAAAACTGTCCCCTGATGTTTTTGTTTTTTTAAACCTGTAAAGAAGAAAATGGTCCTCACAGTCCCCCACTGGTATGTGCTGGCGGGGATGCCCAATCCCCTGTCAGCTAGCCCCCCAAACACTTCAGATGACATGCTGGGAGCTCACCCCAGCATGCCAAATACCCCTGTAAAAAAAAAAAAAAACGCCCTGCAATGTTTTTTTTTTTTTTAAAAACCTGTAAAAGAAGAAAACGGTCCCTCGCAATCTGTCCTGCTCCCTTCCCAGCCCATGCCTACCCTCTGCGCACCCTGCCTCCCCACTCCCCCCCTTCTCCCCATACTTACCTCCGAAGTCCAGTGCGATGATCTTCAGTGGACCGGGAACACGTCTGCACTCTTCAAAGCTGACCACAGACTGAAGAAATGCCGGTAAGCTGTATAATGACATAAATAGGGTTTTTTCAACTCTGGTGCATATCTCGGGCACTTGTAGGAATTTTGGCACCAAATTTTCAACATGGGGTTATTGTCGCCCCTCCTCATGAATTCAGTCATGCATCATGTTATTCCAGTCCCAAGAGGTGATTCTCATGTCACTGTGTGGAATCACCTTTGGGACCAATTAACTAAATGACAGTGCCACTATTCATGAGGTGGGCTCTCAAAAGCCTGTGTTGCAAATTTGGTGAAACAAATCCAAAAAATGACTGTTTTACGACCGTGCGTTATGTAGTTTCCACGCATGCTCGTAACATCATGAATTTGTAATATTTTCACTCCAGATTTTCAACACTGGCATTTTTTCACACCTCCTTATCAACGGTGCAGCTGTTATTTTACATATCCTGGCCGAAATGTGTTTTCACACTTCCACTGCAGAATAGCGCGGTCGCTGTGCAAAATCAATTTTCAGGACTGTTTGACAAAATGAAAGTGACACTCTTCACGAGCAGAGGTCCTAAAATGCATATGTTGAAAATTTGGTGACGAAAGTCCATAAAATGACTGTGTTACAAGCATGAGTTGCGCAATTTCCACGCACCCTTGTAACTTCGCAAATGTGCAACATTTTCAAACCAGATTTTCAACACTGCCATTTTTTCACATCTGCTTATGAACAGTACAGCTGTCATTTTTCACATCCTGCCCAAAATGTGTTTTCACACCTGTGGCGCAGAATGGCTGGTCACTGTGGGAAATCAACTTTTGGGACAGATTAACAAAATCACAGTGACACTGTTCATGAGGGGAGGTCCCAAAATGCCTATGTTGAAAATGTGTCTCTTCAGGGTGGGGTTGAGGTTGGCATCAGTTCAATACTTCACTGCCATTCCGATTATGCATCTCTAACTCCAGCACTACCAATGCCAATGCTAGTGAGACAACATTCGGCATTGACAAATGCTTGGTTTTTTTTTTTTACTTTGTGGTGGGCTCAGCAATCACTGAGAGAACCAAGAGTTACCCCGGTTTCCCTGAAAACAACCAATTTAAGCAACCGTCCCAGGGAAAGAATAAAATACAGAAATTTACTTATTAAAATGTAAATACGTTTTTGGGGCCCTCCTGGTTAAATGATCTGAAAAGAAACTGAAAAACTTACCGGAATAACACTAAATCTAGACTAGTTTACCTGTAAACTCAAGAACAGTGCTTTAAAAAATGAATAGAACTAAAATTTGCTTCAAAAAAACAATAGAATGAAATCTTCAAGAAAAATGAAGGAGAGCTCTCCACGGCATCTGTACTAGGCAAGCGGAGTAAAGAATCCAACAGTTGTAGAATGTTTACCAGGACAGTGGTTTGAAAACTGAGCATGAGCCTTGCATTCCGTCATTAGCATAGGTTCTATTAACCATTTCAGCTCCAAGGCAGTACAATGGAAAGACAATACTTCATATGTCAGAATACAGTAAAATTTCCTGGGGTTTGAAAGTGTATTACTTTTGACAAAAGGGATTGCTGTTTAACATGTTGTATTTGATCTAATAAGAGGGATCAAGTGAGTGCCTGGTTTTACCATGAGGATCTCTACATGCCCTGAGTTTTGAACCCATCATGATTTCACCTGTTTGAAATTATTTCTGTATGAATTTTAAACATACGACTTCTTGGGGTGACTAGTTCTCGCTGAACTGGGCATGTAAGAGTGACATAGATGCAAACCATGATTGGTTTTAACGTTGTGTTTTTAATTATATTATATATTTATTTATTTATTCATTCATTCATTCAGTTTTGATAACCGGGTAGGCCCACTGAGTCCCGAAGGTCCATTTTTCAGGGGTGACTTGGAATTAGTTACAGAAGGAGACAAGTACAGGAATATACAAAGGTTACAATGCAGCAATACAGGAGAGCACTTAATAAATAAAACAACAGTGTTGTCCACGTAGTATCTCCCTTCAGACTTCATGCCCAGGAGGACTCTGTCCTTGGGGTGCACCTGTAACAGTATTGGGATATTGATCCCAGTATGGGAAACATTGATTAGAAGTGTATTAGATTGGGAACACCCTCCATTTGTATAAATGTTGGACACTCCTCCCAGCTCTTTAGATCACTCCGAGGAAGCCTGGCAGTTGGCCAGGGAAAAAGTTAGTGGTGCTTCTTTGGCACACCACATGGGTAATTGCTGTTGAAGCTATGTGTGCCTTATTTGTCTTTTGCTACAATAAACAACGTTATTACTTATCACAGTGGTTGCAGTGTGTTTCTGTTGTTACGGGTGCACTGGACTTTTCTCATGGACCCACAGTCACTGCACTGCACCACTACCAGTATTCTTAGTTCCTACACTTCCCTGTGACATTTGGAAAACAAATACATATGATGAATAAAGTGCAGTCATGTTGCCAAAGAAGAATAATACAAACCATCTACTGGGACACGGTTAATAATTACGCTGATTCATCGTACACCTCTGTGCAATATAAATCATTTGACAGGGTGGTAGAGGTACTGCAAATGGCCAAATGGGGTGCACAGTTGGTGAAGGCAGACAGAGTCGCCTTCAGACTGTTACAGCTGCACCCCAAGGACAGAGTCCTCCTGGGCATGCAGTTTGAAGGGAGATACTACATGGACAACTGCATGCTGATGGGGTGTGTGTTGGCATGTGCTGTTTTTGAACAATTCAGCACCTTTCTGCATTGACTGACAGTGCAGGTGGTTAATAAAAACAGGTTACTCACTTGTAACAGTAGTTCTAGGAGTGGTATATGTTGTTCATCACACTTCTTGCAGTGTCCTTTCCCTTTAAGAGTTGCCGGAAAGTCTTCAAGCTGGCTCCTCCCACCCACCATCGGCTCTACCCCATGATGCCAGATCTTGCCCATTGGAAAGCAGAGTGTGAGTGCCAAAGTTAGGGAGGTCAGGTGGGTTGTGTGGATGAACAACATATACAACTCCTAGAACTACTATTACGGTGAGTAGCCTGTTTTTCTAGGGACATGGATATGTTGTTCTATCCACACTTCTGGCAGACCTAGAAGTTCTCTGGGAGGAGGGAGGCAAGGCACACAGACTTTTCTTCTAGAACACAGATTGGAGAACTGACACCCCAAAACCAGCATGTGTGACTCAAGGTCGATGTGGTAATGGGAAATGAAGATGTGTGCTGACTCCCAGGTAGCAGCCCTGCAGATTTCCTGGATAGGGACATCCCTAGAAGCAGCCACCAAAGCAGCAGAATGGCAGGTGCAATGAGCCTGAAGCCCTATGGGTGGCTCCCTACCCGCCAACCTATAGCCGAGATCAATGCATGATGTAATCCATCTGCCGACTGTCTGCTTGGCTGCAGGTCTGCTAGGTGAGGCTTCAGCGTAGGTGATAAACAGCAGGCGAACCTCTCCATGAACTCTGGCTGTGCGCTCTTTGTAATAAGTGAGCACTTGCCTCAGGTCCAAAGTATGGAGATTGTATTCAGCATCTCAGGTGTGATTAGAGTAGAACACTGGAAGAGTCATCACCTGATTCAGGTGAAATTTTGACACAACCTTCGGAAGGAACTCTGGGCTGGGGCGCAGGACAAACTTGTTCCTGTGGAAAACCAGGTAAGGAGACTTGATGGAAAGTGCCTGGAGCTCCCCAATCCTTCTGGCTAATGTAATGGCCACCAAGAAGGCAGTTTTCCATGACAAGTTTGACATCTCACACTTATGCATCCGTTCAAATGGCTTGCCAATGAGCATTGCCAGCACCAAGCAATAGATCCCACAGAGGTGGAGGTTCATGCACTGGAGGGGATATGTGATCTAAGCCTTTGAAAAATCACCAGACCACTGTCTCTTGCACCACAAAATGTTGACCAGCAAATGCCTGGTAAGCAGAGATGGCTATCAGGTGCATCATGAGGGTCGTCAACCGAAGTCCTCCTTTGGAGAGAGACCACAGGTAGTCTAAAATGCTGACCACAGAACTGGTCAAAGGGTCCAGCCCCTTGCCCTGACACCAAATGGAGAATCTCTTCCACTTGAAGGCATAGCATTTTCTAGCTGACTCCTTCCGAGAAGCCTTCATGTCAGTGAAGACGTCTTTAGAGAGACCCAAAGCCTGGAACTCTAGCTGCTCAGGAACCAGGCTGCCAGGTGCAGTGATTGAAGTTCTTGGTGGAGTACCTTCCCCTGGTTGATGGAAAGCAGGTCTGGGCATGCTGGAAGACACCTCGGGAGCCTGTTGCTGAGGCTGAGGAGATAGGGGTACCAATACTGGCATGGCTAGTCTGGAGCCATCAGAATCACCAGTGCCTTGTCCCTCATGACCTTGAGTAACACTCTATGTATCAAGGGAAGTGGAGGGAAGGCAAAGAAGAGGCCTGGGGTCCACAGCCTCGAGAAGGCATACCCCTGTAGCAAGCCCTGCCAAGGATGGCGGGCACAATACAGCCTCAGCTTTATGTTCTCCTTGGAGACAAACAGGTGAACAGACTATGCAACCTCTGGATGGACAGCCTACCCAGCTGAAAGTGTCTGCCAACTGATTCGAGGTTCCTGCCACATGGATGGCTAGGAGATCTGCCTCCAGACTGTGCACCAGAGTCCAAGTGCGGAGAGCTTCCCTGCACAAAGGCCGGGAATGAGTCCCTCTTTACTTGTTGAGGTAGTACATGGTCATGGTGTTGTCCATCTGGACTTGAACCACTTGACCCCAAACAAATGAAGCATACGCAGTCAGTGCGAGCTGAACTGTTCAGAACTCCAGCAGGTTGATGTGACATCGGGATTCCTCAGGGGTCCAGAGCCCATGGACTCATTGCTCCCCAGATGGGCACTCCAGCCCTTGAGAGAGGCATCGGTCATCAGGGTGACTGTTGGCTTGGGATGGACAAATGGGATCCCTTCCTGGAGATGTTCTGGGATGGTCTACTACTGGAGATCATCCCACATCTTCTGGGTCACTGTGACCAGCTGGATGAAGAGACCTCTGCACTGGGACCACTGGCCAGCCAGCTCCCATTGCAGGGAGTGCATATGCCAGCAGGCCCATAGGACCACAGAGGTGCAGGCTGCCATGTAACCCAGAAGGCACAGGAAGTCCCAGGCAGGGCACAAGTGCCCAACCTGAAAAAATTGGGCATAGGAGAAGAGAACCTCTGCCATGTCTGCTGGGAGCCGGGCTCTGGCTTGGCAAAAGTCGAGCTCTGCTCTGATGAAGCTGATCACCTGTGAGGGCACAAGTTCCGACTTAGCCTCATTGACTAGAAGGCCCAGGGCGATGCAAGTATGGAGGGCCAGGTCTCTGGATCGCCCCACCTCCTGCCTGGAGGGACCTGCGATCAACCAGTCATCCAGATAGGGGTAGACCCAGACCCCTCAGCCCCTCAGGTAAGCTGCCACCACTGTGATGTATTAAGCGAAGACCCTGGGGGCCAAGGAGAGGCCAAATGTCATGGCCTGGAACTCATATAGGGCTCCCTCTGCTCGGAAGCGGAGGAATCTTTGGTGAGGTGGACAGGTCGGGACATGGAAAAACGCATCCTGAAGATCCAGAGAGCAGAACCACATGTTTTGCTCCAGGGATGGTATGATCTGGGACAGAGTTACCATCCTGAAAGAGCATGACCTGAGGAACTTGTTTAGGTCATGCAGATCTAGAATGGGGTGCCAGGCCCACCCCAACCCCCCCGGTTTTGGCACCAGAAACTACCTGAAGACAAACCTTGGGTGTGCAGAAGGGTCCACTACTCTGACCACTACCTCCTTGCGGAAGAGTTAGGCTATGTCGTCTCTGAGAGCTGACTGAGTGTCTGTGGACACAAAGCCCTCCTGTGGAGTGTGGGCTTGGCTTGGAGGGTACGGCTCGAATTCCAGAGGCAGACCCTAGCAGACCACTTCCAGAACCCACATGTCCGTGGTAACAGTGGACCAGGTGGAAAGGAAGTGTCAAAGCCTACTCCCCATGGAAGGACCCAGGGGAGGTGTGACGGGCATGGGGGAGGCACCCCCCATCCTGTCACTGGGCAGGCCTGGTAGAGGAGGAGGACTTGGTCGAGGGACGGCCGTGACCTTTGCCTCCGGGCTCACAAGAGGCCAAAGCCGCTGTCATGGGCCAATGGTGCCAAGACTGAGCCTGTTGAGGCCCATACTAATACTGGGCAGGCTTGGCCACACACGTAGAAGGCTGAAAGGGCTTACGCTTCTGCTTGGAGCCCTTAAAGTCCTTCTGGATGGACTGAACAGAGTCCAAGGTGGCACTGGACTTCTCTATGCACTGGAGGTGACCATCAACTCCAGAACCAAACAGGTCAGTGCCCAGAAAGGGAATGTCCACCAATTAGTGCTGAGTATTCGCTGTGGAGGTCGAGATCCTCAGCCAAGCCCTACGGCGCATGGCAACTGCAGTCACTACTGAGCGGGCACAAAAATCCTCAAGATCCAGAAATGTCTGGAGCTGCTGTTTGGCAATAGCTCAATCTTGATCACGAACCTGCTTGATCGTAGTCTGGAGGTCTGCAGGAAGATGAGGAAGCACCTCAATCAGGGAGACCAGCAGGGCATGGGAAAGGTATGCCATAATAACAGGTGAGCTCGCCTGATGGAAAACAAGCAAAGAGGCAGCATAAACCTTTTTTGCAGAATAGTCCAATTTCTTGGACTTTTTGTCCAGAGGTTTGTTCACATCCTTGTGACCAAAGCACAGGAACACGGAATTGATCACTATCTCCTTAGCCGAGGGGTGTTCTGTGAACCCCAAGAGGGAGCCTAAGGGTACTGCATATTTACGGGCCATGTGGGCCAAAGGTGCAGGGCAGGAAGCTGGGTGCTGCCAAAGCTCCAGGGCTCAGCCGACAATGGCCTCGGCCACTGGGAAGGCCTCTGTCAGTGAATCCCCCTTATCCAGGATGTCAGTAAGGGAGTAACAAGCCCTCTTCTGGACGGGCTCCAATTTCATCCCCATGGACTTGGAAATGAGACTGAGGATGCCCAGGAAGGATGAAGAGCCTTCCTCCGCTGAGAGATCCCCTGCCAACTCCGCATCCACGAGACGCTAGTGGAGCAAGGAATCCTCATTGGACTCTGAAGACTCCCCATCAGCAGCCAACCACTTTTTTTTTAAACTCATTATTTTTACTGTGTCTCCACAGTCCCCCAACCTCCACTCCTTCAGGCCTCAGGAAGCGTCACCCCCCAACCCTACCAGCCATCAGGGTCTGCCCCTAGAGTGCCACACTCACTTCCCTTGGGGCCCTTGATGGCCCGGATTACCCCCTGGGTGGGGTGAGGAGACAGCCCCCCTTATCTCCCTCTTATCCCCGAGAGTGAGCTGCACAGTGGGGTCTGCCCTGATCCATTGGCGGGTGGTGAGGATGTCTCCAGAGGTCGTCATCTAGGAGGATTGGAAGGATGATTTTTCCTCCATGTACAGATCCCCGATGCTGGCGAGCAATGAGGAGCAAGGATGCCAGCATGCGCAGAGACGCACGTCACCTCCAGTCCTCTGTCAGCGTCAACCCTTACGTTAATGCATCCCCCCAACCACACCGACAACCCTGAGTTCCCCCAACAGGTGGCGGTATCATGGCGGACAGCGCAATCCCTCCCACCCCGGAGAAGAAGAGCAGCCATTGGGTGCTCAATCCTTCTCCCTCCCGTCCGACCCCCGTTGACCCAAGTCCGCTCCCAAACTCAGGTCACCGGTGTGGTGCAAGGTGTGGCGTCCAGTGCCACCAGGCCGTCCAGCAGCCAACCACTTTTGTCACTTTCCACCCACCGTGGGTGGTTGGGCATTAGAGTGACTGTCAATCGGTGGGGAAGACCCTTGGCCAACCGAGACTTCTTAGTCGGGGCCCCGGTGGAAGGCTATCAGGGTGGCGGTTCCACTGTGATCAGTAGAGAGGCCATAACGGGCTGAGACACCACAGTTTTCACCAGCTGCAAAGGTGGAGGGGTGGTGTCAACTGGCTCTGGGAGCTCCGAAGGCATGGGCTTTGGCCCAGAAGGTGACAGCGAGGTAATCGCCGGAGTGTAAACTGGGGCAGGCTTCTGACCGGTGAAGATCAGCTGCTGCCACATGAGATCCTCATAGCACTGAAGCAACTTGCACCAGAGCCTCTCCTCGGCCGAGGATGAAGAGTAGTGGCAGCGCCGCTTCTTGTGGTGCCGAGAGTGGTGCCAGTAAGTCCTGCAAGACCCACTCAAAGAAGTTGACCAAGACCTGGACCAAGACCATAAGGGGGACCGACAGGGTCGCTCAGAAAGAGCTGGGGAGAATTGCAGCTCCTCCTAGTCAACAGAAGCTTTGTCAACCAGCCTTTCATGCTCTTTCGGCTCGTCAGTCAGAAGGACCAGAGTCCTAAATAGAGAGTTGTCAGCCTCACTGAGAGACAGCGGGTCAACTGGGTCAAGAAAAATCTCTGAGAGATTGTCAGCCCGCATCTCAACAGGCTGGCCTGATGGCAGCACTGTGAAGACAGTGGCTAATGCTGCGGTTTTGACCGTGGTCGAAACTGAAGTTTCCTGAGACTGAGAACGCTCTTGGTCCCAAGAACGTCTCTCCAATGAGACTTCTCTTTTTCCTTTGACTACTTCTTCTTTTCGTAGGAGTGCGAGCTGTGTGAAGCTGAGGGGGCCCTCTCCTTTGGTCGGAAGAAACTGGCAAAGCTCCTTGAACGAGCATGATAAAGTGGAGCCCAGTTTCAAAAGGCAGAAGCTGAAGAGGAACATTCCACATGCCTCCTCCTTGAAGGCCTTCATCTGTTCAAGCTGCTCGGCGGACCCCGCGGCCGTGGAGACCGCCCCAACGGGTTTCCTTAGATTTGACTGGTGGGTTACGTTTTCCCCAGACAGTCAAACTGCAGGCAAGTGAGATGGTCATCATGCACATTCAGTTGGAATGCATGACAAAATTTGTAGGCCTGGGTATCATGCTCATGTCCCAGGCAAAGGATGCACATGGCATTAGAGTCAGTGCACGACATCTTCTACCTGCAAGGGCACCGTCGAAACCCAGGTGAGGACTTTTCCTCCATCACAGTCATGATGGAGGATCATTCTGGTGAAGAAACTCTTACGAGTTTAAGTTTTGGAAGAAAATCTGAAGATTTGAGCACCAGGGCCTACTCAACGTGGGAGCAGTAAGGAGGGAACCTGCTTCTTTCAGCGGAAAGGAAGCTCTGGCGTCATGGGTGGAGCTGAGGGTTATACCACCCAGGTGGGTGGGAGGAGCCAGCTTGAAGATTTTCTGGTGACTCTTCAGGGAAAAGAACACTGCCAGAAGTGTGGATAGAACAGCATATCCACATCCCAAGAACAAGGCCTTTGTTCACTACCTCAATGGTTTCCTGTTGGTAGGGCCGGCTGGGTCCCAAACTTGTGGGATGACCTTGGTGACCTTTGAGTATGTGTGCCGAGACTATGGAGTGCTATTAGCCCCGAGTAAGGTGGAGCCCCCAGGAACTGTGATGACTTTCTTGGGCATCAAAATTGACACAGAGGGACAACAGTGTCGGTTGTCCACAGACAAACTGGTGTCCCTATGTGGACTGATGGATAAGGCAGAGGGGGCCAAGAAAGTTACGGTGTGAGAGGTGCAGAAGTTAGTGGGTCATCTCAACTTCACCTGCAGGGTCATCCCCAAATAAAGGGCATTCATGAGGCACCTGGAAAAGAGGAGAAAGGGTTGAAAAAAGCCACACCACTGGATTCGGGTCACTGAGGAGTTCTGGGAGGACCTCCAGGTTTGGCATATGTTTCTGAATCACTATAATGAGGTGACTATGTGGCAGGACACTGGGAAAGGCCAACCTCTGGAGTTGTTCACAGATGTGGCCCGGAGGGCTGGGGTTCGGAGCATACTTCCTGGGAGAGTGGTGTGCAGGGCATTGGCCACTTCAGTGGATTGTGGCACGGTTGGGTAGACAGATCAGGCTACTGGAGTTCTTACTGGTCGTGGTGGCCCTTTGCCTTTGGGGCATGAAGCTGAAGGACAGAAAAGTTAATTTCAGGTCTGACAACACAGGTTTAGCGCATACCATTAACCACCAGTTCGGACCGCAGGGACCCTTGGGGGATTTGTTGCAGGTCTTTGTCTTGAAATGTATGCTGTTTAACATTCATTTTAAAGCGGTTCATGTACCAGGTGTTGACAACAGGATTCCTGATGCTTTATCTTGTTCACAGTGGCAGAGATTCAAGGAGCTGGCTCCAGCAGCAAAACAGCAGCCACGGACAGTCCCACCTTTCCAGTGGGAGTTGGTGACCATGAGACTTGGAGATGCATAGGTAATTCCACTGCACCATGGAGAAAGGAGGCCTGCTGTCAGGGAGTGGAGCACTGCATCACGGTACACGAAGCAGTCGGATGGCTGGACACTTGGCTGATTCCCATGGAAAAGTTGTGCACATACATCATGTGGGCAAAAGGGGAAGGCCTGTCACCCGGGACAGTGGAACATCATCTTTTGGGGTTGTCGTGGCTGGATAAGATGATGGGATTCACCAACAATACCAGGGCCTTCAAGGTGCAGAAAGTATTACAGAGCTGGAGGAGGCTGGCAACCACTCGCACGGATGAGAGGCGTCCCATTACACCAGCGACCTTGGCCTGCATTTGGGCAATCCTGCCAATGGTATGCTCAAGTAATTAAGAGGCAAGGCTGTTTGAGATGATGTTCCTGATGGCCTTTTGTGCAGTGTTCCAAGTGTCTGAACTGACTCAGCTGGCAGCAGCTAGAGAAACACCCGGCCTACTAGCTGGAGATGTGGTGTCCTTGTCAGAGGGCATATATGCCTAACTAAGGAAAACCAAGATGGAGCAGATGGGGGGCTGGACACTGGTACTTGCTGAAGGCCCTGGCCGGGTCCTCCTGACAGGTGGCAGAAAGATCAAAGCCTACTTAGTTGCCTACCCACAATGGGGGGAGGCATTTTTCCATCATGCAGATGGCAGGCTGGTGTTGGTGTATCAGTTCTGGTACATTCTAAAAAGGGCCATCCAGTGGGCAGGATTGGACATGCGAGAGTTTGGCATCCATTCCTTTTATATAGGAGCAGCAATGAATGCCAGGAGCCTGGGATTGTCAGATATGGAAATCCAGGCCTTAGGGCATTGGACGTCCTGGGCATTCTTGTGCTATGTCTGACCTCACTTTCAGTAATGTTCTTTTTGTTCTATTGCAGGTCCCCCGGGCAGACCCAGGAGCATATGGATATGTGGCCATTCCTTCATCTATTGATCAGCGAAGAGAGTGGCCAGCTAGCCCGGGGAGTGCAACCTATCGATGTCAAGGCATACAGTGCAAATTCATTGGTTAGGCAGGAAGGGCATGCGCTGGGGAGGGTTGCTTATTTTGCTGCAGGAGAAAGCTGGCAGGTGGAAGAGCCTAGATATCTTGCTGATCCACCTGGGAGAGGAGGACCTGGGACATAGGAAGACAGTGAACCTGTTGCTGACAATGAAGGGAGATCTACGTTCCATTAGTCTGGTGCCCCCATACAGTTCTCATCTGGTCACATTTGCTGATGAGGGAGTACTGGGCATGCAAGGGATGTTGCATGGAGCATGCATGAGAGTTAATCGAGAGATGAGAGCCATTATAGGGTCTGTAGGGGGTGCAATAGTGAGACATGAGGAAATAAACACCTCCCACCAGGGCCTGTTGGTAGAGGAGGAAGGGCAAGTGCAGGCTGAAGAACTGGATAAAATGTTGCAGGATTTTAGACAGGTCTTGGAGGAACAAATTGCGTTAGTGGCTTGGGGTGTCAGACTGAGTCCAGCCTGTGGTGGCTCGGGAGGAGCACAGACCGAAGGTATTGGGGAAGAAGGAGGGATGAGGCCAATTCCACTGAAGGACTCATCGCCCTCAGTCAGCATGAAGACAGGAGACCACAAGACTCGGACTCGAAAGGGGGGTCGTGGTCTAACCTCATCAGTGTATGCTGCAAGGACAGCAGCAGCAAACAGGGGGTGGGAGCAGGGGCCTTGGCCATATGACCACCCCAGGAGCTATTGGAAGTACTTTGGCATGCACCAGAGGTGGCCCAGGATTGAGGGAAAGGGTTGGGTGCCAGACATACTGTGCATGCTCCTGGCAGCACATGCTGCTCAATCAGTTGTTTTATAACAATAAATACATCGCTGTGACCAGTTCCTCTAAGATCTGTGTGTGTGTGTCTTGACTTGGGGAAAAGGGGGGAACTGAGGGGCTACCAAACAATAGAGTAACTGCCCAAGGATTGAAGCAGCTGGTCATTTGTCTGCCCCCCGGGAGCTGGTCAGAGCATGGGATGCCTCCTCCTGGAGTTGTCAGTAGGCCCTGGGAATGTCCAGGAGGAGGTATCACCAGGCTATCCACAGGGAGGTGGCATCTACCTGGGGGTTGGGTCAGAGAGGGTTTTCTGGATAATGAGTCCTCCTCTTTCCATTTGATTCCCACCCACCTGACCTCATAAAAACAGGGTAAAGGGCCAGGGCAGGCAGGGTCCCATTTGATCCAGCATGGGTGACTGCAGTAGGGGTTGGGGAGTGACTTTTCCTGGTTTTCCCCATAAAAGAGGGTTTTTCTGGGTTTCCCCTCCTCCAAAGGGACGTAAACCAAGGAAGTAATAAATAAGTCAGACTTTCAAGACAGTAAAGTGAATTGGTGATCATCAGTTATGTGCATATTTAACCTGTCGCAGCCATGTGAGGCAGCTCAGAAGGAGCACAGACCAAAGGTATTGGGTGAAGAAGGGGGGGGAGGAGGCCAATTCTCCCGAAGGATTTGTTGTCACTGGTCAGCAAGCGGACAGAAGACCTCAAGACTCTGAACCAAAAGGGGGGGTCACGATCTAACCTCATCAGTATAAGGTGCAAGGACAGCGGTGCCAGATGGGGGGCAGCACAGGGGCCTTGGCAATATGACCTCCCCAGGAGCTACTGGAAGTACTTTGGCATGCACCAGGGGTGGCCCAGGATTGAGGGCTGGTGTTGGGTGCTGGATGTACAGTGCATCCTCCCGGCAGCACATGCTGCTCAGTTAGTTGTTGTGCAACAATAAACATGTGGCTGCAGCCATTTCCTCCAAGATTTGTGTGTGTGTCTTGAATTAGGGAAAAGGGGGGAAGTGGGAGGCTACCAGATAATATAGTGACATAGCAATTGAAGGCCAGAATGGAGTCTAGGTCCATCAGGCCTGCCCCCCCTTCATAAACAAGATTTTTCAAGTATGCTGGGCTATATGTACTAATGTATAGGGATACCCCCCCTCACTGTACTACCCAGGCGACCCTGTAATTTACAGCCGGTAGGATGGTGGAGGAGCAATCCACGTAATGATGTTAGTCAGACTGAACAGCTCAGTCTACCTAGCATCACTGGTGATATGGACCACTCCCTCCCCCTTCCTCCTGACTGCATACTGCTACAGTCAAACAACTGTACCCAACTAAAGCAACAGTGCACAGTGGGCTAGGGAGGGGGACCCAGTGGACTAGTCATATTTTGACTACCACTGAAATAATGTAGCATGGGGTAGGACAGGGGACAATTTGGAATTATTGACCCTTTAGGCTCGGGAGGCCATGTCAGGAAGGGGGTGTTATCTAAGATACTCTGGTCTCCTGAAATGGTTTTGTTTTTAAAGACCAGGGAGACACAAACCAAAGAGAGAAATGTATAGCAACAGAACAGGGAAAGCAGATGAGAAAGGGGAAGCTGCAGTGCTTCCCAGCCCCTTTAAGGCGCTGCATGTACACAAAAATCGGGCTCTGTACAGACACCCTTTCATTGTTGTCTTTGATAAAAGTTCATGTTCCATTTCTTGTGACCTCTCTGCCTCTACTGGTCCACCAAACCAGTAAGGTTCTTTTGTTAGTGTCCCAGAACCAAAAACAGCAGGTCCCAGGCCCTGCTGGATCTGAGAAAATGTTTGATTCCTGACAGGTCTCATGTATACTGTGTAGTGCCAGAGTGAGAAACAATGAGAGGGAGGGTGGTAGTTAAAAATACAGAGGAGCCAGAGCTAGTATTCAAACTAAAAGAGGGGTGGGGGCAAGCTAGGGAGAAACATCAGAAAACATTATTATACCAAGAGGGTGGTTAATATGTAGAAAAAAATGTTGACTAATTCATACTTTTAAAACTTATCGTGATTGAATAAGTTTTAGCGTAGCAGCAGAGAGACTGCTGCCGCCGCCTTTGGGATTTTTATCAATCTTACATGTGAGTTTTGATAATACATTTGTCATCGATCTTTGCATTAAACCTAAGTTGTGCTAGTGAAATTATTCCAGATAGCAGGGAGTGCTGATATTTTCTGCTACGATATTTGTTTCATTTTAGCACCCCAGCTAGCTCTTGGGCAGCTATTTTTGCTCTTGTACTATGTGGAATAACCTACAAAGTGAGGTTGCAGAAGCTAGCACTGTTCATGCTTTCAGAGCAAGACTAGATAGATTTCTGAAGAAGAATGGTATTGTGAGTTACGCAGCATGCACGGGGGTAGCATTCCTACTAACAAGCATGGGTGTGTACCCGTATTCAAACTGGGTATAGACACTGTCATGCAAGAGGAGGGGCAGACAAGATGGACCCTAAGCCCCTTCCATCAGCACAATACTAGGTCACTGTTGCTAGCATTCATGGGGGAGGGGGTAATGACATAACAGCTCTGCTTCCACTGGTCTGTTGTGTTATGAGAGGGAAGAGGGAATAATAAAAAAAATTATTTGGGGATTTTTGTTTCTTTTTACGTGTTCATCTTGCATCATCTGTCTGTGTTTTATTCTATAGCCTCTCCATTTATGCACCCCTGCCTATCAGTATGCTCACATACCCTAAACTCACTTCTTAGCATGTCTGGCACTGGAGTACAAATTAAGTAAAGGTATCTCAAAGAAAGAGCATTACAAAGAGGTGTAATGTTTTGTGTGATATGAGTTGCAGTGGCCTGTCCATTTCTTAGTGGAGAGGAACCCCACATCACAAAACCCCCAATGCAACTAGCATTAAGTTGAACCCATGTTTGTAGTCTCATGTGAGCAGACAAGAACTGAATGTACTTGCCTCGTCTACACAGTTGTCCCTCCATGACAGCATCGAGGCACACTGTTGGTACGGTGTTACTAGGAAAGCTTGCATTGCGATCGCCATGCTGTTCTGTCATGTGACTAGGCACAGGATCTAGTCTTCAGTGTCCCATGCGTGCCCCAGCCTTCTTTTTGTACAACACCCCCTCCCCCTACTTTCCTACTTGGAACCTGACTCAAATTCCTTCAGCTCAGCACTTCTAAACACGGTTGCGAGGTATTTGAGAACTTGATCATTAAAACTACCGGTTTAGGATTAATGCACAGCTCTCTGCCCCTCTGAACCCAATCTGTTTCCCTGTCATGCCACAAACCGGTTCTCTCTCTATCTCCCTCTGTAAAATCTTCCCTTATTTCTACTCATAGTCTTAACTAAATGCCCTCATAAGAAGCAGCATCACTGGTACTGAAGGATTTAAAAAAACAAACAGTAAGTATTTAGATTGGGATTTGTTTTTCAGCTCTCTATCCTTTCGAACCCCAATCTGTAGCCCTTTCTGTCTGCTGCTATGTTGTTGCTCTCTGTACAACAGCCCCCTACCTTTCTAGCGGAAGCCTGTACTGAAATCCCTCACCTCAGCACTTCCAAGCATGGTTGGTATTTGAGGTATCAGCGGAAGACGAGAGGATCCTTGTTAGCAGCCCCATAAAAATGAGCTGAGCCGAGCCTGATGAATGAGCTTTGAGGGATCAGCTCCAGTGACACCCCAACCCCCTTCCGTTCAGAGACAGAGTGAAACCCCTCTGTGCTGTGCTCAGGTTGAGCAAGCTGGGGGGAGCAGGGACTGGGTTTATTTTTAGGGTTGTGTGGTGCTTTTACTGATGCAGAAGGGTCAGGGAGGTGAGCAACATGATCTGCCCCCACACCGTCCCCTCAGCAACAGCATCACTCACACTCTAGCTGAAACCAGGCTGAAAGGAAACCTCCTCAGCCCAGAAGGAGCTGCAAAATAGAATAACCCTTTCAAAGCCAGCTGTGAGAACTCAAGGGAGGTGCAAGGCTGGAGCAGAAGGGTGGGAAGGGGGAAGAAACTACAGAATGTATTACTCTTTTTTCAGTGTTGTTACAGGTACTTAATCAGAGACAGGACTGAAGATGGGGAGGAAGGGGTCATAAACTGTGGAATATATAAATCCCTTCAGTGAGGTTAGTGATAGGGACATGGGCTGAGTTGGGGGGGCCCTGACAAAGGACAGAACCAACAGACTATTTTAACCTCTTCAGTACAGTTAGTGGTACTCAACCAGGAGCAGGACTGGAACAGGGTAGGGGGAGGGCACAAACTACAGAATATATTACCCAGGCCGGATGACCAGTTGGTGCAGTGGTAGGCCTACTGCTTGTGATGCCAGGGACCCAGGTTCAGAATATGCCAGGGTCTTTGGGGGCCAGCCAGAAACAAAAGGGTCAAGCTTCCCAGAGGACACTTCCCTTCCCTTCTCTGGGGAGGAGGGAATGCAGTGCTGCCTCAGCAGCATACCTCTCAACCTTTCTTTACCAAAATGTGTGACAAGATGTGTGACAAATGAGCAAAATGTGTGACATATCATCAAACACGGCACTGCAAGCTCAGAACACTATGGCTATCATTGCACTAGTGTTCATAATGTTTGCTGATAATTGAACCCAATAGATAATTATGAATTACTGCTTTAAAACCGCTGTGAGAAATGTGGAATATCACTACCTCAATGTGGGACAAAGGATTTCTGAGGGATAAAATGAGTGACGTACCTCGTAATGTGTGACAGTTGAGAGGTATGCTCAGCAGGGTCTCCTGGATATTCACAGATGGAGCAGCAAGTAGGCCTGTCTTAGAGGAGGAGGAACGCTGATGATGCCATGCAGCAGTATGTTCAGGAGTGCATTCTCAAGCATGGTGTGGTGAGAGCTGGGGTTTTGAGTGGGGGACAGAAAAAGTAAGCGAGGCATAGGTAATCATACATGATGGGCCCCGTATATCCGGGCCCTCAACCACAACACCTCCTGACGAGTAACCACAGTATGGAGTATATCTCCCAACCCAACCCAACCCACCTGGATGGCAAATTAAGGCTCCATGGAGTGATGGTGGTGTCACGTTGGCAGGAGTAGAGGGTCCAAGGGTACCTTGGAGCTTCTGAAGGAGTTGGGTGTCAGGGAAGGCAACAAAGCACTAATAACTTCAGTTAAGCAGATAAGACTTTTATTTACCGAATGCCTTCCACAGAGCTCTAAGCAATTCAAATGGAAATACACAATTAACATTTAACCCTTGCTCTGCTGTGGAATTCTATACACATACCAAATTCCCATATATTCTAAATCAAATGGCAGACTAAAGGTTAACATTTCTTCATGGGTTAAATAGCACCAAACTGTAAATAAATAGTATGCAAAAACAAGTACAAATACATTGTATACTGAAAAAAAAAATACATGGCATACTAAACAAGCATTTGTCAATGCCTAATGTTGATTGCGTTGGTGTGTTGAGCGCGCTCACTGGCCTTGTGTCACTCACTCAGTCTGTTTCTCCCGGTGCTGCAGGCTGCTCTTTTGTACTGGGCTCCTGCCTGTGTTGGCACCTTGTTCTGCTCACTAAGAAATCAGCAGCTGTCCCGACAGAGCTCCGTTGAGGTGGCTCACTCCCCCTCTCTCACTCGCTCATTCTGTTTCTCCTGGCACTGCAGGCTGCACTTTTGTACTGGGTTCCTGCCTCTGTTGGTGGCTTTTTCTGCCCACAAAGAAATCTGCAGCAGTCCCAACACAGGTCTGTTGAGCCTGCTGACTGTCCCTCTCTCACTCACTCATTCCGTTTCTGCTGGCACTGCAGGCTGGCCTTCTGTACTGGGCTCCTGCCTGCGTTGCTGGCTTTTTCTGCCAACAAAGAAATACGCAGCAGTCACGATAGAGCTCCACTGAGCTCACTCACTCCCCCTCTCTCAGTCACTCATTGTGTTTCTCCCAGCGCTGCAGGATGCCCTTTTGTACTGGGCTCCTGCCTGCATTGCAACTTTTTCTGCCCACAAAGAAATCCACAGCTGTCCCGACAGAGCTCCGTTGAGGTCGCTCACTCCCCCTGTGTCACTCACTCATTCTGTTTCTCATGGCGCTGCAGGCTGCCCTTTTGTACTGGGCTCCTGCCTCTGTTGGCACCTTTTTCTGCCCACAAAGAAATCTGCAGCAGTCCCGACAAAGATCCGTTGAGCTCGCTCACTCCCCTTCTGTCACTCGCTCAGTCCATTTCTGCCAGTGCTGCAGGCTGCCCTTTTCCTTTGGGCTCCTGCCTGCATTGCGGCTTTCTTCTGCCCACAAAGAAATTTGCCACAGTTACAATAGAGCTCCGTTGAGCTCGCTCACTCCCCCTTTCTGACTTGCTCATTCTGGTTTCCCGGCCACTGCAGGCTGCCCTTTTGTACTGGGCCCCTGCGTGCATTGCTGCCTTTTTCTGCCCACAAACAAATCTGCTGCAGTCCCAACATAGCTCCATTGAGATCACTCACTCCCCTTCCCTCACTCGCTCGGTCTGTGTCTCCTGCCGCTGCAGGCTGCCCTTTTGTACTGGGCTCCTGCCTGCACTGGTGGCTTATTCTGGCCAGAAAGAAATCTGAAGCAGTCCCAACACAACTCCATTGAGCTGTCTCACTCACTCATTCCGTTTCGGCCCGCACTGCAAGCTGGCCTGTTGTGCTGGGCTCCTGCCTGTGTTGCCGCATTTTCTGCCCACAAAGAAACCCGCAGCAGTCACAATAGAGCTCCGTTGAGCTCACTCACTACCGTTCTGTCACTCACTCATTCTGTTTCTCTAGGCGCTGCAGGCTGTGCTTGTGTATGGGGCTCCTGGCTGCGTTGGCACCTTTGTCTGACCACAAACAAATCCGCAGCTGTCCCGACAGAGCTCTGTTGAGGTCGCTCAGTCTCCCTCTCTCACGTGCTCATTCTGTTTGTCCTGGCACTGTGAGTGGCAATTTTGTACAGGACTCCTGCCTACACTGGCACCTTTTTCTGCCCAAAAAGAAATCCACAGTAGTCCTGATAGAGCTCCGTTGAGCTCACTCAGTCCCCCTGTCTCACTCGCTCATACTGTTTCTCCCACTGCTGCAGGCTGGCCTTTTGTACTGGGCTCTTGCGTTGGGCCTTTGTCTACCCACAAACAAATCCACAGCAGTCCCAACAGAGCTCAATTGAGCTCGGTCACTCCCCCCTCTCACTCGTTCAATCTTAATGTGTCCCAAACAGTGATTTACCACAGTGACCGTGCTATTCTGCGGCAGGAATGCAAAAACATATTTTAGCCAGGATGTGAAAAATGGCAGCTGTACTTTTCATAAGAAGGTATGGAAAAATGCCACTGTTGAAAATGCGGCGTGAAAATACTACAAAATTGCGAAGTTACAAGGGTGCGTGGAAACAGTTCAATGCACGCTTGTAACACAGTCTTGTTATGGAGTTTCATCACCAAATTTTCAACATAGACATTTTAGGACCTCTGCTCATGAACAGAGCCACTGTCATTTTCTTAATCTGTCACGAACAGTGATTTCCCACAGCGACCGCATTATTCTGCGCTGGAACTGTGAAAACACATTTCGGTCAGGATGTGAAAAATGACAGCTGTACTGCTCATAAGGAGGTGTGAAAAACTTCCACTGTTGAAAATCTGGCGTGACAATATTACAAATTTGCAAAGTTACAAGGGTGCATGGAAAGCGTGCAACGCACGCTTGCGCTAACACAGTCATTCGATGGACTATCATCACCAAATTTTCAACATAGGCATTTTAGGACCTCTGCTCATGAACAGTATCACTGTCATTTTCTTACTCTGACCCGGACAGTGATTTCCCACAGCAACCGCTCTATTCTGTGCCAGAAGTGCGAAAACACATTTCAGCCAGGATGGGAAAAATGACAGCTGTACTGTTCATAAGTAAGTGTGGGAAAATGGCAATGTTGAAAATCTGGAGTGAAAATATTATAAATCCATGAACTTACGAGAGTGTGTGCAAACTGCGCAATGCACGCTCGTAACACAGTCATTTTATAGAGTATCATTACCAAATTTTGAACATAGCCATTTCAGGACCTCTACTCATGAAAAGTGTCACTGTCATTTTCTTAATCTGTACCGAACACTGATTTCCCACAGTGACCGCGCTATTCTGCGCTGAAGTGCGAAAACACATTTCCGCCAGGATGTGAACAATGACAGCTATACTGTTCACAAGGAGGTGTGAAAAAATGCCAATGTTGAAAATCTGGTGTCAAAATATTGCAAATTCACGAAATTCCGAGCGTGCGTAGCAACTGCACAGCGCACGCTCATAAAACAGTCATTTTTTAGATTTTTCCACCAAATTTGCAACATAGGCTTTTTGAGAGCCCACCTCATGAACACTGGCACTGTCGTTTCGTTACTCAGCCCCGAAGGGTGATTCCGCACAGTGACCTCGAAACCACCTTTCGGGGCCGATTAACGCCATGACAGTTCAGGAATTCATGAGGCGGGGTCCCAAAAACCCCATGTTGAAAATTTAGTGAAAAACTTCCCAAAAATGCCCGAGATATGCACTAAAGTTGAAAAAAACCTATTTATTACATTATACAGCTTACCGGCATTTCCTCAGTTTGCAGTCGGTTTTGAAGAGTGCAGACATGTTCCCGGTCCACGAAGATCGTCACACGAGCTCCGAGGTAGGTATGGGATGAGGTGGGGTGTGGGAGGCAGGGTGCGCAGTGGGTGGGTGGGTTGTGGGAGGGGCAGGGAGACTAGAGGACCGTTTCCTTTTTCAGGTAAAAAAAAAAAACATTGCGGGACCATTTTAACTTTACAGGGCATGTGGCACTCTGGGTGGGCTCCCAGCATGCCACCAGAGGCTTTCTTTTTTTGGGGGGCAGCAGTAGCTGCGAGGATTGAGTTCCCCTGTCGGCACACAAGGGAGGAAATCATTATGCTGGCGGGGATTGGGCACCCGTCGGCGGGAATAAAAGCAGCGGGGGGTTACAGAATGCTGACGGGGAGTGGGCTCCCGTCTGCAACAGAATCAAGGGGGGCACCGAAGCCGACGGGGATTGGGGCCCCGTCGGCAAATAAACACAGTGGGGGGGTTATATTGTTTGTGAACACGGCATCAAGCCACCGCCATGTTCACAAACAATATCAGGGCTTGTATATCCCACCCTGCAATGACAGGTCGCTCCCTCATTGCAGCGGATGGCTGACACTGCAATGATGAGGCGGCCCCTGATTGCAGCGGCTAAACTGTCACAACTTAGTGCAAACATTCAAAACTGCTGTCACCAGCAGCATGCAACGGCATTGGGGGAAGCGGGACAAGCCTTTGCAGGCTGTGGCGGCAATGGCCACAACAGTGCCGCACCTCCACAACCTGCTTCTGAGCAAGCTGTCCCAATATATTTCTTGCACTGCATGCAATCAACATAAAAACTACAAATACAAAGTATACTAATGGCTACTCCAAAGGCCTCCAGCCCCCTTCCCCTGGCACCCACATTATGTCACTTAACTCACTGATTCTACTGAAAACTAAGGCACCCCCTTTCAAACTGTTGGAATTTTTGGATTGTTGAAGTTATCTGTAGTCACGCATTTATATTGTTGTACTGGTACTGGTTCTTTGTGGTATTATTCTTTCTTTTCTGCAGGGATTGAGAAGCCACCTTACTAGGATTGTGAAGCCAGGCTCCACCTGTACCTCCCTCTTAAAGGGAAATTCAGCTTGCTCCTGGTAGGTGTAGGCCTTTCATATGTTTGTACCCAGGGCGGCATCATGACTTACATCTAACTAGTTGACATACTTATCTCCTCAGCCTGTATGCAGTTTCACTCCACATGAACCAACAAAATACTGTATGTTCAGTATGCTTTTCCGTTTGCAATCTTATGTTTTTTAAAAATAAAAAGCATTTACTTCAAAGTACACAAAAACAAACTACAAATACATGGTATACTAAAAACAAACTTCAAAAACATGGTACACTAAGAGACAAACTACAAATAAAAGGTACACTAAAGCAAACTACAAATACCAGTATACTAAAAACACACTTCAGATCCCTGGTACACTAAAAAACAACATGAAATACAATCAAAGCTGCTCCACTGGCTGGATGTGCACTAAAGAGTGTAACGAATAAAACTGAATTACAGCACCAACCACCGACCTCACAATTAACAGTCAAACACAAACGTGTCGGGTATAAAATCTTTTAATATGCAAGTGAGCCACAAACAGGTACAGAACCTCTTACCAGGGATGCCAGCAGGAGTCCATGAAACCAAACCTCCAACCGGTTTCACTCAACGCATCATCAGGGAGTGGCATGGGTATTGCAGACCACCCTTTGAAGTGTAACATTTAAAGATACATGCCAGAAATAACAACCAATCATACAATAAATGGCAAATCAGGAAAAAAGATTCTGTGACATGTTATAATCAAATGAAAACAAATTATAAACAAAAAGAGTGTGAATGCAAAAGAAAAAAAAACATGCTAAAATGATCACCTACACAAATGAAAATACTATAGAAATAATAATAGATTATTAAACATGTTGGTTAAGCACATCAATTAAGTAGCTTATACTCGTATATGCATTCATATAGAAAACAACTCAACAGATACCTAACAAGTATGTCGTTATATAATATTCAAATACCAGAGGCTAATAGTGGGTCAGAAACTGTGTGTACACATTACATTACATAGAAAAGTAACCAATGGCATGTCCATAGCTATGGGAAAGGAAGAGTGTGTGTATGTGTGGGTGTGTGTGTGTGTGATTCAAATTGACATGTCCAAATCCTTAAAAAGCACAAGAATAAACTAGAACAAAGTACAATACAATAAATACAACTTGACCTAAATTCCACTCCCCAACCCCACCAAAATAGGATGCCTAAGATTTTCCAAGAAAAATTGAAAGATCAATTCCATCATTAAAGCCTGGACTTCTAAGTGCACCTAACATATATATCCAATAGGCTTGCCTTTTCCACAGCAACAAATCTAAGTTGCCACCCCGGGTCCTACTGTAACCTTTTCTATCCCACAAAAGGAGAAGCAATGTGTTCCAATATTGCTCCTTGATTGAAGATGCTGTCACAGAGCATTTTGTTCATCCATCACACGGATAGCACTTAGATGCTCTCCAACCCTAGTTTTAAAAGGGCTTCTAGTCTTGCCCACATAGAAGGCATATTACCAGTACATGTGACGAGATATAACACACCAGGCGTGCTGCAGTTTATGCACTGTTCAATGCTGAATTTCGTACTGTTGTTTACTGTGGTAGATACTTTGGATTTTATAACATGTGAACAATAAACACATTTACCACAGGTATGGCAACCACTAGGTGGTAGAGGTAGTCAATCATATGCCTGTGTTTTTTCCAAAGGTCGGAAGTTATGGACCAAAAGGTCCCATAGGTTGGGTCCCCTCCTGCATGTAACCCTAGGGGGAGATTGTGCCACCTCAGACAAGGCAGGTTCAGTTTCAAGAATATGGCAACACTTATTTAGACATTCTCTAATAATGTTACTTTTCACAGAGTATTGTGTAATAAATAATACCTGATCCTCCTTTTTGTGGGATAGAAAAGGTTACAACAGGACCCAGGAGTGGCAACTTAGATTTGTTGCTGTGTAAAAGGAAAGCCTATTGGATGTATATGTTAGGTGCACTTAGAAGCCTAAGGTGAATATAGTGATGAAAAAAAAATATATTTTCAGAGCCTGAAGAAGGCTTAATGACGCCAAAACATCAGGGGCCACATGACGCGTACACACATGGGCATCGTTGTCTGGATCTCCTAGCGTGCCTACAACAAGAATAACCCACAGTAACAGCTGCAGAATAAAATTAAAATTTTAAAGGCACATAAATGACTTCACTGTAGCGCTCTGCTCAAAGCTGCTTGAGTAGCTAGCAGCTAGGAAACAACTAGAGAGCTTTTTTTTCACTTGGATTTAAGCAATTCAGCCAAGAAGAATTATCGGGACTGACATAAATTAAAAATAGTGATTTTTCATCACTACACTGCACTGTATGGAAGTGGCCACCTTTTCAAGTAAAGACTTGGTATGGAAAGATATTTTATGGTCTCCAGCCTACTCTGTTACATTGCATACAAACAGAGAAACTACAAAAATGAAATTTAAATACTGTAAATTTTCTTTCTCCGACAGCTGGTCTCCGGGCTTCCACAGATGGGCTGTTCCTCCTGATGCACATGCAGGCAGGAATCAGAACTCTGACAGCCTGGATATCCATCCATTCACTTCCTGTTGCCTCCGGTTCTTTCTAAAGCAGTCCAAAGGTAGAAATGCTACATGAACTTGGCAACAAAAAAGAGAAACATTATCCAAAACACACGGCCAAATGGGCAACTTCATACATTGTGGGAGGGAAGCAGCCCGGAGACCAGCCGTCGAAGAAAGAAAATTTACAGGTATTTAAATTTTATTTTCTCTCTCCTAAGCTGGTCTTCGGGCTTCCACAGATGGGATATACAAAAGCAGTACATCCCCAAATATCCCGGGTGGGAAGAATATAAATGTCTTTAAGAGTCCACCATCACCTGAAAAACTCTGCGACCAAAGGATGCCTCTGCTGAGGCCATCACATCCAGCTTGTAGAATTTTGTGAACGTGTGAACAGATGACCAGGTGGCTGCCCTGCATAGGTCTGCTGGAGAAGCCTCTCTGAAGTCCACCAATGAAGTGGCCATAGCCCTGGTGGAATGAGCTTTCACTGGGCCAGGCAAGGGTATTCCAGCTTGACTGTAGGCAGTGGTGATGGTGGAATGGATCCATCTGGCTGTAGAGTCTTTGGAAGCCTTTTTGCCCATATTCTGTCCTGCAGTTAGAATGAACAAACTAGAAGTATTTCTTATGGATTTGGTTCTTTTAATGTACATTTTCACTGCTCTTCTGGGATCCAGCGTGTGAAATTCCCTCTCCTTGTCACTTTTTGGGTGTGGACAGAAGGAAGGCAGAATCAGCGCCTGGCTGCAATGGAAAGGAGACATTACTTTAGGCAAAAAACCTGGATATGTCCAGAGGACTACAGAGTCCTGATGAAAGACAGTATAAGCTCTTTAGTGGACAAGGCACCCAGCTCGCTGATTCTTCTTGCCGAAGTAATAGCTACAAGAAAAATGACTTTCACTGTGAGATGCCTCCTTAAGAGGTTCGAAGGGGGCTTTGGACAAGGCTTTGAGAACCAAATTAAGTCTCCAAGGGGGAATCCTTGGTTTGATTGGTGGGTGTTTCAATGTTGCTGCCTGCAGAAACCTTCTAATATAGGGATGGTAACCCAGAGACTTCCCTGAATCCACTAACAAGAGTGCCCCCAAGGTGGAAACCTGAACTCGTAAGGTGGCCGGTTGCAACCCTTTGTCAAATCCGTCCTGGAGAAATTGGAGCAAAATAGGTAAAGATATTGGTTGGTTATGCATTTGTTTGGAACAAAAATGTTCTCCAAATCCTGTAATACACTTTAGGGGAGGATGGGCGATGAGAGTGAACCATCATCTTGATCACCGGAGCTATGTATCCAAGTTCTTTGAAAGTTTCCCCCTCAATCTCCAGGCCAAGAGGGATAGTTTGATGTACTGTAGTTCAGGACCTTGATGAAGAAGGTCCGAATTGATCTGAAAAGATAGAGGTGGTCGCCTTGACAGATGAATCAGAAGCTGGAACCATGGGCATTGAGGCCATTGTGGGCAGACTAGGATCAGCTCAGCCCGATCTATCGCTACTTTGTGAAGGACTCTGGATAGAAGCGGTATGGGAGGGGGAACATACAGGAGACGGAACTGACCCCAGTTTAGGGAAAAGGTGTCCTGAGCCACCGCTAGTTCGTCCTTGGCCAGGGAGGAGAATTGCTTAAACTTTGAATTGCGCAGCAGGCGAAAAGATCTATTTGAGGATTGCCCAAATGCTCAGTTAGGGTCTGGAAGGCACTGTCTTTCAGCTACCATTCCCCCAGGAGGACATCTTTGTGACTGAGACAGTCTGCTGTGACATTTTCTTGACCATTCCTGGAATGTACACTGCCCTTATGCTTGCTAAGTGGTACTCGGCCCACTGAAATGGCAGAAGAGATTCCCTGAGCATCCATGAGCTTCTTGTGTCACCCTGATGATTGATGCATGCCATTGTCATTCACTTGTCTGTTAGAATCAGCACATCCTGGTTGAAGACTTGCTGTTTGAAGTGCAGAAGGGGCTAGTTGCACTGTTCTCATTTCGAGGACGTTGATGCTGCACTTTGTTTCCAGCAGAGACCATTTACCCTGAGCTGACCTCTGATCCAGGTGTGCCCCTCGGTCGTGACTCGAATTTGGTGAGGATGGCCCAGCTTGCAACCCCTCATAATATTGGTCCTCCGAGTTCACCAATGAAGGGCAGTACTTATCTGGCGAGAAATTGGACTCCATTGGTTCTGGCTGTGTCTGGACTGGGACCACAGTCTGAGTAGGTGAGCTTGAATGGGTCGCATGTGAATTAGTGCCCAGGGTACTGAATCTGCCAGAGATACCATAGTCCCAATGAGCTGCATGAAGTTGTGAGCAGGCAGCTGGTGGGCATTGTGAAACTTCTTGATGAGCTTCTGCAGATCTCTGAATTTCATTTCTGTGGGGAACACCTTGTTCACCTGCATCTTGAAGTCTGCACCAGATGATTCAAGGTCTCTGTCAGAGTTAAGGAGCTCTTTTTCCAGTTGATGACAAATCCATGTGCCAAGAAGCACCGGATCACCTCCTCCACTGCTTGTACTGCTTGGTGGAGCCGAGGGACCTTGATTAGAATATCTTCCAGGTAAGGCAACAGTTGTATTCCTTGGTTCTGGAGGTGAGCAACGACTGTTACTTATACCTTTGAGAATGTCCTTGGGGCTGAAGAAAGCCAAATGGAAGCATTTTGAATTGGAAATGATGCTCCCCCACTTTGAATCTGAGACACTACCGGTGCAGCACTTGAATGGTAATATGCAAATAAGAGTCCTGCAAGTCAACTGAGGCCAGAAAATCCCCTTGTTGTAATTCCCTGATGATCGATGACAAGGTTTCCAACTTGAACGGTCTGTTGCGGACAAGTGATTCAGGAATTTGATATCTAGGACTGGCCTGAATCTGCCTATGCATTTGGGAACCATGAAGAATAGGGAATATACCCCCCCAATTGATCTCTGTGGGGGAGAACGTGTTCAATAGCCCCTGCCTGGATAAGGTCTGTGATGGCCTGAAACACCACCTGCCTTTTGTTTGGGTTGCCTGAAATAGGGGAGGTAGCGGGGGCTTTGACTGGAAATCTATTAGGTAACCTTTGCTGATGATGTCCAGGACCCATTTGTCTGTTGTGGTTTGGATCCATTCCTCAAGAAAGTTTGAAACTCTTCCCCCTACTCGTGGATGGGCCTGGACGGCTTCATTGTGATTTTTTATAGTTGTTCCCAGTGTCTCTGGCACCACCTCCTCCACCGGAGCCTCCTCCTCTGAAGTTACGCTGATTATGAGAGGAGAACTATATTGTTTTGCCTGAGAAATTTTTCTGCTGACCCTTGTTATAACCTTGCTCTTGAAAATTACATTTTGGGTCCGAGGACCTTGATTTCCCCATTTCTTGATTCAGGCATGTGTACTTTAACCGTCTCCCCCGATTTCTTTACGGCCGCCATAAGATTGGAGCCAAAAAGGAGATTACCTTCATATGGAGCATTCACCAAATGGCTTTTTGAGGAGGTGTCTGCTTGCCAGGCCCGAAGCCAGAGGTTGTGGCAAGCCAAGGTTTGATAGAACATGGTTCTAGCGGCACACCTAACCGCCTTCTCTGAGATGTCTGCTGCATAAGCTGATGCCAAACCCATTAGTTGTAGCTGATGAATAGTAGCCTTGTTCTTCTCTAGATCCACGGCAAATTGGAAATCTAAATCCGAGGCCCAGGACAGAGCAGCTCTGGCAGAAAAAAGATAATAAATCTTTATTTATATGGTGCCTTTCAGCAATCAAGGTGCCTAACAATCATTTAAAATAACATATTAAAATACACCATCATAAATAGTGTAAAAACAAATAATCAGCTGTAATAAGGTTTAAATCAGTCACCAAAAGCCTGATGCCACAGATGCATTTTTAGGGCCTGTTTAAATCCCTCCACAGTCACGCACTCCCGTAACTGACGGGGTAGAGAATTCCAAAGGGTAAGGGCCACATGCATAAATGCCCAGGCACCAGAAGATTTTAGGCACACCCTTGGAATCTCCAGCAACCCCTCATCAGCCAAGCGGAGGATCGCCCAGGGCAGTAAGATACCAGAAGCTTTTTCAGGTAGTCCGGGCCCTGTCCGTGTAGTGCTTTATAAATCAGAAGACCAACTTTAAAGGCAATCTGCCACTGTACTGGCAGCCAGTGCAGTCCACGCAGCACCGGAGAAATATGACAAGACCAAGAGGTTCCCATCAAAAACTGGGCTGCATCATTCTGCACCAGCTGCAAGCAGCGGATTTCTACCCCAAGTAGCCCTAGGTAAAGGGAGTTGCAGTAGTCCAGGTGCGAGGACACAAAGGCATGGACCAATGTGGTAAGATCACCAGACAGAACAAGATGCTTAACCCTGGAGATATTCCTAAGATAGTAGAAAGAGGACTTGACGACGGCTGACACCTGCGAACACAGTGTCAGCCCTTCATCAAAAATTACCCCCAGGTTTCGCACCTGTTCAGAGGTCGGGAGTGACAGGCCCCCGAGAAAAAATCCCAAGGGCAAACCTGCTCCCAACCCCCCTATCTGGCACCCCGGGTCCACAACCAGAACCTCAGGACTGTCCATTGCTGCCTTGAGAGAAGTTGCCGATGCCCAAAAAGCCTTCTTCAGTGAGGCATCCACTTTCCTGTCCACTGGGTCCCTCAGAGACACCCCTCCTTTTGCCAGAATGACCATCTTTCTGGTGAGACTGGAAATCAAGGGGTCGATTCTGGGGCAGTCAAGCTACTTTTCAGAATGCTTTTTGTCAAATTATAGAAGCTTAGTTATCCGCCAAGGGACTGGATTGTCTCTTTCTGGACCTTGCCATTCCTCTTTTAACAAGTCCTTGATGGCCAGAGGAATAGGAAATGCTGTAGCCGGTTTAGCGGTAGATGCCAGACGGAAGGCCTGTTTCGGCTGTGTTGGAGCCACTGGGGAAGAGCCGAAGTGGATCTCAGCAATAACCTTTTTTATGAAAAAATCTAGGTCATCCAGATCAAAGTTCCTGGAAGGAGAGTCGTCAGAGTCTGAATCCACTAGCTCCCCTTCTTCCGGCGAAGGCGAACTGGAGTCTGATGAGGCTGGGGAGCACTTCCTGTAACGTTTTCCCTTGTGGGGAATGCTGATCCTCCTCATCCGAGGATCTGTTCCTGTATCTGGATTTTTTCTTTCTGTCTTAGTAATGAGAGAATAACTGATCCTCTTTGGATGAAGACGGGGAAGGAGTTCTCTTTCACATTGCCTTCTTGTGTGGTCTTATGTCTGGGGACCCTGGAGGCTGCCAGTCAAAGCATGAGGGGTCCAGGACAAATGCCATTTTTAGCTTGTCAATGAGGTCTGGAGCCAGCGTGGGGGTTGTGGACTGCTGGGGTTCCCTGTGGGCTGCAACCCTCTCTGGCCTGTCTGTCTGCTGGCTATCTGTCTGAGCTGTGGAATTTGAGGCCTCCACCAGGTCCTCCATATTTGCAGCTTTCTCACATTTTAAGCAAAGCGAGTCAGTGAAAGTAACCAGCATGGGGCGTTTGCATCGCTGACATTTTCTGCTCCTGGAGGGCTTGTCTAAGGCCATGATGAAAGAATGGTTCTGGCACCGAAGCATGGGAAGACGCTGCTGCTGTGTCTTTAGGATCGAGATGCTGAACTGCTGACTTTGTTGCTGAAGCGAGGACCAATGCTACTGCTGTCCCTTTAAGTGCTGAGCTACTAATTTTTATCCCCCCTTGATGCTGCTAAAAATTGCGGCCTGACTGATTAACAGCAGCTCACAGTGCCCTGAAGGTCTCCGTTGACGAGCTGGTATGCTGGAGTGCTCACTGACGGCGCTGGCACGAGGACAGCACTGTATCACCCTGAGTTTTCCTCCGTCAATGAGCAGTGCTATTCTGTGCACTCATCGACGACCCCCAAAGTATGCCCGGAAAGCTGGAGGCATCTCCATTAGTGAGCTACGGTTTTCTAAGCACTCGTCGATGGGCGGGCCTTCCTTGATTCCTCTGTTGATGAGCTGACGCTTAGAGTGCTCATCAACAGTCCTGCAGGGCCTCCGATAACACCACTGTCAATGAGCTGATGTTTAGAGTGTTCGTCGATGGATCTTTCTTGAGAGTGGCCACTCAGAATTATCCATTGACGGGCTGAAGACCAAAACGCTTGTCGACGGACATAGTTGCTCCCTTGAAAGCACCCTGATAGCGGCTGTGTAACGGCTTCCCAGCTAGCCTCAAAAGTGCAGGAAGTAGCGAAGCCATGGAGCCAGTCTGTCCAGCATGCAGGGCTGAGACTGGGTCCAAGTCACAAAAGAGAGCCCTTAAATCTTCCTGACATCTGTTCTCACAAGAATAATACCATATAATATTAATTAGTTCTGACTTACAATTTGATGTCTTCGGCCTTGTCACAGCAGCGACAGAGCAAAGCTGCAGAGTACCTTCCACTAGGGAGGCAGGAAGTAAACTGGAGGCAACAGGAAGTGGAGGGATGAATATCCAGGCTGTCAGAATTTTGATTCCTGCCTGCATGTGCATCAGGAGGTGCAGCCCATCTGTGGAAGCCCGGAGACCAGCTTAGGAGACAGAATACATGGTTTACTAAAAAAACTACAAATACAAGGTATACTAAAACAATAAAAAAAAATACAAGACATACTAACAAACTACAAATACATGGTATAGTAAAAAATAAATTACAAATACATGGTACGCTAAAAATAAACTAAAAATACATAGTATAGTAAAAACAAACTACAAGTACATGGTATATGAAAACAAACACAACTACAAAGCATACTAAACCAAACTACAAATACTGAAAAAACAAACAACAAATGCGTGGTATACTAAAACAAACTACCAGTGTCAGTGGCTCAGCAGATTACACACTTGCCTCTGAGGCCGGAAGATCGAAGGCTATGGGTTCTATCCTCACACCAGGCACTTGGGGTAAATCCCAATACTGACACTGCAGTGTAGCTTAAGGGTGTGCTGCACTTCTGAGGTGCCATCTTTTGGATAAAACATTAAACCGCTGCCCCATCTGCCTGTTCTGGTGGTTGTTCAGGCGGATGTTAAAGATCCAATGGCACTCCTCGAGAAGAGCAGAGGAATTTCCACGGTATCCTGGCCAAATTTCGCCCATTCACTAAAAATACCACAAACAGCTTAATCTCAAAGTCAGTTGGCATCCATCCATATCTAACTCCCTAGGACGAGGCAGGAAATAGGCAGACTTGTCTAGTCCTCCTTTCCCGGTCAACAAAAAATAAAATAAATAAACTACAAATACATGATATACCAAAACCAAACTACAAATATGAGGTACACTAAAAAAACAAACTACAGACAAAATGAATATTAAAACAAACTAAAAATACAAGGTATACTAAAAAAAAAAACTACAAATACATATTATGTTAAGAAAAACTACAAATACACGGTATATTAAAAACAAACTACAACTACATGGCATACTAAAAACAAACTGCAAATAGGGAAAACAATCATGGGACACATGATGCCTTGCCTGTAAGAGACACATGGCTCCCTCTCTCCCATCTGGCATTAATTAAAATACCTTTATATAGCTGGTGCTACTAAACAGATTTCGACAAAAGTCGTACTGTTCGCTATACTAAGAAACTGGCAACCTTCCGGAGCATGCTGCACAGCCTGATTTTTGTTTTGCAACGTTCTTGATGGAGGCCGACATGCGGCAGGCGCCTCCGGCGCACACACCTCCACAGACCCCGGACAAAATTATCAAGAGGCCCAAGAACAAATCTACCAGCACTGGAAAAGGCACCCCTTCAGCCTCCGCTGCTACACCGCTTACCGAGGAGATGTTTCGACTTGAGTTAGCACCCTTAAAATCTGCACTAGCTGATTTCACTTCAGAGCTTAAATCCTTGCAAGAGGAACTTAAGAACACTAACCAAAATATATCAGGATATCTCTGCCCGTACTTACTCCTTGGAAACCTGGTGAAATACAGCAGATCCTCAGATGGTCTCCCTTCATCAAAAGCTTGCCCGCATGGAAGCTAAAATGGAAGACCTAGAAGGGAGAAGCCACAGAAACAATTGGTCATTTCTGGTCTCCCTGAGGATGCCAAGGGGACATCACCCATCCTGTTTGCCCAAACATTGCTGACCAAAATAGCGGGAGCCCCCTCCTCACTCAGCTACCTACGTTGTGGAACGGGCACACAGATCTTTGAGGCCTAGGCCCCCTCCCGGTGACAAGCTTTGTCCCTTCATACTGCGCCTCCTGAGCTACTTGGATCGGCAACACATTTAAGCAAAATTAAAGTATTACACGACTTAAGATGGGAAGACCACGTCCTTTGCATTTCTCAGGATCTCCCTTCGTCTGTTCAGCAGAGACGAGCATAATACTACAAGTCTATCTCCAAATTGATTGCAGCCAGCATTAAATTTAGGATGTTATACCCAGCCCAACTCTTAGTTCTCTATCAAGGTGCATGGAGGGCACTTGAGAGTGCTGAAACCTCGAGCAAAGAGCTTCCTTTACTGTATCCAGACCTGTTCTCAAATCACTGAGGGAATTTGGCTTAATTTTTTGCTCGTCTGGGACTGAGATCGTGAGAGATCGTGATCAACGACCTTAGGCCGTGCCTTCTAACCTCCCCCAATCAACTTCTCCTGTTCTGGTTTGCTAGGATGACTTACCTGGGACTGAACTGGCTTGCTGTTATATCTTCCAGTATTTCCAAAACCCAGATCTAAAAGGTGGATTTTCAGACCCTAACTCGGCAGTGTACTGTCTGCACCATACTGGCCTCTTTTTCTCACAGGGACAGACTTAGCGGACTGATCACCACTGTACCTGTTCGTCTCAATTGTGCGCACATTCTCACTGCTTCAATGCGACTCTGCGAGCCTTCGTGAAGGATACAGCCTGGCACTTACTGCGCTGAAGATTTATCCATCGGATTAACTGTTGCTCGCTACCAACTACTTCCTTATAGATGGCAGGGACCCTGTTAACTGGTCTCTGTCAGCCCCTCCTCAATTTCTGCTTGTTCCTTATTCTTTTTCCCACTTTTGGTTCCTTAGTATTTTTTATTTTGTTCTAGTACTGCAATCCGGACATGCAATGCCATGGCTCATGATAATAAACCACTTATTTCTTACCTGGTCTTTTTCTATACTGCCACACTATAATCTAGTGTTTTCTGCATTTGTTGTTGTCCTTCCTACTTCTGTTCTCCCCTCTTCCCCCCTTTTTTTTTCTTTCTTTCTTTCTCTCTCTTTCACCGGTTTCCAGCCTTTTCAACCGGGAAGTCTTCTGCCTCAAGGGACTTTTGTCGATTTTTCTTCTTTTTAACACTTCGTAATTTTTTTCCTATACCCAGACAGGTCTCTTGTTTGTTAGGACTCAGCCTGGGGCAGTTTGATGTTTAATATCTGATGCTAAAATGTATGTTCCAACTATTGTTGCTCTTTTATTAAGGGACATGATAGTAGTTGATATATAGGGGTGGGGGGGCAAAGATTAGTGTTGCTACACAGGGAGCGTTCACGCAATAGTTTGTGGGGTGGGAACTTTTCTAATTCAATTGCATTATTTCTGTCTTACCTTTTATTGAGGGTTCATTGATGTGTGGGGTTTAGGGGTTGTTTCATAATTTTTGGGGTGGGAGTATTGTTATGTAGGGGGATGGGAGGGTGGTATGGTACTGCCACAGGTAACTGGGACTGTATGTTGCTTTCCAATAGCCATATAAAGGGAAATGTCCATGGACAATGGGTCTCCTATCCCTCTCTTTCCTTAATATGGCCTGGCTAATTTTTCCATGCATTCTTGGAACATTAAAGGTGCCCAAACACCATCCAAGAGGATGAAAGTTATACCTTCAAATAGATATAGCCTTTTTACAAGAGACCTACCTCTTACCCACTCAAACCCATTACCTGCATAGAAATTGGGTGGGCCATGTTTTTGGCTCCGGCTTGAGCTCACATAAAAGGGGAACTGCTATTCTTATAAATCAGAAGATACCATTTCACCTCTTGCAGGAATTCTCAGACCCGGGTGGCCGATTTATAGTTCATGTTCTTTTGGGTCATGTTGAAGTTATTCTTGGTTCTATTTATGGACCCAATCCGGATGATCCAGCTTTCTTTATAACCCTGATGACCTTATTAGCTCAGTTTACCACCTTGCCAATTATTCTGGGGGGGACTGGAATTTGGTCATTTCCAATCATCTCGACAGATCGGGCTTCTTGTCCCAATCCCCTTCCAAAGGACAGAAAGCATTACACGAACTCATGCACTCCCTCGGCCTTGTAGATCCCTGGAGACTTTTACATCCCAGTACAAAAGAAGAAAAAATTACTCACCTTAGTAATGTTGTTCCTTCTAATGGAGTCTTGCTATATTCTGACATATGCAGTGAGTCCCAACCTTTGAAAGAGTTAACTTTCCATGCCAGGCATGGAACGCTGAGCTCGAGCTCAGTTGAGACTCTGTCTGTTGTTCTTCAAACTCAAACTGTCAGATCTTCACGAGCTAAACTCACTAAGGTCCTGTGTGGAAGCTGTAAACCTACACTAGCCAACTGGCTACTAAACATAAAACACATTTATTTGGTCCCAAAACCAAGACTCAAGTCAGGAGACCCAAAAAATGAAAAACACAACACCAACTCACCCCAAGAAAAGAAGAGGTGAAAACAACAAAGTGGGCACCTACTAAGTGCCAACACTGCACTGCCCACCCACATCCCAAAACAGAGGTTCTGAGAGGGGCAGGCGGGAGGCGAGGTCAGAATATAGCAAGACTCCATTAGAAGAAACAACATTACTAAGGTGAGTAATTTTTTCTTCAGACAACATGAAGTCTTGCTATGTTCTGACATATGCAGACTACAAAGCAGTACCTCCATGGAGGAGGGACAGAACCTACTTAGGAAATAGGCTCTGAAGCACAGCTGTGCCAAACAAAGCATCGCTCCTAGCCTGGATGTCCAGGGAGTAATGCTTGGTAAAAGTGTGAACTGTTTTCCAGGTAGCTGCTTGACATATCTGTAGAATAGGGATGTCCCTGGCAGCAGCCAGGGAAGCAGCTGTACCTCTGGTAGAGTGAGCCCTCAGGCCTGAGGGAGGAACCTTACCCAGTTTTTCATAGCAAAATTGGATACACGAGACAATCCACCTGGCAATGGATCTTTTAGTGGCAGGTTTCCCTATACCAACCTCACCATAAGTGAGGAACAGTTGGAGGGAGTCAAACCTGTGACCCTTGGTACGCTCTATGTAGTAACTAAGGGCTCTTTTCACATCTAAACTGTGCAGCCTCCTCTCGCCAGAGGAGGAATGGTCAGTGAAGTACACTGGAAGAGACATAGATTCATTAAGGTGGAAATCTGAAACCACCTTAGGCAAGAACTTCCTGTTAGTCCTGAGGACTACCTTATCTCTATGAAAGGAGATAAAATCAGGCTCCACTGACAAAGCTTGTAATTCACTTATCGTCTGGCAGAAGTGATGCTACCAGAAACACCGTCTTCAAATCAAGTACTTAGCTCTGCTGAAGATAAAGGCTCAAGGGGGTTGCATAAGCTGAGCAATGCAAACATTGAGGTCCCAGGCAGGGGCAGGGTCCCTGAATGGAGGGTTGGTGTGAAGCAATCCCTTGAAAAACTTGGAGGATACAGGGTGAGCTGAAAGAGAAGAGGGCGTACCTGCTGAAATAAAAGCAGAAACAGCTGCCAGATGCACTTTCAGTGTAGCTGGTCTCAGCCCCAAACTATTTAAGTGGACCGTATAATCAAGGACTGTGGGCAGATCAGCAGATTCTGGGGAAATATGCTTCCCAGAGCACCATATGGAAAATCTTTTCCATTTAGAATTATAAGTAGCCCTGGTGGAAGGTTTTCTAGAAGCCTTCAGGATATCCATTACACCTTAGGAGAGGTGTAAATCAGCAAACTCTAACTCTTCAAGAGCCAGGCCTTGAGATTGAGAGATTTGAGGTTCGGGTACCAAACCCTCCCCTGAGCACAGGTTAACAGGTTGTAATTCCTGGGAAAACACAGGGGAAGATGGACTGCTAAGGACAGTAGGAGTGGATACCAGGGCTGTCTGGCCCAGTCTGGAGCAATCAGTATCATCTTGCAGGGCTGAGATCTGATTTTGACTAGCACTTTGAACAGGAGAGGAAGAGGGGAAAAGCATAGAGAAACTTCCCTTCCCAACTGAGAACTAAGGCATCCAGGGGCACTGAGCCCAACACTGGGGGCCTGCAGCAAAAAAGGGGAAGTTGGTGATTGTCTGGGGCTGCAAAAAGATCTATCTGCAGGGTGCCCCATCTGGAATATATCACCTCCAAGACCAGGGGGTCCAGAGACCATTCGTGATGGCCCTGGGAAATCCTGCTGAGAGCATCTGCTAGGACATTGTCCTTACCTGGGAGGTGAACTGCTGTGAGGGAGGTGTTCAGGGAGTAAGCCAGAGACCACAACTTCATTGCTTCGGTGCACAAGGCCGTAGACCGAGTGCCTCCTTGCTTGTTGATGTACCACATTGTGGTGGTGTTGTCTGTTCTGACCTGTACAGCTTTGTTCTGAACAGACTTGGAAAAACTTGAAGTGCTAGAAATACTGCTCTGAGTTCCAACAGATTGATGTGGAGCAGAGATTCCTGAGGGACCACAACCCCTGGGTGGTGAGGTCATCATGTGAGCCCCCACCCCAAGAGGGAGGCATCTGTAGTAAGAATTAAAGAGTGAGACTGAGTGACAAAGGGAACCCCTTGTCTCAGATTGTTCTGATCCTGCCACCACTGTAGGGCCTGGATCAGGATTCGAATTACTGGGATCAATTTGGTCAGAGGGTCCTTCCTTTGAGACCAAAAGGCTCTCAAACGGAACTGAATGTCCCTCATCTGAAATCTTGCTCCCTGCACTACTGCTGTAGAAGCAGCCATGTGCCCTAGGAGCTGTAGAAAATGCCTTGCTGGTCGAGACACCTGCAGGGTGAATGAGGAGGCCAGAGAGACCAGGGTCCTTGCCCTGTCCAAGGGAAGGAAGGCTCTGGCCTTCTCTGTATCTAGCTCTGCGCCTGTGAAGGTGAGGAGCTGGACAGGCTCTAGAACTGACTTTGGAAGATTTAGAAGGAAACCCAAAGAAGTGAGCAGTTGCTAAGTTATCTGTAAGTGTAACCTGACTTGGTCTGGGGACTGGCCTACTATGAGCCAGTCGTCCAGGTAAGGGAAGATGGCAATTTTCTGCCTTCTTAGAGAAGCAGCTACTACTGCCAGGCATTTTGTGAATACCCCTGGAGCAGAGGTGAGGTGAAAGGGCATTGCTCTGAACTGGTAATGGCCTGAGGGCAGCTCGAACCTGAGGTACTTTCGATGGGAGCTTCTGATGAGAATATGGAAGTAGGCATCCTTGAGGTCCAGGGACACTAGCCAGTCCCCTGGCCTTAGAGAGGGTAGAATAATTCCCAGAGTCACCATTCTGAATTTTGGTTTTAAAAGGTGCTTGTTTAAGTATCTGAGATCCAGCATGGGCCGCCATTCTCCTGTCTTTTTTGGGGTAAGGAAGTACCTGGAGCACAACCCTTTGCCCTGGTGTAGGGGTGGAACCCTTTCCACAGCTCTGAGAGCTAGGAGGGAAGAGATTTCTGCCTCTAAGGCAAGTGCCTCTGATGGATTTGCAGGTGGAAAGGATCTGGTTCTCATCTTTGGAAACTTTTTGAGCTGAGAACCAGTCCCTGGCTACTACTTCAGGACCCATTTGTCTGATGTCAGAGACTCCCAGTCCTGGACAAAGTAAGTCAGCCTGCCCCCTACAGGTAGCTGAGAATCGGCCCTGGCAACCCCATCAGGGTGCCTGCTTGGCAGGGGCTTTGGGCTGAGGGGTGGAAGCAGGCCTGCTTATACCCCATCTGCCTCTCCCTCTAAAGAACCCCCTCTGGGCATAAGCAGAAGAGGAGCCCTGGGCTTGGTAAAAAGGCCTATGAAAAGGCCTGCCCCTGCCCCTGGGAAGCTGCCTTTGAGGAGTGGCCTGCCTTTCCTTGGCCTGTGCACTCCTATAGGTGGTCCTATACTCATCCATTTCCTTCATGTAATTCTCTGTTTGCACCCCAAACAGAGAATTACCCACAACAGGAAAATCCATGGCCTTAGTCTGGGTATCCTGTGACAGGCTAGTACATCTGAGCCAAGCCATTCTTCAAAGTGCCACAGATGTAGCCATGACTCTAGAAGACACATCACTGGAGTCTACTGCAGCATGGAATTGCACCTTGGATGCCTCAATACCATCAGCAGCCACCTGCTCCAGCTCCTTGGCAAGCTGGCCAGGGACCTGTTTTGCTAGGGCCATAACAGTGTCCCATCTGGATTTGTGATACCTAGCAGTATAGGCTATATAATTGGCCTGTGTGAGTCCCAAGGATGCTGCCATGTACTGTTTCTTTGCCATGGCATCAATCCTCCAGGAGTCCTTGTCCCGGGGGTGTGAAGCCAAGGGAATGTTTGCCTTATCACAGGCTGCAGCCTGCACTACTCCAACATGGCTGCATTGTTGTGTAAGGAACTCCGTGTCTGAGCCTGACAATGTATACCTCTTGTCCATTCTTTTATCCACAGGAGGTATAGTGTTAGGAGTCTTTAAAATTTTAAATGTCTGTTTCCCAAAAGATTAGTGCAAGGGAATGAGAGGCCTCTAGACTCTGGGATATCCATCATTTCCACATAGTCAGGGTCCTCCTGGTCATCCAGAGCTTCTTCCTAGGAAGCTGGAGGTTTCAGCCACTTTTTATAAAACATGAAATGGGAGGGGACTCAAGCCCAAGGAGACACTCTGAAGGTCTGTCTGGGGAGATGTCTGGGTCAATGGGCACATCCAGACTTTCAAATCCACATTCACCTTCCTCATACTCCTCTTCCTCCTCCTCTGGTTCATAAAATTCCTCTAATTCATATTCTTGAACCGGTGGAACCGGCCGACCCGAGCGCCTGCCTGATGGTGCCGGTTCGGTCGAAACCGGGGAAAGCGACTGAACAATTTTGATCGCTTTGGCTGTTTCTTCAGCGGTTGGAGAGGAAAGTTTTGGCTCCACACCAGCTGATTTTTCTTTTCTAGTTCTTTTAGCCGGAACCGACTCCTCAGAATCGGTTCTCCTTTTGCCCGAAGAAGTTTCGCCCTGGTCAGAGGGCACTCCTTCTGGTTCGGTTTGAACCGAACCGGGCTGGCCATCCGGTTCAGCTGACTTTTTGGCCTCCCTTTCCCTGAGCCTACCAGCTCTCTTTTCTAGGGTAGCTGCAGGGAAATTTTTCAAATCTGGCAGTCTGCATTGAGGTGGTCAAACCCCAGACAATAAACACAGGTGGTATGGGGGTCAACCTTGGCAAAGACTTTCCCACACACACTGCAGTGTTGAAACCCAGTGGGTCCGGTATTTCTTTTGGGTTTCTCAGACATAGTGCCAGTCCTAACCAAACTTACCCTTTTATGGCAATCCGCCAGGCAAGACCCTCTTATCGGTTCCCAACCGTGTCACGGGTCATGGAAAAAAACGTAATAAAATCCATTTTTTTTAGAACCGATAAGAACCGGTAACCACACTCTAAAACACAAATTAAGATTTTTTAAACAACTTGATGGGTTCAAACCGAACTGATAAACCGTTTACAAGTTCCACACAGAACAGAATTAATATATAACCTATCTAGTACTCATGAATACCACAGACAGAGACTGAACCGACAGGTTGCGGTTTAAATTCGGTCGAAAACCGAGAAAAATGGTACTTTAACCGACAAACTGAACCAAGCAGAAGGATAAATCTCCGGAGCGACTGTTCAGTGAGACGGAGTAAAGAATCTGACGGTTTGAGTTTGAAGAACAACAGACAGAGTCTCAACCAAGCTCAAGCTCAGCGTTGCACGCCTGGCATGGAAAGTTAACTCTTTCAAAGGGGACTCACTGCATATGTCAGAATATAGCAAGACTTCATGTTGTCTGAATATTCCTTTCATTCTCTTCCCCATTAGAAACATAGAAGTTGACGGCAGATAAGGACCTCAAGGCCCATCCAGTCTGCCCATTTCTTTTTCTACCTTATAAATGTGCCATCGGCCTTTGCTCTGTCAGTGACCTATCTATTCATAGTCATTTGTATTGCTCCCTTATGCCTATCCCATGCCTGTTTGAAGCCCTGCACTGTATTCATAGCCACCACTTCTTGTGGTAAGCTATTCCATGCATCTACCACCCTTTCTGTGAAAAAATTTCCTCACTTCCCCTTAATCGGCCTCCTTCTAATCTCATGCTGTGTCCTCTTGTCCTGCTATTTTCTTATATTTAAACATGTTAGACTCTTTCACCTTGTTTATGCCCTTAAGGTGTTTAAATGTCTCGATCATATCACCTCTCCTCCTTTGCTCAAGGGTATACATATTGAGCTCCGTTAATCTGTCCTCATATGTCTTCTGATGCAGTCCCTGCACCATTTTAGGTTACCCTTCTCTGGACTGCCTCAATTTGGTTATGTCCTTGTGAAGGTGTGGCCTCCAATACTGCACACAGTACTCCAGATGGGCCTAACCAATGTCTTGTACAGAGGATTATTACCTCCCTCTTACGACTTGATACCCCTACTAATACACCCTAACACCCCCTAGCCTTACCTACTGCTTTAGAGGTCTGCTTGGATGATTTTAGGTCATCAGTGATGATGATGCCCAAGTCTCTTTCTTCCTTTGTGACTGCTAACTCCCTCCCAGCCTATAAGTGGCTTCAGGGTTTCTCTTCCCTATGTGCATGATTTTGCACTTCTTTGCATTAAATCCCAGTTGCCACTCTTCTGACCATTTTGCTGATTTATCCAGATCTCTTCTCATTCTGCCCACCCCATCTGGATCATCTACTCTGTTGCAGATCTTGGTGTCATCTGCAAACAGACAAAACTTACCCTCTAGTCCATCTGCGAGGTCACTAATGAAGATGTTGAATAGGACTGGCCCCAGGACTGATCCCTGAGGGTTACCCCACTTGTGACTTGCATCTCTTCTGACTGTACCATTTACCACCACTCTCTGTTTTCTGCCAGTCAACCAGTTTGCCACCCAGTTGACCAACTTCTGACCCACCCTGAGCCTACTAGCTTATTTATCAATCTTCTATGTGGAACAGTGTCAAAAGCTTTGCTGAAGTCAAGGTAGGCTACATCAACTGCTCCCCTTGGTCCACCACTCTGGTTACCCAGTCAAAGAAATCTATGAGATTAGTTTGACAGGACCTTCCTTTGTAAACCCATGCTGTCTTGGATCCTGTGCCCCTATGGATTCCAGGTGTTGCACTATCCTTTCCTTAAGGTGCCTCATAATCTTGCCCACTACTGAGGTAAGACTGACTGGTCTGTAGTTCCCGCCTCCTCCCTGCTACCACTCTTGTGGGCGGGATCACATGAGCCCTTCTCCAGTCTTCTGGGACCTCTCCTGTGCTCAGAGACTCACTAAACAATTCTGCTAATGGCTCTGCTAGTTCCTCCTTTAGTTCTTTAAGTACCCTGGGATGTATGCCATTAGGTCCCATTGCCTTATCCACCCTGAGCTTAGCAAGCTCTTGTAGGACCCTTTCTTTTGTGAAGGGAGTAGTGCTCACCTCCCTCCCCCCTGTGTCCATGATGCTGAGCTGTGGGCCCTGCCCTACCTTCTCTTCAGTAAATACTGAGCAAAAGTATCTGTTGGGATAGATGCCTTTACAGAGTCCTCCTCCTCACATGCTCCCTTTCTCCATTAAGCTTAGCAATACCCCTCTGGACTTTCTCCTTTCACTAATGTATCTATAGAAAGTCTTGTCACCTTCTTTTACTGTTCAGTGCTAGTGTTTCCTCAGTTTGGGACTTTGCCTGCCTTACTGCCTTACCTGCTTCCCTTAGGGCAGTTTGGTATGCCTCCCTATCTTCATCCCGCTGTGTTCCCTTATATTTCCTGAAGGCCAGCCTTTTGGCTCTGACCTTTTCTGCTACTGTATTTGAGAACCAAAGTGGTTTCCTTCTTCTTTTGCACTTCCTTTTCTGTCTAACACAATGGGATGTTGCTTCAAGTATTGTATCCTTAATGCTTGCCCACTTTGCCTGTACCTCCTCACCTGTGTTTCTTTTTGCCAGGGCTAGCTTAACTCTGTTGTGCATCTTATCAAGTCAGCTCCTCTGAAGTCCCATATTTTGCCTTGGAATGGGATGATTTGAGATGTATGCAAATTGAACCATACCATGTGTCACTGGCCCCAGGTGACCTTCTACCAGAGATCTGTGATCCCTTCTTTGTTAGTCAGTACTAGATCTAGGATAGCCCTGTCTCTTGTGGGTTGCTGTACCAGTTGTTTGAGGCCCTCCTGCAGAGAATCCTATATGGTCTAGTTCTGGCAGATGTTCCTGCTGGTATTGACCAATCTGTATCTGGCATGTTGAAGTCTCCCATTATCAGAACCTCCCCATTAGCTGTCATGTTTTGTATATCTTCTAACAGTAATGTGTCTATGTCCTCCCTCTGGTCTGAGGGGCCTGTAGACAACCCCAGTTCTTATGGCTGCCCATTTCCTGTTTCCAGGGTGACCCACAGTTCTTCTGGCTCCTTATGTGTATTCTGAATTTCTGTAGCTTTGATATTTTCATTAACATACAGGCCCTCCTCCCCCTTTTTGCACCTGGTCTCTTCTGAACAATACATAGCCAGGTACTGAAGTCTCCCAAGTGTGGTTACTGGTAAACCACGTCTCACTAATTGCTACTATGTCCAGTTTAGCCTCTGACATTGTGCCTGCAGGTCTGGGATCTTATTTCCCAGGCTGTGAGCATTTTGTACATGATTTTCCATTGGCCAGATTTTGGTGTGTTAGTTGTTGGGTGAAGTTTGGCATTACCCTGTGCATCGTATGGGGAGACAAACCTTTTTCTTACCTGGTGATGCAAATGAGCAGCAAACACGCTGAATTCCTGTTTGACCACTAGCTGAGGGGAGGGTGTTCTTCCCATTCGGCGGTATAGGTCTGCACCCCTCTCCCCATTGCTAGTTTAAATATTCTGCAAGACGTCAAACTTCTGCCCCAATGCACAGCTCCCTCTTTAGTCAGATGCAGTCCATCAAATTTAAAGAACTTTCGCTCCCAGAACTGTTGTCAGTTCCTACAAATCTGTGCTCTTTTCCTGGCACCAGTCCTTGAGCCACGTGTTATGCTCCCTATCTCCCCTTCTCTGACCTTCCGTCCATCTGCTCCTTCTCCCAGACTGGCAGGATCTCAGAGAGGAGATATGAACAAATAGATGATAGTTTGTCACCCAGCTTAGTCAGGTGTTCCTTGGTCTCCACAACTGACCCGGCTGGCGAGATCATTAGTCCCTATGTACTAGGACATCAATGTTTTCTCCTGCTTTGTGAACAATTTTGAATGTGGTCAGTGTCTCTCCATGCTGATGTACCTGGGGCATCTGACCATCACCCCTGGCTGGAGATGGGTATCAACTCCCCGAATGGTAAGTCTCCTATGATCAGTTTTTGGATTTCCTTTGTGCTTGTTTAGTTTTGGTTCCTGATTTGGGTGAGTATTGTTGTGCTAGCTCCTGTGCCGCAGTGTCCTGCTCTGCAGTGTCTTCTGCCTCTTTATTTGATTTCAGAGATAGAGGCAGATACCTGTTTGTAGTGTTTATATGGTTTTGGAGGTAATGTGTTGGAGAGCAGAGGTGATGGGGCACCTGATTTGCTCCTCCTAACCACCTGCCAACCTCCTGGACCAACTACCCTCTGCGGTCGAGGTTTTCTGTTGGATGCTGGGGAAATGGCGGGTGGTTCTTATAATGTATTTCCTCTTCAATATGACATTTGGGGCATGCAATCTCTGCCCATGCTGCCCGGAGCTGAGACCTAAGATCCCAAAGGCCCAGCATGTAGGACAGTGTCCTAAATCCTGTAAGACTGTCCTTCTGAAAATTGTCCACAGTACCTGCAGTTAATGAAATCCATTCCAAATAAGTTGCTGGGTTTGTAACCTAGTCAGAGTAATTAGAAGGAAAAACAAAGGAAAAAAAATGCAAGTAATGGTTTAATTGTGCTTTGTTTAACTTGTTATAACAAGTTAAATTACTAGATGCCCTGTAGAAGAGATCACCTTGTGGGGCCCACTGATCTCCTTCCTGCTCTGCCACAGGAAATGTCACAACTGTGGTACCCTTTAAAAGGAGTGTGGCGTGGGGTGGTTGGGGATGGGGTGGCTGGGCCCTTCCCTGCCTAAAAGAAGAACCACGGATGAAAGAACAAGGAGGTAAGAGCAGAAACAATCAGTCAACAACAAATGCAGTAACCCAAAAGCTTATCCTAATGTTAGATAAAACTGTAAAACCTGTAAAGCACCACCTGTAATAATTTCAGAGGAGATATACCTATAAGAAACACTTTGCTCCAGAGAAAATAAAGCAGTAACAGAAGATATACCTTGCAAAGACAATTTGAATCAGAAGATTACAGCAGTAATCTGTTAGCACACACCTGTAGGCACACCTTGTAATAATGCAGAAGAAGGTATACCAGCAACAACAATTTGAATCGAGAAAAAATAAACAATGAAATGTTAGCAACAAACAGTAGCAATCCCTGTGAGTAAAAATAAAACACCACCACACAGTAAATCTGCTTAGCCAAACTAAGTCTTAATCCTTCTCCCTTGCTCTGGTAAGTTTCTCTCTCTGCCTTTCAAGCAGTCTTAGAGGAAAGAGCTCAGGTGAAGCTAGGTGCCTTAGCCAGCAAACCAAGTCTCCTACCTCCAAGATATCAACTAACCTGACTTTTTAACCTTCTTTCTGTTGGAAATTACTGACAGTTTGACAGCTCCACCCCCACATACACACTAATCCTTTGGAAGAGCTGTGGGAGAAAAGCAATTAGCTCCTTCAATGTGAAGGAGACTGAAACACCTCTGAGACAACAAACCTTTTCAACAAACAAGAATAAAATAAAACACAGTGTCAAACAGTAATTTTGCTTAGCCCAATGATAAAAGTCACAAAATGTAAGCTCCACCTGTAATACAGTAATTTCAGAGAAGATATACCCTGTAAGAAACACTTTGCTCCAGAGAAAAATAAAGCAGTAACAGAAGATATACCTTGCAAAAGACAATTTGAATCAGAAGATTACAGCAGTAATCTGTTAGCACACACCTGTAATAATGCAGAAGAAGGTATACCAGCAACAACAATTTGAATCAGAGAAAAAATAAAGCAATGAAATGTTAGCAACAAACAGTAGCAATCCCTGTGAGTAAAAAATAAAAACACCACCACACAGTAAATCTGCTTAAGCAAACTAAGTCTTAATCCTTCTCCCTTGCTCTGGTAAGTTTCTCTACTCTGCCTTTCAAGCAGTCTTAGAAGGAAAAGAGCTCAGGTGAAGCTAGGCTTGGCAAGCAAACCAAGTCTTCTACCTCCAAGATATCAACTAACCTGACTTTTAACCCTTCTTTCTGTTGGAAATTACTGACAGTTTGCCAGCTCCACCCCTACATACACACCTAATCCTTTTGGAAGAGCTGTGGAGGAAAGCAATTAGCTCCTTCAATGTGAGAAGGAGACTGAAACACCTCTGAGACAACAAACCTTTTCAACAAACAAGAATAAAATAAAACAGTGTCAAACAGTAATTTGCTTAGCCCAATGATAAAAAGTCACAAAATGTAAGCTCCACCTGTAATACAGTAATTTCAGAGAGATATACCCTGTAAGAAACACTTTGCTCCAGAGAAAAATAAAGCAGTAACAGAAGATATACCTTGCAAAAGACAATTTGAATCAGAAGATTACAGCAGTAATCTGTTAGCACACACTGTAGCACACCTTGTAATAATGCAGAAGAAGGTATACCAGCAACAACAATTTGAATCAGAGAAAAAATAAAGCAATGAAATGTTAGCAACAAACAGTAGCAATCCCTGTGAGTAAAAATTAAAAACACCACCACACAGTAAATCTGCTTAGCCAAACTAAGTCTTAATCCTTCTCCCTTGCTCTGGTAAGTTTCTCTACTCTGCCTTTCAAGCAGTCTTAGAAGGAAAGAGCTCAGGTGAAGCTAGGTGCCTTGGCCAGCAAACCAAGTCTTCTACCTACCATTACTCCTATTCCTGTACTGATTATTTTCTACTGAGCGTTGACCATCTACCAGATATTACTCTAGCATTCTATTCCTCTAAAATATTTTCTGACCACAATATGGTTAATTTGCAACAAAATCTTTCTCCTAATTTTCACAAAGATAAAACTTGGAAAATCAATAACCAGTTACTGAAATCAGATGACCATATTCAACATTTACAACAATTCATCACTGATTTTATGCAATATAACATCTCTTCCATGCACAAACTGGATATTCTATGGAATTCACTGAAGTGTGCCTTAAGAGATGAATTGATTTGCCTAGCTTCCAAGCGGAAAAAACAGAGAGAACAAGCTCTTTCCACCTTATTTATCCATATCACAGTGGCTGAAACTAACTTATCTCCCTCTTCCTCAACCACTGACTAGGAAAGGGTGGAATCCTTTCGTGCTCAATACAGTCAGCTTCTTGCCGAAAAAGCTGAATTTCTTATGTTGCATACTAAAACTTCTTATTTTGATCAAGACAAGAAAGCAGGGAAGCTCTTAGCTCTTCAACTACGTACCCAGACCACTGACAAGATTATCACTTCCGTACTCTCATCCTCCAGTAACCCCCTTACCTCACCCAGAGACATTGCTGACGCTTTTAAAGATTACTACTCCCATTTATATGCTCCTGTCACCCTCTTCTTAACAACTCAATCGCTAGATGCCTTTCTTAGTGATATTAATCTCCCGGCCCTGTCTGATTACCAAGTTGGTATATTAAAGGCCCCTATTACCGTCTCAGAAGTGATTGCAGCCATTGACAGCCTCTCCTCAGATAATGCTCCTGGTCCGGACAGATTTTCCCCTAATTTTTATAAATCCCTTAAAGACATAATAGTCCCTATACTTTTAAACACCTTTAACTATTTTTTCAAAGAAGGTATTTTGGATTCTTCCTTAACCCAAGCTACCATAGTGGTACTCCCCAAACCGGGTAAAGACACGCTCCTTACCTCTAACTATAGACCAATCTCCCTAATTAATGTTGATTTAAAAATTTTAGCCAAAATCCTCACTTCATGATTAGGGAGGGTTTGGGAAGGGTTGATAAGTAAGGAACAAGTGGGCTTCGTCAAGGGCCGTCTCTCCCTTGACCATCTCAGGAAAATTGCATACCTCTTTTCAGTATCCAAACCTCTTTCCAAACCTGCAGCTTTGATATCTCTGGATGCCGAAAAAGCCTTTGATAGGGTCTCCTGGGACTATCTTTTTATGCTCCTTCCCAAATTTTGTACCTCTTTGGAATTCATACACTGGATTAAAGTTCTTTACTCGTCCCCCTCCACCCGTGTTCAATGCATGGGGTGCTCTCAACACCCTTCACATTGCATCAAGGCACACGTCAAGGTTGCCCCCTCTCTCTATATTTGTTCAATCTCTTTTTAGAACCTCTTATTAGGAAACTAAATTAATTTCATTTGGTCCAGGGTATTACTATCGGTGATGAAGACTATAAGGATTCTGTGTATGCCGACGATATTTTACTTCATGTAACGTCCCCTGCCCAATCCCTCCCTGCTCTTTTTCAAATAATTGCCTCCTTTAGTTCCATCTCCAATTATAAATTGAATTTGGATAAGACAGAAATTGGATGTGGCAAACCTGGGTATCCAGTGGTGTCCTGGTAAATTGAAATAGCTCGGTATTTATCTCCACCCTTCTCTTAAAATCACGAAGAAGCTCAACCTGGACAATCTCCTACTCACATTTAAAGAAGACACACAACGCTGGTCCCATCTACCCCTGTCTTTATGGGGTCGTATGAGCATAATAAAAATGAATGTTCTACCTCACGTGTTATACCCCTTGCAAATGTTTAATGGTGCTCTCCCTTTATCATGGTTCTCTAACTTACATCATATTATAACATCCTTTTTGTGGCAGGGGAAAAAGCCAAGTCTCAGCTACATCAAACTCACCCATTCTAAGATAGACGGTGGCTTGCAAGCCCCTAATATTTATTTATAATACCTGGCGATACACTTGGCTCGGATTAGGTTCTGGTTACCTATTACAGATGGCACCCCTAAACCCTCTTATCGCCCATAATGGGTAATATAGAGCAATCCCTTTCTACTTCGAACAATACAGCTCCTGAAGTTCTTATATATACACTCAAAAAAAATCTTCCCAGGACCTTGAAAACCACTCCAGTAGGTTCCACACTCTAAACACATCATCAGCTCAACTCTTTTCTCAAAGTTGACGGATACAGGGACATAGGCCAGCCCTTATTTCACAACCCCAATTTTTGTATTGCTGGAAAGGTTCTTACATTTCCCCTTTTTTGGCCTAACATGGGGGTTAAAATAGTGGCCAATCTGGTCACCAATCAAAAACTGAAATCTTTTCAAACTGTCAGTTCCTAGCTTAACTGGCCTCCCACTCTTGTCTTCAAACATCTCCAGGTCTCTCACATGTTGTTGAAACACTTTGGCACAGGAGAATGGTCTACTTCTCTCTCAAATATTCTGATATAGTATATTACCTCTCTTCCGCTATCCCATTTAATTATGTACTCCTATAAGTTTTTACAAACCATAAATGCTAGTTCAGAAACACACTACCACTATCGGTAGGACCAGACTTTGTTAGCAACAATGCCTCACAGGCCTTGGCCAAAAATCTGGAAACATCTATACCGCTATATCAGATGGGATAGATATAGATACATGCAGTTCCAGATTATTCACAACCTGTATTACACCCCTGCCAAATTATATCAAATGGGCTCTCGGGTGTCCAATCAATGCACCAGATATAATCAAGCTTCCAGAGACTTACTTCACATGCTATGGTCCTGTGCCAAAATCTCCCCATTCTGGTCACATATTCAATCTCACCTGGATCCTTTGTTAAATCTCTCAGATAAACGTATCCCTGAGATTTGTATATTGGGGGATTTCTCAGACGTTGCAGAGGGCTCACAGAGAGCACATATGGAGTTGATTTCTGCCTGTGCCAAAAAGATAATCCTTAGGCACTGGTTGGATTCTACAACACCTAGTTATATTGAGTGGTATCATAAGATTATGCTTGCACTTCAAGCTGAACGTATCATTGCAGGAGTCACGAGCACCCTTCAAAGATATAAACGCGTTTGGAACCCCCTTTATACTCTTCTGATGACACAACACAATTCTCGTAATTCTCGTTTAAGGACTACAATTTTCCTCTCTTGAATGGGACCCCAGAAGCAAGACACTATTTGCCTGTTTATTTTATACCCTGTGGCAGTGGGGATGGGGTGGATACGGGGGGGGAGTACAGACAAATGTTTGGTGAATTACTTCTTGTACCAGTCATTTTTATACTATTCATTGTTATAATTACCATCACTTATTGTAACTGTGGCTTGTTTTCCCATTATAATTGATGTCTGTACCTGGTTTATACAAAAACTCAATAAAGTTTCTTTAATTTAAAAAAAACTGCAAATACATGGTATACCATAAAACAAACTACAAATACATACTAACATACTAAGATGCCAACAGAGCAGGCCCAAAGGTCTATTGAGTCTGCTTGAGAATCAGCACCCAGTAGGTGCATTATTACTGCCCTCCCTCTCTCCCCCGTAGCTCCCCACAACCTCATCCGCCATCGGGGTTGCATCTCCAGGTCTGGCAATTCTCAGTTTTACCTTCCCCTATACCTGTCCCAGCCCCTCTTGAAGACCTCCACAGTATTCACTTCCACCAGTTCCACAGGCAGCGCATTCCAAGGCTCCACCACCCTCTCTGTGAAGTAGCATCTCCTAGTCTCCTTCCTGAGCCGCCTGCCTATCAGCCTCATGGGATGCCCCCTGGTTATCCCTGCCTCCCTCAGTTGGAAAATCCTATTAGGGCTTACCCTATTTACCCCCTAAGGTATTTAAAGGCCTCAATCATTTCCCCTCTGTCCCTCCTCTCCTCCAGGGAGTACAAATTGAGCTCCTTGAGTCTCTCCTCATAAAACTTTTCCCCTAGCCCCTGTATTATCCTGATCACACTTCTCTGGACCCTTTCAAGGACTGCAATGTCCTTTTTCAAGTGCGGTCACCAAAACTGCACATAGTATTCAAGGTGTGGTCTAACCAGGCAGTTATACAGAGGGAGAATCACCTCCCACTTCCTGGAAGTTATCCCTCTGACAATGCACCCCAGCATTTTATTTGCTTTAGCAGCAGCCCTCCTGCACTGTTCAGAGTTATTCATTTTGGCATCCACAACCACCCCAAGGTCCTTCTCCCCATCCAAAACCTGCAGTTTCTCCCCTCCCAGAAAGTATTCCTGAGCTGTGTTCCTAAGCCCCAAGTGGAGAACCCTACATTTCTTAGCATTAAACTTCAGTCTCCAGGTGCAAGACCGCCCCTCAAGAGTCTCGAAGTCTCTATGAAGGGCTCTTCTACCCTCCCCCCCATCCACCAGCGCCCCCAGCTTCGAGTCATCAGCAAAGAGGCTCATCTCACTGCTGATTCTACTTCTGATGTCTGGGATGTAAGCGTTAAACAGGAGTGGACCCAGCACCAACTCTTGTGGTACCCCACTAATGACCCTCCTAGAAGAAGAGACCACCCACCCTACCACCACTCTCTGAAACCACCCAGTTAGCCAGTTTCTTATCCACCTAACCAACTTCTCCCCCACCGCCATTTCCCTCAGCTTATCCAGCAGCCCAGGATGTGGCATCGAATCAAACGCCTTGCTGAAGTCCAGGAAGAGGGCATCCACCAGCCTGCCTACAAACATACCTACATGGTATAATAAAACAAACTACAATTACATGGCATACTAAAACAAAGTACAAATACATGATATACAAACAAACAAACTACACATACATGGTTTACTAAAACAAACTACAAATACATGGCATACTAAAACAAACTACACATACATGGTTTACTAAAACAAACTGCAAATACATGGCATACTAACAAACTATATATACATGGCATACTAACAAACCATAAATACATGGCATACCAAAACAAACTATAAATACATGGCATACTAAAACAAACTACAAATACATGGTATACTAAAACAAACTACAAATACACGGTATACTAAACAAACTCTAGCCAGAGCTGCTACAGCTGTGGTGAGCTTGAAGAAGCTCAGAGGAACGAGCGCCGCCGACAGAACTGTGGATACATGGCACTCACGCATGCAGAGTTGCATTGAATGGCATACTGCCATTCCCAAGATGGCAGTGTGCGCAGTGCGCATGTGCAGTTCTAGAGCAGAATGCAGAAATGGTGGCCAAAATAGTGCCACTGTAACTCTGCAGCGATCGACCACGGTGAACTGTTTCAAGCTCTGTTAGACTGCTAGAAGGATACTTCTGAAAGTCTAATGGAAGCATGCTACAGTCTCTCATTTTCACAGCGGCACCAAAATGGCTGCAGGCTCTGCCCACAGCCATAAAAACAAACTACAAATACATGGTATACCAAACTACAAATTCAAGGTATACTAAAAATAATCTACAAATATGTGGTATACTAAAAATCAAACTACAAATACATGGTACACTAAAAACGAACTACAAATAAAATGTATATTAAAGAAAACACGTGGTATACTAAAACAAACTACAATTACATAGTATACTAAAATACAAACTATGAATATATGGTATACTAAAATCAAATTACAAATACAGTGCAGCCCACTTATACCAGATTCGTATAAGCTGGAAATTCAGTTATACCAGCTGCAAGCGTCTTGCCAAAAGCCATTCATATAGCCCACTTTGTTAAATTTTAGCCTTAAAACGGATTAAGCAGCCCTTGTATTTCGGACGGTTGATGACGATTACTGTAATAGTTTGCGGCTGTTTGAAGTATAATCATAAACTGTCAACATGTATTTTGCAGCTACTTTCGGTCAATGTTGAGTTACGGTGCTAATAAAGTTAATCTCATCAGCACCTGAGACTTAATTGGGTGCTAATGACTGCAATTAAAAGTAGCAGTGTAACTCTGGAAGTCAGTCATTCTGTTCATCATTCACTTGCCAGTGTTTGAAGATGGAGACAACGATGGAAGAGCTACCGAACCTGATGAGTCAACTTGGGAAATTCATAATGCTCTTATAACTCTAAGAAGACCAATGGAGCAGAGAGCTGACCTGCCTCCTGACTGGGCTCTTATCCAGCACACAGAAAAAGAATGGGCACAATACACCGTGACACGATCACACCAAGCTAGCATCACTGGCTACCTAAAATAATAAATAAATAAAGTACACCAGTAACCACAAAGCACCAAGCAGTACAGTAGCAGTAACTGCCAAGCACTGAAGCACTGACTATACCCACATTAACTTTGAGCACGGCAGAGAAAAAAAAATTACAAAACGAATCCATCGGCACCCGTGAGGAAGCACTGTTGTCACACTCTGTGACATAGCTGTTTCCGAGATGGCCAGGTGAAGAAACATCAGATGCCACTGATGATGGAGAACTCAATGTAGAACAGGAGAAAATAAGAAAGTTAGCTGGAATTACAGCTCCTATCCCTTATCCGTCCTCTCCTCACCTACTGGTGCAAATCTGGTAATGAGTAAACCCGAGAAAAAGGGTCTCGAAGGTTATTTAATTTACCGCTCTCGTGAATGGGTTTATGTTCCCCCCCAACTTTGGATCCATATCATCTCCCTATCTAGCATGTCGAAAAAAGTTCGAAGACTTAAGGATTTAGCGGACACCTCTGCACAAGAAAAGTCAGAGAAAAGGAAGACTCAAAACACTCGAACAACCTTCAAGACTAACTTTTCCAGCCTCCCTGACTTCAGAGCATATGGAGATTCACCTCAAGCTCTTCTCTCCCTTCCCCTGTGGTAAGCCCTGACACTGAGAAAAACACTGCAGGTAATAGCTTTCCAATTTTTTCTAAAAACATTACATTTAAATTACAGAACTCTGTAAACGGTGAGCCAAACAATGAGCAAATGGCTGAACAACCCCAAGACAAAGAAACAGAGCAGGAATCTCGGCCTGCACAGTCGGTGGAGGGAATAAGTGAAAGGGGGACAGAGCTAGTAAACCAGGAGGTCGGGGAGACCCAAATACAAACTGAGGCAACACAAATCCATAAAAGGGACATGGATACTCAGCAATTAAGGGATGAGGTGGATGGAATAATACTTTCAGAGGATATGAGAATGCCTTCCTCACAAGTCCCCCCTCTAATAATTTTAATAACAACAACAACATGACTACGGAGACAAATGCTAATTCAGAGAAAATAAAGGAGGAAGTACTGGCAGCTGTAGCTAACCTTAAGGAGGAGTTACTTAATGTTGTTGGGGATTTAAAAGGTGCTCTCAATAATGCTACTGGGGCTATTTTGGATTTGACTTCTAAATTTCAAAACCTTTCCTGCAGAATGGACGAACTGGAAACCAGGGTCTCTAAGGTTGCAGACTCTACCTTAAAGATGCTGCATAACATTCAGCAGATAGAGAAACAGCTACAAGTCCTCTAGGCAAAGATAACAGTACAGGAGGACAGATCTAGAAGAGCAAATATCAGGCTATGTAAAATCCCAGAAGGGGTGGAGGGGGACAGGTAACCCTGTACCACATTTTGAGAAAATCCTAACTGTAGCATTAGATCAAAAATATCCAGAAGAAAAGATCCTATTAGACAGGACCCACAGGGCTGGCTCAAGATTTTCCAACCCAGAATTTCCCAGAATGGTTTTCATTAAACCACTTAAATATCAAGACCAAGAAGCCACACTACAGAAGGCTCGAGTATCCAAAAGCCTTCAATTTGAAACACTTCAGTTTAATGCTTACCCTGACTTATCAGTTGAAACTTCGGAAAAGAGAAGACTTTTCAACCCAATAAAATAAATCCTATATAAGAAGGGTATATGCTTCTCCGTGCTCTACCCCGGCAAAGACCAGCTTCGTTGTTAATGGATGTTTACAAACATTTAACTTGCCTGAGAATGTGACAGAAGCTTAGCGAAGCACATATGAAAATATTTAACTCCCTACTTTTCAATCACAACTCACTTGTCTGGCTTAACTGAGGAAGAAGAGATGTAATATATAAAAATAGGATAATCAGAATAAGTCTTTTGAGTGAAATAATGGGAGTAAAAAAAATAACAAATTAAAGATTGGGAGAGTGAAACCAAAAGGAAAAGAAATACAGAAGGAAAATTATGATGGCTGGAGAGGGACGGGAAAGGAGAGATCAGCTTTACTAGGAACATATGTAACCGAGTATAGTATTAACAGAATGGACCACAACCTATAACATCAAGGGCAGAGATCACACGTCCAGCTCACTTTACTTTAGATTACAGCATTACACATTTACGATTGTAAAAAAATATATATATATAAACCCCAACGAGTTTCTTTGGTCAAGGGTGATAGGGCTTCACTGGTGTACAGAGATGCACTTACATTCATCTCGCTGGAGTGCTGGGGAGGGAGGTTCCGACTTTTCTTTTTATGGGAGGAGTTTGCACAGACAAGCGTTTACATAATGCGATTGTCACATAAAGACCTAAGAAAAAACAGCTTTTATAAAGGCTTTAAATATAATTGGCTATGGGGATCCAGGAACACATAAAAAAACTTAACTATAGGATAGAATGGGAGACTTTAGAATAGCCACCTGGAATGTTAAAGGACTGCAGTCTTGAGCCAAAGTTATAAAAGTTTTAAATTATTTAGAAAGAAAAAATGTCAACTTGGTATCGTTACAAGAAACTAATTTATTAAGAAAAGATATTGGCTGGTTTGAAAATAGATGGGGCAAAACTTTCTTCTCTGAATTTTCGAACAACTCCCAAAGCGTACTATTAGCTTTTAATCAGAAAAAAAACAATGCTTCTAATTCTTAAACATTTTTCCGATCCTCAAGGATGTTATGTTCTCTTACAACTACAGTTGTATGATCAGAGGTTTACTATAGCAGCTCTGTGAACATGAATATAACTGCTTATGAAAAATGGAGAAGAAATAATGCATTACAACAAATTGAGGAAGAAATTAAAAGTCTCTCTGCTAGTCACAGTTCAACACTAGACCCAGAAATATATAAGACATTGTTACAAAAAAAGGAACAACATAACCAAATGGTCACAGAAAAAAACAGAAAAACAAATGCTCAGCACTAGAGCTAACTATTTTTTCCTAATTGATAAGCCATCAAAATTGCTAGGTGGCAATAAAAAACTCAAACTGAAAATTCAATTATTAATTTAAAGGATGATTTAGGTAACACACGCAATAAACCTAAGGATATTACTCAACACTTTTGAATTTCTATAAAAATCTATATTCCTCAGAATTTGATGGAAACTTACAGGAAATCGATAAATTCCTAGAGTCTATACCTATTCCCGTTATTTCAGAATGGGTAAATCTGCTAGACCAGCCAATATCCAAGCTCGAAATAGAGTGATACAAAACCTAGCAGTAAACAAAGCTCCCTAGCCAGATGGTCTTAGCAATGAATTTTACAAGAAACATAAAAATAATCTGCTTACCCCTTTAGAGTAACTGTTTAACTCATTTAACACTGTACATAAGATTCCAAATACCTTTAAACAAGCTACTATCCATGTATTCTTAAGAAAGGATAAGGACCTGCTGAGCTGTGCATAATACCACCCCATCTCTTTACTTAATATGTATTACAAGATTTTCACTAAGATTATTGCTAATAGATTAGAATTTGTACTTCCAAATACATCCAGATCAGAATGGCTTTGTTAAGAACAGAACTCTTAGAGAAAATATTAGACGCACTTTGAATACAATAGAAATTAATATAGAACAGGACACAATTTTACTCACGATTGATGCAGAAAAGGCCTTTGATAGAGTCAAATGGGCGTACATATTTTCTGTTATAAAGAAGATGGGGTTTGGTGCATAGCTCAGTGGGTAGCTCAGCTGTTTATACAACTCCCCTTCAGCAGTTATCAAAATTAATAATGTAATCTCAGAGCAATTTTCTTTATCAAGAGGCACTAGACAGGGGTGTCTTCTTTCCCTTTTAATATTTGCTCTAATAATTGAACCTTTAGCAACTCCTATTAGAAATACACAAGAAATTCAAGGGATTACCATTGATCATAAACAACAAAAAATAAGTTCATATGCGGATGACATCTTATTATTTTTAACACAACCAGATGCGTCTATCTCCAGGCGATTCAGCTTATGAATCATTTTTGAAAGTTCTCAGGATATAAAATCAATTGGCAAAAAACTGAAATGCTTGAATTAAATAAAAAAAAAATCTAAATGCAAAAACCTTGTATCTTTCTATAAATAATTGCCAACCCTTATATCAAATATCTAGGGGTGAAGATTACTGTCAAAACAGAAGATTTATATACATACAACTTCGAGGAATTATTGAAATCCATTGACCAGGACCTTAATAAATGGAAATCGTTACATCTGACCTTAACAGGAAGAATTAACCTAGTCAAAATGATGATTTTACCTAGAATCTTGTTTTTTTTTCAAGCTGTAGCTATTCCAATCTCTCTAACCTTTTTCAAGAGATTAAAAACCATGATATCAAAGTTCTTATGGAAACAAACTAAATCTAGAATAGCTTGGAACACCCTCACTCTTCCAAAACACACCGAGGGATAAGCTCTACCAGATTTTTATTTTATTATTTAGCTTCTCAAATTACACAAGTTTGGGAATGGATCCCATCTGGACCTCCCCACCTTACAACTACACAAACGGAATTGTCAGCTCAAGCTTACCCCAACCTTATTCATTTTTTATTTTCATCTATGGCAGTTAAAAAACTCCCTCCCTGGATCCCCATGACTAAAGTTACCACAGATAAATCTTAGTTTAAACTCAAAAACACATTAAACGAACATGATTTAATGACAGAATTCACTCCTGTTTATGGAAACTTCTCCCCCCCCCCCACCAATCATGAATAAAATCTTCAAATTATGGCAGCAACAAGGCTTAAAGCAAATAGGAGAGCTGTATCAAAATGGCCACTTAAAAACTTTCTCTCAACTGACACAAGAATACAATATATCATATAACCATTTATTCTATTATAATCAGATCAGAAATTACTTATCCCAGAATAAATCTAAAATCAGAATAACAGAATCCACTACTCTGATGGACTTATTCAAAAAGAACAAAGATGGGAAGACACTAATTTCAGCGATCTATGATAAAATTATTGAAAAATCAAAAATTAATATTGCTAAGCTTAAAAATAAATGGCAGAGATTTAGGAATGAGCTTATCAGAGGAGCAATGGCAAGATAATCAAGGCTTACACTTATAACATTCAATCCATTAAACTGTAACAAATTCAAATGAATACTTTTCAGAGGACATACTATACGCCTTATACACTTAATTTATTTAATGATCTTATTAATGATGAATGCCCAAGATGTGCTAAAACTACTGGCACATTGATCCATATGATATATTTTGGCCCCTGCTTATCAAATTTTTGGTTTAAAATAGAACAGTTTTCATCAGTCATTTTAAGAAACAGTTAATTTATAACTCATGTATAAAACTATTAGGTGTCCACCCAGATAATACATACCTGACAGTAGAACAAAATAATTAATTACCCTACTATTAAAGCAAAAAATTGCATCTTACAGAAATGAAAAGATCCAGATCCCCCTAATTTCCAAACCTGGCTGAATCTGTTGATAGATGCATCAAACTTGGAAATGGCATGGTACTATAAAATGGGCTTAAAAATCAATATGAGAAAATGTGGCATCCTTTCCAGGTGGCTCTGGGACAGATAGTGTTTTAACATCTGTTTTGAAGACAAATAGGCAAGTTCCTGAATCCCCACCCTCAGACTACATGATGAAGCTGCTACAGATTGACCGATCTGATTCTTAATAGTAATGAAGGAGTATGGTCTCTGTGCCTAATCTGAATTGAGGGGGAGGAAAAAAAGAAAAAAGAAAAAATATACAAAATGATGAATCCATCAGCAAATGTGCACACAAACCCCCAGATAGTCCTGACAACCCCACTGGATCGATTCTGGACATAGCCGTATATAAACGCGAGGGACGCGAATAAGATAAAGTGCAGAAAACCTGCTTAAGGTTTAACTGGACACCCACTTTACCGGAAGAAAATCAGCATCATGGATGTGTCAGACATAAGTGGGCTGCACTGTACATGATATACCAAAAACAAACTACAAATTCAAGGTATACTAAAAACAAACTACAAATAAAAGGGAAACTAAAAATCAAACTACGAATACAAGGTACACTAAAAAACAAACTACAAATAAAATGTATATTAAGGCAAACTACAAATGCATGGTATACTAAAACAAACTACAATCAGATGGTATACTAAAAAACAAACTACTACTATATGGCATACTATAAACAAACTACACATACATGGTATATTAAAAAAGCATTTGTCAATGCCGAATGTTTGCTTGCTGGCATTGGCATTGGTAGTGTAGAAGTTACAGAGCTGCATAATAGGAATGGCAGTGAAATATTGAACTGAAGCCAACCCCACCACCACCCTGCAGAGATTGATAGGCATTGGGGTGTGCCTTTGGGTCGTCAGGCATAACGGCCATGCCATTTCACCACACCCTACCCTGCAAACACTGACAAGTGTCACGGTGTGCCCTGGGGTCTTTGGTCCTAATGCGCACCCCATTCCATCAGGGAATACGGTGAGATGGGTGCGGTATAGGAGAATGGGGTGAACTTTGGGGCCGAAGAGTCCAAGGCATACCTCGATGCCTCTCACTGGCTGCAGGGTATGGAATGGTATGAGCATTACAGGCAAGAATCCCAAGTCACACCCCTGATGCCTGTCATTCTCTACAGGGTGGGGCGTTATGGTTGGAAACATAAACACCTCAGGCATTCGTTGGTATTTTCACTCCAAATTTTCAACATGGTTTTTTTGAGACCCCCCACCTCATGAACAGTGGCAATATCAGTTTGTTAGCTGAAAGCTGCTTATGCACAGCGACTACGGCATTTAGCACCACAGGTACAAAAACACATTCCGAACAGGATGTGAAAAATGACAGCTGTACTGTTCATGGGGAGGTGTAAAAAATGGCAATATTGCAAATCTGCAGTAAAAATATTGAAAAAATGGTGAAGTCACAAGCGTGCATAGAAACTGTGCAACGCACACCCATAATATAATTAGTTTGGGAATTTTTTACAGCAGATTGTCAACACAGGCATTTTGGGACCTCCGATCATAAACAGTGTCACTGTGATTTTCTTTATCTGTCCCAAACAATGATTTCCCACAGCGACCACGCATCTCCGCCCTGAAAGTGTGAAAACACATTTCGGCCATGTTGTGAAAAATGACAGCTGTACTGTTCATAAGGAAGTGTGGAAAAATGCCACTGGTGAAAATCTGGACTGAAAATATTACAAAGTCATGAACTTACGAGGGTGCGTGGAAACTGCTCAATGTTCACTCATAACACAGTCATTTTATGGACTTTTGTCACCAAATTTTCAACATAGCCATTTTAAGACCTCTGCTCATGAACAGTGTAACTGTGATTTTCTTAATCTGTCCCAAACATTGCTTTCGCACACCGACTGAACCATTGTGCGCTACATGTGCGGAAACACATTTTGGGTGACATGTGAAAAATGGTAGCTGTACTGTTCATAAGGAAGTGTAATTAAATGGCAATGCTGAAAATCTGGAGTGAAAATATAGAAAATTCACAAACTTACGAGCGTGCGTAGAAACTGCGCAATGCACGCTCATAAAACAGTCATTTTTAGGAATTTTTTCACCAAATTTTCAACATAGCCATTTTAAGACCTCTGCTCATGAACAGTGTCACTGTGATTTTCTTAATGTGTCCCATACAATGATTTCGCACACCGACTGTGCCATTGTGCGCTACATGGGCGGAAACACGTTTTGGGCAAGATGTGAAAAATGACAGCTGTACTGCTCATAAGGAGGTGTGGTAAAATGGCAATGTTGAAAATCTGGAGTGAAAATATTGAAAATTCATGAACTTACGAGTGTGTAGGAACTTCGCAACCTGCTCATAAAAACAGTCATTTTAGGAATTTTTCCACCAAATTTTCAACATAGGCTTTTTGAGAGCCCACCTTATGAACAGTGGCAGTGTCGTTTCATTACTCGGTCCCGAAAGGTGATTTCGCACAGTGACTGCGAAATCACCCTTCTGGCCCGATTAACGCCATGACATTGAGAGCATTCATGAGAAGGGGTCCCAAAAACCCCATGTTGAAAATTTGGTGCAAAAATTCCAAAAAATGCCTAAGATATGCAGCAAAGTTGAAAAAATCCTATCTATCCCATTATACAGCTTACTGGCATTTCCTCAGTTCGTGGTCGGCTTTGAAGAGTGCAGATGTGTTCCCGGTCCACCGAAGATCATCGCACCGGAGGCAAGTATGGGGTGAGGGTGTGGGGGAGGCAGGGTGCGCAGTGGTGGGCGCGGGTGGGCTGGTGAATGCCGGCGAACGTTTTTATTTACAGGTTGGGTTTTTTTAACTGGAAGATGACGCGGGACGTTTGCCACGCTGGTTTGGGCTCCCAGTGTGGCCACCAGAAGGCTGTTTGGGGAAGGCTGAAGCCCACGGAGGACTGGGCACCCCCGTCGGCCATACGGACTTGTGCCACACTGGGGTGGGCTCCTCAGCGTGGCAGCTGTAAGGCTGTTTAGGGGAGTCTGGGCGAAGGGATTAGGCACCCCCGTCGTATCTGGATGTGTTGCCACGCTGGGTGGAATAGCGTGGCATCTGGAACTCTGTTTGGGGGAAGCCAGCACAGCCCGATGGGGATTGGGCACCCCGTCGCCTATACAGTGTGTGCGAAGGGAGGCGAGCACGCAGTATGCGTGCGTGTGTGTGTGTAAGGGGGGGAACACACATAAGCAGGCAATATCTCATCGCTGCTCATTGAAGCATATCTCCCTCTTTCAACTGCATGCCACTGCATTTTCAACTGCTGTCATAGACAGCTCCAGCAGTGATTGAAGAACTGCGACCGCGCCTGCAAACACACTGACTGAATTGGAAGACGCTGACACACCTCCGAAAAACATGGATGATGGCACTATGTTTCTTGCACATGCTTGCAAGCAAACATAAAAACTGCAAACACATGGTATACTAAAAAAACTACAAATATATGCTATATCAAGAAAACTACAAAGACGTGTTCTATTAAAAACAAATACATGGTATATGAAAAAACTAACTACAAATACACTGTATATCACAAACAAACTACAAACACAAGGCATTCTAAAAACAAACTACAATTACACTGTATATACCACAAACAAACTGCCAATACAAGGTATTCTAAAAACAAACTACAAATATATGGTATACTAAAAAAAAAAATACATGGTATACTAAAAACAAACTACAAACACACGGTATGTTTTTAAAAAAACTACAAATACATGGCATACTAAAACATACCTGGCTTATGATTCATACCACTTAGCTTCACTGCTGCCATGTCTCGTCTGGGCCATTGTCACTTGCATTATTCTCTATATCCTCTGTAGCAACTTCCCCACTGCATTCACCTTAGATTTTGTGATTGTGTATGGTTTCCTGTGTTTTGTTCCCAAGTCTATGCTTAATACATCACCTGTAACTTGATTTTTGCCTGCACTTTACATTATCCCACTGTGCATGCCTTTTATCACCTGTGATGTGATCTTTGCCTGCACTTTACATTGTACCACTGTGTATGCTTCTTGGTCTCTTGCCTATTTATTCAAGAAGTACATACAGGTACTGGTAAACTTCACTGTTACTGAAGAAACTCTTTTGTTGCAGGAATGTAACAGTAAACGACAGTGCCTGGTTTGAAGACAGAGTACAGGATATAGAAAACAGACAAAGTTACGGCACACTGACAGACTATGATACGTGGTGTAATAAAGACAGACTACAGATGCATGATTGTAACAACGATAGTCCAGATACATAGTTGTGATGAAAACAGACTACAGGCAGATTACATGTGACATGACTACAGGGCAAGGGTGTGATGAAGACAGGCTACAGATGCGCTGGTTGTACTGAGCAGTGGGCTACAGATGCGTGGTTGTGGTGAAAGACAGGCTACAGATGCGTGGTTGTACTGACGATGAGCTACAGATACATGCGTGACAATGGGCTCGATGCGTGGCGTAATGAAGACAGAGCTACAGATGCATGGTTGGTGAAAGAACCAACTACAAATACATGGTGTACTAACAATAAACTACAAATACATGTATAGTAAAAAACAAACTACACATACATGGCATACTAAACAAGCTGAAAATACATGGTATACTAAAGAACAAACTACAAATACATGGTACATTAAAAATAAACTACAAATACATAGTATACTAAAGCTGGGGTTTCACGCTCGGAAATGTAGCATACTGCACTTAGGGGCTAGGAACCTGGGGTACAGCTACCATCGGGGAGACAGTTAACGGTCTCAAAGGAGGAAAAAGATCTAGGGGTGGTGATCGATGCCAAAATGAATTCCACAGAACAGTTCATGAGAGTGGTGGCAAAGGCAAACAGAATGCTGGGGTGCACTGCCAGGGGGATCACTTCAAGGAGAGGGAAGGGGAGGTTATCCTGCCATTGTACAATTCCTTGGTTAGACCATACTTGGAGTACTGTGTGCGGTTGTAGTATCCTTCTTTAAAGAGGGATGTCATGCTTCTGAAGAGAGTCCAGAAGAGAGCGTCTAAGATGATCCACCGATTAGGTGAAAAGTCTGATGAGGAGAGACTTAGGGAGCTAAACATCCCTAGAAGACAGAAAGGACAGAGGGGATATGATAGAGACCTAGAAACCTTTAAATACTTGAAGAGGATCGATACAGTGAGCAGTGAGGGGTTGTTCAGATTAAAAAGGGGAAGGGACCATGAGGGGGCATAGCCTGAAGCTGGTAGGGGAGAATAGAGAAGAGAACTGAGGAAACACTACTTCACTGAGATGGTGGTGGCTCCTTGGAATGCGCTACCAGAGGATCTGATTTCAATGGAATCAGTGGGATGCTTCAAGAAAGAATGGAACAGGTACATGGGCAAGATACAGGTCGGGGGATAAGAGATTGGTAGGGGAAATTGGGGAAGGGGGCACCTTGGAGCATGGGAAGGAAAAGGGGAGGGGGCAGCAGCGGCAACTGTAATGTGAACTGCATCTCTTGCAGATACGATAGATCATTAGGCCTAATCTGCTAGCATCTTCATATGTTCGAATAATCATAAAAAAACAAACTTCAAATATAAGGTATGTTAAAACAGAAAACTAATACATGGAACACCAAAAAAACAAACTACAAATACATGGTAGGTTAAAAAACAAGTACAAAGAATACTAAAAAACTTTCAATGGTTAAATCTTTAGTGCAAATAAAGGTACTTAATCAATTGCAGGACTGGAACTATGGAGGTGTGAGGGTGGGGCTGAGAAAAAGGCAAAACTGCAGAATACATTAACCTCTTCAGTATAGATAGGGTAGTCAAGCAGGTGCAGGGCTGGAGCTGAGGGGTGAGGAGAGCAAAGCTAAATAATACCGTATATTAACCTGTTCAGAACAGACTGGGGTACTCAACTAGAGGCAGGGCTGGAGATGGGGGATGAGAGGGGGACAAAACATCTGACTATATTAAACCCTTTGGTGCAGATAGGCATACTTGACCAGTAGCAGGGCTGGAGCGGGGCAGGAGTTCAAGGGAGCAAAACTATAGAATATAATAGCCACTTTAGTGCAACCGGGGTGATCAACCACGGGCAGTGCTTGATATGGGGGAGGAGAGTGAGAGGGAAAGAAAACTACAGAATATAATACCTCTTTAATGCAGATGGGGTACTTAATCAGGGGCAGGGGCTGGAGCTGGGGGTGAAAGAGGAACAAAACTTTATTAACCTTTTCAGTGTAGATAGGGGTACTCAACCAGGGGCAGGAGGCACGAGGGGAACAAAACTACAGGATATAGTAACTTCTTTGGTGCAGATGGGGTACATAATTAGGGCCAGAACTACAGTGGGGTGAGAGGAGAACAAAATGATAAACATCTTTGGTACTAACCCAGAAGCAGGACTAGAGCTGGGTGAGAGGAGTGAGACAGGAACACAAATACAGACCATATTAACCTCTTCTGTACAGGTAGGGGTATTCAACCAAGGGCAGTGCTGAAGGTGGAGGGCGGGGACAAAACTACAGACTATATTAACTCTTCACTGCAGATAGGGGTACTCAACCAGAGGAAGGGCCAAACCTGGGGGTAGGAAGAGGGGGACAAACCTACTGAATATATTAACCTCTTATGTACAGGTAGGGGTACTCATACCAGGGTCTGGACTGGAGCTGGGAGGGGGAGAGGACTACAGAATATATTAACCCCTTCATTGCAGATAGAGGTTCTCAGCCAGGGGAAGGGCTGGAACTGAATGGGGGGATGAGGACAAAGTTACAGACTATATTAACCTTTTTAGTGCCAATGGGGTACTGAACTAAGGGCAGGGCTGGAGCTACAGTTGAGAGGAGGACAGAGCTACAGAATATATAACCTCTTCCTTACAGATAAGGGTGCTCAGAACTGGTGGGAAAGCAGACAGGGTCAACAGAATAATTAACCCCTTCTGTGCCATTAGGGGCATTTTTTTATTTATTGTCTTGTCTTGGATAACAACCTTTGAGCTTGGAGCTCATTTACAAATGTTCCATGTCAGGAAAAAGTACATTACAATTGCACAAAGTTATGAGCTATATACAGGAGGAATAAAGTGGCTAAAATTAAATAGATGCATATAAAATATGAAGATCATTTACAAAAGAGCTAGGTTATACTAGCTGTATGTAACAACTATGCTTAGGTGGAGGTTATTCAATTCAAGTTCAGTTCAATTCAAGTTTACTGCAGGAATAACTCCATTGAGCAGGCTCATTCACAAGGAGGTCCTAAGAACAAATATCAGGAGCATATATAAGAGAGACAACAAAGTATAGTACATACAATCATAGTACACAGGATTAACATTGGGTATAAATGTACATTATATACATGACGGATACGATATTTACAAGGCAACAACTTCTGGCACAAGGCAGACAAATAGAGGTGCCAGCCTAGAAAATTTGACACAAGGTACTATTATAAGTGAGGCATAAGTAGGGAACTGTGCAGGAGTTATAGGGAGGAAGGGTGGAAAGAAGGAAAGGGGGAGAATGAGGGGATAAAGAGGGGGTATTTATAAAGAAAAAACAAGGATTCGTTCAGCCACAAAATACTTCTTTAAGTGGGTGCCCAAATCCAGCGCACGCGCAACAGTGGCACATTCTCGCACATGCGCGGGATCTTTTCTCAGGCCACTGTTGCACATGCGCGGGATTTAGGCACCCGCTTTAAAAAGTCTTTTGTGGCTGAACGAGTCCTCGGTTTTTCTTTGTAGGTACCAGGAATGCTTCACAATAACACGCTGTAATGGATTAAATGACTTTTGACATGAGGATGTTAAAATTTGCACTTCGGGAGAGTGCTGCCGGTAGACGCGCATTTTTGGCATGGATCGGCTTCTGGTAGCAAGGGGATTTAAATTTGGACCGCCACTAATGAAATAATGAGTAAGTTACCAAAAATAGGTAAACTGCTTACTTTTTGTTTTATGCTGCAGCATTCTACAGTAAACTCCCTACAAGTATGTGCCTACAGACTGACCCACTGACAGAAATTAACATAAAAATAAGGTGCAAAGCTGACAGTGCCCCTTTAAAGCAGCTAGCTGACTAGGCAGTACGGCCCTGGAGGTGTGGCTTATGCTAATAAATTAGGATCAGCCAATCAGAGGAGACTTTGGGGGGTGTGCTGAGGAGAGACTGCCTGAGAAGGCACCAGAACTTTTTCGAAGATAGATGGGTACATGCCCAGAGAAATGAACCAACAGGTATAAAAACTATGCAAAAGCATATTAGCAATAACTATGAAAACTTTGCTTAAAACAAAGTTCCAAGTTGAAACTTAAAATATTTGGTAGAAGACAAAGGCAGAGACCTCTGTAGTCAGGTTGTCAGGGGAGGAAGGGTGGGAGCTTACTGATGCTAAAGGACACCTTGGAATAAAGATTAGTAATTTTTAATTCTTACCCCAGGGATCCTTTAGCATCAGTAACTTAAAGCAGACTACAAGTAGTGCAGCACCGCCCTTCCAAATTTGGCATCTGATCAAGACTGCACATCCAGACAATAATGTTTGGTGAATGTGTGTACAGTCTTCCAAGCGGCTGTTTTACAGATATATAACAAGGGGATGTCCCTGGCAGCTGCCACTGAGGCAGCAGTGCCCCTGGTAGAGTGGGCTCTGAGGCCTTCTGGAGGCTGTTTGCCAGCTTTGTCATAACAGAAACGGATGCAGGAGACTATCCAATGAGAAATAGTTCTCTTGGTAGCATGTTTACCTCTACTTACCTCCCCACTGGTGAGGAATAGTTGGGTGGAGGAACCCCTAACCTGTTTAGTGTGCTCCAAATAGTGGAACAGAGCCCTTTTGACATCCAGGCTAAGAAGCTGATGTTCCCAAGGAGTGGACTTTTCGGTAAAGAACACTGGTAGGGTAATAGACTGGCTAAGGTGGAAATCAGAGACCACCTTGGGCAAAAACCTTGTATTCACCCTGAGCTCAACCTTATCCCTGTGGGGAATAATATAATTGGGCTCTGTACAGAGAGCTTGAAGCTCTGAAAGCCTTCTTGCAGAAGTTATGGCTACCAGGAAAACGGTTTTCCAGGTAACATACTTAAGATGGGCTGTAACCATGGGCTCAAGGGGGGGGGGGCTCCATGAGCTTGGCAATGTACACATTTAGGCTCCAAAGGGGAACAGGTTCTCTAACAGGAAGCTGAAGGTGTGATAGGCCTTTAAAGAATGGTTTAAACACTGGCTGGGAGTAAACAGACTTAGGCCTTCCTACCAAGAGGTAGGCTGAAATTGCAGCCAAATGCAGTTTCAGTAAAGAAGCCCTCAAGCTTGAGGCCTGGAGATTAACTAGGTAGTCCAACAAGGTAGAATCAGTGGCAGAGAAGTGACTGTTCCCCTTGCACTTACACCAAATAGAGAATCTCTTCCGTTTGGCTGCATAGGTTTTCTTTGTATTAGTTTTTTTTGCAATCCTTAAAACCCTAAGGACCTGTTCTGAGTACTGAGAAGCAGGATACTCTAACTCCTCAAGAGCCACACCTCGAGGTGAAGAGACTGCAGGTCTGGTAAGTCACCCCTGAATTAGGAAGAGTCAGAAGTGAGTGACTGAGGGGAAAGCGAATGGGCCTGCTGTGCAAAAGTGTTAGCAGCAGGGGGTACCAAACCTATCTCAGCCAGTCTAGTGCCACCAGAATCATTAGTGCTGGTTGGAGCCTGAGTTTCAGGAGAGCCCTGAAAATGAAAGGAAATGGAGGGAAGGCATATAGGAACTTCTCTGTCCAACCTAGTACCAGTGAATCTGCTGGAACAGTGCCCAGAACTGGTGGCCTGCAGTAGAAGTGAGGAAGCTGCTGATTGATGGGGGAGGCAAACAGATCTATTTCTGGAGTCCCCCATCTCCTGAACACTGTGGCTAGCACCTGCTTGTTGAGGCACCACTCGCCGCGTCCCTGACTTATGTGGCTGAGGGCATCCACGAGGGTATTGTCCTTTCCAGGGAGGTGAACTGCTGAGAGAGAGACCTCTAGAGAATATGCCAAGGTCCAAATCCTCATGGCCTCTGTGCAGAAGACTTCCAACCTTGTGCCACCCTGTTTAGTTATGTAAAACATGGCTATGGTGTTGTCCATTCAGACCTGCACCGACTGACCTGAAATCAGAGGAGCAAAGGACTTTAGTGCCAGATAAATGGCTCTGAGTTCCAGAAGATTGATGTGTGACCTTGACTTCTTCAGGGTTCAGGTGCCACTGACAGAGGAATTGTCCAGATGAGCCCCCACTCCATCCTAGCAGGGAAGCATCTGTAGTGATGATTTTTGTAGGAGGGGAGATCTGGAAGGGGACACCTACTGACAGGTTGGCAGTGTCCTTCCACCAGTGCAAGGCTTGAAGAAAAGTCTGTGTTACTGGTATTAGTTTTGACAGAGCATTGCTCTTTTGAGACCAATGGGAGCGTAAATAAAACTGTATGTCTCTCAGCCTGTACCTGACCCCTGGGACTACTGCAGTCATGGATGCCATGTGTCACAGAAGTCTTAGGAAGTGTCTTGTCGGCCTTGGCTGGCCCAGGCCGAAGGAGTTTGCTACTGATAGGAAATTATGAATTCTCTTTGGAGGCAGAAATGCCCTGCTCTGCTTTGCATCCAGCTGTGCCCCTATAAATGTTGCTGTTTGGTCCTTAAAGGGATATTGCACTCTTACCTGTGGCAATTTACTGTAGGCATTGCTTGTCCTTCAAGGATACTAGGGGAGGGACTGAGGAATCTAGGGAGAGGGTCTGGCATTGTGTACCTATGTGCTCTTCCCCTGATTCTCAGGTTTGGACTTCAATCAGCAATTAAGCCCACGGGCATCCCACAGCTCAGTCTTAAAGGGATACCGTTCATATAACTGGCGTAACTCTTTCAGACCCTGCCTGTCTCCTTAAAAGTAACTAGGTGAGACACTAGCCTTGTATATTTAGGCTGGATTTAAAATGAGCTCACTGTCTATAGGGCAATTGTTAAACCCTAGAAGAAAATTCTTATTGTTCTGATTCTCAGACTCAAATATATCTTAGCTGTAGGGGTTATTAGGGTAAGTCACAATGCAGGCTATACTGTCATTTCCCTGTATGCCCCTTCTCCTGAACTGCACTTGTCTCCTGTTTAGGATTGCAGATATGCCACCCAGTAATGCCTCTACAATTAGGCATGCTGAGGTGTCCCAGTGCCCAGCTGAGCACCTGAATTCTTACTCTTCCCCCCTTCTGTTCCCCAAACTGGAACAGGCCCTGCAGATACTCCAGCACGGGGAAACAGCTGTAGCTATAGGCATGGTGGGCTCCCCACCCACTACGGATGCTCTACATTATCCCAAGTACCTTACAGTTAGAACACAATGATCTTTGCTGTACTAGGACATCTGGGTAATAGCTTTAGTATGCCAGCTGTGACCTCTGGATACCAGCGTAAACGAGAAAGAGTAAAGGTATCTTGATTTCTCTTGGGGGTATTAGGAAGCTACTACTCCTTTTGCTGCTCTGCTCGGGTAATGTGGAGCTCTTCCCAGGACCTCTGGTATTTCTTCCCCTTCTGACCTACCCAGTCTCAAAGGGATAAGTTTTGTGCACGTAAACACATGTAGCCTTTTAAAGAAGCTTACCTCCATCCAGGTTTGGGCATATCATGCTGCTTCTGACATTTTAGTGATCACTGAAACATGGCTAAGACCTGGAACAGATGACCATGAGGTGAATATTCCATCGTACCTTCTCTATAGGACTGTTAGACAGACTAAAGGAGGTGGAGTAGCCATATACATAAAAGATAAATTCCAAGCCTCCGTTATTGACTCGTCCTCCATTCAAAATGAATTTGAATGCCTATCCCTGAAGGTTAAGATTTCACCTATGGTCTCGCTATGTATAGCTGGATGCTACAGGCCTCCGCCTGCTAGATTGCAGTTGCTGCATCACCTAAACAAGACTCTGGGATCATTACCCTCAGAAGTCATAACCTTAGGAGATTTCAACTTTGGCTTGCCACTGCCTCTGCACCCCTCAAAGCCATTTGTGACTCCCTCGGGCTGACACAACTTATCAATGAACTCACAAGACCAAATCAAAAGAACCCAAACAATAGCTCCCTTCAGGATCTTATTTTAGTAAGTGAACCTTATCTATTTACTCATGCTGGTGTATTTTTTACAGATACAAGTGACCATTGTTACATTGCCTGCATAAGGGCATCAAAAAATGCCACATCAGCCTCAAAATTTACCACAAAAAGAATCCGCAGCAACTTCAACCCCCATACATTTAATATCCAACTAAGAAATTCATTACGCTGGCAGGACTTTTACCTTGCAAAATCTGTGGACGTGGCTTAACGACATCTTTCATGAAATAGTAAAAGGAGCCCTGGATAACCTTGGTCCTCTGATTAAAGTCTGTAATAGGGTGAAATCCTACCGTTGGTTTACTCCAGAGCTAAAGTCTGCCCTACAAAAAAGAGATGCGCTTTGGAAAATGGCGCAGAAATCTAAGCTCCCAACTGACTGGACTTTGTTTAAGAGGGCGAGAAATCTCTGCACCAAGCTGGTCAGGGAATCAAAGGCCATTTTTTATCGTTGGGAACTCGAAACATCCTTGAACTGCCCCAACAAATTCTGGAAAACCTTAAAAGACTTAGAAGGACACACTCCTGGTAACTCCCTACCAGCTAAAATCCTAGTTGGTGGCACCTCTATCTCTGAAAAGCCCTCCATCCTTGAACACCTCAACAATCATGTTGCCACTGCAGGACTAGTCTTCAACACCTCTCCTGCCAATAACCTACGATCCCAACTTGGTGTCCAGGAACAAGTAATTCCGGTATCTAACTCCTCATTGTCCCTGCAGCCAGTCTCACTGAAGGAGGTTGAAGAACTTTTGTTACAGCTGGATGTCAAGAAAAGTGCTGGATCCAATTTTTTTGACCCCTACTACCTGAAAATTGGTTACCAGATCCTAGCTGTCCCACTTACTCACCTCTTTAACCTATCACTCTCCCAGGCTGCCTTGCCACCAATATGGAAGACAGCTCATGTCATCCCCCTATATAAATCTGGAGATCCTGCAGACCTTAATAATTACAGGCCCTTTTCCTTACTTCTGATTTAATCAAAACTCCTGGAAAAGTTTTTGAGTAACCAGCTCAAAAAATATATAGAAGCTGGAAATCTAATTAACCCTTTACAATCCGGTTTTAGGGCACGACATAGTACTGTCACTGCTCTCACCAAAGTGACCAATGACTGGCTACATAGTCTAGATACTAAAAACTCTCCCTCCCTTGAATTTCCTAGGAGGATAACTAGAGACCCAGCTAAATCCATTGCTCCTCTACACTGTGCACCCAAATAATATAAATGGTAACTGGTACGTAAGAAGTTTTTTTACTGTTATATATCCATGTTGACTGTTGTCTGCCATAGTATCTGTATCTGAATGTACTGTTTACCATGCATTACCTGTAACTACTGGGTCGCCCCTGAAAAAGGGACCTCCGGGGCCCAGTGGGCCTACCCGGTCATCAAAATTCAATAAATAAATAAATGTGCTGTATTTTTGGACCTGAGCAAGGCCTTTGATACTGTAGACCATAGTCTGCTTCTTACTTCACTCAGGAACATTGACCTAGACCAATGCTCTCAAAAGTGGTTCTCTAATTACTTTACAGGCTGGTACCAGCAGGTCAAGGTGGAAGGGGGATTTTCTCCCCTAAAACCTCTATTGAGAGAAGTTCCCCAGGGCTCCATATTGAGTCCTCTACTATTCACAATTTATATTAATAGAATCAATGACAACATCAAAGCTGCCAACATTCACCTCTTTGCTGACGACACAGTGCTCTACTCTGAAGGTCCCTCTCCCACTGCCACATGTGATGACCTGCAACGTGACTTTAACCTGCTGTAATTGCAACTGTTAAACCAGAAACTATTACTAAATGCAAAAAAGACCAAAGCAATGCTATTCTCACCTCGCACATGTGATGCCACACCTATATCATCCCCTCACATCACTACACTTCTGGGAGAACCCTTGGAATACATAACTAAGTTCAAATACCTGGGTGTCTGGATTGATCAAAGGCTGTCCTTTAACGACCACACAGAAGAACTAATAAAAAAACTCAGGCAGAGACTCGGTCTCTTTTATAGAATTAAACAGTTCCTGACAAGAGAGGCCAAGATGAGACTGGTTCAGTCCACTTTTCTTTCCCTTCTCGGTTATGCTGACTTCTTGTACTGCCAGGGCCAGACTGCTATGCTCGCAAAACTAGATACCCTTTACCACAGAGCCCTAAGATTTATCACCGGTCCACCCTACTTGATCCATCATTGTTCTTTGTATACAGCAGTGGGATGGTCTTCGCTTAAGTACAGACGGCAGAGAAATGCAGCCATTTGGATGTTCAGAGCCATTTCCAGTAGGCTGCCCCAATATATATCAGATTGCTTGCCTTTTTGCACAGTAGGCAAGTACTCATTAAGAAGCACTTCCTATATTTTGTTATTTGCACTCAAAGTGAGATCTCGTGTCGGTAGGGCTTCAATAAGTTATATACTCCCCCTACTATGGAATATGATACAAAATTCCTTGAAACTGGTCTGTCCTCTGTCAGTGGCTGCTTTCAAAACAAGTAACGATTTTTCATTGAATCCCGTAGTTGTTATCATTGAACCTGTAATCCTGCTCCTGAAATGATGAACTGGGGTCAAAATGCTTGTTATACGTTCTTTTTTATCTTCCTCTCCCACACCCTAGCACTTACCAGTATTCTCTATCCACCCAGTGTTTGATCTCCATCCTAACTTGGCCTATGTGCTTAGCACCAAATCTCTCTCCGAGACCATAGTACTACCTGGCCCCTCACCCCGATTACTTCTCAATTATTTTGCTCCGAAAACCTGATCTTCAGAACCAGCACTTTAGGCCTCACATATTCCTCTCCCATCGGGTACTCCTTCCTGGCTCTTTTTCTAAAAAAAACGTCCTAGTGCCCATCTTCACCGGTCTCTATCCTATCATACAGTGTTGAACCATCTTCCCTCCTCTCTCCTCTGTCAGCTTTAGGGTGCATGCTTATGCTGGAGCACATCTATCTAAACCAGCACACTGACTCTGAAATGTCCATACTCTGTAATTGTTATGTCTAGTCCCGCTGAATTTATCATCTAGTCTAGCATCGATCCAATATAATGTTTATACACAGTAAATAATATGTCTAGTCCCGCTGAATGTATCATCTAGTCTAGCATCAATCAATATAATGTTTATACACAGTAAATAATATGTCTAGTCCCGCTGAATGTATCATCTAGTCTAGCATCGATCCAATATAATGTTTATACACAGTAAATAATATGTCTAGTCCTGCTGAATGTATCATCTAGTCTAGCACTGATCAATGTAATTTCTATGCACTGTAAATCTTATGTCTAGTCCTGCTGACTGCACCATTCAGCCAGGCATTGACCAATGAAATGTTCATACGCTGAAAATATCTTTTCTACTCCTGCTGACTGTATCATTTAGTCTCTGAAATCCTATACTATTTTACTCATTGCCTTTAGCCAATGTAAATTATGTCTTTACATTCTGCCCAGGTCCACCTTGAAAATGAGCATTGCTCAATGATGTTCGCCTGGTAAAATAAAGATTTTGGTTGACTGATTGAAATGTTAGGAGCTGGGTTGGTTCTAAGTGGGATTTCTTTAGATTTATGAGAAAACCCAGAGAGAGTTAAGTGCTTTTTGTGATTAACAGGAACTCCTGGACCTGAGCTGGGGTTTTCCCTACTATCAACCAATCGTCTAGGTAGGGATACACTGGCACCCCTTGTTCCCTGAGATGTGCTGCCACAACAGCCAGACTTTTGGTAAACACCCTTGGCACAGATGTTAGTCTGAAGGGTACGGCTGCAAATTGGTAATGTCCTAAGGGAAGCCTGAACCTCAGGAACTTTCTGTGGGACTGCCTTACAGGGATATGAAAGTAGACGTCCTTGAAATTTAGAGAGACTAGCCAGTCTCCCTGTTGAAGGGACTGAATGACCATTTTTAAAGTCAACATTCTGAACTTTGGTTTCAGAAGGTGCCTGTTGAGGTACCTGAGGTCTAGGATAGGTCGCCACTCCCTATTTTTTTTTTCTGAGTGAGGAAGTACAGTACCTGGAATAAAGGACCTTGTTTTTCTGTATGGCTAGAACCTTTTCCACCACCTTTGATGCCTGAAGGTTGCAGACCTCCAATTCTAGCAGTTGTTTTTCTACAGGAGTTAAGGGTTTTGAAAAGAGAAAACCCCTCAGAGCTGGCATCTTTTTGAAGTGAAGAGGCAGACCCTTTTCCACTACCTCCAGGACCCACTTGTCTGATGTTATGAGGGTCCAAGTTTGGAGGTAGTGGGAGAGCCTGCCCCCCTACTGGTGGAGGGGAGATGACCAAGTCATTGAAGTCAGGGCTTAGACTGAGATGCAGGCGCCTGGGAGATGACTGGTTTTCTCTGGCCTCTCTTGCCCCTTCTCCTATAGTTTCCTCTAGACTGAGAGTAATCATGTTGAGGGGGAGAATAGGGGAAATAGGGTTTTAGGAAGTAACCCCTACCTGCCTTAGGCTGAGACTTTAAGGAGGTAGCCCTTTGCTTGGATGTAATGCTCTGGCAAGTGGATTTGTACTTGTCCACTTCTTTCATGTATACTTCTTTTCTGGAATTGAACAGGAGATTTTTATCACGGGGGAAGTCTAGAGCTTTAGACTGGGTGTCCTGTGTGAGGTTGGCTGTTCTTAGCCAGGCAAATCCTCTGAGTGATATGGCCTGGGCCATAACCTTAGATGCAGCATCATTGTTATCATCTGCCCTATGGAACTGGTACTTTGTTGTTTCCAAGGCAGTCTTAGCAGTCTCAATTAAGTCCTGGGCCATGGATTCAGACTCTGATTGACCAATGGCCAGAACAGAATTTCATAAAGCCTTCTAATACTTGACTGTATAGGCCAAGTAGGAAGACAGGCGCTAAAGCAATGAAGCAGAAGTATAGGTTTTCTTCGCAATGTAATCTGTTTTTCTGGAGTCCTTGTCTAGAGGTAAAGAAGACAACGGTACTCCAGCTTTATCATATGCAGCTTACTGCACAACTCCATCATGACCAGGGTAGACAGACAAAAAGTCAGTTTCTGCTCTGGAGAGCTGGTATTTTTTGTCAATTCTCTTACCAACCCAGAGAAGAGAAGATGGGGTCTGTAGAAGTTTCATAGTGTTTCTCCTGAAAGCATTATAAATAGGGAGAACAATCTTTTTGGGAGGAGAGAGACCTTTCATTTCCCTGCAGTCGTCTTCCTTCTCCTCCTCCTGGTTGGACTCCTGACAGGGAATATCAAGGGTATCCACCATATGCCAGAGAAAAGTCAGCATGGACAAATTTTCCTCCTGATCCGTGGAGGCACCAAAGTGAGGATCAGAGGAAACATCAAGCTCTAGGGTATTAATCCCTGAAACATTGTCTGGAGCATCAAAAAAAATCATCTTCACCATCACCCCCATAGGCCCCTGCCTGAGAGGAAGCTGCAGAAGGGTGTTTGCTTAGCAGGGCCGAAAAGATAGACCTCATGCCTTGCAAGGTCTGAAAAACATGCCAAGCTTTTGCCATATCCTCAGACGAGGGCAGCTCCTTCTGAAAATCAGGGAGACTGTCAGGCTGTGTGTGCTTAGACTTATCCTTATGTATTTTGCCTCCTGCCTGATTGCTCTTGCCATTACCGAAAGTAACAAGAGGCAATTTTTCTTTGCACAATGTTTTTGGTGCCACTTAATCAGTGGCAGAATCTGGCTTCCTTTTAGATCCAGGCACTTCATCAGTATCCCTATTATTTTGGTTTTTTGAAGGAACTTCATCAGCCCTTTTTGAAGCTTTTACTTTTAAAGGCACTTCATCAGCACCCAATTTATTATTTTTTTTCTCTAGAAGACACTTCATCAGTGCCTCTTGTAGGCTTAGAACTGGTAGATGCTTCATCAGCACCTCTATTTGAATTTTTTGAAGGGCCCTCATCGGTGAACCTGGGTCTTTTGGGGACTGCAGAGGACCCTTCCTCAGCCATCTCTCTAAGCTGCCAATTGACAGAAACTGTTTTAAATTCAAAGATTCCACTGCTGTTAGTAATGGAATGCAGTCAGTTCCATCACACGCTATTTCTGAGGTAAAAACTACCTAAAATTGCAGTTCCCAATGAAAAAAGGGAACCGCGATAAAAGTTTTAAAAGGAACTATTGAAAAACCACAAACGCGATAAAAATAAATAAAGAAATATATAGGAGGGAACAGTGGAGGAACTGTGAAACTGACCGATAAACGTGGTTCTCAGGAACTGAGGGGAAATGCGATAAATCTAGTAAAATACACTCAGCACAGTAAAAGAAAAATAAACTGAAAAGATTTTACCACAGAAGTCCAAGAAAACTTGTTTTCTTGGCTAAATGAGAGGAACACCTCAGAGGCAGTGTCGTTCAGTCAGCAGAGAAAAAAATTCTGGTGCCTTCTCAGGCAGTCTTTCCTCAGCATACCCCCAAAGTCTCCTCTGATTGTCTGATGCTAATTAATTAGCATAAACCACACCTCCAGGGCAGCACTACCTAGTCAGCTTGCTGCTTTAAGTTACTGATGCTAAAGAACCCCGGGGTAAGAATATATTTTACGGAATATATTAATACCCCCAATGCCCCAGGTTAGAAGAAAAAACATAAAATTAAAAAAACAAATCTGTTCTTTACAGAAAAACAAATACACATAAAATGACAACAAAGAGATTTCACTCCAAATCAGAAACCTGTACTATCCGAGCTAAAGTCCCTGTTATATCCCCTATCTAGTCCCCCCCAGTGGGTCCTTCCCTCAAATATACAGGAGCAGGGGTTCTGGCTCCCCTCCCAATGGAACTCCCAGTTCTCGTTGTTACAAAATTAGAGGATCCCCCCATCATAATCCCACTCTCCTCTATCCCTCAGCTTCCTTCTTCAATAACACTGCCTCATCAGCTCTCAGGGTATCCAGAAATGGCCTCCACACCTCCAAAAACCATTCCTCCTTGCCTTTCCAAACATAGGTCAACCTATCCACTGCAAGAACTTGTATGGATAGTTTTTTCTACTGGTCTACAGTGTGAACTGCTCTAATTACCCATAAGTTCTGGATACCCTGATGAGCTACCACTAATAGAACCCTGACATTTAAGGTAGAAGATCCACTCCTCTTCTCCTTGGTCTTTCACTTCAAATAGGAGTGAGAGAGGTGAAACCCACACCTGACCTCCCCTCATAGCAGTCAGTTCTCAAGCAATGCATTGCCAGTATCTGTTAAGCATTGGGCACTCCCAGTAATAATGGAAGAAAGTACCTTGTGCCGTTTTAAACCACACACCATTCTGGTGACACTTCAGGGTAGAATCTGTGCACTGTGCTTGGAGGGAGGCATAAATGATGGATACATTTATACTACATTTCTTTGTACTTGTTGCACAGGAGAAGGTCCAAATGTTTGCCTAGCAGCAGGCTCCAACTGCTGTCAGAGATTTGCAGGCCTAGATCTCTTTCCCAGCAGGTTTGGGCCTTGGCAGTGCCATTAGGGAAGTATATTCTGTCCAGTTTTGCCACCCAACCTATCAGGCTCTTCTCATTTTCTGGCCCCTAAAATTTCCCTTTCCACTCCCTCCAGTAGTGAGTCACTCCACGAGGTCCTTTCCAGCTTCTGACAATAGTTATGAAGCTGTAAAAATGTAAACATGTACATCCCAGGAAGCCTCAGAGCCAAGCGGAGTTCCTCGAAAGAATGCAGCCGTGTTTGTCATAAGGTCCCCCAAACATCGCATCCCTTCAGTCTGCCATAAAAAGAAGCCATGATCTGTCATACCAGGTAGAAAACCAGGGTTTTCAGCAACAGGGACCCACAAGGTATTTTTTTTTTTTTTTGCTGTTTCTTTTTTTTTTTTGTGAACTCTTTATCACCGCTCCACTGGAACGCTCTCAGGTGACCCTCACTCACCGCCAACCACGCTACCACCCGCCTGAAGTCCGCCCCACTGGGAAACCAGGGACAGACACTCCCCCACCTCCTGGTCCATTGACTGGCCCAAGGCAGGATTGGGGGATTGGGAGAGCCAGTGGGTTGAGCCCAGCATTGGGTGTGTGGCGGTGGAGCACTGGAGGATGCAGTCGCCTATCCAGGGAGTGAGGCTTTTTCTCTTTGCTGGTGTTGCGAGGGGGTGGATGTGCAATAGCATCCTGCTCATGCCAGGTACACTCACGCGCATGTGTGAAAGATGTCCACCGCCGCCCAACCCCTACTGCCGTGCCTACACAGACTGCAGTGCTCCTCAGGGCACCAGGGGTCGCTAGTGCTGCATGAGGCAGAACTCACCCACCCTAAAAGAGGAGAGCAGTCCTCTGGATGCTCAATCCTACTCCTCCCCTGCCGACTTACGATGACCCAAATCCACTTCCGAACCCAGGTAACCAGTGTGGCAGGAGGTGTGGCATCCAGTGCCTCAACCCTCAGCGTTACTGGGCCGGCTCCCGACTAACAAGCTATTAATCTTGTCCACACCCCTTCTTTTCTTTATGCTCATCTAGGCTTCTAAAGCTGCAATAACCAAGGGGTTAGGAGTACCTAAGTGTCAATAGGCCTTAATACCACCTTCCGCTAAATAGGCAGAAAGCCATCCCAGACACCCTTCCTCCTCCATGCCTAGCCAATTAGCAGCCGCCCCCCCCCCCCGTTCACCCAACTGTGTATGAATCTATACTGGGCTGCTAAATAATATCCCTTGATTTCAGGAAAGTCCAGTCCCTCATTTCCTTTATTGCTTTAAGCTTCTGAAGACTAATCCTCGGTCTCTTTCCTTTCCATATAAAATCCAAAAAATCTTTGTCCAACCTTTTAAAATCTCTATTGGATGGACAGCATGGAACTATTTGTAGGATATATAAGATCCTAGGCAAGAGATTCATGTTCAGTAAGTTGATCCTGCCCAGCCAAGATATTGGAAGGGCCCACTATCTAGTAAGGCCCTTAAGCACAGTTTCGAACAACGAGGAATAATTAAAGGAATATAAACTATTCAGGTTTGAACCCACCTTAATACCAAGATAAGTGAAGTACTTCCCTACCAGCTTCAGACCACATGTATCCCTACAAACTCCCTTCGTACACCTTCCCAGGTATAATAGCTCAGACTTATTCCAATTAAGTTTATACCCCGAAAAGGCAGCAAATTGGTTGATGATCCAAAGAAGGGCCAGATCCGATGTCTCCAATTGAGTGAGAAATAATAAGACATTATCAGCATAGAGTGTAATGGTATGCTGCCTTCCCTCTCTACCTGGGACCCCACGAATCTCGTTGGCTCTGAATTTTAATGACAAATAAGAGAGGGGACAGGGGACAACCCTGCCCGGCCTGCCGCATCCATCTACTGAGTTAGAAATCCTCCGATAGGAGACCATTGACCACTACACATGCAAAAGGAGCCCTATAGAAGGCACTAACTAGTCATATAACCTCATCTTCCAATCCAAACCTACTGAGGGTATTCAGCATATACAGCCACTCAATTCTATCAAAAGCCTTCTCGGCATCCATGGACAGCACACAGGCTCACCCAGGATGCCAAGAACCCCACCAGACCACATTGAGGAGCCTCAAAACATTATGATATGATAGCCTTCCCTGGACAAATCCTGTTTTATCAGGTGGACAATATGCGGAAGAGCCCTTTCTAGTCGCAACGCAAGGACCTTAGTCACAATCTTGCAGTTATAATGTAGAAGTACTAAACCTCATGTTTTTTTTCCCATGCAAGAGGTGTAAGATACGCAAGTCCTCGGTACAAGGGAAAACTTTTTCCAGTCCTGGAAAATCATGGGTTAAAAAGGTCAAAATAAATCATTTTCTGACTTGCTCAAACAGATTTGCAATTTACGCCCTGTAGTGCTCCTGTGGTAAGGTTTATATAGGACAGACCACTAGGAGTCTAAAAGAAAGAATTCAGCAGCACTACAGGGCTTTGGAAAAATGAGATCTGGAACATCCTTTAGTAAAACATCTGGTGGAGCAAGAGAATCTTACTGGACCATCAAACGCATTATATAGCCATTGATTATGTGCCATATAAAATGAGGGGGGCAACAGACAGCAGGAATTAGAAAGGAGTCCAAATGGATTTTTGTTTTAAAAACTCTGAAACCCTTCGGGTTTAACAATTTTATAGACCGGAAACCCTCTATAGAAACATAGAAGTTGACGGCAGATAAGGACCTCAAGGCCCATCCAGTCTGCCCATTCTGTATACTATGCTATGAAAGGAGTTTGGCTATGCTCACATCAGATCAGCAGTGGATTGGGCCTACATCCATAATTTGCTCTGTGGATATATTAATATCCAATGAAGTGTCAGATCTGTACTTATTTCTTATATAATTACGAGATGCTGTGTAATGTATTGGGTAGAAATATTTTTTCTGTTAGTTTTCTTTTTCCCACATATTTGATTAATTATTTCTGAATTTATTAGCTACACATATTGCTAAATGTACATATTTAACAAGAAGACACATAAAATACATAGAGAAGTTGATGGTTCTTTTTATTTTTATACATATGCAAAAATTCTCTGCAGTAAGCTTTGGTGACTTGTACAGTACCTGCAGCACTAACGGGCTCTGACTTTTAAGTAAAAAGAAATAGAGGTATTGTGTTGTTATCGGGGTTTGTTTCTGCAATGTATGAAATTACAGTGTTATAAAAAATATGTACTTAACTCAGAGGTATTTCAAACGATAGTGTCATAGTTTTTTTTTAATTTTATGTTATTCCCTTTCACTTGGCACTTTTTTGAACTATGCTATGGAAGGGGTTTGGCTATGCTCACATCAGATCAGCAGTGGATTGGGTCTACAATGTTGGAATTCCAATTAAATAATTTTAAATGACCTGAACAGTAATTAGAGCTGGCCTGATGTAAGCTCACCCACATTAACCAACCAATGTTCAAATCAAATGGGTTAAATGTTACCAATTAATGTAATTAAATGCTTGATTAGTGGGACCTATAGTTGGATGATTTAAAATAAGAGCACAACATACTTGGTCATGCCTCCTGATGAAGGGGTAGCACTGCCCTGAAGCGTGGAGGCTGGAAGGGTCGAGGAGCCTTGAAGCACTGTATATATATTTCATGTGTAATTATTTTTGCTTACAGTTGTAAGTACTTAACTTTATTTATTTTTTATAAATAAAAAATACTCTCCTTGAATTGGATCTGGAGTGCTGGATTTTACTTATTATTTATAATTTAGAAGGTAGATGGGTCTATACGACGTACACTCAGATGGGTCTTTACCCGGTTTCGGGATCACACATATTGGCCTCGCAGCACATTATGGGGAGTCCCCTCTCCCCACTAGCCTCCTCCATAACATCACTAATGGGGACTGCTAGTTCCTCCTTCAACTCCTTACAAAATTCCGCCCCAAACCTATCAGGGCCTCCTGCCTTGCCCCTTCGCCAAGTGCCAATAGCCTTCATCACCTCTTCCCTTGTTATCTTACCACAGATTATATTAACCCTTTCAACAATAATAGGGGCCCTCAAACACGCCAGTGCCAAAACAGGGGGAAAGGTGCCACAACAACAGACATATGTTTCCCTTCAGTTCTGCATAGACATAGGTAAAGCACTCCGGGTTACAAATACAAATTGCTCCGACTTTATGCAAAAAGCAATACTTTATTTGAAAGTTGAAAGCAACACCATGCTGGAGGCACAATCCTCCAGTGCTTTGGCCCAACAATCAGGCCTTCATCAGGGAACATGTCCCCACACTCAAACACAACCCCCATTTAAAGCACCTTTTTAAAGTGACAAATCCATTATAAACCTTTTGCAGTAGTTCATACGAAAATACAAACAATCTAAGAAATCCATTATTAAAACTACTTATTGGAAACCTATATGCATAGCACCAAAGGGAAAGGGAAGAGGAACAAGATGGGAAAGAATGTGATGGGGGGAGATAGGGGAAGGGCTACCAGGGACAGGGAGTCAAAGGACAACCAGGGGAGATGAACAAAGTGCTTATGCGTAACAACTGAACAAGGGTACAGGCTAAGTGAATGAAGAAAAAATTACTCACCTTAGTAATGTTGTTTCTTCTAATGGAGTCTTGCTATATTATGACATATGCAGTATAACCCCAGGTTAGAACTGCTCCGGAGGTGAAAGAGTTAACTTTCCATGCAGGGCATGGAATCTTGAGCGTGAGCTCGGTTGAACACTCTGTCTGTTGTAGTTCAAACTTAAACTGTCAGATCTTTACGAGCAAAAACTCACTAAGGTTCTGTGTGGAAGCCGTAAACCTACACTAGCCCACTGGCTACTAACTACAAAAACACATTTTTATTCTTGATCCCAAAACAAAGACTCAAGTCAGGGGATTCAAGAAAGAAAAAATAAGCATAACACCTAAGCACCCTAAGAAAGGCTGAAAATAAAGTGGGCATCTATGAAGTGCCAACATTGCACTGCCCACCCACATCCCAAAAATAGAGGTTCTGAGAGGGGCAGACTGGGGGGGGGGTCATAATATAGCAAGACTCCATTAGAAGAAACAACATTACTAAGGTGAGTAATTTTTTCTTCAAACAACATGAAGTCTTGCTATATTATGACATATGCAGACTACACAGCAGTACCTCCATGGAGGAGGGACAGAACCTACTTGGGAAATAGGCTCTGAAGCACAGCTGTGCCGAATCGAGCATCACTCCTAGCCTGGATATCCAGGGAGTAATGCTTAGTAAAAGTGTGAACTGTTTTCCAGGTAGCTGCTTGACATATCTCTAGGATAGGAATGTCCCTGGCAGCAGCCAGAGACGCAGCTGTACCTCTGGTAGAGTGAGCCCTCAGGCCTGAGGAGGAACCTTACCCAGTTTTCATAGCAGAATGGATACAAGAGACAATCCACCTGGCAATGGATCTTTTAGTGGCAGGTTTCCCTTTACCAACCTCACCATAAGTGAGGAACAATTGGAGGGATTCAAACCTGTGACCCTTGGTACGTTCTATATAGTAACTAAGGGCTCTTTTGACATCTAAACTGTGCAATCTCCTCTCACTAGAGGAGGAATGGTCAGTGAAGTACACAGGAAGAGACATGGATTGATTAAGGTGGAAGTCTGAAACCACCTTAGACAAAACTTCCTGTTAGTCCTGAGGACCACCTTATCTCTATGAAAGGAGATAAAATCAGGCTCTCCACTGACAATGCTTGTAGCTCCTTATCGCCTGGCAGAGGTGATGGCTACCAGAAACACAGTTTTCAAGTCAAGTACTTAAGCTCTGCTGAAGACAATGGCTCAAAAGGGGTTGCATAAGCTGAGCAATACAAATATTAAGATCCCAAGCAGGGAAGGGTCCCTGAGCGGAGGGTTGGTGTGAAGCAACCCTTTAAAAACTTGGAGAACACAGGGTGAGCTGAAAAGAAGAGGCTTACCTGCTGATAAGAAGACAGACACAGCTGCCAAGTGCACTTTTAGGGTAGCTGGTCTCAACCCCAAGGAATTCAAATGCACCAAATAATCCAGGATCGTGGGCACGCCAGCAGATTCTGGGGAAATATGTTTACCAGCACACCAAATGGAAAATCTCTTCCATTTGGAATTATAAGTAGCCCTGGTGGAAGGCTTCCTAGAGGCCTTCAGTATATCCAATACACCTTGGGAAAGGTGTAGGTCAGCAAACTCTAACTCTTCAAGAGCCATGCCTTGAGATTGAGAGATTTGAGGTTCGGATACCAAACTCTCCCCTGGGCACAGGTTAACAGGTTGTGATTCCTCGGAAGACACAGGGGAAGGTGGACTGCTAAGGACATGAGGAGTGGGTACCAGGGCTGCCTGGCCCAATCTGGAGCAATCAGAATCATCTTGCAGGACTGAGATCTGATTCTGACTAGCACCTTGAAAAGAAGGGGGAAGGGGGGAAAAGCATAGAGGAACTTCCCTTCCCAACTGAGGAGGGCATCCAGAGGGACTAAGCCCAACACTGGGGGCCTGCAGCAAAAAAGGGGAAGTTGGTGATTGTCTGGGGCTGCAAAGAGATCTATTTGCGGGGTGCCCCATCTGGCAAATACTACCTCCAGTACTAGGGGGTCCAGTGCCCACTCGTGATGGCCCTGGGAAATCCTGCAGAGGCATCCAGCTAGGACAATTGTCCTTTCCTGGGAGGTGAACTGCCGTCAGGGGAGGCGTTCAGAGAATAAGCCAGAGATCACAACTTCATTGCTTGATTACAAGGACGCAGCCAGACAGTGCCCCTTGCTTGATTGATGTACCACATTGTAGTGGTATTGTCTGTTCTGATCTGAACAACCTTGTTCTGAACAGATGTGGAAAAACCTGGAGTGCTAGAAAAACTGCTCTGAGCTCCAGCAAATTGATGTGGAGCAGAGATTCCTGGGGACCACAGCCCTTGGGTGGAAAAGGTCGCCCGTGTGAGCTCCCACCAGAGGGATGCATCTGTAGTAAGGGTCAAGGAATGAGACTGGGAGTGAAGGAACCCCTGTCTCAGATTGTTCTGATCCTGCCACCACTGAAGGGCCTGGATCAGGGTTCGAGTCACTGGAATCAATTTGGTTAGAGGATCTGTCCTTTAAGACCAAAAGGCTCTCAAATGGAACTGGATGTCCCTCATCTGAAATCTTGCTCCCTGCACTACTGCTGTAGAAGCAGCCATGTGCCCCAGGAGCTGTAGAAAATGCCTTGCTGGTCGAGAGACCTGCAGGGTGAAAGAAGAGGCCAGAGAGACCAAGGTCCTTGAGGGAGGAAGGCTCTGGCTTCTTTTGTGTTCAGCTCTGCGCCTATGAAGGTGAGAAGCTGGACAGGCTCCAGCTCTGAGTTTGGAAGATTGAAAAGGAAACCTAGAGATGTAAGCAGTTGCTGGGTTACTTGTAAGTGTAGTTTGACCTGTTCTGGAGACTGGCCTACAATGAGCCAGTCGTCCAGATAAGGAAAGATGGCAATCTTTTGCCTTCTTAAATGAGCAACTGCTACTGCCAGGCATTTTGTGAACACCCTCGGGACCGAACTGGTAATGGCCTGAGGGCAGTTCGAATCTGAGGTACTTTCGATGGGAGCTTCTGATGAGAACATGGAAGTAGGCATCCTTGAGGTCCAGGGAGGCTAGCCAGTCCCCTGGCCTTAGAGAAGGTAAAATAATCCCCAGAGTCACCATTTTGAACTTTGGTTTTAAAAGGTGCTTGTTTAGATACCTGAGATCCAGGATGGGCCGCCATTCTCCTGTCTTTTTTGGGGTAAGGAAGTACCTGGAGTACAACCCTTTGCCCTGGTGTATGGTTGGAACCCTTTCCACGGCTCTGAGAGCCAGGAGGGAAGAAACTTCTGTTTCAGGGCAAGTGCCTCTGATGGGTTTGCAGGGTGGAAAGACCTGGCTCTCATCTTGGAAATTTTTGAAGCTGAGAACCAGTCCTGGCTACTACTTCCAGGACCCACTTGTCTAATGTTAAAGACTTCCAGTCCCTGGACAAAGTAAGCCAGCCTGCCCCCTACCGGTAGTGGAGAATAGCCCTGGCTACCCCATCAGGGGAGCCTGTTTTGCAGGGGCTTTGGGTTGAGGGTAGAAGCAGGCTTACTAGAACCCCTTCTGCCCCTTCCTCTAAAAACCTCTGGGCATAAGCAGAAGGAGGCCTGGGCTTGGTAAAAGGCCTATGAAAGGCCTGCCTGCCCTGACATGCTGCCTTTGAGGAGTGACTTGCCTTTCTTTGGCCTGTGCACTCCTATAGGTGAGTCCTATACTCATCCATTTTCTTCATATAATTCTCTGTTTGCTCTCCAAATAGAGAATTTCCCTCAACAGGAAAATCCATAGCCTTAGACTGGGTATCCTGTGACAGGGCAGTACATCTGAGCCAGGTCATTCTGCGAAGAGACACAGATGTAGCCATGACTCTTGATGAAACATCATTAGAGTCTACTGCAGCATGAAATTGCACCTCGGATGCCTCAATACCATCCGCAGCCACCTGCTCCAGCTCCCTGGCAAGCTGGTCAGGGGCCTGTTTTGCTAGGGCCAGGACAGTATCCCATCTGGTTTCTGGTACCTAGCTGCATAAGCCATATAATTTGCCTGTCTGAGTCCCAAGGATGCTGCCATGTACTGTTTCTTTGCCATGGCATCCATCCTCCTGGAATCCTTTTCAGGAGGGTGAGAGGCTAGAGGAATATTAGGCGTTGTCACAGGCTGCAGCCTGCACTACCCCACATGGCTGCATTGCTGGGAAGGAACTCCGTATCAGAGCCTGATAAAGCATACCTCTTGTCCATCCTTTTATCCACAGGGAGGATAGAATGAGGAGTTTTCAAATTTTACTGTCTGTTTCCTAAAAGATTTGTGCAAGGAATAGACAGTCTCCTAGACTCTGGAATATCCATCATTTCACAAAATCAGCTCTTCTTGATCATCAACAGCTTCCTCAACAGGAGTTGCAGAGTCTCAGCAACTTTCTTGTAAAACAAAAATGAGAAGGGGACTCAGATAGCCTGGGAGGAAACCCCTGAAGGTCTGTCTGGAGAGATGTCCAGTTCAATGGGCACATCCAGACTTTCAAAATCACACTCACTCTCCTCATACCCTCCTCCCCTTCCTCCGGTTCATAAAATCCTCAAAATCATAATCTTGAACCGGAGGAACCGTCGAATCGGACCGCTTCCCTAATGGTGCGGTTCGACGGAACCGGGAAAGAGACTGGACAATTTGAATAGCTTTGGCTATTTCCTCAGCGTTGGAGAAAGAACTTTTGGCCCCAAACTAGCTGACTTTCTAGTCCTTTAGTTGGAACCGCTCTCTCAGAGCTGGCCCTTCGTTGCCCAGGAAGTATCGCCTGGTCAGAGCACTCCCTCAGGTTGGTTGAACCGAACCGGCTGGCCATCGGGTCAGCAGAATTTTGGCCTCCTTTCCCTGAGCCTACCAACTCTCTTTTCCACGTGGCAGCAGGAAAATTCTTACAAATCTGGCAGTCTGCATTGAGGTGGTCAACCCCAGACAATATGCACAAGTGGTGTGTGGGTCAGCCTTAGCAGCTTCCCACAGAAGGCCACAGTGCTGAACCCAGTGGGTCCGTTTTTTCTTTTGGGTTTCTCAGACATAGTGCCAGCCTAACCAAAACTTGCCCGTTAATGGCAATCCGCCAAGCAAGACTCTCTTATCGGTTCCCAACCGTGTCATGGGTCGTGGAAAAAACTGTAATAAAATCCGTTGTTTTTAGAACCGATAAGAACCGGGAACCGCACTCTAAAGGACTAGAAAGTAATTTTAAACCCAATCTGATCGGTTCAAACCGAACCGAAAAGGCGTTTACAAGTTCCACACAGAAGAAAATAACCAAAAGCCTATCTATTACTTACAATACCATAGACAGAGCTTGAACCAACGATTGTGGTTAAATTTTGGTAAAATAAACCGAGAATTACACTTTAAAACCGACAAACGAACCGATGAGGCGGAGTAAAGAATCTGACAATTTAAGTTTGAGCTACAACAGACAGAGTGTTCAACCGAGCTCACGCTCAAGATTCCATGCCCTGCATGGAAAGTTAACTCTTTCACCTCTGGAGCAGTTCTAACCTGGGGTTATACTGCATATGTCATAATATAGCAAGACTTCATGTTGTTTGAACAATAGCTACACTGAGATTATAAAGAGATCATATATATGAGATTATAACAAATAAAGACCATGACACATGTGACAAGGTTATGTCACCGAGCAAATTCATCATAAATATTCAGGTTCAGTAATTTACTTCTAGTACAGGAGGAAATGATTAACTCTTATCTAAACTTCATGGTGGGACGTTATTTAGTTTTGATATAAGGGGAAAAATCCCTCTTGGTTCTACGATGCCTGTTCAACAACATTTTTGTCGACTGGCATCTCAGCGACAGGATTTCTGTCGACTGCAAATTGCAGTTGACATAAATCCCATATGTCTCCTGGTCCTGTTTTTCTATCGGGGGGCTTTGTCCTCGAAGAACCCCACACACACACACACACACACCACCACCCCCCATAGTTTGGATTATCAACTCCAGTCGGAGTTGATTCAGGGAGGGGGTGCAGGTCCGGGAGACAGTGTGCCCCTTCTCGGGTGCACCAACACAGTGAACTGTCCACAAAATGTCGCTGTGTTGGTGTCGCCGTCAGGTCGGCATAGCATCCTGCTTCATTCAAACTCGTGGTTGGACTGTCTAAGGACACTCTCCAACATGTTTCCTTCTGATTTAGCCTGTTGAGTCTGTCCCCTCCCCTTTCGAGAGTGCCCACAGTCTCTAATACTGTGAATTTTAAGGAGGAAGGGTCTGAATTGCGCCCTCCCCATGCTCATCAACTTAAATAGAGTCTCAAAGGGGGAAGACCTACTGTAAGTGTACTTCCTGTCACAGGATAAAAGAAGGCAAGAAGGGCGTACCCAAAAGGAGGGACACTGACAGACCAGAAGCGAAGGATGCAAGGAGTGGTGCAGTGCAGTGGGTGTGGGGCAGCAGTCTTCAGGGGAACATTCTGGGGATTGCAATGCTTCCCCATATGCAGGAACCTCTCTGGCCTGAGGACAAAAACTGGCCGTCTTTGGGTCGAGCTGGTTGGAAGACGGGACCTTCACCCCCACCCAGAGGCCAACATGTCCCCAGCCACTACCACAACAATTCCCCGGGCTGGAGGCTGGATGGACTACAGTGGGCTCGGGGAGGATGAGAGAGGTGAGACAGAGCCACATCCCCCAACCAGTCCAATTTAGTAACTCCTTTGCTGTCCTAGAGGAGCGGGTAAACCCCAAAGGGAACCTGAGGTTGTGACCAGGGAGGATGAGCGGGTCATTCAGGAGGGAGACCCAGGGGCAGGAGATAGAGGACCCCAGAAGAGGAGAAAGCTTTTCCTGGTGGGGGACTCAATTGTCCGGGAAAGGGTCTTGGGCACAGGTAACAGGGTGGAGAGGGAGATGACATGCCTACCAGCAGGCACAGCTCAAAGGGAGGGAGAGCGGATCCAGAGGATCACTAAGGCGGTACCAAAGTGGGGGGAGCTGGAGATCGTTGTCCACCTTGAGACAAATGACCTAGCCAGGGACAAGGCGAACACAGAAAAGGTGCAGGAGGATTTCAGGGAGTTGGGAAGGAGCCTTGGGGAGGTAGCAAGCTGTGTGACATTCTCAGAGGTGCTACCAGTCCATGGCAAGGGGGAGGCTAGGAATCTCCGCATCAGAAACGTTAACACTTGGCTGAAGGGCTGGTGTGGGGATGAGGGCTTTGTCTTCACTGGGGAATGGGGAACCACCTAGAGGGATGCAGGCCTGAACAAGGGCAATGGTCTTCATCCATCCTAGACGGGTACAGCAGTCCTGAATGACAAGCTTAAATGCTTCGTCAGCAAGTATTTAAACTAGCCCGGGGGCGGCAGATGGGAGCTGGCAGACCCACTTAACCCACTCCCACAGGATAGAGCAGTCAGAAAGAAGGAGCAGAAGGACAAGCTGCTGACAAATATAAATACCAAGAGGACACCAAACAATGGGAGGCAACAGAGGAAAGGCACAGGGGATGGGGGATAAAATAAAAAAGAACTCTTAAGCGGGAATAAAAGAGGGACAGCCAGTATTACATGGAAGGTCATGTGTACAGATACCCTCAGCCTGGGAAATAAAATCCCAGACTTGGTGACCCTGATGACAGAGGCGGACCTGGACATAGTGGCAATAACAGAAATATGGTACACAGAAAACCACAACTGGAAGATAAGTGTACCAGGTTATGCCCTATTCAGGAGGGATATGGAGGGTAGAAAAGTGGGAGGGGTGGCCCTGTACATTAAGGAGGGTATAAAAGCAACAGCTGTACATGGTAGGCAGTGGGAGGTCGAGGCACAGTGGTTCACCCTTGAGCCAGACAATGGCATAGCAATTCGCACAGGGGTGATCTGCAGGCCGCTGGCTCAGGGGGAGGAAACAGATAGGGAGTTAGAGGAAATAATACATAAAATGGCATCAAATGGGGAGGTACTAGGTCCAGGCCCAATAGTGCAGCAGTAGCGCTACCATTCATGACGCCAACAACCCGCGTTCGGGAATGAGCCCGGGGAGTCAAATGGCCAGCCGGGGGGAGAAGGCTGAGCATCCCAGGGACTGTTCACCTTCTTCGGGGAGGGTGGGGGACAGAGGCTTGGCCCTCAACTGGTGCCAGGTGGAGGTCTAGGGTACAGTAAGCACCTAGCCAGTGCAAGACAGAGGGACGTGACGGACATCGGTGGTTATGCCTTGATGTCAGGGGCGCAAGTCACATCCACACAGAAAAAAATGGGAAAATGGCTCTCCTGGCACCGGGAAGACAGAGCGCTCAGTGCAGACCCCACAAGCTCACACCTACCTGTCCCAGCCGGCCCAATGAAGACATGAAAGCTCACGGTGTGCAGGCCCCACCTCGTCCCTGCCTGGGGAGGAAGAACCACGACTCCTTGGGGTACCAGAGGACTCCAAGTAGGTGCAGAAAGCAGGGGCAGACACCATAAGCGATTCCCAATGATGCAGTGCTTGGAGGGCTGCGGGAGAAAAAAACTAAGGTTTAAAAAAAAATTTAAAAAGGGAGATGCTGCTGATGGGTGATTTTAACATGCCAGATGTGAAATGGACCATCCCAGCAGCTGCCTCAGCCAGGAGTCGAGATATCCTGGTTTTCTTGCAGGGTGCAGGTCTCAGGCAGTTAGTGCTTGAACCTACCAGAGACAAAATGATTCTAGACCTAATACTGACCAGTGGGGACAGAATCACAGAAGTCCAGGTGAACAGTCACCTGGGGACCAGTGACCACCACACAGTATGATTCAACATGAACAAAGGGACTCAGCCGAGCCACACCAAGGATTTGGCGGGGATGGGAATACATCTCAAAGAGGACCTGGTACGCATGGATGGGAGAAAAGGGGTGGAGGAGCAGTGGGCACATCTAAATGGAGCCATTATGGAGGCGACAAACCACTGCACTAGACAGAAAAGCAAAGGCAAGAGAAGTAGAAAACACTGTGGTTCTCAATAGGGGTAGCAGAGAAGGTTAAGGGCCAAAAAGAGGGCTTTCAGGATATATAAGAGGACGCAAAGGGATGAGGATAGGGAGGTTTGCCTAAAGAATTTGAGAGAAGTGGGAAAAGCTGTCAGGAGTGCTAAGGTGCAAACAGAGTTAAGGCTAGCACAGATGGTAAAGAGAGGGGATAAGACATTCTATAGGTACATCAGTGAAAGAAGGAAAGCCAGGACTGGGATTGTATGGCTCAGAGGGGATGAAGGAGCAAGTGTGGTGGGAGACTCAGAAAAGGGAACGATGCAAAATAAATACTTCCGTTCAGTTTTACTGAACTAGGTGAGGGACAGGGACCACAGCTAGGCAACAGATACCAAGTGAGGAGGGAGGTGAACACCGGCCCTTTTACAAAGGAAAGAGTCCTCGAGGAGCTCACTAAACTAAAGGTGGACAAGGCAATGGGCCTAGATGGGATACATCCCAAGATATTAAAGGAGCTTCGGATGGAACTAGCAGCTCCACTGGCAGCCCTCTTCAGCAAGTCGCTCAGGACAGGAGTGGTTCCAGATGACTGAAGGAAGGCACATGTGGTTCCTCTGCACAAGCGTGTGTAACCCCTAGGTGGCGCTATCCCACAGGCTACTACCCCTGCCTGCTTGGCTAGTAGCAGGTTAAGGGGCCTAGGTTCTGCAACGGGTGCCTCTGGGACACTGTAATCCCCCTCTTTCCCTTCTAGTGGCCTAAGCAATATATGATAATCACATTCACAGTACCCCTTGTACACCATACAAGTACCCACACTGTTTGCACCTACCACCAGGGTTGGTTCCTCCGGTTCGACCCTGGTGACCCCCTGTAAAACAAGGTATGCACAGCAAATAGCAACAGTACAGTACTCTTGGCACCACAGTCAGGTTAAATGCAGAAAAAGTCAGATCTGATTTATTCAGGGGTCTTGAACAAGGAAGGGGCGTAATCAGGTTGATTGGCTTAAAGGCTATATTAATCAAACAGTTATGCATGCACTTTAAGTCCCCACACAGTCACACCTCTGGGTACCCAGGTAGGGAGACGATGGGCTAGCCAGGAACATTGCAGCTGGCTGGGGCCCTGTGATGGAAGAAAGCAACATGCCCAATGCACACTATTTGTAATCCAGAGCCAGAGGGCTCAGTTCATGAAAGAAAAAGCAACCAGACAATCAGATGACAACACTTTAGATTTAGGTGTTGTTGCAGGGAGCTACCCTGATGTTTACTCACGATACCCAATACTGGACACAGGCAGGATGAAATTGAGACTGTAGGTTGTTGAGCTGGAGTGCCCGGAGAAGCAGGCCCCACACGAATCACAGAGGCGTCGTTCCTGTTCAAGTGTTGAGCAGGGGGTTGATCCCCAGGCAGGTCTCTCGTCGATGGCTTTCTCTGTGCAGTGGGTAGTTGGGCTGGGCCAGTGTGGCAAGGCCCAGGCCCAGTAGAGATGATTTTGGATTCAGTCCGTGGGGCTGGATGCAGCTTCCAGCAAGCAGAATACAGTTCAAACCACAGTGGGGAACCAAATCGCGACCCACTAGCAGCACACAGCACATTTACATGCAAGGAAATTCTAATGCAGCTTCCAGCAAGCAGAACACAATTCAAACCACAGTGGGGAACCAAATCACGACCCACTATAAGCACACAGCACATTCACATGTAAGGAAATTCCACTGTACCAGGCAAAAGGATCTCTGGTCGCAATTACAGAGTCTCTGCACAATCTGGGAGTTCAGAGGAGGCTGGAAGTCCAGACAGGCCAATTGCATTCAGCAAATCTTCAGTCTTCTTCAGGTTAAAACCTGGTCACAGTCCAGTGGCTTAAATTGTTCTCACAACTCGGATTCAGTCCAAATAAACTCTCTTCTCCCCTCTCAGGGATAGCAGGCAGACATGCGGGCCAAACACTTGCCTTTCCACAGTTCCCCCATGCGAATCCACGCCGGGGCTGCTGCTTGAATCATTCATACTGTTATCTCTTCACTTCCCAACTCAGAACTGAAACTAGCTGCAAGCAGCTTAGGAATTTCCCCAAGATCCAAAAGGTTCAGTTGGCTGATCTGTCTGTCAGTCACAACAAGGGCTCCCCCTCCATGTTATTTTAGGCGCCAAAATGCAAAAACTACAATTCCTGCAAGTTTTGACCCCACCAAGCCCCTGTACGCAGGCTCCATTTTAGAGTCCCAAATGTACTGATTGGCCCATTTCAGCAGTCCAGGACCAAGATGATGGAAACAAACAGAACTGTCCATGCTGCAAAGAAGGCAGGTTAGAACAAACTGCAATATTATTGCTACTCTAAAAAATGATCAGCAAACAAGCACATCTTCTAACAGAGCTCCCTTTTAGATTAATTATGACTGCAATCCAGGCAGCTCTTAAAGAGACAGTACACAGAGGCTATATGGGCACTCTCTGGCAATCACATTTAAACTGCAAAAATGCAGGACACCAGCCTGGCAGTGGGCATTTAGACAAGCTCAAGGAAGACTTTTCAGGAACCCCCATTTGTAGGAGGGTTACACGTGGAAGCAGGGAGGAGGCAGGAAACTATAGGCCAGTCAACCTCACATCGATAGTGAGGAAGATGATGGAGGCACTACTTAAAGCACTGATTGTGCAACACTTGGAATCCCATCAGAGTGCAGGATCTGAGGCAGCATGGATTCACAGCAGGAAGGTCATGTCAAACAAATCTGATAGATGTTTTTGATTGGGTGATGAAGGAGGTGAATCGGGGGGTGCGATGGATGTTGCCTACCTAGATTTCAGTAAGATCTTCAACACCATTCCACATAGGAGACAGGTAAATAAGTTGGGTAGCCTGGGGGCGGGGCTCAGGGTGGTAAACTAGGTTGGAAACTGGCTGAGAGACAAGAAGTAGAGGGTGGTGGTGGTAAATGGAATCTAATCCAAAGAAAGGGGGTGACCAGTGGGGTGCCTCAGGGGTTGGTCCTGGGACTGGTCCTTTTTAATATCTTCATTAGTGACATTTCAGAAGGGCTGGAAGGGAAAGTTTGCCTATTTGCAGATGATACCAAGATATGTGACAGGGTGGACACTTCTGATCGGGCGGAGAGGATGAGAAGGGACTTGGGGAGGCTGGAAAAATGGTTAGAAGTGAGACAACTGTGGTTCAATGTGAAGAAGTGCAAAATCGTGCACCTGAGACGCAGAAAGCCTGCAGAGAGCTATAGTATTGGGGGGGGGATTGCTGGCAGTCACCAGGGAGGAAAGAGGTTTGGGGATTATCATCTCGGAGGATCTTAAGGTGGCCAAGCAGTGCACAAAGGTTGTAGGGAAGGCCAGTGGCATGTTGGGCTGCATAAGGAGAGATATCACTAGCAGAAGAAGAGGGGTGGTGTTACCACTATACCAAGTGCTAGTGAGGCAGCACCTGGAATACTGTGCAGAATCCTGGAGGCCACATCTACATAAGGACATAGACATAGTGGAGGCGATGCAGAGATGGGCAACAAAGATGGTGCAGGGCCTACAACAGCAGACATATGAGGAAAGACTGAAAGATCTCAATATGTATACTCTGAAAGAGAGGAGGGAGCATGGGAATATGATTCAGACCTTCAAGTATCTAAAGGGTATAAACAAGGTGCAGGTTGGCAACATCTTCAGTTCAGAAGGAGTACAATACAAGAACAAGGGGGCACGATATAAGATTGGAGGGGGGCCGGCTGAGATGTAATGTGAGGAAGTTTTTTTCACTGAAAGGGTGGTAGATACATAGAAGAGTCTACCTCAGGAGGTGGTAGCAGCAGGCACAGTAGGGGGATTCAAGCATGCATGGGACAGGTAAAAGGAAACCCTAGAGTTGGGAGTGGGGTAAGTCAATGACCAAGTAGAGTCAGAGGGCATGGACACAGGTAGGGCAAAAGGGCAGAGTGGATGGGCCTAGTGGTCTTTATCTGCCGTCAACTGTCTATGTTTCTATGTGTACCCAAGGGTCTACAGTCACTCTCATTAATAATCACCCTTACGTGCTCCTGGATACAAGTTTTAAGGGGTCTCACAGTTCTGCCCACATAATGTTTAAAACAAGCACACCAAATAATGTAAACTGTGAATGTCATACCACAAGAAATGAAGTTCTTTATGGCAACCTTTCTTGAATTATGATGATGTATGTATGTATCTCCCTCCTTTACATATCTACAGATGTTGCAGTTCCCAAACTTAGAAAATCCTCATGGCCTCTGTGGTAACCAGTTATGTGTGCTACTAACTCTGGTGAGTTTAAAATGACTCTTTGTTGGTAGGTCACTCAAGTTATTTGCCTTTTTACACATTACCCTTGGTTTTTCTCCCACTTTGTTTTTCAGTAAGGGGTCTATGTGTAGGATATGCCAATATTTTTTGATAATGTGGCCAACTCTACCTGCAATCTCATTACTTTGTCGGAAAAAAGTTACAACATTCTGGCTAGTTGTGTTCCTGACTATGGGCTTATGGAGGGTACCTCAATCCACATTTGTTAAAAGTACTTAGTACTGTTTTTTCACTGTATCCTCTCTCTCTCTTTCTCTCTCTCTCTCTCTCTAAACCTTTCTGTCATGTCATGTGCTTGCCTCGCAAAATCTTCCTCTCGTGAACAGTGTCTTCCTATCCTCATGAACTGACTAAAAGGTACAGAATCCTTAAGTCTACATGGGTGGGTGCTTGATGCATGAAGCATAGTGTTCGCAGTCATGAGTTTTCTATACCCTCCACCCTCCACTGTCCATCCCATTTGTGATCTGAATTCTACATCTAGAAATATGATGCTCTCCTTATTTGCCTGACTTGTGAATGTTAAACTGTCACTAGCAGTGCTGACGTACTGTATGAACAAGTTCATTTCTTCAAGACTGCCATCCCATATACAAATGATGTCATCAATAAAGGGGTACCATCATACCACTTTACTAATGAAAAGATTGTTTTCTTGATTCAATATGAATTCCTCCTCCCATTTGCCCATGAATAGATTGGCATAAGAGGGAGCCACAGAGGCTCCCATAGCAGTCCCACATTTCTGCCTAAATAACTGTTTATTGAACACAAAGTAATTGTGTTCTAAAATGAATTCAAGTGCTTCTAGCAGAAATCCCCTTGGTATCTGGTCTCCCAGAGTAGGTTTAGGCAACAAATATCTGACTCCAGACCTTCCCGCTATTGTTTCGAGGTAAAGAGGCTAACAACGTCGATTGTTACCTACACAAAGTTTTCCTGCCATACTAGTTTGTCCAATTCCTGAAGTAAATGCATGGTATCACTTATATACTATGGTAGTCCCTCAAAAATTGTTTTAAGAAATAGTCAATATATTTCCTCAAAATGTAAGTTACTGAATCAATACCTGATACAATCGGTTGTAAGGGGGGATTACATTTTTATTAACGTTAGGTAAGCCGGTAAGGGGTACTGAACAGGCCGAGACTTGGACTAAATGTGCATAAACTACTAAATTACTCCTTTAGTGCAGTTAAGAGGTACATAGGCGAGGTCAGGGCCAGATCAGGGGTGGTGAAAGGGTCATAAACTGCAGAATATGTTATCATCTTCAGTTTTGTTAAAAATACTGTACTCACCTATGGCTGGCCTGGTGGTACAGTGGGCCGAGGCACTATGCACATTACTTCGCACTATGCCAGTGACCCAAGTTCGGGAATGAGCTTCGGACACCAGGGGCAGGCTGGGAGGAAGACTGGGAGTGAATCAAACAGCCATCAGGCAGCTCTCCTTTTCCGGGTTGGGGTGGCTGGCCGTCTTGGCTGCCACCAGGTGGAGATCTGGTGGTAGTGCCAATGTATGAGCAACAGATAAAGTCAGGGGAGGAGGGAGATGTGGTTCTGGGTCATTTATGCACCTCCATACGAAGGAATAGCCGGTGCCACAATGGCTCAGGGAAGGGACAAAAGAGAAGGAAACTATGGTGAGGCAGACGGTAATAATGGTCTGTGCGCTGAGCCCCCACCTACCTCACCATCAGGTACTTGCTGGTCATACTGGACTGGGACTTCGGGGGGTGGGGATAGCCATCCCCTTTCCGACCCTGCCTGGGGGGGCAAATCCATGGGGGTACAAGACCAGTTAAAGTAAACCTAGAGAAGTGGTGGACAGTGGGGGTCAGTGGGGCAGAGCCTATGGGAGCCAAATCTGCCTCAGCCAGGACTAATAAATAAATGATGGGAAAAATTAAAAATCATCTATGGACCCTGTTGACCCAGCAGGAGTGCATCCCACTTATGTGTTAGTGACTCAGGTTCGGAAGCAGACTCAGGGCATTCGTGTGGCTGGGAAACAGTGTGGCTGCTGGCAGTGCTTCCTAGTCAGACACTACACTTTGTGCCGTAGCCACCCCTGTGGAGGGCTAGGGAGCTTGCTCTCCCCAGGGTTAGTGTGGTGTCCGGGGACACTAGGAAGACTGGTAGTGTCATTGTGTGGGTGGAAGGTGGTAAGGGAAGAAAACCCTGCTCCAATCGGTGTGACAGCCAGTAGCTCCCTCTGCCCTCAAGCTATTGACCCCCATTGAAGAGACATTGGGTAGTGTAGAGGATAGGACTAGGAGGCTACCATGTGGGTACTCCCCAAGGCCTGAGAACTAAGTAGATAACTGCAGTAGCAAAAAAGCTCTTTGGAAAGCAAATCTTTAGTCACTCAGGGTAGTGCCTGGTAGAGTGGGGAAGGGTTGGGGGAAAAGAAGCAAAAGAATATTCACCTCTTCAATACAGCTGGGAGTACATAACCAGGGGCATCAATAGAGACAGAAAGTATCAGGACACAAGTAACAGAGTTTGTTCTCAATCCCTTCAACATATTTAACCATATCTCCATGTGTTCTTTACCTGGAGTTGCACCTAATCCAGGAGATAAAGTCAACCCCTTCAAAGCCGCCAAGGCACTATACCAGCAGCAACATTAATGACAAGATGGGACATAAAATGCTGAGTATATGTATCCATACACACATTTTTATGTTTGCTTGCACGCATGTGCAAGAAACATAGTGCCATCATCGGAGATTTTGGAGGTGTGTCACCTCCTCCTCCAATTCAGGCAGTGTGTTGGCAGGCGCGGCCCCTGTAAGCCAATGCATGCTGGAGCTGTCTATGACAAGCTCCAAAATGCAGTGGCATACAGTTCAAAGGGGGAGCTACGCTTGAGTGAGCAGCGATAAGATATCGCCTGCTCAGCTCGCAGCCTCCCCTCCAGATCACACATGAGCATACGCGCCTCCCCACTGCGCACACACTGTATAGCCGGCGGGGTGCCCAATCCCCGTCGGCTGCGCGCTCCCCGCTCCCCCAAAGTCTTCAAAATGCCACGCTGGGTGCCCACCCAGCGTGGCAACTAATGATATAGCCGACAGGGGGTGCCCAATCCGACGGCTCACTGTCCTAACCCCGAGTACTGGGTGCCACGCTGAGAGCCCACCCCAGCGTGGCAATCGATGCTTTGACTGACGGGGGTGCCCAATCCCCCGTCAGCTGAACGTCCCCCTCAACCATCCTTGTGCCACGCTGGGAGCTCACCCCAGCGTGGCAAATGTCACGCGTCGTCCTTTTTTTTTTTTTTAACCTGTAAAGAAAAAACGGTCCCACGTAGTCTCCCTGGCCCCCCTCCCACAACCCGCACCCACCCACTGCGCACCCTGTCTCCCCACACCCCCCTCACCCCATACTGACCTCCGGAGCTCAGCGCAATGATCTTCGGTGGACCGGGAACACGATGTCTGGACTCTTCAAAGCCGACTGCGAACTGAGGAAATGCCGGCAAGCTGTATAATGGGCTAGATAGGGGGTTTTCAACTTTGTTGCATATCTCAGGCATTTTTTGGAATTTTTGCATCAAATTTTCAACATGGGGTTTTTGGGACCCCTTCTCATGAATGATGTCACTGTCATGGCATTATTTGGGCCTGAAGGGTGATTCGCAGTCACTGCGCGAAATCACCTTTGGGACTGATTAACAAAATGACACTGCCAGTGTTCATAAGGTGGGCTCTCAAGAAGCTTATTTTGAAAATTTGGGAAAAATTCCAAATAACGATCGTTTTATTTAGCGGCGCTATGCAGTTCCTACACACACCGTAAGTTCGCTGAATTTTCAATATTTTCACCCAGATTTCAACATTGCCATTTTACCACACCTTCTTATGAAAGTACAGCTGTCATTTTCAATCTCACCCAAAGCGTGTTTCCTACTATGTAGCGCACAATGGCACAGTTGGTGTGCTTAATCAATGTCTGGACAAATTAAGAAAATGACAGTGACACTGTTCATGAGCAGAGGTCTTAAAATGGCTATGTTGAAAATTTGCGAAAAATTCCAAAAATTACTGTTTTATCGAAGTATGCTAGCAGTTCTCATTTAACGTCAGAAGTTCACGAATTTTCAATATTTACACTCCACATTTTCAACACTGCCATTTTACCACACCTCCTTATGAGCAGTACAGCTGTAATTTTTCACATCTTGCCCAAAATGTGTTTCCGCCCATGTAGCGCACAATGTCTCAGTCGATGTGCGAAATCAATGTATGGGACACATTAAGAAAATCACAGTGACACTGTTCATGAGCAGCAGTCTTAAAATGGCTATGTTGAAAATTTGGTGAAAACGTTCTTAAAAAATGACTGTTTTACGAGCATGGGTTGCGCAGTTCCTAAGCATGCTCATAAGTTTTCAAATTTAATATTTTCACTCCAGATTTTCAACATTGCCATTTTATTACACTTCCTTATGAACAGTACAGCTGCCATTTTTCATATGTCACCCAAAATGTGTTTTTGCACATGTAGCGCACAATGGTGCTGTTGGTGTGCGAAAGCAATGTTTAGGACAGATTAAGAAAATCACAGTTACACTGTTCATGAACAGAGGTCTTAAAATGGCTATGTTGAAAATTTGGTGACAAAAGTCCATACAATGACTGTGTTACGAGTGAGCATTGCGCAGTTTCCACGCACCCTCGTAAGTTCATGACTTTGTAATATTTTAAGTCCAGATTTTCACCAGTGGCATTTTCCACACTGTCTTATTTACAGTACAGCTGTCATTTTCACAACATGGCCGGCGTGTTTTCACTTTCAGCGCAGAGATGCGTTTGTCGCCGCGGGAAATCATTGTTGGGACAGATAAAGAAAATCACAGTGACTGTTCATGATCGGAGGCACCAAAATGCCTGAGTTGACAATCTGCTGTAAAAAACCCCAACCTAATTATATTACGGTGTCGTTGCACAGTTTCTATGTCGCTCGTGACTTCACCATTTTTTAAATATTTTACTGCAGATTTGCAACATTGCCATTTTTACACCTCCCATGAACAGTACAGCTGTCATTTTTACATCCTGTTCGAATGTTTTGCACCTGTGGTGCTAAATGCCGTAGTCGCTGTGCATAAGCAGCTTTCGGCTAAGAAACTGATATTCCCCCTGTTCATGAGGTGGGGTCACAAAAAAACCATGTTGAACATTTGGAGTGAAAATACCAACGAATGCCTGAGGTATTAGGGTTTCCAACCATAACGCCCAACCCTGTAGAGAATGACAGGCATCAGGGGTGTGACTTAGGATTCTTGCCTGTAACGCTCATACCATTCCACACCCTGCAGCCAGTGAGAAGCATCGAGGTATGCCTTGGACTCTGACCCCAAAGTTCACCCCATTCTCTATGCCGCTATCTCTCTGTATTTCCTAATGGAATGAGTGCGCGCATAAGGACCAAAGACCCTAAGGAACACCGTGACCTTGCCAGTGTCTGCAGGGTGGTGTACTGAAATGGCGGGGCTGCTTATGCTTGACGACCCAAAAGGGCACACCCAATGCCCGTCACTCTGCAGGGTGGTGGTGGGTTGGCTTCAGTTCAATACTTCACTGCCATTACTATTACGCAGCTCTGTAACTTCTATACTACCACTGCCAATGCCAGCAAGCAAACATTCGGCATTGACAAATGCTTGTTTTCTATAGAGATTTTTTCCCTTGGCCACTCGTATCTTTCTAAGGATATGCCCTGATCACAGGGAACATACCCTGTTCTGGCCTGTGTCCTCTGACCCCCCCAACCCAGGTAACTGACTGATTACACACAGCTTTCCTTTTGTGGCAGAGGTGTCTATAGTGGTAGGGCCATTCTACCCCCAGATACAGTCCACTATGTGGTCTAGGATCCAGTGTCAGGAGGTATTAGTTGACAGGGGAGTCCCAGAAATCAACGTTGTCATTTAACCACTCATGGGGTGTTTTTCTGCCACTTTGTGGTCCCCTCCACCTCCCTTGATGTAAGCGCAGCTGTCCAACGGCCTTGCATGTACATGCAGACCCTGTGACAGGAGTAAACCCTGCCAGCCGAAGGGGTCAGGGTTCCACCAGAGCTTGCCACTGAACCCCTCCAACCAAGGCACACTGCCAAACAGCAGCTGCCCCAGCCTGGCCTGTCTCCCATTATTGTGACTTAAGTTTGCTCCCAAACATGGGTGGCCTGCATGGCACTGCAGCCATCAGGGTGGTCCCACTGCTGAGAGTATTACCCATTTACATCCCACTCAAGGTAATGAGGGACAACATTTGAGCTTGGTGAAGTAGCAGCAGAAAGTACTGAACATATGAAGATCAGGTGACACAACACACTTGATGAATGACTTGGAGGGGCAAAAATTGAGGGGGAATGTAGCTTTAGAAAAAGACAGCCAAGTTACCATAGTTCAAAATTTATAGCAACTGGCAGCAAAGTATTTTATATTCTTACAAGTTGGTTAAAAACCAGGTTAAAAGAATGGTTATTGTTAAAGCCATGCTGTACTTGTCATGTTGTATAATGTATTTTTCTTTATAAATGTTTATTTTATTTTATTGTATTTTTATTATTTTTTCACTCAGTGTTATATCATGTTTTTATCTTCGGTCATTCCCATAAAAGGAAGTTAATCCTCTAGTGAACCTTACCTGGTTAACAAATTTTAATTATAAAATGGGTAAGAAAATACTGTACTGTGATTGGTGGAATCCAGTCACATGACCATGCTATTATTGTTTTTTTTTTTTTTCCCTCCCAATTGTTTAACCAGGAGCGGCACTCTAAGCTGAAAGCTTGTTTACAGGTACAACCTGGAAGCATAGGGAAGTTAAGTGACTTGCTCAGGGTCACACAGTATGCAAGTGGGGGCTATAGGATTCAAACTCAGATCTCCAGATTTGTAGCTCAGAGCCTTACACCACTGCGCTTTACTGCCTCCCTGCACAACAGCACAGGTCAGAAATGCTTAACTTCTGAACTTCATTACTTGGTCCTAATATAAAAAAAAATCAGGGAAGCCATTTTATAATCTCAATAAGGCATTCCAGGGTGTGTGTAACAGAGATAATGGCACTTCTTGGGTACTTAAACCAAGGTGTGGCATTATCCCACAATAACACACACCCTGTTATGCCTTACTGCTTAAATAAATAAATATCCTGATGCCCCTCCCAACAGAAACATGCCTTCTGGTCCCTCAAGTTGAGGGCCCCCAAGTAAAAGAACACTGCCTTCAGATTCCCTTTTTCATGTGTCTGGCATTTCCCTTGAAATCACCCATTTGAAAAAATGTAATTCAATCTCCCCTTTCATGTGTCTAGTATTTATCAAGCCCCCCAAGTGAAAAAGTGCCTTCTAATCTCACCTTTCATGAAAAATGTATCTCAAGACTCCCTCTAAGTGAAAAAGTACCTTCCAGTATTCCCATTTGTGTCTAATGTTTATCCTGCGACACCCTGCCATGTAAAAAAAAAGTGCCTTCCAATCTCCCCTTCCATGTATCTAGTGTCTATTTTAAGACCATCCTAGAGAAAAAGTGTGTTTTGGTGGTCTACCTTTTTATGCGTCTTGCATTTACCTTGATATTCCCCCCATTGCATGCTCTGAAAGAGTGTCTTTAAATCTCTCATACGTCTGTTACTGTATTTAGCTTGGGGCTGAGTTCCTTTCCATGTGTCTAGAATTTATCTTGAGACCCAGCACCCTATGAAAAAGTGTCTTTAAATCTCTCGTTTCATGTGTCTGTTACTGTATTTAGCACGAGACCCCGTAGGTGATAAAGTGTCTTGGTCTCCCCTTTCATCTAGTGTTTACCTTCAGACCCTCCCAAGTGAAAAAGTGCCTTCCAATCTCCCCTTTCAAATGTCTGATGCTTATCATGAGAAAAGCCTCCCCCCCCACCCCGATCTAGTTTCACATTGCAATGTAAATAAAGGCTATGACACAGGCCTAATAAAAATATGCCTGATGAATGATGTCAAAGGGGGTTGTGGATCACAAGTAAAATATCAGACATGTTTTTATTAGGCCTATTATCATATTTGATTTATGCAATGGCATGGCTGGATATGCTGCTTTCATGAGTAAAATACATATATTTTATAACCTATTGTACTCCTTCTGTAAAGAACTGCCTTTTTTTGTTTACTGTCTCCCCCATCTTTAAAACCAGCTCTGTATATAGCCACCCTATTGTATGATTACAAATGCTACAACCAATGACATCATTAGTTGCAATCAGTCAGTGACTCATGCTGATACAACTACTTGCACGGGCTGCTATTTTTATGTTTATATACACAGTTACTGTTTCTCAAGTTCTTTGGGTGAGAGAACTATGAAACAAAGCTGATCAGTTCTGGGACACAAAGAACTTGAGAAGAAACTTGCATTACCATAAGACAGAGACAGAAACTATACATATAGAGAGAATAATGTATAGGCAACTGTGTGTTATGATAATTTTTAGACACCCGAGGTGTGTGATGACCCATACACCTCAAGAGCGAAGCTTGAGAGGTTTATGAGGTTATCACACACCAAGGGTGTGTAAGAAAAATTCCTTAAACCACAGTTGTCTATGATTTATTTTTTTATAATTACTGGTGCAGTGAGGTTGTTTTTTTTTACTGCACTGAGTCATTTATTTGTAGGAGGTCTGATTTTCAAGTCGTTGCAACTTGTGACAGAAAGTAAGTTCAGGTTTGTTAACAACTTGAATTCATGAAACATTTAACTAAACTGGTTTGAATTTTGCCATGGATGAAAGGGAAAGATTGCTGTTGCTTAGGTTTGTTCTCATTGTCTGGGAAGAAAAAAATTACTTACCATAGTAATGTTGTTTCTTCCAGGGGATTCCTCATTATGCTTAACTAATGCAGTTATCCTAGTAGGTTCAATGGCCCCCTAGGCAGGAAATTATGTAAATTAAGGAACGTTGCAGTGGAACTTAGAATGCAGTTCAAATCTCTGCCTCTAGGTGCTGCTGCTAATGGCAGCTTTCCCTCAGATTCATTTCGAGCCGTGTGGGCAATAGCCCCCTATCTGTTATCCTAAGCTATGCTAGCTAAAAGGTACAAACAGTAGCAAAGTAGAAAAGAATAAACAAGTTGCCCAGCTGGGCAACTATGGCAGACAAAAACTGGTAGGACAAATGTGAGTGAACAGTAAGTAATGTTTAGTAATAAGAAAAAATGAAATTTAAATACCTGTAAATTTTCTTTCTCCGATAGCTGGTCTCCAGGCTTCCATACTGATGGGCTGTACCTCCTGATGCTATCACGCAGGCAGGAACCAAAACTCTGCAGCCGGGATATCCTCCCTTCCACTTCCTGTGCATGCCAGTTCTTTGTAAAGCAGTCCAAATCTGGTACTACTATAAACTTGGAAACAAAAATTAGAAATATTTTCCAAACATTTGGTCAACTGGCAAACTTTGTACATTCTGAGAAGGAAGAAGCCTGGTACCAGCCATTAGAGAAAGAAAATTTACAGGCATTTAAATTTTGTTTTCTCTCTCTCTTAAGCTGGTCTCTGGGCTTCCATACTGCTGGGATATACTAAAGCAGTATGTCCCCTGACAATCCGGGTGGGAAGAATGTAATTGCCCTTAAGGGTCCACCACCACCTGGAAGACTCTGTCTCCGAAGATGCCTCAGCCGATGTGGTCACATCCAGCTTGTAAAATTTTGTGAAGGTGTGCATAGATGACCAAGTAGCTGCCCTGCATAAGTCTGCTGGAAAGGCTTCTCTGAAATCTGCCCATGAAGTGGCCATATCTCTGGCTGAGTAGGCCATTACTGGGCCAGGTGAAGACATCCCAGTCTGCTTGTCGGCAGTGGTGATAGCTGAACAAATCCATCTGGTGATAGAATCTTTAGATGCTTTTTTGCCTGTATTCTGACCTACAGTGAGAATGAACAAACTTGAAGTCTTACGCATGGACTTTGTTCTTTTAATTTAGAGCTTCAGAGTTCTTCGAGGCAGTGTTGGGTAAGTTACTTTTTCTATTACTTTATATTACATTTGGAAACTTGTTCTACGAAGCTCAGTGCAGTCACTAGCAAGGATGAAGAAGTACTAGAAAAAGTAATACACCTAAATAACTAGAACAGATTACATGTTTTGAAAGTAATAGGTTAGTTACTAGTTACTTTCAAATAATTGTAATCAGTTACAGTTATGTATTTCTTTTGTATAAAAAGACATAAATAATTGTAACTGTAAGGTGTATTACTTTTTCCAGTACTTCTCCATCCTGGCTAGTGACTGCTCAGAGCTTTCCGGAACAAGTTTCCAAAAGTAACAGAAAAAGTAACATACCCAACACTGCTGCTAGGGTCCAAAGTGTGAAAGTCTTTCTCCTTATCATTTTTTGAGGAGGACAGGAGGGTAGAACCAACTCTGGTTGCAGTGAAGAGGAAACATTACCTTAGGCAAAAAAACTGGATCTGTTCGGAGACCACCGAGTACTGGTGAAACACAGTATAAGGTTCCTTGTTTGACAGAGTTTACAGGTCGCTGATTCTTCTGGCTGAAGTAATGACTTTGAGAAAGGCAACTTTCATCGTGAGATGCATGAGGGATGCCTCCTTGAGGGGTTCAAAGGGGGCCTTGGTTAGAGCCTAGAGGACCAAATTGAGTCTCCAAGGAGGGACAATTGGTTTGATTGGTGGGCGCTTTAGAGTTGTTGCCCGTAGGAACTGTCTAACATGGGGATGAGAACCATGGGACTCTCCTGAATATATTAACAGGAGCACCCCAATGCACAAACCTGAACTCGCAAGATGGCTGGTTGCAGCCCTTTTTCAAATCCTTCTTGAAGGAACTGGAGTAGAAGAGGCAATGATATTGGCTGGTCTGGCATTTGTTGTGACTGAAGCCAGACCAGGAATCTACGCCATATTCGGTAGTACACCTTGGAGGAAGATGAATGACAGGAGTGAATCATCATCTCAATAACAGGAGTTGTGTATTATATCTCTTTGAGAGTTTCCCGCTCAATCTCCAGGCCGAGAGGGACAGATTGCACAGATAGGTATGTAGCACAAGGTGCTGATGATGTAGGCCCTGGCTGATTTGGAAAATTAGAGGTGGATGCCTTGCCAGGTGAATCAGAGGCGAGAACCATGGACGACGGGGCCAGTGCGGGCATACCAGTATCAGTTCTGCCTGATCGAGTGCTGCTTTGTGCAGAACTCTAGAGAGAAGTGGTATGGGGGAAAGGCATACATGAGATCGTACTGACCCCAGTTTAGGGAAAAGGCATGCTGTGCCACCACGTGTTCGTCCTTGACTAGGGAGCAATCATCCTTCAGTTTGGAGTTCTGCCGGCAGGCAAAAAGATCTATTTGAGGACAGCTCCAATGTCTGGTTAGGATTTGGTAGGCATTGTCCTTCAGCTCCCATTCCCCTGGTAGGACATCCTTGCAACTGAGCTGGTCTGCCGTGATGTTCTCCTGACCTGAAATATACACCGCCATCAGGCTTGTGAGGTGATGCTCAGTAGAAGGGATTCCCTGAGCATCTGTGAGCTTCTTGTGCCACACTGATGATTGAAGTTTGCCATTATTGTTCGATTGTCTGTTAGGAACAGCACATCCTGGTTGAAGACCTGTTCCTTGAACTGATGCAGAGCTAGGTGTACTGCTCTCATTTCCAGAATATTGATGCTGCACCTGATTCCAGCAGAGACCACTTGCCTTGGGCTGAGATCTTACCCAGGTGAGCTCCCCAGCCCCTAAGGCTGGTATCTGTGGTGATTCTTGCTTGGCATGAATGTCTCAACTTGCCACCTCTCATCATATTGGTCCTCTGAGTCAGCCAATAAAAAGAGGCCTTCATCTGGTGAGAAATTGGTCTCTTTTGGTCCCAGCTGTGTCTGAACTGAGACCACTGCCTGAGAAGGTTTGCTTGCATGGACCGAATGTAAATTAGTGCCCAGGGGACTGTATCGGCCTGAGAAACCATAGTCCCTATGAGCTGCATGAAGCCATGAGCTGGCAGCTGGTAGGCTGTTTGAAACCTCTTGATGAGCCTCTGAAGGTCTTTGAATTTTGTTTCCGTAGGAAACATCTTATTAACTTGTGTCTTGAAATCTGCCTCCAGATGGTTCAGGGTCTGAGTTGGAATTAAGGAGCTCTTCTTCTGATTGATGACAAATCCGTGTGCTGAGAGGCACCGGACAACTTCTGCCACTGCTTGTACCGCTTGGTCAAACTGTGGGGCCTTGATGAGAATATCTTTCACATAAGGGAAAAGTTGTATCCCTTGGTTTCGGAGATGAGTGATAACAGGTACTAGGACCTTGGAGAAGGTTCTTGGGGCTAAAGAAATGGAGGCATTTTGAACTGGGAGTTATGTTCCCCGACTTTGAATCTGAAATATTGCCTGTGTACCTCTTGGATGGGAATATGTAAATAGGCGTCCTGCAGTCGACTGAGGCCAAAAAGTCTCCTTGATGGAGTTCCCTGATGATGGATGAAAGGGCTTCCATCTTGAAGGCTCTGTTGCGCACAAAGCAGTTCAGGAATTGCAGGTGCAAGACTGGCCTGAATCACCCTGTGCATTTGGGAACAATGAATAAAAGTGAGTAAACATCCTGGATGAACTCTGTGGAGGGAACCTGTTTGATAGCCCCTGCCTGAAGTAGGTCTGTAATTACCTGAAACATCTCCAGCCTTCTGGCTGGGTTGTCTGAAATGGGTAAGGGCACCACATGAGGTAGCAGGAGCTTTGATTCCGAATTCCATCAGGTAACCTTTGTTTACGATATCTAGGACCAATCTGTCTGTCGTGGTATGAACCCATTCTCAGAGAAAGCTTGAAAGTCTGTCCCCTACATGAGGATGGGCCCGAAGGGCTTTATTGTGACTTTTTGTTGTTGTCTCCAGTGTCTCGGGCACAGCTTTCTCTTCCACTGCCTCCTCCTCTGAAGCTGCACTGGTTGTGAAATGGCTGTACGCCAGTTGGTGGGGTGGTGTACGGGGCAAGAGCTCGACTCCCAAAATGCTCTGTTTATACTGGATATCTCCCTGGGTGCCAGTAAGGATGCTGTAAAGGGAGCACTCTCCAAACCTAAACATTTAAAAAACGCTGTGGTGGTGGGTCGACAGGCTGATTTGATCACCCAAACTTTCATGGCCTTGGTAGAGTGTAGTGACCTTGTGGACAGCTCTAAAGTGCCACAGACTATTGCCTCAGAAGGGGTCCCAGCCACCTGGAGAGTAATAACAAGACACAGTAAAGACCCCAGGCAGGATGAGCCCCCACCATTATCTGAGACTTTTGAGGAAAAATTTGCTAAGTTGTTGCTGGAGGAAGGGAAGACCATAGAGGACTTTAAGCAATTATTCCTGCCACCTGGGGGTGTACCTTCCCCCACACCTCCGCCCACTCCAGTACCAGCTCCAGTGCCTGCACCTGTGCCGGCACCCACATCGGTGTCTGCAGTTAGTCATGACACGAACCGCAAGTTGAGGATGTTCTCAGGTACCCTCCCCACCCCACAGGGGAAGGATGACTGGGAGACCTGGATCAACTATGTTGCCCCCTTGGTACCCAAGTGGCAGTGTGCAGAGGCCGAGAAGCGAAAAAGGATCATGGAAAGTTTGAGGGGTCTGGCCCTGGAAGCCATTAGATTTCTGAGGTCCACGAATCCTGAGGCGTCTGCTCAAAAGTACCTGTCTGCACTCGAAGGCAATTTCAGAAGCACTGAGTCAGGGGAGACTTTGATGTGGAAATTCAAAGGTACCAAACAATGGAGAGGGGAAGGTAAGACAAACACTTACCTGATGTGCCATTACAATCTCTAGAAGGCCTACATGTGTGGGGCCTGAGTGACAAGTCTTATCCCTACCTAGAATATGTTCAGATCTGGCTGTCTTTTCCTGCAGCTGTAACTGGTGTAGATGAATGTAGAGATGCTGGCCCTGGTGTGCCCTCCTACAGGGATGTATGATAGGGTCCCCCTACTCATTGGAACCAACACCCACATGTTTGGGAGGTTAGCACAGTTGTGCCAAGAGAAACGAGACTGACAGACTGGTCGGGCAATGAGAATTCCAGCTCTGATCAAGAAAGCTTATGATCTGCAGATGCAGTCTGTGGCAGAAGATCAGGATGAGCCCATTGGAACTGTCTGGAAGAAGGACCCTGATTCCTTGATATTGCCACTCAATAGTCTGTATACTGTTCATGGAGAAGTCCATCTTAGAAGAGACGTGAAAAACAAAATATTAATGCTGGATTAATGCTGGATGCACCAGATGAAGGAAAGTTACCAGAGGTGCTATTGGTTAAACCCAGTATCCTACCTGCCCATGCCCATACCTGTGCATGAGTGATGGTCCAGATTCAAAATGTGTCAGATCAAGAAGTCCAAGTGAACAAAGGGTGTACTGTACACTACCTACAGTACACTGCGCAGACACTGCAGTATTACCCAGCAACAAATATTCTGGCGAGAAGGAGGAGGTGACCCCAGCCCTATTTGACTTTGGTGATTTCCCCTTGTCTGCTGAATAGAAGACTCAGATCAGTAGGAAACTTGTCCAGAGAGACCAAGTGTTTTCACTAAAAGAATGGGATGTGGGGTGTGCCCACGGTGCTGAGCATAATACTCAGCTGCACGATGACAGACCTTTCCGAGAGCTGACCTGCTGCCTTGCTGCAGCTGATATAGATGATGTTCAGCGGCACCTACAGGAGATGCTCACTGCCAAAATTATTCAAGAGTCAAGAAGCCCCTACACATCTCCCATCATAACTGTGCGCAACAAAAATGGGTCTGTGAGGATGTGTGTGGATTATCGGACCCTTAACCGATGGATTGTCCCAGATCAATACACCATGCCCCGCATACAGGATGCCCTGGACTGCCTGAATGGGAGTCAGTGGTTCTCAGTACTTGATCTCCGCAGCGGATATTATCAAATCCCGATGGCCTCAGAGGACTATGAGAAAACAGCCTTCATCTGTCCTTTGGAGTTCTACAAATTTCTGAGGATGCCACAGGGGATTTTGGGTGCCCCTGCTACCTTCCAGAGGTTGACTGAACATGAAGTAGGAGACATGAATCTGCTAGAATGTTTAGTGTACTTGGATGATGTCATTGTTTTCGGTCACACGCTAGAAGAACATGAAGCCAGATTGTTCAAAGTCCTCAATCGCTTGGAAGAATTCAGCCTCAAGCTATCCATAGACAAGTGCCAGTTCTTTCAAGCGTCCGTAAAATATGTGGGACATGTAATGTCAGCTGAGGGGATACAGACAGACCCCAGTAAAGTAGAGTTCCTGATCACCTGGCCCCAGCCCACCAACCTGAAAGAGCTGCAGCGTTTTCTGAGGTTTTCAGGCTACTATCGCTGATTCATTAAGAACTATTCAAAGGTAGTCCAGCCGCTCCTTAATCTTACCCAAGGCTATCCTCCCACCAACCGCAGATACAAGAAGGGGTCTCTCAAAGAAGAAGACAATGTATATTTTCGAACAGGTGAACCTTTTGGAACCCGTTGAACCCCGAGTGCGAGGCAGCATTCTTCGAAGACATCTATCAGCTTACCCATGCCCCAGTCCTTGCATATGCTGATCCCACCAAACCATATATCCTGCACACTGATGCCAGACTGAAAGGGCTTGGGGCTGTGCTATATCAAGAATATGAGGATGGCCGGAGACCTGTGGCTTTCGCCAGTGGCAGCTTGACAACCTCCGAGCGGAATTATTCTATGCACAAGGTGGAGTTCCTCGCTCTAAAGTGGGCCATAGTTGATCAGTTCCATGAGTACCTCTATGGGGCCAAGGTATTAGTAAAGACTGATAACAATCCTCTAATGTATGTACAGACTTCAGCCAAGTTGGATGTCACTGGGCACCGGTGGCTTTCTGCCTTGTCAACTTACAATTATGCAGTTGAATATCGGCCTGGACTGAACCATATTGATGCTGACACCCTTTCACGGTGGCCAAGTTCCAAAGACAATTGGGTGAAGCTGTCTTAACCTTCTATTAAAGCATTGTGCCAAAAGTTTGATAAAGATGAGCAATTGTCTGCAGACACCGTGGACTGCCTGGTGGACTGTTTGTGCCCCCCCCCCCCCCCCCGATACTTGCATACCTGCCGCTTATTATCATTTTTCTGCATTAGATATCAGTGCTTTGCCCCAGTTTGACAGTGACAGCTTTCAGTGGGCTCAATCCCACGACCCCATGATTCAGCCCCGCATCTGATGCCCTGCGTGCCAGGAAGGATGTGTCTAAATTACATTCTACTGACTTACAAACTGCACTGTAATTCAAAGAGGCCCCAGACTAAAGTTACGAGATCAGTTATTATATAGAGAGACAGTAGATTGTCAAGGTCAAGTGGACAAGCAGCAGTTGGTCCTACCCACAGCCTTTAAACAGATGATACTAAGGTCCCTCCATAACCACATGGGACACCTCGGTATTGATCGGACTCTCGATTTAGTACGATTCTGATTCTATTGGCCAAAAATGGGGGCAGATGTTGAGAATCACGTCAAAACTTGCAGTCGCTGCCTCCAGCGGAAAGCTTTGCCCCAGAAAGCTGCCGCACTTGTCAACATCACTACCAGTGCCCCATGGAACTGGTTTGTATAGACTTCTTGGTCTGGAGCCCGATCAAAAGAACATTGGCAATGTATTCGTAGTAACCGATCACTTTACTCGATACGCACAAGCTTTCCCAACCAAGGATCAAAAGGCCTCTACAGTGGCCATGGTGCTAGTAGAAAAGTTCTTTGTCCACTATGGTGCACCCCAGCATATCCATTCCGACCAAGGAAGAGACTTTGAAAGTAGACTAATCAAAGAAATGGTCTCTCTACGGGGGGGGGTGTGCAAAAGTTCAGAACCACTCCCTATCACCCTCAAGGGGACCCCCAGCCAGAACGTTCTAACAGAACCCTTCTGGACATGTTGGGTACTCCCCATCCTAAAGACAAGTCTAAGTGTAGTCAGCAGATTAGCACCTTGGTACACCCTTACAATTGCACCAAAAGTGATGCTACCGGATTCTCTCCCTATTGTCTCATGTTCGGGAGGGAAGCCCGGCTGCCCGTAGATGTTTTACTTTGGGGTCTCCCCAGATGGGGTTCGAGCTGAGAACTATTTACAATATGTACAGAAAATGAAAGCTCAATTGAACCATGCATATCAACTGGCTCAAACAATGGCTGTCAACAGAAACCTTGCCAACAAAGAGGGGCACAACAAGAAAGTGAAGGCTCAAGAGCTACTGCCCAGAGACCGTGTATTGTTGCGCAATTTGGGACTGCATGGAAAGTATAAAATTGCTGACAGGGGGCATCACCTTCCACACATAGTGATCGGTAAACTGGATGAACTGCCTGTGTACAAAGTGCACCCTGAGAACAACTCTAGAGGTGTCAAGACCATGCACTGTAATCACCTACTGCCCATCAGTCAAGTGATCATTGATGCTGAACCAACACCCGACACGTACCCCAGGCTGGTGACTCATGCTGCTGTCTAAAAGAGACAGAGTCAACCTGCCCCTGTTGTTCCAGACCTACAGCCTTCCCCCTGGCAGGCCCTGAATGATGATGACTGTCAGTCCATTTCTGATGAAAGTGAATGTGACAATGCTTACTATCCTTCTTATGAACTGAGCCAGTTATTTCAAGGCAATCCTCTGCAGAATCATAGGGATGAAGCTGGGCCTTCAGAGCTGCCTAACCCCCAGCTTCTTCCCTGGAACCAATGCCCCCTGAAAGTGAGGTGCAGAGCATTACGTCTGAAATAATAGATTCCTTGTGCCTAGTGGAATTGTTCTGATTATCTGAGGAGGAATCTGCTGTGGCACATCTCCCTGGTGACACACCAGAACCTGCAGAGCAATATGACAGTGTTGACAGCACCCCTTCAGTGCCACAAAATTCAATGATCCAAGAGTTCTTTCAGGATGAGCAATCTGGGCCCTCTTCAGGAGAGAATAATGAGCAAAGTATTGCAGAAGCAGAATCTCCCGTGCAAGAAGCCGACAATGTTCCACTACTGGAGACTTTGCCCAGTGCAGAGGTACCCCTTTCTACTGAAGAGACTGATGCAAATGCTGGTACTCCAGAGACTGTACCTGTTTCCTCAAGGAAGTCTGAGAGAGCGGTTAAACCCGTAATATGTCTAAGCTACGACTCCAATGGAAGACCAGTAGATCTTCCTTTAAATGTTGTCCACAAGGGTATCTATGTTTCAAAGAGCTCACTGCCCAAACTGGGCCTTTCCCCTACTTCCAAGTTGATTGTCTATCCTTCAGGACATGGTGCCCCGTCTAGCCCCAAGTTAGCTGATAGGGATGGGACCCCATCTATGTTGTTTAGAATGCAAGAAACTATAACATGAATGAGTACAGTAATATTAGTGTGTGAATCATAGTGAAATCATTATTGAATGTATGAAAACTGCATAACTGTTGCCATAATATATATATATATTTTATATATAATCATATGTATTCATTGCAGACATATCATGTGACATCAAGAGCAAGATCAGTCTGTTTGCTGATGATACCAAGGTAGGCACAGTGGTGGATGATCTAGGGGGATGGCAGGGGTTGCAGGATGATCTGGCAAAGCTTGAAACCTGATCAGACACCTGGCAACTGGGCTTTAATGCCAAAAAGTGCAAGGTGCTGCATTTTGGGATGAAGAACCGAAGGAGGAGTTACCAGCTAGGGGAGTGCAGCTAGCCCAGACAGAGGGAGGAGAAGGATCTGGGTGTGCTCATTACAGGGTCAATGAACAACTCGGCACAATGTAGGAAGGCAGCTGCAAGAGGCCAACAAAATGCTGGGTTGTGTGCAAGGGTATATCCTCGAGGAGGGAGGAGGTGATTCTGCCACTGTATAGGTCATTAGTTAGACCACACCTGGAGTACTGCGTGCAGTACTGCGTCCGTATCTGAAGAGGACATTAAGTTACGGAGGGTGCAGCGCCAGGCGGCAAAGATGATCAAGGGACTGGGGACTTATACTAGAGAGGAGGTTGAAGGAGTTGAACATGTACTCACTGGAGGAGAGGAGAGACAGGGGTGACATGATTGAAACCTTTAAATACATGAAAGGAATAAACAAGACGGGTACAGAGGGACTGTTCAAAGTAAGGAGGGAGGGAGGGCCAGGGGCCATGATATGAGACTGGAGGCGAGAAAGGTTCAGGAGGAGATGAGGAGACACTTTTTACAGAGGGTGGTGGCTGGGTGGAATCGTTACCTGCTGAAGTGGTATGCAGTAGAACAGTGGACTGCTTCAAACGAGGATGGGACAGGACAAGGGGGAGGGTTAATGAAGGGGAAGGGTGGAAGGGAGGGGCAGCTGCAGAATAAGGGGTGCTAGCTGCACATTTGAGCAGACTTGATAGACCTCTAGGCCTTTATCTGCTGGCAAATTTCGTATGTTCGTATTAGCTATTCTGGATATGTACAGAAATGGTAAAGAAGCATATATTTTGTATAAGTATAATTTTTTCAAAAATGTGAGCATGGACTTGACGCGGACGCCAAGTTCTTTCCAGGCAGGGGAGGGTGTAACCCCCCCATAAATGGGGGTTCCCAAAAGTCTTCCTTGGGTGTGCTTAAATGCCCACTCCCCGGCAGGCATTCTGTGTCTTTACAGGTGTAAAAGTGCTTGGATGCGAGTGCCCTGTTAGCCTCTGTGCCTGTCCCTTTAAGAGACATTATTTTTGAAGTGTTTAACTAATCTGGGTAGGGGCAGAGTGTTTCCAGGCTCGAGTCCCGCCCGAGATGCAATAATATTGCTCTGTTCTGCCATCACTAATGGTGCAGCGGGAGCTCTGTTAGAACTGGTAATTGTTTGCTGATCAGCCGCAGTAATAATAATGGTATTATAGTTTGTCCACCCTGCCTTTCTTTGCAGCATAGACATTTCTGTATTGCACCAATCAGTACCTTTTGGGGACCTTAAAATGGATTCTGTCCCCAGGGGTCTTGTGGGAGTGAATTTCTGTAGGAACTGTAGTTTTTTCATTTTGGTGCCTAAAGGGACCTGGAGGGGAAGCCCTTGCTTTGACAGACAGAGGAATCAACCAACCAAACCCTTTCTGGATCCAAAGGAAGTCCCGGTGCTGCCTGTAGCAGAGGGTCAGTCTGAGTTTGGAGTTGAGAGAGTGAACTGCTCAAGACATTCGAGCAGCTGCTCCTGTGTAGTAGTGCAGGAAACTGGTGGGAAGGTTGTGTCTGGCCTGCCTGCTTCATCTTCCTTTCTGAGGGATCTACTAGTGAAATTAATCAGACTGAATCCGAACTGGCCTGTGACCAGAAATACCGAATTGTGACTGTGCTGTTACCTGAAGATGATCGAAGATTTGCTGTAAGCGATTGGCCTGTTAGGACATCTGAATCACCACAGAGATCATGGTTTTGCTTAGGAAAACTGAAATTGCAACTGGACTGTCATCCAACCTGTGGTATTGCGCTTTGCTTTACTATAAATGTGCCGTAAGCTGTCAGTGGGTCATGATTTGGTTCCCCACTACTTAAGTGTGTCACGCTTGCTGGAAACTGTATCCAGCACCCATCGAACTGAATCCGAACGGTTCACCTGGCCTGGGCCCTGCCACCTTGGCCCAGTCAGCTACTTCAGGCACAGAGGTCACCATCGACGAATCACCCATGGATCAGCCCCCTGCTCAACACCTCGAACACGAACAACACCTTGGTGAATCGTGTGGGCCCTGCTTCTCCTGGCATACCAGCTTGTCGACCTGCAGTCTCCATTTCATCCCTTCTCTGTTTTGTATTGAGTAGCATGAGTAAACACCACGGTAGCTACCTGCAACATCAGCTAAATCAAAAGTGTTGTCATCAGATTCAATTGCTGTTTTCTTGTCACAAACTGAGCCTCCAGGCTCCGGATTACAAATTGTGTGTGGTTGTGCATGCTCCTTTTTTCCATCATAGGGCCCCGACCAGCTTCAACACCGGCCTACCCCGGGCGACGTGTTAGGCTAGCCCACCTTTTTTCCAACTGGGTACCCAGAGTATGTGACTGTGAAGGGACTCTAAAGTGCATGCATGATTGCCTGATTGAATCAGTTACAGAACTAATCAGCCAAATTATGCCCCTCCCTTGTTCATGCCCCCTGAATAAATCAGATCTAATTATTTTTGCATTTAACTTGACTGTGGTTCCAGTTGTACAAGAAGCACTGTACTGTTGTTACCTGCTGTGTCTAACCTTATTTTGCAGGGGATCTCCAGGGTCGAACTGGTGGAATCAGCCCTGGTGGTAAGTGCAAACAGAGTGGGGATTTGTATGCTGATTAGGGGTTATTGTAACTGTGTCTGTTGTTCATTGCTTAGGCCACTAGAGGGGAAAGAGGGGGGGTTACAGTGTCTTGGAGGGCTGTACCGAGGTCAGCTACGCTACCAATAACCCTGTCCTCTGGGTGGAGGCACCCATTTTCAGTACCCAGGCCCCTTAACCTGCACTTAGTCACGCAGGCAGGGGGAGTAGCCTTTGGGATAGTGCCACCTAAGGGTTACAGCAGCATCTACCAAGTGAATTTTCAAGGAAGCGTATGCCTGCCAGGCACAAAGCCAAAGGTTGGGCCAAGCTGTAGTTTGATAAAACATTTTTCTAGCTGTGCATCTGATTGCTTCCTCTGATATATCCACTGAATAGGTGGAGGCTAAATCCATGAGCTGGAGCTGCTGCATTGTAGCCTTGTTCTTCTCTGACTCTTCTGCCATTTGGAAAGCTTGTTCCATGGCCTAGGAAGGAGCAGCTCTGGCTGAGAAAAGATTAGCTATCGCTGCCTTGAGTAAGGTTGCTGAAGCTTGGAAAGCCTTCTTTAAGGAAGCATCCAATTTCCTGTCCACTGGGTCTCAAAGAGAGTCCCCTTCTTCTGGTGGAATGACTGTCTTTTTGATGAGGTTCGAAATGAGAGGGTCAATTCTGGGGCAATCTAGCCATTTCTCTGTTTGCTTCTTGTTGAACTTTAGTAGCTTAATGATTCACCGCCGGACTAGATAGGTTTGTTCTGGCCCCTGCCATTCCTCTTTTATTAAGTCCTTGATGGCTGGAGGAATAGGGAATGCCGTAGCCAGTTTGGAGGAAGAAGTGAGCCTAAATGCTGGTTTTGCCTACTTCAGAGTCATTGGTGATGAACCAAGCTGGATCTCATCTATAACTTGTTTGATAAAGAAGTCCAGGTCATCTAGATCAAAGTTTCTGGAGGGCAAAGTGTTGGAGTCTGATAGCGTGTTCCACTGACTCCCCTTCCTCTGGTGAAGATTAACTTGATTCTGATGAGGCCAGGGACAATACAGTATGCTTCATGCTTCCCCTTGTGGGAGTCCTGGGACACGCTCCGGGACCATGATTTTTTTTCCTTTTTCAGGCATGATATGAAGACAGCTGCTCCTCCTCCGAGGACTTGTTCCAGTACCGGGATCTTTTCTTTCTCTCTATGTGATGTGAAAAATGGTGCTCCTCCTCATCCGAGGATGGAGTTTGTTTTCATTTGACCTTCTTATAGACCCTCCGCTCTGGGAACTTGAGAGGCTGCCAATCAAAGCATGAGCGAATGCTCTGTTCAGTTTCTCTATGAGATCTGGGGCCAGCGAGGGAGTGGCTAGTTGCCGGACCTCCCTGATGGCTGTGACTTCCTCAGTTTGAGTGGCTTGTTGCCGATCAGGTGAAGAGTTAGAGGCTTCCACCAGATCCTCTGCACTGGAGGTCACTGCTTTCTCGCATTTTAAACATAGAGAGCTAGCGAAAGTGGCTAAAAGGAGGGATTTGCATCTTTGGCATTTCCTGCCCTTGGGGGGCTTGTCCAAAGACATGGTGTTAGCACAGTGCCCCTTGAGATTGCAGAGCTTTGAGATATGGGGTTATTCTCCCCCCCGGTGAGCTTCTGAAGTAATCCCTTTTGCACTTTTCTGTCCACCTAAAGCCCTGAGGAAGCTGCTATGCCTTGCTCTTGTTACATTTAAGATACCTTGAGATGTTACTGGGAAAGTCCTTTGCGCTAGTCCCTCAAGTACTGCTGATTGCTGAGTGGGGGGCAATGTAGATCCAGTTGCTGATGCTGCTAAAGTCATTTAAGGATTTTGAGGCGCTCGTCGGTGGGGAGCACTGTCAATGACTCAGGAAGTGCCAAAAGTGGTCATGGATGAGAGGCTGTGTGAGCACTCTGGTCAATTGCTGTCGATGAGGAAAACAGTCCTGTTTCTAACTATGTTCTCCCCTCTGCCTCTGTTTTCCTGACTGGCATTAACGATTATGGTCTATGAAATATGTATTCAGTGATTCTAATGTCTATCTATGTCCTGTAACAATTTGTACTATGTGTGGCAGTATCTCTGCCCTTATACAAGCGCTGTTATAGCTGTTTTTTACTGTATCATGCTGTTTCTCTAATGTTGCCATGTATGTATACTGTATGTTTTGTGCTCTCCCAGGTCGTTCCTGAAAATAGGCATACTACTTGTCTAGTGTACTTACCTGGTAAACAAAAGCTAAATAAATAAATAAATGAGGGGAAAATCCACAGAGGAGCTCCAAGGTGGGCTGTGCAGCAGCAAGGCTGAGCCTGAAAATCACGAGAAGAATCTCTGCTGTGTACAGGGCCAGTCTGTACAGTGTGCAAGGTGGAGACTGGGACCATAGAAGAAAGAGCCTTTCCTAACACTGCTCTTCAACAAATGCTTGAGGATATCCCAAAAGAAAGAAAAAAAGTTAAACTCACAGTCTGACGTCTTCAGCCCTGCCATGAGGTAACAGAGCTCTGCTACAGAGTACCTGCACTTGGAATGCAGGAAGTAAACTGGTGTGCACAGGAAGTGGAGGGGAGGATATCCAGGCTGCAGAGTTTTGGTTCCTGCCTGCATGATAGCATCAGGAGGTATAGCACATCAGTATGGAAGCCGGAAACAAACTTAGGAGAGAGAACCAGTAGCTCTGCAGGTTGAAGAACCTTTTCAGGTTCTTGAAGGGGAGGCTGGGTGGGACGTTTAAGCACTATGAGGGATTCCCTGGAAGAAACAGCATTACTATGGTAATTTTTTTCTTCAAATCCCAGGAATCCCTCATTATGCTTAACTAATGCAGACTATGAAGCAGTACCTTTGGAGGCTGGGCACAGAACCTATTTAGGAAAAAGGTTCTACAAGACTGCAGCGCCAAACCTAGCATCACTTCTGGACTGTATGTCCAAGCAGTAGTGTTTTGTAAAGGTGTGCACTGTCTTCCAGGTAGCTGCTTTACAAATTTCCAACAGGGGTATGCCCCTAGCAGCTGCCACAGAGGCAGCCGTGCCTCAGGTAATGTGGGCTCCAAGGCTCTGAAGTGGCTGTTTGTCTGCTTTGTCATAGCAGAACTGTATGCAGGAGACTATCCAGTGAGTGACAGTCCTCTTTAAAGCTGGCCTGCCCTTATCAACCTCACCATAGGTGAGGAATAGCTGTGAATAGGATGACCTGATGTTCTTGGTGTGCTCCAAGTAGTGCACCAATGCACTCTTGATGTCCAAGCTATGCAGCTTCAGTTCACCCGAGCTGGATTTTGCCGTGAAAAATACAGTGAGGGTAATGGATTGGTTCAGGTGAAATTCAGAGACCACCTTAGGAAGGAATTTTCTGTTGGTCCGGAGGACTACTTGATCCTTGTGGAAGATGATGTAGTTTGGGTCTGTGCAGAGGGCTTGGAGCTCTGACACCCTTCTTGCAGAGGTGACAGCCACCAGAAAGACAGCTGTCCAGGTGACATATTTGAGGTCAACAGTAGCCATGTGCTCAAAGGGGGGGGGGGCTCCGTGAGCTTGGCTACACACAGGTTAAGGTCCCAATGGGGCACAGGCTCTGAGAGGTGGATACAAGTGGAGCAGACCCTTAGAGAATATTTTGAAAATGGGGTGAGAGGCTACAGTTTTTTCCTGGTCTGCTGAGATGTAAGCAGAAACTACCACCAGGTGCACCTTAAGGGTGGAGGTTTTGAGAGCTAATGCCTGAAGATGAACCAGATCCTCCAACAGGGCTGGCAGGTTCACTTTAGAAGGGTTGATCTGCCTAGGTTTGCACCATATGGTAAATCTTTTCCATTTGGAAGCATATGTTTTCCTAGTGGCAGGCTTTCTGTAGACTTTGAGTACCCTAAATACCTCCTCAGAGAGCTGGAGATCTAAGAACTCTAGCTGCTCAAGAACCTGACATTGAGGCATAGAGATTTGAGGTTGGGGTAGGTTATTCCACCCTAAGACATGGTAAACAGGTTGTGTCACGGGAAGGAGGATAGGCTGAAGCTTGCCTTGGACAGTGCTAGAAGCAGGGAGTAACAAGGCTGCCTGGCCCAATCTGATGTCACCAGAATCATGGATGCAGACTGGCTTCTTAGCTTCAGAAGGGTCCTCAGCAGTACAGGGAATGGGATAAATGCTTAAAGAAACCTCCCTGTCCAGTCCAGTGCTAGTGCGTTCAGAGGGATGGGACCCACTGCTGGAGGCTGGTAACAGAACAGAGGTAGCTGATGATTCTGCTTTGAGGTGAACAGATCTTTTTTTGGGGTACCCCACCTCCTGAAGATTGTCACCAGCATGTGCTTGTTTAGGGCCCACTTGAGGTGTCCTTGGCTGATCCTGCTGGGGGTGTCTGCTAGAGTATTGTCCTTCCCTGGAAGGTGGATTGCTGACAGATGCATGTCCAGTGATCTGATTCCCCCTTGCTTGTTGATGTAGTACTGTACATGGTGGTAGTGTTGTCTGTCCAGACTTGGCTTGACTGACCCTTTAGCTGGGGGCAAAGGACTACAGGGCCAGGAAGACTGCCCTGAGATCCAGGAGGTTTATGTGCAGCAGTGATTCTCGAGGAGATCATGTACCACTGATTGTCTGGTCACCCAGATGTGCACTCCAGCCCAGGAGGGAAGCATCTGTAGTTATGACTACAGTAGGAGCCAGCTGCTGAAATGTGACTCCCTGTCTCAGGTTTCCCTCCTCTTTCCATCATTCCAGTGCTTGTAACGGGGTTCTTGTGACTGGCACTAGCTTGGAGAGTGGGTCTCTTCTTTGGGACCGGTGGGACCTGAGAATGTGCTGTATGTCTCGCATTTGAAAATTGTCACCTGGAACCACTGCTGTGGTGGAAGTCATGTGCCTTAGCAACCTGAGTAAGTATCGTGCCAGCCTGGGCTGTCCTAGGAGGAATAATCCTGCCAGGTTTTGGAGGTATGACATTCTTTCCTGTGGAAGAAAAAACCTTTCCCTGATGAGTATCCAACTCTGCCCCAATGAACTCCAAGGAATGTACTGGTTGCAGGTGGGACTTCTGCTGATTTATCAGGACACCCAGGGACTCCAGAGCATCCTGGGTGAGTCGTAGGTGGTCCCTGACCTGCTAGGGAGACTTCCTCACAATCAGCCAGTTGTCCAGGTAGGGGAAGACTGAGACTCCCTGTCTCCTTAGGTGGGTTGATACCACAGCCAGACACTTTAAGAACACCCTTGGAGCAGAGTAGTGCCTGAAGAGGAGAGCTGAAAACTGGTAGTGGCCTGAGGGCAACTAAAACCTCAGGTACACCCTGTGGCTGGGCTTGATTGGGATGTGGAAATAGGCATCCTCCAGGTCCAAAGCGGTGAGCCAGCCACCCTGCTGTAGGAAGGGAATCACTACTGACAGAGTGACTATTCTGAACTTAGGCTTTGCCAAGTGCTTGTTCAGATATCTGAGATGCAGAACGGGTTGCTATTCCCCATTTTTCTTTCAAGTAAGGAAATACCTTGAGTAGAGGCCTTTCCACCAGAGCGAGTGGGGAACTGCTTCTGCAGTATTTGCTTGCAGCAACCTTTTGACCTCTAACTCCAACAGAATCCTTTCTGTTGGGATTGAGGGTGAAAAGTGCCAGTATGCCCCCGTACAGCGACACTTCTACAGTAACATGCATCAATATCGACAACAGTGCCATGTTGCTGTAGAAGTTCGCCTGGGACCCGGCAACACTTTCTCCCCATCCTGTAACCCTTCCCCGAACCAGCTCCAACTCGGAGTTGGAATCTTAATTAATGGGGGGTGTGGGAGGTTCAGGGGGCAAAGCCCCCAAAGAAAAAACACTATCCAAAGTGTGCGGCTCTCTGCCAACTGCAAATCGTGGTTGACATGGAGCCTGGCGCTGTGATGCCAGTTGACGACTCAGTTGTCAAACCGGCATCATAGAACCAAACGTGCCTGTGGGCCTGCAGCTTTGGAAAAGCCTTGAACTGCAGAGAGGGGTCCTGGCTCACCACCTCCAAAAGCTACTTGTCTGTGGTAACGTGTTGCCATGCTTAGAAATGAGTCAACCTTCTTCCTACTGGGAATGGGTTGGTGACCTGGGCAGAGCAGTTAGGGATTCTGCTTAGGCTGGGGTCTAGTGGCTGGAGCAGGTTTAGCCATCTTGGCAGCTCTTTTGTACCTACCCTTGAAACAGCCTCTTGCCTGAGAGTATTACATGAGCATGGGCATCTGGTAGTGGGCCCTAGTGTAGTAGCCTCCACCCCGGCATCCCATTCCCTGAGACCTGTAGGAAGTGGAGGCTTTTTCTTTGGCTGAGTTGCTCTTGTAGGTGGTTTTGTATTCTTCCACCTTTTTCCTGTATGTCTCAGTCTTAACCCCAAAGAGAGAGTTGTTCTCACAGGAGAAATCCATAGCCTTGGCCTGTGTGTCCTGGATCAGGTTAGTAGCCCATAACCAGGCAGACCTTCAAAAGGGAGATGGCCAGGGCCATGACCCTAGAAGCAGAGTCGTTGGCATCCACTGCCATGTGAAACTGGTGCTTTGTAGCATCCAGTGCTGTCCTGGCAGTGTTGGCCATGTTCTGCCCTCCCTCAGTAGAGATTTTGTTGCACATAGCTAAAACAGAACTCCAGAGAGCCTTTTGATACTGGGCAGTGTAAGTCATGTAGTTAGCCTGTCTGAAAATGAGAGATGCTACCATATATTCCTTCTTGCCCATGCCATCCAGTTTCCTGGAGTCCTTATTCAGGGGGTGGGAGGATATGGGCACCCTGGCCTAGTCACAAGCAGCTGCCTGGACCACCCCTCATGGCTGGGGTGTGAACAGAGGCACTCAGCATTGCTTCTGCCCATCTGGTACTTCTTTTCCACCTTCTTGCCCACCCCGGAACTGAAGTAGGGATCTGCTGGATTTTCAGGGTTGCCTTCCTCAGAGACTTGTGGATGGGCAACAAAAGCCTTTTGGTTGGGGTTAGCCCCATCATCTCCAAAAAGTCAGTTTTCTCTTCCTCCCCAGCATCTCCTAGGTGGTAAGGTCGAGGATGTCCACCATTTGTCTGACAAAGGCATAACGGGAGGAGAAATCCACAGGGCTCCTGGGTGGGAAACCAAACCCCTGTTCCAGGGAAACCTCCTGCTTGGTTAGTTCTCCATTGTCCTCCTTTTCATCCTCCTCACCTTTGTAAAAATATTCTGGCTCCTGAGAATGGGGAACCAGGGCTTGAGGCGGCATCAGAAAAACTGCGGGGTGACACTAGAGACCCCATGGACTGCAGGGCCTGGAGGACCTGGAATGCCTTCGCTATGTCCTCGGCAGAGGGAAATTTTGCCTTGTCAACTGAGAGCTCCCTTGCTTCTTCAGCAGGAGGTGCAGTGACATGTTTTGCCTTTTGTTTTCTCTTAGCAGGAACCAGATCAGAGCCCTGCTCCAAGGACCTCTAATGTTTCTCAAAGTCATGTTTTTCAGGGACCTTGAGGTCAGATGAATTTTTGAGGCCCTAACCTTCAATTTGCTGGGAGAGGGACCTTCACCTGACCTTTTAAGAGACAAGGAGGTAGACTGAGAGGTCATCACTTCAGACCTTTTGGCCCTTTTCTTAACGTTTTAGAGCAAAACTTACTGCAAAGCTCACAGTTCTCAAAAATATGACTTGAACCCAGACACTTTAAGCACAAATCGTGGCCATGTGCCCTGGCCAGGAGCTGAAAATACCTGGCATAATTTTTAAAACCTGTGGGTGCTATTCTCTTTTTAGGCTGAAATGACATGCCAATTTGTCAGAAAGGCAAAAAAATTTGGTTCTCAGACTGAAAAAATACAAATATGTGATCCAGTTCCCTCAGGAAATAAAAACCTCTAAATGTAATACAAAGCAGTGATTTAAAACTTTAAAGAGAAGAAACGTCTCGGTTCCTGCATTGTGGAACTGAGGCGATAAAAACATAAATAAATGTTATAAATCTCTAAACTATTTTAAAACTAAACACAGTAAAACCAAAGTAAAGGAAAATAAATACTGAACAAAAAAACAATAATGAAGAAGTTTCTCCGGTTCCAGGGAACCGAGGCGGATCGGAGAAACAGTAATATGTAACACTAACTAATATCACTAAAAATTATATAATAACAAACTAGAGGCAGAAATAGGAGGAAAATAAAATGATTTTTAAAGCTAAACACTAAAATAATAAGACTTACAGCGAAGTTGCTGAGAGAGATCTATGGGGCATCTTGTTACTACACATGAAGAAATGAATCTGAGGGAAAGCTGCTGTTAGCAGCACCTAGAGGCAGAGATTTGAACTGCGTCCTAAGTTTCACTGCAACGTTCCTTAATTTACATAAGTTCAAGTCTCTAAGGCAGTTGAACCTACTGGGCTAACTGCATTAGTTAAGCATAATGAGGGCTTCCTGGGGTTTGAAATAGAGGTCACCATCCTGAGTCAGGAGCTGTGTAAAAAAAAAAAAAAAAAAAAAGTAAGGGTGTGTTTTTTCCCTCACCTTGCAAGTAGTTTTCTTTGCTTAATATCTGTAGTATTAGTGACCATCGGCTGGATGACAGGAAGTTCTTATGAGAAGGCTTTGTGACTGCTGCCTGGCGCAAACAGTCAATACAGTTCACCAAGAGTCTCGAGACGGGCATTCCCACTCGAGCACAGAGGTACAGAGAGAGTGTTCTACAAATGCTGTAAACGGTGTTTGAAACCCGGATTGGGTCTGAGTATTCATGAGGGTCACGAGTAACTATATAACCGTATAATAAAGCATGTTAAAAATCCTTTGTTTAAAAAATGGACTTTATATTTACAATCAAAATGTTTTCCGTTCCAGAATATTGGAGAATCCCCCTTTATGGAAAATGGACTACGCCAATTGAACACAGAATTTCAGAATTTTAGAACTATGTGCATGAGGCACCCCTTTATGGCTATAAGAGTATCTGGACTGTTTAGACATAAACAATAATGATTGGCTAAGAATGACATCATGATTTATAGACCACGAACCATCCACAGAAAGAAGCTGCTTCATTCTGTTTACTGGAGAAACCTATGTCAATGATGGAATCTGTGTCAGAAGCCTCAGAATGATTCTTAACCAGTGATGTTACTAGTCATAACATTTATGATGATGCAATCAGGGGGCTAAAAAAGAACTGGGTTTAAAGGTGAGAGAGAGAGGGGGCAACAAAAACAGAAATATGTACGGAGAAACAATAGGGTGTAAGCAAATACGAATTGAGAATGCTATGGTGTTTCGGCTCACCTTTAAACACAAGTACAATCAAAATCCAGAATGAAATGATGCCTGGATGATATCCTGAGGACCCAGCATAAGCAACAAGACATGATAGGGAGGTGGTTGTCATGGGATAAACGCCTGACCTGGTGCTTAGAGAGGCCGAAGGCGCCAACCAAACACCCACCCAGAATGTCTTATTGCACTTATAAAGTGGGTCCCTGGGAAAAAATGTGAGTTAATAAAAAAAAAAAAAAAAAAACACACAAGAAATCATATTCAAAGTTTTTTTAAGTAAAAAAACACAGGTTACTCACCTGTAACAACAGTTCTAGGAGAGGTATATGTTGTTCATCCACACTTCTGCCAGTGTCCTTTCCCCCTTTAAATCTTGCAGCAAAGTCTTCAAACTGGCTCCTCCCACCCACCCAGGTTGTATATCCCTCGGTTCCGCCCCACGATGCCAGATCTTGACCGCTGGAAACAGTGTTGTGCACCGAAGCCAGGGGAGGTCAGGTGGGTCCTTGTGGATGACCAACACATACCACTCCTAGAAAGTACCGTTACAGAAGAATTTACCATAACAGTAGATCTTTGAGAAGTGTCTCTTGCAGCAGGTAATACACTTGGGTAGTCACCAGAGGGTGCACAGCAGCTCTCTTCTAGCAGTCTTTTACCAGGGGCTGCCCAGCAATGACATCATCATCGTGCTCCTATATAAGAGTGGGTGGTCCCTGGTATTCTCAGTTCCCCGCCGGATTCAGCTCGCTAAGCGAGGACCGAGGGGATCGGAGGTACCCATAGGTATACCTTCCCATATGCATCTGGATCCAAAATCGTTCTCTTAGAGAAGGAGGGGGATGAAGGGAGGGAACGTACCTGCTGCAAGAGACACTCCTCAAAGATCTACTGTTACGGTTAATTCTTATGTAACTGTACTATCTTCCATGGAGTGGTCTCTTGCAGCAGATAATACACTTAAAAAAGGGGGAATTGGTGTGGAGAATCACTCTATCCCTGTGGAAGATTAAGTAAAGCTCTCAATACAGTAGGGCATGAAGCTCAGAAATACGGAGAGCTGAAGTGACAGCCACTAGAAATACTGTCTTCCAGGGCCGGAAGTGGAGAGCAGCAGTAGCCGCTGGCTCAAAAGGCGGGAGGGTGAGCTTGTCCAATAGGAATTCAGATCCCAAGGAGGGGCAGGCCGATTGATGGGAAGTCTGATATGTAGCATGCTTCTTTAGAAATATCCTGGCAAGATGATGTTGGTACAGCAGTGTAGCTTTAAAAGGTTTGAGAAAGGCCAAAATAGAGGCCAGATGAACTTAAATAGAGGTACAGTAACCCCTTGCTATAGCAAACCCCGCTATAGTGAATGCTCGGATATAACGAATGCTCTGATTGGCTCCCGCAATGACAGTTACAATCAGCTGGCTTACTCGTATTGCTGATTGTCGCTGATTGTCACTGTCAATCACAGTAATTACCAGAAGCATTGCATCTCCAATACTAGTTCAATCACTAATTAGCACCACATTGTAAGCACGTCCAGTAGTTGTTCTATTATTTCTATCAATTATGTCACCAAACGAACTGCAACCGAACAGCAAGTACACTATGAAGCGCTCCGAATATTCCGTTTCAACCAAGCATTCAGTGCTGGATAGACTTAAAAAGGGGAATGTTTGGCAAAGTTGTCTTTTGAAATGGGCCCTGTATATCCCAGCAACCTTGAAAAAAACTATAGGAAGCGCTTACTTTCTGACGTGGCTGCCACTGACAGGGCTCTCTGGAAACAGGGTTGCACTGGTTGCAGTCCCAGGACGCCGATCCGGTGAAGGTCCTCCAACTGCATAATGCAATTTCTTATGCCCGAGACCTAGCTATAAAACAAAGCACCATGCAGCGTAAGATAACATTCTTCTTTCAGGCATCTGCTGCTGAAAGTGCATCGTGAGTACAGGGCTGCAAACGTAACTACTGTAACTGACATTAATGCACATACTGCTGAGTGCGAAGATGGAATGAATAATTTTTTTTATTATTTTGGAGTTCATTACTTGAAAATCAAGTTCATTTTACTTGAAAGTGACTAAGTTTTACTGAGTGACTACATTATCCTTAGTGCTTGCAGATTGATTTAATGTGAAGCAGGCTACTAATTTAAGCAGTACCTCGCTATAACAAATTTCCTACTATAACGAACGACGTTGATGGCTCCCACACCATTCGTTACAGTGAGGGGTTACTGTATAGGCAAGGCTCTTCTTGGCAAGTGAGGTCAAGTAGTCCAATGCCTTGTTTAAAAGACATGAAAATGGATTTAGAGAGTGGGAAGCCACCTATATGGAAAAGCATTTCCATTTAGTCTTATATGTTTCCCTAGTAAATGTTTTACATGAAACCCAGAGAATATTAGCCATCGGAGAGGTGTAGAGTGTTCAGGCTGGGGTGAAGGAGTGTGCCCCAACAGTGAGTCAGTATGTCTGGCCTGTAAGGGAAGTGGGGACACTACTGGTAGTTGCCGTAGGGGAACCACAGCTGTCACATTCTGAGGATGGCTACGAAGAAGCACCGTAGCAAGGTTAAGTTGTACATTTGGCAGGGTACACTGTATTGGATAAGATATTGTAACAGTTGGAGGAATGGAAGGCCGCAAAGGCCGGTCCAGTTGTAGAATGTGTGTCAGACCCTCAAAGGCTCCATGTAGCGGCTGAGGGACCTTGGTTCCCTTTGATTGTATAGAAAATATACCACTGAGGAGCTGACCATCCAGACAGGTTCCAGAACTTCCAGTGTAGAGGAAGGGAGAGAAGCCCAGAGGGTGAGGTACTCTGCTCCTTTGTCCAGCAGGATTATGTTGAGAGAGTGGGTTCTGCATCCCATGGCTTGTGCATACGGAGGTGGGGACTATGAGGGTATGCCTTTAATGAAGTGGAAATGATGGATCCACCAGTGGAGGGCAACGGAAAGGTCAGGAGTGACCGAAGCATAGGTCCCGAGAGGTCTACCCTCGACTATGTCCCACACTGCTTCTGTTTTTTGAAGCTGCTAGGCCAGGACCTGACTTGGTTGGGGTCAGTAAGCCGTTATTCTGAAGTGCTGAAATAGATGGGGTCAGTGGGCAGGGAGGAGAGCAGGAAAGCCCTGGAGGTTGCAAGAACGTGCAATTCATGTAGGCAAGGGGACATGAAGAGTCTGGCCTAGTATGGTGCTGTTGTCACAAGTACCAGACATGTGGTAAAGACCTTTAGGCTGAACAAAGATCAAAGGTAGGGTAACGAAAAGTGATAATGTAGGTCCGCTATGGGAACCCTGGTGATGATATTCTGCAGGATTAAGAAAAGATTTCCTCCCTGAAAATGGGTGTATGATTCTGGAGAAATACGAAATGGGTAGGAAGAAAGGAGGGGGAGAAGCGGAGATGAGCTCCAGTATTTCCATTCTTTGAGCGATGTCAAAGAGCTCATTCATTGTTGGAACTCATGTGCCAGGCCGGGAAGTGTCAGGCAAGGAGGTCACCCATGGCATCCAAGTCTTGGATGAAAAAAGGCTGTAGGGAAAACTCATGGGGAATAAACTGAGGTCGGCTGTGTGGGCACCCAGGTGGGTGGGTGCGTAAGAGCCGCTGAAGGTAGAGGTAGAATCACTGGACATGATCTGAAATTGAGGACGTCCCAAGGGGCAAACCCCTAAGGTACTCATAGTTCCCCTATGCCTCAGAGGAAAGATCGGGAATAGAGAGGGTCCAGAGGCCGAACCTGAAGTTTTTCCCGAAGGTTGTGTCGGAGTGTCACCTGAACCAGGTGATGACTCTTCTGATGTTCTAATTGAATGACACCTCAGAGGTCGAACACAGGCTCCATACTTTGGACCTTAGGCAAGCTCTCGCTTACTACAAAGAACGCACGTCTGGAGTTCAGGAAAAGGTTCTCCTGCTGTTTGTCATCTACACTGAAGCCACACCTGGCAGGCCTACAGCCAAGCAGATGATTGGCAGGTGGATCACATCCTTCATTGATCTCTGCTATAGGTTGGCAGTAGGTAGCCTCCCGGAGGGCTAAGGGCTCATTCCACCCACCACACCACTGCGTCAGTGGCTGCTTCGAGGGATGTCCCTATCCCCAGGAGATCTGCAGGGCTGCTACCTAGAAGTCAGCACACACCTTAATTTCCTGTTACCACACTGACCTCGAGTAACACCGGGATGCTGGTTTGGAGGCCTCAGTTCTCCAGTCTCTGTTTCCAAAGTAGGGTGTGTGCACCTTGCCTCCCTTCTCCCGGAGAACTGCTAGGAGTCTGCCAGAAGTGTGGACAGAACAACATATCCACGTCCCTAGAAACAGAGGTTTCGTGCCTGTAACAGCAGATCTTCCACGGAGTGGTTTCTTGTAGCAGGTAATACACTTGGGTAGTCACCAGGGGGTGCATGGCAGCTGTCTTATATATAAAAGTTTCTGTCACTATGTGGCGCTGTTATTAGCATGTTTACTAGGTAGGTAGGTAGGAAAGTCTAACTTTATCTGTTTGTTTATTTTTCATGTGCCACTGTGTTACTTTGAATCGCACTAGTCTACACACTGTGAGAACTGCAGCTGAGCATTCAGACAGAGTTGACACTTCACAACAGTAAGTGGCACGTCTGAAAGCAGTCTTATTTAATGTAAGCCCCCCACTCCCACCCCCAATCTGGGTTTACCTTGATTGCCTCCTCCATTCCTCTGGACAGCATTTTCACTCTCTGGCTCCCAAGATTGTAAAGCGTGTGGGGGGGGGCGGCAGGGCACCTGTGTGGATACCCAGCAGCCCTAGTGGGATTAAAACCAGGCCTCCACCTCAAGATTGTCATGGCTGTTGCCATACATCCCTCTGTCCTTGGGGCCCCTCCAATGTTCCCTGGGGCTGAGGCAGGGGACAACAAGAAGGACATCGGAAGCTAAACAATTTCCCAAACCCAGGAACTGCAGCAGCCCAGGGAACGAGGGAGCAGGAAGCACGGTGGCCATGGACAGGCTGCCGTGCATGTGCAGTTTGTGCAAAATGGAGCCAGAGCTCAGTGGCAGAAACCAGACAGCTCCCCCACTACAAAATGGCATCCTGGCTCCAGGGCAAGAATGGGAGTTGGGAATCAAGTTCCACCATGCCATCAGACAATTTCTGGAGTTTTCTTAGCCCATGTACAGTAAGCAGGGCAGGGAAGGAGAAAAGTCAGTACACATGTGCACGTGGGGGACAGCAGTGGCAGCTCATACACACAAGCAAAGCGCTCAACAGCAATATGGGACCACTGCCCAGCTAAATAATCAGATCACTGGCCCCAGAAAAAGCAGGGCCCAGACATGCTGAAAATAACTTTGAGAATTTTCAACAAAGCAGCAGCAGGCTGCCAAAATCAGAACTCAGAGTAAACAAAGATGGCAGCCTCCATGGTTGTGCAGATTGCAGAACACCATAGGAAGGGGCTGTAAGTCGGACCAACTTTGCCCATAAACCTCGGCCAATTGGAAGCCAGTTCGTGCCATACACAGTTTGCCTGTGAACAAGACTGACCAATCAGGTGTCGAGTTTCATCCTTGATAAAAGTGTCTGTTTTCAAGGATTGAGGCAGTTCAGTCAGACAGCCCAGATGATGACTGTGTGTCAAGGTGTGGGCCAGTGAGCCTTTGTATGTCTAGGCACTGCAGGACTGGCTCACTGAAAGTGAGCGTTTGAGATCTGAAGTAAAATGTCTGATGAAGAAAAAAGTTTTCAATGAGACTACAGTATAAAGGCAAGTTGGAGCTCGGGTTTTCGTAACCCACAACAGACTCTTCCCCTCAGGGGGAGCAGCTCCTACTGAATCTATACTCTAAGAAGGCACCTGCCTTTTTCCAGGTCCCATGCCTCAAAGAGACAACATAAGAGAAACACATAAAACAGAGAAATCACCAATAAGTCTGGTGAAGCCTTTGTCCCAGCCGGGAACAACTTCATTCAGTCAGACTGTCCTTGCAACCTGAATGAGAGGTATCGCATGAGACATCAAAACCATGAGTAAAATCCAGGGTTCGACCGTGCAACTGGACAGAATGTTTTTTGTGGCAGGAATTAGGGAGAAGATAAAGAATTTCCAGCTAGCTGCCCTACTCCCCTCCCCATGTTATGGGTTATTCTGAGAGACTCCTTAAATGGAAACCCATGGTCGAGGCTTATTGGCCATATATATAGACTACTACGAGATTCCCTTGTGACTCTACCCAATCAGTGCTGGATGCCTGGAATAGAAACCTGGAATTAGAAGTCCCCTTTCTACAATGGGAAAGTGCTACGCTAAGTGCAGCCAAAATCACCTCTTTTCATGTGTGGCGGGAGTTCGCTTGAAGTCCCACTCTAGATGTTTTAGAGCCCAAGCCATTTTAGTAAAATATATCCCAGCCTCCTATGGGCATTGCTGTAGTGGATGTGGTTGCACTTTAGCGGGACTGGGCCATATTTTTTGCTTTTGCCCTAAACTTACTCCCTTTCGATGTTCTCTTCAGCTAGAGCTGAAGGACTGCTTGGATGAAGAGCTAGAATTAACAGCTGAAAAAACTATTCTATCTGTCTACCCCTACACAGATCATAATGGGAGCGTACCTTATTACCAACCTATATCTTAGCAGCCTGAAAAGCCATTACACGTAGGTGGATGTCAACTGTCACCCCATCAGTGTTGGAATGGCACCAGATAACCTTGGATATTTATAGGCAGAAACACTTGACAGCCAAACTGCACAACTAGCTGGACTGTTTCAGACCTAAATGGCATAAATGGGTAATGCACCTGGCCTTAGTTGACCCAGAATTTATACCATGAGGGAGGGACTGGGCTGAATTCAGTAAATGGGGATGGCCCAGGGCAACCTGGAAAAGGCTACAGCCTCCCCTACTTAGGCTCTCTTAATTTATTTCTTCCGGGACTGGGCTATGGAGCACCGATACTTGCACTTTACTTCATGCTAACAATCAAGGTGTAACTGCTATGTGCTAGACTAAGATTTCATTTATTGTGGACCTATGTATATTCATGCCATAGAAGCAGAGTCTGTAGAAATCTACAACTTCTAATGACTTGTCTCACTCAATAAAATTGAAATAAAAAAAAAAAGGAATTTGGGAGAAGACCTGGGCAGGACTATGGCAGTGTGAGAGACCCAGGCAGAAGACCTGTGGAAGCCATCCGGCCACACATTCCACTGAATTACTAATACGTGCTCCTTGTAAAACTTGGTTCAAAACAGTTTGTGACAGGGCTGAATAGGACCCTGTCCCAGTTGTTATGAAGAGTTTGAATGCAGGGATCTGTTCTGTTCTTTACTTTCCTGCCTCTTGTCTGTCTGGTTGCGCAACCACATTTTCCTGTGAGACCTAGGATTTGATCACCCTAACTGACATTTGCAATTCTCTGCCTCTCGCTATCTCTCTACCCTCACTTGCTGTTCTGTCTTTTCTTCCCCCTTGCATATCTGCTGGTCTAAAAATATATGTGAATCATTATGTCGAAATGTAACTGATATTGGGATCCCTTTGTTTAGAAATGATATAGTGTTATTGTTCAAATGTATATAATTATAGTTTGAGATGCTTGCAAAAAGCTATTGGGAACTCAAGGGGTTACCTGAGAGCAGTTTTTAAGCCCTTTGTCAGAAGCTGTGGAGAAGGGGCCTCAGTTCTGTGACATTGTGTTCTGCCTGCACCTGCCTGATATTTACAAGAACATTTTAGAAAAAAACAGGATGCTTGTTAATAAGGGGGTTGCAAGGACTTATAAAATAGAGCTGTAATTTCTTGCAAGGGACACAGAGACACAGAGATTGAAGGAAAACTCAGATGTACTTTTTCTGTTTACTCCACCTTTGTAAGTAGTTATTCTGAACAATGTTTTTTTATGTTACTGCTAGTCCTAATAAAAAACTTAGCGAATTCTACAACTGCTCTTCGTTTTTCCTGTGCTTCCTGACCTGTGCCTCAATGACACAGTTTAAACAATTTCCATTTGAGTTCTGCAACTGATGTGTTTACAAAAGTGTTAACCTTCCCTAGGAAATGGAAGGCTGCAGTTGTCACTCCGGTGCACAAAAGTGGTGATAAGTCACTGCCTGGTAACTATCGCCCGATATCAATACTACCACCTCTCTCTAAGGCCCTTGAACAGTTGGTGGCGGACCAACTTTCAGACTACCTGGAAAAGCACAACATCCTATGCACTCAGCAGCATGGATTTAGGAAAGGGCACAGCACATGGACTGCCCTACTTGAATTCTCAGGAGCAATCCACAATGCCATGGACAAAGGAAACCTAACTGGAGCAGTCCACATTGACTTAACCAAGGGATTTGATACAGTACACCATGGCCTACTTATCAAACAACTACTATCCCTAGGGCTCTCGCAGGGTCCTGGTGACTGGGTAAAAAATTACCTTGCTCAGCACTCTCAATCTGTAAAAGCAGCTGGAGTTCTCTCAGACTCAAAACCGGTTCGCTCAGGAGTTCCCTAGGATCCATCCTGGGCCCCCTCCTTTTCAGCCTTTTCCTAAACTCCCTCCCAAATCCTGCCCTGAACAAATAATCCTCTATGCCGATGATGCTGTGATTCTTGCCACTCAAAAGATCCGAACCTCTTACGCCTCAACCTTCAGCATGCTTTTTCCAAAGTTGAGATGTGGTTCCTTGAACATAAGCTGGTTCTAAACCACAAAAACTAAATCCATGCTCTTCTCTAACCCACAAAACAAGAAACGGCAAGTCCCACTCACCATTAATACATACCTGGGAAATACCCTTGAACAAGTGCCAATTTTCAAATATCTTGGAATCAACTTTGATCAAGGCCTAACCTTCCAACTCACATTGATAGTACAGCAAAAACTATTAATCAGTGAATTGGGATTCTGTATTGGAACCGACAGCTCCTTACCCATTCTGCACTGAGGATTGCCATCCAATCCTCTATCATCTCAGTCGTTGACTATGGCTTAGTTATATACGGATCTGCCACTACTACAGCACTTAGTCGCATTACAACATCCCTCAATAAGGCCTGTCGGCTGCCCACTGGTGCACATCGACGTACCCACACATGTGAACTCTATGCTGACTCAGATTGGTTACAACTCTCAAACCGGATAAAGTACCTTACCTGCCTGATGGCGAAAAAATCCACTCTGGGCCTCACTCCACCCTGTATCCAAGACCTGTTATGCCCGAGCGCTAGCACCCGTTTTACCAGAAGATCAGAACACCAGCCTCTCCAAGTCCCCCGATGCCGGACTTCTCATGGACAAAGATCATTTGCCTATCGTGCCCCCAGCTGGCTAAATGCCCTCAGCTCTCATATTACTGCCTCCACCTCTCTAGGTATTTTCAAATCAAGGCTGTTCTCTCACCTTGCCACCTCCAGCTCCTGTGACTGCCATGATTAAACCTCCTATTTTCTCACTACCCACCCTGTTCTGTTATTTGACAAAGACATGTTTGGGAAACCTTTTCTCCTGCTATTGTCTGCTCCTCACACCTTTCACTTACCCTCTCTGTTCTGGACTTTTTCCCTATTTGTTTCTCCTAATCTGGCATGACCTCTTTCTTGTAATAATAATGTGATTATTGATATCTCATGTCCTTTGCACAAATGATTTCATATGTATTTGTATATGTTTTCTTGCTCTTGACACAACACAAATTGTTGTGTTATCTATGTAACCTTTTGTACTGTACCTAATTGATGTGGAACCTTTGTAAAAGAGCCTCTGGCTCAAAGGTAGTAATTCCTAGAACAATAAACTAAACTAAACTAAACCTGCCACCTTTTAAAGTACACCACCGGACTCCACCTTGCTATCACCATCAGCATCCCCAGTGTAGTACCCATTGCAATACAGATGAGAGCTCTCAGCCATGGCCTTTGAGGGGAATTAAGTCAGGTGCACCCACATTGAGGTTTGAGGACTGCCAGTGGGGTGTGCAGATTGTGTGGGGCAAGGTGCTGATCTGTTTATTGCCTGACGTATTTGCCTTTTGACTACTTATAGAATCACTGCTACCCCCATTGCTCACATTTTACCTTGCTATCCTCTTCTTTCCATACCCTTTATTTAAAAAAAAAAAATTTGAATTGTATTTTATGAGTTGGAGATCATTATTGCTTACTGTGTCAATTATTCTGTGGGTGGGACTGTGTGGGTAGTTTATGCACTGTTTCCTGGGGGGTTAATAGCCTTCTGTTTCTGCATCTAAGTACCCCATATTGCCACCCCAGGTGGAGGCACCGCACCACATTAGGCCAGTGTAGCACATACTCACGTAACCCAGATCAGCCTTCTCAATAAGGGTGGAGAAGTGAACCCGAGGGCCCCAGTATGGCAGCTGTTACATTAGTTTTACGAGGGAGCAACAGTGAGATACTAATCTTTGACTAGGCTGGATAAGAGAGAACTCCATGTGTTGTTTGGAGACCAAGAGAGAGAGAGACAGAGAATGACACTGTTGAACAGTTTGCTGGCAAAGAGACAGAGCAAGTCAGTAAGCACTAGGCATCCGTTGTTCCAAGAGAGAGAGAGAGAAAGAGAGAAAAAGCACCACTGCGCATGCTGTGACCTGGCCTGGTGGCACTGAGGGTTGAGGCACTGGACAACACACCTTGTGCCACGCCAACGAACTGGGTTCAGGAACAGACTCTGGACACCAAGGGAAGGAGAGGATTGAGCGTCCAGAGGACTGCTCTCCTCTCTTCTCCCGGGGTAGGTTACAGGGGGTTTCCCACACTGTAGCGGCCCCCAATGGAGATCGGGGCAGCATATGAGTGGGACATTGGACATGGGCAAGGCAACGGCAGATGCCGGCAGAGGAGGAGCCATGCAAGGTCACTGCATGCCAAGTCTCGGGGAAACAGTAAGTGAAAAATGCCAAAAGGTCCAGGAAGGCGATGGTGACCCCAGTGGACAACGCCCACATCCCCAATACTGGACCACCTTCCCATCAGCTCTTCCAAGCGCCTTGACCTAGCCACGAACCAACCATCTAGATTTCAGAAAGGTCACTAGGTAAGGACTGGTGGTCCCACCCTGAGGGGCTTAGATCCATAGGCTTGGGAAGGGGATGCTCAGCTCTTGTACTGCCAGGTGAAGGATGGTTTCAGATGGGGAGTAGAGGAGTCCAAGAGGGTACACCCAAGAGATGCCCAGGCCCTCTGGGGATAAAAATAGACTACAAAAGAAACCTCTGCATGAATATGTACTGCCAGGGAGCATAATCGCGTTCGTCAGTTTCAGCTCCAGATAAGTTAAAACTGACCAAAAAAAATAATTACAGAGCAGTGGAGCATACAGGCCAACAAGTGGGTAGCTAGGTCAGTGAGTGGGCAGGGTTGACACTTATGAGCAACAGGGAATGGCTATATGCTGTGAGATGTGCAATATGGCACCTGGTAGTGAAGAATCAACATCAAGGATCAGAGACCCATTAATGAAATTAAAAGTGAAACAAGAAAAACAAAAAGGTAAGAGGATGGGATAAAATGTTTAATTTTCACGTTTGGGTTGTGTTCTTTTGTTGCTGGGTGGTGAGTTTTTTAAACATATGGCAAGATGTATTTATTAATGTAACAGCCCCCTACTTACCACTTGGCTGTTCCAGGGCCCTTGGGGTCCACACTGCACCCCCCCTCCCGAGGGGGCTATCCTGGTTTCACTAATGAGGGTGCTACACTGGAGTAAAATGGCACAGTGCCTCCACCTGGGCAAGTGAAATGGGGTACCAAGTGAACAAAACACAAAGTTACCAACCCCCAGGAAAAATACAGTATCTTCCCCCACACAGTGACCTTTTCCCCACATGACAATAATACAATCCCCCACAATCACCATGAACACCAGGGCAACAAATACAATATTAACTAACTGCAGATGTATTATTGGGGAAGCGGAAAAAGGAATAAAACAGCAAACAGAATAAAACTTCCGTTTCTCCACAGTCTCAGTACCTCCACCTGTGGGAGCACCCGGCTTCCCCAGGGTCCTAAAGATTGTAACTATCCATTGCGGTGGGTACCTCACCGAGCTACTGGTACCCAACAAGCGGACTCAGAGTAGGTGCACCAAAGACTGGGATATGAAGGAAACAACAGTTTTGAATATGACTTGCAGAACTTTGTATGGGGTCCTAATAGCAAATCATACAACTCCACAGTATCTGGTCCACTGTTTCGCTGGACTTATCCTATAGATTGCAAAGTCCTGCCCAGGACCTCACCCCTTAACACTAACTATCTAGCCTTCTAAGATGCTGGAAGACTCCTCAGAGCTGCAGCCCAGAGGTACTTACAGTTTGAAGGCTTCGGGGGGTGTTGAGAAACACAGATAAACAGTACCGTTCTGATCTCAGCAAACAGTCTAATAGTGCACCACATCAGCTGGCTAAGAATATGCAGCAAACTGGACCTTCACCTGGCAGGCCTCTCATCGGCTTCTCCCAGGGACCTTTCATCATCTTCGCACTTCTGGCCTTTCGCGGGTCCAGGGTGCCTTGGCAGGCTGAAAGCACCCTGGACATCTAACTGGACCCACAGCTTCCCCTTGCACTGAAACACGACTGAGCTCCTAGACAGTTCTGAGCACCAGCACAAATAACTTTTCTTCCAGAGTCCAAACAGTCTCTATACATTTCAGGCAGCACACTACAGCACACAGTGCAGATTCAATTCTCACACAGGGAACAAAATAGCAGTTCCTTTACCACCAGCTACTAAATGAATCTCGTAGGAGACCTGCCAAAATATCTGTGAGGCCTCAGAGGTGTCTGAAAGTACCCAGACTGGCCTTTGAGCCTGACGCAGCCCTCCTGTAGTCTTTCCCTCTCAGATCTCTCTGGGGATCTCCCCTTTTCATGGGCTCTCTCTCTTTTTTAATAGCAGCCCAAAACTCCCATTTGACTAGTCAGTAGTTTCCCAGGCTCACAGTGGTGCCCTCTCACCCTACCCCAGCGGTCCTTGTTGCAGGGAAACTCATGAGGGACAACATTATTATTTATATTTGCATGGCTACTGCAGCTTATACATATGCTCTGGCATTGCTTGCCACCCTGGGGCCAGGGAAACTCCTATTTGTTTTAATGGGAGCCCCATTTGCCTATCAGGGCTCCCAAAACAAGAAGTGCCCGTTTCACGCCTTTGTCACTGCTGCCCAGAAATGGAGCCATGGCTCCTTTAAGATTTTCGCCACGCATGTACAGATGACGTATGGCAGCCATATTTGTTTACATTGCTCAGGTCCGTCCCGGATTGTAGCATCTCTCCCAAGCCAGGGTGCAGAACCTTTATGGACCTCAGCCCTCTCTCCCAATGAGGCAGAGGAACTGGAAATTGGCAGCCATGACCCCCACAGAAGCCTTCTGGTCCTGTTTCAGGCAGTCCAGGGGACCAGAAGCAGAACCAGGACACCAAGGCATAACAGGGCCGCAGCCTACCAGGTAAGACCCAGATTGGGTGGGGATGGGCTTACATTAACTTATGGCAAGGCAGTGTTAAAGTCTTTTACTTTACAAACAGGTCTGCCAGAAATCTTTTTTCAAAAAAGTTCTGGGAGGCATACCTAGGGGCACTGTGTCCTGTATGCTGAAAGAGTTCCCACACAGGTGGCTGTCGCCCCATATGAACCTGGGTTCTGAACTCTCTCAGCAAATTAGGATACAGTAAATTCCATACCCATTTTATAAAGTGAGAATATTTGCTTTGTCTTCCAAGAAAAGTGAGAATGTCATGATAGAATGTATGTGGAAGGAGAACACTGTGGTTGTAAATGTTCTTATACAACTCTTGTTGTAGTGCAGTAGCTGTATAGGGTGGTAGTTTTCAGGGAAATCTTCTGGAGACTGCAGTGCTGCCCCATCTGCGTGCACCTCTCTGGGATGAGGGAGGAGGTTACTTGACTCCAGGCCAAGTTGGCTGGGATTTGGGTGGTCTTCTCCCCCACGCAAGGACTATCAAGTCTGTCACCGCTGCTGTCAAGGAGAAGGACTGACTGGACTACAGTGGGCTCGGGAAGGGTGATGGTGGTAGGTCAGAGGAACACATATGGTACCACTACACAACTCCTACACCACTCTAGTGGGGCAGGACTGTCCCATGGAGGCACCTGCAGTGGTGACCAGGGAGGATGTGGGGAAACTCTATATTGGAGATCCCGAGGAGGGTGGCCGAGGACCCTAGAGAAGGAGGAAGAAACTCCTGATGGGGGGCTCCATTGTGAGGGGAATAGATTTGGGGACAGGAAGGGAGGGGGAGAGGGAGGTTAGGTGTCTATCCGGCACCATGGCTCGGAGAGATGGGAAGCAGATCCTGAAGATCGCTAGGGCAGCAGGACGTGAGGAAGATTTGGATGTCATTGTCCGCCTAGGGACTAATGACCTGGCAAGGGATGACGATAGGATAGTACAGGAGGAGTTCACAGAGTTGGGGAGGGGAGGGGTCTTAGGTAGGTAGCACATTCAGTGGCCTTTTCTGAGGTATTGCCTGTCTCTGACAGAGGAGTAAGGCGTACTCCGTACCAGAAGCTTCGACTCATGGTTGAAGAAGTGGTGCAGAGAGGAGGGTTTCAGCTACATTGAGGACTGGGGTTACACGTGGATAGATGAGGGCCTACAGAGGAGAGATGGCCTGCATCCGTCCAGGAGGGGAACTGCAGTCCTCGGTGAATGGTTTTAATGCTATATTGGTGAGCATTTAAACTTGCCGAGGTGGGCGGCAGAAGGAAGCAGGGAGACATAAACTGCCCCCTCCCAGCTGAAGTAGTCAGCAAGGAGAACCCTAAGGGAGGGAAATCCCCAAGGGTACCTAATAACAAGAAAAACAAAATGATAAAAATAAAGAGGGATGGGAACGAAGGCAACTGGGACAAGAAGAGTATGCATAAGGGAATAACAGGTGCTGACAGGAAGGGTGGCAACAGAATTTGGAAAGGTCATGTGTGGAAATGCTAGAAGTCTGGGAAATAAGATCCTGGACTTAGTGGCCATGATGGTAGAGGCTGACGTGGACACTGCTGCCATTATCGAGTCATGGTGCAATAAGAACCATGACTGGGATATAGCCATACCAGGCTATACTCTGTTTAGGAAGAACAGAGTAGGTAAGAAAGGGGGAGGGGAGGGGTGGCTGTTAACAAGAGGGATAGCATTAAAGCAACAGTGATACAGGGAATTCGGGGGGGCAGAGGTACAGTGGGTCACCCTAGAGATGGGGAATGGAGCAGATATTTGCACTTGCATGATCCACAGACCTCTAGCACGGAGGGAGAAGACAGATAAGGTTCTGGTGGAAGTCATCCAAAAAATGTTATATAAGGGGGAGATGCTGCTGGTGGGGGGACTTCAACCTGCCAGATACAGATTGCAGCATCCCAACTGCAGCTAGGAGCGGGGACATCCTGGACTCCCTGCATGGGGCGTTTCTCAGGCAACTAGTAGGAGAGCCTACTTGTGGGGAAGAAATATTAGACCTTGTACTCATCAACGGAGACAGTGTTATAGACGTCATGGTGTGTCGCCACCTGGGGACCAGTGATCACCATACGGCATGGTTCAATATAAGAAATATAGCAAAATCAAACCGCACAAAGGTGAGGGTCCTGGACTTCAGGAAGGCCAACTTTGCAAAGATGGGGGAATGCCTCACGGATGCTATGGCAGGGAGGGAGAACTTGGGCAGATTGGAGCAACGGTGGGCGAAATTAAAAGGGGCCATAGTGAAGGCAACAAACCTTTGTGTCAGGCAAGTATGCAAAAGTCAGTGCAGTGTCAGTGGCTCAGCAAGTAGCACACTCGCCTCTGAGGCTGGGAGATCACAGGGCTGTGTCTTCAGTTCCCACATCTGGCACTTGGGTTAATATCCCAGTACTGACACTGTGGTGCAGCATGAGAGGGGCACTGCACTTCTGAGGTGCCGTCTTTCGGATGAGACGTTAAACTGAGGTCCCATCTGCCTTGATTGATGGTAGTTCAGGTGGATGTTAAAGACCCCATGGCACTTATCGAAAAGAGTAGGGGAATTTTTTATTACAACCAGAAAGCAAAACATATACAAAATAGTGTTTACAGCACACAAAATCATAATATAAAACAAGGATTAACAGAAATAAGTATTACATCATACATTCAAAAATCAGCAGCAGTTTAGCGACCCAAAAAACTAACCAGTGCCAACCCCAACTAAAATAGTAGGGACTTGTTTATTATCATAACAGTAGACCAAAGTGAAATATAAACTGTGGTATGTCACATAAAATAATAAACAAATCATATGGAAAACAAAACAAATGAGTATTGTCAACATACCATGTCAGAGCAATGTAAAGAAATAATATGAAAACACCCCCACACACACACTAAAAGGATTGGGGGAGTATTTGCAACTAAAAGCAAAATCAAACAATAATATATACAGTAGAAATCATAATGCACAACAAATGGAAACAAAACAAGTATACTAGCATAGAAATGGGATGTACAGGAAGCATAGAAACCAAGTATGCACAACAAAACAGCATCATAAAATGATTGGAAAATTAAAAAAACAAATAGTACCAGAAGATACAAATGCCCCCCCTTAGAGCGAGGAAGTGGGTCTAAAACAAAACTAACACGTATGCAAATAAATAGCAGTCCCCACCAAAATTACCCCAAAAGGAGGTTCTAGCCTTGCGAGTAGGGATACCCAGCACTTTTCAAGAAAGCCTGGACATAGCACCATAACCTTTACCCTGTGTCAAGCCAGTTCATTTTCCTCCACCACAATCGAAACAGTTCAGGATGCACTTTTCCCTTTCCTGAAGTCTCCAGCTAAGTACTACCTTCTTAATGTTATAAATAATCTGGGATGCAGAGAGTAATTTCTGCCGAGTGTCAAATTACACCGTGCTTGCCACAGCTGAAAAGCCTATATGACCCATTAACAGGCGCATAGTGATTACATCATAAGTCACCCAGGAGCCTGGCAGAACCCCTTCCACCCAGATCTGTGATGTAGGATCCGAAAAGGATTTAAAGGCCACACATCCTGAAATTGGGACCAAAAGGAAACTACAAAGGACAATCCACAAAAAATGTTCCATAGTTTCAACCACCCTAAGCAGGTTTCCTCCCTGGGACAAAACCTCTCCAAGAGTTCTTTATGCCTCATATTGCCTTTTACCCTAATCTCTTGTGGAGACATAGCCATAAAAATCCACATATAAGGGGTACCCTCTTGCTTACTAATAATTGTAATTTGGAATGTTGCTCAGAAACTGGTAAATCATGAAACCAAGGATCCACAAAAAAGTAATCCTGCAATATAGTACTATAGAATTGCTGACGTGTTTGAAGAAGAAAGGATTTTCTGACAACATGCCAGGATTTCAACTTTTGAAACATCGTATGAAAGTGACTAGTCAATGCACATAACCGTACCTGCTGGGCCAAAAAGGAATCCTGAACCCAGTGCCTAAGAAGGTGATCTATACTATCAGCCACCCACGGGGACCAGATCTTAACAACCCCCTGGAGCAAAGGAACTAAATTATAAAAGATAAATATACTATGCAAGAATACAACTTGATTCACCATACCCAAACCTCCTTCACCAATAGGTAAATAAGTGATACCCCTCTTCACCGGATTTAATCTATTACCCCATAAACAAAGAAAAAATACATCATAAAGGGAGGTTTCTAAAGAAGGGGGAGGGGGAAAAACTGCAGCTATAAACAAAAAATATGGCAACAAAAAAGTTTTAATCAAATAAATTCGCTTCGCTTTAGACATTCGGCCCTTATTCCAGAGTAACACCCTATTACGTGCCTCCAATAATTGGCTCTCCCAATTGTACCGATGATTATCCACACCTCCAAAATAAACACCAAGAATCTTCCTATAGCCAGTTTTAATAGGCATGTCCCAAATCAGTGCCACATCAGTGGCCCCATACCCCAAAGACAATATCCCACTTTTAAACCTATTAATAGAGGAACCAGACATAGCTGAAAAGGTGTGCAATAATGTCCGTGCAGCAACAGCAGAATTTTTATCTGACAGAACCAAAACCAAATCATCTGCATATGCTATTGTCACTATCTGTGGGTCCATATAACCAACTGATAATCCAACAATAACATCTGTATTATTTAGAGCATGCAAAAGGGGGTCCAAGGATAAGACATAAAGTAGGGGACTTAGTGGACACCCCTGCCGTACTCCCCTATGTACCTCAATATCTCTTCCCAACCATCCATTTATGCTAGGAATCAGAGTGATGTCTGTATAGCAGGTACGTAGCCAGTTAATAAATTGTGAGGGAAACCCATACCGTCTCAAACTCTCCCACAGATAACTATATTCTACTTGATCAAAAGCTTTAGCCTGGTCAAGACAAACCAGATGCCCAAACATGTCTCCAGATGCTCCTTTACCTATAAGCTCCCTGAGTAGGATCAGTGCATCCTGAACCCTTCGATGTGGCACCCCACTAAATTGTGATGGATGTAATAAGGAACCCAATACACCCCGTAATCTAATACAAAAGATTTTCATCAAGATCTTATAGTCAGTGTTCAAAAGAGACAAAGGCCTCAATTATCTAAATCCCCACGCTCCCCTTAATTTTTTTACAGTAAAAGCAACACACCCTGTAACATGCTTTTAGGTAGAGACCCTGCCTGTAACCCAGCATTCAATATCCGACATAGTTCAGTACCCAAAACTTCCCACAAACTTTTATACATTTCATGGGACAATCCATCAGCACCTGGAGTAATTCCCGACTTCAGAGACCAAATTGCAGTCTTTAGTTCAGCTATCGTAATGGGTTGGACCAAAGTAGACTGCTCATCTATAGACAAAACAGGGACTGGTCTTCTAAGAAACCAGCCATTAATGGGGGTCTCGGGAGCAATCTACTCTTAAAGGATGCAGTAACATAGTCATGTATCATATCTAAAATACCAGTGTTTGTTGTAACACGCCCCCCAGTTGAGGTGTTTAAATACATCATTAGCTCGGAGTGTTTAAGAAGTTTCAGATTTTCAAAAGGTAAAGTATCCTTCTTTGTACCACTAATCCCATATTTATGCTTTCTCTCCACATCCTGTAAAACCTGAGATTGTAAATTAGCCAACTCTTCCTTTACCTTTTTAATTTGATCCAAACCTGCAGATCCCAAAGACTGGCGGAAAGTAGACAAAAATGAAGTCGTTCTCTAAGATATTGAAGTCCTTCATGCTGGAATCTCCAATTTAAACGGCCTATGGTTTGAAAATAGAGTCTGACTTCACATTTCGTGTCCTCCCACCAAGTATTTAAATCTTCATATAGAAAGAAAACAGACTGACGTGCTAAAAAAAGGGAATGTAGACCATCAGCCACACCAGGGATATCTAATAAGATAACATTTAATTTCCAAAAACCTGGCCCCTTCCGAACTTCAGGCAGTCACATAACACTAATCTAAGCATTTTATGATCTGATGTGGCCACCTCCTGCAAGGACTGTGATTGCACTACAACCCTTGGTGAAAGAAAAAAATAGTCAATTCTGGACGCTCTAGTTCCGCAAAAATAAGTATTTCCAAACCCATTAGAGGTAGGCCCAAAAGCATCATTCAAACCGGTATCTGCAAGAAGTTTTGACAAGCTTGCCATATCACTATACACTTTTTTCCTCATTCCAGAAGAAACACTGGAAGGCAAGGAGCAGTTAAAGTCCCCCCCAAGGATAGTAACATAAGAGGTGCATAGAAAAGGATATAATGAATTAAAAAGGGTTACTTGATCAAATTTAGATTGAGGTGCATAAACATTAAGTAACCATAAGGGTAAGGAACCCCATTTAACATCAAAAACCAAGGCCCTACCGGCTAAAATCTCTATCTGATGAATTACTTTTATATGTGAATGAAAAAAACAAATCCCTACCCCACTACACAAATCACTTCCCAAAGACCAAAAACAATCTCTCCCACAACCACCAGTAGTGGCAGCCTCTATCTCCGAGGGAGAATGCAAACGAACATCCTGCAGGAAAACAGTCCAGATTTTCATATAAAAATGAGAATAAGTGCTCTGACGTTTAACAGGAGATTTAATGCTATTTGCATTTAAAGTTGCCACTCTAAAGTAAAAGGGAACCATGAGTTAATGAAAGGTAAAGTCACTTTACTTTGCTAGATGCTCTTGTTACCCTTCCATTTTTCCCATCTAATGGCTTAGGGCCAATCTGTCCTTCAGCAGGTTCCAAGGGCTCAGGCCTTAGGGGATGCAGAAGGCAGAGACATGTCGGAACCGCCTCTGGAGCCTCTACCAATACTGCAAAGGTATTAGGGTCAGCAATAGAACCATGCATGGAAGGTAAAGCTGTTTTCCTACCCACCTTCCCCTTTCCTTTAACAGATTTCCCTTTCTTGCCACTAACCATAGTAAAACCGTCTACCAAGGGGTCCAAACTAGACAATACCGAATCCTGGCAAATAACCCCTCCTTGTCCTATCTCTGGTACCTCATGAGTCACCACTTCAGGTATATCTATAGAGTCTGTGCTTGAGGTAGAGTTAGCAATCAAACCTGACAAGGGCAAAGGGAGACTAGCCCCAGAGGTACTGGGATCCAACCTTCCTCCAGTAGGAATGCCAAGTCGAACTGTCTCCCTAATATAATGGTGCTGTACCCCAAAATCAGCTTCTGGTGTGTTTTTAGCTGCCAAAGGGCAAAGTTCAAATGTGTGACCCACCACATCACAAAGATTGCATTTAGAGGTTTGGAAACAGTGAGCACTAGGATGACCAGACTCCCCACAATAAGAACATTTTAGCACATCACAAGGGGTGCTTATGTGAGTCCGAGACCCACACTTGAAGCAAACCCTTGGCTGACCTGGATAAAAAAGGAACCCCTTATCCCTCCCAAAAAAAAACAGTTGGGGAGATGCACCAAATCAGAATCAGTAGAGTGGAGTTTAATCCTAAATTTCCAACCCCATTCCAAAATCCCTCTGCATCCAGGATAGGAACAGGATTCCCCTGTATTTCACATCTTTTAGATAACCAGTTAACAATATCTACGACATTAACCCCTTCATTTCTGAACATGATCGTAATGACCCTAAAGGCCTGTTTTGAAAGAGGCAGTACAATAAAGTCCGACCACAGGGGATTAGTTTTTAGATTTAAATAGCGACTCCAGAATAGTTCCAAAAGAGCTGGGGTGCGAAAACTGACATCAAATGTGAACTCTCCAGGAACATGGATCAAGGCGTAGACTTCAGAAGGGGAAAAACCCATACTTTTCTTCAATAAAGTTTTTCCAACATAAAATCTATCAGGGGGATTATCCCTGGGCCCAACATATCATAAACGAATGGCATTTCATCGCTTGGCTAATTCTAGAGGTTGCCTAAAATGACTGGCATAGGAAGGTTTTTTCACAGGTTCCAAAGCTGGCCCCTGTATGACAGAGGAAGTAGCCACATCTGCAGCCATTTCCACTGACAGGCTGCCCAAGGGTAGTCCAGAATCAGTAGTAGATTTAGAAAAAGGGGAGGCTGGAAGTGCAGAGACTAAAACAACAGAAGAAGGGACTGTTAAAGCCACAGTACTTATCTCTGCAGACTCCGGTAGTGCTGAAGATCCATCAGCTGGCTTCCATGAATCACCTGAAATTGGAATCCAGTCAGCCCCACGCAGCGCATGCTCCGGAGACCAGGATTCATCTACCAGATCTCCCCAATCTTTAGAAGTCGAAACTTCACTGACTTTCGGCCTTTCAGTAGCCGGATGCAACTTGCTGGGCCCCGCTGCTGCTGCAGTGCTCGGGGAACCCTCCGATCTCTTCCGCTTCCTGTCATCCTCCACAGCGAGGTTCCTGATGTCCTGTACCAATAATGCACTCACATGAAGAAGTTCCTCTTCCAAACAGCATTGTTTTCTGACAAACTAACCCCAACGTAGCAACAGAAACTGAAGGACCACTTGAGCTGGCTGCTTTGTTGGCCTCTCTCGTAGGTGCATCCCAGCCACCATTTCAGCGCTTTCCAGACTCGGTGAAATCAACAGGTAAGGAATTACTCTGGGCTATCGCAGCCCCATGTGCAGCTCCTCCACTGTCCTCCTCCTCCGCCATCTTGGTCCCACCAGAAAATGGGTCCCCTGCTCACAGGAAGCAGGAAGTAGAGAATTTCCGGTGTCCTGGCCAAATTTCTCTCATTCACTAAAATACCACCAACAGCTTAATCTGGTTCAAGGACAGTTGGCATTCATCTGTATCCCCCTCCCCTGGGTTGTGCCTGAAAATAGGCAGGATTTGTCTAGCACACTTACCTGGTCAACAAAAACTAAACAAATAAATAAATAAAATAAATAAAAGCAAGAGGAAAAAGAGACCACTATGGTTCTCAAATGAGGTGGCTGGAAAGTTAGGAGCCAAAAAGTTAGCAATCAGGAGGTATAAGGAGACACACAGGGAGGAGTATAGGGAGGTGTATCAGGAAAAGTAGAGAGAGGTAGGGAAAGCAGTCAGGAGTGCAGAGGCACAAACAGGGAGAAAATAGCCCAGGCAGTAAAGAAAAGGGGGACAAGACATTTTTTAGATGTGTACACGAAAGGAAAAAGACTAGGGAAGGGATTGTAAAACTAAGGAAAGAAGGGGGTTGGGGGGAGTCTGTGCAAGGGGACCAGGAAAAAAGCAGATGTCCTGAACAAATACTTTTGTTCAGTGTTCACAAGGGAAGTGGAAGGTGAGGGACCACAGATAAGGGACAGAAGCATCAAAGGAAGAGAGGTGGACACTAGTCCATTTACAGAGGAGAGAGTCCTGAAGAAACTCTTAAATCTGAAAGTGGACAAGGCACTGGGGCCAGACAGGTTACATCCAAGGATAGTGAAGCAGCTCAAGAGAGGTGCTGTCTGCACCTCTGACAGTCCTGTTCAACCACTCACTGGAGATGGAAGTGGTTCCGGAGGACTGGAGAAGGGCAGATGTAGTCCCACTTCACAAATGTGGTAGCAGGGAGGAGGCTGGCAATAGTCAGCCTGACTTCAGTGGCAGGGAAATGAATGGAGTAACTACTGAAGGCAAAGAATGTGGAATATCTTGAATCCAGTGGCTTACAGGATCTGAGGTAGCATGGATTCACAGCAGGGAGGTCATGTCAAACAAATCTGACAGATTGAGGCACTGGTCCTTCAACTATCCCTCCCCCTTTTCAGTGCCAATTTTTATTATCGGGGTTTATTGCCGGCCAGGTTTACACCACTCCACAGCCACTGACCTAGTTAACACAATAAGTTCCCTCTCTGCTTCTGGTGAGCTTTATTTGTTAGGCGACCTCAACCTGAACTGGTTGTCACCCTCCCTAGGTAAACCATGTGCTGACATTACTGCCCTCAACTTGTCTCAATTAATTACTGAACCCACCCATTTAAAATCACAAAACATTAAACCACATTCTCTTAAACTGGGCCCTCACCTCCCACCCCCACAGGATTGTCCAGTCGGGCTTATTACCAGATGCACTCAGTGATCAGCACATGATATACCTAGTTAGGAAAGTCCATAGACAGAAGGCCCCCCCACAAACTCCTTGCTATCCGATCCTACAACTCCCTGGATCTTGCTCTGCTCCACCATGACCTCACTCATGCTAACTGGACTCCGATAGCCTTTGCCTAGCCCATAGATCATGCTTTAGTATATTTCAAAGACACCCTTCTCGGTATTAGGAACAAACATGCTCCATTAAGGCAAATGAGAGTAAGGGATTCGCTACTGGCATGCCAGCATGCTCGAGACCAAGCCTGGAAGACCCACAAATCCACCAAACTTCCACAAGATCTCTCTATCTACTGCTCACTCAGGAACTCCTGTACTAAGGCTATCCGGCTTGCCAAAGTAGAATATTTCAAGACCACTTTCAATTCAAATATAAATAATCCCTCTAAGTTCTGGAAGGTTATCCACTCCCTTTTCTCCCCCAAAATACACCAACACCTCCTGTCATCAAAATGAACAACCAGCTCACAGTCAAACACCCTGCTGTAGTGGCAGAATTTAATTCCTATTTTACAACGTGTGCCTCAGCTCTGCTAACCTCCCTAACCTCATCACATACACCCCTGGCTACCCCTACCTTACCTCCCTCCCGCAACCACCAGCCTTGAGTTTCTCCTTTTCTCCCATCTCTCCTCACAACACCCTACATGCACTTCTCTCTCTAAACCCTACAAAAGGCTACTCGCCTGACTGCCTGGACCCCAAGCCACTCTACTTATCTGCCCCTCCTATCTCCATCCCCCTAACTGATTTACTCAACTTATCTTTCCTCACTGCCACTATCCCTGAAGCCTGGAAACATGCTATTGTTCTTCCTCTACCTAAAGGTGGTGACCCCGCTACTCCAGGGAACTATCACCCCATCTCACTTCTACCTACCCAGGCTAAACTTCATGAACACCTGGTTCTCTCTCAGCTATCCTCTTTCCTGGATGATTTCCCCTTTTTCACTCCATTCCAGTCTGGATTTCGGAAGAACCACTCTACCACCACCTGCCTACTTAGGCTTACTGATTCTATCCATTCTGCCATGGATTGTGGTCATATCACATCTGCCATCTTTGTCAACCTTGCCAAGGCATTTGACACTGTTTCCCACACCCTCCTTCTTGAGACCCTCTCCTCAGCTGGCCTATCCCATTCAGCCTGTAACTGGTTTAAAGTCTACCTGGTAGGAAGAACTCAATCAGTTAAAATAGCTGATTCTGCATCCCCGCCACTGTCCATCTCAACTGGCGTGCTTCAAGGCTCTGTACTTGGCCCACATTTATTCTCTATTTTGCTTAATGACCTGCCATCAGTCTGTTCCTCCTCCTCTGTCCACATGTATGCTGACGACACGGTCTTTTTCACCTCTGGCCATTCTCCCTCTGTTGTATCCGCCAGCCTCCGGCTCGACTTCAGTAATGTTCAGTGCTGGTTTAAGTCACATCAGCTTTTCCTGAACACCAAGAAAACAGTCTCCATGACCTTTGGCATGAGGCAGAGACTCTCTAGGCTTCCCTCCCTACCTACCTTCAACATCCTGGATGGGATCACACTTGAGGATACCACCTCTTTTAAATATTTAGGTGTTTGGCTTGACCAACACCTAAACTTTTCTGAACATGTTGACACCATCCTGAAGAAACTGCGCTCCAAGCTTGGTGCCCTCTACAGGAACCAAAGTTGCTTACCTCTGTCAGCTAGGTGTGATCTTGTTCAGAAAATGATTCTCCCTATTTTCAACTATTGCGACATAGTCTATTATGATGCTCCTAAGTCTTCCCTATCCAAATTGGATTCACTTTTCAATGCTTTTTGTCACTTTGCTCTTGACTCCCCCGTACCCACCACTGCTCTCTCTACCACTCCTTTGCTTTCCCCCTCCCTGGAGTGTAGACAACTCTTGCACTGCATGAAATGTACCTCTAAATTCTGGTTTTGTTCTCTCCTATCTTACTTATCCTCCTCCCTTTCCATTCCACCTCTCCCACACCATTCTCTCAGATCCACTGACTCCCGCACTCTGTCTATTCCATGACGTACTACTACAAGCAGCCACGGTGCTTTCTCTTATCGATTCTCTATACTCTGGAACTCACTACCTAAGCCCATCTGACACTTTTCATCCTCCTCATCCATCTCCCAAGCCCTACACAACTTTTACTCCTCAAACTGCGCTTGTCAATGAAGATTCTGTTGTATTTCCCAATGTTTATTGCACCTCAAGCTTATTCTGCTCCGTTGCACTACATGCATAACCTTGTAAATGTATTTGGTTCAATTCTACCTTTGTATATGTCTTATCCAACCACTTTTGTATATGTGCATTCGCTTTATCTGTACTGGTTTGCTATGTATAAGCCATACTATACTGAAATTGAAAATGTACATTTGATTTATCTATACTGTATTGCCTATTGTTCCCCTCTTCCCCTTCCCCCAGGATGCACCATGAGATGAGCAACTTGTTGCTCAGTGTGTTTTTCTGGTGAAATCCTTCAATAAATAAATATATTTCTTTGACCAGGGAACCAGGGAATTAGATCTGGGTGGAGCAGTAGATGTGGCCTACCTAGATTTCAGCAAGGCCTTCAACACCATTCACACAGGAGACTTGCAAACAAGCTGGGCAGCCTGGGAATGGGTCCAAAGGTGGTAAACTGAGTAAGGAATTGGTTGGGGGATAGGTGACAGAAGGTGGTGGTAAACAGAGTGCACTCCGAGGAAGGGAGGGAGGGTGACCAGGTGGGTGTCAAAAGAATCAGTACTGGGCCAGCCCTCTTTAATGTCTTTATTAGTGACATTGCAGAGGGGCTAGAAGGAAAGGTATACCTTTTTGAAGATGTTACAAAGATCTGCAATAGGGTAGATACTCCAGGGGTGTGTGTGTAAAAAATGAACAGAGATTTAAGAAAGCTTGAGCAGTGGTCAAAAGTGTGGAAACTAAGTTTCAATGCAAAGAAATGCAAAATCATGCACTTGGGGCACAGAAATCAAGGGGCAGAGTACAAGATGGGAGGAATGGTACTGACAACCATCAAGCAGGAAAGAGACCTCTTGGTAATCAAATCTGATGATCTGTAGTGGCCAAACAGTGTGACAAGGCAGTAGCGAGAGCTAGTGGGATGCTAGGGTGTATAGGGAGGGGTATCAGCGGCAGAAAGTGGGAGGTGGTAATGCTGTATAGATCATTGGTGCGATCTCATCTGGCGTACTGTGTCCAGTTCTTGAGACCACATCTCCGGAAGGACATAGACAGAGTAGAGACGATCAAGAGGACTGCAACTAAAATGGTGCAGGGGCTTGCATCAAAAGCCCTATGAGGAGAAAATAAAGGACCTCAATATGTACACACTGGAGGAAAGGGGGGGGATATGATAGAGACTTTCAAATACCTCATGGGTATAAATAGGATACAATGGGGAAGCATTTTTCAGAAAAAAGATGCTCAAGAACGAGAAGTCATGCTATGAAGCTGAAGGGGGTAGATTCAGCGGAAACGTGAGGATGTACTTCTTCACAGAAAGAGTGGTGAATGGCTGGAACAGCCTCCCAGTGAAGGTGGTTGGGGCAAAAACTGTAACAGGATTCAAGAACGTATGGAATAGGCATAACGGAACCTTAGTGGTGAGAAAAGGGAGAGTAAAGCAGGAGACCAAGTAGGGTCTGCAGTATTACAGCAGGTAGGGGAAATTGGGCAGACTGGGTGGGCCAAACGGTCCTTATCTGCCGTCATATTCTATGTTTCTACGTAACTCAGTATAACCAATCTTACTAGTGTAATCAGGAAAAGTTCTGCAAAAATGCACAATGTAGTTTTGGCCAGCACTCGTTTTTATTCAGGAGCAATCATGACAGGTATTGTATCTGCATACTGCCATGTTAAACCTAACATAAATTTAATCCTGTTGGGTTTATGAAAGGTCTTCAACATCGTCCCACATAGGAGGCTAGTAAACAAACCAGGCAGCCTGGGAGTGGGTCCCAGGGTGGTAAACTGGGTCAAAAATTGCTGAGTGATAGAACACAGAGGGTGGTGGTAAACGGAGTTCATTCCAAAGAGAAGGAGGTGACCAGCAGGGTCCCATGGGGATTAATGCTTGGGCCAGTCCTATTTCATGTCTTCATGAGCGACAGTGAAGAGGGGCTAGAAAGGAAGGCGTGCCTCTTTGCAGATGACACGAAGATCTACAACAAGGTTGACACTCCAGGAGGGGGTACAGAAAATGAGAAGGGACCTAAGCAAGCTTGAGGAGTGGTCAAGGGTATGGCAGCTAAGATTCAATGCAAAGAAGTGCAAGATCATGCACTTGGGGCACAGAAATGCAAGGGAGGAGTACATGATGGGGGGGAGGTACTGACAGCCACCAAACAGGAAATGAACCCTGGAGTAATCATATCTGATGATCTAAAGGTTACCAAACAATGTGAGAAGGCTGTGAGGAGAGCCAGTGGAATGCTGGGGTGCATAGGGAGAGGTATCTCCAGCAGGAGGTGGTGATGCCACTGTATAGAACATTGGTGAGACCTCATCTAGAGTACAGTGTCCAGTTCTGGAGGCCGCATCTCTAGAAGAACATAGAGTAGAAGTGGTTTAGAGAAGGGTGACAAAAATGGTGTAGGTGCTGCACCAGAAGCCATATGAGGGGAGACTAGAGGACCTCAATATGTATTCCCTGGAAGAAAGAAGAGTGAGGGGAGATATGATAGAAATGTTAACATACCTGAAATGTACAAACAAGGTGCAAAAGGGTAGCATTTTTCAGAAAAAAAGATAGTCAAGAATAAGGGGCGATGATATGAGAATGGGGGGCTAGACTCATTGGTGATGTAATGAAGTATTTTTTCACAGAAAGATCAGTAGATGCATAGAACAGCCTACCTGCAGAAATTGTGGCGGCAAAGATGGTAGGTGAATTCAAAAATGCATGGAATACACATAAGGGAACCCTAGCAACAGGAAAGGGGGAATAAGCCACAGATCAATTAGGATCTGCAGTATCTGGTACAGCCAGGGAAAACGGGCAGACTAGGTGGGCCAAACAGTCCTTATCTGCCATTAAATTCTATGTTTCTACGTTTTATATGTTGCCCTGTTTTGGCTGTGTTGCAGTCCTGTTACAGGATCCTTCAGGTGTCATAATGTTCCAGTCTGGAACTCCACAGCTGTCTGAGAGGAAATGGAACATTCAGAAAGAAAAGAACATTTGCATTCACAGTATTCTCCTCCTTACTGCATGTTTCTATTGCCACAGTGACCACTCGCACAGTTGTAAGAGTGGTCTCACATTCATTTTAAGGGTATGCAGACCGCAAACCAGAAGTGAAAGATTGTGATACTCTAAAAATGAGACCACTCCAACAACCATAAGAGTGGTCACCACAGCAGTATGTATAATTATACCACTGAATTGAGGGTGTTCAATAATACATCAGCATTTCTAAAAATGAGCTAGTTTTCAGGGCACCTGCATGTGAGACACTCATTACAAAGTAAGGGTGTCTCAGACATAGGTGAAAGGAGTGTTCTGATTTGGTCAAAAGTGCTACCTTGACCCATAAATTACACAAACAGATGATGGAGAGTACAGAACATTGTTAGTCAGGGGTGTTCAAATCAAAACTTTTAGGTCTTGCCCAGCTATGACTAGATGAATTTCCACTTGCCCCTATTCATTGCAATGAAATTAACTCTCTTTTCATACTTGCCCTTCCAGGAAATGTACTTGCCTTGGACAGGAGGCAATGGGATTTGCACACCCCTGTTGTTAGTTGCAGGTTCAAGCGAAACAGTTGACACAGTAACTCTGAAAAGCACTACCCATATTTATTTATTGGAAAAGTTTTACCAGGAAAGGTATACTGAGCTAAAATAGTTTGTTTCCAGATGTGTCCTGGGGGAAGGGACAGTGGAGGTACAACTTGATTTTACAGACAGCATAATGTATAACAAACGAGCAAGAAATAATGATAAAAATGGCAACTTAAACAACATTGAACTGAAAGCAATAACTATGTACAATTGGTTGGAGAGAGAAATAAACAGTGTAGACAAGAGATACAGAGCCACGGGGGGGGAGGGGGCTCCACAGGGCTGGCAACAATTGGGGCGAGGAAGGAGGAGGAGGGGTTGGGTGAGGGGGAGGAAGGCCATCAACAAGTGACAGAATTACTGGCCTATGAATGGTAGGGTAGAGGAAGTGGAGGCAGGACAAATAGGAGGGGAGAGGATGGCTAAGGGAAGGGAGTATGAAGGGATGGGGTGGGGTCTGAGAAGAGGTTTAGGAAAGAAGTGGATTATAGAGGAAGGAGTTAGGAGGTTAGGATTAAGGGTATGTGAAGGTGGGGGTGGGAGGGTAGGGAAGGCAGCAGGACACAGGTAGAGGGGCAATTCAGTTGCAGGTGCAGGTATGGGAGGTGAGGTCACGCAGTAGGGAGGATAGAGAGGGGAAGGGGGCAGAGCGGATAGGGTCGGGGAGAGAGTTCCAGAGTTTAGGAAGTCATAGGAGAAAGCAGAATGGCTGGCTGAGGAGGTCCTAGTGGGGAGTGCAAGGAAGCGGAAGTGGGAGTTGCGAAGGAAGTACAAGCTGGGGGGCAGGGAGAGGGAAGTGGAGAGTTAAGAAGGGAAGGAGCCAAACCAGTATTTGGCAATAAAAGAAGAGCAGCGTGCCAAGCGTCTGGCTTCAAGGAGAGGAAAGGAGAGCGATGCATAGAGTGCAGTGATGCATGCAGGGTGGGCAGTCCAGAGCAAAACGACAGAAGGAATGAAAGAGGGCATCCAGTCTGGAGAGGGTGGATTTGGGGGCAGCGCTGCAGACTGTATTGCCATAGTCGAAAACAGGGAGGATTATTTTCTGAACAACAGTTCTGTGGGCCGGCAGAGGAATGCAACTATGGTGGCAGTACAGCACTCCTAATTTAGGGTGTAATTTTTTTCGTAAGGCATCAGCGTGTTCAGAAAAGTCATAGACTTTGACGGCAGATAAGGACCACTTGGTCCACCCAGTCTGCCCATTTCCCTACCTACTGGATAAGCTGCAGATTCTGGTTAACCAACAGCCTACTTCCTGCCACCCCCCCACTACAATTTCCTTTTGTCTGTCCCATGCATGTTTGAATTCCCCCACTGTTTTAGCCCCAACAACCTCCCCAGGAAGGCAGTTCCACGCATCCACCACTCTCTCCGTGAAAAAGATTTCTCACATTACCCTGAGCCATCCCCCTCTATCTTTAAATTGTGTCCCCTTGTTCTTACACATCTCTTTTCTGAAAGATGCTACCCTCCTGGACTTTGTTGATTCCCTTGAGGTACTTGAACATTTTTATCATGTCCCCCCATCCCTCCTTTCATCAAGGGTATACAAATTAAGCTCTCTCAGTCTCTCTTTATATGATTTCTGATGCTGACCCTGCACTATTTTAGTTGCCCTCCTCTGGACTGCTTCCATCCTGTCTATGTCCTTGCGTAGATGAGGTCTCCAAAACTGCACACAGTACTCTAGATAGGGTCTCACCAACTGTCTGTACAGACGGATAACCACTTCCCTTTTTCTACTTGTGATGCCCCCTCCTATGCATCCCAGTATCCCCCTGGCTCTCCTTACTGACTTCTCACATTGCTTACCCACATTTAGATCATCTGATATGACTACCCCCAAGTCCTGTTCCATTTTTTTTGTTGTTAGTACCTCCCCTGCTATTGTGTACTCTTCTCCTGGGTTTTTGTTTCCTAGGTGCATTACTTTGCACTTCTTTGCATTGAATCTTAGTTGCCATATGTCTGACCATTCCTCCAACCTTGCCAAGTCCCTTCTCATCCTTTCTACCCTCCCTTGTATATCAACTCTGTTACAGATCTTTGTATCATCTGCAAAGAGGCATACCTTTCCCTCCAGACCCTCTGCAATGTCACCTATAAAGATGTTAAAGAGGACTGGACCCAGTAGAGAGCCCTGAGGTACTCCACTAGTGACCCCCCCTTTCTTCGGAATATGTTCCACTCACTATTACCTTCTGTGTCCTGTTCTGCAGCCAGTTTGCAACCCAGGCTACCACCCTGGGACCCACTCCCAAGCTGGCTAACTTGATTATTAATCTTTTGTGCGGGACTGTGTCAAATGCCTTGCTAAAGTCTAGGCAGACCATATCCACAGCCCCTCCCTGGTCTATTACTTTGGTCACCCAGTCAAAGAAATCTATTAGATTCATCTGACATGACCTTCCTGCTGTAAATCCATGCTGCTTTGGGTTCTGTGCCCCGCTGGCCTCTAGGTACTCAACAATTCTTTCTTTCAGAAGTGATTCCATCATTTTCCCCTACCACTGAGGTCAAACTTACAGGTCTGTAGTTCCTGCTTCTGCCTTGCTCCCACTTTTGTGAAGGGAAATCACGTCTGCCCTCCTCCAGTCCTCATCTGCCCTCCTCCAGTCCTCAGGTACCACCCCATGCTCCCATGATTTGTTAAAAAGTGTGGTCAGTGGTGTCACTAGGTCATCCCTTAGTTTCTTAGTCGAGGTGGTTATCAAGTCAGACCCTGAGGTACTTGAAGGATAGTACATCCTTAATGGTGGACCCGTTCAGAATGCAGGAAGTGGGGGGACCTCCAATCCTGGAGAGCTTTTGCCTTGTGCTAAAGGTAATTGAGACAGTTTTTTTGGAGCTGAGAGCCAGTTGATTTGAGCAGAACCAGAGATGGATGTTGTCAAACTCCTGCTGAAATCTGGTCTTCAAATCACAAGGGGAATGGCTGAAGGCAAACAGGACTGTGCTCATCAGCGTACATGTGGACGGACGCTGAGGTGCAGGCAGCAGAAGGTCATTTAGGAAGACAGAATAAAATAGGGCCAAGGATGGAGCCCTGGGGATACCGGTGCTGATTGGGAGGGATGGGGAAAGGAAGTCACCAATACAAACTGATTGGGACCTACTTGCAAGGTAGGAGTGGAACCAGTTGGTGGTCAGGGTGGAAAGTCCTGCTGCTGAGAGCATAGAGAGAAGAAGGTGGTGAGTGACAGTGTCGAAGGCTTTGGCCAGGTCAGCAAAGATGGCAGATGTGATCCAGCCCTGATTCATACCTGTGAGAATGTTATCAGTTAACCGGAGGAGGGAAGAGGAAGTGGAGCGGGTTTTGCAGAATCCAGACTGCTAAGGGGTGGAGAAGGAGTCAAGGAAAAAGGAAAGCTGAGAAAGCACTAAGCATTCTTGAAGCTTGGCAAGAGAGAAGAGAAGTAAGGTGGTAGTTCCCAGGAATAGAGGGATCCCCTCCTTTAGGGAGGGGAATCACAGTGGCATGCTTCCATACACTGGGCATGGAGGATAGGGAGAAGGAGAGGTTTAAGGGCACAGATAGGGATGTCAATTGCAGGGGCAGCAAGATGGAGAAGTTTTGAGTCAAGTCCATCAGGGCTTTTACTCTTGAGAGGGTTGAAGGCTAGCAAGGCATTAATAGCAACTTCAGGTGAGACAGGAGTGAAAGAGAAGGAAGGGATATGGGATGAAGGGGAGAGGGAAGACAGGGGTGATGATGCTGGAGGAAAGGAGGAGAGAAGGGAAGAAGCACAGGAAGTGAAAAAAGTGTTGCATTCATTGGCCACTGAGACTATGTTATGTTAGTAATGGTGTGGTGGTATTACTCACTTTAAGGACTGGGATAGTGGTCTGGGCCTTGGGAGAGAATAGGGTGTGAACCACCTTCTAGAACTTTGAGGGGTGGTTGCTGTTATTCTGAAAGGTGTAGGAAAAAGTACTCTGCTTTGGCAAGCCTGGTGGCTCTGGTGCATACATTATGTAGGGCACGATATTAAGTGTAAGTTCAGGAGGATCCCGAGGACTTGTCGCCTTCAAGCTAGATCCTAGCACAGGCAGGCCAGAGGTTCCGACATCCAGGGAGATGGGGAGCCTGACCCTGGTTTCCTTGCATGGGGTGGTGTCAGTCCCAGATGGAAAGGAATTTAGATCTGAAGTATTCAAGGGCTGTGTCGACAATGCCAAAAGCTAATATTGGCAACCAATCGGTTGTAGCCACTTCCTCCTGGAAAGCGTATAGATCCAAGGACCTAAAGGACCAAATAGGAAGTAGTTTGGGAGGGCCTTTTAGATGATGATTCTTGCGAACACAGTAGACCATATGGTGGTCACCAAGATCATCTGGGAGAATGCCAGCAACAATAATGTGGTGAGGATGTGTAGTGAGGGCACAATCTAACAGGGCGTGGTTAAGAGATTTGTGGTTGAGACGGGTCGGGTCAGTGATCAGCTGAATGAGGTTTAGAGATGTGGTATCATGACGGATCCTGGAATGGAGAGGGGAAAGACAGTTTAAATTAAAGTTAAGTAATGGTCTTGAGATAAATTGCATATTTTGAGTTAGGCCAATGAATAGTCCTATATTGTATAAATATGATTTTCAAACAGAGCTCAAAAACAGGAACCTTTTAGAACCCAGTAACATAGTAGAGCAATGGACACTAAAGATTTGGAGATTTATCATGAGTGGGGTTATAGGCATCCTGCCAATGACAAAAGTCTGGAGGTCTGTATGTGTGTCTCCTTGAGGGTGCATAAGTCTATATGGGTTGGGGAGGTATATCCAAGGCCCCTAGAATTCTGCGGCCGCAGAATTTTCGCATGAACTTTGCAATCTACCGAGAACTTCTGCTGATCATGAATTCACTCTTCTTGGTAATTTTTATTAATATTTCTGTTTATCCATAGAATCTGGTTCTCTTCCCCTCTTTTTATATCCAAAACCCCACTATATGCTCAGAATGTGATGTTATCATTGTTATAACATCATACATTAGCTAACTAAATGGCTGCATTCTGCAACAGAAATGAACAGTCACTTATCTACCACAGCTCCCACTGCCAGAGACGGTGGCACAGCACTTCATGCATGGTGATATTTGCTCAACCTGTACTACACCCTAATACAGTTTTCAGTCTTACTTTATTGCGCTAGGACCAACTTAAACAAAACCTTGTCAATAGCACAGACTTGTAAAGTCCATACCTCACTTTGTACAAACCTATTTGTGCCTTTAAGGTATAGAGATGCCATCTGAAATGAATAACTGTTAAAATGAATTTAACTGTCATTTTTAAGAAAAATAATTATGCCCAGAAAAATGGAATGTAATAATGTGTAGACCTGTTGAAAGAATAGACCTGTTAAATAAATAACTGCGCTGTACACATTTTTGCCAGGGTTATTGATTACATATTGTCATTGGTTGATAGAATCACCTAAACGTTATGGAGAAATGTTGTGTGCAGGGACAGCTGTTGGGCCAGAGGGCAGCATGCTGTGTTTCCATGCCGGCAACTCAGGTTAAGAGATTAGCTCTGGGAGCTGGCTGGGCAGCACAAGCATTGGTTGAACACATCACTGCTCAGAGCCTGGGAAGGTATGGTGCAGTGTTCTGTCACATGGTGGACACATTGTGATGGGCCGGAGAGCTCTATCCCACAATCATTTCACATGCATGTCATGGCCTGACAGTGTTACGTAGTGTGTCAGGGTAAGCAGGTTGACATGAAAAATTAGTTTTGCAATAACTCCTCTATTCCATTTCCAATGGGACGTGTATGAATGAGGATGCAAATTCATGGAAATTAAACAAAATATATATACACACACACACACACACACACAATATTTGTATATGTGTTACAGATTGCATATAAATATATAAGTGATACACAGTGGGAACCTCATGAGTGGTGTAGAAAGCACATACAAATATATAAGTGATAGTGGAAACCTCATTAGTGGGATATATAATTTGCATATAGAAATACCTTATTTATCACATAAGATCTCCTCTGCATATGTCATTTATGCAACAGGCTAGGACCTTAAGGGAGAGACATTTGTTTTGCTTTTTTAGGCATAACATTATTTTTATAAGTCTGTTATTTTTTGAACTAGTGTTACTGTGCTTTCCACCATCCTATTTGCTATAACCACTGCCATGAAAGTGAAGTCAGGATGGCAAACTGACACTGTGATGTGGTAGTTTGTTAGTGCCGCAGAACTTCCGCAGAAATTACAAACCACCACCGCAGAAGTTTTGCGGCAAATGGTAGTCTTGCCGCAGAACTTGGTCCCACTGTGCCGCAGAAAAGTAGGAGCCCTGGGTATATCTGTCTGTCCAGGTAGGTGTGTGTATGTATGTGTCTGTCTATCTGTACGGGCTGGGACGTATGTGTCCATACATGTGTCTTTCTATCTGTATGGGCTGGGATGTGTGTGTGCGTGCATGTGTCTGTCTATCTGTACAGGCTGGGACATGTGTGTGTGTGTGTGTGTGTGTGTGTCTTGGGGTCCATGTCTGTATCTCTGTCTGGAGGTCTGGCTTTGTGTCTGTATTTGGTCTGTGTCTCTGTCTGTCTCTGAATGCATGAGGTACATGTGTGTCAGTCCAGGATCTCTGTTTCTGTCTGGCGATCCATGTGTGTATATGTGTCTGTCTTGAGGTCAGTGAACAGTATATATCTCCGAGGGTGGCTGCAAGTTGCTTCGATGGCAGCTTCTGGTGGTGGCTTTGCTGAGGTGCTTTTGGCAGTGTAGATGTCCTTGCGCTGATGGCCATTACTGCCACATGTGCTGCACAGTGGTGTATGTGGTGGGCAGGGTCCTGAACACAGAAAAATGGTTCTGCTAGTTACCCTAGGTGACAGCCTCCCTGGCAGCCGCTCCCATGATACTAGGCCCCCAAAGCCAGGCTGGCCCTTCCACCTCTGGTCATCACAGGCAGAATAAGGTGCTTCCTCCTGGTGGCAGCAGGACAGCCCCCTGACAGCGATAAGTCAGATCTGCCTGACAAGAGGTACAAATGCAAAGCCACCACCAGCAGCTGCCATCAAAGCAACATGTAGCCACCCTCAGAGATATATACTGTACACTGACCTCAAGACAGACACATATACACACTTGGATCTCCAGACAGAAACATAGATCCTGGACAGACACACACATGTACCTCATAAATTCAGAGACAGAGACACAGCTCCCACTTGCATACTGTGTGACCCTGAGCAAGTCACTAAACTTCCTTGTGCTCCCAGGTCGTACCTGTAAACAAGCACCTGAAAGAGTGGGTGTCCAGGACAGAAGGAGGAAAAAAAGAAAATAGTCCTCCTTTGTTCATGGGTACAAATTAAGTGTTTCTTACTAGGAAAACAGAAACACAGACAATGATGCCAGAAAAGACCAAAGGTCCATCCAGTCTGCCTGAGTTCCCTATTTAGCCCTGGGACCTGCTGTCCCTCCAGGGTCTTAGTCTTCCTCATACTTCCCCCCATTCCCCTCCCAATGTCTGCCACCCTGAGCAACCACTATATACCCTTCATTAGAAACATAGACTTTGACAGCAGATAAGGACCGCTTGGCCCATCTAGTCTGCCCATTTCCCTACCTACAGGATAGGCCGTAGATCCTAGTTAACCAACAGCCTATTTCTTCCTACCCCCCACAAGAATTGCCTTATGTCTGTCCCATGCATTCTTGAATTCTCCCACGGTTTTAGACCCCACAACCTCCTCAGGAAGGCTGTTCCATGCATCCACTACCCTCTCTGTGAAATAATACTTCCTCACATTGCCCCTGAACCGCCCTCCTTCTATCTTTAAATTGTGTCCCCTTGTTCTTGCAAGTCTCTTTTTCTGAAAGATGCTACCCTCTTGGACTTTGTTGATTCCACTGAGGTACTTAAAAGTTTCTATCATGTCCCCCCTCTCCCTCCATTCTATCCCAACCATGCTTGAACCCACCAATTGCTTTAGCACCCACCACTTTGGCGTACAGACTGTTCCACAGCTTCATCATCCTTTCTGTAAAATAATACTTCATGTCAGTTTCCACTCACATCCACATAACTGTGAACTAGTATTCAAGCTAAATATGTCCCCACAGTTCACCTTATTAATTCCTTTTAAGAACTTGAAGGTGTCTATCATATCTACCCTCTCCCTTCTGGACTCAAGCAAGTACATCTTCAGTACCTTGAGGCGCTCCTCATAGGACTTGCCCTGTTGACCCTGAATCATTTTTGCTACCCCGCGCTGCACTGTCTCTAGCCTGTCTCTTTCCCTCCTGAGGTTTGAACTCTAGAACTGGATGAAGCACTCCAGGTGAAGTCTCACCAAGGATCCATGTAACCCCCCGTTAGGGGGCTTACCTGGTTGCCCACTCAGGGGCTGCCATTCCTGTTTCTGGTCTCCCATTCCCCCAGTTTCCCCCTGCAGCATTTTCCTGTGTCCTGGCCAGTTCCCAGTTGTCCCAAGGGTTCTCTGTCTGTCCCCTGCAATTTTTCTTTGAACAGCAGGAAGAATCGGGGCCAAGAAGCTATCTTTTGGAGCCGCCACTTGTATTTGCACTTCAGTATAGGGCCAACGCTCCGCGCATGTGCAGAAGCACACTTCAGTTTTGGCCATTCAGCAGCCATTTTGAATTGCCTCTCTGGTGGTCCAGGTCCCTGTGTTAACCAAAAGCGGGACCGGAGACCTAGGGTGGGCATGAGGCGCAAGAAAAGAGCATTTTTTCAGAGCGCCAATCGTGCTTGAGGATTCTAGTGCCGCCTCATGAATATTTATGAGGCAACATGAATGTTACTCAATGAGGAAAGTCTGTCTAGCACCTGGGGGCTACAGTAATTGATGCTAGCAACAGGCTGAAAAATAAATAAAACTGTTAAAAACTGTGTGGCGTCCCTCGACTTACCCATCACTGTGATTTATACAATCAACTATACAGGTTGTCCCTGGGTAATTATTGCTCATTTGTCTTGGGCTACTTCACAAACAAAATCATCCACAATGTCACCCCAACCGCCCCGTCCAAACTCCTTCGTCCAGCTCTACCATCATACTGGTTAAGGTCAGTTGACTTGCAACCCCTCCTTGTCCCAAAAACTCGTACACTGTCAAGTGATCGTGCCTTTGCTGTCTGTGCCCCTAGATTCTGGAATACCTTACCTGCAACCATCAGATGTACCCCCACCCCATCCATCTTTAAGAGCTCCCTCTGGTTGCACCTGAAGTCTGCCTCAGTTTGTAACTGTTCCAAGGATGCTTGATATCCCCTAGCCCTGCTTGGACCCTGGTGTGCACCCTCCACTACCCTGGTCCCCTACCCCCACTGGGCTCTAGTAAGGGGAATTATCTACCCTGCATGCCCTTCACCTCAGCACTTACTATCCTCAAAATGGGACAAATTGTGCTTGTATTATTTCCACAAAATGTAACTATTGTTTGCTTGTTCTTACCTTTGATGTATATGTTTATCCGTTCAGCCTGTACCTGTTTATTTGTATCACCCTGCTCACTGCTTGTATTTCACATTGTTGTAATTCCCTCGCACTGTTTTGTAAACCATGCTCTTGTAATCTCACGGGTCATACCTGAAAATTGGCATTCCTTGTCTGGTGTGCTTACCCGGGTAAACAAAAGCTAATAAATAAATAAATAATGGGCTAATAGAGGGAAGAGGCTGCTAAAGGACAGAGGGGCAAATAAAGAATAAAAAATGTTTATTACAACAGCAGCAGGGTGAGAAAATGGGTCATGATAAGGACTGTAATGGGACTGTGTGTGGCTGCCCGGGGACAGTCTGGAACAGCAGCAGTGACCAACTGGCAGTGAAATAAACATGCTAATTAGGGTAATGGTTTAAAAGAGCACAGAAGCCGCTATAGAATGGTATGAAAATAATTAAATAAAAGTAAATGGTTTGGCTGCACCAGAGAGATAAAGTTGAAACATGGTGTGGACTGTAGTGAGACTGTTTATTCTGCAGTCATATTTGCAGCCATGTGACGCCATCACAGCCAATCAAAGGACCAGGACTTGCCAGGAGGACTGTGGGATTCTTGAAAGGACTGCTGGGGGATAAAACTGGGGAACATTTGGGTGCCTCTTTGGACAACCAATCAGGCATCGAGGAAGCCTCATACATATTAATTTTTGAGAGAGACAGTGGCTCCAGCCAATGGAGAGCTGCCAGAGAGCTCCCAAAAGAGAAGGACTTTTGGTTTCTGGGTCAGTCTGGCAGGAGCCCCCCACTGGGAGGGGGGAGGACTCCAGCCCCTAAGCAGAGAATGGGGCTGCAAGGCTGAGAAAGGGGTTGCCTGGGGGCTGCCATCAATTTGTCCCCCAGGGCCGGTCATGCCTTTCCCCATCTGGAGACTGAGCAGAAAGGTTGTTCAGGCAGCTCTGCAGAGAAACAGAGAGCTGCAGGATCCTGCTACAGGCTGTTGTGGTAAGAAGCTGCACCACAGTGGTGACAGTGTTCAGAGAAAAGGATGATCGAATGGGAAAATGGATTATGGAAGCAGACTGGTTTTATGTTGAAGAGAGAGAGAGAGAGAGAGAGAGAGAGAGAGAGACGGACTCTTCAGGTTTCATCTGCACCACAACAGTGAGATACCGGTGATGAGAGATTTGTGTGAGAGAATTGTGAAAATGGAAAAAGGTTCTGTCCGACCCTGGAAAAGACAAAGAGTCTACGGAGAAAAGGAAAGGACACATGATTTAAGGACTAGTTTTAACATTGGAAAATGGATACTGAAAAATGAACTGGAATCTGGTTCTGAGATGTTGAAGAGAGATCCTCTTCTGTGTTCATCTGCATGTGCATGGTGTGAAAAAGAGAATTTGGTTAATGTATCAGAGGGGCTGAGAGAACCCCGTGCTATGAGAGAGATATTCTGGAACTGTGTGTGAGCCAGAGCAAGAGTGTCTGCTTTCTTGAAATAGAGAGACTGTGAAAGCAAAGAGATAGGCAGAGGTCCTAGGCTTAAGCGACCTGCCACAGCAGTTGAGGGCCAGCTGAGGAAAGAAGCTGATGTTGTGAAGTTGGAGTCTCAGACCCTACTGCTTGGGGGTCTGAAAAGCAGGAAAGATAAAGAATCTGCTTTGGCTGCACAATGGAGCTGGTGTGCTAACGTGTGAAGAGAGGAGAGAGATCTCGAGATTTCCAGCTAATCCAGAGCCAGGTAAGGAACTTGCTAACCCCCACCAAGTGGGGTCTGCTGGCTGCAGGAGATCATGGGTTTATGTCCGAGTGCTAGAGCACTCTGATCTGTGAGGGAACCAGGCTGTGGAGCCACTCCTAGGTCTGGGTCCTCTGCGATCTAGTGGGCCTTGCGCCAATGCTCTGCAATGGGCTTGAATAGGCCAAAGGGGACAAGCTGCGAGACCTTCAATCAAGCTAAAGATCCAAGCTGCAGCACCTTTGCCCCTTCTTTAAGTCTACCAGGATATCTGATACTAAGGTTCTGCTTCTGCTGATCTAACAACCCCAGGACTTTAGTCACAGTGCCACCAGGGACTGATTCTACGGAACTATGAGTAAAAGCAGGAATTGCACTGCACCTGTGGGATGTATATAGTTAATTGTGTTCACCTTCACTTGTGCCCACTGGCGTAGAAAGGTTTAAATCAATCAAGAGAGAAATGTAAAAAGTTAACTTGATCCAAGTAAGCGTGCCAATGCCGGCCAACCAGCTGCACCACAGGCCTGCAACTAGACGGCTGGCTTCCAGGGACAGATTTCTGGGGGGTTATATGAACTTGTACCAGTTTGGGGTCTGTGAGAGTTAATATCTGCAGCAGATAGCTAGATAGCTGGTGGCTGCACCTACACTGTTCCTCCCCCATTCTCACACCACTCCCCCATTCTGCACTCCCTCTATTTCCTCCTCCTGCCCCACCCCCTCTAGTACACACTTACTCCCTCCCCCTACCCATGCCTTTCTTCCTCCCACTCCTATACTGTATATCTTCTTCTAGCCTGTTCCTGTCCCCTTACCCCTAATCCTACCATTTCCCCACCTCACCCCACTCCCCAACTCCTCCTCATGCTTGCCCATCCTTGCACTTTTTGCATCCACTAGCACTTAAATGACAAAGTCACAGTTATGCCTACCTCTTACCCCTATACCATCTTCCCCGCCCTTTACTACTGACAATATGTTCAGTTACATTTTATTTGTTCCATGATTTCATCAGTCCATTTTGTAATTTACATTGTTCGCATCTGTTCAGTCTCCGTTGTTTTGTCTCACAATTGCATTCGATGCGGAACCTTTGTAAAAAAAACTCTGGTTCAAAGGTATTTGTAGTCCTAGTACTCAATAAATAAATAAATAAAAAATCCAAGGGGAAGATGATTTAAAAACAATGCTAAACCTCTAAATGGCAATTGCAAATCACGAAATGTTATGCTTAACCTCTGATCCATTCTCCCCTTCCGAACCCTCCCCATGTAAATAAATATAGTGTTACTGTTTTGGAAAAGTCTTGACTTGAGCGCTTGATTTAGTGAGCATATTATTACCCACATTCGAAAATGCCAAATGTTGAAATTGGGGATGTTTGATTCTGGCAAGTCCATGTATGTGGGTGACTGTACGAGGAGGTGGGTTGGTACTGCATCCCAGGGGGTTGTACTAGTAAAAATCATACCCACTTAAAATGTTCTCTGGGTGGAGGCACTGCCACTTTATTTTCATTCTTGGGAAAGGATCCCCATACATCAACAAAACTGGAACCCAGGCCCTTTAACTTGGTTAGCAGCCACCCAGGCAGGGGTAGTAGCCTCTATATAGACGACACCGTGGCTACATCTAAATATGGAAATTATTAAACCGTCCCATCTGCTATCAGTATCCCTCCTGATACATCCCAGCATCCTACTTGCTTTTGTATACACCTTATTGCACTTGACTCGATTGTTTGAGGGAGTCACTGATGATAACTCCAAGGTTCCATTCCTCAGCTGTACTGCTAAGTCACACCCATCCAGCGCTCTGTCCTTGGATTTTGTTCCCTAGATGCATCATGCATTACTATGCACTTTTTGGCAATGAATTTCAACTGCCAAACCTTAGACCACCCCACTAACTTTGGTAGTCACTCTGCATTTCCCCTGATTCCCTCATCACTATCCACTCTTCCACAGAGCTTAGTTTCATCTGCAAAGAGACACAGCCTGCCCCATATACCCTCATCAATGTTACTAATGAATATATTGAAGAGGATCGGTCCCAGAACAGATCCCAGTGGTACCCCACTCATGACATTCAGCTCTGCTGAATTGACACTGTTGACTACAACCCTCTGCTGCCTCTCTTTTAGCCAGTTACCTATCCAATTTACTATGGCCTTAGCCTCACCCAGATAGAGGTACTAAGTTGAAAGCCTTGCTGAAGTCAAAGTACAGCTATTCCACAATGTTGCCCCTATCCAATTCTCTCATCACCCAATCAAAGAAAACTAACAGGTTAGTCTAACAAGACCTCCCTGCCACAAATCCATGCTGTTTACTATCCTGGAGCCTGTTGCTCTCCAAGTAATCCACAAAGTCCTCTCTGACCAGTGACTCCATCAGCTTCCCTACAATAGAGGAAAGATTGATAGAGCTATAGATCCCCATGTTTCTTGTCCCACCCTTATGAAGTGGAACTACATCCACCACCCTCCAAACCTTTGAAGCTACCTACATGGGTTCAGCCAGCTCTGCTGCTAGCTCCCTGAGTAACCTCGGATGGAACCCCAGTCCATCAGACTTACCCACTGAGATTTATCAAAAAGTCGCTCCTTAAAGGGAAAAGTCCATGTATGATTAAATTAATCAATATTGTTACCAATGAAAATCTGCTTTACATAAGCTATTGACCAAACCCGTAATATTTTTAAGGCCAGAATTATAACCAGTTCAGTTGCCCCTCTCTTTATAGCTGCAGGCATCCATTTTCTAAATCACAGGCACAGGATATGACATCACATCTGGGGACACACACATATCTCATAAATAATTTAACCAGGAGAGGCACACTAAGCTGAAGCGTGAGTCCAGGTGTGACCTGTGAGCACAAGAAAGTTAAGTAACTTGCTCTGGGTTGCACAGTAATGCAAGGGGGCAGTGGGATTAAACCCTATGTCTCCAGGTTTGCAGCTCAGAGCCTTAAACCACTGCGCTATACTGCCTCCTTCAAGGTAAGAGGAAAAGAAGAGTTGGGCTCTTGATGAGCTGTCACAACCAGGCACTTAATAATTTAGTGATTTGACCTGGGAGCATCAGGGAAGTGAAAAGGTTTTATCTCAAAAAGAAGGGGTTACTGGAGATTTCCTGCTGGAAAGAGAGTAAAACAGTTGGAATCATGAAAAAAAAAATCTGCTTTTTTTTTTTTTCTTTTACTTTGGTGAACGGAAACTTATTTCTGGATGGTGTTCAAATAAATATTTTTTTTTATTTTGCAACTTTCAGGAGTAGTAGTGCTGGAACATGGGGAAAAGTGAGTGTGTGTGTATGTATGTGGGGGGCACTGCAGTAATAAGAGGCAGTGGCTGCTTTACTTCTGACAATGCATGCATTAAAGGGGCACTCTGAATGCTCATGGCCAAAAGTGGGGGGTGTTCCCCCCCCACACACACACACCTATAGCTTCTGGCACCTATGTTCAGAAGGGTCCTCTACTGACAGCTATCTATTCTATCACACACCAACAGAAAACAATTATTTTTTTATAACTTATTTACCCATGATAGTCCAGATGAGATATGCCACCTCATTTCCAGTGGGGTCCTGCTGCTATTCATTTCTTCTGCTAGGTGGACAGGAGCCCGGGGGGGTTATGTGACTTACTCAACGTCACACAGTATTTGACTTTACTGACATTTGACACTGATCTCCTGGGCCCCAAGCTTGTGCTCTAGCCACTAGATCACACTCCTACAAATGACAGAACACGATGCCAAAGAAAAAATTAAAACACAACTAGTTCAGTGCTAACAAACACTGGAACTAAATAGGTACAGGAATAAAAGTGATTTACAGTGTTACCACAGTAGCAGGATATTCTGCAAATCACACAGGCACTAAACATTTTACTAAACTGAATTTTCACAAAACATTATCCAAAGCAATAGAACCCCAAAGGAGCCCGGAAACTGTTGGCACTGGCAGCACACAACTTTTGTTTATAGCAATGCCTTCAAGATTATAGACAAGTTCACATCTACATGGACTGGGTAAAAACATTTTTTATTTTCATTTCCTCTTACTTTCAAGGAGGCAGTATAGCACAGTGATTTGAGGCTCTGAGCTGCAAATCTGAAGACCTGGGTTTGAATCCCACAGTCCCCATTGCATTACTGTGTGACCTTAAGCAAGTCACTTAACTTTCTTGTGCCCTCAGATCACACCTGGACTCAAGATTCAGCTTAGTGTGCCTCTCCTGGTTAAATTATTTATCAGCTATATGTGTTTCACCTGATGTGATGTCATATCCTGTGCCTGTGATTTATAAAATGGATGCCTGCAGCTACAAAGGGAGGGGCAACTGAAAGGGCTATAATTCTGGTCCTAAAAGTGTTACGGGTTTGGTCAATAGCTTATGTGCAGTAGATTTCAATTGATAACAATACTGATTAATTTAATCCTACATGGACATTTCCCTTTAATGTACCCAAATGCGCCACTAGGATGGGTAAGCAGGCATTTGCGGTGTCTGCCCCAAAGCTCTGGAACTCCCGGCCTTTAACTGTGAGGCACTCCACTAAACACCTGATCTTTAAAAATGAGCTCCGTGCCTGCCTCCTGGCCTCTGACAAGTGCACTTATGACTCAACCCTTGGGGGGGACACCTAGTTAGGCTTCCCTTGCGTGTCCCTTCAGCACATATTTAGCCACTTATCACTCTCGCCCACTTTTAAGTAGCAGACAAGGACAGGCTGTGAGGTATCCCACTGCGAGTCTGTCTGGAATAGTTTCTCTAATTACTTATATTGTATGGTCTATCTCTTTGAAACTGTATTGTGTATGCCCCTGTATCTATGGACAGTCTAGTGTAATGTCTAATTTTTCTTGTGCAGTAGGTATCACTGTGCCTGTTTATACTGTAATGTGTTTGACCCAAGTCTGTATTATGTAATAGTAACCACTATGATGTGATGTACTTTTACCTATATCTGTAACTCTCCCGGGTCGTGACTAAAAATAGGCAATTTCTTTGTCTAGAGCACTTACCCGGTAATCAAAAACTAAATAAACTCATCTGGTACCAGGGCCTCATCTATTTTTAATGCTGCCAGTCCTTTCTGGATCCTTTTGCTTGTAAATATTGGCTGCCTCATCTCCAGGACCTCTTTAGCGACCACCTTGATGCCACTCTCTAGCAAGCGCCCACCGTTCTCCTTACTGAAAACTGAGCTAATCACTAAGTACAGCGGCTTTTTGCCCATCTTCCTCTATCACCTTACCCCCCCCCCCACTAACCTTATGGCTCCCCTCCTGGTTTCTTTTTTCTGTACTATATCAAAAACGATTTTTCTCTGTTTTTGACCCCACTCCTACGCAGCTCTCTATTTTTGCCTCCCTAACCACCCTCAGTGCCTCCCTATTTTTCAACGTGTATTCTCCCCTTTATTCCTCCCCCTGCTTTTCTTTATAATTGTAAAATGCTTTTTTGTTTGCCCTCACTGCTTCCTGGCCTCTTGATGAGAACATAATGGTCTCTTGAACCTATTCTTTTTGGTTACTGTTTGCATACATAACTTTGAGGTGATTGGAGCTGTGAGAATAGGGGAGCCACTGGGGAACAGCGACTATTACTCAGTTTGGTTTGAACTTGCCCTTGGGTCCAGAAAACCCCAGTTGAGAGCTGAAGTTCTGGATTTCAGAAGGTCAGACTTCAACAGGCTGAGTGAGCTGGCCAGGAAAAACTAAGTCGGGGTTGACAACATGGGGGTGGCAGAAGAAAGATGGTGGCAATTAAGGAAGCCATTCTCAAAGCATCTAAGTTATGTATGCAAACAGTAACCAAAACAAACAGGTTCAAGAGACCATTATGTTCTCATACTCTGGATAATAGGTAGGTGGATGTCCTGGTTCAAAATAAATTCGGACACCAACCTGGGCAAAAACTTAGGACTGGTCTGTAAGGACACCCTGTCCTTATGGAAAACCAAACAGGGCTCTTTACATATCAGAGCTTGAAGCTCGGAAATCCTGCAAGCAGAAGTAACTGCAACTAAAAATAACCCTTTAAATGAGAGAAAGTGTAGCTTGCAATCCACGGCTGGTTCAAAGGTTGGAAGCATGAGTTTCTCTAACATGGAGAGGAGGTCCCATGGAGGAACAGGGTTCCTGATGGGAGGTCTCAAATGTAAAATGCCCTGTAGGAAGGTATGGGATAACTCCAGTGAAGTAAGGGGTTTACCTTCTACCGTTGCATGGTAGGCAGAGATGGCAGAGAGATGCACCTTGATAGAGGAGTAGCTCAGGCCTGTGTCAAACAGAGAGAGGAGATACCCAAGAACAGAGTTCAGTGCACAGGAGAAGGGATCAAGATGACGGGCAGTAGCCCACAAACAAAACCTCTTCCGCCTCATGGCATAGGTAGTTCTAGTGGAGGGCTTTCTTGCTGCCATTAAAATATTGGCCACTCTGGAAGAAACTCCATACCTAGTGACCGCTAGGTCTGCAGGAATTGAGCATGCAGATGCAGGGACTTGAAGTCCAGATGGACTAGGGTGCTCTAGTCCTGGGAGAGCAAGTGCAAGCTTGGGGTTAGAGGAATTGGGGGTTCTGAGGCTAGTTGTTGGAGCAGAGTGAACCAAATCTGATGAGGCCAGAAGGGAGCAGTGAGAATCATCTCTATCCCCTCCACCTGCGGAGTACCCACTGAAGAATGGGAAAGGGAGGGAAGGTGTAAAGAAACCTCCCTATCCAACAGTCGGACATGCATCTCACCAGAAAACTTCAGGCCCTGGATCTAGTGAGCAGAATTTATGCAGTTTGGCATTGAGTGGGGACATGAAGAGGTCCAACTCTGGTCGACCCCATCTGTCAAGCAACTGCTCTGCCAATGAGTGGAGGAGCAACCACTCATGGGCTTTGGACCAAGACCTGCTTAGGCTGTTGGCTAAGATGTTTTGGATGCCTGGAACATAAACAGTGGTGAGTTCTAGATGGTGTTCCAGAGTCCAATACAAGACCCTCACTGCCCCCCCTGCAAAGTGGGGTAGGAATGAGTCCCTCCTTGCCTGCTGATGTAAAACACCATGAAGGTCGGTCTGAAATGCTTGCAGGACATTCAGGACCGCTCTCATGTCCAGGACATTGATATATAGGAATTGCTCATCTGGGGACCAGGATCCCTGGGTCTGACGGTCCTTCAGATGAGCACCCCAACCAAATCCCAAGGCACTGGTCTTCAAAACTTGCCTCGGGGGGCTCTTGCTGGAAGAGGAACCCTTTGGACAGGTTGTCAGTGTCCATCCACCAGGTCAGGGTCCAATAAACTGAGTTTGAGACTAGAACCCTCTGTTCCAGGTTATCTGATTGTTGATCCCACTGCACCCTGAGTGTCCACAGCAGGACCCTCATGTGGTGGCGAGTCATAGGAACGGTGGGTATGGCCTCCACCATATGGCCTAGGAGCCTTAGACAGACTTGGGCAGAATGTAAGGAGCTGTAGAAATCATTCAGGCCAGTCCTTGCAGGTGATCTGCCCTGTCCACAAGGAGAAAGGCCTTGCCCTGCACTGTGTCGAGGACCATTCCAATGAATTGGAGTCTCTGGCTGGGTCATAGGGATGACTTGGGGAGATTCAGGGTGATCCCCAATCCTCGGAAGAGGTTAAAGGTGTCTCCGAGAGTGCAAAGCAGTTGACCCTTTGTAGGAGCTGTCAAAAGCCAGTCATCTGGATAGGAAAAGACGTAATGACCTTGTCTCCTGAGGGCTATGGCCACCACCACTGGCACTTGGTAAAGACTCTAGGAGCAGAGGAGAGGCCAAATGCCAGAGCCCAAAACTGGTAGTGTCACCCCTGGAAGAGGAAACGCAGGTACCTTCTGTGGGGTGGAAACACTAGGATGTGTAGCTACGTGTCCTGCATATCTAGAGAGCAGAGCCATTCTTCCCTGGTGCAGGAGGGGAATCAGCTCTGGTAGAGTAACCATCCTGAACCTCCTGTACTCGATATACTTGTTGAGGGAACCGAGATCTAGGATGGGACAAAGGTCCCCAGTCTTTTTGGAAATGAGGAAAAAGTGGGAATAAAATCCCTTTCCCCTTTGGTCCGGGGAAGGGGGGTTGGCTCTATGGCCCGCTTTTGTAGTAAAGCCTGGATTTCCCCTTCAATGAGGGAGACATTAGAAGGAGGATAATGGAAGGACACCAGTGGGTTTTCTGATGGCCTCTCCAAGAACTCCAAGGTATGTTCTCTTTCTGTTAGTTGGTGGACCCACAGGTCAGTTGTTATTTTCCTTCCTCCCTCAAGAAAGAGGGAGAAGTGACCCCCTACCGCTTCCCCCACAAACTCTGCTGGGGGGGCAGTCAAGGAGTCATTGTGAGGCTCCGGAAGTTGGCAGAGAGGCATGGGAGGTCTTAGTGGCTCTGGAAGCGGAACCTCTAGGAGTCTGGGAGGTTGCCTTATGTTTGAAGCCCCCCCTTCTGCTGAGGCTGGTTTCTAGACTGCTGACCTGAGGGCTTACAAAAAGGCTGCTTCTTGAATGGTCTCTGGTTAGTTTTATACCTTTTCTGTATAGACCAGATGGCCTTCCCCGAGTCCTAGAGATGGGCTGTCAACTTTTCTGCCTTGTCTCCAGAAAGGACCGAACCCTTGTAGGGGTGATCCATGATGCCAGCATGCAGGTCCTGGGTGATCCCAGGAACCATGAATCATACCTGCCGCTGGAGGAAGACACCCGTGGCAGCTGCTCTGGTAGCCATGTTTCCAGTGTCATATAAGGCTATTTCTAGTCCCTTTTCCCACAGGGTATTTTGGTACTGTACCATGAGGGTGAGAAAGTTAAGGGACCTAAATGAGCAAGTGGAGGAGTATACCTTCTGGCCCAGCTGGTCAAGGAGTCTGGATTCCTGGTCAGGAGGTCAATTGCTTAAATGCTTAGGTTTCTTTGACCAGTCATGGGCAGCAGTGATACCACTGAATCAGTCGTAGGGTGCTCAACCAAGAATGATTTCATCTTTCGGCGCTCAGTATAGCCGATCCGATTTTTTAGAGATGGCCAAGGTGGAGGAAGGGTGCTTCCAGGTGAGCCTCATTAAATCCTGGAAGGTATCCACTAAAGGAGGATCCACTGAAGGTTTGGGTTCCTTCTGCCTCAGGTATTTGTCTAACCACCACCTTTCAGGATCCAGGTCCTCCGTCTCCCATTGATTGGAGGCCTGGATGTGCCTCATGACATCCATAAATAACAGGTCATCAGGAGGTGACCTAGGGGTGTCCTTGTTATCAGGAAAGGACAGACAGCCTCCAGGCTCTGAGTGGTCCAACTCTGAGGGAGATGAGCTCCGGCTAGAGTATTCCAAACTGCTGGGGGGAGGAGGAAGAGCTGAGCCAGCGTCCGCTATGGGACCAACATCAGCGATGAGCTGACGAATGGGAGGAGGATGGTCAGTGTCTCTGTCCCCAGGGTTTGGACCTTCCTCTGCACCTGTGGTCGGGGCTCTTGAAAGGACTCTTGGGCACAGGGGTTGGTTGTTTTAGCTCTGGCTGTACATCCAGCTCTGGTTCCGGCTTGACAACCACTGGTTCTACAGGTTTTGGTGGGAGAAGATCCCCTTTAATTTCATTCCACCAAAAGTAGAACAAATCTTTCACCTCACTAAGAGGAATCTGGTGCCCTGAAAGACCAGTTGGTGCCTGTGGTGGAGCTGGCATTGGCTTGTCTGGCACCGGGGTACCTGGCATTGGTTTACCAGGCTTTGGAGGGGCTGGCATTGGATGGGCTGGAGTAGAGTGATTAGTCACCTCATTGAGCTGTGGATTAACTGGCGAGGAACCTCCCTTAGAAAGGGGGGGGGAGGTATCCATGTCGGCCAGAGACGCAGAACAGGCCAGCAACTATATCAGTGTCATCAGGTCTGATGTCAGGGCACTTGTTGGCTTGGTAGGCGGCAGCTGACGGCAGTCCGGAGGGGGGGGTTGTAGCCACTAGCTTAGTCGGAGTTCACAGTGTGTAGTCACCAGGGATGGAGGGGAAGGCATTGTCAGGTTCTGGGAGGAGGACGCCAGCCTCTGACGACGGTGTGACTTGTCTGCAGACTTGGCAGGAACCATTGTTGGGACTGGGTGGACAACTTGTGACCGGTCCCATGCACTGACATGGAGACAGATGCTGTAGGTGTGGCCTTCACCTTCAGGGGTGTCAGGGCAGAAGCCGAAGCCCTGGACTCTGATTTACCTCTGCCTATCGCTAGCACTAGGGTGGGAGGTTTCACCACTGGCTGCCCGGAAGGAGTAAGGACAAGCCAGGATGAGTGGTCCGACCCCACATGGGAGGAGGAACCTGAAGAGCCCTTCTTGTGATGGGAAAACCTGGAGCAGGAGTGAGTTGAGGCCTTCTCCCTATCTTTGTCCCAGGACTCGTGCTCCCAGAATCCTCTTTTTCTCCTCCTTGTGTGGCTTTGAAGATGACGAAGTAGAAACCGAGAAAGATGAGAAGGGCCTTTCCCCAGATGATGGTTTCTGCATTTCAGCAAGCTGCTTCTCAAGAAGGCGAGCTTTATGGGCCTTCTGGCAGTGGATACGAGCCCACTGCTTAAACCGCTGGCAGTGCTCACAGGCTGAGGTGTCATGGTTTGGGCCTAGGCAGAGAAGGCAGGCCTCATGGCTGTCTTTCGACGGTATCTGCTTGCCACACGCACACTTTGATCTTCATCATTTGACTGAAGAAACAGATGATGTCGGGAAAGAAGACGTGGAGGAATAAATGAATATTTTTAAGAAATAATAAAGAAAAAATGCCGAAAGCATGAAGGCAGTTGAACTGTAGTAAGAGGTGTCCGAGGAGCTGATGCGAATGGGTCGACCGCAGGAAAAGAACTGAGGTGGGCCTGGAGACTTTCCCCTTTATACCATTGGCTGATGTCGGGGGCAGTTCCCTACTGAAGACTGCTACCTAGAAGGTCTCTGTGGGGTCCTGGCGCCTGAGTCCCTATGGTTATTGCCTACTGTAAGAGTTCTAACTCAAAGTGAAATCTACTGTTACAGGCGAGTAACCTGTTTTTCTATGGACATGGATATGATGTTCTATCCACACTTTCTGGCAGACTCCTAGCAGTTCTCTGGGAGGAGGGGGCAAGGTGCACACCTCCTACTTAGGGAACAGAGATTGAAGACCTGAGGCCCCAAAACCAGCATCCTGGCATGACTCAAGGTCGATGTAGTAATGGCAAATGAAGGTGTATGCTAACCTCCAGGTAGCAGCCCTGCTGATTTCCTGGTAGGGACGTCCCTGGAAGCAGCCACTGAGGCAGCAGTATGGCTGGCAGAATGAGCCCTAAGCCCAACAGGAGGCTCACTACCCACTAACCTATAGCATAGGTCAATGCAGGATACAATCCACCTGCTAATCGTCCACTTAGCTGCTGGTCTGCCAGCTGCAGCTTCAGCATAGGTGACAGCTGGTGAACTTCTCCCCAAACTCCCGCTGGGTGCTCTTTGTAATAAGCGAGCACTCACTGCAGGTCCAGAGTATGGAGCCTGTGCTCGGCCTTCAAGGTGTGGTTGTTGAAGTATACTTAGAGTTGATCACCTGGTTAAGGTGAAACTCTGACACAATCTTTGGGAGGAACTTCAGGTTGGGGCAAAGGACAACCATGTCCTTGTGAAAAACCAAATAAGGAGACTCCACCGAAAGCGCCGGAAGCTCACTGATTCTTCTAGCTGACATGATAGCCACCAGGAAGGTAGTCATCCACGACAGGTGAGACATCTCACATCTGTGTATCAGTTTGAAAGACTTGCCCATGAGCTTTGCCAACACCAGCAACAAGTCCCAACTCCAAGGTGGTGGTGGTTCAAGCACCAGAGGAGAAATGTGGTCATGGCCTTTAAAGAAGCACCAGACCACCTTCTCCTGCAACACTGACTGCAGACCAGCCCACGCCCGGTAAGCAGAGATTCCTGCCAGGTGCACCTTGAGGGTTGCTGACCAAAGGCCTGACAGAGAGGGACCACAGATAATCAAGAATGCTAGCCACCGGACAGGACAGGGGGGTCCAACCTTTTGCAATGTCACTAAATGGAGAACCTTCCATTTGAAGGCGTAGCATTTTCTGGTTGACTCCTTCCGAGATGCCTCCACAACAGCGAGGACATCTTCAGAGAGACCCAAAGCCTGGAACTCTAGCCACTCAGGAACTAGGCTGTCAGGTGCAGGGATTAAAGGTCCAGATGGAGTACCTTCTCTTAACCGATGGAGAGCAGGTCCGGGCAGAGAGGAAGATGCCTCAGGAGCCTGCTGCTGAGGCTGAGGAGATCTGGGTACAAAAACTGGCTTGGCCAGTACAGAGCCACTACCACCACCTGTGTCTTGTCTCTCCTGGCCTTGAGTAGCATCCTGTGGATCAAAGGAAGTGGAGAGGAAGGCACAGATGAGGCCAGGGGTCCAGGGCCTCAGGAAGGCATCCCCCCTGTAGCATTCCCTGCTGAGGGTAGTGGACACAAAATAGCCTCAGCTTTGCATTCTCCCTGGAGGCAAACAGGTCCACCTGAGGAATACCCCACTGGGTGAACAGGCTGTGTACTACCTCTGGGTGGAGAGACCACTTGTGAGACAACTCATCCGCTTAGCTGAGAGCATCCACCAGCTGGCCGGAGGCCCCTGCCACATGGATGGCTAAGAGATCAGCCCCAAGACTGCACACAAGGGTCCACACATGGAGAGCTTCCTTGCACAGAGGCAGGGAGTGAGTCCCACCCTGTTAGTTGAGGTAGTACATGGTTGTGGTGTTGTCTGTCTGAACCTGAACCACCTGACCCCAAATGTGAGGAGCAAAGGCAGTCAGCACCAGCTGAACTGCTTGGAGCTCCAGCAGTCTGATGTTACATCGGGACTCCTTGGGAGTCCAGAATCCATGGACTCTGTGTTCTCATAGGTGGGCATCCCAGCCCATGAGAGAGGAATCAGTCACCAGGATAACCATCAGCTCTGGGCGGACAAATGGGATCCCTTCTTGCAGATGTTCTGGGACTAGCCACCACTGGAGAGCATCCCACATCCGCTGGGTCACAGTGACCAGCTGGTCGAAGTGATCCCTGCACTGAGATTACTGGCTGGCCAGCTCCCATTGCAGGGAGCGCATTCTCCAGCATGCTCAATGGACCAAGCTGCCATGTAACCCAAGAGGTACAGGAAGTCCTGGGCATGGCGCACTTACCCAACCAGAAATGACTGAGCAAAGGAGGAGAGTCCCTCCACCCTGTTCGTCGGGAGCTGGGCTCTGGCTCTGCAAGAGTCGTGTTCCACCCCAGTGAAGCTGATCACCTGCGAGGGTACGAGTTCTGACTTGGCCTCAATGACCAGGAAGCCAAGAAAGATGCAGGTTTGAAGGGCCAGGTCCCTGGACCACTCCACCTCCTGCCTGGAGGGACCTGCGATCAGCTAACTGTCCAGGTAGGGGTAAACCCAGACCTCTCAAGTAAGATGCCACCATTACAATACACTTGATGAGGACCCTGGGGGTCAAGGACAGGCCGAATGGCATGGCCTGGAACTCGTAGAAGGCTGCCTCTGCTCAGAAGCGGAGAAACCTTCTGCGAAACGGACGGATCAAGACATGAAAGAACACGTTCTGAAGATCCAGGGAGCAGAACCACATGTTTTGCTCCAGAGATGGTATGATCTGAGAGAGAGTGACCATTCTGAAGGTGTGCAACTTGAGGAACTTGTTCAAGTCATGCAGATCTAGAATGGGGCGTCAGTCCCCCATCCACTTTGGCAGCAGAAGTACCTGGAGACAAACCCTGGGTGTTGCGGAGGATTCACGACAGAGACCACGACCTTCTTGTGGAGAAGCTGAGTAATGTCATCCCGTAGGGCGAACAGAATGTCTGTGGATACCAAGTCCTCCGGTGGGGTGCAGGATCAGCAAGGAGGGTACTGCTTGAACTCCAGAGGCAGATCCTGACCAACCACCTCGAGAACCCACCTGTCCATGGTAACAGTTGATGAGGTGGAAAGGAAGTGGCTGAATCGGCCCCCCATGGGAGGACCCAGGGGAGGCATGACGGGCATGAGAGAGGCACCCCTCATCCCGTCACTGGGGGCAGGCTTGGAGGTGGAGGAGGGCCCTGCTCAGGAACCACCAGGGCCTCTTCCTCCAAGCTTGTGGACAACTGAGGCCACAGACTTCAGCCGATGTCACCAGGCCTGAGACTGCTGCCCAGATTGGGACTGGACTGGTTTGACTGCAGGAGTGGAGGTGGACCGAAAGGGCTTTTTTCCTGTTGTTTAGAGTCATCGGTGTCCCTCTGGGTGGATGTCACTGAGTCCAAAGTGGCACTGGACTTTTCAATGCGGGTGTGATGACCCTCAACCCCAGGCCTGAACAGGTCAGTGCCCAAGAAAGGGACATCTGCCAGCATGTGTATGGTATCCACCATGAAGGTTGAGATCCGCAGCCAAACCCTGTGATGCATAGCCATTGTGGCCACCATGGAGAGGGCACAGGAGTCCCCAATGTCCATGGCTGTCTAGAGCAGTTGCTGAGCAACAGCCCAGCCCTGGTCCTGGACCTGTTTGACCATGGTCTGGAGGTCTGCCAGTAGATGAGGGAGAACCTTATCCAAGGCTCCCAGCAAGGCATGGGAGAAGTGGGCCATCAGGAGGGCCAAGCTCGCCTGGCAAAGGCCAAGCAAAGAGGCAGCATAGAGCTTCTTAGCTGCATGGTCCAACTTTTGGTACTGTTTATCAGGAGGTCTTTCGACATCCCCCATGTTGCCAAAATGCCAGAATACAGAATTGGCCACCAAGCCCTCAGCCAAGGGGTGTTCTGTGAATCCCAAAAGGGACCCGGTAGGGACTGCATACTTGTGGGCCATCTGAGTCGATGGTGCTGGGCAGGAAGTGGGGCACTGCCAAAGCTCCAAGGTGGGGCCAAGGATGGCCTCTGCCATCGGGAAGGCTTCCCCCAGAGGAGTCTCCCCAGTCTAAGATCTCGGTAAGAGGGTACTGAGCCCATTTCTAAACAGGCTCCATCTTCAGACCTGCGGATTCTGAGTCCGTTGAGAGACCCACGACCGACTCCATGTCCACCGGACAGGAATGTAAGGAGGAACCCTCTGACTCCAGAGGGGTTGACCACCAGAATCCCTGCTGACCCTCTGCGGAGGGTCGGGGTTACGATGACCGACAGCCAATGGGGAAGACCCAAAGACAGCCGAGACTCCTTAGCTGGAGTGCCAGATTTCGGCTATTTAGGTGGCGGCTCCAATGGAATCGTCGGAGACACCAGAGTAGGCCAAGCAGGGACTGGTCTGGTCAGCTCCTTAGGCAGGGAAGACAACCTTTCTGGTGAAAACCAGGTGATGGCCAGGGTAGGAGCTCAACAGGCACCGTACCGAAAACACCAACTGTTGCCATATGAGAGCCTTGTAGCATCAACACAAGTTGCGCCGCAGCGTCTCCTCACCACAGGAGGACAAGGATGAAGAACAGTGGTGGTGTCGCTTACCAGGGCATCTAGAGTGGGAATGCCAACGTCGTAGAGAGCCACTCAACCCCTGGGAGTAAGACAGGTCCTCAACCTCGACCACAGGGGGGCCTCAGAGGGTGTCAGCAAGTGCCTAGGCACCTCTAGTTGCTGGTCGATGACAAGAGGTGGCAGGTCTGCGGACTGATCTGTCCCTCCCAAGGTCTGGGTCAGGACTGGAGTCCTGGACACAGAAGTGTAGGCCTCCTCAGTCGACAACTGGTCAGTTGGCTTGAGAAAAATCTCAACCAGAAGATCAACCAGCATCTTGGCCAACTGGCCCAATGGGGTTACTGTGGAGCTGGCAGCCTGGGTCAGGAATTAGACCGAAGTCAGATCTTGAGAAGCGTGGGAATCAGAAGCCCTGGACCGAAAGCGCTCCCGATCCCATGAATGACGGCGAGACCATTTTTTGGTCTCTTTTTTCAACTTGGATATGTGTGCCAACGAGGGGCCCTGACTGTGAGTTGGGAGAGCCTGGTAAAAGTCCTTAAATGCTCCCGTGAAGGAGGCGCCCAAAGAGAGCAGCAAAAAGGCCGAAGCCGGGGGGCTCTGAGCTGCAGCCTGGGCTGCAGCCTCCTCAGAAACTGCTAACTGTTCAGCGGACCCTGCAGCCGCAGAGACCACCCAATGGGCATCCTTTAATTTGACCGGTGGGTTCCATTTGTTTGGACGGCCTAAAGTTAGGCGGCGCAATGGTCCTCGAGAATGAAAGGATGAAACGCACAAGTGTTGCAGGCCTGGGGATCATGCCCACGGCCCAGGCAGTAGATGCATGTGGTGTGTGGATCCACTCGGGAGATCTTCTGCCTGCAAAGGTATCACCAGAACCCAGAGTGGACTTGTCTTTGTCCATCGCAGTCCAAAGGTAAAAGCCTGAAGATGAAATGTTAATCACTTTTTGAAGGAAATCCAAAGATTTAGTAGCAAAGGGCCTACTCAGCGCAAGAGCAATAACGAGGGAACCTGCTTCTTCCAGCAGAAAGGAAGATCTGGTGTCATGGGGCAGAGCCAAGGGAATTACTACCTGGGTTGGTGGGAGGAGCCAGTTGAAGATGTTCTGGATGGTCTTAAAGGGGAAAGGCAACTGCCAGAAAGAGTGGATGGAACATCATATCCACGTCCCTAGAAAGGGCTGTTTGTTCACTGCATGTCACAGCACCGCCCAGTCAAGGAAGAGCTGTTTGTTGGCTGCCTAAATTAACTCAGAGTGCTCACCCAGATAGGATAGCGCTGTAAAACCTAACTATAACACACTTACTCCACTTACTTACATACATACTTCTAACGCCTCCCTTACTTACTCCCTTAACCTTGTCTAATTTAAATGCAAAACCAAATAACAAGCAACATTTTCTTTCTAAGACTTACAAAACACTTAGGGCCAGACATTCAAAACTTTGTGCTGGGCGCAAACCATTTTCGCAGGTTTAGCATGGGATTACCATGGGTCTGCTATATTCAAAAGGCCAAATAGTGTGCACAAACTATATTAGCTTCGGGCGAAATCATAATGTATGCAAGGGGCAAATTGAGGGGGGCGTGTACATGAATACAGGCGCAATGCTATATTCGGTGACTAGCACCGTGCAAAGTGGTTTTGTGCAACTTAGAGTGACACTTTGCACTGTGCAAATTACTGCCCAGGGAAAGGTAATCTTAACCCTGGGCAATCCAGCTTTGCGTGACATTGTGGCTTTGCGCGGTATTTGTGTGGCTGTGCACGACCCTAACAAATAAGTATGATACATAGAAAAAGCCAGACATAGAGGAAACATGCTGCTCACTGATGGCATCACATTGATGCCATTATCTGCCACCAGTCCCAGCCATGCCAGGCAGTAAGTGGTGACCCAACTCCCAGTGGATACCATGGCAGTGTGGCCATACAGTACACACCTGCAGACCACCCTTATGTGGACACCAACAGATGCCAGCACACACATGCAGCACTGTGGGCATGGAGGGTGTTGAGGGAAGGGTGTACGGGTGGCCAAGCTGTGCCACAGACCAGGTGTGACCACAAGGCCAGGACACATCATGTAGTGCACATAGGCCAGTATTGGGAATACCCCAACACCAGTATACCTGTCTGATCGTACGTGTCCCCCCAGCCAGATACCGCACAGCTGTACAAACACCACAGCACACACAGCCGGCCATGTATATGTCACTGTGAGCATCCCATGCCAGAGGTGCAGCATCTGTGGGTCACACAACAGCATAACAGTATTGTCCACTGTCAGTAAACCCCTGCAGGTTGGGCCTCTCACTGTGTACATTTCAGTGGTCATCACTGCCCTACACACCATAGGCACTGCTATGTTCCTCACAGTACTGGCCCCCTTGCTACTGTAGAGTCTGCTGTGCACTGTAGCATGACCTACAGTGTGGCAGTTGCATGCAGCACTACCACCACCTGTGCCTATGCTGAGTTGTCCCCGGGGCATAATATGTTATGCTGTACTGTATACATGTAACCTGCAACTACCATCATGCACTGCCAGACTGACCTACAGGTGGAGCTGAGGGCAGACCCGGCCAGCCCCTGTACTTCCAGACTGACCTACAGGTGGAGCAGTGGGACCCTGCAGTAACGCTGGGCTAACTGCATGCAAATCAGGGCATAATGAGATGATAACTTGGATGTTTGCCCAGAGACTGCCTAAGTAGGCTCATTCGCATGTCACACCTGAAAATGGCAAACTTTAGCACCGAGCAAACAGATTAGCTCAGTGCTAAACCCAAGCAAACGTGTTAGCACCGCACAAATGGTTCGGGGAATATTATACAGTTTTGCACACTACTTTCACATGCGCTGCTGCCTGCAGCTGTACTGGGTCCACACATTTGCTGACACACACATTGGCCACATAGTTCACCTATACCTACCTTCACGTTGCTGTGCAGTGTGTTGCTGTTGTGGTTTGCACTTCCTGGTTGCTATATTCAGAGCTGTCTTATTCCAGGGCTAAGTTTGCCTTGCACTCCCAGCCCAGTTTGTATGGCTTAATTTGCATGCTATATTCAGAAGCTGTTTGACCTGAGCTATTCCTTTCGAATATAGTAGGCTTTTGTGTCTGTGCTAGGTTTGCCCACCAGGTAGGGTTAATTTTGCCCCGGGGCATAGTTTTGAATATCTGGCCCTTAGTATTTCGGTCCTGGTGGTATTCTAGAAGTCAGTAGCACTCCAGACCCATGCTATGCTATTTTTCTGTTAACACTAAAAGCTACAGAAATGTACGGTATGTTCACATCAATGTCTATGTCATGACATTGACCACCCTATGGTCCTTTGTGTCTACTAGGTACTGGACCCTTTTGCTACCAGCTACCACTCTGACCACAAACTAACCTAAATAGTCAAAACGTAAAAAGGTACTAAAATTAACAATCTGTAGGTTGTTTTTTTGTTTGAGTTAGGGGGCTTTACCTCACTACACCCTCCTATGTTAGAAAAGGGGGCTGGGGGGGGGGGAGCAGCGCCCTGCAACTCAAATTAGCAGCCCAGAAAACTCCAAACAAGGTCTCAGAAATACACCATTCACCGGCTGCCACAAGAACAGATCAGCAAATTCAAAAAATGACACATAAAAAAAACAGAGAAGGCTCAATAAAAACTGGTGTACTATTGTGCATTAGGCAGACATTGCTAGACAAACTTAGTGTTTAACAAAAAACATAACAAACAAGCATTTGTCAATGCCGAATGTTGTCTCGCTGGCATTGGCATAGGCAGTGCCGGAGTTAGAGATGCATAATAGGAGTGGCAGTGAAGTACTGAAGTGACAGCAAGCCCACCACCACCCTGTAGAGACTGACAGGCATTGGGGTGTGCCTTTGGGTTTTCAGCTATAATGCTCATGCCATTTTACCTCACCGTACCCTGTAGACACTGACAAGTGTCATGGTGTACTTTGGGGTCTTTGGGCGTTATACTTACCCCATTACATAAGGAAATATGCCGAGGTGGGGCAGTATAGAAGAATGGGGTGAACTTGTGGCTGAACACTGCAAGGCACACCACGATGCCTGTCACTGGCTGCAGGGTGGGGTGGGGGTGGAATGGCATGAGCATTACAGCCGATGATCCCAAGTCACACCCCTGATGCCCTTCCGCCGTCTCTAAAGGCAGTTGAAAACCCAATCGTGAGTTGTGGTGTTGGTATTTCACTCCAAATTTTCAACATGGGCATTTTGTGACCCCACCTCATGAAGAGTGGCACAATCAGTTTGTAAGCTGAAAGGTCGTTTTGCATAGCAGCTATGCCATTTGGCGACACAGGGACGAAAACACATTTTGGGCAGAAATGTGGAACATGACAGCTGTATTATTCATGCGGAGGCGTACAAAAATGGCAACATTGAAAATCTGGAGTGAAAAAAATGAAAAATTGGTGGAATCATTAGCATGCATAAAAACTGCACAACACACGTCTGTAACCCAATTATCTGTGGGAGTTTTTTAGCCATATTTTCAACATAGGTATTTTGGGACCTCCCCTCATGAACAGTGGCGCTGTGATTTCGTTAATGTGTCCCAAAAGGTGATTTCTCACAGCGACCACGCCATTGTGCGCCACAGCTGCGGAAACGCATTTTGGGCAGGCAGTGAAAAATAACAGCTGTACTGTTGATAAGGAGGTGTGAAAAAATGGCAGTGTTGAAAATCTGGCATGAAAATATTGCAAATTTGTGAAGTTACAAGGGTGCGTGGAAACTGCACAACGCACGCTTGCAACACAGTCATTTAATAGACTTTCGTCACCAGATTTTCAACATAGGCATTTTAAGACCTCTGCTCATGAACAGTGTCACTGTCATTTCCTCAAACTGTCCTGAAAACTGATTTCGCGCAGCGACCGTGCAATTCTGCGCCGGGCATGTGAAAACGCATTTTGGCCAGGATATGTAAAATGACAGCTGTACTGTTCATAAGGAGGTGTGAAAAAAGGCAAATTTTGAAAATCTGGATTGAAAATATTACAAAATCACGTAGTTACGAGCGTGCGTGGAAACTGCACAACGCATGCTCGTAAAACACTCATTTTATGGACTTTCATCGCCAAATTTTCAACATAGGCATGTTAGGACCTCTGCTAATGAACAGTGTCACTGTCATTATCATAATGTGTCTCAAACATGGATTTTCCACAGCAACCATGCTATTCTGCGCCAGAACTACGAAAACACATTTCAGCCAGGAAGTGAAAAATGACAGCTGTACTGTTCACAAAGAGGTGTGTGTAAAAATGCCAATGTTAAAAATCTAGCATGAAAATATTGAAAATTCGTGAAGTTACGAGCGTGCATAGAAACTGCGCAACGCACACTCGTAAAACAGTCATTTTTTTTTTATTTTTTTCACCAGATTTGCAACATATGCTTTGTGGGATCCCACCTCCCACTGTCGCTTCATTACTGGTCCCAAAGGTGATTCCATGCAGTGACCGCCAAATCACCTTCAAATAATAACGTCATGACAGTGACAGAATTTATGAGGAGGGGTCCTAAAATCCCACGCTGGAAAAGTTGGTGCCAAAATTCCAAAAGGCCTGAGATATGCATCAAAGTTGAAAAACCTTATTCATTCCATTATACAGCTTACCGGCATTTCCTCAGTTTGCGGTCGGCTTTAAGAGTGGAGATGTGTTCCCGGTCCACAAGATCGTGCGTGTCAGACTCGGAGGTAAGTATGGGGTGGGGGGTGGGGAGGCAGGGTGCACAGAGGGTGGGCGGGTTGCAGGAGGGGAGCAGGAGACGGGCGAGGACCTTTTTTCCCTTACAGGGTTAAAAAAATCATGGGACAGGTTTTTTTTTTTTTTACAGGGTATTTGACACGCTGGGTGGACTCCCAGTGTGCCACCCAAGTGTTTTTTTGGGGATGTAGTAGCCGATGGGGATTGGGCACCCCATCGGCACATACGGAAGGGTAGTGGGGGACACTAGCCGAGGGGGATTGGGCACCTCCCCAGCACAGAAGAAAGGGAAGGACATCATGCTGACAGGGAGTGGGCTCCCCCGTCAGCAGATCTAACTGGGAAAGGGGGGAACTGAAGCCAATGGGGATTGGGGCCCTCGTCAGCAAAGAAAAGCGTTTTATTGGCAGGCTCATGTTGCCGAGGGGGATTGGACACCCCCTCAGCACACAGCGGAAATGGGGGAGGGGAATTATGCCGACAGGAGGGCCTCCGTTGGCATTGTGAGAGCCCGCAGTCACTGCCGCCATGTTGCCTGCATGTTGAGAGTCGTGATGTGGTCACGCTGCATGAGAGCTTGGCTCTCATTGCAGCAGACCTTTCCTCAGATGTTGTGGCCACATTAGATACTCAGGGTGTCAGCCCCTGCTGCTGGCTGATTGGGAAACGAGGGACGCACCTACTGATGCATGCCCTCCATTACCCAGTGACCGCGCCTCCAAATCTGCTACTACCGCAATATAGAAACATAGCAGTTGATGGCAGATAAGGACCGCAAGGCCCATCCAGTCTGCCCATAAATATGCATGCGCGAGCCAACATAAAAAACAGCCATCAAAGCAGCCAAAATTCCTAGAAACAGCACCTAGGCCCTCAAGATCAGACACCACAAAAGGGCACACAAAAATTGTTAAAAATACTGCAGTAAAATGAACTACATCAGATTTAATCAATCACAAAAGAAATGTGATGGATTGTCCTGACTCTTACCCAACAGCTATCAAATTTTACATCTTCCTGGAGACAACATCCTCTTTCATAATTAACACACTCGACAGAACACTGTAAATAGCACTTAGCTCTATGAGCTTCTCACAAACACATCCACTCTGCTATTGCCAGAATTCTAGAATTTCAGGTGCTAGAAATGGCTTCAATTAACACTGGATTCAAAATAGAGAATAAGGACTATGCAACTGTGTGTTATAGATTTTTTTTACACAACCGAGGTATGTGATGACCCATAAACCTCGACAGTAAAGCTCAAGAGGTTTATGATACACACCGAGGGTGTGTAAAAAAAATCCACAACAAAACAGTTGTATAGCCTTTAATTTTTTATAATTACTGGTGCAGGGAGTGAATGCTGAAGTTAGTGAAGGAGTTCTCTCAGACACACACAGATAGACACGGACACACACACACAAACACACACTGTCTGTCTCTCCCTCTACACTATGGACATTTATTTTGTTGTTTTCTTTTTTGTAAGTTAGACGGTGGAACCACAAAAAGAAATGCCGAGAGTAGTCAGACAGGGTCTGTTCCTGATCTCAGTAGTTGTATCCCGTGACCTCACCCGTAGTGTACGAAAAGCAGGATCAACCAGATAGATGTTTTCTGTTGTAAAGGCAGGATCAACCAGATAAATACTAAAAAAAAAATTACCTGTACTTAGAGTGAGAGGCAAACGATCAGCATGGTTCCTCAGTAGCAGAGAAAACAGAGCCATCGTGTTTGTTTACATATTCGGCCTACCACACACAAATTAAGAGCAAGAGAGGTGGCATGCTAACTGTGAGTGACAGCAAACACCATAATAACCAGGTAACCTGGCTATTACGGCGTTTGAAACATAGAGCGATTCTGTGCATTAAAAGGGGTCACCAGTAATTATATAAGGCATAATGTATGGGTAATCATACACAACAAGCCTGTGTTTCTATCGAGGGGTTGAGATAACAGCATATGGACCTCGAGAGCGAAGCTTGAGAGGCCCATGCTGTTATCTCATCCAAAGGCAGAAAGATAGGGCGAGCTGTGCACAGACACCCATAGTTTATTCTTTATAGTACTTGGTTTTAAAGATCAAACAGGTCCTTTGCATGGGGCTGCACTTGCCCCTGCAGCCTCCAGCAGTCAATCGAAAACTTTTTTTTTTTTTAAACAATCAATCAGTTAAAGCCATGGTGAGGCTGCACCTGGAGTACAGGGTTCAGTTCTGGAGACCACCCCTACGCAAGGACATAGATAGGGCTGAGAGGGTGCAGAGAAGGACAACCAAAATGGTGCACGGTATGCAGGGGAAGTCATATGAAGAGAGGTGGAGAGAACCGGATCTGTACCTACTGGAGACTAGAAGGGACATGATACAGATATTTAAATATGTGAAGGCAAACAATAAGGTAAGGGAGGGGAGCTTTTTTAAGAGGAAGATGAGGGTTAAAACTAGAGGGCATAGTCTAAGACTGGAGAAAAGAAGATTTAGGGGCAATGTGAGGGGGTGTTATTTCATGGAGAGGGTGGTGGAGGCCTGGAATAAACTACCAGAGAAAGTGGTGGAGGCAGAAACAGTGGAGGGATTCAAGAGGGCATGGGACAGACATAAGGGGTTGGCAAGTGGGGGGAAGGGGAGATCTTGTGACATAGGTAATGAGTAAGGGGGCAGAGGCAGACTTGATGGGCCAGAGGGTCCTTTTCTGCCACCAGATTTCTATGATTCTGTGAATCAAACAGTTTTAAAACCTTATGCTAACACACCTCACCACCCCCAACCAGGTCATTTTGTCAAGCTACTGGGACTACTGTTTTGGTGTGTGGTCTATAGGGCAAGACGGATCCAGCTTTCCCACTGGCTCTGTTCAGACCTTGCCTCTTCTCATTGCCACAACATCTGGCTGCATTTAGTGCTATGTGAGAGCTGTATCGCTGAGAAAGTGAAAGTGGAAGGAGTCAGCATGAGGCAGAAATGCAGGTGAGACGAAGACTGAATGTTCACAACTTTTAGAATGTGCATAACTTTTAGAATATGCGCAACAATTTTTTGAGATACCCGATTTCCATATATGATAAGCCTAAACCCTATTACACTGCATTAATGACATACATATCCTCAGTAAATTATAAATTGCATCAAATGAAGTACAACATACACATAAAGGCAGCCTATGCCTGATGTATGGCTGCCACAAATAACATGCAGGAAGCCTGGATTTACCTGGTGAAGCTGGAAACAAAACACCAGTGCTCCATATGTTTAGAGCCTTGGGCAAGTGTGTCCCCAAATAGTAGCAACACAGATGCTTGGATTTACCAGATGGCTTTTGTTTTCTTTTATATAGCTGTTTCTCTGCCAGTCTGGCCTGGGAGAATACCACCCCCCCCCCCCCGGAGGCATCCTCCTCCCCATCCCCATCCTCTGTTAACCCCTTGCCTGCACAGGTGGGGATACATGGGGCAAGGCCTAAGGGTTTTGCCGCCATCATCCCGGTGACAACAGGATTTCACGCACATGTTTCTCCCGCTATCCCATGTTATGCCCAGTAGAGGGGGCCAGCACAATCTAATATGTTATTTCTCAGACTTTCTCACAGTGAGCCTCCTGACTTATGAGAAAGACCTTGAGGGCTGTCCACCCAAAATATGAAAATATACTTTTTTGTCTCCCCACAGAAAAAAATTATACTATGCACAGCACATGAAAGAAGAAAGTAAATGCCACTGAGTAACTGGTAGAGTTTATTCCCATTTTATTCAACTTTTTGTTCTCTCCCTCTGCATAACTCCCACAACTCGGATTATCCTACTTACTCAGCTCTTCTACTTCTCAGATCCTTTTAACCCCTTACTGCAACACCTCCATGGGTCAGACTGCTTCCTCAGTATGTTTCCTTCCCCTCTAGCTGGAACCTTCCTGCGCCCTACAGTACAGCTCTTCCTACTTACCCTGCTCTTAAGTACCTTCTCAATGATCATGTTGCTCCCTCCTGCTCTTGCTCCTAGTGCATCACTGGGTTAGAGCTTAAATTTGGACTATTCTTCTACCAGTCCAATAGGTTAGTTTTTTTGTTACCTCCCACAATTTGCACATTGTTCCTGTTTGTTTCCACTGTTTTGCATTCCGAATTATATTCACCTGCTCTTCCTCCCTCCCTCCCTCCCTCTGGTTGTACCAGGAAATGAACCTTTGCTCAGTATGCTTTTCCTAGTCACAAATGTGTACATAAGTAAAAGCATCCCCCTGCCATTATCCACTTCCAGTGTTACTCTCCCTTCACAAAAAAAATAAATAAATCCAAAATTAAAAATTTAAATACAGTACATTTTCAGGCTTGCCTGAGCCTCCTCTGGATCAGGCTGGAGCCTCCCCGTGGAGGCTAGCCTACTATTTGAGAAGCAGTGCTCTAATAAGATGGAGAGGTAGATGTACGAGTACGTATGTAATCCCTCCTTTCCCAAACTCCTGCATCACCCTGTGAGTGCAGTTCACACTCAACCATACTTGAAAGGAATCTGTATCCTTAGTTAAAAAGAAAATTATTATGTAATCCCACTTTACCCCAAACTGCTCAGCGACCCTAAGAGGCAACCAACTCCAATACCTACTTAAAGGGCAGGTGTATCTTCAAATCAAAAATCCAATAAGTAGTCCCACCATGCACAAACTCTTTAATCAACCTTTGAGGGCAACCAACTCCCTTCCCTTAAAGCAATGGTTCTTAGACTTCATCACAGTGAGCCTCCCCAAATCCATGGAAAAGATTTGGAGCCTCCCCCAAAAACTGAAATAATCTTGGGCCCCTCCAAGGAAAAATAACATGCTGTACTTTGCACAGTACACCATGAATAAATTGAAACCCCTTTGAGTACTTGGCTCACATTCAGTTATTTGTCTTATACTGATGTGGAACCTTTGAAAGAGCTCTTGTGCTCAAAGGTGTTATCTGAATAAAAATAAATACAATAAACAAAATTATTATTCAGTTTATTGTAACACACACCCCGTCAGCCTACTTGCTCTGCTATTTTCATTCTTGAACCATTGTTACCCCTTGTTGCAGTACCTTCATGGGTCAGACTACTTCTTTGTTTCCTCTCTACATGAAATAACCTTCCTCATCACTTTGCCTCTCCCTCTTTCTCTGCTCCTAAGCAACTTCTCTGGGATTACTTTGCTCCTTCCTGCTATTGCTCTTAGCACTTCTATGCTCAACCCTTGTATTTGGACTGTTCTGCCATCAGTCTATAAATTGATCAATTACCACCATTCATTATCAGTTTATTGTTCATATTTGTTTGCACTATAGTTCATTGTGTATTTTGATTGTTTGCAGTTACTTTTGAAATGTATTCACTACCTTCCTTACTCGGTACACCTGAAATGAGCTTTGGCTCATTCACCTTTCCTTGTCACCTATTAGTAAATAAATACATAAAATCTACCTACTGTTATCCCCTTTCAGTTTGCTTAATCTCTTCACACAAAATACATAAAACTCAAAATTTAAATACTGTACTTTTTCAGACTTGCCTGAGCCTCCCTTGGAACAGGTTGGGGCCTCCCCAGGGAGGCTGGCCTCACCATTTGAGAACCCCTGCCTTAAAGGAATGTGTATCTTCAAATCAAAACTCCAATATGCAGATCCACCCTTCTCCAAGTTGTCAATAACCCTAAGCGGACAGCCAAAGCACTTCGTAATTTATGTCAGCAGCAGCTTCTAGGCATGAACAGGAAGGTTAGGTGAGACTGTGAGAGATTAAGATAAACTACTGGGGGAGTGCCCGATGGCTAAGCAGAAGTGTGTTGTGCTTCCGTGCTGGTGACCCAGGTACAGAAGCAAGCCCGAGAAGTCAAGATTATCGTGGCCAGGGCTGTAAAGTGCTCCTGAGGGGAGTGTGAGCCAGGCCTGGGCCGGAGGCATCTGGACTCCAACACAGTGTTGGCCCCTGTGGTGACCCAGGGAGCCTGCTACCTTGCAGAAAGTGGCATCAGCCCAGCGAGTGCTGCCACAACTGAGGTCCCCAGAGTACTGTCTGATGTCAGGGGAGGTGAAAGAGACTTGAGGACGAGTGAAAAAAGAAAAAAAGTATATGCCTTGAGCCATCAAAATGAAGCTTGCCGGCTCCTCAATCTCTGCAACATGTAGATCACCACTGACTTAAAGGGGTGGGGCTGGGAACTGATGTGCCACAAGTATGCAGTGGGTGAAGGCTTGAAGGACCAAAAAGCTGTTTGAAGAAAAAATACTACAGTTGGAGGGATAAAATACAGAGAGTGAAAAGGTGAGATGTTGAGCACTGTGAGGTTAACAGACTTGCTCAAGGTCACACTGTAGGTGATGGTGGAAAGATGCATGGGCAGCCCCATTTTTAGGAACTCTGTGTACTCTCTAGCAATTCTTCTCCTCACCAGCTCCTGTTCCCACAACTGTAGTACTTCCTGCTGTTACTTTTAACCCCATACGACGCACAGGGGTAATGCCAAACTTCACCCAACAACTAACACACCAAAATCTGGCCAATGGAAAATCATGTACACAAATGCTCACAGCCTGGGAAATAAGATCCCAGACCTGCAGGCAATAATGTCAGAGGCTAAACTGGACATAGTAGCAATTAGTGAGACGTGGTTTACCAGTAACCACACTTGGGAGACTTCAGTACCTGGCTATGTATTGTCTAGAAGAGACCGAGGTGCAAAAGGGGGGAGGAGGCCCTGTATGTTAATGAAAATATCAAAGCTACAGAAATTCAGAATACACATAAGGAGCCAGAAGAACTGTGGGTCACCCTGGAAACAGGAAATGGGACAGCCATAAGAACTGGGGTTGTCTACAGGCCCCAGACCAGAGGGAGGACATAGACACATTACTGTTAGAAGATATACAAAACATGACAGCTAAAGGGGAGGTTCTGATAATGGGAGACTTCAACATGCCGGATACAGATTGGTCAATACCAGCAGGAACATCTGCCAGAACTAGACTCATAGTGGATTCCCTGCAGGGGGAGGGCCTCAAACAACTGGTACAGCAACCCACAAGAGACAGGGCTATCCTAGATCTAGTACTGACTAACAAAGAAGGGATCACAGATCTCCAGGTAGAAGGTCACCTGGGGGCCAGTGACCATCACATGGTATGGTTCAATTTGGCTACTACATCTAAATCATCCCATTCCAAGGCAAAAATATGGGACTTCAGAGGAGCTGACTTTGATAAGATGGCCAACAGAGTTAAGCTAGCCCTGGCAAAAGAAACACAGGTGAAGGGGTACAGGCAAAGTGGGCAAGCATTATGATCAATACTTGAAGCAACATCCCATTGTGTTAGACAGAAAAGAAGTGCAAAAGAAGAAGGAAACCACTTTGGTTCTCAAATACAGTAGCAGAAAAGGTCAGAGCCAAAAGGCTGGCCTTCAGGAAATATAAGGGAACACAGCGGGATGAAGATAGGGAGGCATACCAAACTGCCCTAAGGGAAGCAGGTAAGGCAGTAAGGCAGGCAAAGTCCCAAACTGAGGAAACACTAGCACTAACAGTAAAGAAGGTGACAAGACTTTCTATAGATACATTAGTGAAAGGAGAAAGTCCAGAGGGGGTATTGCTAAGCTTAATGGAGAAAAGGGAGCATGTGAGGAGGAGGACCCTGTAAAGGCATCTATCCTAAATAGATACTTTTGCTCAGTATTTACTGAAGAGAAGGTAGGGCAGGGCCCACAGCTCAGCATCATGGACACAGGGGGGAGGGAGGTGAGCACTACTCCCTTCACAAAAGAAAGGGTCCTACAAGAGCTTGCTAAGCTCAGGGTGGATAAGGCAATGGGACCTGATGGCATACATCCCAGGGTACTTAAGGAGCTAAAGGAGGAACTAGCAGAGCCATTAGCAGAATTGTTTAGTGAGTCTCTGAGCACAGGAGAGGTCCCAGAAGACTGGAGAAGGGTTTCATGTGATCCCGCTCCACAAGAGTGGTAGCAGGAGGAGGCGGGAACTACAGACCGTCAGTCTTACCTCAGTAGTGGGCAAGATTATGGAGGCACCCTTAAGGAAAGGATAGTGCAACACCTGGAATCCATAGGGGCACAGGATCCAAGACAGCATGGGTTTACAAAGGAAGGTCCTGTCAAACTAATCTCGTAGATTTCTTTGACTGGGTAACCAGAGTGGTGGACCAAGGGGAGCAGTTGATGTCGCCTACCTTGACTTCAGCAAAGCTTTTGACACTGTTCCACATAGAAGATTGATAAATAAGCTGGGTAGGCTCGGTGGGTCAGAAGTTGGTCAACTGGGTGGCAAACTGGTTGACGGGCAGAAAACAGAGAGTGGTGGTAAATGGTATACAGTCAGAAGAGATGCAAGTCACAAGTGGGTACCTCAGGATCAGTCCTGGGGCCAGTCCTCTTCAACATCTTCATTAGTGACCTTGCAGATGGACTAGAGGGTAAGGCTTGTCTGTTTGCAGATGACACCAAGATCTGCAACAGAGTAGATGATCCAGATGGGGTGGGCAGAATGAGAAGAGATCTGATAAACTAGCAGAATGGTCAGAAGAGTGGCAACTGGGATTTAATGCAAAGAAGTGCAAAATCATGCACATAGGGAAGAGAAACCCTGAAGCCACCTATAGGCTGGGAGGAGTTGCTAGCAGTCACAAAGGAAGAAGAGACTTGGGCATCATCATCACTGATGACCTAAAATCATCCAAGCAGACCTCTAAAGCAGTAGGTAAGGCTAGGGGGTGTTAGGGTGTATTAGTAGGGTATCACAAGTCGTAAGAGGGAGGTAATAATCCTCTGTACAAGACACTGGTTAGGCCCCATCTGGAGTACTGCATGCGTATTGGAGGCCACACCTTCACAAGGACATTAACCAAATTGAGGCAGTCCAGAGAAGGGCAACCAAATGGTGCAGGGACTGCATCAGAAGACATATGAGGACAGATTAACGGAGCTCAATATGTATACCCTTGAGCAAAGGGAGGGAGAGGTGATATGATCGAGGCATTCAAACATCTTAAGGGCATAAACAAGGTGAAAGAGCCTAACATGTTTAAATATAAGAAAAACAGCAGGACAAGAGGACACAGCATGAGATTAGAGGGAGGCCGATTAAGGGGAATGTGAGGAAATTCTTTTCACAGAAAGGGTGGTGGATGCATGGAATGGCTTACCACAAGAAGTGGTGGCTATGAATACAGTGCAGGGCTTCAAACAGGCATGGATAGGCATAAGGAGCAATACAAATGACTATGAATAGATAGGCCACTGACAGAGCAAAGGCCGATAGCACATTTATAAGGTAGAAAAAGAAATGGGCAGACTGGATGGGCCTTGCGGTCCTTATCTGCCGTCAACTTCTATGTTTCTATGTTTCTATCTCCCCGAGCCTAAGATCAAGCCCTCGTGTTCTATTACCTTGCATCATTATGAATAACCTGCTAGGGTAAATCTTCTCATACCCTTTTAGTACCTTGGAGACTTGTATCATGTCCCCCCATCCCCAGAGTCTGCCTTTTTGTAAGAAAAGCTTCCGTAAGTTCTCCAGCCTTTCTTCATAACTAAATCAGTGTCGGCAAATAATCTGTTTTTATGCAGCGCATTTCATACAAACTGTCTCTCAAAGCACTTAATCCTGCAGAGGGAGGGAAGGTGAGAATATGTTGCTGCCATTAGACACACAGAGAGATTACAGCAACACTGAGATGGTAAGTAGTTCAGGATCACTCAGTGAGTAAGTGGTCACTGTGGAATTTAAACCTGGATCTCCAGGGTCACAGTTATGGGCTCTAACCACAAAACTGCCTCTTGGCCAGACTACTTTGAATCCCTTTATTCTTTAAGGGGCCCACATTGCACCTTTGCCAATTCATTTAAAGAGGTTCCAATTTCTAAAGCGAAACTTTGTAAAACATAACATTTTAAAATACACTGCATACATTTTCTTTATTTAGGATCCACCTTTTCATTATAAATATGCACATGAACACTGAAAACTTAATCACTGCCCCATTGATGTCATCTGCTCTGGCTGCTTGACTACCTACTCCTGTCACCATAATCGTTTCTATTTAGTGGTGCTGGGGTGCCAAATACATGCATAACTGCTCATACAGTCATTATTTGTATATCTTTTTTTTAGCTACAGATGGAAAAATCTCAAAACAACATTGACAGTCATCCGTTAAGAGGCTGAGATTACACAATTTATTTTACTAGCATTTGCCCTGTTGAAGACAGTCTAGGTCATTTTAAACTTTGCATTTCATACAGAAATCACCCCGGTTACATATGCTGAGTTAACTTACTTTTTGTTGTTAGCATTCGGCATTTTCTTTTCATTTTTCAGTGTTAAACAGGAATTACCTCCTTACATGCCGGTCTCTGCTTTTTTTTTTTTTTTTTTTTTATGTTCGCTGTTTCGTTTTTTCCTCGCTCGAATACGTACTTTGAATAAAACACCGCTACCATCTTTTGGCGGACAGAGAGGACGCGTCAGTTGCTGTAAGGTTCTGGAAAGAGTGCGGTTCTCGAGCATAACTAAAGGCACGAGACAATTGGCATCACTACTGTGGTACAATAACTCCGGATGGATTCTTGTAGAGATCCATTTACAACAGCAGTTATTTATTTATTTAAATTTTAGTAACCGGGTAGGCCTGCAGAGACCATGACAGTCCCTTTTTCAGGGGTGACCTGGAATTAGTTGCAAGTACATAGGGGGAGGCAAAAAAGGGTTCCATTACACACACATTTTACAATTGACAACATATAGTTCAAACAAGTGTTAAGATACATACATTTATAATATCATTTTTTATTTATCTATTGAAAGCAATTGGAATTACAATCCTTTGAGTCATAGACTCCTTTGCAAAGGCTTCACGTCAGTAAGAAAAAGTATCACAAACAAACATTTGGTACAAAACTTAAACATTTGGCATAGTGTACAATGTAGGGTGACATCTGCAGGGATCTTAAAAAAAAAAAAAAAGGTCCCAGGTCAACACTTACTTACATATGACAGTACTTCAGTTTCGGAGGGTCTTACAAAATAGGCCCAGAGTCAAGATAAGTTTACAGTAAGATTGAGGATCCAAAGCTTGGGAAAAGAGAAGAAAAAGTCCCTATGCCAGGGATACCCCATTTCTGTAGCGGTGGAAACTGCTTGTAAAGTTATATACAGTCTCAGGTTGCAGAGTTGAGGAGGGTCTTAACACCAGTTTTAAACTGACCCAAACTTGAAGTAAGGAAGATTATAGACGGCAGGTTGTTTAGCCACAGAGGGGCACGATAACAGAAAGACCGTTCCCCAAGGGAGGTTCTACAGTGGGGTACTAGTAGGGAGGTGTTTGTAGAGTGCCTTGGTGCCCTCCTGAGCGAGGCTGTTTGAATAAGAGGGTGGAGGCTGATCGGAGTTTGTTTGTGTAGTATCTTTCTTGCTAGAAGGCAGGTGTGATACTTAACCCTATCTTGCAAGTTTAGCCAGCCAGTAAATTTGTAAAGCTCACAAGTATGGGTTAGCCTGTTACAATTTGAGACCAGACGGCAGGCTTTATTGAGGGCGAGGTTGATGCTGCACAGGGCAGTATGGTCATCAGACCCATAAATTACTATGCCATAGTCCACCAAGGGTAGTATTGCGGAGGACACTGCTAGATGCATTGCCTGCAGGGGCATGCATTGCCTACGTGACAACATATAGTTCAGTTACCCATACACTATTTTTTTTTCTGGATGTCAAACACCATCGAACACTGATGGCAGCTGCCATGGATCCAATCTCAGACCTCAAGAAGGGATCCCATCAGGATCAACAGATCCAAGGCACCATACAGTCAAGATCAGGGATCCAACAGTTGGATTACTACTATCCGAAGACCAGATCTAAAGATCAGATCCCTGGATCCAGATATCCAATGCCATCTGACCTTGGCCCCCCTAAATCCCATTGGGGATGCCTAATACAGGCTTAGTTGGATGGGGTCAGATCTCGAGGATGGACTGTGGGGCTGTCCATCAAAGAGTACTCAGATCCCTCACAGCACTATCCCAGCACCACTATTTTCCATAGAAATGTGATGCTTCCCTTCCCTTTTAAGCAATGAGATCTGACAGGAGGGAAGTTCCAAAAACTACAGACCAGTTTGGGAAGGGTCTGTTATGTCAAACCAGCCAGTAGTCTCAGATGGTCTTATCATCATGGGGACATGCCTTGAATCGCAAAGGTGGCAACTTCAGGGCTAAGGTTAGGAAGCACATCTGCTACAGGGTAGTGAATGTCTGAAACAGCTTACTAGTGCATATGAAGACAGTACAGGACTTCAAGGTAAGCCTGGACAAACGGGTGGACACATTTCTGCTTAAGGATGGAATCACTGGATATACCCTGGGTAGTAGAGTGGGTAGGGAACTCCTTTAAATTAGTACACGTTTGTACAGTCAGTATATGTACTCCTACCTGCTTTGAAGTGGGGAGTGGACATGATGGACCTAGAGTCCCTTCTGACCATATGTTACATGCAGAGTGTTGATGCCCAGTGTGGAAAGAAGTCACAGATCATATTAAGCCTTGGGAACTGTGATCCTGTTCTCTATTTTCATTTTAATTTATACATATTTATTTAAAGGGCACCAGTTTAGCCCCCAACCCCCACTGGTGCCTTATCTCACTGGGACTCAAACACTCCTTGTCTTGTAATTTTCTACACTGCAGTTTTTTAAGGGGAAGGGATCATAATGTCTGGCTCAGAGAAGCTGGCCACGATTCTTTATCCTTCCTGGTCCTGATAAATTAAAGCTCTACGCCACCGCCACCCCTGTATTCTGACATTTTGTGATGTAACAGTCCATAGAGTGTGTGAACACACTGCAAAGATATGAATGGGAGTGGATTTTAAATATTGTTTTTTTTTATATTTCAGAGGTTCACTGGGTCAAATCAAAGCCACTGTCAACTACCAAGAGTCGTGTTAGTTGAGCGTTGGCTTTGATTTGACCCCAGTGAACCTCAGAAATATAAAAAATAACATTTAAAATCCACCTCCATTCACATCAATGCAGCATGCCCCCTGTGCTCTACAAATTATTACATCACAAAACATCAGTGGGGGAGTGGCAAGGAAGCACAGCTTTAATTTATCAGGACCAAAAAGGGGAAGGGATCTGGCGTCCAAGACCAATAAGCCAAAATTATGATCCATTCCCCTTAAAAAAAAATATATTGTAGAAAATTACAAGACAAGGACTGCTCAAGTACTAGTCAGGTGAGGCACCAGTGGAGGGCTTGGAAAGGTTTTTTTTAATTAGCGTAACTGTTGCTCTTTAAATATGTTTTATCATGTGAGCAAACAGAGCCTGAGGAGGCTTGTTTCCATTTGCGACCTGGGGTGGGGAGGAGGACACAGGATAGCAGAGGAAATACATACATTGGGCAACAGAAAAAAACTACATTCCATGCATGCACTGTTAATTTAAATACAGAGAAGATATGAAATAAAAGCCGGAATATGTAAAAACTAATTTTTTTTTGTTTGTTTCCGTGGCACTGTCAGGTTTGTTAAACAGGAAGATGCTGTTAACAATAAATGGACATGGGATTTATCCATCCAGGTGTAAATTAATTTGGGGCCAGATATTCAATACACTGGTACAGGCCCAGCTTGGTGGCATCAGCAGAGTGACCTGCACTCCCATGTGGAGATGAGAATTGCTAAGAGTTCACACTATGGCTGGAGGAATTATTGGAATGCACTGGAAAGGCAGTGCTTAATGGAATCAGAGCACTGCTTTAAAAAAAAAACATATTATAGTCAATTTGTGAATTCTCTCAAAAACACCTGGTATTATGTCCCTCAGGGTAAATGGGAAATAAGTGCCAGCACCAACTGGAAATGCCCTTGCACGTTTGGCTCCTCCACTGCTGTGTGATAGTCTGTCAGTGCGATGTGCTGTCTATCAGATGCATTTTATTCCTGTGCAGAGTCCGCTCTGCCCAAGCAAACAAGGAGTCTGTTACGAGACTCAGAGAGAGACAGTGCACTTGAGCTTGCTGCAATTAATCAGCCTCTCCAGTCCACAGTTAAACTCCCACCTGCTGCTGCTGCTGCTCCCAACCTCTTCATGTCTAGCAGCCCCCCCCCCAAGTCAGAATAACAAAGTCCCTGGTGTCTAGTGGCTCCCCTTCCCTATCCCAGGTCCCAATCCCGAACTCCCTGACTGCTGTGTCTAGCAGCTCCCTCTCTCTGGTTCCAGTCATGAAGTTCCTGTGGTGTCTAGCAGCTTTCCCCTCCTTCTCCCTGGTCTTGATCCCAAAATCAATGAATGAGTGTAGGACCAAAATCCAGTGGTTTATATTCATGTAACTAGATCTTTATTGTCTCTTATTTTCACACCATATGTTCAGGCAACAGTTTCATAGCTTGACGCCACTTCTTCAGGCCCCAAATTATAACAGTGTTGTTATCTAAACATAAAAACAAATGTAAACAAAAATCAATATTTCACTTCCCTAATAAATATATAAAGTATAACACAACAATATAAGGTACTACGTCCCTATCTGATCACCACTCAAACTTTAGTTATTAATTATGTTAACAAATAATTATCTCTCACTTAATCAAATAATTAATTCATTACAATTCTATATATCTTACTAGGCTTCTAGTTTGAGTGGTGATCAGATAGGGACGTAGTACCTTATATTGTTGTGTTATACTTTACATAATACTTTATATAATATATTTATTGGAGAAGTGAAATATTGATACTGGATTTAGGTCCTACACTCATTAATTGATTCAATATATTGCCAAGTAGAAAGATCCAGGAATATATATTGTTCATATTAGAGGGCATCCTGTACCAACATTTAAAAAAATACTTGATCCCAAAATCCCCAATGTCTAGGAACTCCCCAGCCCTCTCCCAGCTCCAGATTCCAAAGTTCCTGGTATCTATCAGCTCCCCCTCCCTCATTCCTCTCAGTGGCTTTGGTATTGGCTTCAAATGCGCCTCACTGCTACTGCATCAATCAGCAGTGCTTTCATTCAGTTCAGGGTCTCCAACTACAAGCTTCTGCTTCCCGACGCTTTCTACCACCGTATATATGACCTATCAATAAGGTAAGTACAATTAACAGAACTATGAAGTACTAGATGAAGGAAGTATGGTACAGTGCAATAGGGAATTGAAAGCATTAGTGAGAGAGCTACCTGTAAGGCAGTCTTGTCACTCACCTTGGTTCACGTTGGTTGTCCTGCATCCAGCAGTCGAAGGATGGTTTGCCAGAGGATTTAGGGCATGGTTTCATGATTGAGACCTTCAAATACTTGAAAGGGATAAATACGGTTGATAAGGAGAGTCTCTTTAAGCTGAGTGGCAACCATAACAGAGAGGGTGGTGGACACTTGGAATGCGCTGCCACAAGAGGTAGTCTCATTGAAGACAGTAGGCAGCTTTAACAGAGGCTGGGAGAGGCATAGCGGTAGGGTAAGAGTCATGGGTAGGGATGATGGGAAGAGCGGGGAGGGAGGGCAGGGACATTAGCTCAAGATATGGACCCTGCAATACAAGCAGACTTGATAGACCAAATGGCCTTCTTCTGCTGGCTTCTTCGTATGTTTTTATGATGGCTGTTGGACAAGCCTGTGATCAATGGGGCCCAGGTCTACCTGTAAAGTTGGTTTCTACTGGCTGCTGAGTAAGTCATTCTTCTGTAGACAGCTGTTTAAGTGAGGTAAGTCATTCATCATTATGAGCTAGGAAATAGGCATCCTGCCAATTGCCAAAGTCTTGGGGTCTGTATGTGTGTGTCTGTCTTACACGGTGTGTATATGGGGGATGTATGTCTATCTGTCTGTCTATCCATCCAAAGGTGTGGGGGTGTGTGTGTGTGTGTGCACGCGTGCGTGCGTGCGTGTGTGTGTTTATCTAGGGGAGTTCATGTGTGTATCTATGTGTGGTACTATCAAGTGATCAGCTGTTTTAATATGCAAGCAAGCATGGGAACAATTTAATTCTCAAGACAGCACCTAGCTGTGGTGGACAGCGAGTTGTGTCAGTTGCCTTCCCACGCCGGGGGGGGGCTTGCTTCAATCAGGAAATGTCGGTACTGGCATGAGGAGGTTGGGAGTAATGTACTGCTGCTATGGTGGTAGAGCAGAGGAATTGTTGATTACTTTGAAAGAGGACTTAATTCTAAAGGAAACATCAGCTCTACAAGAGACAGTGGCTGACCATGGAGGCGGGTGGGTTGTGCTGGTCGCGCATCGTATGATCGATTTTTAAATTTAAATTGTGGGTATTGCATGTGTGGGAGGGTAGATGGTTATGTATGTTTGAACAGACTGGCTGGGGAGGAGGGTGAGGGCCTGTTTTTAACTCCTGCCCACAGGAACAAAACTGCAAATAAAAATACCGACTTCTGAATATTAGGGGACCCAACTATGAATATTCAGCCAAATATTCAAACTGAGGTATTCGCCCACCCCTAGTATGTACAAAGCGGTCATCTTCATTGATCTTACAAAGGCTTTTGAGCTTGCGGACCACCCCCTAATTAAAACTAAATTAACTTGGGGTGCTGTTGAGCAGTCTTGCTGATATGACGTACTTTACCTCGGCTCGGTAGTACAGACTACTTCTAACTCCAAATCTTAATATTTTTATTCAAATGTCCAGCTGAAGACTAGCATTATTGAATAGAGTTCCTTACTGGGATCACATCCATGTCAAAAAGGATGATGGGAAGACAAAATAAAGGTGGAGGAGCCAGAAGGAAAAATTTGCAACTGCATGGTGATCAAGAGAGGGTCTCTGCTCTGGAATCTTCTACATCGGCGGCTCCTCCATGGCAAGCACTAAAGAAGTCAATGAAGGCTACAGACACAAAAGTATAAACAATTTTAAAATGCATGGGGGAATAAAATATTAAAATTGAGGCCGTTACAAAAATGGCAGCTACAGCAGAGGCCCACGCCACAAAAGCTTTATCCACTGCGGACAAATTGGTACGAGAGAATTCCTATCTTCGATACCGCCTGGAGACCATAGAAAACAGAAACAGAGCTATGAACGTCCAATTGATTGGCCTACCGGAGGGAAGCGAAGGCAGTGCTCTACTGGTTTTTTTAAAGAACTGGCTTCCTGACTACTTAGCCATGGAAAAAGAAGCCACAGCTCTGCAAATGGTGAAAGCCTATCAAAGTTCACCTAGATCGACAATCAGACAAGAAGATCTACCAAGGACTGTGCTCTGTGTACCTTCAGGAGTGGTAGCAAGAAACACAAAGCTGCAGGCAGCAAGAAACTCAGCAGGTCTTAACAACGACAGATACATTTTACATCTATTCCCCGATCTATCCTTTGCCACCCGGTCAAGGCGGAAAACATTTAATGCCATTCAGGCTTGCCTGAAAATTCTGGGTATAGCGCACTTTTTACTTATGCCAGCCTGACTCAGAATTCAGTATAGGGGCTGCACATACCAATTTATGGACCCTATAGAAGCAGGGAAGAGAGTCGAACAGATAGAGAAGGAGTTTAAGGCAACGGAGAGAAATGCTGTGACAAATGAGGAATCGGAGGACAGTTCTTGAACCCGGTAACCTGGGATTGGGGTTTGTCTCCATGTGGGAGCATGGAGTGTAACTCTTGGTGGGAGGGCTAGCTCACAGCTACTGGGGCTGTTTTCTTTTACCAATGCAGTAGTTCAGTTGGTATGTTCTGTTAACAGACTTGCCCTTGGGCTGTACCTTTAAGTGCTTAACTCAGGACTACCAAATGGAAAACAGCAAGGTGCTATCTTCTCACTTTTTCTTTTTGTTGTTGTCCCTAATTTAGTTATAAACTGGTGGACTACACATGGAGACATTGCACAACGCCATCTTATGATTCGAGCAGTGTATGGGAACTTATCTATGGATGCATCCATACCAAATCTGAAGTGTGAGAGATCTATTTATTTATTTATTTATTCAGGATTCGGAAAATACCTTTGAGTCAAAGACTCATTTACAAAGGTTTCACGTCACATAGTTAGGACATTATGATAAGAAGGTAAATACAATACAGGAAACAGGACAAGCTTGATACACAGCAAAATACAATCAGTTCCTAACAAACTTAGGGCAATTGCTTGAACAGATAAGCATATAGGCACTTATACAGAGATTATCAAAATTGGAGGAAAGGGGATGGGGGGGTTAAGCCAGCCAGAGGCCATTGTCATGGTAGAGGGAGGAGTGAGTGACGGGTTCAATGGCAGTCACAGCTGTTAAAGGACTGGAGATGACCCCTAAGATGGGTTTTGAAGAGGCCAATTCTATTTTTGTTTGTGAGGGAGCTAGGCAGGCCATTCATCCATAAAGTGGCCTTGTAGCTAAAGAATCTTTAAAATTGGTAAGTTTGACAGTGGGGAGCTGTGAGGAGTTTCTTGCTAGAGCTATGGGTTGCCTTTTGGGTGGTAGTCGGATAGATTAATGAGGTAAGGCCGGGGGGGAGGAGACCAAGGGTGATCTTTTTGGCCATAAGGCAGGTGTGGAATTTGTTCCTATTGTCTAAATTAAGCTCAATTAGTAGAGTTATATAGTGAGAAGGTATGGGTGAGACAGTCGCAGTCCAATACAAGGCAATAGGTTTGTTGAGGGAGAGACGGAGCCTACGGAGGGCCGAGGTGGTGGCAGCGCTATAAATAAGTATACCATAATCGAGGAGGGAGAGGATTACGGACGAGACAGTAAGCCGGAGGGCATCTGGAGTAAGACAGTGTTTAAACCAATAGAGCAAGCCGAGACAGACATTAATGGCAGTGGACAGGTGATGTATGTGCTGGTGGAAATTGAGTGCCGGGTCAAGGGTGAGTGATGCTCAGATATTTAAAGGAATCCACATGCTCAAGAGGGGTTTGATCCACAGTTAGAACCTAGGGGCAAAGTTCCTTCCTGGAGTTCTGAGGGTGAGAGAAGATCATGAACTTGGTCTTCTTGTAGTTCAATATAAGGCATTGTGTAGAGAACCACTGTTCGGTTTTGCTGAAGGAGGACTGGAGGGTTTGGTGGAGTTGAATAGGGTTGGGGCTGAATGTGTAAAGTACAGCATCATTGCGTATAGTAGTAGGTTGCCAGAGCAGGATGCAGGGAGGGAGTTAAGATAAAGACTGAAGAGAATGAGACCAAAGATGGACCCCTGAGCAAACTGGGAGTCTATTGAATAGGGTAATGCTAATTTTTACGTGTTTGGACCGGTCCGATAAGTAGTCTGTGAACCAGTGCAGGGCATCCAGGAGAAGCCAATGTTGTAGAGAGTGACTAGCAAGAGGGAGTGATTGACGGTGTCAAATGCCTTAGTAAGGTCAACAAAGACAGCGCCAGTGATGTGGCCTCTGTCTAATGCTGATTGGATGTGTGCAGTGAATTCCAGCAGGGTTGTAGTAGTACTGTGCCCTTTATGGAAGCCATGTTGCTGTTTACAGAGTAGATCATATTTGTTAAGGTGGTCAGTGAGCTGATCATAGACAATGCGCTTGAGTGCTTTAGATGGGGGGAGGATAGAGATGGGCCAGCAGTTATTGGTGGCAGTACAGTCACCACTCTTAAATATGGGGGTAATGGACGCAGACTTCCAATGGGTGGGGAATTTACCTTGGCAGAGAGAGAGGTTGAGAATATGGGTGAGGGGGTAAAGTACATCATGGAGGGTGAACCAGAGAAGACTCAGATCTAAGGAGTCCCTATTGTGGCTATTATCTAGCCATAATCTGCCATTATGCTCTAAACTAGATAGCTGGCATTGTAATCTTTATATTTAGTATAATTGTTATTCTCAGAGGTTTGGAAATGGGGAGAATTAATAACAATATCTTGGGTTTAATCTTAAAAATGTTAAATTTCCATTCTCCTAGGAAGAGTCAATTTTTTTATTTATTTGCTTTGGTTTACCGGGTGAGCGCACTAGACAGCTAAGTGCCTATTTTCAGGCGCGACCCGGGAGGGTTACAATGGAACAAAACATGAACATCAGGCATACAGGTATAAACAGGGTTAACATACATTACATTCAGGCAACATGATAAATCATACGAATAGGGTACATAGATTAAGGCACTTTAGAGACATCCGAATAAGGTACAATAGCTGAGGTACATAGATCACATTTGACCGAGCACAATGAGTGGAAATCAACTGTGAGGTAGCGTGGATAACTATGTAAGTTGGCATCCAGCTGAGTACAGGAAAAATAGGCAACGGTAGAGTCCCAATGATCTTGAAGAATACCAAGGTACACAGCAGCAGGATAAGTCAGAACAGGGGGTAAGAGGATAATCAGGTAGATTACCATCCAGGACCAGTCACTACAGGGTAATAGAGCACCTGGCAGGGTACGACAGAAGACACAGGCGAGTCCAGTGGGGCAAAGTGCTGGTTTTAGCCATGGACAGGCCACGCAGAGGGAGGAATAATATTACCCATTTTTAGAATAAAAATAAAAAAACATTTGGTAGGTGACCATATCAACTATTTTTTGGTTGAGTATAAAGTTATTTTAAGGCAATAGTTTAGTGTAAAGGTAAGGTCACCATATTCTTGCAAACTGCATCTTATTTAGGAGAGATCTGGAATGTAAGCCTAGTGTTATATTAAGAAACCTGTGTAGTTATACCCCCAACTCCTTAAACCTAACTGACCAGACTGTTATGCGTAACTGTTCCATTAGCTGGCTCCTTACCCAGTATTGTGTATTGTCTGGCAGAAGTATAAGCTGTATTGCTGTTGTTTTTTTATGAAAACAATAACAGTTAAAAAAAACAAAACTAAATTATCTGCCCTTGGATTTTCACCCACTGTTAGCACTTGGTTTTCTATTTACCTCAAGTTACCTCGGTGATTGACAGTAGCTTGTTAAATTTAACCAGTCCAGCTCTGCCTTCTCCCCCATTAACATTGGTGTTCCTCAAGGCTATTTAAGTGATAACATTCAGTGAGTTGGCGTATACAAAGCAATAACTGGCTTCAGTGGATGATTAAATGCCAAGGTGAAGTCGAGGTGTTTAATCCCCACAGAAGCCAGTTTTTGCAAGTATACTCCAACTCACGGAATGTTATTACTATTGATTGTACAAGTTGGAGTTACTGTAAAGCATGACCGGCAAAGAAAGCAAAGAAGAACGTCAGTTGCACCTGTTCGCTCAGTTGGACTCTCAGTGTCTCTGCTGCAGTCAGCACTCTAGCATTAAAGTGGGCTTGTGCTGTGGAGTTCTACTGGGTCATTGTGCCGCCATGGAATAGGTGGACAGTTGGCAAAAAAGAAGGTGGACTACTTCTTGTTCCCATGGGTGGAATGGACTCACTTATTTCTTGAGAGTGACAGCTAGAGGAGAGGGAAGGATTAACCTGTGCTGTTGTGTCCCACTGCCAGCTTCTACCCTCCCCCATTAGCCCTGAAATAAGGTGGTGTGAATTTCGAGCAGCTAGGATCAGCTACAAGGTTAAACTGTATTTTGGTAATATTCCAAAGGTTTTTTATATTTATGCAGGAGACGGTCATAGCCGTGATTTGTGGTGATCCCTGTCCATCCCACTCTAGTAGCAGTCACCCCTCCCATTGGGTAGCTGTGGGCTCTGGGAAGTGGCAGAGACTGGGAAATTAGGTTTTATTGTGAGAGATGTTGTGCCAGTGGATGCCAAGTGGCACTGAAAGAGCTGTAGAGGGATGGAGACATGTTTGAGCATTGTTAAAGCTGCAACTGATGGAAACTACTGTAAGTTCTTTTGCCGATACAAAAAAATAGGAAAATCGTCCGCGTTGCAGTATGGAGGCACTTAGGAGGTGTGTGACCAGTGCGGGTGTGGTGGTCTGTGCAGAATTCAAGACTCCAGAAGGTAAAACGCAGAATGTTGAAAAAAACAGAAATATGCATGTGTTAGGGGCTCACAGCTTGCTAGTTATCTGTTATGGACCAGCTGACGTGTATGGTCTTTTTTGCCATTTTGTTTTTGGTTTTAGTTGTGATTTTCTTGTTTTTATAAGTTTTATTTATTAAGTCATGTAGAGAGATACAAAATTTTGCAATATTGCATATCCATCTGTTTTGTACAATCAAATTATGTGCTGTACCATAACAGGTCTATAAACTAGGCAGCTAAAAAAAAAAAACAGGTTACTCACCGGTAATTGTAGTTCTAGGAGTAGTATATGTTGTTCATCCACACTTATTGGCATGTCCTTTCCCCTTTAAGATCAGCCAGAAGGTCTTCAAGCTAGCTCCTCCCACCCACCCACTTGGGAGGTATAACCCTCGGCTCCAGCCCATGAAGCCAGATCTTGCCCACTGGAAGCTAGGTTTTGCATCGAAGCTGGGGAGGTCTGGTGGGTTTATGTGGGTGAACAACATATACCACTCCTAGAACTACTGTTACAGGTGAGTAACCATTTTTTCCTAGATTATGTATATGTTGTTCTATCCACACTTATTGGCAGACTTCTTACAGTTCTCCAGGAGGAGGGGGGCAAGGCACACACACCCTACTTGGGAAACAAAGATTGGAGAACTGAGGCTTCAAAACCAGCATCCCTGTGTGACTCAAGACCGATGTGGTAATGGGTAATGGGTAATGAAGGTGTTTGCTGACTTCCAGGTAGCAGCCCTGCAGATATCCTGGGTAGAGACATCTCTAGAAGTAGCCACTGACGCAGTGGTATGGCGGGTGGAATGATCCCTTAGCCCTTCGGGAGGCTCCCTATCTGCTAACCTATAGCAGAGATCAATGCAAGATGTAATCCATCTGCCAATCATCTGCTTCACTGTAGGTCTGCCAGGTGCAGCTTCAGTGTTGGTGACAAACAGCTGGCGAATCTCTCCCCGTACTTCAGCCATCCGCTCCTTATAATAAGAGAGCGCTCATCTTGGGTCCAGAGTATGGAGCCTATACTCAGACTCTGAGGTGTAGTTCAGGTAGAACACAGGCAGAGTTAACACCTGATTAAAGTGAAACCCTGACACCAGCTTCGGAAGGAACTTCGGGTTGGGGCACAGGACAACCTTGTCCCTGTGTAAGACCAAATAAGGAAATCACCTTCCCCGTGTCCCTCCTCACCTTGAGAAGCACCTTGTGGATCAAGGGAAATGGAGGGAAGGTGTAGAAGAGGCCTGGAGTCCACCGCCTCGAGAAGACATCCCCCTGCAGTGAGCCCTGCTGAGGGGGGCATACATGAAACAGCATCAGCCTTATATTCTCCCTGGAGGCTAACAGCTCCACCTGAGGGGTGCCCCACAGGGAGAACAGGCTGCGAACTACCTCTGGGTGAAAAGACCACTCATGGGACGCCTTGCCTACACTGCTGAGGGCATCCACCAGTTGGTTCGAGGCTCCTGCCACATGGATGGCTAGGAGATCCACCTCCAGTCAGCTCACAAGGGTCCAAATTTGGAGCACTTTCCTGCACACAGGCCAGGAGTGTGTTCCGCCCTGTTTGTTGAGATAGGACATGGTCGTGGTGTTGTCCATCTGGACCAGTACAACTTGACCCTGCAGAAATGGAGCTAATACAGTCAGCACTAGCTGCACTGCTCAGGGCTCCAGTGGGTTGATGTGGCATCAGGATTCCTTGGGGTTCCAGAGCCCATGGACACTGTGGTTCCCCATGTGGGCTCCCCAGCCTGTGAGAGAGGCATCAGCCATAAGGACAACCGTTGGCTTGGGGCGGACAAACGGGATACCTCCTTGAAGATGTTCCGGGACGGTCCACTATTGGAGAGCATCCCAAAGCCTCTGAGTTACTGTGACCAGCTGGTCGAAATGACCCCGATGCTGGGACCACTGGCTGGCCAAGCCCCATTGAATGGGGTGCATGTGCTACCAGGCCCAGTAGACCATGGTGGTGCAGGCCGCCAAGTAAACCAGAAGATGCAGGAAGTCCAGAGCAGGGTGCAACTGCCCAACCAGAAATGACTGGACAAAGGAGTACAGAATCTCCACCCTGTCTGCCGGGTGCCAGGCTCTGGCTCGGCAAGAGCCAAGCTCTGCCCCGATGAAGCAGATCACCTGCAAGGGCATGAGTTCCAGCTTGGCCTCATTCTAGGAGGTGAAGTTCGAGACAGGTCTGAAGAGCCAGATCCCTGGACCTCTCCACCTCCACTCCGGAGGGACCCACTATGAGCCAATCATCGAGGTAGGGGGTACACCCTGACCCCTCAACGCCGAAGATGGGCTACCACCACTGCTATGCATTTGGTGAAGACCCGGGGAGTCAATGACAGCCCCAAACGGCATGGCTTGGAACTCACAGATGGTTCCCTTCGCTCGGAAGTGGAGGAACCTTCGGTGTGACAGACAGATTGGGACATGGAAGCATGGGTCCTGAAGATCCAGGGAGCAAAACCACACATTTTGCTCAAGAGATGGTATGATGGTATGATCTGGGACAGAGTTACCATCTGAAAGGTGAGCGACCTGAGATACTGATTCAGGTCATGTATATCCAGAATGGTGCGCCAGCCCCCCGTCTGTTTCAGGACCAGGAAGTACCTGGAAACTAACCCTTGGTTGGTTGGGGAATCTGTGACTTGAGCAACTACCTCCTTGACGAGGAGTTTGGCTTTGTCATCTCTCAGAGCCGATCGAGTGTGAACTAATGTCCTTTCTTCACGTGGTGCGTGGGTTTGGCTTGGTGAGTACTGCTCGAATTCCAGAGGCAGTCCCTGACCGACTGCTTCCAACACCCACCTGTCCATGGTAACAATGGACCAGGTGGAAAGAAAGTGGCAGAGACGGCCTCCCATGGGAGGACCCAGAGCAGGCGTGATGGGTATAGGTATGGGGCTAGACACCCCATCCCATCACTGAGCAAGGCTGAAAGAGGAGGATTCAGGCATGGAACCTGGACCCTTCCTTCCCAGTTTGCATGCAGACTGCGCTCCTGACTTGGGCCAAAAGCCCCAAGACTGGGCCTGCCTGCTGCTGCTGCCCAGACTGAAACTGGGGATATTTGACCGCAGGGGCAGCAGGGTGAAAAGGCTTCTTCTTCTGTTTTTTGGAACCCTGGGATTCCTTCTGGGCAGACACAGTGGAGTCCAATGTAATAATGGACATCTCAATACGTTCAACGTGACGGTACCCAGGAACAGGACATCTGTCAACTTGTGCCGGGTGTTGAAACCCGCAACCAAGCCCTGCAGCGCATGGCGACTGCAGCTGCTGCAGTACGGGCACAGGAATCCCCAACGTCCAAGGCCATTTGAAGTTGCTGCCTAGTAACCGCCCAACCCTGGTCTGAGACCTGCTTGACCATGGTTTGAAGGTTTGCGGGAAGGTGAGGAAGCACCTCATCCAAAGAGCACAACAGGGCATGGAAGAAGTGTGCCATGATCACAGCCGAACTCACCTGATGGAGGCTGAGTGATGAGGCCGCATAGATCTTTCGGGTGGAGTGATCCAGTTTCTTGGATTCTTTGTCCGGTGGTCTATCAGAGTCTCCTGAATTCCCTATAATTCCCTATCCATCTGAACAGACTCAGTCACCACTCCCTTAGCCAAGGGATGCTGTGCAAATCCTGAAAGGGAGCTAGTAGGTACCGTGTACTTGCGGGCTATCCTGGCGGATGGTGTGGGGCAGGAGGCTGGGTGCTGCCACAGCTCTAGGGCTGGGCTGACAATGGCTTCAGCTACTGGAAAGGCCTTGGTCGGAAAATCCCCTCTTCTGAGGATGTCAGTCAAGAGATATTCTACCCGTTTCTCAATGGGATCCATCTTCATCCCCCTAGACTCAGAGATGAGGCGGAGGATGCCCATAAAGGAGGTGGGGCCCTCCTCGGCAGAAAAACTCATGGCATTGTCGTCCTGAGAGCAAGATGCCAATTCAGAGTTCTCGGACTCCAAAGAGTCTGGATATAATGGTCTGCTACCGGAATCACCAAGAACCCGCCGTGGGTGGTTGGGAGTGAGAGTGATGGACAGCCTGTGCGGGAGGCCTGAAACAGGCCAAAACTCCTTGGCAGGAGCCCCTGAAGGAGGCTGTTTCAGTGGCGGCTCACCAGGATAGGTGGAGAGACCAGCTTTGGCTGAGTCGGGAGTGATGTCACCAGCTCCACAGGTGGAGGGGGGTCGATGACTGATTCCAGAGTGGTCGACAACGGCCGAGAAGGTGACAGTTAGGTAATGGCCAGGGTAGAAGGAACTGCCTTCAGCCCAGCCAGGACTAGCTGCTGCGACAGCATGTCCTCGCAGCACTGAAGCAGCTTGCTTCAGAGCCTCCCCTCATCCAAGGAGGACAAAGACGAGTGGTGGCACCACTTCTTTTTTGAGTGCTACTTATACGACTTCCTCAGCTTTTCAGTCGAGGATGTCACAGACCTGGATGTCGACCATCAGGGGAACCGAATGGGACATTCAGGAGAAGTCATGGAGAACCCCGGTTCCTCAAGGTCAGGGATGACCACCAGTTGGGGCTTCACAGCAGGCTGGGTCACCTCATCAGTGATGTCCATTAAGACCGACGTCCTAAACGAGTTGTCAGTCCTTTTTAATGTCTATATAAGTGACATTGCAGAGAAACTGGAAGGAAAAGTATGTCTCTTTGCAGATGACACAAAGATCTGCAACAGGGTTGATACACAAGATGGAGCAGAAAGGATGAGAAGGGACTTGGCAAGGTTGGAGGAATGGTCAAATGTATGGCAGCTCAGATTCAATGCAAAGAAGTGCAAGGTAATGCACCTGGGAAACAAAAACCCAGGGGAAGAGTACACAGTGGGGAGTGCGATACTGACATCAGTAAAAATGGAAAGGGACCTGGGGTAACTTATATCAGATGACCAAAAGGTGGGCAAGCAATGTGAGAAGGCAGTAAGGAAGGCTGGGGGATACTGGGATGTATAGGAAGAGGCATCAATAGTAGAAAACAAGAAGTTGTTATCCCTCTGTACAGACAGTTGGTGAGACCCCATCTGGAGTACTGTGTGCAGTTCTGGAGACCCTATCTAGGCAAAGACATAGACAGAGTGGAGGCTGTCAAGAGGAGGGCAACCAAAATGGTGCAGAGTCTGCACAAGAAGACATACGAAGAAAGACTTAAGGAGCTTAATACGTATGCCCTTGAGGAAAGAAGAGAGAGAGGAGACATGATAGAAACTTTCAAGTGCCTCAAGGAAATCAACAAAGTCCAAGAGGGTAGCATCTTTCAGAAAAAGAGATGTGCAAGAATAAGGGGGCACAATTTGAAGATATAGGGCGGACGGCTCGGAGGTAATGTGAGGAAGTATTTTTTCACAGAGTTGTGGATGCATGGAACAGCCTCCCTGAAAAGGTTGTGGAGTCAAGAACAGTGGGGGAATTCAAGAATGCATGGGACAGACAAAAGGCAGTCCTAGTGGGGGTAGGAGGAAGTAAGCTGCTGGTTAACTAGAATCTGCAGCTTATGTTAGGTAGGAAATTGGGCAGACTAGGTGGGCCAAGCAGTCCTTATCTGCCGTCAAATTCTATGTTTCTATGTCGGCCTCATCGGTTGACAACGGGTCGAAGGGTTGAGAACAATCTTGATGGGATCGTCATTCTGCTTCTGGGCTGGCTGTCCTGACAGGGGTACCGTGAGGTCGGCGGCCGAGGCCGCAACTTCGGCCAAAGCCAAGACAGGAGACTCCTGGGATCATGATCGCTCTCTGTTCCAAGAGTGACACAGACGAGATGTAGATTCTTTTGGTTCCTTGGATTCCTTTTTATAGGATCTAGAGATATGGGAACCAGGGGCTTACCCCAAGTGGTAAGGGATTGGACCAACTCCTTAAAGGAACCAGAGAATGAGGAGTCCAAATTGAGTGGAACAAAAACCGAGGGTGAAGATGAGAGCTCAGTGGCCCATGACGCCTCTTCTTCGAAGGCCTTCATCTGTTCCACCTGTTCCGCGAACCCCGCAACCGTGGAGATCACATTGCGGGTATCCTTCAGTCTGACCAGTGGGTGATGTTTTTCCAGACATCCAAGCTGGAGACGCGCGAGGTGATAATCAAAAACATTTGGATGAAAAGAACGACATAAGTCACAGGCCTGAATGTCATGATCGTGACCCAGGCAGCACATGCATGTGGCATGCGAACAAGACATTTTCTGCCCGCAGGGACATCGGCGAAACCCAGGTGAGGACTTATCCTCCATCATGGTCGCAATAATAAAGTTATTAGGAGAGATTCGCTAAATATTAATCGGCAAAACCGAGTTTTGGAGCACCATGGCCTACTAAGCGTGGAAGCGAGAAGGAGGGAACCTGTATCTTCCAGTGGAAAGGAAGATCTGGCGTCATGGGAGACCGCGGTAGAAAGGTCAGTGGGGGATGCTGCAACAGAAGGTAAAGCCATCAAAAAATGGAGAGCAATGAGTACCAATGCCCGTAGTCTGGGTAACAAGCTTCCTGAATTAGTGTCCTTGATGGAGGAGGAACATCTGGATATCGTGCAGTCACAGAAACATGGTACACAAAACCATGACTGGGACGTAAACATACCAGGATACACTATCTACAGGAGGGACAGGGAGGGTATAAGAGGAGGAGGGTAGCTCTTTACATAAGGGAAGGAATCAAAGCAACAGAACAAAAGGGTAAACAGGAGGAGAAGAAGCACTGTGGGTAAATTTGGAGACAGGTAATGGCACCACAATCCGCACAGGGTTGTATATAACCCTTCTCGGGGAGGAAATGGACAAGGAAATGATAGAAAGTATACTTAGAATGGCAGAAAAAGGGGAGATATTGCTGATGGGTGATCTGAATATGCCAGATGTTAACTGGAGTGCAGTTGCAGCAGCCACTTCGAAGAGTGGGGTTATTCTAGATGCCCTACAGGGGGCATGCCTTAGACAACTAGTATTGGAGCCCACTCGAGAGGGGAGCAATCTTAGACCTGGTTCTCTCAAATGGAGATGGAGAGAGGATCACAGATGTAGAAGTGGGTAGCCATCTGGGAACTAGCGACCATCGAATAGTATGGTTCACAATAAACACAGCAATAGAGTCAAGCCATACAAAGGCAAAAGTACTGGACTTTAGGAGGGCTGACTTTGCCAAAATGGGTGAGTGCCTAAGGAATGCACTAGCAAATGGGCAGGAAGGAGGAGTGGATGAATAATGGGGAATAATAAAAACTGCCATCAAAGAGGTAACAAGCCTTTGTGTGAAGCAAATAAACAAAACAAGACGATGTAAGAAACCACTATGGTTCTCAAAGGAAGTGGCAGTGAAGGTTCAAGAGAAAAAGAAAGCATTCAGGAAGTGCAAGGAATCACAGAAGGAGCAGGACAGAGAACTGTATCAGTTAAAGCAAAGTGAAGCTGGGAAGGCAGTCAGAACAGCAAAGGCCCAAACCGAGGAAAAGATAGCCAGCTCAGTTAAGAAGGGGGGATAAAACCTTTTATAGGTACATCAGGGAGCGAAGGAAGACCAAGGGAAGGATAGTGAGGCTTAATAAAGGGAGGAGGGTGGGCAGAGGGTGACTGTAAAAGGCAGATATACTAAACAAATATTTTGCTCAGTATTTACAAATGAAGAGGGGAGGTACCTAAAACAAACAGTAGAAACACTCTGGATACAGAAGTTGATACCAGCCCATTTACAGAAGAAAGGGTTCTGAAAGAACTCTTAAAACTGAAGGTGGACAAAGCAATGGGGCCTGATGGGATTCATCCCAGAATTCTAAAAGAACTAAAGGTAGAACTAGTGACACCACTGACTACCCTTTTAACAAATCATGGGATGATGGGTGGTACCCGAGGACTGGAGGAGGGCAGATGTGATTCCTCTTCACAAAAGTGGGAGCAAGGCAGAAGCAGGAAACTACAGACCTGTTAGTTTAACCTCAGTGATAGGGAAAATGATGGAATCACTTCTGAAGGAAAGAATTGTCGAGTATCTAGAGGCCAGAGGGGCACAGGACCCAAGGCAGCATGGATTCACAGCGGAAGGTCATGCCAGATGAATCTGATAGATTTCTTTGGCTGGGTGACCAAAGTAGTAGATCAGGGAGGGACTGTGGACATGGCCTACCTTGACTTTAGCAAGGCATTTGACACAGTCCCACACAAAAGATTAGTATACAAGTTAGCCAGCCTGGAAATGGGTCCCAAGATGACAGCCTGGGTAAAGAATTGGCTGGAGAATAGGGAGAGAGTAATAGTAAATGGAGTCCACTCTGAAGAAAGGGGGGTTACTAGTGGGGTACTGCAAGGTTCAGTATAAGGACCAGTCCTCTTCAATGTCTTTATAAGCGACACTGCAGAGGGACTTGAAGGAAAAGTATGTCTCTTTGCAGATGACACAAAGATCTGCAACAGAGTTGATGCACAAGGTGGGGTGGAAAGGATGAGAAGGGACTTGGCAAGGTTAGAGGAATGGTCAAATGTATGGCAGCTTAGACTCAATGCTAAGAAGTGCAAGGTAATGCACCTGGGAAACAAAAACCCAGGGGAAGAGTACACAGTTAGGGGTGAGATACTACCAACAACAAAAATGGAAAGGGACCTGGGAGTAGTCATATCAGATGACCTAAAGGTGGGCAAGCAATGTGAGAGGGAAGCAAGGAGGGCTGGGGGGATACTGGGATGCATAGGGAGAGGCATCACCAGTAGAAAACAGGAAGTTATTATCCCTCTGTACAGACAACTTGTGAGACCCCATCTGGAGTACTGCGTGCAGTTCTGGAGACCCAATCTCCGCAAAGACATAGACAGGATGGAAGCTGTCCAGAGGAGGGCAACTAAAATGGTGCAGGGTCTGCACCGAAGACATATGAAGAGAGACTTAAGGAGCTTAATATGTATAGCCTCGAGGAAAGGAGGGAGAGGGGGACATGATAGAAACTTTCAAGTACCTCAAGGGAATCAACAAAGTCCAAGAGGGTAGCATCTTTCAAAAAAAGAAGTGTGCAAGAACAAGGGGGCACAATTTGAAGATAGAAGGGGGGCGGCTCAGAGGTAATTTAAGGAAGTATTTTTTCACAGAGAGGGTTGTGGATGCATGGAACGGCCTTCCGGAGGAGGTTGTGGAGTCAAAAACAGTGGTGGAATTCAAGCATGCATGGGACAGTCATAAGGCATTTCTAGGGGGTGGGGGTAGGAAGAAGTAGGCTGCTTGTTAACTAGGATCTGCAGCTTATCCATTAGGTAGGGAAATGGGCAGACTGGGTGGGCCAAGCGGTCCTTATCTGCCGTCAAATTCTATGTTTCTATGGGACGGAGCCGAGGGTATATGCCACCCAGGTGGGTGGGAGGAGCCATCTTGAAGACCTTCCAGCTGATCTTAAAGGGGAAAGGACATGCCACAATCCTAGAAATATATAATTTTCTGTACTGATATGACTCTTTTATGTAATACAGTACTATGAATTCTAATTAGTACCTCAATCTCAGTTGGGTCTGTGTTACAGAAGAATCAAATCAAAACCAGTTCAGGGGACAAAAACTTTATCTTCCTGTGAAATATAAAAGACGGTTTTACTGTAGTTGTGATTTTCAGTGAGTGAATAACCGACTGTGGGCGTAGTTAGATGGCAATTAATCGACTATGGGCATGGTTAGAGGGCATTAACCAACTGTGGGAGGGGTTTACTTGAACAACCGACTCTCGGTGTTTCTACATATAGTTTGTGAGAGAATAACTGACAGCTGTTCTGTATTGTGATTGGTTGAGAACATATACCAGTCATATAATTATCAATAACCTGCCCAGGCCAACAGCTTCCTGCTTTATGCAGATGATACAGTGCTATACACCAGCTCCAAGAACACTGCTGAAATCAACTTGCAGTTTAATGTTGACTTTGGTAGTGGTCAGTCTTGACTAACTCAAAACGGGCTTCTCCTGAACACTAACAAATCCCACTTCATGCTCTTTGGTTCAGCACCTAAGCTGAGGCTTGTTCCCCTGACTTAGTTGTGTACTGCTCTGGTGGCTCTCCTCTTACTGCTGTTGACTCCTCCAAATACCTGGGACTAACCCTTGATCCTACCCTTGATTTTAGCCTGCTCATCTCTAATGCATGCAAGTCTGTTAATTCAAAAGTAAGACTTGCCTATAGGGACAGACAGACTCCTGTTGCTAGGATAGCTATTGCTTAGGGTGCTTTGTTGCCTATTCTCACTTATTTATTTTTATTTTATGTTATTTATTTAGTTTTTGTTGACCGGGTAAGTGCACTAGACATTCTGCCTATTTTCAGGCACGACCCGGGGGAGGGGGACACAGATGAATGTCAACTGACTTTGAACCAGATTAAGCTGTTGGTGGTATTTTAGTGAATGGGGAGAAATTTGGCCAGGGCACCAGGGAAATTCCCCGACTCTTTTCGAGAAGTGCCATGGGATCTTTAACATCCACCCGAACAGGCAGATGGGACCTCGGTTTAACATCTCATCTGAATGATGGCACCTCAGGAGTGCAGCACCCCCCTCATGCTGCACTGCAGTGTCAGTATTGGGATATTAACCCCAGTGCCTGATGTTGGGATAGAACCCACAGCCTTCTGATCTCCCAGCCTCAGAGGCGAGTGTGCTACCTGCTGAGCCACTGACACTGACACTTATGGTCTTATACATTTTTCTGAGACAGACAAATGCAACTTAATTAAATGGAGCACCACTTATAATAACATTTGCTGCTTTGCCTTATCAGCACCCAGGCGAACTCACCACTGCTGTCTCTACTTGAGCCTAGGATAGCTATTCCCACCTTCGAGTCAGCTATATACCTTAGGCCGTCCATAGACAAGATTAGCAGATTAGGTAAACCTGCTTCCCTGGCTGATACATTCACTAAGCTTGATCTTACTTACCCCGAGATCTAGTGATCTGTCACTTCTGTCTGTGCCTAAGTGCACTACAAATATGAGTGTGCAGGCTCTTTCTGTCTTTGCCCCTGAGCTCTAGAACTCACTCCCGCCTAACCTTCGGCTCTTTCAATCACATCTAGTTTTCAAAGATGAAATTCACAAGTTCCTACAGTCCTTGGATAAATGTTTATGTACCTGATGCACTGTACTGCTACTAGAATATGTCTTTTGGTTGCTCTTTCAGTTGCACTCAGGATGTCCTCTGCTCCTGTTTTTGCACTATGTTTGACTTCTACTGCTGATTGTCTACCCTTGTGTTACTGCACTACTGTTATTTATTGTTGTATTTCTCCTAGGTTGTGTCTGAAAATAGGCACTGTACTGTCTAGTGCACCTACCTGGTAAACAAAAATGAAATAAATAAACATTAACTATATACCAGCCCGACATCGCAGCACTAGGGCTTCCACTTGTAATACCAACTCCCCAAGTTCAGAAACAAACCTGAAGAGCTGGAGCACCAGTCAGGGGAAGGGGGGTATGCCAGACATCAGCACTTTAGCACATTACATCATTGCACGCCACACCTCCTGGACAACAAAAATTCTAAAAATGCCACTCGCTGATGACGCCCTGCTTCTTGGTCTCACAGTGCCAGCTGCGACCCTCGGATGACGACCGAGTTCAGTCTTCTGTCGGGACCAGCCTGACACCATGGTCAGAGAGGAATACCAGCAGAGGCTGGGCTGCTGGAAACCACGATGTCAGTCCCCACTGGGAGCATGCCTACTCAGCAGCCCTGCCCTGGGGGGCAAGCCTGGGAGGATCGACAGCTAGAGGTAAGTCCCAGGGGATAAGAGGGGACTGGGCAGTTGGGGATTAAGCTTCATGGGCAACCGCACCAAAAAAGAATAGACAATGTAAAAAAATAAATAAATATCTGATGATAAATGTATGTGGTTCTGTGTCTATATGGGAACTTCAACCATTGTTTCCCCCTTCAGCTGTGATAACCGAAATCTCATTCGTGTTTCAGTGAAGTGTTTTGTCTTTTGGAGTGTCTATCCTAATTCCCAAACACTCATTGGTGTTGTTTTATTGTAAATTATTGTGTGTGCTGTGAGGCACCCTGTGTGGCTTGGAAAGAAAAGTGACATGTAGCTGATAAGACATGACTGGGAGTGTGGTTATGCTGTAATATCCACATGCCACGGGTGCACTGAAAGCATAAAGTCAGGGGTCAAGTGCCTTTAACCACTTGGGAATTGCAGTTATTAACTTACAACTGCACACCCTGCTGTGTGCTATCAACTAGCATTATCTATCATTTTAATTTTGGAAGGACAAAAGTAGTTGTCTTAATTGGTTTAAAAATCTTTCCTCCTAAAAAAAAAAAGAGACCCTGGCTTCTTTTTTAAGGAAGGTGTGCTCATCTACATTTTTTTATGACCTCCTATGTCCCAGAATGTACTACACTAACATGCCCCAGACTGGTTTTAAAATCCTACTGTAGAACTACCCACATATACTCGCCTATAAGTTGACCCCACATATAAGCTGGACCCCCTTTTATCTTGTCAGTTTTAACAAAATTAGACATATCATTTTGCTGCCCAAATTGGATGGAAAATTCTGACTTGAACATTGCTCCCACCCCCACTCCCTGGAGAAAAGGTGTAGCTTTGGTGACTCAGATTTTTAGAGTGAGAGGGGAGAATAGGTAAGGGTTTGCAGAAATTCTAAAAACAAAGAAAACAAAACAGAATCTTGCTTGGCCAACCAGAACAGCTGCTTTCTACACAGGAGGTAGTATAGCATGGTGGTTAAGGGCACTGAGCTGCAAACCTGGGCACCTGGGTTTGAATCCCATCAGCCCCCACTTGCATACTGTGCGACCCTGAGCAAGCCACTTAACTTTCTTGTGCTCCCAGGTCGCACCTGGAAACGAGTTCCGCCTTAAAGTGCTTTTCCTGGTGAAACAATTCCCCCTTCCCTTATGTATCTCTTATTATGATTCTAATCCTGCAGGACTGTTACTCTGTTGTTTCTGTTTAATAAACTGTCAATTTAACTTTGACTGCCATAAAATTTACGATGTGTGTAACTGCATTTATTGTGCAATTTCATTCCTGTTATGTTGTTATCCACTTTTGTATGCCCTGCTTGCCTGTGATGTAATGTCAGCTTTGGCTGTTAATTGATTTATGTTGTGTGTAACTGCCTTCATAATGCAAATTTTCACACCTGTTATGTGTTATTCGCATTACTGTAAAACAATATTGTTTTCCTTATTGTATCTCACACTGTATACTTGTCCTTTGAATTCTTGTAATCCTGTTCAGTTGAGGTGGAGCCTTTGTAAATGGGTCCCAGACTCAAAGGCATTTAATACCGAGACTTAAATAAATAAATAATTTAGAAATTAAAAGCTTGATTAAAAAATATGTTATATAATTTATGATGGTCTTCATTTCGTGGTTTTCTGACTTAAAATACTCTCTTAAGAGTTGGTCATGAGACCCAGCAACCATACATCTAAACATATTACTTAGAGATGCACACACAGACACACATGGCTGCCCTGATGGCCTGAGTTCAAAAACTAGCTTGGGAAGGCACATCAGGAGACAGCTCTGGCCACAGCAGCTGCCCACTGGCAGTGCACCATGGTCGAGGTAGGATGGGGGAGATCACTACAGATGTGCCTATGAGCTTGCTCCCCCCATAGGAGCACACTGCATGCTTCAGAGATGAAGAAAGAGGCTCTGCCCACATGAGGGGAGGATGGAGGTCTTAAAGGAAAAGCTGGGCAAACAATCCCAGCTAGATGATATCTGGCAGTGATGCACACTTTGGGGCCATGCAGTGCAGCCCACCACGAACTACTGGCCGCCACATCCTTTGAAGGGCTGGGGAGGACAGCCTTCCCTCGGACCCTGCTGCCATTGATGGGAAGTCATAGGGGCAGCAGTGATGGGTTAGTGGCAACATGGCTCTGACTGGTTGTGATAAAAGCATGAGGGCAAGGATGAGCCAGCTGGGGAGAAAACCTCCATGGAAAAAAACACACACACACAAACATACACACACACGACAAACAGCAATGAACTGCACAGTATAAATACACAACAGAGCTTAGAAGGAACATTCTGAATGTACACTGAAAACAGTAACATATAAAGTCAGAAACATTAGAGGACCTCCTGGCAAAATGACGGCGTTGCTCATAGGAATTGGAATTGCCACTTCCAAAAAAGATCTGCTCCCCAGCAAAACCTGGCTGGTCTAAAATTTAGAGTAAAAAAGAACTTCTCGTTTTTTTGGGGTTTTTTTTATCTTTTTTCTTGCTTTTGGCCTTTTTGACTGCACTCTTTCACTGACATCAACGGCAAACTACTGCCTTCACAATTAACGTCTGTGCTGCATGTAGGTCAGCTAGCAGGAGCTCTGCCAGCTACTCAGTAGCACAGCATTATGAAAACAACAGGAAGCCCACTCCACATCAGTAGTCTGAGTCAAGAAATATTACTTCAGCTAGGTATGTGATCCAGAAAAAGCAAAAAACATCTTCCTGAACCTACTCTGAATCCGAGTTTGTTAGGTAAAGGCTTTGCATCCTCCAGAATATTTAACTTAAATACACGAGGTGAGTCATAAACATAAAAAAATACAGCAGTCTGAAATGTACAGATATCGTTCTATTGGGGTCAACAGGATGGCCCAGCAACAGCACATTGCACTATCATGCAGATGGTTCGGATTTAGAAGAGGACTCAGGTTGCCGCATCGCGAGGTAGGCCAGGCTGAGGAAGCAGTAGCATGGCAGTGTGTCTCAGCTGGGGAGGGCTGACAGCAAGTTCCAGTGCCACCATGACTCCCTGTGGTTGGGCCAGGGAACTTGCTATTGCTGTAGAGATGCTATGTGTGTGTAAGTGGCCAGCAGTGGCACTGCTCATGCCATGGGGCACATGGAGGGACTTTGGGGCAGGGAGAAAAACGGTGAAAATATATGTGCACCCAGCTGTCTAAATGGCAGTTGCTTGCACCCTCAGGTCCTCATACGTATGGATCCTCAATGGCTATTTTTATTTTATCTAGTTTTTGTTGACTGAGAAAGGAGGGCTTGGAAATACCAACAATTTTCAGCCTAGTCCTGGGGGGGGGGGCACGTTGAATACAAATGCAAACTAACTGAAGTTGAACCACATTAAGCTGGTGGTGGTGGTAGTTTTAGTGAATTGGGGATATTTGACCTGGACACCAGGAAAAATTCCCTTACTGTTCTCAAGAAGTGCCATGGGATCTTAACGTCCACCTGAACAACCACCAGAAGAAGTAGACGGGACCGTGGTTTAACATTTCTTTCAAAAGACAGTACACCCTCACAGCACTGCATTCCCCTAGTACCAGGGTGCCAGTGTTTATGGTGCAAGTCCAGTCCCGGTGTAAGACTAGAACCCATGACTTTCTGGTCCAGAGGCAATTGTGCTACCAACTAAACCATGCTCACAGCCTGGCTGTGATGCTGGGGTGGTAGGAAACTGGTTTTCCTTGTCTATCTGTAAACTCAATGGATGTTTCTGAGTTACACACGAATAGTTAGGATCATTTTAAAAATATATGATATTGTTTCCTTTTATAAAAAGGACCATGAAAATCCTGTAACCTCAGTGTCCAAAACACATCACATGACTATTATTTACTTACAATGCTACACCTCTACTGAACTACGTATTTTTCATGAACTAAATGCCCATATTATAAGTGGGATAACACACGCAACAGTGTATGTAGTCATAAGGGAATAATGGATTTCTCGAGTAATTACAGCACTTCACAATGCCTCAAACCTAACAGCCACCCTTGATGTGCATTATTCCTTTATGACCCCACACCCAGTCATGTGTTACCTCTTACTTTAAGACTGTGCTTCTTTCATAATGCATCCATGTTCTGCTATATTGTAAAACTCTGGAACTAAAGAGAGTGTTAAACTATATGATACAGTTGTAAGCAGAGCTGTATGGAATATAAAATTCTGCCCATGGAATGACCGTTCCGATTCTGTGGAATTCGGAGTTTTGTAAAAGTTTACATTTTAATTATTTAGCTATAGGTTTTTTAAAGTATGTGTCCAAATAAAACTAAATCTGGAATATAAACAGTACCCAATGGCTTACATGAATGTTGCGAATTTCAGAGTTGTAGATTGAAAGGGGGTGGAGTTATAGGTGGCCAAACATTTAATCAAAATATTATTTTCAGTTAGAGATAATTTTAAAATTTCTTATCCAAATTTCTCCACAATATCAGGATTTAGAGAAGCCCCTACAATGTGTATATGCACATTGTTTTAAGTCTCAAACATCAATGGGAGCTGAGTTATAGGTAGCCAAATGATTTGTCAAAGTCTGGATTTCAGTGATTTTAGTATAATTTTGATAGTATTCATTGAAATGCTACAAAAATTGACAGGTATACAAGTTATCACTACATTTGTATATGCACAGTTTCAGATTTGGGGACTGAGTTATGAAATGTCAAACATGTTGCCAGAATTTAAATTTCAGTTAGTTCCCTTTATTTTTAAACCTACATATCCAAATTTAACCAGAGCTGAAAACATCTAAACTACTATACCACATGGTCATTTCTGAAAAAGTTCATGTTTGCAGCTTTAAATGGGACTGAAATAAAAGTAGTCAAACTTTCACACTTAAAATTTAATTTTGCAAGACAGTAAACTATAACTTTATAAACCCCTAAAACTTTGAAACTAGAGAATACAATACCATTGAATTTGGCAGGTTCTTATACCTTAGAAAGAGACTGCGGGTGCCAGTTTTATTAATTGCTTGCTGTGAGAAATTGCAAATTAATACCTGTACTTAAAATCAAATCACAAATTGTGAAAATTATAGAATTGCATGAAAAATTCCATAAAACCGGAATTTTCTAATTTCACTCAGCCTTATCTGGGCGATTCTAATTAAAGGATAGGTGTATAAGAGGCAGGTAGTGCGGGGGGGGGGGTCACCAGGTTGTAGAGTTACATGCACAGTTTCACCAAGAAATGGGCAGCTGAGCTGGGTAGCACAACAGTAGTCCCAGGTTGGAGCAAGAAAGCAATGAGTGTCAGCAATTCCATCCTGAATGCAGGATATTTAAGGATCACATCCAGTACATTTATGATCTGGGGAGCCTGATGTACATGTAAGTCTGGGACTTAGAGGTACAAAAAATATGTGTTGGGGGAAGACAATGTCTTGGGCAGCAGGGAGAAAGAATTCTGGCTATTCCAACAGGGTAGGTTGATAGGAAAAGGAGCAGGTGATTCACTTGTTAAGGGAGCTTGTCACTGTAAAGAACAAAGAGGATATCAGTGGGATCAGTAGTTCTACTGAGTCACCCAGAGAGGAACAGCAGGACTGCAGAAAGCTCAGTCCAACTTATCAAATGAAGTAGAGATATGTGCATTGTTAATGTTAAATTCCACAAAAAAATTCTGGATGCTTTATCTACAGAATATGCTATCATAAATATGTGAGAAAATGTTACTTATCATTTTTTTCTTCTGCCAAATTAAAACTGCTTAACCAATTTATCCAGTTGTGTTAGACACCAGGATACACTGACTAAGGATATGCATTTCAAATGTTAACACTATGCATGCAAGAGCAGAGAAGTTACAAACATCCACATTTTTGATAGTTTTCACAAAGTTTTGCAAATATTTACTTGGTAAAGTTTTGAACCTTTGTAACTTAAAAAATCTCATCTAAATCTCTCCATATTTAGATCATTCGATAAGCATTACAAAAAGGTTATCTGTACTGATTTTCACATATCTAGCACCACAGGTGCCAGAGGTATATGCAAATGAAATTTTTTCATGAAATTTCCTGGAAAAAATAAAATGACAGATTTTGAACACATGTAATTTTGAGACGACGCATCATATTGTCATGAAATCTATTCCATTGTTAGAACATCTGTCATTAATAAATCATGCCAAATTTAAGATCCCTGATCCAATAGATGGTTAAGGTATATGCAAATCAAAATGTTCATGAAATTTTGCACAAAAAATAAAATTACATTTGACCACCTATAATTTTGAAACTATCAATCCGAATTTCATGATATTTGGTACATTATAGGCCATTGACCCAAAGAGTATATTTCCCTAAGTTCAGAGCTCTACATTGAATAGTGACTGAGTTATCACCAAATTACTAATTTTTATAAATTCCACAAAAGTCAGACAAAATTCTGCGAAATTTCACAGAATTTTGTGAAATTTCATTGAAAGTCCACAGACTTGGAATTTTTCCATTCTGCATAGCTCTAGCTGTAAGACAATACATACCATGAGTGTGTCAATCCGAAATACCCCATGACATTATTAAAAGGCTAGTAAAGATGGAACAATAACAGCGCCTGAACTAGTCATTCAGAAAACAACCTACACATAAATGTGACTTACAGGATAAACATGTCTCCTATAAAGACCTTATGTGGAACTTCTTAAAAACAGAAGAGAGGAGGGTACGAGGGGACATGATAGAGACATACAAATTCTTCACAGTGGGACTAACACGGTGCAGGAGGAGAGTTTCTTTCAAATGAAAAAGAGCACCAGGACCAGAAAGAACAGCTGAAGGGGATGAGGTTTAAGAGGCATGTAAAGAAGTACTACTTCACTGAAAGAGTGGTGGATGCATGGAATGGACTGCCAGCAGAAGTGGTGGAGGGAAGAACAGTAGGGGACTGCAAGTATTCATAAGATAGACTTAAAGAGAACAATTCTTGGTATTTGTCAAACTCCCCTCGCCCCCACCAACAAGAGGAAGCTCTCTTATGTCCATAGGATTTCTTATGTACTAAGAACAGCCTTTATAATTACACCCCCATGGGGAGGGAAGCATCATAAATTTGCCCTCAAGGGGCTAACAACAATCCTTTCACTTCCTGTTGTACAGCCATGCCCCATATTATGACACAGCAGTAGGGAGGCGCAGGGGCACGCTCTATTGAAGTGTATGGAGTGTGACTTTAAAGCACAGTATTCAGCCATTTAAGTGACCATTTGGTAAAACTGGAGCCAGGGTTCAACTAACAAGAGTCTTGTTAATTGAACCCTGGCTCCAGTTTTACCAAATGGCAATTTAAACAACCAAAACCTAAGCTTTAACGTCACACTTCAAACACTTAAATGGAGCGGGCCCCCACGCACTCCCTATTGCTGCATCATAAAATGTCAATGCATGGAGACATGGCCAGCATCGGGAATGTGGAAAGGGATCACGCTACTTGCCCCTCAGGGGCAATCTTCGGTCCTTCCCTTCCCACGGGGGTGTATTTATAAAGGGTGTTTTTCCTACAGTGGAGCTCCCATGGAGGTAAAGGAGCTTCTGTTGTTTTTCTACAGCACTGAGAAAGGTGCTTTTTAAGAGAATACTGAGGACCATACTAAGTGTGGTAAGGAGCTAGGGGACTGGTAAAGCCCGTGAGCACTCCTGTTTAATACTGTAAGTAATATTGTTGTTTCTGTCCAGAAAGTATCAAGGTGTCTAGTTGTTTCTTAAATACATTTTTGGTCTCACTAATCACTACCTCTAAGGGTAGACTATTCCAAGGGTTAATCACTCAGAGTAAAAAAGAATTTTCTACAGATGTGATTAAATTGTTTACCTTTAAGTTGAAGAGTCTGGCCTCTTGTATCATGAAAATTATCTTTAAATTCAAGTCCTAATTCCTACATTAAATAGGGGTCTTGTACAATGTCATATAAGAAAAGTAAATATTAGTAAATAGGCAGGGAGGAGGGAGGGTCACCAGAGACCAGTTAGGGTCTGTGGAGACAGAATATGCAGGGACCATCTGGGCAGGCATGGTCATACCTCTAAAAGTGTCCCTCATTATGAGGGACATCCCTCATTTTGCCCTTTAAAATTGCTCTGTCCCTCATCCGTCCCTCATGGAAAAGGTGCTGCCCACACAGCAAATGTGCTGTAAATTCAGACTTTAAAGTAGAAACTCTTAATATTCTAAAATACTAAATCCAAAATAAACTTTGTACAAGTAAATACTATGGTTTTCACAGTATTTTGAGCTTGTATCTCCATGTTTGAGAATGTGTCCCTCATTCTGAGGGCCTGTGTCCCTCATTGTCCCTCATTTTGAGTGCCCAAAAATGTACAGGTCCCTCATTTCAGTGACAAAAGGTCAAGAGGTATGGGCATGGTGGGTCAAGTGATCCTTTTCTGCCAACAAAGTTTATGTTTCTTCTAGTGGAGTGAGTGAATCCTTGGTGCCCTGACCACAACATCCCCCTCCCCTGAATAGATAGCAAATATGCAATAGGCCAACTCAAAATATGCAGTTTATCCTCTCACATGGCAGGTATAACACAACATGTAATAGGAGTCAGGTGATCCTGGAAGGACTGCAGAGTGGGTTCCAGACTCAGGGCGTCACTGAACAACAAGAGCTGAGGCAATTCTTGATCTGGTGCTCACAAATGGGGAGTATGTACAGGAAATAATGGTCAGGGAGCCACTGGGTAGAAGTGACCATTGCACAGTGTGGTTCCAGTGGAATATGGGCAGGGAAAGCATCCCGACTAAGACCAAAATCTTGGATTTTAGGAGGATGGACTTTAAGAAAATGGGCGAAGTGCTAAGGAGCCATCTGGCAGGCATCAGAGCAGATATGGGGGTGGATCAAAGGTGTTCCATTATTAAGGAAGGAATACTGGTTGCCACAGATGAGTGCATTAGGCTCAGGGATAAAAACACAAGGGCTAAAGCGCCCAGCTGGTTGAGTTCTGGGGTTGCCCAGGCAGTAAGGGAAAAAAGGTTGGCCTATAGAAAATTCAGGAAGGCCAAGAGAGATGGATAGGGAAAATTACCTAAGGTTGGCTAGTGAGGCAAGTAAGGAAGTCCGGCAAGCAAAGACACAGAAGGAGCTGCAGATAGCTGAAGAAATTAAGAAGGGGGAGAAAGCTTTCTTTTGCTATATAAGTGAGAAAAGGGACAAGAAGGAAAGGATTGTTAGGCTTAAGAAAGGGGTGGAGGATAATGTCAGAAAAGCACAGATACTAATTGAATACTTCTGTTCCGTCTTCACTAGGGAGAAGGATGGACCAGTGTCTTCAGGAGGGAGAAGAGGAGCAGGGAAGGAGGGGAACACAGATGTAGTGATAGAAAAGGATAGAGTGAGGGAAGGTTTGCTGGCATTGAAGGTGTACAAATCACCAGGCCCGGACAGAGTACATCTAAGGGTACTAAAGGAACTGGCTGAGGTGCTGGCAGGGCCACTGGCAGACCTATTTAATAGTTCACTAGAGTCAGGCATGGTACCACAGGACTGGAGAACAGCACATGTAGTGTCCCTCCACAAAAGCGGTCCTAAGGATGACCCAGGGAATTATAGATCAGTCAGTCTGACCTCCACTGTGGGCAAGTATAACACCTGCCCATATCCTGCTTTCACCTACCTGGGTGACGGAGTCCAGCTAGCTGCAAGGAAGGTTAGTTACAAGGCTGGCAGATATTAATTGGGGTTAAAAAAAATTTGTATAACAATAATAACACTGCTGTAGGAAATAATAAGACTTGATAGACCAAATGGCCTTCTTCTGCTGGCTTCTTCGTATGTTTGTACGACCATAACTCAAGAGTGGTACAGCATGTGTGTTGTGATCATCCTGCTCCTTAGCAAGTTATGATAAACTGAATATTCTGAGTCAGATCATTATATATTCCAGTTATACAACATCAGCTTACTAGCTTTTAAATCTGCAGTTTGTATATTTTTATTAGATTTTAACTACTGGATTCAATGCTGCATGATAGCAATTGTGATGTCACCGGCATTGTGAAAGCTGCTCTCTGATTGGTTCAATATGCACTGTGATGTACCCAACATGGCAAGGTATCATCTGTGACATACCCAACATACAAGACACACTGTGTTGTGAGTTGGGTATTAGATATCAGTTTTTACCTTGTTATTTTTCTGTCCACTGGTTTTGTATAAAACTGGTTCTCATGCTACCTTGTACAGCTGTGTGTGAGATATTGAGCATATCATAACTTCTGTGCTTGTAAGTGAACATCCCTGACACTATCTATAAGGACATTTCTGAGACAGTCTATAAGAGAGGAACTACATAAAATCAGACTCTATTCTATAAAAGTGTCAATCAGAAAAAAACAACTAGACTGCACCTCATTGTGCCCGATAGAGGGTCACCTGAAATGACACACACTAAGGAAATATTATACAAAACATGTACTGTCTGTGTAACTCCCTCCTTCGCTTCCCTTAGTACAAACTACTTACATCTCCATTCAGCCAGATTCAAGCTACTCATTAGTGTCACTTAGAGTTTACCACTGGATGTTATCTTTGTGCTATTGTATTTACCAAGTTCTAAATTGTAATCATAGTACCTATCTTGTTTGAAACTGTTAGCACTCCACTCTTTCATTGCACCATTACAGTTTGCTCACTTTCACTTGAAAGTAAGCATATGTAAACCTTTGTTAGTGTTCCATATCCCTGTATACTTCCTCATGTTCCCCTACCCCCTCCCCCAGGTCGCACCAAGAGACGAGCAACCTATTGCTCAGTGTGCCTTCCTGGTGAAACATTTCAATCAATCAATAAATAAATATGTATATACAGTAGTCCCTTCTTATAATGAACAGAAAGGGAGTCATAACCCATGTTCGTTATACTGAGGGACGCTAGAATGCAGTACTATCGGCACTACTGTACATGCCAGTGGTACTCCTCACACATCTATTCCACTTCATACCCACTCCTTAACTTACTTTACTGCCTCTTGTACAACTAGGGTTGCCACCTTTGGATGAGATGAAAACTGAATACTAAACCACACCCCCAAACTCCACCCCTAACCCCCCCCCTTTTATGACTGATGAGGGCATCGCTTTGACTCTGATTCACTTGATTTATTCAGAATTGTTGCTGATATTGCATTGTGTACAACTTCTTTAAATTACATCATGATTATTATTTTTGGTTTGTTTGATTTAGATTTAAATATTTTAAATTTCAGTATGTCTTAATATGGGGTGGGGTTAGAGAGGGGGTTCAGGGTACTTTGCATCCTGTGTACACAGCTTAGCTCACACATCGAGTGACTACAAGGACACCTCTGACAACCGGCTATTTTGGATCAGGTGGCCTTTTCTAGTACAACTCTTACAATAAATAAACTACACCAGTAATAAACTACACCACTAATGGTGGATGAGATGTAATTACAAATATCATCTGCCATTTTAGGAAGCACTACTGTCCCTCCCATTGCTCCTACTCTAAAGTTATTTGTGATGTCAGAGAAGTTTTTAAAAGGGGTAGGAACTATGCCGTTGAATACCCTATTGTTTCCATGTTAGTCATACATAGTAGATAGCATGATATGTGAATACGTAGCGTGGAGGTAGTATAGCGCAAAGGTTTAAGGCTCTGAGCTGCAAACCTGGAGACCAGGGTTTGAATCCCACAGCCCACGCTTGCATACTGTGCGACACTGAGCAAGTCACTTATGCCCTGGTTACACTTCCCGCTTTGCAGCGCATCAACTCATGCATTCTAGTTCATGCACTGCAAAGTTGCCGTTGTGGACACTCACTGCATCATGCTACGTGCTGCTCCGCTCCCGTTTCTGCTATGTTGAAATTGTGGGGATGCGTACTGCATTGAGCGCATCACCCCTCGGTGTAAACTGCTGCAGTGCTCCACCCACATGTGGTCCCATTTGTCACAGTATCCCGACCACTAGTGGGACACTCCTCTCAGCATGATCTGCGACGCTTGAGCCACAGGAGGTGTAAACGGAATTACGGCACTAAAATGAGAGCACAGCGAGTTGGCTTAGGAGCAGTAAGTACAGTGCTCCTGAAGTGTAAACGGGGCTTTAACTTCCTTGTGCTCCCAGGTCACACCTGTAAACAAGCTTCAGTTTAATGTGTCTCTCCTGGTGTAAAAAAAAAATATTGTTTTGAGAAATATTTGATAAATTACCTAAATTTGCAGTGCCATCAAATCTAGATTGTGTTCCTTTCACTTCATCAGCTACTGCTCTGTCTCTTCCTTTTCTCATTTCTTGGTTGTTTTTGGTGGCCTGCATGTGAACATTGACTGGAGCTGTATATATCAGAATGTGTGTTTTTATGTTTGCTTGCACGCATGTGCAAGAAACATAGTGCCATCATCTGAGTTTTCGGAGGTGTGGCAGCCCTCTTCCAATTCAGTCAGTGTGTTTGCAGGCGCGGCCGCAGTTCTCCAATGCCTGCTGGAGCTGTCTATGACAGCTCCAAAATGCAGTGGAGTACAGTTGAAAGGGGGAGCTACACTTCAGTGAGCAGCGATAAGATATTGCCTGCTCATGCTCGCCCCCCTACACACATGCACACATACTGCGTGCTCACCCCCCACACACACACACTGTAGCCGACGGGGTGCCCAATCCCCGTCAGCTGTGCTTTCGCCCCATGCAGAGTTACATATGCCACGCTGGTGCCACCCAAGCGTGGCCACCTATATGTAACCCGGCCCGGGGTGCTTGATACACGTCGGCTCCACTGCTCCCCTCCAGTACAGGGTGCCACGCTGGGAGCCCACCCCAGCGTGACAACAGATGTTATTACACAACGGGGTGCCCAATCCCGCCAGCTCCACGCCCCGCCCCCACCAGCCGCCCTAGTGCCATGCTGGGAGCCCACCCCAGCGTGGCAAACGTCCCACGTCATCATGTAAAGAAAATAAAAACCTGAAACTTAAAAACGGTCCCTCGCAGTCTCTGCCCCCATCCGCACCCACCCACTGCGCACCCTGCCTCCCCACACCCCCCTCACCCCATACTTACCTCCGGACTCTGGCGCGATGATCTTCGGTGGACCGGGAACACGTCTGCACTCTTCAAAGCCGACCGCGAACTGAGGAAATGCCGGTAAGCTGTATAATGTAATGAATAGGGTTTTTTCAACTTTGCTGCATATCTCAGCCATTTTTTGGAATTTTTGCACCAAATTTTCGACATGGGGTTTTGGGACCCTTCCATGAATGCTCTCACTGTCATGGCATTCATCGGCCCGAAGGGTGATTTCGCAGTCACTGCGCGAAATCACCTTTTGGGACCGAGTAATGAAACGACACTGCCACTGTTCATAAGGTGGGCTCTCAAAAAGCCTATGTTGAAAATTTGGTGAAAAATTCCTAAAATGATTGTTTTACGAAAGCAGTGTCTTACCACGCCGTAAGTTCGTGAATTTTCAATATTTTCACTCCAGATTAACAATATTGCCATTTTATTACACTTCCTCATGAGCAGTACAGCTGTCATTTTTCACATCTTGCCCAAAACATGTTTCCGCCCATGTAGCGCACAATGGCGCAGTCGGTGTGAGAAATCAGTGTATGGGATACATTAAGAAAATCACAGTGACACTGTTAATGAGCAGAGGTCTTAAAATGGCTATGTTGAAAATTTGGTGAAAAAATTCCTAAAAATGACTGTTTTACAAGCACGCGTTGCATGATTCCTAAACACTCATAAGTTTGCGAATTTTCAATATTTTCACTCCAGATTTTCAACATTACATTTTATTACACCTCCTTATGAGCAGTACAGCTGTCATTTTTCACATCTTGCCCAAACATGTTTCCACCCATGTAGCGCATACAGTGGCACAGTCGGTAGTGAAATCAATGTATGGGATGCATTAAGAAAATCATAGTGACACTGTTCATGAGCAGAGGTCTTAAAATGGCTATGTTGAAAATTTGGTGAAAAAATTCCTAAAAATGACTGTTTTACGAGCGTGCGTTGCGCAGTTCCTACACACGCTCGTAAGTTTGCGAATTTTCTATATTTTCACTCCAGATTTTCCACATTGCCATTTTATTACACTTCCTTATGAACAGTACAGCTGCCATTTTTCACATGTCGCCCCAAATGTGTTTCCGCACATGTAGCGCACAATGGTGCAGTTGGTGTGCGAAAGCAATGTTTGGGACAGATTAAGGAAATCATAGTTACACTGTTCATAAGCTGAGGTCTTAAAATGGCTATGTTGAAAATTTGGTGACAAAAGTCCATAAAATGACTGTGTTACTAGTGAGCATTGTGCAGTTTCCACGCACCCTTGTAAGTTCATGACTTTGTAATATTTTAAGTCCAGATTTTCACCAGTGGCATTTTTCCACACTTCCTTATGAACAGTACAGCTATCATTTTTCACAACATGGCCGAAATGTGTTTTCACACTTCCAGCGCAGAGATGCGTGGTTGCTGTGGGAAATCATTGTTCGGGACAGATAAAGAAAATCACAGTGACACTGTTCATGATCGGAGGTCCCAAAATGCCTGTGTTTGACAATCTGCTGTAAAATCCCAACCTAATTACATTACGGGTGTGCATTGCACAGTTTCTATGCCTCAATGACTTCACCAGTTTTTTAATATTTTGACTGCAGATTTGCAACATTGCCATTTTTACACCTCCCATGAACATTACAGCTGTCATTTTTCACATCCTGTTCGAATGTGTTTGCACCCAGGTGCTAAATGCCGTAGTCGCTGTGCATAAGCAGCTTCGGCTAACAAACTGATATTGCCACTGTTCATGAGGTGGGGGTCACAAAAAAACCATGTTGAAAATTTGGAGTGAAAATACCAATGAATGCCTGAGGTGTTAGGGTTTCCAACCATAACGCCCCACCCTGTAGAGAATGACAGGCATCAGGGTGTGACTTGGGATTCTTGCCTGTAATGCTCATACCATTCCACATCCTGCAGCCAGTGAGAGGCATCGAGGTATGCCTTGGACTCTTCGGCCCCAAAGTTCACCCCATTCTCCTATACCGCACCCATCTCACCGTATTTCCTGATGGAATGGGGTGCGCATAAGGGCCAAAGACCCCAAGGCACACCGTGACACTTGTCAGTGTCTGCAGGGTAGGGTGTGGTGAAATGGCGTGGCCGTTATGCCTGACGACCCAAAGGCACACCCCAATGCCTGTCACTCTCTGCAGGGTGGTGGTGGGGTTGGCTTCAGTTCAATACTTCACTGCCATTCCTATTATGCAGCTCTGTAACTTCTACACTACCAATGCCAATTCCAGCAAGCAAACATTCGGCATTGACAAATGCTTGTTCTCTTTACTACAGAGTGTTGTGCATCTAGGCCTGCTAATCATATCTGATAATTGTCTCTCACTTATGCTTAGCTATGCAATATACCTTTTGTAAAATATATTTCATGTTTATTCCACATTGTTACTTGACCTTATATTCTTAGAATACCTCTACTGTACCCTGTCTCTTCCTGAATTTGCTGTAACTTCATTAGATTGTTGTGTTTGTTGTCATCCGGGTCGACCCTGAAAAAGGGATTGTAATTGTCTCAGTGGTCTTACCTGGTTACCAAAATTCAATAAATAAAATAAATAAATTTCTGTGGCTTAGCATTACATTAGCCACACTATTCTGTGATGTTAATCTGAAAGGCCTGGAATGGTGTTCCTGGAATATCCAGGTAGTATGAAAATTGAAAGCAACAACTACTAAGGAGAGAGGGGTATAGTATTGCTAGAAATGGAATAAAATATTAGATTATTGATTTAACAACTAAAGGGGTAACAAATATTAGAATATAGGACAGACTCTAAAAGATAAACTGGTGAGCATTTAAAGGTATAAAAATATTCCCTATCACAGCAGTCAAAGACCATACTCACAATGTAGCCTGGAAAAGATTAGGTTGATTTGCTGCTAATGGTCTTAATAGAAACATAGAAACATAGACTTTGATGGCAGATAAGGACCGCTTGGCCCACCTAGTCTGCCCATTTCCCTATCTACAGGATAAGCTGCAGATCCTAGTTAACCAACAGCCTATTTCTTCTTACCTCCACAAGAATTGCCTTATGTCTGACCCATGTATTCTTGAATTCTCCCACAGTTTTAAACCCCACAACCTTCTCAGGAAGGCTGTTCCATGCGTCCACCACCCTCTCTGTGAAAAAATACTTCCTCACATTGCCCCTGAACCGCCCCCATCTTTTAAATTGTGTCCCCTTGTTCTTGCACATCTCTTTTTCTGAAAGATGCTACGCTCTTGGACTTTGTTGATTCCACTGAGGTACTTAAAAGTTTCTATCATGTCCCCCCTCTCCCTCCTTTCCTCCAGGGTATACATATTAAGCTCCTTTAGTCTCTCCTCGTATGGCTTCTCTTGCAGACCCTGCACCATTTTAGTTGCCCTCCTCTGGACTGCCTCTATTGTGTCTATGTCCTTGCGGAGATGGGGTCTCCAGAACTGGACGCAGTACTCCAGATGGGGTCTCACCAACTGTCTGTACGGAGGGATAACAACTTCCTGTTTTCTGCTGGTGATGCCTTTCCCTATACATCCCAGTATACCCCAGCCCTCCCTACTGCCTTCTCACATCGCTTGCTAACCTTAAGGTCATCTGATATGATTACCTCAGGTCCCTTTCCTTTTTTGTTGTTGTTACAACCTCCTCCCCCATTGTGTAATCTTCCCCTGGGTTTCTGTTTCCCAGGCGCATTATTTTGCACTTCTTTGCATTGAATCCAAGCTGCCATACTTCTGAACATTCCTGCAACCTTGCCAAGTCCCTTCTCATCCTTTCCACACCTCCTTGTGTATCAACCCTGTTGCAGATCTTTGTGTCATCTGCAAAGAGGTATACTTTTCCTTCCAGTCCCTCTGCAGTGTCACTTATAAAGACATTAAGAAGGACTGGATCCAGTACTGAACCCTGTGGTACCCCACTAATAACCCCTCTTTCTTCAGAGTGGACTCCATTTACAATTATCTTCTGTGTCCTGTTGTCCAGCCAATGTTTTACCCAGGCTACCACCCTGGGACCCACTCCCAGGCTGGTTAATTTACCAATTAATATTTTGTGTGGAACTGTGTCAAATGCTTTGCTAAAGTCTAGGTAGGCCATGTCCACAGTCCTTTCCTGGTCTACTACCATGGCAGGATTAACCTGTATGCCAATTACGCCATGACATAGGGCCCCGAGGTTCAGGAGGGCCCCCACTGTTAACCTATTTACAGTTACTTTCTTTAATCCTGGCACTACTGGGTGACCGCCGATGGGCCGAATTGCCCAAAAAGCACCCCCCCCTTCTTGGAGTCAGTCAGCCCCCTGCCCCACTGAGTCAGCCTGGTGAGTGGTGACCCCCTCTCCCCGCAGTCACTCTGAGCAAGCGAGCCTCTCAGTCTCTCCGACGGGCAGCTCCGACTTCACCTCTGATCCATCCTGATCCCACAACACACAACCAATCATGTCCATCAGAGGTTCTCTGGAAGTGTGGCTACTGGGAAGCTGGAATCAGTGCGTTCATGTGCATGGTGTCAGAGTGTGTGGCCGGGCAGTGAAGAGGAGTAGAGGAGGAGGAGAGTGAGAGAGAGCTGTGGTGGTCAGTTGTTGGTGCTGGTGGCTGGTCTCATCTATCAAAGAAGAAGAGTCTCTGCCTAAAGACACAGAAGTAAAGATAGAGCGACAGCAGGCCCCGGGGGGGGGGGTCACCTGGAGTTGGATTTGGCTTCAGTGCAGCGTCACATGCTGCTGGTGTTTTCCGTGTGGCCACTAGCCAGGATCAGTTAGTGCTGCTGCTAGTTGGGCCTTTGGTCCTGCTGTGACTGTGAGGAGTCCTCCCATGCCGGGCCGCACTGCAGGGATGAGTCATGTCACCGCCACCTGCGTGATTTTGAGGAAACAATCAAGAGGACAGACTGGACTCATTATATTCACATCAGCCAGACCACACCAGGTATGTTGTGTTGACTAGTCGTCTGTGTTCTGCAGTGTCCAAGCTATTTTTTGTTGCAGAAATAGCTCGTTTTATTGCATTGGAGATACAAACTAAGTTGTGGTTGCCTTTGGTCATGGTCTGTCTGTGTGCATTCAGAAATCTGAGTAGTGTACTGATGAGTCTTTAATAAGATTTGAGTTTGGCACTGAGTGGACCATGGGGTGCTGATAAGTCATCTGAGGGGAACTAACTTGTGGGACTTGCTCTTGCTGGCACAGATTTGTCTTGGTTTGATTTGAGTCATATACATTACTGGGAAGTTGCAGTAGGTTGCTCTAGGAAACAATCTCTGAAGTGACTGCAGTCAACACCTGTAGGGTTCTTAAGGCTCAGTCTTCTTGGTACAACTCTCTTTAGCTGCTTTGGCATCAATGACTTGGAGTGGTGGCAAGGATGTGGCAACTCAGCATTGGCAGCAAAGCAACTTTTAAGTTGACAACAAACTATAAATGACAATGGAGATGGAGGAGAGGAGACAGTGGGAGAACAGACAGAATTGAGGACAAAGGTAGCTGCACAGAGGGTGATTGTGGCAGATGCATTGCGGAGGCAAGGAGCTTGAGCATGTCTCAGGTTTGGAGCTTGAAGGAGTCGTGAGAAGGGCAATGATGCGAGGCAGCTGTCAGCCCCATTAACTGCTTCAATACACGCTTCAGTTTTTTGGTTTTCGCAGAGAGAAAAGGTATTTAAGGAGGCATGAGCAGGGAGATTGTGGCAGCTACAGTCCCCATTTTTATTAAATTATTTATGTGGAATTTGAATTTGATATCTGGGAAGGCAGGGCACACTAATCGAAGTCTAATGTCCAGGTGTGTCCCGGAGGAGGGACGAAAACAGGAAGAAAAGAGGATCCATAATTAATAATTAATCCATAATTATTAACAACAAAAATAGTTACAAGGTACAGTAGTGACAAGGGAAAAAAAAGACAAGTTATAGGTAACTAAAAAGTGAAAATTTGCAAAATGTTAATACTGTACCGATGAAGTATTTCTTTGTGCAATAATTGATCATTCTGAATTGTGTTGTTTATAATCAAGGGCATGTGACCTGTCAAGTCATATGGCATAACACATAGCATTATAAACCACATCCTGCTTGAGTACCCTGGTTATTGCTGACTTGCCAGTCCGGCACCATAGAAGAGTGGGATGTTGGCATTTAGGGGCCCCAAGGCCACAAAATATGACTTGGAGTAGGGCCCCCACTTCCATTAATCTGGCCTTGTCTACTACTTTGGTCACCCAGTCAAAGAAATCAATTAGATTTGTCTGACATGACCTTCCCACTGTGAACCCCTGCTGCTTTGGGTCCTATGCCCCACTGACCTCTAGGTACTCAACAATTCTTTCCTTCAGAAGTGATTCCATCACTTTCCCTACCACAGAGGTCAAACTGACAGGTCTGTAGTTTCCTGCCTCTGTCTTGGTCCCACTTTCGTGAAGGGGAATCACATCTGCCTTCCTCCAGTCCTCAGGTACCGCACCATCCTCCCGTGAGTTGTTAAAAAGGGTAGTCGGTGGTTTCACTAGTTCTCGCCTTAATTCTTTTAGAATTCTGGGGTGTATTCCATCAGGCCTCATTGCTTTGTCCTCCTTCAGTTTTAGGAGTTCTTTCAGAACCCTTTCTTCTGTGAAAGGACTGGGATCGACCCCCCTATCCAGCGTGCTTCTGTTAATTGGATTAGGCACCTCCCCCTCCTCCTCTTTTGTGAATACTGAGCAGAAATATTCGTTCAGTATCCCTGCTTTTTCACCCTACTTTACACCTCTCAGACCGACTGGTATACAAACAAAGGTCTGCATAACATCAGAACTTGTTTGTAACCTAATCATGCAAGTAAAATAGTGGATGATTTAACAGAATCTGTTTTACAACTATGTGAGCATTCAAAATGACTGAAAAAGTACTACCTCTGAATAAAACTAGATTAGCAGATAAAGTTTCTGTAACACAGATTATTCAATCCACACTGGGGCAGGAGGCAGCCAGAATGTGGTGCCTGTCTGAATGTCTGAGGGTTTCAGAAAAATGAAGGTGTTAATTAAGATGGTATTGTTTACCCTTCCCAGAAATAACCTTGCAATTTGCTGGTGTGAAGTTAAAGGTGATAACTGGGCAGACAGGGACACTTCTGGCTCCTTGCACTTAAAGGCACTTCCTGACTAGCATGCACTGCAAGCAAGCAAAAACACTGAAATGTCAGACACTTGCTTACAGTCAGATGGGAAGAAAATGAAACAGAGTTAGTGGAGGATCTCACAGATACTGCTTGACCCACTATAAAAACCGAATTTGCAATGGTGAAAACAGGAGGACCGAATCTGGACCTAGACAACCGAATCCATTTGCTCAAAAACTGAGTAGGTGGTAACCTTATGTACAACATTTCTGTTTACAACATTCTTTATTTGAAAGTGAACCTCTGATACTATACTTGGAACTTTATACCACTGCGCTCTCCCTCTCTTGGTGATATCTGCACACCCTCATACCCCGCTTAGCTGGTCTGAACTCCGTAGTTTTAAACAAAAACAAAAAATTGGGTGTTCCTGTGCTTACCACACAATAATAACAAGTGTGTGTTGGTAGTATCCCTGTCACTGTGGCCCGATGATGTCTGTTGCTGTTCTGGCTCGGTGTTTGTGGTCATTGCGCTTGTTGAGGCTGAGACTCTGTCTGGCTTCTTCAGCCCTCCAAACTTGTAGAAACAGTATGGAAGTTTACTTAATTTAAAATAAAAAAGTAACACTCCAGGAACATCTTTGCTGCTTCTGAAGAATGGCGGCTCCGCTGTGCTCTCCTGATGTCTACTCACCCACACCCCCCATGCTTGGCTGTACAGCAGTGTAACGTTATTTACAGAACATTTTATATTTTTGGAGTGTTGGGGTATTTTTTAATATATATTTTACTTATTTGAACTAACAGACTGTCAGAGTGAGTTTTAAATAAAGTAATCAGCCGAATACTGTTGGACGGGGAAACAGCTGCACCTGTATTAATATCGGAAGCCATGGTCTGTGTTCGTAATATCCAAGACTTCGCTATAGCGAGGGAGAACTGTATATATTTATGCATTAAGCATGGATATAAATGGAGTGTGATAAATCCATTTATCTGAGTAACTGTGAAGATAAATGTAGACTCTTACATTTATGTACACACTTATGCCTCCACCTCCGCCCGCCAGCACTAGGTTCATTTCTACAGTTACTCTGAACAGTGCACAAGAGTTCTTCACAACTCCAGCACCCTAGCTGAAATATAGAACTCCAGACGATCTCAAAGGTCTTTTCTTTACCTTTAAATAGTTTCTTTCCCTTTTCTTTTATTCACAGTATAGCTTTTCTTTTGTTAATTCCACCAAAATGTACAACTCCCATCGTCCACCAGTAACCCCTGCCAGCTCCCAGCTACCCGCCAGGCCCCTCGCCTCCTTTCGCCATCCAGTTGTCTTAAATTAAATAACTGCTGGCTCCAGTACCTACTAATCCTCTCAGGATCACAAAATAAAGGCAGTACCTCTTTCTGTATTTGTAAATGTACTGTAGTACCTCCAGGTGCAGACATCACTCATTCATACTAACGCCGCTCACGCACTTATATATTCATGGCTCTCTGCACCTCTCTCAGTATTCTGGCAGAAACTTTTTAAAAACAAACAAAAACAAAGTTTTAAACTCCTGTTGGGAAATGCCCCCTCCTACATTAACAGACCTCACTCTCGCAATCCATCAGTGGCTTTCAACCCTCGCTAAACCCTGCCACCATATTGAAGGACATTTTTGGAAAAACCTACTACTACAGCCAATAAGCAGTGACACAGATACATCAGCATTAGTGTTAAGCCATTGCATCCATGGCAACGCCCATGGCAATGAGTATGTACTTACATGTGTTCACAAAATAATCCCAGGCACTATTAAAACAAGCATTTGTCAATGCCGAATGTTGATTGCTTATATGTGCTGCTTAGATATTTGGAAGTGAAAGTACCATGCCTAAGAACTGTCATGTGCCCCCCCAAGACATCCACTGTGTCTTTCTGTTTAGTAGTCACAGAAGGGCGGGGAGCGGCAAGGACCACAGCAGTTCCAAAGGCGTGAAGAGGTGGACAATAGTCCATTCACAGGCAGAAGAATCCTGCAGAAGGTGAGTAAATTGAAGGTGGACAAAGCGATGGGACCAGATGGCATACACCCAAGGATATTAAAAGAACTGTGAAGAGAAATAGCAGTACCTGTGGCAGCCATGTTCGCTGACTCATTCAACACAGGGGTGGTACCAGAGAATTGGAGGAGGGCACATGTGGTCCCTCTATACAAATCCAACAGTAGGGAGGAGGCGGGGAACTATAGGCCGGTCAGCCTCACTTCAGTAGTGGGGAAGATCATGGAGACATTGGTTAAAGAAAGGATAGTGGGGCATCTAGAAGCCATTGGAGCCCAGGACCATAGGCAACATGGATTCACAGTGGGGAGGTCATATCAGACAAATCTGGTTGATCTCTTTGACTGGGTGACAAAGGAAGTAAATCAGGATGGGGCAGTGGACAACGCTTACCTTGATGTAAGCAAAGCGTTTGACACCGTCCGGCATAGAAGGGTGATAAACTGGCTGAGTAGGGTGAGCATGTGGGAAAGGGTGGTAAAGTGGGTTAGAAACTGGGTAAGAGACAGGAGGCAGAGAGTGGTGGTAAATGCAACGCAGTCTGGGGAGAGTGGTGATCAGTGGGGTGCCTCAGGGATTGGTCCTGGGGCCAGTCCTGTTCAATATCTTCATTAGTGACATTGCAGAAGGGCTAAAGGGAAAGGTCTGCCTGTTTGCAGATGACACCAAGATCTGTAACACAGTGGCTACCCCAGAGGGGGCGGAGAAAATGAAGAGGGACCTGGGGAAGCTTGATAAATGGTCTGAGAACTGGCAACTGAAGTTTAATTCAAAAAAGTGCAAAATTATGCACCTGGGACACAGAAACCCTGGGGAAAGCTACAGGATGGGGTGGAGGGAGTTACTGACAGTCACAAAGAAGGAAAGGGACCTGGGGGTTCTTACTTCAGATGACCTGAAAATGTCAAAGTGTTAAGGCAGCCGGGAGGGCCAGTGACATGCTGGGGTGCATAGGCAGGGGTATCACCAGCATAAAGAGGGAGGTAGTGATGCCATTATATAAAACCATGGTCAGGCCTCACATGGAGTACTGTGTGCAGTTCTGGAGGTCGCACCTTTGTAAGGATATTAACAGGCTGGAGATGGTCCAGAGAAGGGCGAATGAGATGGTACAGAGCTTGCAACACAAGATTTACTAGGAGAAATTAAGGGACCTCAGTATGTACTCACTGGAAGACAGGAGGGAAAGAGGGGATATGATAGAAACATTCTAGTACCTCAAGGGTATAAATGTAAGTACTGAGAAGCAGGAGACAGCTGCTATAGGCATATGTGCCAGCTTCTGTGTGATATTCTTTTATTCTTATAAATCTGTAATCGCCAGTATTTCAGTAACCACATGATCACACTGCCTTCTTAAGGCAATTTTATGCTGATTGATGCCTGGTGTCAGATGGCAGACAGAGGGCTCACCAGATTGTGTTGCCATTTGAAAAACTTCATAGAGTGTTCTTTTACTGGTAAGCTGGTGAAGGTCTCACAATTTTTATTATGATTTATCTCCTTATGTCTGTCCCCTTTGGTTCCCCCATCCCCACACCCCAACAGTTATCAGTGGCCACAGCTTCAGCCTTCTTCTTGCCAAGATGGTGGGTGAGAAACCTAGAAACCTAGAATTTGATTGCAGAAAAGGTCTGCTCAGCCCACCCAGTCTGGCCAAGTGTTCTCTACCTACTTGTAACTCCTGCCTGTATATGTTACTGCATGTCTTATTCTGCCTTCGTCCATCAGGACCTCCTTGTGAATGAGCTTGCTTAATGGATTTTTCCTGCAATGAACCTGAACCTATTCCACTTCCATGGCCCTATTGATCTCCGTCGACCTCCTCCTTCCCTTTTCTGTAATATACCTGTATGTTTATCCCATGTATGCTTCATGCCCCCTACCATTTTAGCTTCCACCACTTCTTCTGGCAGTCTGTTCAAGGCATCTACCACCCTTTCAGTAAAGAAATACTTCTTGACATCTATCCTGAATGCCCCTGTAACCCCTGCAAATGGGGGTTCCCAAAAGACTTCCAGGAGCTTGCTTGAATGCTCCAAGCCTGAATGGTGTTTGGCATTTAAGCCATTTATCAGTGAGTGTTTTTAGAGCCTCTGGTACTGTCTCTTTAAGAGCTGTCTGCTTGCAGACATAATTAATTTGTATGGGGACTGTGTGCTTCTCTGAGTACCACTCGAGCTGCTGCCAATTCACTTCATTTTTGCAGTCACTAGGAGTGCAAAGGGAACCTATCTGAAAGATGTAACTGTTTGCCAGAAATTATTTAGAGTAATAATGAAATTACAGTTTGTCTAACCTGCTTTCTTTGCAGTCAGAACTGTGTCTGCTAGTTCCCCATTCTAGTTTTGAACTGCTGAACTGGACCAATCAGTGTGGGGTAAGCTAGCTCTAAAATGATGCCTTGGACGAATCAGAACTTGGACTCATAATCTGAGCCAGCCACAAGAGGATTGTATGGGCAGTGACTCTGGGAGATGTAGTTTAGACTTCAGTGCCTTTTGGACCAACAGCAGCAGTCTATTGTGAGTGACAGCCAATCCAGTCAAGAACTGGGAGGAACTCAAAGGAAGTGCCCGGTTTCAGTCAGTTGGAGTTCAGTTGAGCTTTGGCAGTGAAGAAGGAAGGAGCCCTGTGCTTTTCAGTGTGCAGTTTAGTCAAAAACGTGTGTAAGGCCCAGAGTTCTGGTCTGCAGCTTGTGTAACAACTGTTGGTTAGACTGAATCACCTGAGAAAAGAATCAAAGGATCTCTGAAGAGTAGAAACCAGGCTCACCCTGTAGAAGACTGGAAGAATTGCTGAAAATTGCACTCCTCGTCTGTCAGGAACTGAATCTGCTGTGTGTTCTCCCGGTATTGTGCAGTAATTACGATCGGGATACAGATGCAGCCTGCCTGGTATATGTACTTTCTTTTATATGGATGTGGAAGAGGTTTGTGTACCTCAAGTGAGCCCTACTGACATTGAAGGACCCTATCTTATTTGGAGGTCGTGAGTACTAATTCAGGGTTGCTCCTGTTGAATTGCCACATTAAATCCAAATGGAATTACTGTACTGCTGACTGTTTAATTCTCCTTTCTCTGTGTGAAAGGGCCCTACCAGCTGCCACGGTTTGGACTAGCCACTAGGGCTTGGGTACCCAGGGACAGTAACTGATAGGATAGGCCTGTGCACAGAGCCATAGGTAGATTATTAGAGTGATAAGCTAATTAACCTGATTTCCCTGTCCTTGTTATATCCCCTAAATAAATCAGAGCTGCTTGTTTCAGCAAAGTTATACTGCCTGAGGTATTTGTCTATGTTAAAGTACTGTACTGTGATTGTTGCACTGTATCTCATTTCACAGGAGGTCCCAGTGCGGAACCAGACCTGGGGTAAGTGTATACTGTGAAGGTAATTCTGATATATTGTGTGGGCCACTAGTGGGAAGAAAGGGGGTTGCAGTGTCCCAGAGGGCTGTGACCAAGTTAGTTTAACTATTGCAAACCCTGACCTCTGGGTGGAGGACCGCCATTGGATCCAGGCCCCTCAACCTGTTAGTGGCAAATCAGGCAGGGGTAGTAGCCCTGGGATAGCGCCATCTAGGGGTTACATCTTGGAGGCTCACCGCTGGGTTGTGTGTCCTCTAGTGGCCATATTCCCTGAACCACTGTTAGAAAAAAATGGGTACCCGACAGAAGTGGCTGTGCACCGGCTGGTGGAGTGGTGTACTGAGGAGGAGATCGACCCCAAATGCTATGCTTATCCTGGACATCCCCTGGGTATCAATAATGACACTGTGCAGGGAGTACTTTCCAAGGTGGAAGGTTTACAAAACCCTGTGGTGGTGGGTCGGCATGCTAATCTGCTCACCCACACTTTCCTGGCCCTAGTAGAGTTTAAGGATCCCATAGATAGCTCCAAAGTGCCACAGACCATTACCCCAGAGGGAGCCCTCACTGCTTGGAGAGTGATAACTAAGGACAGTAAAGACCTGGGGGGGAATCAGCCCCCACCACTATCTGAAACTTTTGAGGAGAAATTTGCTGAATGGTTGCTGGAGAGGGAAAACTGTGGAGGACTTGAAGAAACTATTCTTTCCACCTGGGGTGTTCCTCCCCAACACCCTCTCCTGCTCCAGTGCCCGTAATGGTGGCTGAACCAATGCAGACTCCTATTTCTGCACCTGCCATTAGTCACGACTCTTACGGAAGGTTGAGGATCTTCTCTGGCACCCTCCCACCCCCAAGGGAGGATGACTGGGAGACCTGGATAGACTATGTTGCCCCCAAGTGCTAGAATGGCAATGCTCGGAAGGTGAAAGCAGAAAGAGGGTTAGTGAGAGCCTCCGAGGTCCTGCCCTGGCTACCATCCGTGCTAAACGGGCCAGTAACCCTAGGCGACTGCACAGGCCTATCTTGAGGCCTTGGAGATGTGTATGGGAGCCCAGATTCTGATGAGGACCTATGGTGGAGAGTAAGAGATGCACAACAGTACCAAGGGAGTTGTTGTCTGTGTATGTATCTCGGCTGGAAAAATTGTTGCAAGAATGCCTCAGAAAAGGTAGTTTGCCAGCGATTGAACTGGACCGAACCAGGCTGGACAGGATCCTTAAGTCTGCCCCTTCTCAGAACTGCTGTTGCTTCAGTTACACCTGGCAGATCGACTGGAATCCCCACCCTCCTATGATGAGTTAATGAGAGAAATTCGAGGAGTTGAGAAAAGACGACCTCGGGAGGGACCTGCACCAATAGCTGCGGCTACGACCAGAGTGACTGAGGGTGACCCATCAAGTGAAGTTCAGGGGCAGAGGTTGGCAGTCAATGAGTGCTCTGACAAGGAAAAAGATATGTCACAATGGGGCGAACTGTTGAGAGAGATCCGGGAATTCAAAAACAGTCCCTTTATGAAGGCCACGCCTGCAAGTACGGGCCCTGACCTATATCCGACTGCATCTGCTATGGGGTGGGGTACCCACCATGTATCTCCTGCTGATAACAGCTCGAACTCGATTCCTTGACCATGGAAGTGGAGAAACTGACGAGATGTCTCCAAATGCTTATCACGCCGCAGACAGAGAGTGGCACCTAGGTTTCCAGTTAGTAATACCCCGCCCTGGCTCCCAGTGTGGCGCCTCGGCCAGCTCAAACTCCAGAAAGTATGTTTTGCTATAATTGTGGGAAAGATGGGCACATGAAAGGGAATGCCAGTCCCAAAAGACACTGACAAAGTTGCATATAGGCTACAAGGAGAGCTTCGGAGAAGAAATCAGTGGTTAAGAGGTGCACGACATGATCCCAGTGAGGGCACCAAAAATGCTAATTCACGTCCTTTTGTGGCAAGGTCAGTTGCCCAGGCCCCCACTACCGCCTCTCCAGACTGGTCCAGAATAGTGGGTCCCTCCATGGAGACCACTGTAAAGGTGAACGGAGTGTCTACAAGAGCTATATTAGACAGTGGCTCCCAAGTGACAATTATGTTCCAAGATTGGTATCAGAAGCATTTGTCAGACATACCCTTACAACCATTAGAAGGACTGCATGTATGGGGGTTAAGTGAGAAGGCTCACCCTATTCGGTATATCCGAATTTGGCTGTCTTTCCCCACCTCCGTGGCTGGAGTGGCTGAACAAGTAGAGACCCTAGCCTTAGTGTGTCCCCCACTGGACTGTATGATGGTGTCCTTTGTTGATTGGAACAAATGCTCATATGTTTGGAAGGCTGGCACAGTTGTGTTATGAAAAACAGGGTCAAAGACTAGTAGAGCTTTAAGAGTTCTGGCTTTAATTGAGAAGGCCTATGAGGCACAGAGAGATGCTGAAAAACAGAACCAGAGGAACCGGTCGGAATTGTATGGAAGAAGGATCCTGAGTCTCTGATCCTGGCGCCAAATGCCCAGTGTACCTTACAGGAGAGGTCCGTATCAGAAAGGATGTTAAGAATAAAATATTAATGTTGATGCACCAGGCGATGGAAAATTGCCAGAGGGACTGCTGGTCAAGCTTAGTATTTTGCCGCTAGAGCCCATGCTTATGCCAGAAGGGTAATGGTCCAAGTTCATAATGTGTCTGAAAGAGACATTCGAGTAAACAGAGGTTGCATCCTGGCTAATGTGCATTGTGCAGACACTGCAGTGCTACCCAGCAGCAAGAGTTCAAGGAAGAATGACAGAGTAACGCCTGACTTGTTTGATTTGCGCGACTCCGCTGCCAGCTGAATGGAAAGTGAAGATCAGTGAGAAGCTTGCCCAGAGAGACCAGGTGTTTTCTTTAAAGGAATGGGATGTAGGATGCGTGCAAGGAGCTGAGCACAATATCCGCTGCATGACGAAGACCATTTACGTGAGAGGTCTCGGCGCCTGGCACCTGCTGACATAGATGATGTGAGGACGGCATCTGCAAGAGATGTTAGCTGCTGGTGTAATACAAGAATCCAGAAGCCCTTATGCTTCCCCATTGTGGTAGTGAGGAAAAGAATGGAACAGTAAGGATGTGTGTGGATTATCGCACCTTAAACCGCGGACTATCCTGATCAGTACACAATGCCCGCATTCAGGATGCTTTGGACTGCCTAAGCGGGAGCAAGTGGTTCTCTGTGCTGGATCTCCGCAGTGGGTACTATCAGATCCCGATGGCCCCAGAGGACCGTGAAAAAGACAGCCTTTATCTGTCCGGCTTGCTTCTATGAATTCATGAGGATGCCTCGAAGTTTCAGGTGCCCCAGCCACTTTTCAACGATTGATGGGCGTGCAGTGGGGGACATGAACTTACTAGAGTGCCTGGTATACCTAGATGATGTTATTGTGTTTGGCAGCTCACTGGAGGAACATGAGAGCAGATTATTTAAGGTATTGGACCGACTGGAGGACTTTGGCCTTAAACTGTCCATTGATAAGTGTCAATTTTTCAAACATCAGTAAAGTATGTGGGACACATAGTATCCACCGAGGGAATAGAGACCACCCAAGTAAAGTTGAGGCCTTGACCACCTGGCCACAGCCCAAAATCTAAAAAGAACTGCAAAGATTCCTGGATTCTGTGGTTATTATCGCGCCTATCAAGGACTATTCAAGAGTGATCCGCCTTTACTTAACCTTACTCAAGGGTATCCCCAACCCACAAAAATACCAAAAGTCAGCATCCTCAAGACTGAAAGAGTGTATTTTCATCCGAGTAGAAGTATTTGGGGCCCGCTGGACTCCTGATTGTGAGACTGTTTTTCATGAGATCATATATCAACTTACCCATGCTCCAGTGCTGGCCTATGCCGATCAAGAAAACCTTCGTCCTGCACACTGATGCTAGCTTGCAAGGGTTGGGGCTGTGTTGTACCAAGAGACGAGAATGGCCTGAGACCAGTGGCCTTTGCCAGTAGAAGCCTGACCCCATCCGAAAGAACTATCCTGTACATAAGTTAGAGTTCCTAGCTTTGAAGTGGGCTATTGTTGACCAATTCCATGAGTACTTGTATGGGGCTAAATACTAGTAAAACTGACAATAATCCTTTGACCTATGTGCAGACCTCAGCTAAGTTGGATGCCACTGGCCATAGGTGGCTTTCTGCATTATCTACATATGACTATGCTCTCGAATACCGAGCAGGTCTGAACCACATAGATGCTGATGCTCTCTCCCGGAGCCTGTTCCCCAGAATGATTGGGTCCGACTGGCAGAACCTGACATTCGGCACTCTGCCGAAGTTTGACAGGGAGGAACAAATGTCCACGGACGAGGGACTGCATGGTGGATTGCTTGGGAGCCTCTGAGAATTGCATACCTGCTGCTTATTGCCACTTTCTGCAATAGATTGGTGCACTGCCTCAGCTGGACAATGACAGTATTCGTGCGGCTCAATCACGATCCCATGATCAAAGCAGCTTTAGAAGCCCTCTATGCAGGAAAGATGTGTCCAAATTACGCCCACTGATTTGAGAACTGCACTGTTATACAAAGAAGGTCCTAAGTTGAAACTGATCAATAAACTGTTATACAGAGAAACAGTAGACAGAGGGGACAAGTAGACAAACAACAACTAGTGCTGCCCACTGCCTTTCGAGACTCAGTATTGAGGTCCTGCACAACCACATGGGGCACCTTGGTATAGACAGAACACTTGACTTGGTGAGATCCAGATTCTATTGGCCTAAGATGGGGGCTGATGTGGAGCAACACATTCTAACTTGTAGTCGCTGCTTACAGAGGAAAGCTTTGCCCCAGAGGGCTGCCCCTTGTTAACATAACCACCAGTGCACCCATGGAGCTGGTCTGTATTGATTTTCTAAGTTTGGAGTCAGATCAAAGAAATATCAGTAATGTGCTGGTGGTCACCGACCATTTCACGAGATATGCCAAGCTTTCCCACCAAAGACCAGAAAGCATCCACTGTAGCCAAAGTACTTGTAGAAAACTTTTTGTTCACTATGGGGCTCCACAAAGAATCCATTCTGATCAAGGGAGAGACTTTGAGAGTCGTCTGATCAAGAGATGCTTTCTCTGTGGGGAGTGCGAGTCCAGAACCACTCCTTACCACCCCAGGGGACCCACAGCCTGAGCGTTTCAACCGACTTTGCTAGATATGCTAGGCACCCTGCACCAAAGGACAAGCCTAGATGGAGCCAACAAATTAGCACCCTGGTACATGCTTATAACTGCACCAAAGTGATGCCACTGGATTCTCCCCTACCGCCTGATGTTTGGAAGAAGCTCGACTACCAGTAGATGTGTGTTTTGGGGTCTCTCCTGATGGGGTTCAAGCTGACAACTATTTACAGTATGTGCAAAAGTTAAAGGCCCAGCTAACTCATGCGTACTAACTGGCTCAAACCATGGCTGCCAAAAGAAATCTGGCCAACAAAGAAAGGTATGATAAAAGGTGAAAGCACAGGAACTCCAGGAGGAGATCGGGTATTGCTAAGAAATCTGGGACTGCATGGCAAGCACAAGATTGCTGACAGATGGCACCATCTCCCTCACATTGTAGTGGGCAAACTAGATGATCTGCCAGTGTACAAAGTAAGGCCTGAGAATAATTCAAAGATGTAAAAACAATGCATAGAAATCATTTACGCCCATTGGACAAATCTTAATTGAGTCTGAGCCCCTAGAAGATGCCCCTCTGGACCAGTGACTAGAGCTGCTGCTAAGAAAAGATCAAGAAAGTCTGCACCTACAGAAGCAAAGTTAAAGTGTTCCCTCCACAAGTCCCAGTTGAGCATGACTGTCAGTCCATATCGGAAGAAAGTGAGAGTGACTTTGAATACTATCCTTCTTACGAACTGAGTCAATTGTTTGGGCAATCCCTAGTCAATACTGGAGACAAAGCTGGGCCTTCTGGACTGTCTAAGCCCCCAGCTTCATCCCTGGAGCCAATGCTCCCAGAAAGTGAAGTGCAAAGCATCAGATCAGATGAAATGGAATCATTGTGCATGGTTGAACTGTTTGAGCTTTCAGGGAGGAAAATGATAAATTGGGGCAGACTGGTGATACACCCGAACAAGAAGAGTATTTTGAGTGCCCTGACAGTCCACTGCCAGTGTCAAAGCTCTCCATGCAGCCAAATGTTGTGGACTCAGAAACTGTAACTCCTGGAGCTGAAAGTGCCCCAGGTTCTAGCCTCTCTACCCCATGGAGACCCCTGACAAGTGAGGACAATGCTGAAAATGAGGCTCAGAGTGCAGAGACTATAACAGTTCCCCTAGAAAGACTGGTCGAGCTGTAAAGCCTGTGGTGCACCTCAGTTAGTGATTCACTTGGGAGGCCTGTGGACTTGCCTCTCAATGTTGTCCATAAAGGAGTGTATGTCTCCGAGCTCATTGCCCAAACTGAGCATCAGTGCTAACTCAAGTTACTTGTGTTGCCCCTTTAAGTATGGTGCCCTTGCCCCATCCAGCCCCAAAGGTAACTGATAGGAAGGGCCCCTCTCTTCAGGTTTCATGTACAAGAGGTAATAACTTGAGTTATGGTACAATGTGTATGTAATACTGTGTAAAGAGGACGTGCTGCAATGTTTCAGAAATGTGTTCTTGGTAAAATGATATATTGACTGATGATTACGTAATGTGAGCCTAATGCAAATGTATATGGTTGCAGTTGAAACTTATGGGGTACTTGCTTGTGTGATCCAAGCTTTCCCAAACCAGGAAGGGTGTAACCCCCCTGCAAATGGGGGTTCCCAAAAGACTTCCAGGAGCTTGCTTGAATGCTCCAAGCCTGAATGGTGTTTGGCATTTAAGCCATTTATCAGTGAGTGTTTTTAGAGCCTCTGGTACTGTCTCTTTAAGAGCTGTCTGCTTGCAGACATAATTAGTTTGTATGGGGGGACTGTGTGCTTCTCTGAGTACCACTCGAGCTGCTGCCAATTCACTTCATTTTGCAGTCACTAGGGTGCAAAGGAACCTATCTGAAAGATGTAACTGTTTGCCAGAAATTATTTAGAGTAATAATGAAATTACAGTTTGTCTAACCTGCTTTCTTTGCAGTCAGAACTGTGTCTGCTAGTTCCCATTCTAGTTTTGAACTGCTGAACTGGACCAATCAGTGTGGGGTAAGCTAGCTCTAAAATGATGCCTTGGACGAATCAGAACTTGGACTCATAATCTGAGCCAGCCACAAGAGGATTGTATGGGCAGTGACTCTGGGAGATGTAGTTTAGACTTCAGTGCCTTTTTGGACCAACAGCAGCAGTCTATTGTGAGTGACAGCCAATCCAGTCAAGAACTGGGAGGAACTCAAAGGAAGTGCCCGTTTCGTCAGTTGGAGTTCAGTTGAGCTTTGGCAGTGAAGAAGGAAGGAGCCCTGCTTTTCAGTGTGCAGTTTTAGCAAAAACGTGTAAGGCCCAGAGTTCGGTCTGCAGCTTGTGTAACAGCTTGTTAGGACTGAATCCGTCCTGTGAAAAGAATCAAAGGATCTCTGAAGAGTAGAAACCAGGCTCACCCCTGTAGAAGACTGGAAGAATTGCTGAAAATTGCACTCGGTCTGTCAGGAACTGAATCTGCTGTGTGTTCTCCGGTATTGTGCAGTAATTGACATCGGGATACAGATGCAGCCTGCCTGGTATAGTACTTTCTTTTATATGGATGTGTGAAGAGGTTTGTGTACCTCAAGTGAGCCCCGCTGACATTGAAGGACCCTATCTTATTTGGAGGTCGTGAGTACTAATTCAGGGTTGCTCCCTGTTGAATTGCCACATTAAATCCAAATGGAATTACTGTACTGCTGACTGTTTAATTCTCCTTTTCTCTGTGTGTGAAAGGGCCCTACCAGCTGCCACGCGGTTTGGACTAGCCACTAGGGCTTGGGTACCCAGGGACAGTAACTGATAGGGATAGGCCTGTGCACAGAGCCATAGGTAGATTATTAGAGTGATAAGCTAATTAACCTGATTTCCCTGTCCTTGTTATATCCCCTAAATAAATCAGAGCTGCTTGTTTCAGCAAAGTTATACTGCCTGAGGTATTTGTCTATGTTAAAGTACTGTACTGTGATTGTTGCACTGTATCTCATTTCACAGGAGGTCCCAGTGCGGAACCAGACCTGGGGGTAAGTGTATACTGTGAAGGTAATTCTGATATATTGTGTGGGCCACTAGTGGGAAGAAAGGGGGGTTGCAGTGTCCCAGAGGGCTGTGACCAAGTTAGTTTAACTATTGCAAACCCTGACCTCTGGGTGGAGGCACCCGCCATTGGATCCAGGCCCCTCAACCTGTTAGTGGCAAATCAGGCAGGGGTAGTAGCCCCTGGGATAGCGCCATCTAGGGGTTACACCCCCCCAGCTTCATTGTATGTCCCTTGGTTTGCGTGCTCATCCTCATTTGAAGGAAACTCCCCAACTGTACCCTCTTTACCCCTGTGAGGTACTTTGTAGGTCTTGATCATGTCACCTCTCACCCTCCTCTCTTCCAGAGTGTACATGTTGAGATTCTTCAGCCTTTCCTTTTAGGATTCCTGCGAAAATTCTGAAACATTTTAGTTGCCCTCCTCTGAAAAAACTCCACCTTATGTCCTTTCTGAAGTGTGGACTCTAAAACTGGGCACAGTACTCCAGCTGGGGGTATACCAGGGAGTGATACAATGGCAGCACATCCCTCCTCCTACTGGAGATGCCAGTCCTTATGCGCCCTAGAATCCAATTTGCCCTGCCCATAGCCTTGCCATGCTGTACTGCCATCTTGAGGTCGTCTGATATAATAACCTCAAGGACCCTTTCATGTCTAGTGAGTATCAGTACCTCCCCCATCCTATACCCAGCATTGGGGTTCCTATGTCCTAGGTACATTACTTTACACTTGTTGGCATTGAACCCCAAGTAAGTAACAAAATGGAATTGATTTGAATGAATTGCAGGCTTTTAAGCAGTTTTTTGGGGAGTGTGTATGTGTGTGTGTGTGGGGGGGCTCTGGTACCGGCAGTACCTCCAGGAATGCCACCGACTACCCTATCCCTTCACACTGCCTGCCTAAGTACTCAAGCCTCCCCCTCACTACTTTCACAGTGTCCCCCACCAAGTCGTTTGTAGGCCACATGCAACAGTAAATGAGGTTTCTTCCTGCCCCTCGCTGCACGCTTGAGCACTGCCTGCCCTGACCCTCCTGCAGTCAACCTGGGGACAGCTTCAATCCAAATATGGCTGTGCCTTTCCCCCTTTCTGCCCCATCTCACCCACTGCAGTATAGAATCCCCCAGGATAAGTACCCCATCACCCCTTACCCCTTTCCCTTCTAATGCCCCTTCCACCACCCCAGTATTCATTCCTCCCTGTCCCTTACCCCACCAGCTGCACCCCCTGTGACTTCTATATCTGTACCCCCTACTTCCGCCTCACCCCTTTCTCTGCCTTATTCCTCCCATCCCCCTTGAACCCCTTCCTAGCCTACTTCCTACTGAGCTTCCCATGTCAACCTCCCCTCCTCCCCTGCTGATTTCCAACCCCTCTCCTATCCCCGCTGTTGTCGATTTAGAGCCCCCATTCCCTTCTAACCCGACAAGTGATGCCGCTCCCATCCTTCCCTTTCCCATAGCCTTCTCTCCTTCAGTCACCACCCCCTTCTTCCTTACTAACCCCCTTCTACTCTTATCTTCACTATCTCTTCCCCTATCTGTTGCCATCCCTCTCATGCCCCACTTGTCCTCCCCCTTCAGTATGTTCCTGCTCCCCCTCTCTGTCCCAAAGCAGAGGTTCAAATCTATTCGTAGTTGATACCTGTCCTACATCTCTTCCCCCTATCGGTTCTCCCCCTCCTACTTGTTCCCCTCCGTGCCACCCCTGGTGCCTCCCTACCCACAGCCATCTGCTCTCTCCCCTGGTATTCTTCGTGGTCTCTTCCTCCCCCATCAGGAGGCAGCCTTGCCCTCGCCTCAGGCACCCCTTCCCTTCTCCTCTCCTTCCTGCTAGTGCCTCTGATACTAGGGTCGGTTTCAGTCCCTAGTTATTCTTCCTCCATCCCCCTTTGCCATCCCCTATCTCCCCCCCACCAGGATGCCTACTATACTCATCTGCCCTGCCACTTACACTCCTCCCTAACCTCCACAGTTCCTCCCTCAAACTAGCCAGTCATCTACAGACCATACACCTCCCCCCCATCCTCAAAACCCAGTGCAAGATCATGGCACACACACACCCTGTACACCCCTCCACTGTTCCAAAGATACCCGCCCTATTGACATGTAGCACCTGGCCCATGTTGGCCCCCATCTTATGTTAGGGGCTCTTACTCCCAGGTTCTGTACCCTACTACAACTGTTAGGTCCCTATTTACTCAAATTCCTGTCCCCCCCCCACACACACACACTAGTCCCCCTACTGATCCCTTGCCGACGGGGGTAATTCAGGCTCAAATGTCATCTTTTAGATACTGTATTACTGTAGCAACCCTAAAGCCTCCTTGTCTGCTTTTCACCCCTCAGTTACCATACTTTTTGTTCTCGGCTATCATATAGTTTCTCCTAGCCTAGTTAGAAATCCTATTGCACTCCAAGTATTACTCAGCTCAGTTAGAGAAAGAAGCAGAAGAAGTAAATCTGTATTGTTACAGCAATCCTGAAATATCCAATCATTGCTTTGTCTCCACTCCAGAGACCCTGCTGCAATAGAGGACCACAGAGGAACCAGGGTGGGAGGGTGGGCAACTCTAAAGTTTCAGCAGAGCTCCATTGAGCTTGCTCACTCCTCCCTCTCTCACTCGCTCTCTCATTCTGTTTCTCCTGCCGCTGCAGGCTGCCCTTTTGTACTGTGCTCTTACCTGTGTTGGGGCCTTTTTTCTGCCCACAAACAAATCCGCAGCAGTCCCGACAGAGCTCAGTTGAGCTTGGTCACTCCCCCCTCTCACTCACTCGGTCTTAATCTGTCCAAAACACATATTTCCCACAGCAACCTTGCTATTCTGTGCCAGAAGTGCAAAAACATATTTTGACCAGGATGTGAAAAATGACAGCTGTACTGTTCATAAGGAGGTGTGAAAAATGCCAGTGTTGAAAATCTGGCATAACACTATTACAAATCTGCGAAGTTACAAGGGTGCGTGGAAACTGCACAATGCACACTTGTAACACAGTCATTTGATGGACTATCGTCACCAACTTTTCAACATAGGCATTTTAGGACCTCTGCTCATGAACAGTGTCACTGTCATTTTCTTAATCTGTCCCGAACACTGATTTCCCACAGTGACCACGCTATTCCACGCCGGAGGTGCAAAAACACATTTTGGCCAGGATGGGAAAAATGACAGCTGTACTGTTCATAAGGAGGTGTGAAAAAATGCCAGTGTTGAAAATCTGGCATGAAAATATAGCAAATTCATGAAGTTAGCGTGCGCGCAACAACACGTAATGCAGCTCATAAAAGTCATTTTTTGGATTTTTCCACCAAGTTTGCAACATAGGCTTTTTGAGAGCCCACCTCATGAACACTGGCACTGTTTCGTTAATCAGTCCTGAAAGGTGATTCCGTGCAGTGACCGCAAAATCACCTTTCAGGACGGAATAATGCCATGACAGTGGCTGAATTCATGAGGAGGGTTCCCAATAACCCCATGCTGAAAACTTGGTGCCAAAATTCCCAAAAATGCCTGAGACATGCAGCAAAGTTTAAAAAAAAAAAACTATTTATGCCATTTACAGCTTACCAGCATTCCTTCAGTTCGTGGTCAGCTTTGAAGAGTGCAGACGTGTTTCTGGTCCACCGAAGATGGTCGCACCAAGCTCCAGAGGTAAGTATGGGGTGGGGAGGTGGGGTATGCAGTGGTGGGCGGGTTGGGGAGGGGCGAGATGGTGAGAGACTGTTTTCTTCTTTACAGGGTTGAAAAAATCAGACATTGTGAGACAGTTTTTCATTTTAGCAAGTACTTTTGGCATGCTGGGGTGGACTCCAGCGTGCCACCTGTGTGTTTTGGGGTGGGGGGACTGGAGCTGATGGGGTTGGGCACCCCATCTGCACATACTGGTGGTGGGGTCTCATGAGCCAAGGGGTTGGGCCTTGGCAGAACAACACAAACCGATGGGGACTGGCCCCATCGCAAACTGGGTCGGGGAGTAGTGGACCACCCTGCAATGACAGGTCACTCCCTCATTGCAGCGGAATGGCTGACGCTGCAATGACGAGGCGGCCCCTGATTGCAGCAGCTAAAATGTTTCAAGGTGGTGGCATGCTGGCTGAACTAGTGTCAGCAGCAGCATGCCACCTCATTGGGGAAAGCAGGCCAAGCCTCAAAAGGCAGTGGGGGCACTGGCCACAACAGTGCCACGCCTCCACAACCTGCTTCTGCAGCAAGCTGCCGCAACATGTTTCTTACGCATGCGTGCAATCAACATAAAAAAATGGCAAAAATTAAACTAGCACACAAACTCATAACCTATTGCATAAAAGAAACATGCAGGTGGAGCTTGTGTGATACCTGATTTATCTATACTTGTGCTGTTTGCCCTTTGTCACCTTACTTGTGGCTTATGCCACTCATGAGGTTACCTGTAAGTTAAGGGGCCAGTGCTGGCAGTGGGTGAGGGGCTAGTGAAGGTGTTGGCTGCAGCCAAATAGGTGTAGGAGGAGGGAGAGGCCTGACTGGCACTGGTACGGGGTGAGGAAAAACCGTCATCACTCTGAGGGAGATGCTGGTGATGGGGAACATCAGGAGTGGACGAAGGTGACTGAGGAGACACCAGGGAAGGTGTAGGGTCTGCGGCCATGGAGGAGGTCACCTACATGGAAGAGGGCAGTGAACATGTTGCAGGAGAAAACCCTGAGCTCATCGAACCCATGCTGGACTGAGAAGAACCAGTGAAGCCTCCTGACTGAAGCCCTGCCACTAGATGGGGCCTGAACAGCAGGGGCTGGGGGGACTGGGAGGATCCTGCCCCCGAAGAACTGCCGCCTAATAAAGGTTGGCAGGCGGTGCTGCCAAGAGTAGCCCTTTTGAAGATAGGGTGTGCAAGGCAGAAAAGGCAGCCCCCGAGGATGCGGCTGACCCCGTTGCATCCTTAGACTTATGTGGGGACCGCATGCAGGAAGAGAACTAGGAATTTTTGCAGCCTTGTCCCAGTGCTTGTGCTTGCCACTGGATTTCCCTCGGAGGAGGGTTGCAACCCTGAAGACAGGGCTGGAGAAGAGGAAGAGCTTCTGGCATGCAGCTCCTGTTCCATGTTGGTGATCTTCTGCTGCAGGAGGAATTCTTCCATGGCCTGCCGGCGACGCCGTCAAGTGGCCTGGTTGAAGCCTTTGCAGATGTTGCAGGCTTGGGTATCGTGAATAGGCCCGAGGCAGCGGATGCAGGCAGAATGGCTGTCGTCCATCTCCGGGAGCTGCTTCCCACAAGCACATTTCGTTTTGGAGGCCCAGTCAGGAGAAGAAGATGGATCTGACATACAAAAAGAACTGAAGAAAATAAAAGAAAATTCGGAAGAAAATGGTGGTCAATTGAAGCTTGCGGTGGTCTCTGGAGGTCCAACGTATGTTGCAGGGATTGATCTTAACATTGTTTTACTAGCCCAAACACTAGTGCAAATTGACCAGGGCTAGTGCAGATAACTCTCTACTTGTCCGTCTTGACTAGTGCAGATTTTCATGGCTGTTAATGAAGTTAAAAAAGTATCTGCTTTAGCAGGCTCTAGTCCTCATGCTAATCTCTCTCAATGTTCCAGATGGCCCCGTGTGATTAACAACTCATTAAGAGCTGCAATTACCTGGCAGTTCAAAAGGGGGATCCCACAAAAGACAATGTGATTCATTATCACTCCACTGTTAGGACTTTCAACTAGTGCCCAGAGTGTGATCAAGGGTAGAGTGATGTTAAGGCACTAGCTTCCAGTTTTCTGAATGTGTCTCTAACAGTTTGTCCCATATTATTAAGACCAGTGCCCCTCATTGCTCTACATTTTGAGTGTCTGTATCCAACATTTCAGTTACAAAATGCAAGGAGGTATACATGGTCAGCCCTGTAGGTGGTGGGTTTTATCCCAGCCTCACCATAACTTCCCTCTCCCCCTCCAAATCTCTTAACTCTGTTCTTGGACAACATTGTAGACCAGACTCTGAAATAACCGTTCACAGATCCACAGCTGCCATTACTGGCAAGTGTAGGTGGTCCCCAGCTCTTCTAAATGGACCGTGCCAGCCATCACTATCCATACAGTCCCACCCTTATCCCACCCAGCATGTCCTTTCATCCTAAAAACCAAGCTTTGGATCATGTATGGTACAAAAATAAATCTTAGTAAAATACATAATTTGAAAGCTTAAAATAGGTATTCCTGGGGTACAGAGATCATCCTATATAGAAATAGAAATAGTATAGCATTATGCCTGTGTACTGTTTTCCCTGGGCTGGTGAAAGGACAGTGTTTTTTTTTTTTTTTCAAACTTTATTTATTGTAGTCTGATACACTAGACTACCCCATAGAGGTGGAGAAATACAAGCCTGCAATTATATCTTACATATCTTCCATATTCGTGTAATAGTGTCCATTATAAAGTAGATAGACATCTATTTGACAATTCTATTTGTTCTCGCCTCTGAGCTTTAAAATGTAGTACTGTCCAAAGTCCATAAAAGCACACATAACAATCATAGTTTTCATCGTCCCTAGGGATCTCCATGTCGAAGCTCAGTCAAGTTCTTGCGGTGTCTCTGGAAGAAAAAAAATTGTTGAAAAATAAAGTGCCTATTGTGACTGGAATGTGCGTGTATGACAGACTCAGGCCACCAGCCCCCTATATGACCAAGAGGACTGGTCTGTACCCAGATCCAAATAATGGACAGGGAACCAGGTTCAACAGGAGGTGAACAAAGACATCAGGAGTTCCGGGAGAGCCCCTGAGAGTCCCCATCCACACCGCCTTATAATGCAGGGAACCAACCCTGGGAAACAGCTTCTTCAAGCGGTTCCCAGATCCCTTTATATTTCTCCTCTCTCCCTGTTGCCCTAAGCTGGACATGCTCAAGTTTCATACATTGAAGAAGGCTTTTTGCCCATTCTGTCACTGTCGGAGCTGTTTCTTGTCTCCAGTGGCAGGCAACCATCTGTTTTCCTACCGCCATACCCAATGCCCACAAAGGGTGGTCAAGACCCTTACCCCTCGAAGATGTTCCTGGGAGGCCTAAGATGACCTCTTGAATCACCGCTAATTGTGAGTCATGTATAGTATTTTGCATAATGGATACAACTCCCCCCAATACTGTTGCATGGTAGGGCATTCCCACGACAAATGAATAAAATTACCTTGTCCCACCTTACATTTTGGACATCTGTCTGAACGGTCTGGGCCAATTTTATTAGCTATTACTGGAGTGAAATATGCTCTATGAAGTATATTATAATGGATGGCTCTTATTTTATTATTTACAGAGCACCTCATACCCCTCCTCAGAACCAACTGCCAATCTCCCAGGGTCAGGGCTTCATCCCCCAGATCGCTGTCCCATCTTTGTTTCAGACTCTGATCCAAGTCCGGGAGGGCATTTAGAAGGGATTTATAAGCAACTGTCATGACCCTTAATTTAGCCGTGGTTGTTACCTGCCATAGAAGTTCCTCGGGAACGAGCAGAACTCTACTCGGGTCCCAGGCCTGTAAATGGGAGCAGATCTGAAGATATGTGAAGAAACTCTGAGGGGGTAAGTTATATCTTTTTGCCAGCACTGAATAAGGAACTATCGAGCCTTCCTCATATAACTGTGTTAAATGCAATAGTCCTTTCTCTTCCCATCTATCTAAGGACCACTTTTCTGGGGCCTCTACCTTCTCCTCCTCCAGGCAGTTCCTAATTCTGGAGTCTGGTGAAAGAGCAGGAGAGTAGCTCATAATCTCATGGGCCTTAACCAAATCCTAATCAAGGGTTTTAAGAATGGATTTTTAATTTTTTGCGGGGACTTGCCACTCAATAAAGAAGTAAATGTGGAGGGAGTCAAGTCTAGGGAACTATTCGCATTCTCCACCGTCACCCAGGACTTTACTTCTTTTTCTTGCTTATAAACATCTTGAAAGGCAGAGATTTGAGCAGCTAGGTAATATAATGTCAAATCTGGAAGCCCCAGCCCTCCCTCAGGCACCGGTTTCCATAAGAAATCCTGACGAATCCGTGGTCTCCTTGAACCCCAGAGGAGAGTCACCAATGCTCCCCTCAAAGAGTTAAAATAATAGTTAGGGATCCACAATGGGAGGGACTGAAAAAGGTAGAAGCACTGAGGTAAAATAAACATCTTAGCAAGGTTTACCTTGCCAATTAAAGTCAGCGGGAATCCCTTCCATCTTTCACATTGAACTTTAATCTTGTTAAGTAGGGGTATATAATTCAGACGGAAAAGAGAAGTTAGCTTGCTGGGGATATTCACACTAAGATATTTTATATAAGGGGCAGGTTTAATCCTATACTGCTGTATCTGTATACTATTTTTTGTTTCTCCCAGCGGGAGCCATTCACATTTGGACCAATTTATTTTGTGCCCTGACATGGGACCATACTCTGCGAATAAATTAGTCAAAGCCAGAAGCGCCATTTTTGGGTCCTTAATAAATAAGAAGACATCATTTGCAAAAAGTGAAATTTTTTGATCTGTTCCTCCAATCTCGCAGCCTTGAATTCTTGGGTCTTGCCTTATGGCGGTTGCCAGCACCTCCATGGTTAAAACATATAATAAAGGGGATAAACGGCACCCCTGCCTAGTGCCTCTAGTAAGTGAGAAAGGTGGAGATATAATATCGTTTGTAAATATTTGAGCTCTAGGGGTAGAGTAAAGTAATTTTATCCACTTGGTAATAGTTGGGCCAAGGCGATATTTACTAAGCATAGGAAAGATAAAGTCCCACTCCACTCTATCAAAGGCCTTCTCGGCATCCAGTGCCAGAAGGCCTCTGTATGGAGCCCTTCCCTCGTCTGACCAGCTGTGAATTATATTGGGAGTCTGCCTCAAATTGTGCTTGGCTTGTCTCCCCCTCACAAATCCACATTGGTCTTGATTTATCAAAGAAGGCAACACTTCCTCCAGCCGTTTAGCAATAATTTTTGCTATTATTTTGTAGTCTGCGTTTAATAATGAAATGGGTTTTTAACAATTACATTTTATGGGATCCTTACCCAGCTTTGGAAGTACAATGATGGTGGCCAATTGAAGGAAGGGAGGGAGGCAAAGTTCCTGATAACATGGCTTTTTTAATCATTTCGCTGAGCAACCAACTAAGGTCATCCCAAAATATTTTATAAAATTCCATTGGCACCCCGTCTGGCCCAGGAGCTTTCCCTAAATTTGAGTACCAGATGGCTTCCTTTATTTCATTTTCTGAGAGGGGTCTATTAATACATTCCCTTTCTGCATCACCAACCGAGGTTAGTTAAATATGTTTTAGAAATGCAGTTGGGTCAGCATTGTCAGGTGCTTCGGTTGTATATAGGTCCTGATAAAAGGACTGAAATTCTTCATTGATCCATTTTGAGTCTGAGGTGAGTGTACCCTCACTGGTTTCGAGCGAGACAATTACTCTCTCTGCTTGCTTCGAGCAGACCCTCCAAGCCAGCCACTTTCCAGCCGAGTCCCCTTCAAAATAGGTTCTAGCCCCTGCCTTCAATATATCCCTTTCTATTAGCTTATTTGCCAATGTCGCCCATTGTCCCTTTAGGGAATTAAGTTCCGCTACTCTATGCACTGCATTATTCTGCATTATTTCACGTTGCAGCTGCAAAACACGTTCCTGTAATTCTCTCTCCTGCTTCAAAGCCTCTCTATTCAGGTTTGCTGCAAATGATATTGTTTCCCCCCTAATTACTGCCTTAAGGACTTCCCAGGTCGTAGCTGCTGACATATCACTAATCTTATTATGTAATCTAAAGTCCCCTATCACCTTTTGAATATGAGCCTTATATGTAGGTGAGTTTAGCAATAGAGGGTCCAGTTTCCACTGCCTAACTGGGAGGGGCCCCCCCACCCTGGTCAAATCAAAACACAAAGGTGCATGGTCAGATACACAAATTGGACCATAATATGGAGATTTCGACCTTCTCAAAACACTTGGTGAGACCTAAAAGTAGTCTAATCTTGTAAAAATTCTGTGTGCAGCCGAATAATAAGAGTATTCTCTCTTTCCCGGGTGATAATGCCTCCAGATTTCTGTTAAAACCCTATCCCTTGCCATATCCCTCAACTCTAGACAGCTTTTAGGCTGGTGTCTATAGCGAGAACGTGAGGTGCCAAGGGATTGATCCCAATACGTATAAAGTCCCCCCTTAAAATTAGACTGTCTGGGTAAGGAGCCAAAGTAATTGCTAAATGGTCAAAGAAATCCGGATCATCAATATTTGGCCCATATATTAACATCATGGTGTATCTAGATCCTTCTACCGTGACTTCTGCTAGTACATATTTTCCCTGAGGGTCCAATATTGACTTATGTAGCTCTACCCTTAAATGCGGACGAAACCATATCACCACCCCTCGGGCCCTGGAGGTGAAGGGTACAACCAATAGCAATCCCCCTCACACCCTTTCCCACAACTGAGCCTCAGCCTTATTTAGTTGTATCTCTTGCATAAGCAAGATATCCCCATGTTGTTTATTAAAGAATGACAGTATCCGTTTCCTCTTGACCACCGTCTTAATACCCCACACATTCCACGTCACACATTTCAAAGAAGGGCATTTTATTTGAGTAAAATTTATAATGCAAAAGCGTGCATCCCCACTCTCAGGAGCCAGTGCAGCAAACCAATTTTTCCCTTTTTGTAAACAACAAAAACCAGAACATCCCCAACATCCCTACCTCCACCCCCATTCTAGTAAACCCACCTAACAAGCAAAATTTACCCCCAATACCTATCCCCTACAACTTACACCTTCGAAACACTTAATCCCACTGCTTTTCTTGGATGTACCGGGGTGGGACCACCCAACCAACTTACACAATATAAACAAAGAAATATCCTTTTTAGCTTTCATCATGGACGGGGGATAGAGGACAACCTCCTCCATAGAGATGGGGAAATTCCACCAACTAAGATACATTTTTAAACCTGATAAGCGTAATTTTATATATAATTAAAGTTAAGCGTTTAAGTACTGGAACCCTTGGAGGAGGGATTAGAGAGTGCACCACCTCCCAGTTAAAGTCTAATTTTCTCTCACAGGACGGGAGCGGCGACACTAAATGCTCTGTCGCCTGCAGTTCTTATCCTTGTCCTGGAAATTGCAAGGAGGCCCCGAGAGGAGGAACACAGGGAATGGACTGAGACAGCAGGTGTAAGAAGGTGTATAATTAAAGTAAGAAGGTGTAAGCAGGTGTATAATTAAAGTTAAACGTTTAAGTACTAGAACCCTTGGAAGAGGGGTCGAGAGGTGCACCTTCCCAGTTCGGGGGTCCAATTTTTCTCTCACCTTACCCTCTTATGCTGTCACAGATTAAAACCCATAGTACTTTCTTCCTCAAAAATTCAAGGGTCCCATCTTTTTAGTCAACTGGTACCAACCATTTCAATCACAGTACTCTTAGTTTCAATAATTAAAGCCATTCTTTAATTCCCTGTCCTTAACCCCCCATTCCCAGACATATTATTTACTGCTGCCCAGTTCAACCCCATGGAACATAATATATAATTACTAGTTTTCCCTTAACCAGGGAATATATTGTTGAACTAAGCGGCACAACAATAAATGTAGTTATCTACTGCCTCTACTGGTCAAATCCTACATAACCGCAGAGGTGAAAGTTATAGAATCAGGGCGAGGATTCAAAAGGCGGTCAAATCGCTCCTCAAGCTATCAAGGCCGACGACTCAGAGGCCCAGCCCTTATAGGCTGGAAACATTTCCATTGCGGACTTCTTTTGTCGCTCCCTTTTACCAGCGAGGAGCTCCCTGCCCCTGTCCACTAAACACCTCGTAGCCCTGCTGTATATTTCCATATTGGACGCAGTGTAGTCGATAGAGAGCAAAATATTGAATGAAGAATTATATCATTAGAATAGTTACCCCCCCCCCCCCGTAACCTTGTCAGAAAACAAATAACCCATATAGTTGTTTCAGGGCGAGGATTTCAAGAGGCGGCTAGATCGCTCCCCACACCCTCAGGATCAAAGATTCAGAGGCCCAGCCCTTATAGGCTGGAGATATTTCCTTAGTTCTGCCTCTGGACCTCCCCACTTTGGTACATGCCTTTGTGACGTCCAGGCTTGACTACTGTAATGCACTCTATCTCGGGGTCTCTGGGGTACCCTCCGCCGACTGCAGTTGGTGCAGAATGCGGCAGCGAGGTTGTTGACAGGACAATCTAAATACTGTCATATAACCCTGGTGCTACGTCATCTGCACTGGCTGCCGGTTAGGTGGAGGGTCCTCTTTAAGGTGGGATTGCTCATCTTTAAGGCCCTACACGGCCTGGGCCCTGGCTACCTGAATGACTTTCTTACACCTGCTGTCTCAGTCCGTTCCCTGCGTTCCTCCCCTCGGGGCCTCCTTGCAATTCCCAGGACAAGGTTAAGAACTGCAGGCGACAGAGCATTTAGTGTCGCCGCTCCCGTCCTGTGGAATTCGCTTCCTATAGTTGTTAGGGAGGCCCCGTCTGTTGAGGTTTTTAAGGCCCGACTAAAGACGTTTTTATTTGATCAGGCATTCCCTGACTATGTTTTATAAGTTTATATTGATTCATTCTTAATAAGGAAACAAATTGTGTAGTAAAATAAGGTTTTAATTGTTTGGAGTTGTATATTTTATTGATTGTATGGTGTTGTGTTGTATTTATCTGATTAATGTACGGCGCCCAGAGCCTCCGTGATGGGTGTCTTTTTAAATAAAATTTGCCTTGCCTTGCCTATTTCCATTTACAGACCCCTACCGCCGCTCTCTCATCCTAAACCCTGCTTTTACCTTCAAATCAACCACATTACACCCATTAAAATAAAACCTGTTCTTTCTAAATAAGGATAAGATGTCAATAAGATAGCTATCCCACATGCGTCGATGTCACAGAACAATTTGCTACCCAAAACATAAAGTGTTAGACCAAAATAAGTTAACCACAGAGAAAGTACTTTGAGTCCCATAAATCAGAGCTTCATCTTTCTGCTCCCCGAACTCCTTCCACGTTTCCCTGCTGTGGCATCAGCTCCTGCTCCACATAGCTCATTGCTGCCTCGGGATCTGTAAAGGATCTGCTTTCTCTGTTGCGAGGGCTAATCACCATACGGGCAGAATAAAGCAATGAGAATTGGCAATTAATTTCATGTCGTTTTCTGTGAACCGGTGTGAATGCCTGTCACTCCCCTTGTAAACGCCTTGAGAAGTCCGGGAAGATGCTTACCACCTTGCCCTGTTCTTGGATTCGTCCTGCCTCCCTAGTCTTCTCCAGCACTTGCTGCATGTCCAGGAATCTGAGAAATTTTATAATGAGATGTCGAGGACGCTCGTTAGGACCTGGTCTGCGGCCCGGGGATCTCTGGGCACGCTGGATCTCCAATGTTGTATCGTCTGGTAGGTGTAACTTATTTTTCAGCCAGGTTCTAATAAATGCCACACAATCCTTCCCCTCAGACCCCTCCGGCATCCCCTCAATGCATACGTTGCAGCGTCTCTCTCTATTTTCATGGTCATCTAAAGTGGCCTTTAGGGATTCTATCTCCCTCAGTGCTTGGTTCAGGCTGTGCTCCACTCTTTGATTGGCGTCCTCCAGGTCGCTCACCCGTTGCTCCAACTCATTCAACCGGGTCATGTGCATTTCGACGGTATCACTGAGGCCATTCACCGTTTGTTGGAGGTGTGTTAATTGTGATCCTATGTTTTCGAAACCTGCACGCATTTGACTGATAACATCAAACTTCAGATTGTTTAAGAGCGCAGCCATGGTACCAGACAATTGTGGTTCTAACGATTCTGCTGTTTCAGGGTTGGCCTGTTCAGGGCTTGCTTTTGAGACAGACGCCATATTTGCGGTGGAACCCTGTGTCGGGTTGATTGTTTGCTTCGTTTTAGTCATCAGAAAGCGAAGTTGAGCTTGCTTTTTAGCTGATTTTCTAACAGATGCCATAAGAATTAGCAGTTTTCTATCAGGCATTAACCCCGCAGCGAGGTACAGAATATCAAAAATATTCACTAAAGGCTGGGTGGTCCCGGAGCCGCTGAACTATGCAGCCATCTCTCTCTCCTCGGTCAGGCCATGCCCGGAAAGGACAGTGTTAGAGAAAAATCTGTTATTGTTGGGGCACAGCATATTAAAATCAATGCTTTTAAAAATCAAAATGTCATAGTTTTCTATTTCCCCAAGCCCCTTAGGTTTGTGTAGCTACCACCCCAAAGAAATCTTATATATACTCCTGGCTCACTTGAGACTGTACAAAAACTTCCGGAAGTGCAGGTCTTCATTTGACTTTAGGGTGGGGGCTGAGAGTGTCTTTCTCTGCCTGACTCTGTTCATTGCCCTGTGAGTGGTGGTGACAGTGTGGTGAGGTGCATGATGTTGTCAGCTATTGTGTGTGCAGAACTAGGACTGCTTGACTGAACATTTGCTCCTATGATGTCCCCTTGTTTGGTGATGGTGGTGTGAGGGAAGGGGGCGGGAAGAAAGAGGGAGAGGAAGCCATTGTACAAAACAGTGGGGGGCTCACTGTGTGTGATGGCACTGCAGTCTTTTTTTCTGCTGGGGAGCTGGAAGCAGTGTGGGAGGAGAATAAATGTGCAATAATCAGAGTATTTCTTGGCTTGCATTGTTTCCTATACAAGTAATCAAAATATGTTATTATAATTGAGGGCTATTGCAACTATCTGTGGGCAAGTGCAATTTTGAATCAACTTGCCCTGCTGGCTAGTGCAAAAAAAGGTTAAGGTTCACCCCTGGTATGTTGGTCAATGGTGGGAAAAGACTAGAGGAGGGAGCAAGGTCCGCCCACTTGTATAGGGTTGGCCGATGTCAGAGGGTGACGTCAAAGTGGGTGAAGATGGAATGCTAGCTAGAAAAGTTTCCAAGTGGTCCTAGCGCCTAATGGCAGTAGTTCCATAAGTGTGACCTGCTGCAAGAGATAACCCCAATGTCAGATAACTGTGTGAGAGGCCTTTTGGCAGCATGCATTTCTACTTAAAGCTGAACCAGCATAATATTCTGTGGTGATTTGCATATGTAGCCCATGATGCTTTGCATTGTGGGGGCATGTGTGATTTTTGTATCTCTCTCTCTCTCTCTCTATTTATATATATATATATATATGTGTGTGTGAGTGTGTGTGTGTGTGTTTGTACGTGTACGTAAAATCTGATTCTGGGCACCTACTTGCTGTATGCTTCTGGTGAATTTTCAACCAAATATGATTGTTTAATGTGGGGAATTTAAAGTTTGTTATACAGAAGTAACTAAACCTACTGGGACTATATTACTGTACAAAGTGTTTCCTGCTACTGTTTTCTGTTTTCTGTGCTTTCCCTCTCTATTTTCCAAACCTTCTCTTAGCCGCGCTCCCTCTCACGCTTAACCCAATTTCCTCTCTCCCCTCATCACCCAGGGCTAGCGGCGCCACAGTAAATTACATTGCTGTATGGTCTCGGCCCCTCACCCCCCCCCACTTGCCTTTGTCTAACTCCTCTCTCAAAAAAATCGCACCCCCGCCCTCCGATTTAATTCCTGCAATTTTCTTAGGTGCTTTTGTCCTGTCTGCCTCTCTAAAAAAAACCTACCTTTCTCTTTTCCAGCTCACAGAGACCCTGATCAGGCTACCATCTCATGCTGTGAGGCGCCATGATTGGAGAAGCCAGCCGACAGTGCGCGCTACACCTGCCCACCTAGGAGCTCCCTTCTCGGGTAAGCCTGCTCTCAGCCTCGGGGATTATCCTGGAACCCCGATTGGACAACAACCCTTTGCCTCTCCATCAATTGGCTGCTGCTAAATACGGCTTCAACTAAGATTGACTGCCTAACGAATCCACTCTTTTTTTTTAAATCTTATTCTGGGCTCCTGCTCGCTGTACGTTTCTGGTGAATTTTCTTCCCACACCACCCACCCTGACCCCGGCCTCTATTAAATGCTCTTACTCTAAGAAGCTAGGTCAACTCCCTACTCACCTATTGGTCACAGTACGCTCAGCCACACCCAGTGCCTAGCCCCAACCCCTAGATAACACTGCCCTTTAAAACTGTTGTTGATCAGCCTACTAAACTAGTGCAAGATAACACTACTAGCCTCATATAAAGCAACTATTACTAACCATTCTGGCCAACCCCTGCATGATACCATATAAGGAGATATTTCCCTGTAAGAATGCCTCTTGCGACTGCTCTCCTAAATAGTTGCCTCATTTTGCTAATTTATATACCACTCAAAAATTCAGCTTATACTTGGCATCAAGGTCAAAACCCTTCCTTTAACTTATACCACGATGTACCCTTTTTTATTAAAGCATGGTTTCACTCAAAAGGGTCGACTTCATTATATTCATACCCTTCCCATCACCAGACATTGACTAAAGAACAGGTGTGCAGGCCTCTGACACTTTCGGCCTTAACAGCCATGTATATACTATCCCTTCCAAAACGCCTTACTGCCCAGAGAACTGCCACCAATAAAACAACTAATCCCAAAAGGAGTAAAAAAAGGCTACTTAGCAGACTAACACATTACCTAAAAAAACTACTGTTACTTCTCTTACTCTGTTCAGGAAACATTGAACTAAACCCAGACCCACCCCCCTCTCTGGACACCCCCACAAACCTCCCACAATATAAAGGTATTAGCTTTCTCCATATTAATGCCTGTTGCTTACTAAAGAAGCTTGACCCTATACAGGCCTGGGCTTTACATGCTTTACCTGACTTCCTCATGATAACTGAATCCTGGCTCACGCTTTCAACCCCGGACAAGTCTATCTACATACCAGGATATAATACCTACCGATGTGATAGACCCTCTAGAGGAGGAGGGGTTGTAATTTATATCAAGAGCAAATACACAACTACAATCCTTGACTGTACCTCAATGGCTAAAGAATTCAAATGCTTGGCTCTAAAACTGTCCCTCTTCGACGATAAGTCACTCCTTATAGCAGCATGCAACCGACCACCTTCTGGAGGCACGACATTACTGTCACGTCTCCAAAACCTACTTGACTCTACTAACACCGAATGTATTCTAATGGGGGATTTCAACCAAAATTGGAATGATGATAGCTCAAAGAAGCTAAAGGAACTTTGTGATGCAAATGGACTGGTACAAATGACAACTACTGTCACCTAACCAAATAGAAAAAATCCTGAGCGTAGCTCCCTTCTAGACCTCATGTTGGTAAACAAACCCTATAATATCTCGCATACTGGAGTATTCTTCAATGACATAAGTGACCACTGTGCCATGGCTTGTATCAGACGTTCTCCCCACATGAAACCTGCCGCTAAATTCAAATTGAAGCGATGCCTGAAAAAGTTCTGCCAGAACACTTTCCTAAAAGATTTAAGCAAAATCAGATGGCAAGACTTCTATCTGGCACCCACCTTTAATAAGGCCTATAACATCTTTCATAACGTACTCATGGGACTAATCGACAAACACGCCCCACTAAGAATGATCCGATCTAAAAAAAGACCTCTCGGATGGCTTTCTCCCATCCTGAAGATAGCACTTAAGGATAGGGATTTTTGGCGGAAAAAAGCGAGGAAATCTCACCTGGAAACAGATTGGCTAGCATTTCGCACCTCTAGAAATGCCTGCACCAAACTAATTAGGTCTGAAAAAGCCAGATATTTCCAAACTGAACTAGAAAACAACAAAAACAACTCTGCCAAATTTTGGAACATCCTTAAGGAGGTTGAAGGTCAGACTACCGACTCACCCCTCCCAACCAAAATTGTGTCCACGAGAACTACCTACACAGACAGAGCTGCTATATTAGAGCAGCTCAATGAACTCTTTGCCACTGCAGGGCTTGCCTTTGACACCTCGCCCATCAACAATTTTAGCCCGCCAGGGGATTCTACTGATAACTCTACTACTAAGTCAACCCAAACCTACTGCATCCTGCCAACTTCAGCTTTCTTACAGTCATGTTTGAATAAGTTGAGGCCCTCCTCCTGTCCCTGGACATTAAAAAGAGTGCCGGTGCAGGCAATATCGAACCTTACTTCCTAAAACTCGGCCATTTCTACTTAACCGCCCCCATCACCCATTTATTCAACACCTCCCTCAAACAGGGCAAACTACCTGTGTCATGGAAAACTGCTCACATCCTACCCTTATTCAAATCTGGGGATCCAAGTGATCTGAACAATTATCGGCCTATCTCTATTCTATCTGTCCTCTCAAAATTACTCGAGAAAATTGTCAACGCCCAGATTAGAGAACATTTAGACTCAAATGCTGTAACTTGCTAAATCCGTCTCAGTCTGGCTTACAGCCAAACATAGCACCGTATTGGCTCTAGCATAAGTACCCACTGATTGGCAAATTGCCCTGGATTCCAAGAAGCATGTAGTTGCCCTATTCCTGGATCTTAGCAAGGCCTTCGATACTGTGGATCATAACATCTTGCTTAATGCTCTGGGTAATATCGGTCTCGATAGATCTGCCATCAAATGGTTCACCAGCTACCTAACCAACAGGCTACAGCAAGTCAAAGCTATAGGTGATCTGTCCCCACAAAAATCCCTTTTACGAGGTGTCCCACAAGGCTCCATCCTGGGCCCAATCCTCTTTGCAATCTATATCAATAACCTGGACTCACACCTGTGCACAGCCAATGTGCACTTATTTGCAGATGACACTGTACTCTACACCACTAACTCATCCTTGGACTTGGCCCACGTGAACCTTCAGCAAGATTTCACCACCCTCCAATATAACCTCATCAAACATAGGCTCCTCCTCAACGCCAAAAAGACTAAAGCCATGATTCTGTCACCAAAGTCTGCCTCCGGATCTACACATAACCCCCAGATCCTAACGCTGTTAGATAAACCCCCCGAAATAGTTGATACTTTTAAATACCTAGGGTTCTGGTTGGATAATAAGCTCAACTACCTGTGCCACATACATGAAATTTCGAAGAAACTAAGGCAGCGGTTAGGTCTTTTCTATCACCTTAAACATCTGCTTACCTTAGAAGCAGGAAAAGGCTAGTACAATCCACATTTCTACCCGTACTGGACTATGCTGACTTCCTCTACAGTCATTGCCCCACAACAACACTCAACAAACTTAACACCCTTTACCACCGGGCCCTAAGATTTATCCTTAACCTACCTCGTTGCACTCACCACTGTCTTTTATACCAGGAAGCGGGATGGCCCTCACTCTCAACCAGAAGAAAAAGAAACATTCTCCCTTGGCTCTTTAGAGCACTATCCGATAATCTCCCTACATACATCTCATGCTTCTTTGAATGTGCCAAGGGATCTTATGGATTGAGATGCTTCTCCATGATTTGCTTCCAGATCCCTAGAGTGAAAACAATCTATGGCTCGGCAGCAATCAATTTTTCACTGCCAACACTTTGGAATACTATGCAAAGAGCTTTAAAGCTTTCCTCGCTCTCTAGCATTTTCACATTCAAAACCCTGATAATGGACCTGTTGAAGGATACATGCAGCTGCTTTAGATGACTTTGAACCTTAGCCTCTGGTCCCTCCTGCAAATATTACACTCCAACTGTCACCGCCCCCAGCAAGGGATCTCCAGCACTTACTAGTTCGTTTATCTCCCCTAAATTCGGTCTTCCTAATCTATTCCCCTCTCCTAGTGCACTCTCGCTCCCCCTCTCCACCCTTATCCTCTCTTTCCTCTCTCTCCCTGCTTTTAGTAAAAAGGTACAAGCTTCTAATTAGTGATGACAGCCTAGGATGGTCATCTTTACACTCCTGTAAACCATGATGGAATGTAGTTGTATGTAACTATGTTAGACCTTATGTATAAGCCTCCTTTGGCCTGCACCTGTTCATTGTTGCTACATTGTTGGCTACCATATCTGTACTATGTTTTGTTTTTTTGCTGTATTGTACTGAATTAATGTCCAGGACCACGTTGAAAATTAGCTTGCTCAATGGTGTTTTATTCCTGGTTAAATAAAGTTGATTGATTGATTGATTTACACACACACACACACACACACCAGGAGTTGGGGTAAAAATGACAAGCTCTTAAAACATAAGAAAACAGCAAAATCTTAAAAAAAAACTGCAGATTTAAAGCTATAACTTGTAAATTATTGTTGTATATATTGAATATACAATAGCCTGATTCAAAATAGGCAAGTCATCATCATTTGTGAGTGGCTCTGCCACTCGTGAGTTATGATCCTCTCCCTTTACATAATGATCCACGATAAGTTGGATAAGGTTGGACTAGGATTTACCCACACCTGGCATGTGGCCGAGTGACTAACTACACCAGGTGTGGGTAAATCCCAGCCCAGCCCATGTCCTATCCTGGATTATTCCGATTATACAATTAAGAAAGATGAAAATTACACAAAAAAGTGAAGGAAAGGCCTTTTTTTTATTATTTTGTATGCAGTTTTTAATAAAATATCCTTACCCCTATACAAAATAGTTCCTTATTGCTGGGCAGAAGCCCCTCCCATGTTCATGAAGACAGCTGGCCACAACCTGAATGAGCTGAGCACCACCAGAGTGATAACTGAAAATGCCAGCACTTAGATTTTAGTGTTGCTGGTTGCTGGAAAGCAGCAGCAAGGACAAACAAGATGCTGGGATGCATAGCTAAGGGGATCAGTAGTAGGAGAGGGGAGGTTATGCTACCCTTGTACAGGTCATTGGTGAGCCACATCTAGAGTATGGAGTTCAGTACTGGTGCACACATCTCAAAAAGGACATTAATCTGCTAGAGAAGGTCCAGAGGAAGGCTACAAAGATGACTATGGGTCAACAGAGTAAGGCAGAGAGGTTGAGGGCACTGAATGTGTACTCTCTGGCAGAAAGGAGAGAGAGAGAGAGAGAGAGGCATCACAATTGGGACCTTCAGGTACTTGAAAGGGATAAATAAGGCGGATAAGGAGGGTCTCTTTAAGCTGAGTGACAACCATAACATGAGGGGGCACAGTCTTAAGCTGGGGGGTTAGGAGGCACTTCTTCACAGAGAGGGTGGTGGACACTTGGAATGTGCTGCCAGAAGAGGTTGTCTTGTTTAAGACAGTGGGCAGCTTCAAGACAGGCTGGGATAGGCATAGGGGAAGGTAAAGATCATGGGTAGGGGGGATGGGAGGAGTGGGGAGAGAGAGGGCAGGGACAGTAGCTCAAGCTGTGGACCCTGTAATACGAGTAGATACGAGTAAACTAGATAACTAGATAGACCAAATGGCCTTCTGCTGGTTTCTTCGTATGTATGTTCTGAGTTCTCTTCAACTTCAACACTACAGCTTAGTTCTGACTTTTTTTTTTTTTTTTAATTGTCACTGTTCCTCAACGGCTTTTCATTCTGCAGAACGGCACCATTAGTGAGAGAAAAAAATGGTGGCTTTGCCAGAGTGTATTGGAACACTAAGCATTCTGCGTGCAGTTATTTCAGTTTTTTAAATGCGCAGTCGGCTGATACTTTATGCGGTGGTTGTGCAAAAATTTCCCCACGGAACAAAGTAGCAGCCAACCGATCAAGAAAGTGAATTTTTAGACTCCACTGTATAATTGAAGATACACTGAGTATTTTGAGTCAGCACATTGTTTATCCCCCTGTATATTTTTTAATTTCTTTCTGCTAGTATCCCTGGGCCTTACTTAGTAACCTTCCTCCATATCCCTAAGTGTCCCTTTCCTGCCCTGAGAACCCCTGATGACCGACACCCATTTCTTGCTTTCACTCACTTCTTTGACCTGCGAGTTGGGATGCACATTGCCGACATACAGTTGGCGGAGAGAGAAAAAGTTGTGGAAAATGGAGCTGGCAGGCTCCGTGATGGCTCTCCTGCACCTGTCCCGGCTTCCCAAGCATCTGGATTTCATTTTGGGGAGTGGGGGAAAGCCGGCACCCCTTTGCCTCAGCCCTGTCATGGGGGATTGTAGGGGAAGTCGCGTGGAGAATGGAGAGCTGGAGACCAAGTTCCTCCAAGAGAGGGACCGGAGTGGCCTGCCAGGCTCCCAGGAGCAAAAACAAATAGAAAAAAAAAAAAGCATTTTAACAGACAAGGTAGTACTTGAAATGGAGAGTAAACAGGATGACTCGGAGGCCTCAGGCACCTCGGGTTCAGTTACCTCACATGAGCTGGAGAGAGGATCGCCCACTAAACTACATCAGAAGGGGAGAAAACTAGATGCCATACTCAGGGAGCTGAGAGCTTTCCGAAATGATGTCTTCACAAAGATTGACAACCCTGCATCGGAAATCAGGACCCTAATGAAAAGGATGGACGACCAGTTAACAATTACAAACCGGAGGGTCGACCGACTGGAAACAACGGTAGTGCAGCTACAAAATAAGCTGGAACAAGTCCAGGATAGACAAGAAGATGCTGAGAGCCGTGCCAGAAGAAACAATATTAGGCTCTCCGGCACACCAGAGAGCACAGACGGACGAGATATGCAGGGCTTTCTGGTGGACTTTCTAAGGCAAGCACTTCAGCTGGGACCAGAAAACAAATTGGAAATTTAAACGTGTGCATCATGCTCTAGGCCCATGACCGACAGCAGCAAATGCTCAACCATGCTCCAAAATAGTAAGATTCCTAAATTACAAAGTTAAAAATGAACTGCTAATGAGAGCCCGGCAAATGAAAATTGTTAAATCTGAGCAAGTAAGAGTTTTCTCTGATAATGATTACCCCCCCAGCAACAATGGGAAGTAGAAGGACCTATGTCCCCTTACTAAGGGTTTTAAAGCAAAACCAGCTGCGTTTTAAGACCCCTTACCCGGCCAGACTTGTGCTTTTTCCGAGGCGCTTATAATGCACTGGCCACGAAGCTACAACTGACCTACAAAAGAGAGGACTTTTAAAACCAAACAGTCCCAGAACCACCTCTACTCCTGAAATAGCTAAGGGAATCTGGTCTGAGGTGAGCACAAAGAGGAGACAGCACGCAGAAGAAGTAAAATAGAACATCATAGCAAGGCTGCAAGCAAAAGATACTCTCAATGCAACGGAGCCTGCCATGAACCAGGACACTTGAAAACTTTAAATACATTTTCATTAGCTTCCCCGATGGTTCTCCTATGTCCCGCTGGATAAAACATAAGTATTAAGGGACACTTTTCTGTCCCCCAAGATAAAAAAAGACTGAACTGCTCTCCTGAGTTTCTTCAAATCAAATCTATTTATAAAATAGCGCTATTCCCTGAAGGATCATAACGCTAGTACAGTAAGTAATAAAATCCCAGCTAAAAACTCCATGATCACAATAAACATCCATAAACAAACAGGAAAAGCAAGATTAAACAAATGTGTATTCAATGCAGATTTAAAACTCTCCACCGTCAGGCACCGTCTTACCCGACAAGGTAGAGAATTCCACAGGGAAGGGGCCATGAATTCAAATGCTGGAGCCCCAGATGACTTCAAACGAACCCTGGGAATCTCTAGCAATCCCTCATCAGCGGAGCAGAGTGGTCGGAGGGGGCAGTAGGGATGAAGAAGCTCTTGCAGATAGCTTGGACCCTGTCCGTGTAGGGCCTTATAGGTCCGCAAGCCGACCTTGAAGGTGATCCACCACTGAATAGGCAGCCAGTGCAGATCGCACAGTACCAGCATGACATGGCAAACTTGAGGTAGCCCAGTCAACAGCCTAGGTGCTGCCTTCTGAACCAGCTGCAAGCAGCAGATATCAACCCCAGTAGTCCTAGGTAAAGGGAATTACAGTAATCAAGGTGGGAGTTTACAAAAGTGTGGACCAAAGCTGGAAGGTCATCAGGCGGAACTAGGTGCTTGATCTGAGCAATGTTCCTTAGATGATAAAAGGCAGTCTTGACAATGGCCGACACCTGAAATTTAAGCGTCAGTCCATCGTAAAGAATCACACCCAGATCTCGCACCCGTTCGGAGGTCGTCAGCTGGCAGCCACTGAGCCAAAGCTCAGATGCTCGTCCTACCAACAACCCCTCTACCCGATGACCTGGGTCCACTACTAGAACCTCGGTCTTTTCTGAGTTCAACCTCAGCCAGTTGGCACTCATCCACTCTTCGATCTCAGAAAGGCAGTTGCTAAAGATCGAGATAGTTCCCACCTGACTGGGTACAAAGGAAAAGTAGAGCTGAGTGTCATCTGCGTAGCAGTAAAAACTCAGCCCATACCACCTTACAATGTCTCCCAATGGCAGCAAATACACTGCGAACAACATGGGAGATAACACAGAGCCCTGCAGCACCCCACACGACAGGGAGAACTTGTCAGAGGAGTAAACCCCAGAAACAACTCTCTGAAACCTGCCGGTGAGGAAAGAATGGAACCATCTGAGGACTATACCTGATAGTCCGCAGATCAGCCGCAGGCGCTTTACCAACACACTATGGTCCACAGTGTCAAATGCCGCAGAGAGAGAGAGATCAAGAAGAACCAAGATGGAACGGCTCTTCTGATCTCTCGCTATCAAGAGATCATTGAGGACCTGAACAAGGGCCGTCTTGGTACTATGCCGTTTCCGAAATCTGGACTGGAGAGAATCATAGATGTCATGGATGGTCAAGTGATCCTCCAGCTGCAGCACGACCACCTTCTCAATAACCTTACCCACGAAATGAAGGTTAGAGATAGGTTTGTAGTTAGCAAGACAGTCTGGGTCGAGAGAAGGTTTCTTAAGGAGAGGTGTCACCACTGCCTCCTTCAAGGTGTCCAGAAACACACCTGAGTCTAATGAATACTAGACAATCTCAGCTAGGACCAGGCCAATGACCTCAACGCACCCCACAAGGAGGGGCATTGGGCCCGGGTCCAAACTACAGTAGCTCGTCCGCATACTCTGGATAATCTTCATGACATCCTTGATTGCTGGCTGGCCAAAGTCAGACCAGACCAGAGCTGCAATCTCCCACCGACCATCACCATCCCCATTGAAGCGAGCTGCATGGATCTCCAACCTGATGTCAGCAACCTTATCTGCAAAGAATCAAGCAAACTCATCACATTTCTCTTGTGGCAGTGCTCTCAGAGTCTGCAAACAGGCTTGATTGCACAGTCTGTCCACAGTCTGAAAGAGCTAAGCTGGTCGATTCTGTGCCACGGCAATCTCCCTGGACAGGAACTCTGCCTTCTTATGGGAGACAGTCGATTGATGGTCCTTATAGTGGGCCATCAATCTAATTCTGTGAACATCAAGGCCCAATTTCCGCCAGCAATGCTGGATCCTTCTTTCATCCCATTCTCCTCAGCTCCCTCAAGGTCCCATCAAACCAAGGAGACCGAGGGCACTGGGTGAGAGGGCGAACACGGACAGGAGCAATTAGATCCAGAACTTCAGACATAGCACCATTATAACCCTGTACTAGAGTATCTGGATCACCACTGATCCTCGGTAGACCCAATAGGTCCAGCACCGCAACCAGGCCATCTGGGGTCAAACCCCTTAAAGGGCAGTACTGGACCATCTCTGTAGGGGCAGGCCTATTGGGGGAGCCTGGAAACTGAACCTTATGGTGTGATGGTCAGACCAACTGACCAGCTCCACCACCAGGTCAGAAGTCTCCAAACCCAGTAAGAAGACCAGATCCAGGGAATGACCATGAATATGGGTTGCAGAATTAATCACCTGTGTGAAGCCCAATTAAATCATCAATTGAAGGAAGTCTTGACCAAACTGCAAGAGTTCATTGTCGACCCAGGCATTGAAGTCCCCCAGAACCATCCATCTGGGGGACTCCAACACCATATCAACGATGAAGTCCGTGACTTCCTGTAGGAATTGTTTCCCGCCCCCGGGTGGATGGTAGATGAGAAGAATCCTGCATCCCACACCTGCGCCTATGATACATTCAAAGGACCGGGTCTCTCCAACTGACACATTCACAAGGCCCAATTCTGTTCTAAAACCTATAGCTACACCCCCGCCCCTACGATCCATCCTCGGGCGGTGTATCACCAAGAACCCGGCTGAAATAGCGGAGTCAAAAACTGGGACAGAATTTTCATCCAGCCAGGTTTCGGTGATGCAGGCTAGGTCCGATGACCCAACAAGATCAGCAATAACTGCCGACTTGTTTTTGATGGACTTGGTGTTACACACTGCCACCTGGGTAGGATGGGACCCCGAGGCCATCCGAGCCATCTGCCCACTCATGGTGGAGCCCTTGGGTATGGGCACCAAACAGGGAGGACCCCTATCTGGGACCCATTTTGCCACAGGGCGTCTGCCAGTCCCCAACACTCCAATCCGGCCACTCAGCTCCATTCTCCCCAGCGGTCCATTGCCCCCACCCCATGACTCCTCCTTACAATCCCCAAAGCTCGGCATCAGCCATATACCTCAGCCGGCAGATGTGGACAATGAAAGGGGCAGAGGCCGAGGAGCTCAGTGGGAGAAGGCTGACTGGAGGAGACCTCTGCCAGCACATACTAAGGACTTACTCCAAAAACAGCAAAAGGAAGGGAGAAGAAGAAAAGCAGAATAGTACTAGCTCCACAATTAAGAATACAGAAAACAACAGAAATTACAGAAAGAAGACCAAACAAGGTAAGTGGGGGGAATAAGGGACACGATTTACACAAAGGGGGGGCTGGGATTTATAGGAGACAGCCACCTCTGTGGGCCTCTTTATTGCTTACCACACCTCTGACCCTCGAACGAAGCATAGTTATCAGATGTGGTACTCAGTTTAAGGCTAACAAGTGTAAATAAAAGAATATATTCCTGCCTCAGTTAAGCCTGTTGTAAATTCAATGCCAGTGATTCTCAGAGGTGTTTTGTTGTGTTTCCTGGCTTCTTCCTACTAACTGGTAGCCCCCAACGCAGATTGGAGGAGATGTGTAAATGCATCTTCAGAAGGAGGAACTTCTGTTTTCTCCCCTCAAGAGACTGGTAAAGTAGGTGAAGGGTTAAATGATGCTTGATTTTCTATGACTGACCTGAAATGTAAGTGTTGGGCAAAACTTACTGATGAAGCCACATGACAAAAGAAACAAAGAAAGGTTTCTGGGAAGGTCTTAGTTGTTAAGAGACTTAGAATTACTTAACCTGACCCCAAAGACCTAGACAAATTTATATTTTATTTATTTATTTATGACTGTTTACCAGGTAGGTGCACTGGTCTGAAGGACCGTTTACAGGCACGACCCGGGCCAGAAGGCACAAATACATACAAGAATCACAGTGTTGGTACAGGTAGAAATACAGTGCAATAGAACAGCAATAACAACTAGATCACCATACAATATAGGCAATGTACACAGTGCAGGTAGAGGCACAACACATAGCAAGTAACACGGCAGTTACAATACAGCATTAGTAAAATAATGGGACAAAGCAGGAAAGGTAAACAGGAGAGGGGAAGTAGTTGTGAACATAGGAAAATGGCTTCCAGGTAGGGAATGCAAATAACAATAACAACAGGCAGAAGTATGTCCACGTCAAGAGGGTAGCTATGGTAACACAAACCCAAGCCAAAATCTCCCCCCTCCGGAGATGAGCCCAAGTTAGCCCATGACCCAACGGAGGAGACGGGGAGGAGGAGGAGGTGGGTGAGGGAAGGGGGAGAGGTATAGCGAACAAAGAAAGGGGGGCTACCAGTGGAAGCAAGTGTAGGTGTCATGGGCAAGGAGCCAGGATTTCAGGTTCAGCTTAAAAGTATTATGCATATAGGTCGACCTAAGGGGTGCAGGAAAAATATTCCATAGTGAGGTGGTCGCAACCGAAAGGGCATTGGCACCCGATTTCGTGGAAGTTCTCAGAATCGCCAGGGGTGGGACAGCAGAGGACCGAAGATATTTCGGTGAGGTGCGGTACTCACAAAAGGGAAAAAGAGGAGAAGTGGGGCCACTACAAATGATAGTGTCAGCGAGGCAACCAAGGGTAAAATCAAACCTGCCTTGCAGGGGAAGCCAGTCAAGGAAGCTATTTAGGGTTCTAGTCAAGATCTTGCAGAAGTTTTGCTGCTGCCAGTAATCATGCCATCAGGAAGGTGAAGGGGTACATTTATGGGCCTCCCACTTTTTGTCCCTCTCTTTCATAAGGGTGAGCAGTTCTTTGGAGATCCAACGGTTGTGGACACCTCTGACTCTCTGGGTGGTGGAAGGGAAATGGCGGTCCTGGATAGCCAGGAGAATGTCAGTGAGTGTGTAACTGCAAGGGACACATCAATGAAGGCATATAGGCCCTGCCAGTTCATGGTCCTAAGGTCGTCGAGAAGAAGGGGGGCATCGGGTGGTTAAAATTTCAGAAAGTTAGCTATTTGGGAGGGGGGAGAGGGTCTTAGAGGACCAGATGTCCCTGTCTGGCCCCCCTAATCTCGACAATGTCCCCTGGACTGCCGATCCATCTTTCCCCCTACCCCTTTTTACCTACCCCCTTAGGTTCATACAAGGATGTATTCCACCGCACTCCAGAGAAATTGTACATCTTTAATTGTAAACCTGTATTTTATACCAACATGTAACTAAGTGTATTCTGTGTTCAATGTCTGCACCTGTAATGTTGTCCAATGTTGTAGCTGCACAATGTTCTATTGTCTTGCCCTCCCTGCGATGAGTTGCCTTTGTAAATAAGTCCCTGACTCAAAGGTTGTAAATCCAACTTGTACAAATAAATAAATAAAGGTTGGAATGGTGCATGTAATAGGGGGCAGACAAGGCAAAGCAGCAAACACTGTTGTAGAAAGCAGAGAGTCTGGCCCAGAGGGATGAGGATGTATGGGAGCAGATAGGAGAGCAGTTGTCTAGGATAGGGAGTAGTTTGCCTAGAGCTATGGCCATGCGGGCCTCATCAGTCAGGTAGGGTTTGACATGATAGACAGCACCAAGTTTCAGGTTTATCCTCCAGACTACAAGATTCTTGTGTTTGGTGAAGGACAGGGTGGGATCGAGTGTGACTCCCAGATACTTGAAGGAAGGGACCACTTCCGAGGGGGGAAAGGGGGAAACCATCGGGCAGGAGGATGAGGAGGGAGGAGCTGGCTTTCTGGATGTTGACTGGGTAAGGTTTAGACCCAGACAGCATAGCCTTCGTTTTCTTAGCATTAACCAGCATCAGTTTGGAAGAGAACCAGTTTTGAATGGCGCAGTAGTTCTGCGTAAGAACGGAGGAGATGTGCGGGAAGGATCTGGCACTGTGGAAGATGACTAGGTCATCCGCATAGAAGAGGGACTTACAGGATAGGCAGTCGGAGGTGAGGGTATTAACAAATATCGTGAAGAGCAGGGGGCCCAAGATGGAGCCTTGGGAAATTCCGGAGGAGAGAGGCAGTGGGGGAGAAATGGCCGAGCCGATGCACACCGACTGGGATCAATCAAAGAGGTAGCTCTGGAACCAGTTGGTGGTCCCCGAGGAGCATCTGATGGAGTGTAACTTTGAGAGGAGGAGAGAATGGTTGACAAGATCAAAGGCCTTGGATAATAGCCAGCCCAGTGGCGCTGAGGGTTGAGGTGCTGGACACCACACCTTGCACCACATCGGCGACCTGGGTTCGGGAGCTGACTCAGGTCGACGGGGGTCAGCAGGGAGGGAGAAGGATTGAGTGCTCAACGGCAGCTTTCCTTCTCCAAGGAGGGGAGTTCCGTACTCCTGGCTGCATTACGGCCACCTGTTGGGGGAACCTCAGGGTGGTCGGTGCAGATGGGGGGACATTTCATGTAAGGGCAGACATTGGCAGGGGATTGGCTGCGACGTGCGTCTCCATGCACACTGGCAGCCTTGTCCCCATTGCATGCCGACGTTGGGGGGCGCACCAGCACATCAGGAAAAAAAACCTGCCCTGGTCTAGGCGACGAGCCTCAGCGTCAGTCCTGAGGGCAGCACCCAAGAGAGCAGACTCTGATGTACGCGCTCCCAGTCATTGTTCAGGGGGAGATATGACAGGATCTCCGCTGCCCTGCCCGGAGGGTAATACAAGGCTCTGCAGGTATGTGGGCAAGCGCTAGTACTCTAGGGGTAGACTACTCAGGGCTGCAGTTTGGGACCATCGGGGCTTGCTCAGAGAGAGTGACCAGTGGCAGATAGCAGGAGGGATAAAGAAAAGAGTAAAAAAAAAAAGGCCTTGGATAGGTCCACGAATACAGCACCAGTTGCTTGCCCGTTGTCCATGTTCGTTAGGATATGATTGTCGAATAGGGCAAGGGCAGTAATGGTACTAAGATGCCTATGGAAGCCGTGCTGCTGGTTACACAGGATATTGTGGTTGACAAGGTACTCGGATAGTTACTGGTGAACAGCCTGTTCGAGGAGCTTACTAAGGTGGGGTAGGATTGATATAGGGCAGTAGCTGTCAGATAGGAGGTGGTCCCCAGATTCGAAGATGGGAACCACCTTGGCAGATTTCCAGAGGAGGGGCAAATGGAAGGTAGATAGGGCAAGAGTGAAGATAAAGGACAAAGGTTTGGCGATGACGGAGGAGATGAGTTTGAAAAAGACGGGGTAGAGACCATCAGATCCCAGACTACTGTGATTAGGTAGGCCCCTAAGTAGCTTGTAGGTCTTCTTGGGGGAGATGGTCTTGAAGTAGAAAGGTGGCAGATGGGGTGCGCCTGCCGGGGGGGGGGAGGAGGAGGAAAGGGAAGAGGAGGACATGAGTGGGCAGTAGTGACCACTTATTGGGGGACCGATTAGGTGGGGAGCACATGGTGTGGGGGGGGGGAAATGGGTGGTCCCTGACTGGGGGGCTGCAGGGGGGAAGCTTGCTGAGGAGGGCTGACAGGTCAGACAATTTGCTGTTTAACACCCTGGAGACCTCAGCAGGGTCAAATATGGTGCCAGTGGGAGAGGTTAGTAAGGTGTTGTTGTTGCTGCCAGTGCGAGGAGTGAAGATTGAAGTGGACTATGGACTGCCGGTGTATGGTGCTGCTGATCAGACCGCACTCCATAAAATTCGCACTACTCTGAATAAGGCCTGCAGGTTAATTACTGGAGCACCTAGGATGACACACACCTGTCTACTGTATGCTAAAGCGCTGGTACTTGATCTCGACGAGCGCCTCAAATATCTTACCTGTACCCTTACAAAAAAGACCCTCCTTGGGCTTTCCCCACTAGGATTGACCACCACCATACGCGCCTGTCCCACTAGTTCATACTGGACCTCTGGGAAAACCTCTCTTGTTATCCCTAGAGCTGGGACCTCTCCCGGCCAAAGAGCCCTTCAAGCTTTAGGGCCCCTCCTGGTTCAACACACTGCCCCCTCCATCTCCTAAGCTCCAACTATATCGTGCTTCCAAAACTTCCTTACGTGAACCACCTTATTAATAATCCGATGCTGTAACTGCTGCCAGTCAAAGCCGTACTAATACTTATGACAAAGCTTATTACTAAGCAGCTAAGGACGACATAACTCTGGTATTGTTTGCATCCATCCTACCTGTACCAGCTTGTTTGTATCTATGTCTTAATTTTACTGTTATACTTATTTGTTGTACTGCTATACTGTGTATTTTGGTTTGTCTTACTGTGACAAGGTACCTTTGTAAATGAGCCTATGGCTCAAAGGTTTTCCAAACTGCTGTTTAAATAAATAAATAAATAAGATAGAATTGATGGAATTCCAGAATTTTCTAGGATTACCAAAACTCTGTGTAGATTGGTGAAGTATTTTTGTTTTAGTGTTCTAGTCAAGATCTTGCGGCGGTTTTGCAGCTTCCAGAAATTATGCCATCATGAAGGTGAAGGGGTACATTTATGGGTCTGCCACTTTTTGTCCCTCTCTTCATAAGGGTGAGGAGTTCTTTGGAGATCCAACGGTTGCGGCCACCTCTGACTCTCTGGGTGGTGGTAGGGAAATGGCGGTCCTGGATAGCCAGGAGAATGTCAGTGAAGTGTGTAACTGCAAGGGACACATCAGTGAAGGCATATAGGCCCTGCCAGTTCATGGCCATAAGATCGTCGAGAACAAGGGGGGGGTATCTGGGTGGTTAAAATTTCAGAAAGTTAGATATTTGGGAGGGGAGCAGGGGGTCTTAGAGGACCAGATGGCAAAGGTAGGGGAGTGATCACTTAGGGAGTCAGATAGAGTGCCCGCAAGAATAACATGGTCCACACAATTGGTGATCACCCAGTCGATTAGGGAGTGAGAGTTGCGAGGGTTTTGTCGAGTAGGGAGGGTGATAATTTGTGACAGTTTATGCAGCTTAGTGTGTTAGCGTAGTCGGTTTCAAGGGTGTCCGACCAGTTGAGGTTGAGATCTCCTAGTATGATAGCTTCCCTAGAAGGGGGGGGGGAGAGAGACCCAAACCCAGAGAGTAGGCTTTGGAGGCCAGTGACATCCCCATTCGAGGAGTTGTAACAACTGCCCAGGAACAGTTTCATAGTTTTTCCCAGCGTAATTTCAGCAATAAGCTATTCGCTGTGGCAGTCATTGTCAGCGCAGAGGGAGGTAGAGGCAGAGAAGGGTTCCCTGGTAAGGATGGCAACACCACCTCCCTTTTTTTGCCCAGCCTGTCCATGTGCAGGATGGAGTACCCAGAAGGTAAGAACATGGCATCAGGGTGGAACGGCTTAAGCCAGGTTTCGGTGAGACACAGCACATGGGGTCAACAGAGGGTGAGCCATGCTTCAAGATCGGGGAATTTAGCAGGAAGGCTGCATATATTCATATGGGCAGTTTTTATTTCAGAAGAGGTGACCCATGGATTGCAGATGGATGTAGCAGCAGTTTTTAGAGGGCCAGGGCTGGATTTAATGTCACCACCCAGAAGGAGGAGTGAGAGAAGGAGGAGATAGGGGAGCAGAGCATTTATTAGTGACAGGGGGGAGGGAAAGGGAGAAGAGAAGAGAAAGCTGCCTAAGAGGTGATGCTCAAAGTTGGGGAGGAGGGTCAGAGCGTGAGGTCTGAGGGGGGTAAGTTCCCACTTTGTGGGAAGAGGGGTTGAAGGATTAAGGGTGCTTAAGGTTTCAGTGAAATGGTGGAGGGAGGCCTGATCGTTCGATAATATAGAGGCTGCAAGGTCTACTGTGTGGAGGGCACATAACGGGGCAGCAGCCATGCAGAGCAAGAGAGAGGACTTCATGGTGGGCACAAACAGGCAAGACTGGGAGTTCAGAAGGACAAACCACTACTCTCAAAGTAGCGGTGAGAGAAGTCAGAGGTAGTGATGAGACAACTGGGCAGGATAGCAGAAGAGGGTTGAGGAGAAGAGGAGCTTGTTCCTTTAATGGGGAGGGCACCTTGTAAGGGCCAATCAGTATAAGGAGGAAGGGCAGAAAAGTGGGGGAAGTAAATATAAAGAGTGCCAGGAGTGGGGGGAGGAGAGAGGCAGGTCAGTGAAAATTTTCAGTGTGTAGGAGCTCACATGGAGCCCGAAATTTAAATTGGCACAGTGGGAGCAGAGAAAGGCAGCGGGGGTGTCTGAGCTTCAGACTCGGTGCCAGAGAGAGTGCTGGCCAATTGGAAGCTAGAACAGAAAAAGCTAGCCAATGAGAACCTTGTCCTGGGATGAAGCAGCCAATCAGAAAGCCGTGGTAGCCCCAGTCCAGGAGGATCGTTAGCTTGCTTGTTGCTGCAGGCTGGCGGGTGTCAAGTGCAGCTGGGAGCTGCTGCTGCTGCTGCTGCCTCCACCTCCAAGGAGGAGAGCTGAGGTCCAGAGGGGCCGTTGCACCCGGTCAGGGGCACTGGGACAGCTGTGAAGAGAGTGGACCAAAAAAAGGAACAGGTTACAGGGGAGATCAGTGGGTGGGGTGAGGTTACAATGCAGAAAGCCGTGGGCGTGGAGCAGGTAGCGTTAAGCGGGGGTAGATTAACAAAGCAAAGAAAGAAAATAGCAGGAGAGAAATTACTGAGCAGAAATAGGGCAGGAAACTAGAGAATTGGAGGGTGTGGAGCAGACAGAAATGGAGACAATGGGACCGCAGGGGGGCCCTGAGTGGGGGGTGGGGATGAAAGTGTAATGTGGAAAGCAATAGCCAAGCGCGGGAAGGGAAGGGGCTGTGGAGGGCTTAGAAGGCAAGGGAAAGAAACAAGGGAAGGAGTACAGGGTACAGAGGCTGAAAAGAGCTGTAAGTCACTAATTAACACAATTTCTATGCAGTACAAATCCCTAGCAAAAGGGCTGTAAAACACTGAGTGAACACCGTTTAGGGCAGTAAATCCCTAGCAGATGCATGCACTGTTTGGAATTATACGCAGTTGCACATACAGAGTTACACAGGTACAAAATCAAAGCAGGCTAGCACAGTAAAAAGTAATTACAGCCATTTCGAAAAATGTCAGTGTGTGGAAGCTCACACGGAGCCTGAAATTTAAATTGATACAGCTGGAGCAGAGAAAGGCAGCAGGGGTGCCTGAGCTTCAGACTCGGCACCAGAGAAGGCACAGGTACAGTCAGAAGCTCCGGCAGAGAAAGTTAGCCAATGAGAGCCTTGTCCTGGGATGATATCCCTAGATGGATAACTGCATGTATAAACTAGCCCCAAAAGATAGTGGGCACATCATAGTTACTTAAACCCTGGGATGCTTATTATCATAATAAATCAGACATTACAGTAAGTTTATGGTCACAGAAGGATCTTCCCCTCCTCATATTACCCTATTTCCTCCAATGGGGGGAAATGAGGAGCAACCCTTTACATAGGGGATGCTGAGGTGGGAGAGTGGACAGCTTAAAGACCAACAAATAAACCTTTCCTCAGATTTATTAGTGACGTTCTCACTCCTATCCCCCACCCTCCTCCCCAAAAAAAACACTGTTATGTTGCTACTTTCCTAGGGGTCTGATCCACCTTACAGTTGGCGGAGGTATCAGATACCTCATTTTCCTCCTAACTCAGAGGAGATTGTTTCCATCCTCATCCTCTGAGTAATAGGGCCCTTTGCTTAAGGGCCCCTCCCTTGGAAGTCTATGGTAGGTATACTATAAATGTACATAGTTTTATTAGTAAGTTTGTGTGTTAAAACATTGCTATGTTACAAATGTTTTGTTAGTTTAGAAGAGCATAGGCAAAATTTGCAAATCACAGAACACCCAAGATATAAAGAAGACTATAGAGTAGGCAAGGAGTATGGGCAGTGTCTCTTTAGTAACCCATAGGACACAGGTAACAATGGTATATAAATACTCCAAGCGCCCAGTAAATTACTGGGCTTTCAGAATATTCTACTAAAAATTATGTCCAGACCAAAGATTTCAGTGTATTCAATCAATGTAAAAGGGTTTAACAATCCGGTAAAGTGCACTAAGATATGTGCGATTCTTAAGAGAGAAAAACCTGATATAGTGTGCATCTAGGAAATACATCTGAATCGGTTGGAATCAGACAAACTGATTAAATATGGATATACAAAGGACAAAGGTATATGCATCATCATATAAACAGGGAAAACGTAGGGGAGTTGCAGTACTTATAGCAAAGCATATAGCTTTCCAATAAATTAAAGTGGTAAAGGACAAAGAGGGACATTTGGTCTTGGTTTAAGGAGAAACAGAAGGTGCCCCATTGACACTGGCCAATACCTACATTCCCCCAGCAGCAGATACCCCAGTATCAAAAGACTATTTAATCTGGTGTTGGACAACGTGAGGGGAACCCTAGTTTTAGCAGGAGACTACAACCTTCTTCTAGATAATTCTAAAGATACCACAGCAAAAAGAAGAAGTCAGGTCCCAGCAGCACATAAATACTTCCATAGAACCCTTTCCTCTCTTGGTTGGGGAGATGCCTGGCATGATCTGAACCCTAACCAAAGAAAGTTTCCTTATTTCTCAACCCCACACCAGATTTATAGTTGGATAGACTATTTCATGCGACAGGAAGACTCAAATAAAGTTCTCTCATGTAGGATAGGCCCCATTTCCTCTTGGATTATACCCCAGTCATTATGGAGATGGATATAGGCACTCTTAAGAGGAAAACACATTGGAGATTAGACCCTTTTTATTTGAAAGATAAAGAATATTTAGATATGGTCAAGGACCATATAAAGGAGATAGGGAGAACCAATGACGCCCCTGAAATACAACCTACATTCCTATGGGACACTGTAAAAGTAGTGTTCCGGGGACAATTGATTAGTTATGCGGCACAAAAAAAGAAAGAAAGAACGGCACATGTTAAAGAATTAAATGAAACCCTTTTATTTTTATAACATCAACATCAATTAGGAACATTAGTAGGCCACACCCAAATTAAACAAATTAAAAAACAACTAGATAACTTGGCACTTGAACAAACAGAGGAAGCTCTTAGATATGTCAGACAGAAGTATTATGATGGGGTCCCTAGAGCTGCCAGGCTGCTGGTTCACAGACTGAGAGGATTTCGGCAAAGAGCAACAATAGCTAAAATCCGGAGTTCTGACTCTGGATTAATGCACAGAGGGACAGAGCAAATCTCTGAGTAATTTGTAGACTATTACAAAAAAGCTCTACAGTGCAGAGACCCCTCCTACCCTGGAAGAGTTCAGAACTTTTCTACAACCCCTCAAGTTGCCAAAACTGGATGCACTGATCCAGGAAGGGCTCCAAAGTAATATTTCTAGAGATGAGATTCATGCGGCAATAGGGCATCTGAAAACTGACAAATGCCAGGGCCCTGATGGATATGTGGTGGAATTTTATAAAAAACTCACCCCAGAATTGGAGCCTATCCTGCTTAGAGCATCAAACTGGGTGATGAAAGGTAAAGACCCCCCACCCTTGTGGAATTATGCAACTATTTCAGTTATCCCTAAGGTAGGAAAACCCCCAGATAGGTGTGAGTCTTATAGGCCAATTTCTTTCTTGAATGTGAACTATGAACTCTTTGCCTCAATAACTGCAAAATGACTGGATTTAATACTTCCAAGAATAATCCATCCTGACCAGACAGGATTTATTAGATCCAGACAAACAATGCATAGCGTTAAAAGACCCCTATCTATTATCCACGAAGCATCAAGAAAAAGCATTCCACTACTGGCACTTAGCCTAGATGCTGAAAAAGCCTTTGACAGGGTTTCGTGGCCCTTCCTCAGAGAAACCCTGTCACAGTTTGGATTTCCAAAAAAATTTAGGGAAGTAGCAGCCCACCTATATCAAGCCCCAATGGCCAGGTTCGGTCTAACAGTCACCTGTCCTCCCCTTTCCCACTAAAACAAGGCACCAGACAGGGATGCCCTCTTTCGCCCCTCTTATTTGCCATATATATATTGAACCTCCAGTACAAGTGATAAGGAATAGCCCATACTAGAGGGGGCATAGAAGGACAGAAGGGAAAGAACATTGCATCACCTTTATGCAGATGATGATATGCTCTTCCTCTCTGACCTCTCACAAGCAAGGGCAATACTCCAAAAATACAGGAACTTGTCAGGATAGTGGATACAAACTGAATGAAAGTAAACTGAAGCTTTTTTTCGTTCATTTATTTCTACTTTCCACGACTGGGGGGAGGTTGTGCCTTTGGTCCCCCCCCCCATCTAGCCATCTACCCTGGCTGCCACCCCGGTCGTGGACAGAGCTCTGACCTCCCCGGTCACTTTTTTTTTTTTTATTTGCCCTTTTTCTGGCAGGACCACCGGCAGCCATCTGCCCTGGTCACGGCCCCCGGAGACCTCTACCACCGTCAATTGCTGCTGAGGACCCTCGGTCACCCCTGGCTTGCCCCCCGGAGGGTGGGGCCGTGGGCCACCTTCGTGACCCCGGAACTGTGACTGGTCGGGGTCCTGCAGCAGCGGTGGCAATGTGAGGCTCTCCAGGGAGGGCTTCATTGATCGGTGGTCCTGCCCGCCATCTTTTTCCACCTGATTTTTCTCCCCGGAGGAGGCGGGGACGTGCAATGACGCCAGCGTCCGCCCAGCCTCCTCCCCCCTCGCGTCGAGCGTCGGTTGCGTGGAACTCCCGGTCTCCACCAGGGGTCCCCAGCGCACCGAGTGCTGCCGTGCCCTCCCGGGTGGGAGGCTGTCCGTTGGACGATCCCTACTCCCGGCAACCCTTCCCAACGACTCCGGATCCGTTCCCGAACCCGGGTCGCCGGCATCACAAGCAGAAATCCCACTCCCCGGTCACTTTGCAGTGGGTGCTTACCCCACCACTGTGGAGACCAGGAGGGTGGACCCAGGAGGGAGCTGACTTGCGTGCAACCATGGCAATGCCAGCGAGCAGCCTTCATACTGCCCAGGATTTTCTGGTGTGTGGTTTCCCCTACAGGAAGGACATGCAATGACGCCAATGGATGGAGCGCTCAAGCTGCCACATGCGCATCCCTCCTAGCACCCACCTCCTCCCGCCCCTACTTCTGCAACATCGGTGGTGCTGTCCCCTAATCTCCACCAGGGGCCAGTCACGCACCGACTATTGATGTCCCCCCTTCCCCGGAGAAGGAGAGCAGTCCTCTGGATGCTCAATCCTTCTCCAACCCTGCCAACCCCCAGCGGCCCGTGCTTATTCCCGAACACAGGTCACCAGTGTAGTGCGAGGTAAGGCAACCAGCACCTCAGCCCTCAGCACCACCAGGCCAGCAGTAAACTGACGTTTTAACTATAAATTACTCCTCCACATCAGAAATCAGGGTGCAGTATCCCTTTAAATGGGACCTAACCCAAATTACTTATGTAGGGATAAAACTAAGAATTTTTCGCAACTTTATGAAGCTAATTACATTCCCCTCCAAATACAAAAAGATCTAGACAAGTGGTCGGTACTACTCTTAATTCTGGAAAGATGAGTAGCAGCTATAAAAATGACGGTTCTTCCAAAATACCTATACCTTTTTCAAAATCTAGCCCTTCCCATACCACAATCGACATGGAGAATATGGAATAGAAATATCTCCCACTTTTTGTGGCAGGGAAAACATCCGAGTGTAGCTCTGGCAACACTTTGTAGGCTCAACCTAAAGGGAGGCCTTGCACTCCCTGACCTGAGGCTGTATTATGAAGCTGCACAACTGCAAGTAGTTATGCACTGGCTACAAAACTCTAAAGACCAACAATGGGTGGCACTAGAAAGAGAGTGCCTTCCTGCAGGTCCTGTTGAAGTGACTCTGCTAGAAATTAGGGTTACCACCTGTCCTGATTTTCGCAGGACAGTCCTGATTTTGGCAGATGTGTCATGCAAAAAATCGTGAAAAATACCAGATGTGTCTTGACTTTGTAGTAGAAAAAAATATTTTCTAATTCTTCTGTAAATGTTGCAGAAAATAATACCTCAATTAAAATACTTTAAAATGACGAGAAACAATAGAAGCAACCAAAACACTACAACACTTAGTCTTAATTCTGATTATTTAGAGAAAATAAGTCTGCTGCATGGGTCAATGTAACGTTTTGTCCTGCAAAAAAAATGTGATTCTGTAAGAAATGTCCCACTTTGGGCTTCTTAAAAGGTGGTAACCCTAGCTAGAAATACAGTCCCTGAACTCAGTACAAATATGCAAATCCATATTTTCCCATACACCATTACAAATATGGAAAAAATGGACAAAACAAAGATGATGTGAAACATTTACTGCAGTGGATACTTCCAATACATATGCACTCTAACTTTATTCCAGCACAATTAGATGCTGGCTATAAGATATGGTATAGAAAGGGCAGACACTTTCCATGGCAGTTACTTCAGGGGAAGGTAATTAAATCATTCCAGAACCTTATACAGGAATATGATTTAATGAACAGGGAAACCATCCGGTACTTTCAAGTACAGGGTTCGACCTTAACATTGTTTTACTAGCCCTGAACCTAGTGCAAATTGGCCAGGGCTAGTACAGCTAACCCGCTACTTGTCCATCTTGATTAGTGCAGGTTTTTCATGGCTGTTAATGAAGTTGAAAAAGTCCCTGCTTTAGCAGGCTGTAGTCCTTTTGCTAATATCCCTCAGTATTCCAGGTGGCCTAGTGTGATTAACAGCTCATTAAATGCTGCAATTATCTGGCAGTTCAAGAGGGGGATCCGACAAAAGACTTGATGTGAGTCATTATCACTCAATAGTTGGACATTCAGCTAGTGTGCATACTGTGATCAAAGGTAGAGCGGTTAAGTCACTAGCTTCCAGTTTGCTGAACTTGTCTTTGATTTGTTCCACAATATTAAGACCAGTGTGCCTCATTTCTCAATCTTTTGAGTGTCTGTATCCAACACAGTCTGGTGGTCTGTCCACTGTATACTTTCTCTGGATACCACTGCAGACTAGACTCTGAAGTGGCCATCCACAGACCCATAGCTGCCATTACTGACTCATGTAGGGTTCACAGCTCCTCCTAATGGATCACACCAGTCAATGCTATCCATGCAGTACCACCCTTATACCACCCAACATGTCATTTCATCCTAAAAACAATGCTTTGGTGCATGTATGGTACAAAGCAAAACCGTAGTAAAACAGAATTTAAAAGGTTAAAATTGGTTTTCCTGGTGTGCACAGATCATCCTATATAGAAAGAGAGGTAGTATAGCACCATGCCTGTATACTGCTCCACTTTGACTGATAAAGGGACACCATTATGAAAAATCTGTTTTTGTTAGGGCAGAGCATGTTATATCAGTACTTAACTCTCTCAAAAGAAATCCTAAAACTTCCCCTGGCTCACTTCGCAGTGTAAGAAAACTTCCAGAAGTGCAGGTCTGGTTAATCACAGGGTGGGGGATGAGAGTGTCTTTCTCTACTTGATTCTGTACATTGCCCTGCTGATCAGGGTGGGACTGTGGTGAGGTGCATGATGATGTTGGCTATTGTGTGTGCAGAGCTAGAACTGCTTGATTAAATGTATGCTATTATGGTATTTAGTCTGGTGGGGAAGAAAGAGGAAGCAAGGGGCACATGGTAAAAAACAGTGGGAGTACACACTGCATGTGATTGTACTGCAGTCTTTCTTTGCTGGGGCAGGAAGCAATGTGGGAGCAGGATAAATATGCAATAATAGAAGTATTTCTTGGCTTGCATTTTTCCTGTATAACCAATCAAAACTGACCATTATTATTGTGGGCTAGTGCAACCATCTGCGGGCTAGTACAATTTTTAATCAACTTGTCCGGCTGACTAGTGCAAAAAAAGTTAAGTTTGACCCCTGTTCTAGTAAGAGCATATATAACACAAATGCTGACGTAAAGTACAGGTCTAAACACACTTAACCCATTGTTTAAGATAGCACAGCAGTATATACAAGGGCATTCCATCCCACATATCATTTCAGCCGTATATCGGACCTCACAGGGGTTAAGTAAATTCCCATTGTTAGGCGCATTTCAGAAATGGAAGCAGGAGTCGGGCCCAGTTCAGGAAGAGAATTTCTGGGAAACAAGCTGAAAAATGTACATAAAACCTCCTCCTCCTCCTCCATGATTTGGAGGGAGTTTAGTTGGAAATGCTTGGTGTGTTTTTTTTATTACCCCGGTACAGCAAATACATATCTTGGCTATAGCCACAGCACACTGCTGGAGACAATGTGGAGCACCAAGAGCCATACATTTTCATATATTCTGGGAATGTCAGTCCTTGTCTCCCTTTTTTCAAGAGGTGGAGAGAGCACTGAACATAGCTGTAGCTACATAGTTCAAACTGACAAAAGAACTAGTCCTGTTTCACATCTTCCCCCCAGGATTGAAAGACCCAGCAATAAAATACCTGCTAGGTATTTGTGTGGGCGCAGTTAAAAAAAATACATAACCAAAAAGTGGTTAACCAACACAAATCCCGCATTAAATGAATAATAAATAATAATAATAATAACTTTATTTTTAAAGCGGCTTTCAGAAATATCAAGGCGCTTTACATCAAAACACAATATACAATATCAATTTTAAACATATAAAATAAATTCATTAAAACATCACTTAGTTAAAACAAACCACGCGATCATCCATACGATCAGCAAATATTTACAAATAGCTTCCATTAATCATCCAGATAGGCCAAATCCCATAAGTAGGTTTTTAAATGTTTCTTAAATACCGCCATGGAGGTGCACTCCCTTAACCTGCGTGGTACAGAATTCCAAAGAGTGGGTGCGGCATAAGAAAATGCTCTACTACCAGAGGATTTTAAATCACTCTTGGAATCTCAACAACCTCATTTGCCGAAAGGATGATCGACCGGGGCAGTAAGGCACCAGAAGTTCTTTCAGATAGGTCGGACCCTCATCATGAAGGGCTTTGAAAGTCAATAAAATGACTTTAAAGGTGATCCGCCACCGTATAGGCAGCCAGTGCAGTTCGCGCAGCACTGGGTTAATGTGACTGGATCTCCTTGTCCCAGTCAAAACTACAACTAGCAAATTCCATCTATCAGATACAAAGTTTAACGTACAGTATTAGGGACCAGAAAGAAAAAGGCAGAAACAGATAGAATCGTGGTGTTTATATGTAATGAATTTCGACCCCACTTTTGTACCATATTGAAATGAAATATAAATCTTAACTCCTGAGTGCCCTGACTGAATTATATATCCCTTCCCTCCTTATGTGGAAAGCGCTGATTCATAAACTTCAGTTGAAGTATAAATGAAATGTTTGTATGCCAAATACTCTATACAGACTTGAAGAAGTAGTGATATTTGTTTGTAAATAGTGTATTGTGTTTGTGGTTATGTTTGAAAATACAATAAAATTTGAAAATAAAAAAAGGAGGCAGACAAAGCAGCCCATATGGGAATGATGGGATGAGGAGACTTATCTGTCCAATGTCCGCCCTCCATGTTTTCACTATAGGCCGACCCTTTATACCTCCCACGACGCATGCTCGAGCGACCCACCATACCACCTGTTAGAGGGCAGGTGAACCAAACCCCTCCTTTGGAACTCCCCTGCCACCCTGTTCTTGGTGTGTGATGCCTCCACATCATATACCAGGTGAATGGGCATGGACTGACATAAGGCCGCTCTGTAAGAGGTAACAGATTCCTTTCTTCATCCCCCGGCCCACACCTGACCCACCAGAGGGTGATTGTGCATCAAAAGGAGGTGCCTTCTTTTCAGATCCAAGACAGGGGTGAAGCATATTTCAGCAGATGGACTAGGTGGGTAATGCTGAAGGGAAATGAGGCTATAAATAACATGAAAAATACAGACATCCTTAATGGAAACTGAATGAGAGTAGAGTGGGTGTTAGAGACCGGAAGTCAAGCATGTGCTGTCTAGATAACACAGTGGCTGTCCCCATAGCTTACCCCATCTGTCCAGTGGATACTTGTAACTATTATTTCTTAGGCAAGAAAGCGATGATGAAAGGCAGTTACTCAGGCATAGATTATAAATACAAAACCCCAGAGGTTATGAATTAGTTTGTATTGATCTACTAAATGTTATTTATGTTTATAAATAAAAATAAAAAACGGTGGAGGGAACTATAGCTGGAAATGCACTAAAAGAAACTGTATACTATAATATGCTTTAAAAATAGAATAGTGACGTATTTCAGGATATATAAAATGTTGTGTAATGAAATATGAAACTTCTTCATAAAGAAAGTTAAAAAAAGAGGTGCCTTCCCTCCCTGAGGCAGGAGGCATCCAGAACAGACAATTTTACCCCACCTTGCCAGTCAACACCAGACATCCCAGACTCAGGGAGTGAACCCAGGACCCCACCTTGCCAGTCAGCACCAGACAGCCCAGACTCAGGGAGCGAACCCAGGTCATCTGAACGGCAAATAGTAGCACTACCATAGTACTAGATGGCCACTGGAGAAAAACTATTTAATTTGCACAAGTGAACTTAGCTGCTACTGCCTCTCACACTCTCGGACATGTGCCGCTGTAACTACATAGTCTACAACACAATGCAAGGGTCAGTATTCTGCAATAACACAGTTCACTCATCTTACAGAAATACAATATCATGGACTGACCTGCCAGCCAGGAAAGCATGGAGAGATTGGTGGGGGGGGGGGGGATGAGCTCACTGCTGCTACTGCTTTTCAAGCTTTCAGAAACAGCCCAAATGAAATGCACAGTAATGCAAGAAAGTCAAGAAAGCAAATGACAAGTGAAAGAGAAGGCAGTGTCCTTACCAGTGTCTGTTGATATCGCAGGGATTTTCCCTGAGTGTCGTCAGCAGCCATTTCCCAGTTACAAATTTAGAAAGCAAAGGGCACCCGGCCAAAGACCCCCTTTATCTGCGAGGGGGACCGCAGAGTGAAGGATAGATGTAGAGGCACGGGAGTTGGAACTGCAGGCTAGCCTGAGCCCACTTGACCCCACATGGTATGAGAGAAGAGTAACTGGATACCTAGTCCCCCCCCACACACACACACACACCAGCAGTTTTACAGTGGTACACAAACACATTCTGTCATGTCACTAACAGCACTGCAGTCAAAAAGAAGAGGGGAAGAGAGAAGGGCAGGGTGGCACTGGGTGCCTACCTTTGCTTTCCCAGGGATTCAAAATAGATTTTCCAAGCACTAGGAATAACTGGGAAACCAGCATTGCTCCAAGACAGAGCCCTGCCTCTGAGGTAGCATGTTACTTCTGCATTTTTTTCTCTCTCATAACTAACTCCCTTCTCCAATATATATATATATATATATATATATATATATATATATATATATACATACTGTTCTAACTGCACAGTGCCATGGATCACCACTCTAGTTAAATAAAAACAGGGATAAATTGGATAAAAATATTTAACCCCTGTTAGGATTCAGACCTTGGTCTTTTGGAAAAAATACAAAATATTATGTTCTTACCTGGATTTGAACAAATCCCTTGCTTGCTAATCAAACAAAAATCCAGTGGACCACCTGAGTGCACTGTAGTGAATTACAGTTAATGTAGTGTAGTGCTGAGTTTATATCACAGACCAAGGAAGCAGCAATCTATACTACCTGGGTTCAAATCCAGGGCAGTTCCTTTCAGGTAAAATATGTGAAAAGCATCCTATCTGCCTTGGGGGAGGAGGCACTCTTGGTTGCTCAGACAATTATGTACCATTTTCCAACTAGGTTACTCTCTGAGGTGAAAAGGGGCCTAAGATCCTGCCTACAGTCCGTACGGATATACAAAGGCTAGAACAGTGCACTGCCCAAACATACTGAATCCAATTAGCCTGGATAACAAACTTGGATATTGCCCAAACTGCTCTGGATCTGTGGATATTTCACAGTTTGAACAAAGTGAAACTGAACAAGTAGTGTGACCTGGATCCATCTAGTGGCTCAGTGGCAGTGCATTGTAGAGACATATCAGGGGCCCTGGTTTGCGAGACGACCTGGGACACTGGAAAGAAGTCAGAAGGCTAGGAAGCGCACTACCTATGGACACATCACTTAGCCCTGGGTAGGTAACCACAACACTGGGCCAGGGTCTCTGTTTCTCCATCAGGGTATGCAAAATGTGTGCAGAGACCACACTGGGTTAAGTGCAGGACACTGCAAGGGGAGGAGGAAGGGTCACATGCAGTAAAATGGGGAGGCATTGCCATGGCTGCTGTTAGCTGAACAACTGGGGTACCAACAGAAAAGGAAGGGAGGTCACTGGGGATAAACTCTGGCCCAAGAACTGTGGACAGGGATGGGCAGTCTCTAGGGATTACTCCAACCTGAGAATTGCAGACAGGATGGGAGGTCATCAGGAACAAACCCCAACCTGAAGACTGCAGTCAGGGATGGGAGATCACTGAGGCGTAAATCCCGACCCAAGGAATGCAGACAAAGATGTCATGTCACTGGGGACAACCCCTGATCTTAAGACTGCAGATAGGGATGAGCGATCACTGGGAATACACTCCTACTGGAGAACTACAGACAAAGGTGGGAGGCCACCAGAGATAATCCCTGACCCAAGGATTGCAGATGGGAATGGGAGTTCACTGGAGATAAGTCCCAACTAGAGGACTGCAGACAGGGATGGGAGGTCACTAGGGATAATTCCCAACCCGAGGACTGCAGAAAGGGATGGAAGGTCACCATAGGTAACCCCCAACCAGAAAACTGCTGACAGGGATGAAGGTTAACTGAGAAAAGCAGACAGGGATGGAAAGTCATGGGGGGGGGTAAACCCCAGCCTGAGGACTGCAGACTGGGATGGGAGGTAGAGCAGGGAAATGTCTCATCTCTGAGAGGTCAGAACTGAGTGTGTGGAGAATGAAAATGTGTAAGCTCTGAGAGGCACTGGATTGAAAGAGCAGAGAATGGAAATGTCTCAGCTCTGAGAGGCCTGGGATTGACAGTGTTGAGAATGGAAATACTTCAGCGCTAGAGGCCCAGGATGAAATGTGGAGAATGGCAAAGTCTTATCTCTGAGATACCCTGGGATAAAGTGTGGGGAATGGCAGTTTCTCAGTTCTGTGATACCCTACATAGATTGTGAAGAATGGAAATGTCTCGGCTCTGAGATAACCTGGAATTAAGACTGTGGGGCTGGGAGTGCCCTCAGCTATGCCCATTCTGTATGGAAGTCAGCGCACAAATTAAACAGAGAACAGATATCTCAATACCGGGATTGCCACTGTCCATGCTGATGGGAATGGACCATCTGGGCAACAAAGAATGAGACCTTCACCCTTGAGTAGTTAGGGTTCTGCTAGTACTAGCCTGGAAATGCATCCAGAACACGTGGGTCTCCTGTGCAAAACCAACAGTGCATATGTGGTTGGAACTGGTGGCCAGGGTCTTACCACTAGAAAGGGTCACATATGAGCTCAAGGAAAGGGAAGATCTCTTTGAAAAGATGTGGGAGACCTTCATTAATTCATTCCCACCAGCAGAGGCAGTACTGATGCGCCTCATTATGGTCCTTTAAAGAAATGGGGAAGTTAAACTACGGGGGTGGGTGGGTGCAGGAATATTTGATAATCAGGTCACACGGGCACTCTAGCAGCCTATTGTATGGAAAGTGTCACCTGTCTGGGATGTCCCACGTATGCAGCCAACAATGTCTGTGTCGTTCTGTTTTGTAATTAGTGTAGGTCTGTAATTGTTAGTTAACTCTTGTATATGGATTGGTGGGATATCACAGGGTAACATGAAGGTAGATCAAGAAGATACTGAGATGGACTGAAGCATACATATGTATGTATATATATATATATATATATATATATATATATATATATATATATATATACATACAGTATATAAACTGTGAGATGCCTGTAATATGTATAAATATGGAATGTATTTGTGTCTTTTATATTTTTATTTTATTTACTTAGAAAAGTTTCACCAGGAAAGACAACATGAGCTGTAAACAGCTCGTTTCCAGAACCGTCTTGTAGGGAAGGGGTTACATGAAGGGAAAGAGTAAAAAACAACAATAAAGAACACAGTATACAAGTCAAATACAATGCATTTCGAGCCAAGACAATCATGATAAGATGGATAGTGACAGTAAGTGGATAATAATAATGTCAATAACATAATTTTAGGACACAGCATAAGAATTTACACATACTTACGAATACCAGCAAAATTATAAAAGTGAATTACTTTGAAGAATGTACAATGCTAAGAACACAAGAATGAAAACAGGTAGCCGGGTAAGTGGCATATGCTGCACATGTGCTTAATGAGATACAGAAATAAGAATACTAAGTTCCATATAGTAACATGAAAAGATGGTTTAACCAGCAGGGCAGTGGGTGGGGGGGAGGAGTTCGAGGGGAGGGGGAGAGAAAAGGCAGATAAAACCTACTTCCCATTGAGGATGCTGAGAACCCTGCAAGGTCACAGGGAGGCAAGACAGTGGAGAGAGAGAGAGAGTGCGGGGTAGAAGTAGCAGAGGTGAGACAGAGGGTGAAGAAATGGCAGAGTAGGGAGGTTGATAAGGAGGTTGAAAGGCAAGGACAGCAGAGGGATGGTGGTGGGACAATATGAGGGATGGCAAGTAGTGTTGTCAGAACTAGTTCATCAAAGATTCGAACCCTCCTCGAACCCTGGTGTTCAAGTTCTAACTTAGAACTCGAACACTAAAAGGTTCGCAAAAGGGTTTGAATCTGAGTCCTCCCAACTCCCGTGACGTCTTTTTCCTGGCCCCAGCTGATGACTTGTGTGTAGGGAGGAGGCACATCCCAGCAGGCAGCCCCGATGTGGGGGTGGGGGTATGTGTGGGGAGGAGGCACGTCCCTAGCAGCCACTGGCAGCCCGATGTGGTGGGGGTGGGGGTGCAGCAGTGTTGTTGGGGCTGCCAGATTAATCCACATGAAGTTCTCTCCACACTAGCTTGCGTGGCGTACTTACACTCAACTGAAGTCATCCTCACCACCTGACCATTTACTATGTGGTCAGGTGGGGGTCAAGTAAGCTGCGCGAGCCGCGGGATCTGTGGAGGGTATTTAGGCGGATGCAAGCCCCGAGAGCGCGATTTGGATCCTGAGGATTTCAGGAGGCAGCAGCAGCCTGAGCAACACTGTAGTGTACCGCAGCCAGCATTCTTGCTCGATACTTAGGCCAGGGCCCAGGTCGGTGTGGCCGCAATCAGACTGCAGCACTTGCTAGTTGCTGCAGTGCTTACCTGAATTATTTAAAAAATTCCCAGTCCATCACCCATTTTCCTGCGAAAAAGGGCTAAGCAAACGTTGAAAAGTTCGAGGGAGAGGGGAAGGGGAGGGGGGCAGGGCCCAGGCCCGAGAGACCGAGAACGAGAAAGGCTGAAAAGGCTCAATAAAATAACGGTCGGTGTGGGAATAGGGGAGGTTCAGATGGAGGGACTAATCAGGAATTGGGAAGGCATCGATCAATATCAGGAGAGAGAATAAAAAAAATACAGAAAGAGGAACCTTTGTGAATGTGATTGTGAAACTGCAGCACTACACAGTGCACACTCAGCAGCTGCCAGCAACAAGCATATGACAAGGGGAAAAAAAAAAGCAAATAAATTTGCCAGGACAGAGTATAAGGACTGTACTCAAGCTCATTGTGCTGTGCTGCTAAGGGGGATCGTCCTCTTGTCTTTCACCCTCAAAAATTCCAGTCTGTATTAGTCCTTATACAACAGCACAAGGCACTGGCAGTAAGGCACTGACTGAAGGCAGGCAGTTAATTATTTTGGACACCACTCTTCTGTGTGTGTGTGTGAGACTTCTACTTCTCCACTTCCGAGTCCCTGTGTTGTGTATGTGACTCCCTGCTCCCATCTCCTGAGTTGTGTGCTGTTATTACCCTTACATGACAGAAGCGTAGAAATATAATTCTCATTCCCTTAGTTGTGTTTGTGACTCCATCTCCTGTGGTCAGCCCATGACCCTGCTGCTGTGTGCCCCTTGACTGCACTGTACCCTACCCAGTGTGTGTTACAGAGAGAAGCCCAGTGGCCAGTTGTGTGTTGGTATTACCCTTACATGACAGAAGCGTAGAAATATAATTCTCATTCCCTGAGTTGTGTATATAACTCCGTCTCCTGTGGTCAGCCCATCACCCTGCTGATGTACGCCCCTTGACTGCTATGTGTATGCCTATGCCCAGCAGCCCAATCATTCTGTAAGCCTTGAACCTGGGAACCTTTAGTTGCAAACCATCATATTCTTTAATTACTTTCAGTCCACTGCATCACAGTGTCACACAACCAAAATAAAAGTTTGGAGTTGTAGCCAGCGATCACAGATCACATTGCTTTCTTACACAGGAATTGTGTGGGTGTGAGTGTGTTCAGTGCAGTATACTGGTACTGTTATGGCTGACACCAACATAGATGAAGCATCTGGTGCTGGTGTTGGAGCAGGTGTTGGTGTTAGTGGTAATCCTGGTGCTAGCAGAAATAACCAAAATATTTAATGTGATAAAAATTCAAGAAACAGCAAAAGAGCAACAGTGAAGTGTGGTAAAGGGGGACCTTTTAAGAAAACCTGTACAGCTGCTGGGGTCACACGGAGAGGCACCATAAGGAATGCCATTCATGCTGTTAAGATCCCTGTGACTAGCAGCAATAATACAAGTGACAGTGAGTCCCTCTCTGACTCAGACAGTAGCTCTTTTTCTCAGTCTGACACTGTTGTGTCTTAGAAACATAACATAGAAACATAGACCTTGATGGCAGATGAGGACCACTTGGCCCACCCAGTCTGCCCATTTCCCTACCTAATGGATAAGCTGAAGATTCTAGTTAACCAACAGCCTACTTCCTGCCACCCCCCACTACAATTGCCTTGTGACTGTCCCATGCATGTTTGAATTCCTCCACTGTTTTAGCCCCAACAACCTCCCCAGGAAGGCAGTTCCACGCATCCACCACTCTCTCCGTGAAAAAAGATTTCCTCACATTACCCCTGAGCCGTCCTCCCTCTATCTTTAAATTGTGTCCCCTTGTTCTTACACATCTCTTTTTCTGAAAGATGCTACCCTCCTGGACTTTGTTGATTCCCTTGAGGTACTTGAATGTTTCTATCATGTCCCCCATCCCTCCTTTCATCAAGTATACATATTAAGCTCTCTCAGTCTCTCTTCATATGATTTCTGATGCAGACCCTGCATCATTTTAGTTGCCCTCCTCTGGACTGCTTCCATTCTGTCTATGTCCTTGCGTAGATGAGTTCTCCAAAACTGCACACAGTACTCCAGATGGGGTCTCACCAACTGTCTGTACAGAGGGATAACCACTTCCCTTTTTCTACTTATGATGCCCCTTCCTATGCATCCCAGTATCCCCTGGCTCTCCTCACTGACTTCTCACATTGCTTACCCACCTTTAGATCATCCAATATGACTACCCCCAAGTCCCGTTCCATTTTTGTTGTTGTGAGTACCTCCCCTGCTATTGTGTACTCTTCTCCTGGGTTTTTGTTTCCCAGGTGCATTACTTTGCACTTCTTTGCATTGAATCTAAGTTGCCATATGTCTGACCATTCCTCCAACCTTGCCAAGTCCCTTCTCATCCTTTCTACCCCCTCTTGTGTATCAACTCTGTTACAGATCTTTGTATCATCTGCAAAGAGGCATACCTTTCCTTCCAGACCTTCTGCAATGTCACCTATAAAGATGTTAAAGAGGACTGGACCAGTACTGAGCCCTGAGGTACTCCACTAGTGACCTCCCTTTCTTTGGAATGTGTGCCACTCACTATTACCTTCTGTGTCCTGTTGTGCAGCCAGTTTGTAGGCTACCACCCTGGGACCCACTCCCAAGCTGGCTAACTTGATTATTAATCTTTTGTACGGGACAGTGTCAAATGCCTTGCTAAAGTCTAGGTAGGCCATATCCACAGCCCCTCCCTGGTCTATTACTTTGCATCTTGCGACGTATCATTACTTCCTCAACAAAGTGAAATGAGCAAGTCTGCTGACAATGAATCAGGTAGTGCACTTGCAAATACATCCAGCACTGTTGGCAATGAAAAGGACATATCCATTGAATCCACCACTTCTGTGTTGGCCAGCAATGAAAATCCATCAGAGTCTTTGCCCACTCTTCTAGCACCAAGGAGCATGTCCCGGGTTCTGTTAGGACAGGTGAAAAGATGCAAACAGTCTTTAGCTATCTTCCTAGCACTCGAACAAAATCTGTCACATCTGAGGTGTGGAATTATTTCTCTGTCAGTAAAACTGATCCATGCAGAGCAATCTGTTCCCCTGTGTAAACAGAGCGTAAGCCGTGGTAAAGGTGTGTCATGCCTTGGCACTACAGCTCTTAAACACCATCTGAAAAAGCATTCAGTTTTGCTTGATCGTCCAAAACCCATGTCCTCCATCTTCCAGACCGCACGTGTCTGAACTTGATGCAGACAGAACCACTGCCAGCCCTAGGATCATTGTTACCACCAATGCCAGCACCATTAGTACCAGTTGCACATCCAGTGATGGCACTGAATGTATAAGTCCTAGTCCACCATCCCAGCATCCATCTGCCCATCGAAGCACGGTGTATAATAAACCAGCAGGGACATGTTGTAAACAGCTAACACTGTCTCAAGCATTTGAAAGGAAGAATACCTTTACTAAAAATCATCCAAAGACCCTTCATCTTAATCACAAAATTGGTGAACTGTTAGCTGGGAGCCCTTCTCCCATACTCTTTGGTAGATCATGAGGATTTCAGGGGAGCTCTTGAAACTAGCAAAGCCTCATTACAAAGTTCCTCATCGAAGGTACTTTTCCTATGTTGAAATACCAAACATTTATCAGGTTTTAAAAGCGACAGTGATGCTTGCACTTAAAACTGCAGAGGGTGGGGTTATTCATGTCACAACAGATATGTGGACCAGCACTCAAAACATAAGATTACATGTCCCTTACTGCTCATTGGGTCACGTTTTCTTGTGGTTCTTCAAAAACAAAGACACCCCAGAAGATGGTGCTGCTGCATATAAAGAAATCTGGGCAAAGTCATACAGCTGCAAACATCTTGCAGGAACTAAAAGACCTCCTTGACGAATGGGTTTATTCTCACGGTCTAAAATGTGGCTTCATAGTAAGTGACAATGGAGCCAACATCTTGAAAGCAGTACAGGATGGAGGATTTATGCATGCTTCTTGCTTAGCACATTGCTTACATTTAATTGTCATGGGATTTCTCAGCAATGAAACACAAGTGGATGGTATGATTGCTGTTTGCAAAAAAATTGTGACTCACTTTTCACATTCAACCAAGGCTATACGGACATTGTCCGAACTGCAAAAAAAACACAAGCTGCCCCAGCAAAAGCTGATTCAAAATGTTTCCACTCATTGGAACTCAACGCTTTATATGCTGCAGGCTTCTTGGAGCAAAAGCAAGCTGTATATGAGTATTGCTCCAGTTACATTATTGGAGATGGCATTATGCTGTCTGTGCTGCAGTGGAAATTAATGGAGACAGTGTGCTGCATCCTAGCTCCTTTGAGACAGCTACAAGGGACATGTCTTCTGAAGGCGCATCTGTGAGTCAGGTTATCCCACTCATAATGCTGATTTCACATCATCTTAGTGTTCTAAATCTACAAATAGAAAAAGACAGATCTGAAGCTCAGACAACATGTTGCCAGTATCATGGGAATCTCGTAAAGAGAATGAGCGAGCACTTCAAAACCAATGACAAATTAGTTGCAATGATGAAATCAAAACTCTACATCCTTGCAACTCTCTTAGATCCCAAGTTCAAGGCTATACATCTTCCAAAAACAGATGATATAGAGCAGTACAAATGTCTGTTGCTAGATGAGCTGCAGCACTCACAGAAGTCAAACACAGACACACACAGTACCCTCAGGTTGTCATCACCACAACATGCAGGTTCATCTTCACAAAGGGATACAGAACTGGAAAAGTCACCAAACATTAACAGTAGTTGTTCCACAACTGCCACTTCTTCAACCCTTAGTAGCAAGCTAAATCTGTGGCAAAACCTTTCCCAAATTGCTGCCATACCAGCTTATGCTGATTCCTCTTCTGAGCGGTCTCTGTCCATCATGGCAGACAGTTACCTGCAAGAACTGCCTATTCCTATTGATGCATGCCCTTTTGAATACTGGAGATCAAAAAAGTCGATTTGGACAGAGCTGTATGATGAAGCCTGTAAATATCTTGGTTGTCCTGCAACAAGTGTCTCTTCAGAACGCATGTTTAGTACAGCTGGCAATATTGTGACAGACACCAGAAATATGTTGCTGCCAGAAAACGTACACACGTTAACTTTTATTAAAGTTAATAAGTCAAGATTTTCGTATCCCTACAAGAGTATACAAACTGATCCTGAAGTGATTGATGTTGTGGATGTTGATGGTGATGACAACTCAGATGGTGGTGGCTGGTAAATATTGTGTGGGACAGAGTCTCTCTGCACTAAAAAGGAAACTTTTACAGACTGTGATGACTTTGGCTGTCTCTCTCCTTTCTCGATCTACTACCTTGGACTATATACCCCCAAAACTTTCACCATTTCATGGCAAACTGCTTTGTAGCTAGGGTCTAAAGTCAACAAGTTTTATATACAGGGCAATTTTAACATCAGTGGGAACAGGCCCAAATTTGGCATAAAAGGGACACTGTCATGTCAGTCATTTCTGTATCATATTATTTATAGTTAAAGTGCAAACATGTATTTTTGGATTTACCTTCTGTGACTTTGTAGTGCATCAGTATGGGCTGGGACCGGGGGCGGTCTATTTTTCAATTTTAAAGAGGACAAAACAATGAGTTCTAATTGGTAGCTGTTTATTATTTTTTCAATTACAGAAATGTTAGCCATAAACCAAAATGATCCATATGTAACTTATCTTACTGAATAAAAAAATATGGGAAAAACTGTATTTTGTATTGTTATGTTTCTGTGGGCAGCATCCTGTTACAAGTCTCTTCTGGGAAACAGAGTCATCTGGAGTTTTACCTATGTCATGGTTGAGCACATATTCTGTAAGCATAGGTGTGGTCGCAGATTCTCTTTACTGTCTATACTTTACCTTAAATTCTATGTACTCAATAACCACACCCAATGGTTATTCCAATAAAGCTCAGTTTATTGTCTGCACACATATATGTGGGAGCCTCAGCTAAAGGCGAGAGCTCCCCGAACAAAGTTTTACACAGTATTTTATAGCACTTCTTATCTTGGAAAAACACAACATTTCAGTATAAGCCAATCATAGTTTTCAGCAATGTAACAGAAAAACACATTGAAGCATTAGGTACTTTTCCACTGGCTTATTTCATTTCTTTCCCGTTACTGCTTGATACATATGCCTAGGTCAAGCTGACCTAAGAGAAACAATGAGTTTCACTCACACCATAGTAACGCATAGCTTGTCTTCAATGCCACTACATGTTCTTATCTTTATACTTCGTCCAAGCCTGCCCCAAGCCTGCTATTCAGGCTGGTACAATCAGTTCTGCTCAATTTTATCTAACTTATTATTTTCACAACCTAAGGAACTAGTTTCAGCCAGCACGAGCTATTGTTTTCTGCTCGTTTTGTGATTCTTATGAACTTATAATGACCCTTAGCTTCTACTCAGACCTGGCTATATTCAACTGCACTAGCAGCTTCTACATTATAATATATTGTAACACACTTTACTTTTTATGTATGCATGAATCCACTTCATATGTATGCATAAAAGAAAGATATATAAAAAGAAATTCCTCCACATAGGTCTCATACCACATTAGCTCATGTTTAACATTCTGTTGTACACAGTCCATGGCATAATAGCAACAACTCTCAAATTACTGGTTCCATGAAGAGGACTGTACAGAATGTTGTCCATAAGAAGAAAGCAATTGAAAAGACAGTTTTTCACATAAGTGTTGTTTATTAAGGAACAGTTAAGTATGGCTCATTTGGAGGCAAGAGTTTCATTTTTCTTGAGTTAGCATGTGGTAGTTTTAGCATTTGAGAGGGGGAGGAGGGTAGAATGGGTGCTGGAGGGTGGGAAAGGGCTGGAGGTTGGTTTAACATGGATGCAAGAGGGAGAAAGATAGCATGGATGCTAGTACATGGGTGATGGTTGGGGGACTGGGTTTTAACATGGGTGAGGGACGGAGAAGGGTGACATGAATGGTAGTTCATGACTAAGTGTGGGGTAGTTTAAACATTTGGGTGAGGGAGGAGGGTGGAATACATGCTTGAGGGGGTGAGGGTTGTGGGATGGTTTTAACATGGATGTAAGAGTGGTATGGCTGCTACTGCACAGATGAGGGTGGTGGAAGAAAAGTGGAATTGGTGAAAGGTGGGTGTTGATTTAGTCCTTTCGTTTACAGATTCGTGATCGGCTGGAGATGGTGAGGAAAAAAATGATGACAGACCGAACCTACTACAGATAATATATATATAATTTTTTTTCTTATTAAATACATTGCAAACTGCTGCCACCTAGCACAATTGTCCTGTCCCCTTTAAAAAAAGAATAAAGGAATCAGAAATAAAAGAAAATCTGCATCAGCAGTTTTCACAGAATGTGACCTATCATAAAGTGTTTTTGCTTTACAAGTAGTGATAATTTGATACATAATGGGGTTGACATACACTGTCCCTTAAACATCACATGCCAACTGCTGCAGCTACATTAAATGTTCCTTAAGTTAGTATGTGGTGAGGAAACCACTTTTTGATTTATGTGACTGAAATACAGATTTTATTGACGTATCAGCTGCAAAAATGCATCATCTTAGAAAGTTGTATGTATTACTTCAATTTGCCAACAAGAATGTTGGTATATGTATGCATTATCTTAGAAAATTGCATGCATTTTTTGCCAGCAACAATGACTGGCATATTTTTTTTATTCAAATGTCTTGACTGACTACGTTATGACATAATATGTTTTGCAACAGTTCCATGTGCTGCGGCTCCAGTACCTTGGTTTGACTTTGTTATAAAAGCTTTCTTTTAAACATAGCAACTTTTGATTTACTCATTTAAAACACAAAGCAGCAAATAGCTGAGATTAGGTAATATCAGTTATTTTTTCTAACAATTCATGACGAAGAGTATATATAAGTGAGTACATAAATGGCTAATGTGCCTCTTTCTTTCACCAAGGAACTATGATACAGCTGCTGCAGGAAAACTTTTAACATATGGGTAGGTGGGTGGGCCTGTTACATATTAAGGTGCTGGCTTTAGCAAACAGAAGAAACCATAGATAAACCTAGTCGTATTCCTATCAATGTCACACATGATCATTTCTCTCCCCCTTATATTAAACAGTTTTTCCTTTACATGTATTTCATTACTATCTTCATTACTGGCAGCACAATTAAAAAACAGGGTTTGAGTTCTAAAAAGTTCTAAAAAAGATTAGAACCCTAGAACTTTTTCAAAAGTTCTAGACTAGAACTAGAACCCAGAACTTCAGAGGGTTCTGACTACCCTAATGGCAAGGGAGGCAAAGCAGGGAGAAAGGGACGGGTGAAGGGAATAAGTTGGCAGGAGGTGGCTATTAGGTAGGTGGTGGGAGGCTGGTGAAAAGGAAGGGGGAAGGGAAGTAAAAAGGGGAGGGTTTGAGAGGGGTTAACTGCAGTTGCAGCAGCGAACTGTGTGTTTGCGAAGGAGGAGAGCAAGGGAATGGCGAGACTGGGCAGACCAAATCTTGAGTGGGAGGGAGTTCCAGATGTTAGGGAAATTGTACGAGAAGGTGGCATGGCCAGATGCTATACACCGGGGTGGGAGGACAAGCGTTCTGTGCGAGGAGGATTGGAGGGAATAGCAGGAGGGAGAAGGAATCGAAAAGAGGGAGGACAAGTAGGGTGGCAGAGAACTGAGCCATTATGTCCCTACTAGATTAGCAGTGTGTGACAGGCGACTATTAAAATTAATAAAGAGATTTAAAAAAAAAAGTGTGGAGAATGGAAATCTCAGCTCTGAGATACCCTGGGATTGAGAGATGTAGGGAATATAAATGTCTCGGCTCTGAGATACCCTCAGACAAAAAATGTGGAGAATGGAAATGTCTCGGCTGTGAAACACCCTGGGACAGAGAATGTGGTGAATGGAAATATCTCAGCTAAGAGATTTCCTATAATAGAGTGTGCGGAAAATTGAAATGTCTCAGGCTCTGAGATTCCCTAGAATAGAGTGTATGTAGAATGGAAATGTCTCAGTTCTGAGATACCCTCTGATAGAAAGTGTGGAGAATGGAAATGTCTTAGCTCTGAGATACCCTGGGATTGAGAGTGTAGGGAATAGAAGTGTCTCAGCTCTGAGATACCCTCAGATAAAAAATGTGGAGAATGGAAAAGTCTCAGCTGTGAAACACCTTGGGACAGAGGATGTGGAGAATGGAAATGTCTCAGCTCTGAGATTCCCTGGAACAGAGTGTGTGGAGAATGGAAATGTCTTGGCTCTGAGATACCCTGAGAGACTGTAAAGAATGGAAATGTCTCGGCTCTGAGACAGATTGTGAAGAATGGAAATTTCTCGGCTCTGAGATACCCTGAGATAGATTATGAAGAATGGAAATGTCTCAGCTCTGAGATACCCTGAGATAGATTGTGAAGAATTGAAATATCTCAGCTCTGAGATAGACTGTGTGGAGAATTGAAATGTCTTGGCTTTGATATTTCCTAGATGGGGAAGAGTATGGAGAATGGAACTGTCTCGGCTCTGAGATACCCTGAGATACACTGTGAAGAATGGAAATGTCTCGGCTCTGAGATACCCTGAGATAGATTGTGTGGAGAATTGAAATGTCTTGACTCTGATATTCCCTAGATGGGGAGAGTATGGAGAATTTATTTATGACTTTGATAACCAGATAAGTGCACTGATCCAAGGGACCATTTTCAGGCACAGCCCAGGCCATAAGGCAAGGGGTACAAGTACACATAGTAACAAATAGTTACACATATATATTACCCTGAATGTGCCAAATTATCGGACACAGTTTGGTAGGGCATCTATAAGCTTTTTTCTTCCCTGTCTTTGGAATAAGCTTCACGCTACCCTAAAACTCCATACCCTTATCCCAGTTAAGTCGTTCATTGGTAGGATACATGAGATCACTGCTGAGACCTGCAACGGCATTTAGCTTCCTTCGCGGGCCTACCTTCTCCCTATCCCTCTCCTATGTCTTTATAGATTCCTGTGTATGTTTCCTCCTTCCTTCCAGTTAAGTGATTTACCTCTATGAATTGCAATAATCAACCTACTCTATGTACCATGATATCCCTGCTGTTTTCCTATGATGTACTGCTTGTATTGATTGTCTGTGATGATTTTTATTAGGTGGCGGTAAACTTACTGTCATGTGATGCTTTTGCTTCTACGTATTTGTTACAGTCAATCTACTCTATTTATTTATTATTTTATTTGTTTATTTCAATCTAGGATTACAACAATACCTTTGAGCCGAGGCTCTTTTACAAAGGTTCCACGTCAGAGAGTACAGTATACACCTTTTTATAACAGACAATAACATTTAACTAACAAGACATGTAGATTCAGGGCTCAACGGAGAGCAGGGAATAGTGACAGAGGCAGGACTGCACAAAAGGTGTGGGGTGATAGTGGATTGTATAGTGACGGGGTAGGAGGTGGGAAGGAGGTAGGAGGTGCTGGAAGAGAGGGTGAGTACGAGAGGGCAGTGGTGGGGGAAGGAGGGGGCAGGAGGAGAGAAGTAAGGGGAGGTGAAACATGGGGTGAGTGGCGGTGAGGCTCAGGGGTCTTGTCATGAACAGACTGGAGAAAGTGCTAGAAGAGGGGCAGAGATTGTTGTGAGTGCTTTGTGAGGAGGCGTGGGCAGTAGGATGAGGGTACTAATTGGCTGAGCAGTCACAGGAGCTGGAGGCAAGCAATGAGAGGCGCAGCATGGACTTGAATAAACCAAGTGTGGGAGTGGTGGCTATGTCACTGCCAAGGGAGTTAAGCCAGCTGGTAGCCCGATAGGCAAATGATCTTTGTCCTTGGGTTGTGAGACACTGGGGGATTTGCAGAGAGTGAGGTTTGGACCTCCTTGTAATGACGTTGCTGTGTCTAGGTGTAAGGAGAGCACAGACTCTGGGAGAAGCAAGACCTATTGTAATTTTCTTGGCTGTGATGCAGGTTTGGTATTTTATGCGACTGTCAAGTTGCAGCCACCCAGTCTGAGATTAGAGGTCACATGTGCGAGTGAGATGATGGGATCCTGTGATGAGTCAACAAGCTTTATTTAGGGAGGTCATTATACGTTTGAGAGACGTGGCAGTGGCAGAGCTATAGATGATAAGTCCGTAATCAATAATGCTTACGATAGAGCGTCAGACGGCGACTGATAGTGCTTCAGGGGTTAGGTGTTTCTTGTGCTGGAACAGTAGGCCTAACCGAGTATTGGCAGACTTTGCAACATTGTTGATGTAGTCAGAGTAGGAGAGGTGGGAGTTGAGGGTGATGCCAAGGTACTTGAAGGATTGTGTTTGTTCTAGGGTGACACCTTGCTTGGTTTCAATGGAGAGGTGGTATTGCTTGTTTTTGTTGTGGGGGCTGCTGAAGATCATGGACTTGTTTTTTTTCTGGTTGAGGATCAGTTTATAACTTAGGAACCAGGTTTCAACAGAGGAGAAACCCTGCTGGAGTTTGTTTTGCAGTAGTTTATAATTGTGGTGTGAGGCAAGGATTACTGCATCATCTGCGTAGAGTATTATTTGTTCAGGGCAGCAGTCTGGTAGTGAGTTTAGGAACAGGCTGAAGAGGAGGGGTCCCAGGATGGAACCCTGGGGACTCCCAAGCGGACAGGTCTGGGATCAAAGAGCGTATCAGCAATTCTTACTGTTTGGGACCGATTTTCTAGGTAGCTCTTGAACCAGCCAATGGAATCAGGTGAGAGCCCAGCATTTTGGAGCTGGATTTGCAGGAGGCGATGATTGACGGCGTCAAAGGCTTTTGTTGAGTCGATGAAAATGGAGTCTGTTTGCTGACAAGTGTCCAGTGAGTTATGGATTGTGCCGGTGAATTGAATTCAAATAGTGCCATGGAGGTGCTGTGACCCTTTCTGAACCTGTGTTGTTGTTTGCACAGGATGTTTTGTTTATCCAGGAAGTCTGTAAGCTGGTCCGATACAATGCGTTCTAGCGCCTTGGAGAGTGGAGGTAGTAAGGAGATGGGTCTGAAATTCTCATGGGCAGTTTTGTCACCACTTTTGTGGATAGGGTAACAGTGGCAGATTTCCACTTGTCTGGGAACTGGCTAAGGCTGAGAGAGAGAGGTTGAAGATCCTGGTCAGAGGCCAGAGTACCTCTTCTAGGGTGAGGGACAGGAGTCTGAGGTCGAGAGAGTCATTGCTAAATCTGTATTTACCAATGGCTTTGGTGACATATTTGCGTACCTGACGAGTTTTGACTGCTTTGAAGTAGAAGCATGGTTGACTATTAGAGGTAGTGTTTGTGGAGGACATTGGAGCATCATCATCTTTGAAGAAATCAGGTGGTAGGACTGAGTTTAGATCGATAAAAGCTGTGTTAAAAGTGCCAGCAATGATTTTAGGGTCGAGCGTTGTAATTCCATTAATATTGAGCACTGATGGGGGAGATTTGGATGGCTTCCCAGTGACTTCTTTTATGTTTTTCCAGAAGTCTTTACTGTTACCCCAGGAGTCCGTGAGGGCATTCTTAAAGTAGGCTGATTTCTTTTGGCGGATGGATTTGGTACAGTCATTAAGTGCACGTTTGTAGTTTAGGATGTCGTTTAGCCTTCCGAAGTTTCTGGCCACCTCCCAGAGGTGATCCCTTGTTTTTAGTTTCTTAAGGAGGTCTCCTGTGAGCCATGGGTTACTGAGTGCTTTTACTTTGCATTTTTTTGCAGGGTCGTACGTGTCACAGGCCTCTGTGAAGATTTCTGTGAAGTGGTCCAGGGCAGTATTTACATTAGTTGGTTTGAAGATTGGTGACTAGTCTTGATGAAGGAGGTGGGATTTGAGGCGTGGTAGATGACCACAGGGTAGAACCCTGCTGGTGATAGTTTTTGGGGGAGGTTTAATGAATTTATTCAACTAATTGCAGCTAACAGGGGAGTGGTCGCTGAGAGAGTCAGGAAGGACGGAATTGTTTGAGATCCATGAGGGGTGACTGGCAAGGATCCAGTCCAAAAGAGTGCTGGTTCTGATCCTGTAGTTTTTCCTGATTCGTGAGTCTACCATCTGGGTGAGGTTTGCTGCAGTGACAGAGTCCCTATGTGCACCTACTTCTGCCGCAGACCAGTTGACGTTGAAGTCGCCTAGGAGGATGGATTCAGTATCCGGTGGAAGTGACTTGATGAAGTCCAGTACAGCAGTTAGACCATTTCCTTGTTCTTTAGGAGGAATGTAGCTAGAAGCAGCCGTGAGGGTTTTGCTTCAGGCCCCTAGGAGGATTCTAATGGGAAGTATCTGAACAGTTGTGGGCTGGAGAGAGGTATTGATGGGGTGTCCCAGGATGGAGTCTTTTAGGTATAAAGCGCAACCACCTCCTTTTTTAGACAGCCAATCAAGCCTAAAGACATTGTAGCCAGGAAGGCTGATTGCCTGGTCGGGGACTGATGGTGTAATCCAGGTTTCGACAACTGCTATGGTGTCCGGGCATTGTTGGCTGGTAAAGGCCTGCAGGGCATTGACTTTAGGAAGGAGGTTGCAGATGTTGATTGACATGATTGAGAGGACACCTGAGGGGTTTGCTCTGATTTAAGGCTTTAGTGAGGACTGGGCCTGGGTTTGGATGCACACTGCCTGACAACAGTAGGAGTAGAAGTACAAGCCTCAGGAAGCTTAGACATGTTTCCCTGAGGGAGTGCTTTCATCTGCTAGCCGTGCGGAAGAGTACCACGGGGTGTCGGTGGAGAGTGAGGATTAGAGTATACAGGGGGGACTGGGGGATATACATGGCCCAACAGTAGTAGAGGACAGTTCCTTGGAGGTAGGGGGGGGACCCTGGGCAGAGGGCTGGGCCCAAGGTGCAGAGTGCCTAGGTGGTGAAAAGTTGTTTCAGTTTGGAAGCAGTGGGAGGTGGGGCTGCCATCATCCAGTTGGAGATGTACCATGATATACCTGCTGTGTTACTATGAGATGTATCCTTGTACTGATTGTCTGTGATGTTTAGTACTTTATCAGGGATCTCCTTGTGAATGAGCGTGCTCAATGGAAGCTATCCCCTACACAATAAACTGAACTGAACACAATAAAAGTGACATGGTACAAATTCAAGGTGCAGTCGGGTAATAAGTACACCAGGTGATACAATAATATAATTAAGCAAAAGAAAGATTGGATGGGGTAATCAGACAGGGTACAGAAATGCAGGGGCAGAAAATAGCTAACCCACCCCCCTCAATGCTACTAAACCAACTAGACTAGTGACCAACTAAGAGCAGGAAGGAAGAGTGTAGAAAAGAATGGAAATGTCTTGGCTCTGAGATACCCTGGGATAGATTGTGGAAAATAGAAATGTCTAACCTTTGAGATACCTTGAGATTGACAGAGTGTGGGGGAATGGAAATGTCTCGACTCTGAGATATGCTAGGATAGAGTATGGAGAATGGAAATGTTTCAACTCTGAGATACCCTGGGACAGAAAGTGGAGAATGGAAATACCTTGGCTCTGAGATCCCCTGGGATTGAGAGTGAGGAAAAGAAACAACAGCCACAGTCAAGGTTGCTAGACAGCTCCAGGGGATGGGTTTTGCAGGGCCCCCCTCTGTGACACCCATCAAGAGCAATGCACTGAAGCAAAATTACTTCCACTGATTAACTGTTGGTTTGTGGCCGAATTCATTACTTTGAAATACAATTTTTTCCATGTGACCGGAAAGTCTTAGTGTATATACTAGTGACAAAGTGCTGCAAGCATGGCAAAAAAACAAGCCTGGAGTCGGCCTGGTGGCACAGAAGGTTGAGGCGCTGGATACCACACTTCGAACCACGCCGGTGACCCGGGTTCGGGAACAGACTCAGGTTGCAGGGGGCTGGCAGGGGAGGAGAGGACTGAGCGTCAGGAGGACTGCTCTCCTCTCCTGGGGTGGGCTGGGGAAAGTGTTTTGCTCTGTAGTGGCCCCCGGTGGAGACCGGAGGCACTACAAGGAGCATCACAATGTGGGCTCTCCAGAAAAATGTGAAAATATGGCATGTCTCCGACCAGATGACGGCAGCCCCACCTCCCCGCGCCTCTCTGCCGTGAAGCATTCAGGGCTGCAGAATCCACACTCCGCCCAGAAGCAAGAGAGTGCTCAGGCACTCTATACTCCCCCTCCCTGTCACCCTCTCTGGGGCAGGGGGGCTCCCTCGGTGAAGGGATACACCAGGTCAGTGGAGCGTTGGAGCAGCAGGATGGTGGGTCGGCGACAGAGGCAACGGCAGGACTGGCCACCTGAAGGAGTGGATGGAACGTGCCCAGTAGGCGGAAATTAAAAAAAAAAAAAAAACAAGCCTGGATTCCACATTTTTTTATCTAGCTTTTTGCCCCTTCACTGCCACCAGTTCCTTCCTTTCTGGCCACTGCTGGTGACCTCCGGGCCAGCCACATTTGCTGTCCCCTCCCAGTGGCTATCCACATGGTGAGAGCCCTCTGAGTACCAGCTGCCATCACTCTGGAGGCAAGAGATATAGTAAATTTCTTTGGTTTTATTGCTCGTCTCTGAAGCCCCTCCCACCTCCCCTGATGTTGGGCAGTTCTCCATGTGAACCACACACTTATGTAGTGACATCCCTGTGGAGAAGGCAAGCTCCCTAGACCACCCCCGGCATCACTGCAGTGATGGAATTTTGGCGTCAACCCTCCCTGTCTGGAAGCACTGCCATGCTGCAGCACCACTTCAGCTCCATGGCTGCCTGACCCAGTTGCTCAAGTTCACTGTCAAACCCAGGTCACCGGTGTGGGAATGCAGTGCACTATCCACTGGCTGGCCCAGGGATTCCACATATCTACTGTCACTGCTATTTGCTTATCTTAGTTTTTTTTTTTCCCCATCCTCTATTTGTGCTCCTGTCACCCCCATCAGCCCCCTTATGGCAGTGATCGCCAACCTCATCACCTACCTTCTCCAGGCCTTACCCTGTTCTCCTTCTTGGTACCTCAGTTGGTAGTGCAGGGCCTGAGGGATCCTGCCTTCATCCTGCTGGGTGGGTTTTTTTCCACCTGAATTTTTTTTGTGTCCCTACCAGTTTCACCCAGAGCTGAGTCATGTGCAGTGATGTGCATGCACATGCTAACTCACACACATGTTACAGGCCATCTGTGCTGGGTCCCCTTCCCAGGCTCTTACCTGTGCACCACTCAGCCTCTGCTAGGTGGTGACAGTGCAATGAGATGCCAACCCCCCCTCCCAGAAGGAAAGCAATCCATACAGTACTCAATCCTCCTTCTTCCAGGCAGCCCAACTGACCCTGGTCCATTCCAAATCCCAGGTTACTTGCATAGCAGGAGGTAAGGCGCCCAAATGCTTCAGCCCTCCATGCCACTGGTCCGGCCTAGTTTTTTTTTTTTTTTTTTTTAATCAAGCCTTTTCTCTACTTCCCTGGCCCACTCCTTCTGATGGCACCCCCCCCCCCCCACCACAGCCCTGTCAATTACTTTCCCACACACTTATACATAACCACTGCTTACTCAGAACTAACTTGTGGTGGGTGGAGAACAATGTATACAGTGCAAGTGCCTGCAGGGATGCTGGCATCAAAATCAGGGACCATGGCTTCTCCAGTTTTCTTTCCAGGGACACTAGCCATACATTGACACACACACACACACACACGAATGTTTGGCCATGCTGGTATCTGGTAGTGTCATTCCCCCGCTCGTGGCCCCAACTGTGATACTACCCAGCCTCGCCAAGGTCGTGATCATTCTGCATGACACATGATCCCCCACCTGAAGGAGGAAAGCTGTCAATGGGACACTCAGTCCTCTTTCCACTGATGATCTGAGTCCACTTCAAAACTTGGGTCACTGCCATCTCTAGTGCTACTGCTGCACCAATGGACCAGCAGATCTTGGGTGATTGTAATCCTCCATTCTTCCCTCTTGCATTCTCTTTTGTTTACTGCCAGTTTGTCATTCTAAGTGCACTTCCTCAAATGTAAAGTGGCCTTGTTGTACTCAGTCACTCTCCAGTGCTGTAAATCTGGTATATTTCATTAGCACTAAATTCACTGCAAAAATCTTTTTATATTTGTTTCATTAAGTTTTATATTTGAGGACCCGTCAGCACAGTGGCAGCACTACCTCTTGTGACCTGAGTTCAGGAACAAGCTTGAGTCGCCGTGTGTGAGTGTGTGGGGGGGGGAGAACATCTCAGAGGAGACTCTCATCCTCCAGGGAGGGTACCTGTTGCTACTACAACACTGCCACCTGGGGGACTACAGGTAACAGTGCGGACACAGTACAACAGGGAAGGGGGACATACCTCACCTGAAGTACTACTGTACATCCAGTTCTGAAGTTGTCACCTCAGAAAGGATAAGGATAGGTTGGAGACAGTGCAGCGCAGAGTAACAAAAATGATTCAGGGCCAGCTGAGCAGATCCTATGAGGAGCGCCTCAAGGCACTAAATATGTACTCACTGGAGAACAGAAGGGAGAGGGGAGATGTGATAGGGACCTTCAAGTTCCTTAAAGGAATTAATAAAGTAAACTTCAGGGAACTATTTAGCCTGAATATCAATTCACAGTGACATGGACATGAATGGAAATTAACAGGAGGTAGGTTCAGGAGAGATATGAGGATTTACAGAAAGGGTGGTGGAACCTTGGAACTAGGGTTGCCACCTCTGGATGAGGCAAAAACCGGATCCTAAGAGCCACCCCTAGCCCCACCCCTTTTCATGACTTATCGTGCATTGCTCCTCTTAGAAAGCCAATTGTTATATCAATAAGACAACACTTAAAGCAGCAGTTCAATAAAAATCATAAGATACTGTACCTGTTAAAGTTACTTTCTTAGGTTTTTCCTAGTTATTTATTTACTTATGTATGCATTGATTTATTAATTGACATTGGTTTACAAGATAAACATACAGAGATAAAATAAATCTCATTTACTTGTATGATCTGAGGAAGACAAGGAAATACTGTAAACAGCATACAACAGTATACATGGTATATGTAATACATAATAGAAATGGTTTCCTGTAATGTGTACTATATATTTTTCTAGCTCCATTTTCATTTCATGTCCACAGTAATATATCAAAGTCAAAGAAGTGACCACACTTTTTTCTTGAGGAAAAAATAATTTAAAACATATAAAATGCCAAAATTTTGTTAAAAGATGAAAATGTTTACCATCAAATGAAAGTGGAAGACAACTGGCTGTGTTGCTGTTACAAAAGGTGGGGGCAGCTTTGCTGCTATGCTACTTTAATATGCAGTGGAAAAAGATTAGGTTAAGTAAGTGCTAATGGTGTTAATGGCCATACTTTACACCTCCCAGGTTGACTGCTTTCACAAACAAAAGGTTATATTGACAACAGAACTTGTTTGTAACCTGGCCATGTTGCTACAACAATGAATGAGATGCCAAAATCTGTTTCAAAAGTATGTGAGCACTCAAAATGGCTCAAAAACCTGATCAGCACAGAGCAAAACCGGATTACCTGATAGGGACCCTGAAAACCTGATCACCAGGTAAAAAACCTGACAGGTGGCAACCCTACTTGGAACAGTCTGTCAACTGAAGTGGTGGGTCCAAAAACAGTCAGGGATTCAAGCAGGACTGGGACATAATGAAGGGAATAGTGATTATCAGGGACGACGGAACCAAGGAGGAGAACAGAGAGAGGATGGAGACTGGGAGGGTTAGTACCCTGGAGGGACAGTAGGTTCCAGGGATTATAGGGAACTTGGGCAGACTGGATGGACCTCTGGTCTTTTTCTACTGTCATTGTCTATGTTTCTATGACATTGGCCAGGCTCCACTCTGCAACCTCTGTGTGTATGAGCATTGAGCTCCTTGCATGTTGATGTCCCACATGCCAGGGCCATAAAAAGGAAACACCCTGTCTTGAGTAGGATGATCCGGGGCACACTCAAGCCTTGACCTCTGCCACTGTCCTTTCCTCTCCATACACCAGAACTCCAGCCTCTGCACTCGGCAGGAGGTTAAATCCCTCTCGGCCAGACTCCATCGTGTGTGTGCATGTGTGGGGAGAGTAAACCCTTATGGTTGAAAGGGGAGAGGAGGTGAGCAGCAGGGAAGCAGAGGGTGGGGCTGGGTCCAACCCAGAGGAAAAGGACAGAGACAAAGAAAGGGGCACAAAAAGTAAATAAAAAGAAAAATAGTTTCCTTACCTGTAGCATAGCTCTGCTACTTGTATTCAGTTCACAGCCACACTTGGGCAGTTCTACTGGCCTGTACTCACTCATCGGATGTGTTCAAGTCTTAGCTCCTCCCCCCAACTTTGGTGTCATCCTTTCCTGTCTGACATGAGATCTGCACACTGAAAGCAGGAATCCAAGCATGTCTTACCAAGGGAGCTCATGAGTGTTGTATGAACATGAACTGGATACTAGTAGCAAAATTATGTTACAAGTAAGTAAGCTCTCTTTTGAACTACCAAGATTCAGTTCACTATGACACTTAAGCAGACACCTAGCTGTCCTCCCGGGGGAGGTGGGGCAACTATCCTCAACTGTCTGGGGCAAAAAAGAGACTGGAGGACTGAAGCCCCAAACAGAATCATGACAACTGAGCACATAGAATATGAATGTGTAACCCACCTACAAATGGGGGTTCCCGAAAAGTCTTCCTTGAGCTTGCCTAAATGCTCACTGCCAGGCTGGTGTCCTGCGTTTTAACAGTTTAAATGTGATTATCAAAGAGTGCCTGTATAGCCTCTGTGCACTGTCTCTTTAAGAGCTGCATGGATTGCAGTCATATGTAATCTGAGAGGGAGCTCAGTTGAAATATGTACTCTATTTGCTGAAAATCATTTAGAGTGATAATGATGAAGTAGTTTTTCTAACCTGCCTTCTTTGCGGCAAGGACTATCTTGTTTATCCCCACCATTTGGCCCAGGACTGCAAATTGGACCAATCAGTTCTGGTGGGACCTAAAATGGAGCCGGACTACAGGAGCTGTCTGGAGTCAAAATCTGTAGGAATTGTAGTTTTGGGCTTTTGGCACCTTTTTGCACCTGAAGGGGGAGCCTTTGTTGTGACTGACAGACAGATCAGCCAACCGACCCTTTTGGATCTTGGGGGATTTCCCAGACTGCTTGCAATTTTCAGTTAGTTCTGGGCTGAGAAGTGAAGAAGTAACAGCTCAAGTGATTTGGGCAAGAGTTCTGTGTAGTTTTGCATAGGAGAACTGTGAAAGGCCTGAGTTGTGGTCTGCATGTCTGCCTGCTGCCCCTGAGAGGGATAGAAGAGAATTATTTCTGACTAAATCCAAGTTTGTGAAAACGAAGTAAGCCACTGATTTTTTTACCAGGCTCATACCTGAAGCAGACCGAAGATTTTGCTGAATGCGATCAGCCTGTCAGGATTTCCAGCTGTTTTTGAATCCTCGATTTATGCAGAGACTTTGCAGTCGTGACCGGGGAGCGGTTTGCCTGGTACAGTAGAATTTCCTTACATGAAAATGTGCTGTGAGTTGTTAGTGGGTCGTGATTTGGTTCCCCACTGTTTGAACTGTGTTCTGCTTGCCGAAGCTATATCCAGCCCAAAATGGACTGTATCCAAATTTGTCTCCATTTGGCCGTGGCCTTGCCACACTGGCCCAGCCAGACTACCCGCTGCACAGAGAAAGCCATAGATGAGAGACCTGCCTGGGGACCAGCCCCCTGCTCCACGCTTCAACAGGAGCAATGCCTCGCCGATTCATGTGGGCCCTGCTTCTTCTGGTACTCCAGATTAACCACCTGCTGTCTCGATTTTCATCCAGCCTGTATCCAGTCTTGGGTATCGTGAGTAATCATCAGGGTAGCTCCCTGCAACAACAGCCTAATCTAAAAGTGTGTCATCTGATTGTCTTGTGTTTTCTTTTCATGAACTGAGCCCTCCAGCTCTAGATTACAAATAGTGTGTGTTGTGCATGTTGTTTTCTTCCATCACAGGCCCCCAACCAGCTGCAACGTCCCTGGCTAGCCCACCATTCTCCATCTGGGTACCCAGAGTGTGTGACTGTTTATGGACCCTGAAGTGCATGCATAACTGTTTGATTGACAGTCTTTAAGCAAATTAACCTGATTACGCCCCTCCCTTGTTCAAGTCCCTTAAATAAATCAGATCTAACTCTTTTTTGCATTTACCCTGACTGTGGTTCCAGTTTGTGCAAGAGTGCTGTACTGCTGTTATTTGCTATGTTTAACCTTGTTTTACAGGGGGTCCCCAGGGCCAGGCCAGAGGAAAGCCCTGGTAGTAAGTGCCAACAGTGTGGGTACTTGTGTGGTGTATCAGGGGTATTGTGAAAGTGATTATTGTGTATTGTTCCAGCCACTAGTAAGGAAAGAGGAGGGGGTTACAGTGTCCCGGAGGTCTGTGCCCAGGTTAGCTTGACCACTACCAACCCTGACCTCCAGGTGGAGGCACCCGTTTTAGAACTCAGGCCCCTTAACCTGCTACTAGCCAAGCAGGCAGGGGTAGTAGCCCTTGGGATAGTGCCACCTAGGGGTTACAAATGTATGTGGGCTGGAGAAGATAGTAGCCGTGTTGATCTCCTTGATCAGGATGCACCTGAAAGTAGCAACAGAGACAGCAGTATGTGTGGCGGAAGGAGTCTTCAACCCTGTAGATGGCTCCCTACCAGCCACCTTGTAGAACAGATTGATGCAGGAAGTTATCCATCGGCCAATCGTCTTTTTGGCTGTCAGCCTGCCACAGCAGCTTCAACATAGGTCATGAACAGTTGGCAAGCCACTCTTCGAACCCTGTCATGTGATCCCTGTAACAGAGAATCTCCCAATGCACATCCACAGCGCAAGCTCAGCATCTGAAGTAGGCTTTGACTAGTCGACAGGGTGGTAAAGCACCTGCTAAGGTGAAACTCCAAAACTATCCTAGGCAGTAACCTTGCATGGGGGCACAGGACAACCTTGTCCTTGTGGAATATCAGATATGGAGACTCCACTGAGAGCACCTGGAGCTCACGCACCCCTCTGGCCGAGGTGATTGTGGCCAAAAGCATGGTCTTCCATGACAAAGTGTGACACCTCACATTTGCTCATGGGTTTGAATGGTTTACCCATCAGCTTTACAAGCACCAGCAGTACATCCCACAGTGATGAAGGCTCTCGCACTGGAGGGGACAGGTGAGGTAGGCCTTCAAAAAAGCACCCAACCACTTTCTCCTTTGCCACTGTCGACATACTGGCCCATGTCAAGTATACTGAGATGGTGGCCAGCTGCACCTTAAGGGACATGGCTGATAACCCTGACTGAGACAGGGAGCAGAGGTAATCAATGATTCATGCTACTGTACAGGTGAGAGAGTCAATCTCCTGGCCTGGACATCATTGCAAAAACCTCATCCACTTGAACAAGTAGGTTTTACAAGTTGATTCCTCACAGGACACCTCCAAGACAGAAAGAATGTCTTTCAAAAGGCCCAAAGTCTGGCTCTCTAGTCACTCAGGCAGTAGGCTGACAGATGCAGGGACTGAAGATCCAGGTGCCGGACCATTACCCCTTGTCTTGTCAGCAGGTCATAGCGGAGAGAAAGCTGCCATGGGGACTTGCTGCTGAGGCTGAGGAGATCCTGGTACCAGAACTGTCTGAGCCAATCTAGAGCTATCAGGTTCAGATTCATCTTGTCCCTGTGTACCTTGAACACCATCTTGTGGATCAAGGGGAAGGGAGGAAAGGAATACAAAAGGCCCTGGGTTCAGGGCCTGCAAAAGTATCCCTTATCAGTGTTCCCGTCTGAAGTGTAGCTTTCTGTTTTCCCAGGAGGGCCAAGCTACCTCATCCTCCATGGCCTGTAACTGGATGCCAAACCCTCAGCCACTAAGGCCTTCTGTTTTTGACACCTACCTTGGAGGAATCACACCCTGCATTCATTCAGAATAAAAAGATCTATCGCCTGTCAACATGGAGATTATTCAACATTGTGGCAAGCCCCCAGGCAGTAGAGATATATGTGATGGCATTCTGTGACATTTTTTGCCTGCACTAAACGCATCGCTTGAACTGTAGCTTTCAGTGCTACACTGCAGCAATAATCAACAGAGAACCAGATGATGAGATGCAAACTATCAGTCAGAAACTAAAAGAAAAATTCAAAGACCCCTTCTGACCTTATTTGGATGCTCAATGCAATTACTTGCAAAAAAGTTACTTTTACTTTCAATGTCCTGGTTCCCTGTTATGAATCCCCATAAGGTGGACTCGGAGTTCTTAGGCATAGTCTTACCACAAAAGTGGGCATTGCTCCATGGCACGATTCCCTTTTCTGGGCATTTGGGGGTGGTGATATAGAGTGATCTGGGCTTAAGCTGACTCCAAAGGTGATGCAACAGTGGCAGCTACCGATAAAGGTCCTTCATTGTCTTCAGTGGTTCAGCTAGAAGGGTCGGAGGGTGGCCCGCAGTTCTCTTTCATGGATGGTGGGTCCAGTCTCTCCACTGGGGCCTTCTTGTGCAGGTTCCACTGCTGTTTCTTGGCTGTTGTCCTCGTTCTCCTCCATGCAGAACTGCTCTCATGCATCTGACCAGTGTGCAGACCATCTTCAACTGTCGGCTAATTTGTGTGTAGGGGCAGGCCTTAAAGTCCTGGACTTCAATCATAAAATGCTATTTAATTCAGCTGCATGTGCCAGCTGCTCTTCTTTCAGATGGTACATGTGCGATCAGCTGAGCAAATAAACTGCATAGTGGCACTTTTATTCTTTAAAGTTCAAAAAACTTCTGGGGCCCATATCTCAGTGTTTTTTTTTTCCTTAAGTAATTTTTACCTTTTTCCATTTTTCTCAACAGTCACGCTCTCTTGCATCCCCGACATGATGTACGTTTGTGGAGGCACGCACACGTCATGCCCTACAGGATGCCCTGCCCTACCAGTCACTCCATTTACCGCCTATGCCTGCCACCGGACCTCCATCCAGTGACAGCAGGACTATGGACAGGTGACCCTCCCACCTGGGAGAGGAGAGCCAACGCTCAATCCTGCTTCCAACCTCCCCCATGCCAGCACCCCAACAACCTAAGGTCATTCCCAAACCCGGGTCACTGGCATGGCGTGAGGTAAGGCAAGATACCTCAGCCCTTAGTGCCACCAGGTCAACTATCTCAGTGTTTTTTTAACTGATTTGCACAAAATAAAGTTTAACATGTACGAATTGTGCCAGGACATCCTGTGCATAGTGCTCCTATCTGTCAGACCTGGAGGATGAGCCCCCAGGTGTAAGAGCCATGTACCACCCTGTGTCTAGGGGTATATGGTGGCATCTCTTGTCCAGGGAGAGTCCACCTTATGCCACGAAAACCACTACCTCTCTCTTCAGTGTGCCACAACGTGTCAGGGAAGATGAAGACCAGGGCACAAACACATTTAACAGGGGCACCATAAAATATATGAGACCATACACAAACTAATGTCCACCATGGGATGAAGCTGGTTGTATATTTATTTTGCTGGGCTGGTGGTACACCACTTCAACAGGCATTACTCTTGTCACAGATTCACTCAGCAGGTCAGCCCTCTACTCCCAAAGTGCCAACCTCTGAGCGTAGTCTTGTGAACAGTGAACAGAACAAGGTAGCCCTCTTGTCTGTTTTGTGGATTCGAGTCACCTTAGTCCCAAGTTCTGGAGGGATTCAAACTTGTTAACCTCTTGTTAGCATACTCAATTGTCAGGCTCAAATAATTCTGTCTTCGGGGGCAGATATCTTTGCCTACAGGCACCTAACCAGGTATTACAAAATGAACCCTTTTAGAACTCTATGTAAGACCCAGAGAAACTCAAACTGTTTCCCAGTTTGGTACACCCATAAACTCATGCACTGTGTCAGCTTTAAAACCATCTAACTTCACTTAAAACCAAAGAAATGTTTCAAGGCACACCAGGCAGTTTCTGTTTTTAAAATATATCTCTACTAAACAAAAGGTAAAATAGTAAACAATAATATACAGAACTCTTATCACAAAAAACATGCAGGTCATTAAACAAAAAGGTGTAAAAGTGCAAATATATTTCCTATCCACAAAATACTTATCTTCTAAAGGCTTGATGTTGCTGTTTCAAAGTCAGGTAAAGAAGTCATTCTATGAAACCAGAATCATAGTTTTAAAAGCTGCTTTCTCCAGCCCCCTGGATGAGGTCACTGTACTTCCTCCCTATCAGGATATTATTACTAAAAATAATATCTCTACGGGAAACAGGATCCTTATAAGGCAGTAAGATTCTGTTTTTCTCAGCGTAACATCAATTCTCAAATGACACCTCTTTGATGAAAAAGGGTCTTCCTGATCTTCACAGATATAAAAGCCGTTTTAATTTCACAGAGAATTGTCATACCCTGCTTTCCTTTCCTATAAACGTTGTAAAATGGATATGTTCTTTCCTGCCAACTCAGCTACTGATAATAAAACTAGCTAAACAGGATGTCCCTAATTTTAGGTACCTTTTAGCCCTGCAATTATCTTGGCCTTCCAGGTGTTAGATTTTTTTTTATCTAAGTTCCTGTGTGTGTGTGATCATCTCACATACTGAGATCTGTTGGGGGGGGGGAGGGGGGATGTGTCAGTGAGGGAGGTCACCCAAGTGCACTGGCATTTCCAGCAGACAAATTCAATACCACATTTCTGTTATTTTCTTAGAAATAAAAAAATGATACAGCATTCAGAGCTGGCTGTCTATGTCACAATTCTCACAACCTCACTTCAGTCATGGTGCCATTACTTCATTATTCACTGGCACACTTTACAACATTTCAGTTACTGCACATTCCTGCTGCTGTACTACTCTTCTTCTGCTGCTGCTACCCCTCACATTGAGTGGGTCTGATCCTTCTTCAGATTACTTAGACTAACCTGTGTTCCATTTTTGGGGTCCCTTACCCATAAGACCATTTGTGATGTGGCATTCTCCTAGGCAGGGCGAACACCACCACCATGAGGGCAACTATGCCTGTGTTTGTCCACTTTGCCAGCCAATGGCATCACACAAACTAGAAACTAGATCTATGGTTTACCCTTAGTATTGAATATAGTTGGTTCAGCCATGTGTGTGTCTCCCTTCTGACATCACACTGATAGCCCTAATAGCATACTAAATGGACTCCCATGCCTGGCCCAGCTCCATGAGACTTAAGCAACACCAACTCTTGCCTGGACCCTTATCTTGATGACCTTTCACAACCAAATTCACTAACTGAGTTGGGGAATAAAATCTACTCTGAGTACCCTTTCTCCTGTGGCGGTCTACCATGCAAGGTGTACTTATAAATTGCTCCCTCCCTTGCGTTTTTCTGGTAGGAGTGGACAGGATCCCAGTGACCTCTTTTGAGAGGGAGAATCACCAGTACTTCTTGTGGTCAGTCAGGTTGCTGGTCTTTCTTCTTCCTTGGGACGTGACTCCTTTCAGATCTTCCTCTTTTTGGGAGAAAGAGCCCGCTGGGGACTGGATACCCTACAGGAAGATAAGGTGATTCGGCCAGATGGAATCCACCCAAGAGTACTAAAATAACTGAGTACAGTGCTAGCTACTCCTCTGGCAGCACTGGCAGTGCTATTCAGCACTTCATTGGAGACAGGGGTAGTTTCAGAGGACTGGAGGAGGGCTAATGTGGTCAGTCTGCACAAAAGTGGCAGCAGGGAGGAGGCCTGCAATTACAGACCTGTCAGTCTCATATAAGTGGTGAGGAAATTAATGAAAACCCTGCTAAAGGAGGGACAGATGGAATACCTGGAGGCTAATGGACTGCAGGACCACTGGCAGCACAGCTTCCTGGGTGGAATTCTTGTCAAACAAATAGATTTCTTTGACTGGGTTATGAGGGAGGTGGATCAGGGAAGGGCAGTAGATATGGTCTATCTGGACTTCAATAAGGCCTTTGATACTGTGCCACGCAGCAGGCTGATTTAGAAATTTGGCAGCCTTGGGGTGGGAGAGAAGGTAATAAGCTGGTAATCTAATTAGTTGAAAGATAGGAGGCAGAGGCAAAGGGTGGCGGTAAATACGCCAGTCACTTGGGGGATAGGAGAGTGATCAGTGGAGTACCACAGGGATCGGTACTGGATTCTGTCCTCTTCAATGTCTTCATAAGTGACATGGCTGATGAACTGAAGGGAAAGGTGTGTCTCTTTGTGGATGACACAAAAAATTTGCAACAGGATGGACTCCTAGGAGGGGCTAGAGAGAACGCAAAGGGATCTGGAGAAACTAGAGGAGTGGTCCAGGGTGTGGCAGCTGGGTTTTTTTTTCCCCCATCATTTGTTTATTAAATTTCACATACATAACAACATCGCACATATTACAGAAACCAAGCATATGGACAATAAAAGAAAAGAACAGACAGAGAAAATAAGAATCATTTTTAACAAACGATACCAGTTACTTTACCCTTAATATTCAAAGTGTGCCAAGTTCATCAACCTTCATATATTTCAATTCATTTCCTTTTTCATAGAGGCTCTTCATGCTGTATACACCTTATAGCTTTACTGCCAGACTACTAGCTGGTGGTTGTTAATTACAAGCCCATAGAATCTTTATTTTGGGTCCATGATCCCATCATTTTATTTAGGATTACCCATTTTGGGACACGGGTGCCACTCTGAAACCTCCTGGCTGCGTTATTTAGACCCTCCCAGTTGCCCCCGAACCCCTAAAGACCCGCCCTTAGGGCCTCAGCCTCCCCTGGAGTCAAGGACACAAGAAAGGGATCCCATACAGCGAGTAAGCGCTTCTCCTTATTTTTAATAGCATAGGTCATGTGTTCTAGTGCTAGCACCTGAATGGCCATAGTTTGCCACTGCTGGAGTGCTGGGGTAGCCGCAGAAACCCAGGTGTTAAGTATGCAGTGCCTAGCTAAGACTAGCAACACCCTAACCCATCTTGGGAAAATTTCCCATTCCTCCAGACCCACCTCCTCCACTCCAAATAACATCCCTAATGGGGTCAATCTCAGCTGTCTAACTCATATTCTCCCCACCTCCTGTGCTAATTCTCCACAGAAATTCTGGAGTACATGGCAGGACCAGAAATAATGCAGGTAGGTATCCAGTTCTCCCTGACACCTCCCACACACAGGGGAGACAGCGGGGGTAAACTTGTGGACCATTGCCAGGGGGCAATACAGTCTGTGCATAAATTTATAATAGGACTCCTGAAATTTGTTGCAGACCAGGATCCCCTTATGGAGACCAATCAGGGTGAACCAGTTCTCTTCTGTAATTGTTCTCCCCAGGTGCGCCTCCCACTGTTTCTTGGTTTTTCTTGTGTAGTCTGGAAGGAACTGCCTGCCCAGCTTGGCCGCTTTTCCTGTTGGCCCTTTAGAGTCTACCCTTGTGCACAACATGAAATGCTTTACCTGCCCTAAGGGGGATCCAGCCTCTCTTCCCCTCCCCAAGGCATTGGCATAGGCTCTAATTTGCAGGAAGTGGAATAAATGCACCCTCGGCATGGCATAGCCTAAATTCAGCTCCTCAAACTCACAAATCTGGTCCCTTTTCCAGACATCCCTTACACACTTAATCCCCAAGCCTCCCAAATTTGGAATACCCTGTCCTCCAATCCGGCCAGGAAGTAAGGGTTGCCTGCCACCAGAAGAAGTAAAGTCTCCTCTCTTCCCACCACTATCAGCTTTAAAATTTGCATCCATCCTTCCAAGATGGCCACAACCACGGGGTTCCTCTTATCTGTCCTAAGATAGGCTCTTAATCCTCCCTGGGCCAAGTAAGCTGACAATCTCACCAGACCCTCCCCTTCCTCCAGGTCTAGCCACCCCGCCGCTCTGGGCATAGTAACCCAGTCACTTATGTATCTATATTTTATTGCTAAAAAGTAGTTTCAGAAATCCAGGAAATTCAAACCTCCCCTAGAGCCTTCCAGCTGCAACCTTCTCAGGCTTGCTCTTGGGCACCTCCCCCTCCACAAAAACTCAAATAGGGCCTTCTCCAATTTTTTGAGGACCACCTTAGCAAGCACAACATGCACCATCTGCATTACATATAGGACCCGTGGTAGAATGTTCATTTTTCTTAGGTTTATATGGCCCATCCATGATACAGGGAGCTCTCTCCAGCGTCTGAGTTCTGCCTCGATGGTTTTAATAAGAGGGAAGTACTTTAATTGATACAGGGACCCTACATCCCTCACTACCTGGACACCCAGATACCTAAAGGACGTTGTAACCCTTTTCAGGCCCAACGAGCCCTGTCCAGAGTCCCCACTCCTCTCCCCCCACAACATAATCTCCGACTTACTAAAATTTATTTTGTAACCCGAGAAAGCTGCAAAAGTTGTGATTAGCCGAAGGAGCTGTGGAACTGAGCCAGCCAGGTCCATGACATACAGGAACATATTGTCTGCATAAAGGGTTACCTTGTGGGGGGAGCCCAATTTACTCACAACTCCCTTAATCTCTGGGTGTGCTCGTATTGCTATGGCCAGCGGTTTTATGGCTAGGGCAAATAACGGGGGGGGGGACACCCTGCCTTGTACCCCTAAAAAGGGGGAAGCGTTCAGTAAGTGAGCCATTTACCAGGACCCTGACCATAGGGGCTGTGTATATGCATGGGGAACTGCTTAGCTAACAATTGTATACGCCACATAATGCCAAGTCGATACTATGTTTTATCTCTGTAACTATGCTCCCCACCCTGCTTAGCTAACAAAATGTATAGGCCACATCACTCTAAGTCTCTACTGTGTTGTATTTATGTAACTGTGCTCCCCAACCCTCTGTACCCTGCCTAAATGTTATACCCAGTGTTTTCAGTATCTTGACGTGGAGCCTTTGGAAATGAGTCTATGACTCAAAGGTTTTTAATTCCGATATAAATAAATAAATCCGAGGTGCTACCTCTTCTGCGAAAAATTAATCCTACCACCTCTCTAGGCCATGATCGGCTCGAACCCCGCCTACTGAGGGATGCTGCCCCTGCGATCGCCCATCCTGTCACCCTCCTCATAAATAGGTCACTTTGGGAAGGAATAGTCCCAACAATGTGGAAGGTCATGACCATCATCCCCATCTACAAAAGTGGGCCCCGTGACAAGCCAGGAAACTACAGACCTATCTCCCTGCTCAGTCCTCTTGGAAAAATCCAGGAAAGACTAGTATATAAACAGCTGCAGGACTACCTGGAGCAGCACCTACTTATGGCAGCTGTGCAGCATGGTTTTAGGAAGGGCCACAGTATAGACACTGCTCTCATCCGGCTCACAACTGACATCCTTGCCTCCATGGATCAAGGATCCCCAACGGGTGCTCTCTTCATTGATCTATCGAGGGCCTTCGACCTTGTCAATCATAATCTCCTGCTCGCTAAACTACAGCTCCTAGGCCTAAATGACCACTCTCTCTCATGGTTCGAGAGCTATCTTAGCGAACGTTTCTAAAAAGTCTGCTGGAAGGGTACACAGTCTGGACTTAGGCCAATCACTGTGGGGGTGCCCCAGGGCTCAATCCTGGGCCCCTTACTTTTCTCACTCTTTCTCAATAATAATGAGAGTAACTGTTCCCTCAGCAAACTCATTCTGTATGTGGATGACATGGTTATTTACTACAGTGACCCTCAACCTAGTGTAATCAACACAAAACTGCAGGATGGTCTCTCAGCTCTGGAGTCCTGGTTCTCCACAAACTCCCTGAAGCTAAATGGGGAAAAAAACAAAAGCCGTCCTGTTTGGCTCCAGATGTCTGGGCCCTGACAGAAGTCAGCTGCTCCAGATCAGCACAAACCAAGGGAAACTAGCTGAGGTCACGTCCAGTTTCAAGTACCTTGGGATCCATCTTGACCAAGAGATGACCTACAGACCTCATATTGACTCCATAACCAGGACCATCCATCAAAAGCTTGGTCTCCTCTAACGTCTGGGGAACTCACTATCTTGCGTCGCACGTCAAGCAATTGCCAGCTGCAATCTTCTCCCTTCCATTCTGTATGGGGCTCCTCTACTGCAGTCACTCAGAGAGACAGAATTCAATAAACTTTCTGTCCTTTGTAACAGAGTGGCCCATTTCGCCTCAAACTCCTCCCCAAGGAGGCATCACTGTGAGGCACTTAAGGAACTTAATTGGCCATCTCTCCAGCACAAACTAGCCTACCCAGTTGCCTGCCTTGCATTCAAGTTCTCTACCACAGGTCCCCCTCCTCATCTAAATGGACTTCTCTCTACCAAAATACAATGCAGAACTCTATGATCATCTGCACATCACCCACTGGACATCCCTCGGTGTCGCTCTAACCAAGGCAAACGCTCCTTCAAGTTTGCTGCCTCCCACCTTTGGAACTCCTTACCAGCTAGCTTGACTGGTGCATCCACCATTAGCCAATTCAAGTCCAGGCTTAAAGTATATCTCCTCAACCTCAGCCTTTGTGGCTGTAACCGTTAGCTCCCAAGCCCACTTCTCCTTATGCTCGCACTGCCTTGACCTCTCCTTCCTCCTGGATGTATCTAATATGACGTCTTCCTGACTGTCTCACATTGCAGACTAAACGGAATGTGAAATCTGACATGATGTACTGCTAACAAAAGCTTACTACTCCTATGGCTGGATGCTACTGTATACTCTGAGTAATTATTGTAACTACAGTTAAGAATGCTGTTATGTGTCTTTGCTCTGTAATGAATGCTATTATGTGTCTTACTCTGTAACATAGCTGGGTCGTCTCTTGCTAATATTGGTGTTAATTATTGTAACTACTGTATGGAATGCTAGTATGAGTCCTCCTCTGTAAAGAATGCATTTGTGTGTCTCTCCCTATAACTAATTCCGGGTCGCCCCTGAAAAAGGGACCTCTGGTCTCAGTGGGCTTATCCAGTTACCAAAATACAAATAAATAGATAAATATCTTCTGAATCAGGTCCACAAAGTCACCACCCAGGCCAAATCTTCCCATAACCTCTATGAGGTACTCCCACTCTATGCGGTTGAAGGCCTTCTCAGCATCCGTAGACAGGATCACAGTACTACTTCCCCTCCTAGAGACCATCCAGACTACATTTAATAACTTCCGCATATTATGGTAGGAATGTTGCCCCTGAACAAACCCCGTCTGATCCGGGTGCACCAGTTCTGGCAGGAGCTGATCCAGCCGTCCGGCCAGTACTTTCATCAAGATTTTGGCGTCACAATTTAGTAGAGAGATCGGCCTGTAGGGTGAGCACTCCTGTGGGTCTTTCCCAGGCTTAGGGACCAGATACACCACCGCATCATTGAATGAAGCAGGGATATCCCCCTCCCCCCCTTACATCAGCAAACACCCTCCAAAGGGTTTCTACTAGCTGGTCCTGCATAATTTTATAGTACTCTGATGGGAAACCATCTGGCCCACTTGCTCTTCCCTTTTTCAGGCTCCTTATGGCTTGCTTGATTTCAGCCCATGATATTTCCCTACCAAGTTGCTCCCTCTGCTGTTCTAAAATACAAGGCAGCTCAATACTGTCCAGAAAGGTTTTTGCCTTACCCAGGGTTCCCTTACATTCAGCCTGATACAGCTTCTGATAGAACTGCTTAAACTGCAGTTTAATAAGTTTCCTATCCCTAGTCACCTCTCCCCAATTATTTTTAATTTCTGAAATATGTGTTTTGAGTTCTCCTGCCCTTAACCAGCCGAACTAACAATGGTCCAGGCACGTTGCCCCATTCAAATTATCTATTTCTGGCAAAGAATCAAGCTGTGTGAGCCTCACTCAATAGGAAGGTGTTCAATGCTTCCCTAGCAGCCGTTAATTCCCTTAGTGTATCCTCCTTGAACTGGCTTGCCAAAGTATGCTCCAACTCCTTCACCCTCCGCTCTAACTCATCCCTCTTGACTCCCCTTTCCTTCTTATATTTTGCAACAAAGCTAATAATGGCCCCTCTTATGCAAGCCTTCCCTGCATCCCAATATGTTCCAACAGACTGGACAGACCCCTTGTTCACCTCACTATATACTTTCCACTGCCTCTTGATGTACTCTAAGAAATCCTTATTCCCCAACAGATATCTCGGGAATTTCCACAGGGGTGAGTCTTCCCTGGTCTCCCCTAATCGTCACGTTAACACAACCTTTGCATGGTCTGATATAGCAATGGGACTATGTTGCACCTTCTGTATTCTATCAGACCAAACCCTAGGCATATATATATATATATATTATCCAGCCAAGACCATGTTTTGTGGGAGTTAGAGAAAAATGTGTACTCTCTTGCGCCCGGGTTAAGCATCTGCCAGCTGTCCACCATGTCCACCTCAGCCATCCCCATCAGCCAGGGCTCAACCCACCAACATTTCTACCCTTGGCCTCCGAATGGTTCAGTTTTGGATTTATTGTTGCGTTAAAATCCCCTCCCATTAGGAGCCCCTTGAATTCTTCCTTAATTAAGATATCTAGAGTCAATTGATAAAAGGCTGGATCGAAAACAGCTGGTGCATATATAATTGCCAGAGTGATGGTCTCCCCATACATTGTGCCTTCCACAAAAAGATATCTGCCGTTTACTGGATCTGAAACCACCCAGGTTACAGCGAATGGCAGGCTCTTGTTTATAAGTATTACGACACCCCTCTTGTGTGAATTACAGGATGAGGCAAAGCAGGTCCCCACCAACCCCCCCACCAGCTTTTGGTGTTCTCTAGGATTCAGATGCGTTTCCTGCAGAAGGGCCACTTGGGCCCCTTGTCTGCGTAGGGCTATGAGTATACATGTTCTTTTTACTGGGGTTGATATGCCCTGGACATTCCAGGACACAATAGTAATATTCTTTTGTTCAGCCATGGTGATATACCACTATGTTGTTTTCCCTCCTCACCCCCCCTTCAGACTCCATACTCCCAAAAAGCCACTCATAGGCACTGTATCGTTACTGTCTCACATTTGAACTGGTACACTTAGACTTCCAAACACTAAACATAACACATAATGAATAAAAACAGTCAACAAATATAACCAGTAAAACAGGCATAACTATGTATAACCATCTCCAACCTATATACATGCCCCCCATCCTTAAACTGGTGAAAATCAGTATAATTTTATTTATTTATTTATTATTACTAGGACTACAAATACCTTTGAACCAAGGGTTCTTTTACAAAGGTTCCACGTCAGCAATGGGTGCAAGCAAAACAGTGGTAAGATACAATACAGGGTCAGGACATTAACATAGAAGTAAGCAGAGGTAAGATACAATACAGGTCAAGAGGTTAACTTAGTAGCAAAAGACAGTACATGTGTATAGACTAGCACAGTAGCAAACAGTCAGTGGCAAATACCAATGCACAATTAATAATATGGGTGTATGTATATGTGTGTATATATATATATATATATATATATATATACAACACACAAATACAAATAAAAACCATCCTTGGGATGACATAAGTGGAGCAAGGGTGGGGATAAGGGGGTAGGCAGTCAAGGATTTCACATTGTCATAAGTGCAAGAACAGAAAGATAAGTGCTAGGTAGTCTGGGGTGGAGCAAAAGAAATAGGGTGATAGGGAAGGGGGCAGGAGGAGAGGAGCGGGAGGGGTGGAATGGTAGGTGGGGCAGAATGGTGGGTGGAGGTAGGAGAGAGATGGGGAGTAGCAGGGGATGGAGGGGTGGAGAGAAGTGGGGAGGGTAGCAAGGGAGGAGAGAAGAGGAGGGAGAGGTGAAACAAAGCCGCAAGCCTAGGCAGAGCAGTCACAACTGCTGAGGTCAGTGAGGTGCTGGCAGAGTTTACGTTTGAATGGGCCAAGCTTGTTTTCAGCAGCAATTTCAGGGGAAAGGTTGTTTAGCAGCAGGGGGGCCCTGGTGTGGAAAGCACGTTGAGCCTGGTTGGTACAACAGAATGGAACGATAAAGGTTGGTTTGAGCGAACTGCGCATAAAATGTGCAGTGACTGCGGGCAACATTAAGGCATGAGTTGCTGAGAGTGTGAGGTTAAGACAAATTTTCTTAGCCAGTAGGCAGGTCTGGTAGACAAGTCTACTATTTAGATTGAGCCAGTTGGATTGCTTGTAGAGATCACAGGTATGCGTATGCTTCTCTGCACCAGTGAGAAGTCTACAGCATTTGTTAAGGTCTGTCTTGACCCATTTTAGGGTGGTATCAATGGCAGCTCTGTAGAAGACAAGCCCGTAATCAATGACGGGTAGGGCTGAGGCAGTTATGGCTGCGCGCATAGCTTCTTTGGTAAGACAGCGACGGTGGCGGTAGAGGACCCCAGTTCTTGAGTTGACTGATTTTGAGATGTGTTGAACATGTGAGCTGAAAGACATTGTGAAATCAAGGGTAATGCCAAGGTATTTAAACTCCAGCACTTGTTCAAGTAGCTGTTCAAGTTCATTATGTATGGTGAAGTTTATGGATCTGTATTTGCTGTGAGAGCTATGGAACAGCATGGACTTTGTTTTTCGTAATTCATCAACAGCTTATGTTGAAGAAGCCAGGTTTGAACTAGGCTGAAGTTTGTCTGTAGTATCTTGAAGAGCGAGAAGGGGTCAGTATGGGAGGAATAGAGGACTGCATCATTGGCATAGAGTATAAAGTTATTATTTCAAGCTGCAGGAAGAGTATTGATGAAAAGGCTGAAAAGCAGAGGGCCAAGGATGGAACCCTGGGGTACACCAGAGCGGACAGGAAGGGCACTTGAGAGTAAGTCAACGATTTTGACTTTTTGGCTCCTTGCCGAGAGGTAGCTTTCAAACCATTTGGTTACATCATTAGATAGTCCAAGGGAGGAGAGTGAGTGAAGCAGGAGCTGGTGGTTCACAGTGTCAAATGCCTTGGTCAAATCAATGAACACCGCACCCAGTAGGTGGCCAATGTCAATCGCCTTATGAATATGGCTGGTGAAGTCAAGCAGGGCAGTGGTAGTACTATGGTCTTTTCTAAAGCTGTGTTGTTGCGGGCAGAGTAAGTTATATTTGTTGAGGTGTTCAGACAACCGGTCAGCTACAATTCGTCCAACACCTTGGAGAGTGGTGGGAGGACAGAGATAGGGCAGTAGTTATAGAGAAGAGACTTATCACTGCTTTTATGAACGGGTGTGACCACTGCTGATTTCCAGAGCTGGGGGAATTGTTTATGAGAGAGGGAGAAATTCAGAAGTTTAGTGAGAGGTTGTAGGACAAGGTCAAGGGAGGGAGACAGAGAGAGAGAGAGGAGTTTGAGGTCAAGGGTATCGCTGCTGAAACTGGCTTTGCTTAGCACTTTAAGATATCTTTTAGCTTCAGACATGGATACCCTCTTAAAGTAGAATGGGGGGTTTTACTGTGGAGATTGATTTTATTATTGAGGCAGGGCCAGGCAGAGTTGCCAAAGAAGTTCGGGGGAAGGACACTGCTAAGATCAGTAAATGAGAGATTAAAGGAGTCCGCTATTTCTTTGGGGTCCTGTAAAGTGGAGCTGTTAACCTCAATCATAGTGGGGGATGATTTGCTTGGTTACCCGTGAGGCTCTTGATGTTCTCCCAGAAGGGTTTGCTATTTCTCCAGGAGTTAGTAAGTTCCTGGTTGTAGAATACTTGGCTTGGCTCTGCGTATGGCTATTGTGCACTGGTTCCTAGCTGCCTTATAGAGCTGCATATTGTGTGGTTTCCCTGAGTCCATGGCTCAGTGCCAGAGGTTATCTCGGTTTCGCATCATGGAGATGAGTTCAGAGTTAATCCAGTGATTAGCGGTAGACTGAGTTTTGCATTTACGTAGGGGGCAAAACTGTTACAAACTTTGTTAAACTGGGCAATGAAGAAGTCAAGTGCTTGGTCGACACTGCTCAAGAAGTCAAGGGGTGTCCAGTCAACCATTGACAGGGCAGCAAGGAATTGTGGAAGCTTTCCTTTTGTTAAGATTCTTTTATAGGAAAATGAGGACTTGGGTTTAGGTGCCTGTTTAACCAGTGGCAAATAAATGGGGAGTGATCACTGAGGTCATCTGGGAGGACTTCTGTGTTAGTGATTCTGCTGGGATGAGAGGTGAGGATCAGGTCAAGTAAGGAGCTACTTCCAGACTTATAATTAAACCTAGTGGGAGAGGCGACCATTTGAGTAATGTTTAGGGCAGCAATAGCATCCTTATATGGGTCAGCTTTTGGAGTGAGCCAATTTACATTTAGGTCACCCATTACAACTGTCTCACCACGGGAGATGCTGTCGTCCATGAAGTTTGTGATCATTTGGAAGCCTGTAACATGTTCACGCAGTGGGATGTATACTGATGCAACTATGAGGGATTTTCCCTGCTGGCCCAGGATTATTTTAACTGCTAGGATTTGAGAGTTGTTTGTAGAGGGGGGTAATGGGATGACTAGCCCTTTAAGAGTTTCCCTTAAATAAATGGCACAGCCACCCCCTCGCTTGGCAATTCTGTCGAGTCGGAACAGGGCATAGCCTGGAATGGATACAGCATTTGCCTGGGACCGTAGGAGAGAGCCAAGTTTCATTAAGGGCTATAACATCCAGCCTATAACATTTCCTAATCTCCATTCAAACATAATAGCTAGCCCCCGAGTACAGTAGACGTCCCCCAACCCCCACCTGCACTTGATGAACACTCTTCCTACAGCATCTTCCCTCTTCTGCTTAAAAAGGAAAAACAAAACAAGGCTTTTGACAGAAATTTTAAAAGCATACGTTCGGTGGTGTTTACTCCCTGATCACCCGTCTCCCTCCTGTTTGCTTGTCTTTCGCTTAACCCCCTCCCCCAGACGTGCTCAGCATTTACCCCCATGAAGCTGCTGATGTTGCTCCTTTGCTCTTTGCTGGTTGCGGTCCCTGTGTTTCGGTCAGTGCACCCCAAAAACACCTTCCCGGCCTACTGCACACTCCACTTATGGACCACCTTGATTATTCAGTTGGGCACTCGCTTCCCCTGCCACAGGCTGCCCAGCAGGACCCCAGACCCATATCAGACCCATACAGCCCTGAATACTCCAGAAGGGGTTCGGGTACCACCACCCCCAATTCTCATAGTCCCCTTTCATTTTTTATTTTAGTTTTAGGCCTCCTATCCATTAGCAGTGACTCGAATGGGAGCCGCTGCTATGGCAGTTAATTCTTTAGCATTCCAGGAGTCACGGAGGCAGCACCAGTGTAGACAGCGTGAATCAAACACCACGCGCCTGTCCCAGCTTACCTCCGGTTTTGAGCTTCTCTCCTGTCGGATCCGCCTCCACAAACGTTCATCTCTGGCCTCTCAAAATGTCCTTCACCATTTCCATTTGCTGGGGAGAAGGAAACACAGCATGCAGACCTCAGTACTGGCCCACCAATGCCAGGAGGGTGGGAAGCGTTACGGTTCTCAGAACAAACCGTAGCACCATCAGTCTCAGTCCGAGGCTCCCCCATCATACAAACACCAATGGGCCAAATGGCAGCACAATATTTTCAGAAGGGAGTTCCTCATCACAAACACCATGTATGCTGCTTCACATAGGTCCAACAATGAACACGAAATTCAAGACAATTAAACCCTGGGTGTACGTTCTCCTTCACACTGTTCAGTCTCTCACTCATCCTGCTTCTTTTTTAGATCATCCACAAAGCTGATAGCCCTCTCCACCTCCCAGAAGGTGTATGTTGCCCCCTTGAACTTTATTTTTAGGACAGCAGGGAACAGCAGGAAGGCCTCTACCTTGATCTCTCGAAGCTGGGCAAGCAGGGGATTAAGTGCTCTCCTCCTCTTCAGTAGCCAGGCTGAATAATCTTGAGACAAAAATAGCTGGCTCCCTCATACTTTAACTCTTTCATCACCAGCATGTTTTCAGGACAGCCTTTTGATCCTGGAAGCGGTGAAACCGGAGTATGATTTGTCTGGGGGGCGCTGCTCCGCTGGTGGTTTCAGAGCAAAACGCTCTGTGGGCCAACTCCAGCTTAAAACGACCTCCCTTTGGATGCAGACTGAGCAAGGCTGGAAGTGTTTTGGCACAAAAGGTAAGGATGTTAGGACCCTCTTTTCCCTCAGGTAAGCCCCTAATTCACAGGTTTAACCTGCGATGATAATTCTCTTGGTAATCATATAGGTCTTTGAACTCAGCGAATTCCCTTCTCCAGCGCAGCCACGCGGTTAGGGATCGGGTCCACCACATCCGCCAGATTAGAAATTCGCTCCTCTGCCTCGGTGATTCTTGCAGTTTGGGAGGCCGACTGTTCCATCAAAGATTGTAAGCGAGCATCTAGCCTCTGCTCTAATTTATCCAGCCGGGATTCCATCGCTTCCATAAGCTGGGTGGTAACTTCTCTGCCCAGCGTAGCCATCTCTGCTGCTGAAAGGGAAATTGGGCCTGGTGCTTCAGGCTATTTAGCGGCTGTCTGCTTCTTCTGACTTTTGGCAGCCACTCGTTGTCCCTTTTTGGGGTTTTGAAGTAGAAACTCATCCATACCGCCCAGTATTCTTCTTTCTGGCAAGTTTTTGGAAGTTTTACAGATGGATGCTGTACATTTTTAACAGATTTAAGGCATACAGGTGGGAGCTGTGGGAAGCCATGTCCTCACTCCTTGCTGCTCATTAGCACCCCCGGCAGCTTGGTTTTAATGCCAAAAAGTGCAAAGTCATGCACCTGGGGGAAACCCAGGGGCTGTGAATGGGGGGGGGGAGTACTTAACAGTCACCAAGCAATACAGGGACCTTGAGATAATCATATCTGATGAACTCAAGCTGGCAGGGCAGTGCGACGAGGCAGTAGGCAAGGCTAGCCAGATGCTGGGTTGCAGAGATAGGGGGATTTGCGGAGGTGGTGTTGCCAATGAATCACTCACTAGAGAGACCCCACCTGGAGTACTGTGTCCCATTCTGCAGGCCGCACCTCTGCAAGAACATTGACAGGGTGGAAGTGGTCCAGAGGAGGGCTACCAATATGGTGCAGGAGTTGCACAAGCAACCATATGAGGAGAGGCTGAAGGAGCTCAACATGTACTCCCTGGAGGACAGGAGAGTGAGAGGGGGATATGACTGAGACATATAAGTACCTCACAGGGTGAACAAAGTATAGGAAGGGAGTCTATTTCAGAGGAGGAGCACCAACACATGGGGGGTGCTATAAAACTTGAGGGGAGAAGTTTAAGAGGGATGTGAGGAAATATTTCTTAACAGAAATGGTAATGGATGCCTGCAGCAGCCTGAGTGACAGAAGAGGTGGTAGGGGTGAGAAATAGCATGCATGGGATTGGCACATGAGCAAAATAGGTAGAGGAAAGGGAGGAGGAGGAGGAAGGGGCACAGCAACCAAATAGGGTCCAGGGTATAGTAATAGGCAGGGAACATAGGGTAGACTAAATGGGCCCTCTTGGTCCTTTTCTGCCAACACATTCTAAGTTTCTTTGTTTCTTAAGCTGGTGGTATAGAGGTGTGCCTCCCAACATCTGGAGGGGTGAGGAGAGACTGGATTCCCTCTCCTGTACTCCTCTGACATTCAGACTGTAATCTTAACTCCTGGACTGGAACCGCAAACTACTTGGAACCTCTGTGGAACTGCTTCATGGGTTTTTAGCTCTCTGCTAGCCTTCCCCACTTACCGTACATTATCAAAGGAGGGAGGGCAGGTCTAGGTTACCTACTTCTAGCTGAGTCCGGAAACACAGAGCACAAACTCTAGACACCTTATCTCAGAGCTGAGACCCACTAGAGAACAACACTTAGGGTCTAGCTTAACCCTTCAAGTGCCCTCTAGCAGCCTGCCTCGAGCTCTGGAGAATAAAGAGTCTGATTACATAAGTAGCCTCAGATGTGCAATTTGATGCAGGGAGGGCAGCTACTGTATATGTCAGCATTTCCTGGCATGCTCAATCACAGAAGAATACAGGGCCAGCAATTCAGTTGAGTACCATGGGAATGGTTACAAAGCTATAGTCCATCACTTGTGCTGGGTGTTGTAAATTTACACCATTTTTTTTTAACCAGAAGAGAGACACTAAGCTGAAGCTTGTTTACAGGTGTGACCTGGGAGCACAAGGAAGTTAAGTGACTTGCTCAGGGTCACACAGTATGCAAGTGGGGGCTGTGGGATTCAAACCCAGGTTTGCAGCTCAGAGCCTTAAACCACTGCACTATACTGCCTCCTTTGATATGCCAATTACCATTTGAAGTCAGGTTAAGAAGAGCAACACACACGTCAGCAGTCCATTTCAATGACATACATCTCATGGCTCTCACAGATCCATCGTATTTTTCCATTTACTCTGGTTCTTCACCACCACCAGCTCTCAAATGATACTGGAGAAGCTGCAGGCAGAGGGTGAAATTAACGGGCTAACAGGCAGAAGGCCATCCAATTTGGATACTGCAGTCAGATGGACTGCATTAGCAGGCACCGGGGTACTGCCATACTATATAGCTCAGGAGCAGGTGTCTCGATATCACAGAACTGGCCCGTGCTTTGCAGAGAACAGTAGTGAGAATATGCTCAGTAGGATACCTCTCAACTGACCCTGACTATGACGGATGTCCCTCATTTTACCCTTCAAAAATGTTCTGTACCTCAAAGGGTGCTGCACACAAAGGGAATGTGCTGTAAATTCAGACTTTACAGCAGAAATTCATACTATTTTAAGATGCTTAATAAAAAAATGTTGCACTAGTAAACACAATGCTTTCCACAGTGTTCTAAGCTTATATCTTTCTGTTTGAAGATGTGTCCCTCAATATTGCCCTTCATTTAGAGTGTGTCCCTCATTTCAGTGACAAAAGGTTGAGAAGTAGGCTCAGCAGCATTGCAGTCCCACTGCTTTCAGCACTAGATATGGGAGGGGGGATGGTAGAGTGTCTCAGTACCACCGAGCTGGCCCACTGGTACCATATCCATCACTGGCATTGCACTGCTGTTGGGCTATAATTTCTACCAGCAGTAAATGCAGTGCAAAGAAGTGCAAAATCATGCACTTAGGGCATAGAAACCCAGGGGCAGAGTACATGATGGGAGGAGTGGTTCTGACAAAAACCAAATAGGAAAGAGACCTGCGGGTGATCATATTTGATGACCTAAAGGTGGCCAAACAGTGTGACAAGGCTGTGGGAAGAGCCAGTGGGATGCTAGGGTGCATAGGGAGGGGTATCACCAGCAGAAAGAGGAAGGTGGTGATACCACTGTATAAATCACTGGTGAGACCTCACCTGGAGTACTGTGTCCAGTTCTGGAGACCACATCTCCAGAAGGACTGAAGCTATATTGTGGGATGCTCTTACAAATGTCACCGCCCCACTGCTAACAGTATATCTGTTAGAAATAATATGTCCTTGTTTATTTATATATTTGTCTGTCTATCTGGGATATATGATGGCCTGATTATTTATCATCATGTGCGAGAGAGTAGAGCCATAACTCATGAGAGATAGAGCAACAAGTGAGTTATGAAAGTCCTGCCCACTAACAAGTGATGATAAATAGCCTGTTTTGAGTCAGGTTATTGCATATTCGATATATACAACAGTAGTTTGCAAGTTATTGCTTTGAAATCTGCATTTTGAAGATTTTGCTGTTTTATTTTTACTGCTGGCTTTAGTGCTCCACTAATGCTCCTGGGACTAGAAAACTAGGCACGGACAGAACTGAGCTCCTAAAGATCGCTGATGTCTGTCAGACCAAGCTGTAAGTTGTTGATAACATAAAATACCTGGAAATGTTACTGGATCAAGAACTGACATCAAAACTCATTTTTTTTAAGTTATATTTTATTCATTTTAGCATAAATAACAAAAAAGAAGCGCTCCATGCAAAGAACAACGAAAGCATTACAGATAATTAGAACATATGTCCAATCCTATACGAGAGAGTATTCCTTGCTAGTACCACTATATGAGAGGCATCCTAAATGTTATACGTCCACGATATATATGAACATCACAGCTGTGGGAACATTAGCCCAAGAGCGCATGGCAATGCTCTAAAATTGACAGTCCTGACATGTGACCCTGACAGTCCAGTGCCTGAACGGGCTATAGGTGCCACCATGTGACATTTATATCTAATCACTTAACAGTCACAATGAGCAAAACATCAGCAGCAGAGCTTAAACAGTATTGATTAAAAAGAAAATCAGTTCAACTTCCCCTGAAAAATACATTTGTAATTATTAGAGGATAAATTAGTACTATACGATCCTAAAGAGAAACTGACAGAGGGCGTAACATTTAAGCAACCTCTCACTATGTAAACTAATAGCCAGCTCTGAGAGCAGGATCTCTTCAACAGGGCAAACACTGTTGTTCCCCACTCGGTATCCTGAACACAGCAGAACCCGACTAGTAATGAAAACGGGGTACTTACCTCTCTCCCAGCATTAACAAGTATTAAACTTTAAACAAACCATCACTTTTCCTGAAGTACTAAGTCTGGAATCGTAAGGATCTCAGCACTCAAAGAAACTCAGTGCAGAGAGACTCATTTCAGACTTTGCTCATATGATAGATGGACCAGCCATTCAGGTTTCTGTGTATGCTTCTTCCGCAGTAGAGATATCCTTTTTTTTTTTATTTATTTTTATTAACTTGTATGTGATCACAGCCTAATACAGTCATTAATCTGTTGGTTTATTCTGTACAATATCACTGTCAGTCTTGAATACATGATCAATATATTAAGGATATTACCCATTGCATTTTAAATAAAATTACGTTTGTACAGTATGACTGTGTGTTTTTAATTTTTTCCACCATTTTTCTTACCCTTTCTGACATATGTAAAAAATGTGTGTCTTCCTGTACCTATTACTCTCTTTACCCCTATAAGACAGGTCTCCCTATCCTTATTCCGGAGTTTTATACCCCAGGTAACCAAAGATTCCCTCAGCCTCACCTCCAAGGAACAAAGTCGGGATCTCGACTGGACATATAAAATACCCACGGCCTTTGGGGTCTTATTATGTAACTTGGCCATTAGAATTTCTAAGTAATATATATCTGAAACCAACCCTCGCCACTCCCCAATGGTGGGAACCTCCCGAGACTTCCAATGTCTAGTTATAGCCTTTTTGGCTGCTACGATATAGATAGGTAACAATGTTCTATGCCATGCTGGTCGATGGGAGGGGGAATATAGCCAATAAAATAATTTTGGCAGTTAATTCTACCCCTTTCCCAGACAATCTGACACTGCTTGTTGTAGCATACACCAAAAGTGTATGAGGTGCGAGCACGTCCAGAAAATATGAGCAAGATCCGCTTTCAGGCACCCACAAGCCCTCTAGAATTTACCATTGGAGGAGGGAAGGTATTTAATTAGAACTGCCAGAGAGCGGAAAATCCGGACTTGGCACTTCCATGCAAATTCCTGCCACAAGTTTGAGTGGGTTACCTTACAGGCCAAAGGCGAAGCCTGAAGCAAATCCCATTCAGGTATGTCCATATCGAGATCCCTACACTAGCCCCTCAGAATGGAAAGTGATGAGTCTCCCATTCCTTCCCATAAGATACAGTACAGAAATCCCACCTGGTGTCCCCAACGCCGACCAGACACTGCATCTTCAAGAAATCTCCAGAATAATGGACTAGGGTCTGGTTGTATAGATGTCACTTCTCTTTGTCTTAAGATATAATTTTTAACCTGAATATATCTAAAAAGATCCCCATCTGGTATACCATAGTCCCTCTGAAGTGTTTCAAACTGAACAATGCCCTTCCGAGAAATAGATTGCCTAAAAAATTGAAGTCCCACTCTTCTCCACCTTGTAAAAGTATGATCTAATGTGGCCGGCAAAAAATTCCCATCCTCAGAGATTAATGTATATAAAAAAAAGAATGCACAAAAACCCTTGTGTTTTTTCAACCTATACCATAGTTTCAATACTTGGGCAGTGAAGGGTGTGAAATCCCGTAAACAGGGCGTTTTATTTACTGAGGTTAGGGTTATCCTTAGTATATCATATAGATAATTTATGGCAAACTCCAAGTCCTTTCAAGGCACTTCAAAAGACAGAGATAGCCACAGGAACAAAATTTTAAAAAAAGCTGCCAAAGCGTAAAACCTTAAATTGGGTAAGTTGGCTCCTCCCTCCGCCAACGGGAGATGTAACAAGGACATCCTTATGTGAGGTCTTTGCCCATGCCAAACAAAGTTAGAAATAATTTTCTCCCAGGATTTGAAATAAAAATTAGAGGGGAACATTGGAATATTCTGAAATAGGTATAACAGTCTTGGAAGGATGATCATACGAATGGACTCTATCCTTTGAAAGAAATTTAAAGGTAAATTGGACCAGGTCACCATATCCGACTGAATTTGTATCGACAATGGCTCGTAATTCAATAATTCTGTTTTGTCCAAATCTTTAGGTATAACTATCCCCAAATATTTGAACTGGGTTCTATACCATTTTATGGGATATTTATTTTTAAGAGATTGGGAAGGGGTAAAGTTTAAAGCTAGTAGGTCTGTTTTAGTTATGTTTAATGAAAAACCTGAAATCTCAGTAAAGAGTGTTAAAGAGTCCCATGAAGCCATCAGGGAAGTCTCAGGTGAAAGAGCTGTCACCAAAATATCATCGGCGAACAAAGACACCTTATATTCTCTCTCTGGCCAAAGGGGACCCCCTCCACCCCTGGGTCTCCTCGAATTGCTTCCGCCAGGGGTTCAATATACAGCGCAAACAATAATGGGGATAGGGGACATCCCTGTCTTGTGCCCCTTTGCATGGTTATTGGCTGAGATAAAGACCCATTTATGCGAATATAAGCTGTAGGGGTTGAGTAGATATTTTTAAGACAGGTTGAAAAAAAAGTCTGGAAATGCAAATTTAGACAAAGTGGCCCATAGAAATTCCCAACTCACCTTGTCGAAGGCTTTATCAACGTCTAAATTTAATACAATGGAGGGTATTTTTCTAGTCTGTAAGTGTTCCATTATTAAAAACAGTCAACGCAGATTATCTGAGGTATTTCTTAATTTTACAAAGCCCGCCTGATCCTTATGTATCAATTGCAGTAAGATTGGTTCTAATCTTTTGGCCCATATGGCCATAAATATTTTATAGTCCACATTTAATATTGAAATTGGGCGATAAGAAGGGGGGGTAGGGTCCTTATCCGGCTTAAGTAGAGGAGTCAGAATAGCATAACTCCACAAGGGGGGTTGGGGTCTCTCCTTCTGAGACAGCCACACATGCTGGCAAAAGGCTGGGTAACAGTCTTAGGACGGCCTTTAATGCGTCCCACAGAATAGGATAGGATAGGATACTTCTGGGGACAGGTTCTCTTGAATTGCCTGTGGGATACGTTCCCTCACGGCGTCCAGGAAATCCTGGTCTTTGAGGAGAGATACATTAAATCTCCAAGATTTCAATTTCCTTTGCTTTCCCAGATCTATTTTAAGAATTAAAGGGTTATGATCTGATAATATTCTTGGTTCTATTGAAATACCCTGAATCAAGGTTAAGTGTTCCCCAGTTACAAAAAAGTAATCCAGCCTAGAATATGTTTCATGATGTGCAGAAAAGAAGGCATATCCTGGTACTGATGGAAACGTTCTCTTCCATACATCCTCAATGCCCAAGTAAGCCAAATTTTTCTTTTAATATTTTCCTGCGTTGAGCATTCTATTGGGTCTCGGGTTAGAGGAATCAAAATGTGGGTTCAATGCATAACTCTCAACTGTCCCCGATTTTCAGCGACGTTCCTGATTTTGCCTCAAAATTTTACTCTGTCCCTCTTAAAAATTGTGTTTCCATGACCAAACAGCAGGGGTTATAGGCACAAACTAATGTCAAACATTAAAGTTAGAGACTTGTTCTTCTTTAGAAAATGCATTTTACACGAAGCCCTTTATTCTACCAGCTTCCTGAGTGGATGTCTTCAATTCTGAAGAAGTGTCCCTGATTTTGGTCCTTTGTCCCTGATTTTTTTAAGCCTTGTCCCTGATTTATAAGGCAGGAGGTTGAGAGGTATGGTTCAATGCCAAATTGAAATCTCCCAAATTAATTAAAATCCCCTTATATTTTTCTATCACCTTGTGCAGAAATGACCGCATCACAGGCAAAGGAGTCTGTGGGGGAAGATAGGTATTGACTAAAGTTATTATCTGAGAATATAATGTACCCACCAGAATTACATATCTGCCTGTGGGTCTGAAAAGGAATCCTGGACTTCAAATGGACTTGTAGAGGGAATTAGAATTGCTGTGCCCCTCTTTTGTTTTCTGGGGTGTGAAGAGGCAAATACTTTATACCCCCCCCCCCCCAGTGTAATTTAGAGTGTTCAAATGAAGAGAGGTGGGACTTCTGTAAAAAAATATAAATCTGCTTTCTGTTTACTCAGACATTGCATTATCTTGTAGCGTTTAGTAGGAGAGTGCAGCCCATTCACATTTTGAGAGAGTATTTTAACCAGAACATTAGTCATCATTATTAGGAAAACATTTTAATATAGAATGGTTGGAACAGTGTTCAAACTCCAGAGGGAATAACAGGTTAACAGTTATAACTTTACTGATCTCTCCTCCTTCTCCTGGTGGCCCTAACCGACCAAACACAGCATTTCCAGAGAGAAGGGAGATATCTATTTGTAGTGCCCTTCTGGACCCAATGTATCCAACCTTGTCAGGGGTAAAGAATCTCGTAACTGAGTGTGTATCACCATCCTTTTTCAAAATTAAACACACTATTAAACACAACCAACATGATATCTTCAATAACTGTTGTATGAATATCTGTTTCTTAACTAAAAAAAACTATGTACACATGGTCTTCCAATGGTGGGGGAGAAAGCAACATCTCCCTCCTTTAACCCAAGTCAATTAACACTAGCATCCTGGGACAGCAGGGCAACACCCCCCAGTAGGTGAGTTATGACCTGCCCAAGGTGGGGGAATTTCCCCTCTAGAACAACTCTGAAGCTAACGAAGCTGTTCCTGTGGTGGTTGGGGCTAAGACTCCAATAACAGAGTGGTATTTAATTCCTTCTTTGTAAAGAAAGCCTCCCCCACCTCATTATATCCTATAGCATAACTAAATAAATAACATTTCTGATTGGGGCTAACTAATAAACCAAGTAATCACAGGCCCCTTCTGAGTTCAGATAGATCTTTCATAAAATTAAATAAGGAAGAGAGGAAGAAGAGGAGAAAAAAGGGGTGGGGGAGGAGGGAAAAGGGAAAGTCAACAACTGTCTCAAATGTCCATATCTTCTTGCAAGTGGTTCCCAATAAGGACCCAAATGTATAGTCTCTATACTGGTTTAGCTTGTGTCCATTGTTAGTGTTCGAACTTCCAGATTCATAACCTTCCACAGGAAACTGGATTAGTCCTGAATCCCATGCTGAGAATAAATTTCATCAAATAAGTTCCAGACTCCTTTTGTGATGGACCTTACTTTCGTTTGTTAGGGGGTCATTATTGTTCGGGGAACATGTGGTTCTATGGAGGGGGGAGGAGGCGGGGACAGCTATCTGCACCACGGCAAGGAGGGGGGAGAGAAAGGCACTCTCCTGGTTCCAACATTCTGCCTAGCCCAATTTAGAGGATCAGCAATGCACAAGTTTAAAGAGGCGCTGCCATGTAGAAGACCAATAGCCTTCCCTCGACCCCACTCCAAATCCAATGCTCAAACAGCCGATACCCCTCAACCCCCAGACCCCTCCCACATCCCAATTGGTAATGGAGGACAATGAACAACGTTCCTGCATGTGCTTGCTGTGTGAACTGATCCCAGAGTTCAAAACATTCACCTATACGGCTATGGAATGTTTGAGGAGGGAGGGGGAGCCCGCAACCAAGGCCGCTGAAGCGGAGGGGGAGAGAAAGGCACCAGCCAATTAGCCGCCAACTGCCAAATATCTTTAAAGGCATAGTCTGGCATAGTTCAACCTGTGGCAAAGCTATAGCCCTCCCTCAACCCCTCCACAGCGCTGCCATTGACCGTCTACCGCTTCTCTGGTCTCTCCTCCCTCCTGCCCCAGCCGTACCTGAAGAAAGGTCTGCCTCTTATTCAGGCTGCAGTGTAGGATTTCGTAGTAGTCGCACCCTATCCAAGATCTTCTGTAGCCTCTGGTCGCCAATCTCTGCCAGAGATTTTCCTTGGGCGCCAATCCTGGAAAGGACATTTGATTCCCTTGCTGCCATCTTGGGATAATTTTTTATAGATAAAATTCCACATTGGTAAAGGTCCGATCTGGCCTCTGATGCAGAAGTACAAGTTTTAGGCCCCTCTGAGTACAGGACCACCAGTTTAGCCGGGTAGGGGGTGCGGAATTTTAAATTTATTGCTCGGAGAGCAGGAAGAAGAGGGGAATACTCTCTTCTCATATGCTGAGTAGCCGGAGCATAGTCATTATCAAATAGAATTTGTTGTTCTTCCCATAGCACTCTCTGTTTGCGCCACGCTTTTAATAATAGTTGGTCCTTCAGATAAAAACTGACAAAACACATGACAAAGGATCTGGGGTGAGAGTCTGGCTTGGAAGGGTGAGGGCCCAAGTCCCTATGTGCTCTCTTTATATCCAATTGGAAGTCTGGGCCCAAATCAAGAGTTTGGCACAGTAACTGATCAACGAATGCCACTAGATCATTCCCCTCCTCTTCCTCTGGTATTCCATATATTCTTATATTCTTTTGCCTCCCTCTATTTTCCATGTCCTTGAGTCATAATGATGTATGTAGTTGTTCTTCTGCTAATTCAAAAACCGCCCTTTCTATAATCGAGATTTTGTTTGAATTTTCAGTTATTTGCCCTTCTGCTTCAGCAGTCCTCGACTGTAATTCTGTGAGGTCCATGCGAATGTCCTGCAATGCTTCTCTCATCTCAGAACGGAACTCTGAAATCGCTGCCAGAATCGCTTCCGATTGCGACATCTCTGATGTCTGTGCCTTTTTATCTCTTTAACCCCGTTTTGTTTCTGACTGTGAAAGAGCTGATGGTTTGGGTTCTAAAGCCTGCCGGCCTCCTTGCTCGTCATCCAGCAAATCTTGGAGCATTTGGTAGCAGTTTCGGTCTAGACATACCATTTCCCCAAGGTACGTTTTAACAATCGTTTGGCTCAGCTTGGGTTTCCTCCCCTGGTTTTCTGCTGTTAATGTAGGTCTGAAAAGTCTCTATTTAGGGAGAGGAATTGCCTGAAATGGCTAAGGTGGGGTGAGAGCTCATCTTCACTGCGTCTTCACGGCGCCATGTCCCAACCGGAAGTCCCGCAGTAGAGATATCTTGATTTTTCCTGGTAGCCATCAACTGTGAGGCCCATTTTTCCACTGCCGAAGGGTCCACAAAGATGTATATTTTGCTGTCATGTATAATCCTAAACTTGGCAGGGAAGTGGATACTGTGAAGGACATCTAACTCTTTAAGGATGTTTTGGACACCATCAAATTTCTTGCAACTTAAATGGATCGTGTAGGAGATGTCGGGAAAGACATGAAATGTAGCACTCTCCACACTGAGTGGCCCATAGCATTTTGCCAGACTCAATAAAGTATCTCTGGTACCTTGACTGTCCAACACCACCATCATTATTATGGGTAGTTCTGCCGGTGGTTCAGTGTGGTGTGGAAGGCAATAGGCTCTGACTATATCAAAGTCCAGGGTCAGGTACGTGAACTCGAAATTGGGCAATAAACCAGTCTTTAATGAAAAGGCATGCAAAGTCTCCTTCTGACCCCTCTGGTAATCCCACCAGATGCACATTCTGACTGCATATTTGGTTTTCAAGAATTTCCAAGTGGTTGTTGGTGTGTTGCTGCTCCTTTGCATGCTGCACCATGGCACTTTTACAAGTTTCAGAATGCCGCTTTATGTTGTCCCTGTCTGCTTGCACTGCATCCATGCTTTCTCAACTGTGGCAATTCCGCCAGTTAGGATGTTGAGTTTAGCATTCACTGAAGTGGAAGACGCTAAGAGTTGCTGCATTTTGTGGCCCAGGGACCATACAGCCTCCTCTGGACCATCTCCCTCAGCTATGCCACTCTGCATAGACCGGGTGAGTGGGCCTGCAATTGGGCCTTTCCCATCGTCTTTTCGACCATCTCCAGGAGGCTGGGCTTTATTAGATTTTCCCATCTTGTACTTCAGGTCATCCTCTATCAAATAAGTCAAAGTTATCCAGCAGATAATTCCAAAAAGTGAAGATTTTGCAAAGTTAAATATTAATAAGCCAGGAGCTGAAGTGCACTGTGACTTCTCTGCTTGGGCTCCAGAGCGCCACCCCAAAAAAAAACACTCATATTGGTCGCACCACCAAACTACTATCCCAAAAGATTGGCCTACTGTACAGGCTCAGACTCTACTTCACAAATGCAGTCTGCCAAGCAGTAGCAAACTCCATCCTGCTCCCCACGCCCCTATATGGAGCTCCCTTACTATCATCACTACGGGAGACTGAGCTCACCAGACTTAGAACCCTTTACCACAAGGTAGCCAGGTTTTCTGCATGGGCAGAAGCTAGAGAACATCACTGCATGGTCCTTGCATATCTTCACTGGCCCTTCTTCGAAGACAAACTCAACAACCCTTTACTCTGCCTTACCTATAAAATCTTAAACCACCACCTACCCCACCTCCAGAACATAGTGGCGCATCGACAACACGGAAGAACCCTCCGCTTCTCCTCAAAGCAACCTCTGGAAGTTCCTAGAGCGCTCACAGCTGCTTGTCAAAGATCGTTTGCATATAGAGCAACTCAGCTCTGGAATAAGCTACCTTCCACCCTGCAGAACTACCCCTCACTAACCTCATTTAAGCACTCACTAAAAGCACTCCTGTCCTCTACAAATATGTATAACTGTATCTGATGAACTTTAACTATTTGACTCTTCTTGCCTTAAGCTTGTTCTACTTTACTGTGGCATGTTACTACTTGTAGTAACACTGTGCTTAACTGAGCACCATTTAAGATGAATGTTACATTTCCACTGTCAGTAATTAGATTAATGTAATCTACCCCCAGTGACTGTAACTAATACCTAATCATGTACAGTCCCACCACTACATTTAATCTGTCTACACGTGTACTTGTCTCTATCTGATCTTGATTATGTTGTTCATGCTGCATTTGTTTATGTACTATGCTCCTGTATATGTAACTAATCCCTGGTCGCCCCGGAAAAAGGGACCCTTCTTTTCAGTGGGCCCACCTGGTTACCAAAATTCATATTAATAAATTAAAATAAATAAGCATTCTGATGCTATCAGCACTGTGAACATTTCTTTCCGATTGGTTCAGATTTCCACTGTGATGACAGTAACCTTAAAAATATCCATTGTGACAGCCATAACAACAGCATATTTTCTTAGGTTGCTGTTACTGATGTCACTAGTCAAGATATATTTATTTTTACCACCATTCCAGTTGTCTCTGTCTGTGTATCGATGTATCTATCTACCTATGTATCTATCTATCTATCTATCTATCTATCTACCCCTATCTTTTAATTGGGTAAGTGTACTAGGACCAGAGTCCTTTTTTCAGCACTATCTGGACTGGAAGACACAACATACAGAAATATAATACATAAACAGTTTTAAAAAGTATACTAAACTGTCAATTACAAACAGAACAGTTTAGAAAGTATTGCTGTGCTAGCATTATAATGCATCTTTTCTCTGTTTAAGGAGATACTCAGACTGTGGCTCTGTTTGTTGCTTGGAGCCATGAATACCTTGTAAAATTGTACTGTTCTTAGCCTTGGCGTCTCTATGTATATATATTCCTGTACAGATCTTAACTCTGCTTACTGTCTACTGGTTATGTTCACATGGTTCTATTTTGCCTCTGTATACTGCCTAACTTGTGTCATGTTGTCCTCTGTATGAACCTGTATCTCACTGTATCTGTATCTCATTGTACTCTCCCGGGTCATACCTGAAAACAGGCATATAACTTGTCTAGTGTACTTACCTGGTCAACAGAAGCTAAATAAATACAGGTTACTCACCTGTAACAGGAGTTCTAGGAATGGTATATGTTGTTCATCCACACTGTCTGGCAGGTTCCTTGTCGCTTTAAATCTTGCCGGAAGGTCTTCAAGCTGGCTCCTCCCACCCACCCAGGTGGTAAAACTCTCGGCTCCACCCCATGATGCCAGATCTAGCCTGCTGGAAGCCAGGTTGTGCGTCGAAACCGGGGAGGTCAGGTTGGTCATGTGGATGAACAACATATACCATTCCAGAACTCCTGTTACAGGTGAGTAACCTGTATTTCTAGGGACATGGATATGCTGTTCATCCACACTGTCTGGCAGACTCCTAGCAGTTCTCCAGGAGGAGGGAGGCAAGGTGCACGCCCCCTACTTAGGAAATAAAGACTGGAGAACCGAGGCCCCAAAACCAGTATCCCGGCGTGACTCAAGGTCGATGTGGTAGTGGGTAATGAAGGTGTGTGCTAACTTCCAGGTAGCAGCCCTGTAGATTTCCTGGATAGGGACGTCCCTGGAAGCAGCCACCGATGCAGCAGTATGGCGGGTAGAATGAGCTCTTATCCCTCTGGGAGGCTCCATGCCCGCCAACCTATAGCAGAGATCTATGCAGGAGGTGACCCACCTGCCTATCGTCTGCTTGGCTGCAGGTCTGCCAGGTGTTGCTTCAGCATAGGTGACAAACAGCTGGTGAACCTCTCCCCGAACTTCAGCCGTCCGCTCCTTGTAATAAGCGATCACTCTTCTACGGTCCAAAGTATGGAGCCTATATTCGGCCTCCGAGGTGTGATTGGGGTAGAACACCGGCAGAGTCAACACCTGGTTAAGGTGAAACTCCGACACCACCTTCGTAAGGAATTTCGGTTGGGGGCACAGGACAACCTTGTCCCTGTGGAAGACCAGATAAGGAGACTCAATGGAAAGCGCCTGGAGCTCTCCCATCCTTCTGACTGACGTGATAGCCACCAAGAAGGCAGTCTTCCACGACAGGTGAGAGATGTCACACCTGTGCATCGGTTCGAATGGCTTGCCCATGAGCTTAGCCAATACCAGCAGTAGATCCCATGGAGGTGGAGGTTCTCACACCGAAGGGGATATGTGATCAAGGCCTTTGAAAAAGCGCCCGACCACCTTCTCCCACGCCACGGACTGCTTCCCGGCCCGCGCCCGGTAAGCAGAGGTGGCTGCCAGTTGCACCTTAAGGGTCGTCGACCAAAGCCCTTGCTGAGAAAGGGACCATAGATAGTCCAGAATGCTTGCCAAGGAACAGGAAGAAGGGTCCAGACCCTTGCCCTGACACCAAATGGAGAATTTCTTCCATTTGAAGGCATAGCATTTTCTGGTCGACTCTTTACGGGATGCCTCAACAACGTTGAGGACCTCGTCGGAAAGACCCAAGGCCTGGAACTCTAGCTGCTCAGGAACCAGGCCGTCAGGTGCAGGGATTGAAGGTCTGGATGGAATACCTTCCCCTGATTGACTGAGATCAGGTCCTGGTGGGCTGGAAGCCGCCTCGGGAGCCTGGAGCTGAGACTGAGGAGATCTGGATACCAGAACTGGCGGGTCCAGTCTGGGGCTACCAGAATCACCTGTACCTTGTCCCTCCTCACCTTGAGAAGCACCTTGTGGATCAAGGGAAATGGGGGAAAGGCATAGAAGAGGCCCGGGGTCCACAGCCTCGAGAAGGCATCCCCCTACAGCGAGCCCTGCTGAGGGGGGCGGCATGAAACAGTCTCAGCTTTGTATTCTCCCTGGAGGCAAACAGGTCCACCTGAGGCATGCCCCAGTGGGAGAAGAGATCTTGTACTACCTCTGGCAGGAGAGACCACTCGTGGGACACAGCCCCTATCCGGCTTAGGGCATCGGCCAGAGTGTTGGAGGCTCCTGCCACATGGATAGCAAGGAGATGTGCCTCCAGGCTGCGCACGAATGACCAAATGCGGAGAGCTTCCCTGCACAGAGGCATGGAGCGCGTCCTGCCCTGGTGGTTTAGGTAGTACATGGTCGTGGTATTGTCTGTCAGGACCTGAACCACTTGACCCCATAGAAACGGAACGAAGACGGTGAGGGCTAGACGAACCGCTTGAAGCTCCAGCAGGTTGATGTGGCACCGGGACTCCCGAGGGGACCAGAGGCTGTGCGCTCTGTGCTCCCCCAGATGGGCATCCCAACCCATCAGAGAGGCGTCGGTCGATAGAGAGCCGTTGGCTCGGGCAGACAAATGGGATGCCCTCCTGCAGATGTGCTGGAGCGTCCACCACTGGAGGCGTTCCACATCCCCTAGGTCACTGTCACTAGCTGATCCAGGGATCGAAGTGCTGTGACCATTGGCTGGCCCGCCCACATTGAAGGGGACGCATGTACCAATGGGCCCAATGGACCACACTGGTGCAGGCCGTCATGAGGCCCAGGAGGCGCAGGAAGTCCCGGGCAGGGCGCAATTGCCCAACCTGAAATGATTGGGCAAAGGAGGAAAGAACCTCGGCCCTATCCACCGGGAGCCATGCTCTGGCTCGTAGAGAGTCAAGCTCTGCCCTGATTAATTGTATCACCTGCTCTGGCACGAGTTCCGACTTGGCCTCGTTGATGAGGAGGCCAACCTGAGAGCAAACCTGGAGGGCCAGATCTCTGGACCGCTCCACCTCCATTCTGGAGGAGGCTGCAATCAGCCAGTCATCCAGGTAGGAGTACATCCAGACCCTTCGGCGCCGCAGGAATGCTGTCACCACTGCCATGCATTTGGTGAAGACCCTGGGAGCTAGGGAAAGGCCAAAGGGCATGGCCCAGAACTTGTAGAGGGATCCCTCTGCCCTGAAGCGGAGGAATCTCTGGTGGGACGGACGGATTGGGACGTGAAAGAACGCATCCTGGAGGTCCAGAGAACAGAACCACATGCCTCGTTCCAAGGATGGGATTATCTGAGCCAGAGTGACCATCCTGAAGGTCAGAGACCTTAGGAACCTGTTCAGGTCGTGCAGGTCTAGAATGGGGCACCAGCCCCTCGTCTGTTTTGGGATCAGGAAATACCTGGACACAAACCCCGGGTCTGGTGGATGATCCGCCACCTTCCTGATCACCTCTTTTTCGAGGAGCAGGGCGATGTCGGCTTGGCGAGCCGACAGAGAGGCTGCGGACCCCATGGCCCCCCGAGGGGCAACGGCTCGGAAGGGTGGGGCTTGCTCGAACTCCAGGGGCAGGCCCTTTCCTACCACCTCCAACACCCAGCGGTCCATGGTTATAGCGGACCAGGCGGAAAGGAAGTGGCGGAGCCGTCCCCCCACCAGGGGAACCAAGGGGGGAGTGATGAGGCTGGGAGCGACACCCCTCAACCCATCTCTGGGCAGGCTTGGAGGAGGGACTGGCCGAGGGACCTCCTGGGCCTTTTCCTCCCTGTTAGAGGAAGCCGCAGGCTTGGCTTTGGGGTGCGTAGCGCGAGCCTGCTGGCCCTGATGCTGGTGCTGTTGGGCCGGACGTGCCACAGGCGCAGAAGGGCAAAAGGACTTATGTTGTTGGCGATGGACCTTGTCCTTCTGGGCAGAGGTGACCGAGTCCAGAGTAGCATTGGACTTTTCGATCCGCTGGAGGTGGCCTTCTACTCCAGGGCTGAACAGGTTCAGTCCCCAGGAAGGAGACATCCTCCAGTTTATGCTTATCCTCAGCCATGCTCTGTGGCGCATGGTCACTGCGGCCGCAACTGATCTGGCACAGGAGTCTCCAATGTCCAGAGCCGTTTGGAGCTGCTGTTTTGCCACCACCCTTCCCTGGTCCCGTACCTGCTTGACCGTGGTCTGCAGGTCGGCCGGGAGATGAGGTATCACGTCATCCAGGGAGCCCATGAGGGCATGGGAGAAGTGTGCCATCAGCATGGCCGAACTGGCCTGGCGGAGGCCAAGGGAGGATGCAACGTACACCTTGCACCCGGCATAGTCCAGCTTTTTGGACTCCTTGTCGGGGGTCTTATCCACATCCCTAGCATTCCTGGAATGCTGGAAAACGTTATCGGTGACCAACCCCTCCGCGGAGGGGTGCTCTGAAAAAATGGACAGAGTCGGTAGGGACCGCATACTTCCTGGCCATCCTGGTCGAAGGCGCAGGACAGGAAGCCGGCCACTGCCAAAGCTCCAAGGCTGAGCCAACAATGGCTTCAGCTACCGGAAAGGCTCCATGGGCGATCCTCAGTCCAGTATTCCATGAGGGATACCTGGCCTGCTTGGATCTGAGGCTCGAGCTGCATCCCGTGGACTCTGAGATGAGCGAAGCAGACCCATAAAGGACGATGGGCTCGCCATCGGACTGCCCCCGGAGGACTCCAGGTCAAGGGGCATGGAAAACAGGGAGGAGTCGTCGTCAGACTCTGAAGAGTCCGCGAAGAGCTGCCTGGGGCCTGAGCCACCCTCCACCTGCCGAGGACGGTCGGGAGTGAAGGTGACCGACAACCTGTGAGGCAGACCCTGACCCAACCAAAAGTTCTCGGTCGGCGTCCCCGATTTCAGTTGTGGAGGCGGAGGTTCCACCACAATCGGTGGGGCAGCTGGTTTCAGCTGAACAAGTGACCCAGGCTTGGGCACCTTGACTACAGCAAGGGGTTGTTTCGGTCGTTCGGGTGACAGCCACTTAATGGCCGGGGAAGGCGACGGCGTCGGCTTGTTCCCAGACAGAAGTAACTGCTGCCACATTAGGTCCTCGTGGTGTCGGCGCCAATTTGCGCTGAAGCCTCTCCTCTTCTGAGGAGGAAGACGAGGGACGCAGCGACGCCTGGCCGCTTACTGGTGCTGAGATCACTTACGAGTGGCGGGATCGGGCTGGACTGAGATGAGGTCCGAGACCGAGACCCTCCACTGTTTCCGGTGGGTCTGGGAAGGGGCGGGGGACACCTGCTCTTCCCTCGGCTCAGAAGCCTTGACCGGGGACTCCGGCACGGGAGGCACAGGCAAGTCCTCAGTCTCCACCAGGGGAACCGATGAAGAAGGGTTGTCAGCTTCACCATTCGACAGCCTGTCCGACGGGTCGAGAAAATCTGTACTGCATCGACGGGTGTCTCGGCTGGCTGACCTGACAGGGACACCGTGAAGCCAGCGGCCTTAGCCACAACCTCGACCGAAGTCAAGTGTCGACTGTCCGGGGAAGGGGACCTCTCCCACTCCCACGAACGCCGACGGTGGGACCTACCTTTCAAGTCCTTCTTTTTGGACTGAGAAGAATGTCCCGAAGGCCCCTCTCCCTTCGTGGAGAGGGATTGGAAAAGCTCCTTAAAAGAAGCTGTGTAGGAGGATCCCAGAAAGCGGGATAAATGCCCCGACCAAGGAAGATGAAGATGCGGCCTGAGCAGCCTCCTCCTCGAGGGCGATCATCTGCTCGAGTTGCTCAGCCGAGCCAGCCACCGCAGACACCGCTCAATGGGCCTCCTTGGACTTCACCAGTGGGTAGCGCTTCTCGGGGTGCCCAAGCTGTAACCAGGCAGCACGGTCTTCCAGGACACTGGCCAAAAACGAATGGCATAACTCGCAGGGCTGTGGGTTATGATCTAGGCTGAGGCAGTAGACACACGTGGAGTGCGGATCCATCCTGGACATTTTCTGCCCACATGGGCACCACCAAAAACCAGGAGTCGATTTGTCCATCGCAGCTGCGAGGGAGCAATTTGACCAAAGTCTTGAAAACTTAAGAATTAGTTTCAGTGCAACTGCAGAATTAGGATCCAGTCTTATGCGGAGAGTATTAAGGAGGGAACCTGAGCTTCCAAGCGGTAAGGAAGATCTGGCGTCATGGGGTGAAGCCGAGAGTTTTACCACCTGGGTGGGTGGGAGGAGCCAGCTTGAAGACCTTCTGGCAAGATTTAAAGCGGCAAGGAACCTGCCAGACAGTGTGGATGAACAACATATCCATGTCTCTAGAAATACATTTTAAACTGTTACTGTGATGGAGTGCAGTGTAAAAAGCTGGGAAGGCAGGTTTCTCTTTATCCTGTCCCCCTCAGTTTGTATGCATATTGGACTACATGCCCCCTAGTTCTTCTTTCCCCTTACCCCCTCAAACCTCAGTGCATACTCCACCATGTCTATCCTCTTCTGTATTTGCAACACCGTGATCAGCCCCCTCATAGCCTTCTCTTCTCTAGTTTGAACAATTTGAGTAATGTGTTCACTCTCTTCTTATAGCAATTGCCTCCTAAGCTGCTTATCAACCTGGTAGCCCTATGATGGACCCTCATGTGTTTCACTCTCTTCAAAGTCCATCATATACTGCGGTGACCAGACCTGCATGCAGTAGTCCGGGGTGGTATAACCAAGGCTAAGTACCATTGACCTGGTAGCTCAGCTGGTCCAGCACCGCAGCGGAGTTCCTGTGGCCTATGTTTGATTCCCAGTTAGGTCACATAATTTCCTTCCCATAACAAACTTTTGTTTATGATGTTGAACAGCGGCCAGTACTGCGCCAGTAGTTCTTTGCCATCTGAATTGTTCCCTTCAACTGGATGTGCAGTTTGAGGAAGAAAGTGACTTCAGGAATCTTGGGTTAGCTAGTTGGCTCGATAGCTCAAGTAGTAAAGCGCCAAGACAGTATTCAGGGAGCCTGGGATCAACTCCCAGTTGGTCCACATTATTTCTTTCCTCTACAATACTTTGGTTACATACACCTAGCATGCCAACGTTCTCTTTGACGTGAATACGTGAACAGCATCCATCAGAGTAACTGACAGCCTACTGAGTTTTTAAAACTATAACTGGGCAATAACACAAGTAAATTGCATGATCATTGGGAGATGAAAGCTGTCCACTGTTGTGTTTTGAGACATGAGGCCACAGGCCAAGTGCTCCTTAGCACACACTGGAGGGCCTTTATCTCCCAATCATTGCAGCACTCTGGAATGTGTTACTGTAGTTATAAAATGTACTGGTACTAAATATGTTGGCTTAAGAAATGCAACACAGTGCATTTGTGTTGTTGCATAGATATGGCAGGTGACCAGACATGGAAGGTAACTAGGTTACAGCTTGAATTTGTAAGTGATCTGGTTCAACCAATCAGAGAGGTGCATTTGTGGCTGTCATCTTGACCTAATTTATAAAACACTTTCTCCCCTTTTAACATGGACCTGACTCAGTTTCTCCAATGCATTTGAAAATGGTCATTCCTGTTACTCAACAAATCAACGTTTACCACCAGAAACAATTTCAGACAGGAGTAAAACAGAAAACAGATCACAGGGACAGTTATTCCTTATGTTGCTTTTTTCTAAATTAGCATTTTTTAAACATATTCATGTAAACATACACGTATACACTTTTTACACAGTATGCAAATAATATGGTGAAATATGATACAGGGATTAGGGACTGGGATCAGTGATGGTCAACTTCATCTACAGTATTCTGGGACTGTGTGACAGCCTCCCAACACCATTAAATCCCAGTTCAAGTGTCTGATAATTCAGTCAAGGCAAGGCTGGGAAACTGGAGAAGCACAGGTTCAAATCCCATCACAGTCACTTATTATCTGACCCTGAGCAAGTAATTGCCACTATTGCCCCCTTCTCCCAAAAAAGAAATGTTGCGTCTCAGCTGGGCTACACTGACTTAATAAATTGTGAAAAAAAAAAGTAGGCCGGCCCAGTGGCACTGTGGGTTGAGGCGCTGGACGCCACACCGCGCTCCACGCCAGCGACCCGGGTTTGGGAACGGCAGGGGAGGACTAGGATCAAGCATCTGACAACAGCTGTCCTAGTCCTGGGGAAAAGATGGGTTCCACACTGTGCTGTGGCGGTCCCTGGGGATGCCCAGAGGCACTGCAGTTGCGTGGTGTTTAGCGGGGGGGGGGGCCCGTGGCAGATGTCTGCACACTAGTGCAAGGACGTCATTGCACGTCTGCACTCCACTGGGCAGAAACAGGAAAAGGCTAGGCGCAACTCATGCAACTTGATGGCCGCAGACCTCTGCCTCGCCAGAAGGACTGTCGTGGAATGGCGCTGGGGGGTTCAGCACCGGTCCGGCTGGCAGGGACAGGAAGCCCTCCAGCAGGAGTCGACACAGCCGTGCTGGACCCCCCTCATCGTGATGTGAACCTGCTGCTCTCACCCGGGCAGGGTCGGCAGCTGGATGCCCCTGCCGGTAGGCGCCACAGCGGGCGCAAGAAATAAGGCGTATATAAAAAAAAGTAATCCGTCAATTGGATTCCAAAAGAAGTGTCAGAACTTGTATTTGTTGTTGCAGGTGTTTTCATGGAACTTGAGGGCCACATCATTGGCTGCACTCCCCCAATACACATCCTAGTTAACAAAAGCTGCCGCTGTGCTACCCTTTATGCAAGTGACTGGCAGACCAGTTCATTTAGTGAACAATAAAAATTATCACTTTTTTTATCTCAATTGAAAATGTGACCAAAGTGTTATTCAGAAGGATGCTCTACGTGCTCCTATGTGGTTGAACTGAGTCCTGAAACGAGGCCGGGGTGACCGTGATCAGATGGTATGCAGATAGGCAGCTGCATTTCGTGACACAAACAAAAACAGTACAGCGCACTTTAAAGCTCCCAAAAATATAGCTTTGTTGTGTCCACAAGACAAAAGTACCCCAACACTTCAAGGGCTCACTGCCTCTTCATCAAGGACTCCCCCACCCCCACCCCCCGAGATACATAGACGAACATTTCAGGTAACCCAGCCACAAGACCTGAGGGGCGCGCTGTTTAGCGACTCCCGTTTTCTACCTCTGGGAGCCTTTTCCTGACATTGGACTGTAATCCGCTTGGAGTTTCCTACCTCAAACTGCAGTACTGTGCTTTGGAGCCTCCACATTGCCAGCATGCCGGGCCTGGTCGTCTCTGCCTCGCTACCTCTGTCTCAAGGGCTTGTGCTGTGCGAGGTTCTGTGGATCGGCGAATGAGTGGAGATAGTTTTTCATCCTGATTTTTTCCAAGCCCTAACACAGTTTGAAGAGCTAGCCTGCTGTTACCTTTAGAGGTCAATGTGTGAAGCCTTATACCTGCCTCTCTGACTAGTTACCTTAATTCTGGGCTGGTGTTGCCACAAATGCTGCATGCCATTATAATTACTGTTGTTGCCCAAACTGTAGATGTAACCACCATTTTGTTAATGTCCTAAGGTCTGTAATTACCTGTACCTGCCATTTTGTTTGCATAATAGGGCTGGAATCTCTAAAAAAGCCTGTGCACATGTTGTAATTTCTTGTACCTGCAGTTATGCTGGTGTTAAGGACCTTACTGCTAAACTAACCTGTGCGCACACTGTAACTTTGAATAGCCTATGCGCACTTTTAGAAGCCCCTCACCCTAGCGCAGTTCAAAGAGCCATTCTGCTCAGAATCTGTGCATCCTACTGAGGGCCATTATTTTCCAAAATGCACAAGCCTTGTGGGTGGCTTACTCGCCCTGCAACAGGGCTGTGAGGTAAAGTCTGTGCACCTAATGCTCAGCCACATCCACCCCGGCTGTACATGTGCCTTGCTCCCACGCCAGCCATTGTTAGTCACCTGGATAGCCTTACACCATAGCTTTCCTTAGCTCTACCAGCCAGCTAGCTTGTGTTAAAGTTACCCGCATAGAAAGGTTTTTACTTCAATACGCTTTTACAGTATTTTGTAAGTTTACTGCTTAAGTAAGTTTACAGGGCTGAGATTGTATATGTATTTCCACGCATTACTGGACAGATAGCTCGTTTAATTTCACCTGCCAAGAAAAGTTTTAGCCAGCTCGTATCTACATTACTGTTGAAAGCCTATTGCTTGCCTTTGTACCTGCCTAAGCTGCTCTCCCCTTACTCCGCCCCACTCGTACCCCTAGTTCCTCTCCCCTCCCCCATCTACCCTACAGTATAAAGCGCTCATACTTTTTTCCTATCCACTACAGGGTGCACGGTTCCGACAAGGGATCTGAGGTTCACGAGGGCTGCCTGGACTGGCCCTCCCACACCACCCGAGATACACCGGCAGACATTTCAGGTAACCCAGCCACAAGACCTGAGGGGCGCTGTTTAGCGACTCCCGTTTCCTACCTCTGGGAGCCTTTTCCTCACATTGGACTGTAATCCGCTTGGAGTTTCCTACCTCGAACTGCAGTACTGTACTTTGGAGCCTCCTCATTGCCAGCACGCCGGGCCTGGTCGTCTCTGCCTCGCTACCTCCGTCTCAAGGGCTTGTGCTGTGCAAGATTCTGGCCCCGCTGGCTGCACTGGCTGCCCCATCACCACCCATGGTCATCACTCCAATATATAGTGGTGGTCACGTGTTGGCTGAAAACCTATCAGCCCACTTTTCCATTGGCAGGCTATACAGTCTCTCCACTAGGGGCATTTATACATCCTAGTGTACTTCCACTTTCAATCCCTGTAAGCCTTCACAAATGACAGCACCTCCCTTTCTTTTTCACTGCTAGTCCCCTCCCACCTTCTATTGCTGCTCCCTCCAACTCACAGCCCTATCTGTGGCCCTAGTTCCACGCTCTGGCCCTCCTCCTGGTATTATCCTGCTTGCTTACATCCCTAACCTTTCCTCCTCCTCTGCTTGCGGCGGCCAACTCTGCCTGGTTTTATCCCTCTATTTGGGTCCTTTCCCTCGCAGTACATGACGTCCGGCCGGCTCACTACCCAGTGACATGGCCCCTCTTGCTCAGGCGGGTCACTCAGCCAGCAGCCTGGGTCTCCTGCCTCCCGGTCTCCTACAAGCCCCCCCCCGCTTGGGGGGCGGCCAAAGGCCTAAAAATAGCCCACCTAAACATCCGCAGCCTCCTACAAAACTTTGCAGAACTAACTGCTTGGGCTGCCTTCTATAAGCCTGACGTTTTGGGCATCACCGAAGCGTGGCTTAAGCCATGCACCCATGACTCTGCCTGCTCCCTCCTGGGCTACAGCCTGGTCCAGCTTGACAGGGCCGGCAGTAAGCACGGTGGGAGAGTGCTCATATACTATAAGGTGCACCTGAATGTGTCCATTGTTACGCATCTACCCCAGGCACCCCAACCCTGTGAGTTTCTCCACACACTTCTCCTACTTGGGAATACAAAAAAAGGTGCATCTTGTGTGAGCCTATAACCCACCTAAGGGGGACATGCTGGGGCTCTCAACCCTACTTGAGCAACTTAGGGACAAGGTTGGCTCAAATGAGCTCCTCATCCTAGGTGATAAACCTCAACTGGCTGGGGCCCAACTCTAAGCAGATTGAGCCTCTACTCTCTGGCCTTGCCCTCAGTCAGGTCATCACGGAACCCACTAGGCTCTCCCATCATGGTGACAATGGTACGCTCATTGATTGGGTAATGAGCAACCGACTCGACAAAATTGTCTACTCAGGGATACTCCATGACTCCATCTCCGACCACTCGCCTATCTACTGTGTGTGGGGCTCTAACCCGTCCAAAGTTCCCTGTAGAGTAATCCAAATGAGGTATTACTCGAAACTCATAATTAATAACTACCTTGAGGACCTACAGGGAGTTGACTGGTCCAGCGTCACTAATACAAATGACCCCATCCAGGCCCTAGACCACTTCCTTGCAGCATTTGTCCCACTGTAAAATAGGCATGCACCCCTCTCTAAGAGGAGAGTCAGAGGTACGGTCACGAAGTGGCTCCACAGCAGTCTTCTCTCCCTTATGAAATGGTGAGACAAGTCATGGGTAAAATACAGGGTATCTCACAACCAAAAAGACCTCCTGGAGTACCGCCAGCTAAGAAATTCCTGTAAACTGGCCATACGTACTGCAAAAAGTGAGTACTGCAGCACTGCCCTGCATGCCGCGGCAAATGACCCTCGGCATTTCTGGAAAAACGTAAAAAATCTCGTTGGGGTTCGGCTGAGGAGCAAGTCACTGACATGCTCATCGGGGAGCCAACTGCAATAACCCCCTAACCATTGCCACTTCTTTTAACCGCATGTTCACTGACCTGCCGGCTTCCAACCCTCCCCTGCCCTCAGCCCCATTACCAGTTTGCGGGCCTCCATCCCCCCGTCCACCTTTCTACCTTAAAAGGATCACTGTTGGCGAGACCCAGGCACTCCTTGCCAGTCTCTCTCACCACACAGGAGCGGGACAGGACAGCCTGGAACCTAAGCTATTCAGCCTGGGGGCTTCTCTCCTCGCCCGACCAGTTGCTCACATCTTCAATGCCTCGCTTATCTCAGGGATCATCCCTGACATACGGAAGGTTGCCAAGGTTGTCCCTGTCCTTAAACATGGCGACCCTAAAGATGTCAATAATTATCACCCCATTGCCATACTATCGGCTGCCTGCAAGCTCCTAGAAAAGGCCGTTGCCTCGCAACTTTCCCACTACCTCCAGGGATATGATGTCCTTTCCCCATCTCAGCACGGTTTCAGAAAAGGCCACAGCACTTCGACAGCTCTTGCTGTAGTCACCTCCAAGATTAGGTCCGCAGCCGACCAAGGCAAGCTGACTGGGGCTATATTTGTTAATCTTTCCAAAGCCTTCGATCGTGTGGACCACCCCCTCCTCCTCCTCTCCACCCTGCAGACTCATGGATTCTCCCTCCATGCCTTCGAGTGGTTCTCCAACTACCTCGGGGGTAGGCAACAACTCACCTGTTTTAATCAAACCCTCTCAACCCTCTCACCTGTGAATGGTGGGGTACCCCAAGGGTCTGTCCTTGGACCCATCCTGTTCTCCCTGTTCATCAACTATTTATCCTCTGCCGCTACAAAAGGGCACCTAACCCTTTACATGGATGACCTGGTCATCTTAGCCAGTTCGCATGATGCCACCAGCATCAATACCCAGCTGAACTCTGACTTTTTCCTTATCAGGAAATGGCTTGATGGCCACAAACTGACAGTCAACTTGAAGAAAACTCAGGCCATGCTCTTTGGCTCCGCGGCCAAAACCTCCTCCTGCACGACACCCCTCAAAATTTATGGGTCTAGTGACTCCCTCCTGCCGACAATTGACTCTTCCAGGTACCTAGGAGTTACCCTCGATCCTCAACTGGATCTCTCCTGTCACATTAGGAACATATGTAATGCGACAAACGGCAAGCTCGGCCTAGTCTACAGAGCTAAAGACTGCCTTACCCCTGCTGCCCGGCTGGCCATAGCTAGGGGGATACTACTTCCTGCACTCTCTTATGGGCTCGTTGCCTTTGCTCCTGTCCCATCCTCAAGCCTTGCTAAGTGGGACATCATGTACAACAACATATGCCGCTTCGTACTCTTGGCTCCCCATCTCACGCATCGCTGTATGCTCTACTCTCGCCTGGAATGGCTTCCCCCTGAAAAACACCGCACCTACATCCTAGGGAACTTCATTGACAATATAGTCAGAACAGCCACTCCCGCTTCGCTCGCCCTTCCCCTGAAACATGCCTCCCCCGTCTACCACCTCAGGTTATGTGCGTCCCTGGCTCGCCTGGTCCCCAAGACCTGCACCCTCGCTGGTGATCAGGCATTCACCGTCCACGCGCCGAAAATGTGGAGCTCCCTTCTGGCCCAAGTCCGTGCCTCCCCTTCCCATCCCTCCTTCAAAACATCCCTCTGGAACTTCCTAAAAGCTGGAGCTACCTGCCTGTGTGCCGCATAATGCCCAGTCTCATAGCCCTATTACCTTCGCTGATACCCCTACTAGGCACTTACTGCCCCACTGTTAGAGTTGTTTTTTATTCTGATTTCTAGGCTATGTCTTGTTGTTTTAATATTCCTAGGTTATGTCTTGATGTTTTTCTACCTTCCCACGATGTTCTTTGAGCCTGTATGTACCTTATGCTGTCTTACCCACTGTTGGAGCATGTGGCTCCGGTTTGTAACCATGACTCTGTATTTGTTTCATGGATACCTTGTAACTCTCCTGGGTCACACCTGAAAATAGGCACTTGGCTATCTAGTGTGCTTACCTGGTTACCAAAAGCAAATAAATAAATAAATAAATAAATAAAGAGTGCCTCCATAATCTTGCCCACCACTGAGGTAAGACTGACTGGTCAGTAGTTCCCTGCCTCCTCCCTGCTACCACTCTTGTGGAGTGGGATCACATGAGCCCTGCTCCAGTCTTCTGGGACCTCTCCTGTGCTCAGAGACTTACTAAACAGTTCTGACAATGGCTCTGCTAGTTCCACCCTTAGCTCCTTTAGTACCCTGGGATGTATGCCATCAGGTCCCATTGCCTTGTCCACCCTGAGCTTATCATGCTCTTGTAGGACCCTTTCTTTTGTGAAGGGACTAGTGCTCACCTCCCTCCCCAGTGTCCATGGTGCTGAGCTGTGGGCCCTGCCCTACCTTCTCTTCAGTAAATACTGAGCAGAAGTATCTATTTAGGATAGATGCTTTTACATGGTCCTCCTCCTCCTCCTCACACGCCTCCTTATCTCCTTTGATCTTAGCAGTACCCCCTCTGGACTTTCTCATGTCACTAATGTATCTATAGAAAGTCTTGTCACCTTCTTTTACTGTCTGTGCTAGTGTTTCCTCAGTTTGGGCCTTTGCCTGCCTTACTGCCTTTCCTGCTTCCCTTAGGGAAGTTTGGTATGCCTCCCTATCTTCATCCCACTGCGTTCCCTTATATTTCCTGAAGGCCAGCCTTTTGGCCCTGACCATTTCTGCTACTGTTTTTGAGAACCAAAATGGTTTCCTTCTTCTTTTGCACTTCCTTTTCTCTCTAACACACTGGGATGTTGCTTCAAGTATTGCACCCTTAATGCTTGCCCACTTTGCCTGTACTCCCTCACCTGTATTTCTTTTTGCCAGGGCTAGCTTAACTCTGTTGGCCATCTTAACAAAGTCAGCTCCTCCGAAGTCCCATATTTTTGCCTTGGAATGGGATGATTTAGTTGTAGTGGCCAAACTGAACCATACCATGTGATGGTCACTGGCCCCCAGGTGACCTTCTACCTGGAGATCTGTGATCCTTTCCATGTTAGTCAGTACTAGATCTAGGATAGCCCTGTCTCTTGTGGGTTGTTGTACCAGTTGTTTGAGGGCCCCGGCAGGGAATCCACCATGTGTCTAGTTCTCCATCAGTTTACCCAAAAGACATGTAATATGTTTGCTGCCCTCCAGTCTTTTGAAACTACCTCTGTCTGAATTGAGCCATTTGATAGCCCCACCAAGGGTTCAGTTACTTCTGTTGCCAATTCCTTGAGCATATTAGGATGCATCCCATCAAACCTAAAGAACATGCATGGTGACACTCTTGAAGAGCATAGAGACACCTTATAAAGTAGAGTTCAGACAGCAGTGTTAGGTGAAGAGTACTGAAGCTGCAGGGTGAAATGGGTTAAAGATGTGAGCTTAAGAGCCACTGATGCTGCAAGGAAAATCTATAAAAACAAAAAACTAATATGTAACAACCCTTTTCTTACTGTAGGGGGAGGTGGTTGTTCACCATATATTGACCAAAGGGGAAGTCATACCCTCAAATAATCTTCCACAGGTATAGTTTGGTGGGTAGAGCTATAGTGCAGTATAAGGTAGGGTGCTTTGTGATGCCAGTCGGCCTCAGGTGACTAGCAGTTTTAGGAGTCTGGATGGGAGGTTCTGGTGCTCCAAGTACCATTGCCTGGCAGGTGTCCTCGGGGCATGGTGGCGGGACCAGCCTGGACACCTTTGGTATAGGTGGTGTACAAGAGGAGAAGAGGGCATAGCCAACAGAGGGATGGTAGTGCCATGGTGCTCTCCAGTGTGCCTGGAAGGAGTAGGCACTCATTAGTGCTTTCTGAGTGGCTGGCCACAGAACTCAGGCGAGCGATACAGGAAGGATTCAGAGGTAAGCTCCTACCTGAAACAGCAGCATGAGCTGTGTGGCAGCTACCCTCTTGGCACCAAGCTTGGTAGAGGTCCTGGACACTTACTGGCTGTTAGGACATTGTGATGCCAATGAGTGAGACCCGGTGGCTATCAGTGAGGGACCTTGGCCACCAGGACAGACCCTGGGATGCTGAGATCTGTGGAACTGAATCGGGATGTTGCCCATATAAGGGAATATAGGGGGATCATTACGAAGGTGTGGGACACCCTATGGGTATCCCCCCAGGGTTCCTTTCCAATGGTTTTTGTGCCAGTGGCATGTTCTCCTGAAGACCATTGTGGGACATCCTAGTGAAGGGCAGCCCCAGAGATCAGTCTGTGCTTAGACATGGTGCACCCAGTAGTGACAGGTGACAACATGGTACCAACGTGAAATGGCTGGAGTAGGATCAAGACCCTCTGTTCTTTGAAGAACTGTGGACTTAACTTCTGCAGCATGGACTCTGAACTTCTTCGGAACTGTTAAGTTCAGTTCTGCGGCAAGGTTTAAAGTTCTGCAACACATTAATAAATAAATAAATAATACAGGTTAGCATTACAGTTTTGGGGGACCAGCAAGGATGGCCTGTGAAGGGGATTCCTAACTCCCCCTCACATACATGCTAAGTTACATAATTTCCCTTAAAGATCCAGTTTTATGTTTTTCAGTAGCTGTTCTGGCTCTCCATGTATCTGGATCTATTAAGGGCTTAGTGTCATTGTATGCAACACTAATGGCTACTGGCAGGCACCCCTCTGTTGACCTGCTGGCAGCAAATTCACAGCTAAATAGTTCTCCAAGGGAAGCCTGAAGTAGCATAGTCATGCAGCAACCAAGACTCCCCTCTTCTGTGAACACCTATCAAGGGCCCCATACACAGCTGCAACTCGGAGTGACAGGTTTTAAAACACAGAAGTTCTGTAGTCATCGTACACTAGGTAGAGACTGAGAGGCCGATGCTGACGAGTCAACGGCGGGAAAAGAACTGGGGATTCTGGGGGACCACCTCCTTATGTACTATGCCTGACGTTGGGGCCGGGACTGATGTTGGAGGCGGTCCCCACTGAATACTGCTAGCTCGAAAATTTCCGTGGGGTCCTGGCGCCTGCCAGCTTCAGTCCAAATGGTGTAACCTGCTGCAAGAGCTGTTTTTCGAAGTAAGATGGCTGCCTGTACTGCAACCCTCAAAAACTGCCATATATTAAATAAAGAATAAAACCTGGGGTGGTGTGTGTAACAAGAATTTTATACACACCCGAGGTGTTGGAGGCCATGAAAGACAGGAGTCCCACCAGGGAACCAAGGAGAGAAAGAGAGAGAGAGAGAGAGAGAGAATGTGCCCAGCTAGCAGAAAGGTTGGAGCAACGGGACAGCTGAGTTGGGGAGAAAAAGAGAGAAAGGGGGATGTAAAGAGGGACAGTATGGATCTGACAACAGAGACTCCCTCAAAGATCTACTGTTACAGTAAGTTCTTATGTAACTGTTCTGTCTTCTTTGGGAATATCTCTGTCATCAGGTCACACCAATGGAACAAGTCCTAAGCAGTACTGAGAGCAGTGACAGTCAGGGTGGCAGGAAGGCCAGAGGCCTAAGAGAGAAGAACGTGAAGCACAACAAGGCCAAAGCTTCTCCTTCTGGAGGCAATGTCCAGACTGTAGTGCTTGGTGAATATGTGGACAGTACTCAAGTGGCAGCAACACATCCTAAGAAACAGGCAACGAGTAGCCATATCCATGGTGGACTGGCCCTTAACAACCCCAGAAAAGCTCCTTACCATACTTCCTGTAACAAAAAACAATACAGTTGGAAAACCATTTGGACAAGCGCTGTTTCGAAACTGGAGCATCCTCTCTGCCAGGGGCAAAAGAAACAAACAATTGTTTGGACTTCCTGCAGCCCTTGGTACGGTGTGTATAGTAACACAAAATTCAATGTACATCTAAAGTGTGGAGCAATGCTTCCTCTGGACTGGCATGATCTGGATAATAAATGAGCGAGAATATGGATTGATTTAAGGTAAAAGACACCACCTTAGGAAGAAAATTAGGATTAGTACGCAAAGAGACCCTGTCTTCATGGAAAATCAAATAAGGCTGCTCACACATGAGAGCCTGTAGCTCTGAAGTTCTTTGAGCAGAAGTAATGGCTGTAACAAACCCACTCAGCAGGTTAGCCCTCTACTCCCAAAGTGCCAACCTCCAAGTGTAGTCTTGTCAACAGTTAACAGAACAAGGTAACACTTTTGTCTGTTTTGTGAGTTCGGATCAACCTTTGGTCTCAAGTCTTGGAGGGGATTCAAACTGTGAACCAGTTGTCAGTGTACCCAATGTACAGGCTGAGATAATTCTGTCTTTGGTGGGCCAGATATCTTTGCCTACGGGCACCTAATCAGGTGTACAGAGATGAACCCTTAAAAACTTTAATAAAGACCTCAGATTTAAAACTTTCTCTTTCCAGTTTGGTATCACCATTCAAGCTTATGCCTAGTGTCAGCTATAACCATATATACTTTTCTTGAAAATGAAAGAAATTCAAAGACAGACCAAGTATGCTCTAAAAAAGAGTTTTACTAAAATAGATAAAAATATGTAAAACACAAAATACAGAACTATTATATCACAAGACATACAGATCTTATAAAAGAACAAGGTTTTAAACAGTGCAATTCCTACTACAGTAATTAGATTTGTCTCTGTCTCTAAATACCTGCTTAAAGTGCTCCAAAGATGTTTCTTTGTCAGAGTCTAGATAGAAGTGTCTCTGAAGGAAAACAGAATAATGTTTAAAACTGGTTTTCCCCACCTATTTGCGTGAGGTCACCTAGCTCCTCCCTGTCAGAATATATATATATATATATATATATATATATATTATATATATATATATATAAACAGGATGTCTTTTCCAAGTATTAAATTCTGCAACCTCAGCATAACTCATGTTCTTCTTTCAAAAGACATCTCTTTGATCTATTGATCAAGCTTCCCTCTGACACAGACACCACAGCATTTATGATTTCGCACCAGTGTACAAAACCTGTTTTTTTCCTCTTGAAACGTCATAAAATGGATATGCTCAACTCAAGCCTCTTACAGCCTGTAATTAACTTAGACAAAACAGGAGATCCTTGATCAAGGCCTGTTCTACTCTATAATCAGCTTCAGGCCTTCCAGGTAACACCTTGTATCTAAAACCTGTGTGTGTGTGTGTGATCTCACATGCTGTTTCAGCCTTTCTCATGGCTTTCATCTTTCAGCTGAAACCTGGGGGGTGGTGAGTGAGGTCACTCCAACAGCACCAGATTTCTCAGCATCTCTCATGACAGACAGTCCAGAACCCATTTTTATATTACAAAAAATGATACTACAGCACTCAGAACTCGCTGTCCACGTCACAATCCTCCCCACCTAGACTGAATTTGGTAGCTCTGTCCCCTGCATAGGATGAGCTTCCCAAATCAGTTCACTCCTCAAAGACCCTAGACAGCCCATCTGAGTTCTGGTTTTTTGCTCCAGCCCTATGTATGATTGTCATATCATACCCATGCAAAGCAAGACTCCATCTTAGCAATCTACCATTGTTCTTTCCCATCTGCATCAGCCAAACCAGGGGGTTGTGGTCAGTCTGCACCACAAAATGTTGCCCATATAAGTATGGCTCTAATTTTTTTAGGTCCCACACTATGGCCAGATACTCCTTTTCTACCGTGGAGTATGCTTGCTGCCTGGGAAGTAACTTCCTACTCAGGTACACTACTGGGTGATCTGTCCCTTGGCTGGATGTCTTATTTATTTATTTATTTATTTGAAACAATCGGAATTACAAACCTTTGAGTCACAGACTCTTTTGCAAAGGCTCCACGTCGGTTACAAAGGGTGGAGGGAAGACAGATACAGTAGAGAACATACTTGAAACAGATAGAATATACATAACAAAATCACAGGAGTATTCCAGGCAAAACTAATGACTGATAAGGAAGTTAGGCTGCAATCTTGGGTTACCCAGGCAGGGAATGGTGAGTTACGTGGGGCCTTGTGAGACCCTGAGTCAAGAGTAGGGGAGGGAGGGCGTTCATCTGGGTGAGCAGAGTTAGCGCAGTCACATATGGCTCTTTCAAGGAGGTGAGCTTTGAGGCCTGTTTTAAATTGAGAGATGCTGTGGGTCTGTGCAAGTGAGTGAGGTAATGATTGAGCCAGAGAGCGCGCTGCATCGGAAGGATCTTTTTTCCAGAGGTTCTACATTGAGGTACAAGGAAGGGGAGCTTCGGAGAGTCTCGTGTGCATCCGTGAGGTGCAGAACTGATTAAGGGAAAGTCCGATGAGCTGGGGGTGAAGGTGTATTTTTTTTGATGATGGTGTGGAACTGTAATCGATGTTGGAAGTTTAGCCAGCCAGATAAAGCATAAAGATCACAGGTGTGGGTTAGCCTCTCACAACCAGTGACTAGGCGGCAGGCTTTGTTCAGGACAATGTTTATCCTATTCAGGAGGTGGGTTCAGCTGAGCCGTATATAGTGATCCCATAGTCCACCAGGGAGAGGATGGAGGAGGTGACTGCGAGCTGCATAGCCTGGGGTAAGCAGTGCTGAGTTTGCACAGGAGGCCTACCCAGAGCTGATAGAGGAGGAGAATTTGGGTATGCCTCTGGTAAGAGAGGGAGGTGTCTAAAGTGACACCTAGATATTTGAAATCGGAAACTTGTTCCAGAGGGGCACCTATTATGTTCTTGATGAGGAGAGCAGACTGACTATAAGGACTTTGGCGGTGGGCAAAAATCATGGACTTAGTTTTTATAGTTGATAATTGGCGGTGTTCAGAGAACCAGGTCTCAAGTTCCCGAATTGCCTTTGGAAGGTCTGCTGGAGGGCGGTAGGGTGGGCGTGTTTCCAACAGAACCGCATCATCGGCATAGAGGAGCAACTGACCGCTGCAAGCCTTAGGGAGGGAGTTTAGGAAGAGGGTGAACAGCAGTGGGCCTAGGATAGACCCCTGAGGACCCCAGAGGAAACTGTTTTAGGGTGAGAGGGTAGAGCATATCCTGACTTGTTCTGCGACGGCCTGCGAGGTAATCCTTGAACCAGGTCAATGTCCGGGGACCACATTTAGTGTAGGGAGGACTTGAAGCAGAAGCTCGTGATTGACCGTGTCGAGAGGCCTTGGTTTGGGTCCACGTATATGGCCCAGCAATTGAGCCATGGTCGAGGGCTTCGGTGTAAGCGAGGTGAGCTCTGTGAGACGGGTGATGGTACTATGACCTGAGCGGAAGCCATGCTGCTCCTGGCTGAGGAGCATATGCTAGTTAGGGTGTTCGAGTTGCTGGTCAGAGACTATTCTTTCTAGGGCTTTGGAGAGGGGCAGGTATAGAGATGGGTCTGTAGTTACTGGTGTCAGTGGGGTCCCGCCCTTCAGGATGGGAGTGATTATGGCTCTCTTCAGGTAGAGGGAACTGGCCTAGGCAGAGTGAGAGGTTAAGAATTTTAGTGAGGTGGGGTAGGCGGCATCAAGGGAGAGCCTCAGGAGTTTAAGATCAAGGGGTGTCATGCTATAGCGGGTATTAGAGATAGCCCTGGTAATATAGCATTTTGCCTCGTGGTAGGTGATGACTCAGCCGGAAGGGGGTGTTGGAAAGAACTCGAGTTGGGGGGAGTGAGGAGGAGGGTGTGGGGAGATCAGAGAAGGCCGAGCTAAGGGCTTCAGCGATAGTGGGATGATCCCGGTGACCTCACCATTAATAGTGAGTTAGCATTGGGGTGGGGGCGGATTGCCACTGAGCTCCTTTATGATATTTGTAGAATTTTCCCAGCACCCCAGGTAGAGGTTAGGGTGTGTTGGTAGTAGAGGCTTTAGCCTGCCGCCAAAAGCCATGTACATTTGTCTGAGCCTCCTGTAAAGTTGTCTATCCAGGGTGCTTTGGGAGTCTAAGGCTTTGTGCCAGAGGTTATCTCTTTGCTGAAGCAGGCTAAGTAGTGGGAGTGTGATCCAAGGGGTGGATCTGGATTTCATAACTTGCTTGAGAAGGGCGTATAAGTCACAGGCTTTGTTGAAGGTGGTTATGAAGCAAGCCGTAGGCGAAGTCAACTGACTGGGCAGTGTAAATGGGTAGCCAGTTGCTGTTGGTTAGGTGGGCTTTAAGGTTCTTTAGACCGCCCTTTTAAGTCTCGTTGCCGGGAGATTTTTAGGGATTGTAGGGGCAAACACGACCACCAGCAAGTTACTGGGGAGTGGTGCTGATAGCATCGGGGAGTACTGTAGCCGCGGAGAGGTTACCTGGCCGGTTGGTGAAGATGAGGTCCAGGAGGGTGGAGGTCCCGGATCTGGGGTCCCTTCTGGTGGGGAGGTGACTAGTTGGGTGAGATCAAAGGCCGAGGCGCATCTTTGTAGCTGGAAGAGGCCAGGGATAACCAGTTTACATTAAATCCCCATAGCGATGACTTCGCTAGTGTTGGGTAGATGGGAGATGACTTAAAGAATAGAGTCGAATGCGAGTTTTTGATTTCTCGGGGGATGAGTACTAGATGATGTGGGAGTGTTTTGTTACCCAGGCTGGAGTTTTTTGGAGAACCTGGGCACCGTATTGTGATGCTGGTGTATGGACTTCTGTGGCATTGAGAGAGAGGATTTGACATCCATTTGCATCCCGCCTCTCTTGCTGTGCCTATCTGTCCGGAAGAGAGCATAATTAGGAGGGAGACCGCGCCACTGGGAATCTTGTCAGTGAGCCAGGTCTCAGAGAGTCTTGATATGTCAGGAGCATGCTGAGCGATCCAGCCTTGGAGTGGTGTGTGTTTTGGGTAGGCTGCATATATTTAGGGTAGTAAGCCGCAGCCGCCTCCGGTTTTTAGGGAGGGCAACTTGCAGGTGGACCTGGGTTGGGGTGGATGTTACCAGATACAAGGAGGAGTAAGAAGGTGTGCCATAGGAGGCCAGCATGCTGAGTTTTGGTGAGAGACACTGTAACTGGTAGGGTGTGAGACGCTTATTGGTGGTGAGGGATGGGGAGGCTGGGAGTAATACAGGAAAGTAGCTTAGGGGAGAGAGGGGCAGTAGAGAGGAGGGAGGGTGGTGGGGCGGGGGTCTGGGGGGACACTAGAGGTGCAGCATATGCCTGGTGTGTGGAGTGAGTGTTAAGTTCAGCAAGTGAAAAGTAATGGCCACAGGTTCAGTGTGTTTGGTATAGAGGCTGGTGATGGCACAGAATCTGTGTGTACCTTTGAATGCAGAAGGATGGAGCAAAGGTTATAGTGGGAGGGTTGGGTGCCTCTAGGGGTAGTGGGGCAAGCTGTGGGGTCCAGGCAAGTAAGAGGATAGCTAGTAGTGGAGTGTTCATGCTTAGCGACAGTGAGAGGAAATAGGTGCTGCAGCGCCACTAGTGTACAGTTTGTGTAACCTGCTGCTGGGAAAGTTGGCTGATAGGTTAATTCAGCCTCACACCTGACCTCGCTTCCCTATAAATTGGAGAGCCGAGCAAGGGTGGTGGTGGGGGCGGTGGGGAGCCGAACGTATAGCGTTCGGCGGGGTTATAGCTGCCCTGGTGCAGGAAGGCACTGCGGTACCAGCCCTGCCGAAACGCTGTCCTGGTCCAGGCTCCAAACGTCCTGCAGTTTTGTAAGTTTTTTTTTTTTTAAATTAGCCGCCCTGCCATTGCGCTTAGCCACAGGAGGGGGATTCCAAAGACAATTCTGAATGGACACGCTGGAAGGAGAAAAGGGCGCCAACAAGTTTACAAGCGTGGTCCTTCTTCAAAGCAGTGGCAGTTACCTTGGTTGGGGGTTCAGGGCTGGCTCGCTCCTTCGGTGTGGGGGAGGGCTCCGATTCGCCCTCGCGACCTCCGCTCCTCGGTGGCGTGTGCAAGCCTGAAAGGACAACAGGAGACAGGAATTAAGTAGGTCTGGGGAGGTGGGAGGAGGGGGGCAGATCAAATCAGTGGATGGAGGACAGCTGGGGGGAGGGCGAGAGGAGGAGAAGGGGAGACGCTGGGAATCTCCAATGCTGGTAAAATTAAGCCAGGAGATGCTGGGAGCGTGATAATGGCTGTAAGCTAACTTCACATAGAATAAACAAGGCAATGGGGAATAAAGTGAACTCAGCATGCACGGAGTTACAGCAAACACATTTTCCCTTCAAACAACTGCTCTAAGTATAGCTGCCCTGGTGCAGGAAGGCACTGCGGTACCAGCCCTGCCGAAACGCTGTCCTGGTCCAGGCTCCAAACGTCCTGCAGTTTTGTAAGTTTTTTTTTTTTTGCACCAGCTCTGCTTGCTGCTTAGGCCAGGAGGGGATTCCAAAGACAATTTGAACGGACACGCTGGAAGGAGAAAGGGCCAACAAGTTTACAAGCGTGGTCCTTCTTCAAAGCAGTGGCAGTAACCTGGTTGGGGGTTGGGGCTGGCCTCCTTGCTTGTGCGGGGAGGGTCTGATCGCGTCCGCGACCTCCGCCTCCTCGTATGCAAGCCTGGAAAGGACAACAGGAGACAGGAATTAAGTAGGTTCAGAGTGGGAGGAGGCAGATCAAATCAGTGGATGGAGGACAGCTGGGGGAGGGCGAGAGGGAGGAGTAAGGAGACGCCTGGGAATCTCCAATGCTGGTAAAATTGGCCAGGAGATGCTGGGAGTGATAATAGCTGTAAGCTAACTTCACATAGAATAAACAAGGCAATGGGGAATAAAGTGAACTGCATGCAATGGAGTTACAGCAAACACATTTTCCTTCAAACAACTGCTCGAAGTATAGCTGCCCTGGTGCAGGAAGCGCACTCATGGTACCAGCCCCTGCCTGAACGGCTGTCCTGGTCTCAGGCTCCAAACGTCCTGCAGTTTTGTAAGTTTTTTTTTTTTTTAAATTAGCCGCCCTGCCGCTATGCGCTTTAGCCACAGGAGAGGGGGATTCCAAAGACAATTTGAACGGACATGTGTGAAGGAGAAAAGCGGCGCCACAAGTTTACAAGCGTGTCCTTCTTCAAAGCGTGGTAGCACCTTGGTTGGGGTTCTGGGCTGGCTGCGCTCCTTCGGTGTGGGGGAGAGGGTCTGATTCCGCCCTCAGCGACCTCCGGCTCCCTCGGGTTGGCGTGTGCAAACCTGAAAAAGACAACAGGAGACAGGGAATTAAGTAGGTCTGGGAGGTGGGAGGAGGGGGGCAGATCAAATCAGTGGATGGAGGACAGCTGGGGGGAGGGCGAGAGGAGGAGAAGGGGAGACGCTGGGAATCTCCAATGCTGGTAAAATTAAGCCAGGAGATGCTGGGAGCGTGATAATGGCTGTAAGCTAACTTCACATAGAATAAACAAGGCAATGGGGAATAAAGTGAACTCAGCATGCACGGAGTTACAGCAAACACATTTTCCCTTCAAACAACTGCTCTAAGTATAGCTGTCTTGGTGCAGGAGGGACTGTGTACTCAGCCCTGTCAAATCAGCTGTCCTGGTCCAGGCTCCAAACGCCCTGCAGTTTTGTAAGTTTTTTTTTTTTTTTTTAAATTAGCCACCCTGCCGCTGCGCTTTTAGCCACAGGAGGGGGGATTCCAAAGACAATTTGAACGGACACGCTTGAAGGAGAAAAGGGCGCCCAACAAGTTTACAAGCGTGGTCCTTCTTCAAAGCGGTGGCAATTGCCTGGTTGGGGGTTTGGGGCTGGCTCGTTCGCTTGGTGGGGAGGGTCGATTGAGCCTCGACCTCCATCCTCGGTGGCGATGTGTGCAAACCTGGAAAGGACAACAGGAGACAGGAATTAAGCAGGTCTGGGAGGTGGGAGGAGGGCGGCAGATCAAATCCAGTGGATGGAGGACAGCTGGGGGAGGGCGAGGAGGAGGAGAGGGAGCGCTGGAATTCCAATGCTGGTGAAATTAAGCTAGGAGATGCTGGGAGCGTGATAATGGCTGTAGCTAACTTCACATAGAATAAACAAGGCAATGGGGAATAAAGTGAACTCAGCATGCACGGAGTTACAGCAAACACATTTTCCCTTCAAACAACTGCTCTAAGTATAGCTGCCCTGGTGCAGGAAGGCACTGCGGTACCAGCCCTGCCGAATGCTGTCCTGGTCTAGCTCCAAATGTCCTGCAGTTTTGTAAGTTTTTTTTTTTTTAAATTAGCTGCCTAAGCCGCTGCGCTTAGCCATGGAGGGATTCCAAAGACAATTCTGAACGACACGCTTGGAAGGAGAAAAGGCGCCACAAGTTTACAAGCTGGTCCTTTCTTCTCAAAGCGGCAGTTACCTTTGGTTGGGGGTCTGGGCTGGCTTGCTCCTCTCGTGTGGGAGGGCTCCGATTCACGCCGCGACTCCTCCGCTTTCCTCGTGGCGGTGCAAGCCTGAAAGGACAACAGGAGACAGGAATTAAGTAGGGTCTGGGAGGTGGAGGAGGGGGCAGATCAAATCAGTGGATGGAGGACAGCTGGGGAGGGCAGAGGAGGAGAAGGGAGACGCTGGGAATCTCCAATGCTGGTAAAATTAAGCCAGGAGATGCTGGGAGCGTGATAATGGCTGTAAAGCTAACTTCACATAATAAACAGGTAATGGGGGAATAAAGTGAACTCAGCATGCACGGAGTTACAGCAAACACACATTTTCCTTCAAACAACTGCTCTAAGTATAGCTGCCCTGGTGCAGGAAGGCACATGTACCAGGCCCTGCCAACGCTTGTCCTGGTCCAGGCCCAAACGCCCTGCAGTTTGTAAGTTTTTTTTTAAATTAGCCGCCTGCCGCTATGCTTTAGCTACAGGAGGGTTCCAAAGACAATTTGAACGGACACGCTGGAAGCAGAAAAGGGCGCCAACAAGTTTACAAGCGTGGTCCTTCAAAGCGGTGGCAGTTACCTTGGTTGTCTGGGCTGTCCGCTCCTTCGGTGTGTGGGAGGGCTCCGGGCCTCTCGACCTCGTCGCTTCGGTGGCGATGTGCAAGCCTGAAGGTTAACAGGAGACAGGAATTAAGTAGGTCTGGGGAGGTGGGAGGAGGGGCAGATCAAATCAGTGGATGGAGGACAGCTGAGGAGGGGTAGAGGAGGAGAAGGAGACGCTGGGAATTTCCAATGCTGGTAAAATTGCCAGGAGATGCTGGGAGCGTGATAATGGCTAAGCTACCTCATTAGAATAAATAAGGCAATGGGGAAAAGTGAACTCAGCATGCATGGAGTTGCAGCGAAACACATTTTCCTTCAAACAACTGCTCTAAGTATAGGTTGCCTGGTGCAGGAAGGCACTGGTACCAGCCTCTGCCAAACGCTGTCCTGTCCAGGCTCAAACGGCCCTGCAGTTTGTAAGTTTTTTTTTAATTAGCGCTCTGCCGTTGCTATGCTTAGCCACAGGAGGGGGATTCCAAAAGACAATTTGAACGGACACGCTGGAAGGAGAAAAGGGGTCAACAAGTTTACAAGCGTGGTCTTCTTCAGCGCGTGGCAGTTACCTTTGGTTGTGGGGTCTGGCCTGCCTCGTGTGGAGGGTCTGATTCGCTTCCTCGCTGACCTCCGCCTCCCCGTGGCGTGGCAAAAGCCTGGAAAAGGGACAACAGGAGACAGGAATTAAGTAGGTCTGGGGAGGTGGTGGGCAGATCCAATCAGTGGATGGAGGACAGCTGGGGAGGGCGTAGAGGAGAAGGGGACGCTAGGAATCTCCAATGCTGGTAAAATTAAGCTTAGGAGATGCTGGGAGTGTGATAATGGCTGTAAGCTAACTTCACATAGAATAAACAAGGCAATGGGGATAAAGTGAACTCAGCATGCACGGAGTTACAGCAAACACATTTTCCCTTCAAACAACTGCCTAAGTATAGTTGCCCTGGTGCAGGAAGGCTAAGACCACAGGTACCAGCTCAGCCGAAACGCTGTCCTGGTCCAGGCTCCAAACGCCCTGGCAGTTTTGTAAGTTTTTTTTTTTTTTTTTTAAATTAGCCGCCTGCCGCTAAGGCGCTTAGCCACAGGAGTGGGGATTCAAAGACACCCTGAACGACACGTTGAAGGCAGTGGGCGCCAACAAGTTACAAGCATGGTCCTTCTTCAAAGCGGTGGCAGTTACCTTGGTTGGGGATTCGGGAGGCTCGGCTTCTTCGGTGTGGAGGAGGGCTCGATCCCGGCCTCGCTGACCTCCGGCCTCCTCGTGCATGTACCAGCGACAACAGGAGACAGGAATTAAGTAGGTCTGGGAGGTGGGAGGAGGGGGCAGATCAAACTGTCGGATGGAGGACAGCTGGGGGGGCGAGAGGAGGAGAAGGAGACGCTTGGGACCCCTCCAACGCTGGTAAATTAAGCCAGGAGAGATGCTGGGAGCGTGATAATGCTGTAAGCTAACTTCATAGAATAAACAAGGCAATGGGGAATAAAGTGAACTCAGCATGCACTGAGGTTACAGCAAACACATTTTCCTTCAAACAACTGTCTAAGTATAGCTGCTCTGGTGCAGAAGCGCACTGGCAGGCCTTGTGCCCTGCCGAACGCTGTCCTGGTCCAGCTCCAAACGCCCGCAGTTTTGTAAGCGAATTACGCCTGCCGCTGCGCTAGCCACAGGAGGGGATTCCAAAGACACCCTGAACGGACACGCTGAAGGAGTAGTGCCTGAAAAGGACAACAGGAACAGAACCAATAGGTCTGGGAGGTGGGAGGAGGGGCAGATCAAATCAGTGGATGGAGGACAGCTGGGGGAGGCGAGAGGAGAAAGGGGAGGCTGGGAATCTCAATACAGATAAGTAAGCCAGGAGATGCTGGGGCGTGATAATGGCTGTAGCTAACTACATAGAATAAACAGGCAATGGGAATAAAGTGACTCAGCAGAAGGTTAGCAACACATTTCCTTCAAACAACTGCTCTAGCTGCCCTGGGTGCAGAAGTCACTCTTGGTACCAGCCCTGCCAAAATGCAATACAGTCAGGCTCAACGTCTACAGTTTGTAAAGTTTTTTTTTTAGATGGCAGCCCTGCCCGTTAAGCAGCCACAGGAGGGGGGATTCCAAGACAATTCTGAGACGGACCATTCTGGAAGGAAAAGAAACCAACTGGGTTTACAAGCGTGGTCCTTCTTCAGCGATGGCAGTTACCTTGGTTGGGGTTTGGGGCTGCCTCGCTCCTTGGTGGGGAGGCTCCGATTAGCCCCCGCGACCTCTGCTCTCGGTGGCGTGCAAGCCTGAAAGGACAACAGGAGCAGAATAAAATAGGTCTGGGAGGTGGGAGGAGGGGCAGGTCAAATCAGTGGATGAGACAGCTGGGGGAGGCGAGAGGAGAGGAGAAGGAGGCACAGAATCTCAATGCTGGTAAAAAGTAAGCCAGGAGATGCTGGGAGCATGATGGCTGTAACTAACACACATAGAATAAACAGAGCATGGGGAATAAAGTGAACTCAGCATGCAGGTTACAAAACATTTCCCCTTCAAACGACTGCTCTAAGTAGCTGCCCTGGTGCGGAAGGCACTCGCAGTACAGCCCTGCAGCTGTCTGGTCCAAACTCAGCGTCCTGCAGTTTGTAAGTTTTTTTTTTAAATGAGCACCCTGCCGTGCAAACACACAGGAGGATTCAAAGACAATTCTGAGCGGACAGCTGGAAGGAAAAGAGCAACAAGTTTACAAGCGTGTCAGCTAATATTCAAGCGGTGGCAGTTATGGTTGGGGTTGAGGCTGGCTCGCTCCTTGAGTGTGAGGAGGCGCACGATTAGCCCTGTGACCTCAGCTCCAGGGAAACGTGTGCACCGAAGCAGCAAAGGACAACAGGAGACCTTGGGAATTAAGTAGGTCTGGGAGGTGGGAGGGAGGGGGGCAGATCAAATCAGTGGATGAATGACTGGGGAAGGCGAAGGGAGGAGAAGGAGGCGTGGGAATCTCAATGCTGGTAAGAATAAGCCAGGAGATGGGGCGTGATAACAGCTGTAAGCTAACCTCACATAGAATAAACAAAGCAATAGAATAAAGTGACTCAACCGCGGAGTTACAGAAACACATTTTCCCTTCAAACAACTGCTCTAGTATAACTGCCCTGGTGCAGAAGGCACTTTCGGTACCAACCCTGCGAAACTGTCCTGTCCAAGTCCCAACGTCCTGCAGTTTGTAGTTTTTTTTTAAATTGGCAGCCTGCCGTTTAAGCAGCCACAGGAGAAGTTCAAAGGTGGGCTAAACCCGGACCGCTGGAAGGAGAAAAGAGGGCACCAACAAGTTTACAAGCGTGGTCCTTCTTCAAAGCGGTGGCAATTACAACAGTTGAGGTTAGGGGCTGGCTCGCTCCTTACGATTGTGGGGGAGGGCTCCAGGTCGCCTCTGTGACCTCCGCTCCTGGGTGGCGTGTGCAAGCCTGAAAGACAACAGAGACAGGATAAGTAGGTCTGGGGAGGTGGGAGGAGGGCAGATCAAATCAGTGGATGGAGGACAGCTGGGAGGCGAGAGGAGGGAGAAGGGGGGGGCTGAGAATCTCAATGCTGGTAAAATTAAGCCAGGAGATGCTGGGAGGCATGATAATGGCTGTAAGCTAACTACATAGAATAAACAACCCAATGGGGAATAAAGTGACTCAGCATACGCAGTTACGCAAACACATTTCCTTCAAACAACTGCTCTAAGTATAGCTGCCTAGTGCAGGAAGGCACTCTGGTACCAGCCCTGCCGGCAGCTGTCCTGGTCAGGCTCAAACGTCCTGCAGTTTGTGAGGTTTTTTTTTTTTTTCAAAGTGGCACCCTGCGTTGGCTTAGACAGGAGGTTAAACAATTCTGGCGGACCATGGAGAAGGAAAAGAGCCAACAAGTTTACAAAGCGTGGTCCTTCTTCAAGCGGTGGCAGTTACCTTAGTTGGGGGTTCAGGCTGGCTCGCTCCTTGGGGGGGGGGCTCCGATTAGCCCTATGACCTCCGCTCCTCGGTGGCGTGTGCAAGCCTGAGGGACAACAGAGACAGGATGAAGTAGGTCTGGGGAGGAGGGAGGGCAGATCAAATCAGTGGATGGAGGACAGCTGGGGGGCAGAGGGAGAAGGGAGGCTAGGAATCTCCAATGCTGGAAAATTAAGCCAGGAGATGCTGGGGCGTGATAATGACATAGCTAACTTCACATAGAATAAACAAGGCAATGGGGAATAAAGTGAACTCAGCACGAGGTGCAAACATTTCACTTCAAACAACTGCTCTAAGTATAGCACCCTGGTGCAGGAAGGCACTGGTACCAGCCCTGCCAAAACACTGTCTGGTCAGGCTCCAAACGTCCTGCAGTTTGTAAGTTTTTTTTAAATTAGCAGCCCTGCCGTTTAGGCTTAGCCACAGGGGATTCCCAGGAGCAATTCACAGGCAGGACACTGGGAAGGAAGGGAGAAAAGAGCCAACAAGTTTACAAATGGTCCTACTGCAAAGCGGTGCAGCCGTGGTTGGGGTTGGGGCTGGCTCGCTCGCCCGGTATAGGGGAGGCTCGATTAGCCCTGCTGACCTCCGGCTCCTCGGTGGGTGTGCAGCCTGGAAAGGACAACAGAGACAGAATTAAGTAGGTCCAGGAGGCAGGAGGAGGGGCAATCAAATCAGTGGATGGAGACAGCGGGAAGGGAGAGGAGGAGAAGAGGAGATGCTGGGAATCTCCAATGCTGGTAAAATTAGCAGGAGATGCTGGGAGGGTGATAATGGCTGTAAGCTAACTACATAGAATAAACAGGCAATGAGATAAAGTGAACTCAGCATGCAGGAGTTACAGCAAACACATTTCCTTCAAACAACTGCTCTAAGTACTGCCCTGGTGCAGGAAGGCACTCCAGTACCAGCCCTGCCGGCTGTCCGTCCAGGCTCCAAACGTCCTGCAGTTTTGTAAGTTTTTTTTTTTAAATTAGCATACGTTGCGTTAACCACAGGAGAGATTCAAAGACAATTCAGAACAGACACACTGGAAGAAAAAAAATAACAAGTTTACAAGCGTGGTCCTTCTTCAAGCGGTGGCAGTACAGCAGTTGGGGTTAAGGCTGGCCGCTCCCGCGGTGTGGGGGGGCTCCGATTCGCCTCGCGACCTCAGCTCACTGGGTGGGCGTGTGCAAGAAAACCGGTTGGGGGTTCAGGCTGGCGCTCCTTGGTGTGGGGAGGCTCCGATTAGCCTCGAGACCTCAGCTCCTCGGTGAGTGTGCAAGCAGTTGGGGTTGGGCTGGCTCGCTCCGCCGGTGTGGGGAGGCTCGATGCCCTCCGACCTCCGGCCTCCTGGGTGATGTGCAGAAGCCTAGGTTGAGGGGTTGAGGGCTGGCTCGCTCCTTCACGGTGAGGGGCTCGATTAGCTGGCGGCCTCCACTCCTCGGTGGCGTCAGTGCAAGCCTGGGAAGGACAACAGGGGCAGGAATTAAGTAGGTCTGGGAGGGTGGGAGGAGGGGCAGATCAAATCAGTGGATGGAGGACAGCTGGGGGAGGGCGAGAGAGGAGAAGGGGAGACCCGGGAATCTCAATGCTGGTAAATAAAGCCAGGAGATGCTGGGGCGTGATAATAGGCAAAGCTAACTTCACTAGAATAAACAAGGCAATGGGGAATAAAGTGAACTCAGCATCACGGAGTTACAGCAAACACATTTTCCTTCAAACAACTACCTCGAAGTATAGCTGCCCTGGTGCAGAAAGGCACTACAGTACCAGCCCTGCTGAAGCAGCTGTCTAGGTCCAGGCTCAAAGATCACAGTTATGTAAGTTTTTTTTTTTTTAAATTAGCCGCCCTGCCGCTGCGCTTAGCCACAGGAGGGATTCAAGACACATTCTGAACAGACCGCTGGAAGGAGAAAAGGGCGCCAACAAGTTTACAAGCGTGGTCCTTCTTCAGCGGTGGCAGTTACCTTGGTTGGGGTTCAGGGCTGGCGGCCGCTCCTTGGCGTGGGGAGGGCTCCGATTAAGCCCTCGCGACCTCCGCTCACCGAGGGGCGTGTGCAAGCCTGAAGGACAACAGGAGACAGGAATTAAGTAGGTCTGGGGAGGTGGGAGGAGGGGCGGATCAAATCAGTGGATGGAGGACAGCTGGGGCGAGGGCGAGGAGGAGAGAAGGGGAGGCGCTGAGAATCTCCAATGCTGGTAAAATTAAGCCAGGAGATGCTGGGGCGTGATAATGGCTGTAAGCTAACTACATAGAATAAACAAAGGCAATGGGAATAAAGTGAACTCAGCATGCAGAGTTACAGCAAACACATTTTCCTTCAAACAACCACTCTAAGTATAGCTGCCCTGGTGCAGGAAGGCACTGCAGGCACCAGCCCCTGCCAGAACGCTGTCCTGGTCCAGGCTCAAACGTCCTGCAGTTTTGTAAGTTTTTTTTTTTAAATTAGCGCCCTGCCGTTGCGCTAAATACAGGAGGGGGATTCCAAAGAACATTCTAGAACGGACAGCTGGAAGGAAGAAACCTTAGGATTTACAAGCGTAGTCCCCTTCTTCAAAGCGGTGTGATTACCTTGGATTTGGGGTTGAGGCTGGCTGGCTCCATGACGGTGTGGGAGGGCTCAGGATCAGCACACAGGACCTCCGCTCCTCGGCGTGTGCAAACCTGAAAGGACAACAGGAGACAGGAATTAAGTAGGTCTGGGGAGGAATTGGGGAGGGGCAGATCAAATCAGTGGATGGAGGACAGCTGGGGAAGCGAGAGGAGGAAGGGGGAGGCAGCTGGGAAATCCTCAATGCTGGTAAAATTAAGCCAGGAGATGCTGGGAAGCGTAGTAATGGCTGTAGCTAACTTCACATAGAATAAACAGGCAATGCAGAATAAAGAGTAACTCAGCATGCACGGAGTTACAGCAAACACATTTCCCTTCAAACAACTGCTCTAAGTATAGCTGCCCTGGTGCAGGAAGGCACTGCAGTACCAGCCTGCTGAAAACTGTCCTGGTCCAGGCTGGCGATCCTGCAGTTTTGTAAGTTTTTTTTAGAGGTGCTTGAGCCTGCGCTGCCCTAATACAGCCACAGAGGGGGATTGAACAATTCTGAGACGGACACGCTGGAAGGAGAAAGAGGCGCCAACAAGTTTAAGCGTGATTATTACTTCAATTGGCAGTTACCTTGGTTGGGGTTGGGGCTGGCTCGCTCCTTCGGTGTGGGGAGGGCTCGATTAGCCTCGCGATCCGCACCTCGGTGGCGTGCAAGCCTGAAAGGACAACAGGAGACAGGAATTAAGTAGGTCTGGGGAGGGGGAGGAGGGGGCAGATCAAATCAGTGGATGGAGGACAGCTGGGGGAGGGGCGAGAGGAGGAGAGGCAGACATGGGAATCTCCAATGCTGGTAAAATTAAGCCAGGAGATGCGGGAGGGTGATAATGGCTGTAAGCTAACCTCACACAGAATAAACAAGGCAATAGGGGAATAAAAGTGAACTCAGCATGCACGGAGTTACAACAAACTACATTTCCTTCAAACAACTGCTCTAAGTATAGCTGCCCTGAATGCACGGAAGGCGCACTCGCGATACCAGCCCTGCCTGAACAGCTGTCCTGGTCCAGGCTCAAAACGTCCTACCAGTTTTGTAAGTTTTTTTTTTAATTAGCCGCCCTGCCCTCGCGCTTAGCCACAGGAGGGATTCCAAAGACAATTCTGAACGGACACACTGGAAGGAGAAAAGGGCGCCAACAAGTTTACAAGCGTGGTCCTTCTTCAAAGCGGTGGCAGTTACCTTGGTTGGGGGTTCAAGGGCTGGCTGGCTCCTTGAGTGTGGGGAGGACTCAAGTGAAGCCCTCAGACCTCCGGCTCCTCGGTGGCGTGCTGCAAGCCTTGGTTGGGGTTCGGGCTGGCTCGCTCCTTCGGTGTGGGGGAGGGCTCACTAGCCCTCGCGACCTCCAGCTCCTCGGATGGCGTGTGCAAGCCTTAGTTGGGGTTAAGGGCTGGCTGCGCTCCTTCGGTGTGGGGGCTCCAGGGTCACGCCACCAGCGACCTCCGACTCCTCGGTGGCGTGTGCAAGCCTAGGTTGGGGGTTCAGGGCTGGCTCGCTCGCAGAGTGTGGGGAGGGCTCGATTAGCCTGATGACCTCCACCTGGCGCGGCGTGGTGCAAGCCTGAAAGGACAACAGGAGACAGGAACCAAGTAGGTCTGGGAGGTGGGAGGAGGGGCAAGATCAAATCAGTGGATGGAGGACAGCTGGGGGGAGGGCGAGAGGAGGAGAAGGGAGACCCTGGGAATCTCCAATGCTGGTAAAATAGCCAGGAGATGCTGGGGCGTGATAATGGCTGACAGCTAACTTCACATAGAATAAACAAGGCAATGGGAATAAAGTGAACTCAGGCATGCACGGAGAGTTACATAGCAAACATATTTTCCTTCAAACAACTCGCTAAGGTTTGCATAGCTGCCCTGGTGCAGAAGGCACTGCGGTACCAGCCCTGCCGGAAACGCTGTCCTGGTCCAGGCCCAAAACGTCCCTGCAGTTTGTAGTTTTTTTTTTTTAAATTAGCCGCCCTGCCCGCTGCGCTTAGCCACAGGAGGGGATTCAAAGACAATTCTGAACGGATGCGCTGGAAGGAGAAAAAGGCGCCAACAAGTTTAAGCGTAGTCCTTTCACAAGCGGTGTGCAGTTACCTTGGATTTGAGGTTGGGGCTGGCTGCACGCTCCCCGCCGGTGTGGGGGAGAGACTCGAGATTAGCCCTCGCAACCTCCGCTCCCTCGGTGGGCGTGCAAGCCTGAAAGGACAACAGGAGACAGGAATTAGAAATAGGTCTGGGGAGGTGGGAGGAGGGGGCAGATCAAATCAGTGGATGGAGGACAGCTGGGGGGAAGGCGAGAGGAGGAGAAGGGGAGACGCTGGGAATCTCCAATGCTGGTAAAATTAAGCCAGGAGATGCTGGGAGCGTGATAATGGCTGTAAGCTAACTTCACATAGAATAAACAAGGCAATGGGGAATAAAGTGAACTCAGCATGCACGGAGTTACAGCAAACACATTTTCCCTTCAAACAACTGCTCTAAGTATAGCTGCCCTGGTGCAGGAAGGCACTGCGGTACCAGCCCTGCCGAAACGCTGTCCTGGTCCAGGCTCCAAACGTCCTGCAGTTTTGTAAGTTTTTTTTTTTTTTTAAATTAGCCGCCCTGCCGATGCGCTTAGCCACAGGAGGGGGATTCCAAAGACAATTTGAACGGACACGCTGGAAGGAGAAAAGGCGCCAACAAGTTTACAAGCGTGGTCCTTCTTCAAAGTGGCAGTTACTCTGGTTGGGGTTCGGGCTGGCTCGTCCTTCGTGTGGGGGAGGGTCTGACCAGCCTCTCGCAACCTCAAGCCTCCTCGGTGGTGTGTGCAAGCCTGAAAGGACAACAGGAGACAGGAATTAAGTAGGTCTGGGGAGGTGGGAGGAGGGGGGCAGATCAAATCAGTGGATGGAGGACAGCTGGGGGGAAGGCGAGAGGAGGAGAAGGGGAGATGCTGGGAATCTCCAATGCTGGTAAAATTAAGCCAGGAGATGCTGGGAGCGTGATAATGGCTGTAAGCTAACTTCACATAGAATAAACAAGGCAATGGGGAATAAAGTGAACTCAGCATGCACGGAGTTACAGCAAACACATTTTCCCTTCAAACAACTGCTCTAAGTATAGCTGCCCTGGTGCAGGAAGGCACTGCGGTACCAGCCCTGCCGAAACGCTGTCCTGGTCCAGGCTCCAAACGTCCTGCAGTTTTGTAAGTTTTTTTTTTTTTTTAAATTAGCCGCCCTGCCGTTGCGCTTAGCCACAGGAGGGGGATTCCAAAGACAATTCTGAACGGACACGCTGGAAGGAGAAAAGGGCGCCAACAAGTTTACAAGCGTGGTCCTTCTCAAAGCGGTGGCAGTTACCTTGCTGGGGGTTCGGGCTGGCTCGCTGCCTTGGGGTGTGGGGAGGGCTCCGATTCGCCTCACGACCTCCGCGCCTCGGTGGCTGTGCAAGCCTTGGTTGGGGTTGGGGCTGGCTCTCCTGCCGTGTGGGGAGGGCTCCGATTCGCCTCGCACCTCCAGCCTCCTCGGTGGCGTGTGCAAGCCTTGGTTGGGGGTTCGGGCTGGCTCGCTCCTTCAGGTGTGGGGAGGGCTCAGTTCAGCCCTCGTGCCTCCGCTCTCGGTGGTGGTGCAAGCCTGGAGTGGGGTTCGGGGCTGGCCTCGCCTCGGTGTGGGGAGGGGCTCGATTCGCCTCGCGACCTCCGCCTCGGTGGCGTGTGCAAGCCTGAAAGGACAACAGGAGACAGGAATAAAGTAGCTGGGGAGGGTGGGAGGAGGGGCAGATCAAATCAGTGGATGGAGGACAGTGGGGGAGGGCGAGAGGAGGAGAAGGGAGACCCTGGGAATCTCCAATGCTGGTAAAATTAAGCCAGGAGATGCTGGGAGCGTGATGAATGTACATGCTAACTTCATAGAATAAACAAGGCAATGGGGAATAAAGTGAACTCAGCATGCACGGAGTTACAAGCAAACACATTTTCCTTCAAACAACTGCTCTAAGTATAGCTGCCCTGTGCAGAAAGGCACTTCGGTACCAGCCCTGCAGCAAACGCTGTCCTGGTCCAGGCTCCAAACGTCCTGCAGTTTTGTAGATTTTTTTTTTTTAAATTAGCAGCCCTGCGCTGCGCTTAGCCACAGGAGAGGGATTCCAAAGATACTCTGAACGGACACGCTGGAAGGAGAAAGGGCGCAACAAGTTTACAATGGGTCCTTCTTCAAAGCGGTGGCAGTTACCTTGGTTGGGGGTTCGGGGCTGGCTCGCTCCTTCGGTGTGGGGGAGGGCTCCGATTCGCCCTCGCGACCTCCGCTCCTCGGTGGCGTGTGCAAGCCTGAAAGGACAACAGGAGACAGGAATTAAGTAGGTCTGGGGAGGTGGGAGGAGGGGGGCAGATCAAATCAGTGGATGGAGGACAGCTGGGGGGAGGGCGAGAGGAGGAGAAGGGGAGACGCTGGGAATCTCCAATGCTGGTAAAATTAAGCCAGGAGATGCTGGGAGCGTGATAATGGCTGTAAGCTAACTTCACATAGAATAAACAAGGCAATGGGGAATAAAGTGAACTCAGCATGCACGGAGTTACAGCAAACACATTTTCCTTCAAACAACTGCTCTAAGTATAGCTGCCCCTGGTGCAGGAAGGCATCATGGCACCAGCCCTGCCAAACGCTGTCCTGTCCAGGCTCCAAAACGACCCAGCAGTTTTGTAAGTTTTTTTTTTTTTTTAAATTAGCAGCCTGCCGTTGCTGCTTAGCCACAGGAGGGGATTCCAAAGACAATTCCTGAACGGACACGCTTGGAAGGAGAAAAGGGCCAACAAGTTTACAAGCGTGATCCTTCTTCAAAGCCGGTGGCAGTTACCTTGGTTGGGGGTTGGGCTGGCTACCCTCGCTTCGTTGTGGGGGAGGGTCCGGTCGCCTCGCGACCTCCATCTCGGTGGTGTGCAAGCCTGAAAGGACAACAGGAGACAGAAATTAAGTAGGTCTGGGGAGGTGGGAGGAGGGGGGCAGATCAAATCAGTGGATGGAGGACAGCTGGGGGGAAGGCGAGAGGAGGAGAAGGGGAGACGCTGGGAATCTCCAATGCTGGTAAAATTAAGCCAGGAGATGCTGGGAGCGTGATAATGGCTGTAAGCTAACTTCACATAGAATAAACAAGGCAATGGGGAATAAAGTGAACTCAGCATGCACGGAGTTACAGCAAACACATTTTCCCTTCAAACAACTGCTCTAAGTATAGCTGCCCTGGTGCAGGAAGGCACTGCGGTACCAGCCCTGCCGAAACGCTGTCCTGGTCCAGGCTCCAAACGTCCTGCAGTTTTGTAAGTTTTTTTTTTTTTTTAAATTAGCCGCCCTGCCGTTGCGCTTAGCCACAGGAGGGGATCCAAAGACAATTCTGAACGGACACGCTTGAAGGAGAAAAGAGCCAACAAGTTTACAAGCTGGTCCTTCTTCAAAGCGTGTGGCAGTTACCTTGGTTGGGGGTTTGGGCTGGCTCGCCTCGGGTGGGGGAGGGTTCGACTACTCGCGACCTCCGCCTCCTCGGTGGCGTGTGCAAGCCTGAAAGGACAACAGGAGACAGGAATTAAGTAGGTCTGGGGAGGTGGGAGGAGGGGGGCAGATCAAATCAGTGGATGGAGGACAGCTGGGGGGAGGGCGAGAGGAGGAGAAGGGGAGACGCTGGGAATCTCCAATGCTGGTAAAATTAAGCCAGGAGATGCTGGGAGCGTGATAATGGCTGTAAGCTAACTTCACATAGAATAAACAAGGCAATGGGGAATAAAGTGAACTCAGCATGCACGGAGTTACAGCAAACACATTTTCCCTTCAAACAACTGCTCTAAGTATAGCTGCCCTGGTGCAGGAAGGCACTGCGGTACCAGCCCTGCCGAAACGCTGTCCTGGTCCAGGCTCCAAACGTCCTGCAGTTTTGTAAGTTTTTTTTTTAAATTAGCCGCCCTGCCGTTGCGCTTAGCCACAGGAGGGGGATTCCAAAGACAATTCTGAACGGACACGCTGGAAGGAGAAAAGGCGTACCAAAAGTTTAAAGCGTGGTCCTTCTTCAAAGCGGTGGCAGTTACCTTTGGTTGGGGGTTCGGGCTGGCTCGCCTCCTCGGTGTGGGGAGGGTCTGACCGCCTCGCCACCTCCGCCTCCTCGTGGCGGGCAAGCCTGAAAGGACAACAGGAGACAGGAATTAAGTAGGTCTTGGGAGGTGGGAGGAGGGGGCAGATCAAATCAGTGGATGGAGGACAGCTGGGGGGAGGGCGAGATGTCGAATGGGAAGAACACCCCTCCCCCCTCAGCTAGTGGTCAAACAGGAATTCAGCGTGTTTGCCATTCATTTGCATCACCAGGTAAGAAAAAAGGTTTGTCTCCCCATACGATGCACAGGGGTAATGCCAAACTTCACCCAACAACTAACACACCAAAATCTGGCCAATGGAAAATCATGTACACAATGTCACAGCCTGGGAAATAAGATCCCAGACCTGCAGGCAATAATGTCAGAGGCTAAACTGGACATAGTAGCAATTAGTGAGACGTGGTTTACCAGTAACCACACTTGGGAGACTTCAGTACCTGGATATGTATTGTTCAGAAGAGACCGAGGTGCAAAAAGGGGGAGGGGTATCTCTGTATGTTAATGAAAATATCAAAGCTACAGAAATTCAGAATACACATAAGGAGCCAGAAGAACTGTGGGTCACCCTGGAAACAGGTAATGGGACAGCCATAAGAACTGGGGTTGTCTACAGGCCCCAGACCAGAGGAGGACATAGACACATTACTGTTAGAAGATATACAAAACATGACAGCTAAAGGGAGGTTCTGATAATGGGAGACTTCAACATGCCAGATACAGATTGGTCAATACCAGCAGGAACATCTGCCAGAACTAGACTCATAGTGGATTCCCTGCAGGGGAGGGCCTCAAACAACTGGTACAGCAACCCACAAGAGACAGGGCTATCCTAGATCTAGTACTGACTAACAAAGAAGGATCACAGATCTCCAGGTAGAAGGTCACCTGGGGCCAGTGACCATCACATGGTATGGTTCAATTTGGCTACTACATCTAAATCATCCCATTCCAAGGCAAAAATTGGGACTTCAGAGGAGCTGACTTTGATAAGATGGCCAACAGAGTTAAGCTAGCCCTGGCAAAAGAAACACAGGTGAGGAGGTACAGGCAAAGTGGGCAAGCATTAAGGATACAATACTTGAAGCAACATCCCATTGTGTTAGACAGAAAAGGAAGTGCAAAGAAGAAGGAAACCACTTTGGTTCTCAAATATAGTAGCAGAAAGGTCAGAGCCAAAAGGCTGGCCTTCAGAAAATATAAGGGAACACAGCGGGATGAAGATAGGGAGGCATACCAAACTGCCCTAAAGGGAAGCAGAGTAAGGCGTAAGGCAGGCAAAGTCCCAAACTGAGGAAACACTAGCACGAACAGTAAAGAAGATGACAAGACTTTCTATAGATACATTAGTGAAAGGAGAAAGTCCAGAGGGTGATGCTAAGCTTAATGGAGAAAAGGGAGCATGTGAGGAGGAGGACCCTGTAAAGGCATCTATCCTAAATGAGATACTTTTGCTCAGTATTTACTGAAGAGAAGGTAGGGCAGGGCCCACAGCTCAGCATCATGGACACAGGGGGAGGGAGTGAGCACTACTCCCTTCACAAAAGAAAGGGTCCTACAAGAGCTTAAGCTCAGGGTGGATAAGGCAATGGACCTGATGGCATACATCCCAGGGTACTTAAGGAGCTAAAGGAGGAACTAGCAGAGCCATTAGCAGAATTGTTTAGTGAGTCTCTGAGCACAGGAGAGGTCCAGAAGACTGGAGAAAGGCTCATGTGATCCCACCCACAAGAGTGGTAGCAGGGAGGAGCGGGGAACTACAGACGGTCAGTCTTACCTCAGTAGTGGCAAGATTATGGAGGCACTCCTTAAGGAAAGGATAGTGCAACACCTGGAATCCATAGGGCACAGGATCCAAGACAGCATGGGTTTACAAAGGAAGGTCCTGTCAAACTAATCTCCATAGATTTCTTTGACTGGGTAAACCAGAGTGGTGGACCAAGGGGAGCAGTTGATGTCAGCCTACCTTGACTTCAGCAAAGCTTTTGACACTGTTCCACATAGAAGATTGATAAATAAGCTAGGTAGGCTCGGGTGGGTCAGAAGTTGGTCAACTGGGTGGCAAACTGGTTGACTGGCAGAAAACAGAGAGTGGTGGTAAATGGTATACAGTCAGAAGAGATGCAAGTCACAAGTGGGGTACCTCAGGATCAGTCCTGGGGCCAGTCCTATTCAACATCTTCATTAGTGACCTGCAGATGGACTAGAGGGTAAGGCTTGTCTGTTTGCAGATGACACCAAGATCTGCAACAGAGTAGATGATCCAGATGGGGTGGGCAGAATGAGAAGAGATCTGGATAAACTAGCAGAATGGTCAGAAGAGTGGCAACTGGGATTTAATGCAAAGAAGTGCAAAATCATGCACATAGGGAAGAGAAACCCTGAAGCCACTTATAGCTGGGAGGGAGTTGCTAGCAGTCACAAAGGAAGAAAGAGACTTGGGCATCATCATCACTGATGACCTAAAATCATCAAGCAGACCTCTAAAGCAGTAGGTAAGGCTAGGGGTGTTAGGGTGTATTAGTAGGGGTATCACAAGTCGTAAGAGGAGGTAATAATCCCTCTGTACAAGACATTGGTTAGGCCCCATCTGGAGTACTGCGTGCAGTATTGGAGCCACACCTTCACAAGGACATTAACAAATTGAGGCAGTCCAGAGAAGGGCAACAAAATGGTGCAGGGACTGCATCAGAAGACATATAAGGACAGATTAAGGAGCTCAATATGTATACCCTTGAGCAAAGGAGGAGAGAGGTGATATGATCAGAGACATTTAAACACCTTAAGGGCATAAACAAGGTGAAAGAGTCTAACATGTTTAAATATAAGAAAAATAGCAGGACAAGAGGACACAGCATGAGATTAGAGGGAGGCCGATTAAGGGGGAATGTGAGGAAATTCTTTTTCACAGAAAGGGTGGTAGATGCATGGAATGGCTTACCACAAGAAGTGGTGGCTATGAATACAGTGCAGGGCTTCAAACAGGCATGGGATAGGCATAAGGGAGCAATACAAATGACTATGAATAGATAGGTCACTGACAGAGCAAAGGCCGATGGTACATTTATAAGGTAGAAAAAGAAATGGGCAGACTGGATGGGCCTTGCGGTCCTTATCTGCCGTCAACTTCTATGTTTCTATGTTTCTATGTTTCTAAGGGGAGATGCTGGGAATCTCCAATGCTGGTAAAATTAAGCCAGGAGATGCTGGGAGCGTGATAATGGCTGTAAGCTAACTTCACATAGAATAAACAAGGCAATGGGGAATAAAGTGAAATCAGCATGCACGGAGTTACAGCAAACACATTTTCCCTTCAAACAACTGCTCTAAGTATAGCTGCCCTGGTGCAGGAAGGCACTGCGGTACCAGCCCTGCCGAAACGCTGTCCTGGTCCAGGCTCCAAACGTCCTGCAGTTTTGTAAGTTTTTTTTTTTTTTTAAATTAGCCGCCCTGCCGTTGCGCTTAGCCACAGGAGGGGGATTCCAAAGACAATTCTGAACGGACACGCTGGAAGGAGAAAAGGGCGCCAACAAGTTTACAAGCGTGGTCCTTCTTCAAAGCGGTGGCAGTTACACCTTGGTTGGGGGTTCGGGGCTGGCCCGGCTCGCCCGGTGTGGGGGCTCGGTCGCCTCGCGACCTCCGCTCCTCGGTGGGCGTGTGCAAGCCTTGGTTGGGGGTTCGGGGCTGGCTCGCTCCTTGGTGTGGGGAGGCTCAGGTCGCCCTCGCGACCTCCGCTCTCGGTGGCGTGTGCAAAACCTGGTTGGGGTTCGGGGCTGGCTACGCTCCTTCGGTGTGGGGGAGGGCTCCGATTCGCCCTCGCGACCTCCGCTCCTCGGTGGCGTGTGCAAGCCTTGGTTGGGGGTTCGGGGCTGGCTCGCTCCTTCGGTGTGGGGGAGGGCTCCGATTCGCCCTCGCGACCTCCGCTCCTCGGTGGCGTGTGCAAGGATGTCTGACTCAATATTGCCCCAATACCCATGTCTGAGGCGTCAGTCTGAATTATAAAGGTTTTGCTATGGTCAGGACATGTCAAAACAGGAGTACTGCACAGTGCCTACTTTAGTTTGGAAAAGGCTTTCTCACAGGCTGGGCCCCAGGTAATTTTCTTGGGCATTCTTTTCTTTGTCAGGTTAGACAGGGGAGCAGCCAGAGCAATGTAATTGGGTACAAATTTTCTGTACTACCCTGCTGTCCCTAGAAAACTCCTGACCAGCTTCTGTGTTTCTGGTCTGGGCCATGCCTGGATTACCTCTAGCTTTATTTTGTTAGGACAGAGCTGTCCCCGGCCTACCACATGCCCGAGGTATGCCACTTCTCCCATGGCCACCTGGCACTTCCCGGCTTTGACAGTGAGCCCGGCCCTCTGTATCCTGCCCAGCACGTCCCTAAGGTGGGATAGGTGTTCCTCCCAGCTGGTACTAAAGATGGCAATGTCATCCAGGTATGCTACAGTGTACTCCTCAGCACCATTTAATACCTGGTTCACCAACCTTTGGTAAGTGGCTGGGGTGTTCTTAATTCCGAAAGGCATTACTTTGAACTCAAATAAGCCAATCGGAGTGATGAAGGCCGACCTCTCCCTAGCTCTGTCCGTCAACTCTACCTGCCAATACCCCTTTGTCAGGTCAATGGTCATAAGGTAGGTCGCCCCTCCCAACTTGTCCAGGAGTTCATCCGTCTGGGGCATCGGGTGGGCATCTGACTTTGTGACTGCATTTAGTCCACGACAGTCCACACAGAAATGAGTAGAGCCATCTGGCTTAGGTACAAGGACTATGGGTGAGGCTCGGAAGTTGTGGGATCTCTGGATTACCCCTAAATCCAGCATCTCCTCCACTTCCCTCCTAATGTTCTTTTGGACAGCCTCTGACACCCAATATGCTGTCTGCCATATAAGTGTCTGTGTCCCTGTCTCCACATTGTGTGTCGCTAAGGGGGTTAGTCTAGGCTTGGCGCTAAACAACGGGGCCAAGTCTGCTAAAACCTCCTTTACTTTCTGGATCTGGTCCAGGGCCAGCTGGGGAGACAATTTAACTGCCTCCACAGAGGACTCCCGCTTACTTTCTTCCAGCAAATCCAGGAGGGGGTCTCCTTCATCCGTCCCCTCCCCATGACTACACACTGCAAACACCATGTCAGCCCTATTTGCTTATGGCTTCATTATGTTGACATGGCACATCCTTTCAGTCTGTCTTCGTTCAGGTAACTCCACAGTGTAGTTCACATCATTTACCTTCCTAACCACGTTGTACAGTCCTGCCCACTCAGCTTGCAGCTTGTCTTTCCAGACCAGAATAAGGACCATGACTTCCTGACCCACTATGTATGAGTGAGCTCTGGCTCTGTGGTCATACCACACTTCTTGTTTCTGTTGGGCAGCTGCCAGGTTGCTCTGTGCTGTCCCCATAAGCTCCTTCAGCCTTTCCCTAAACCTAAGGATGTAATCCACAATGGGAGTTCCCTGGGTGGCGTGCTTGCCTTCCCAGTTCTCCCAGATCAAGTCTAGGGGCCCACGTACCTGGCGTCCATATAAGAGTTTGAAGGGGGGAAATCCTGTCAACTCTTGGGGCACCTCCCTGTATGCAAACAACAGGTGGGGAAGGTACTTCTCCCAGTGCCTCCCATGCTGTTCAACAAACGCCCAGAGCATTGACTTTAGGGTACCACTGAATCTTTCCACAAGCCCATTGGCTTGTGGGTGATACGGTGTCGTGCATCTCTGCACCACCCCACACTTCTCCCATAAACATTTCATCAGGTCCAACATGAAGAAACCCCCTCGATCGGTGATTACCTCCTGCGGAAACCCAACATGGGAGAAAATCCCAAGTAAGGCATCTGCCACTTTGTCTGTCCTCAGTGAGGATAGCGTGACTGCCTCTGGGTACGGGGTGGCATAATCCACCACAGTCAGGATGAATCGCGTCCCTGAGGAGCTGTGGGTATTTAAAGGCCCCACAATATCCATTCCCACCCTCTGGAATGGCTCCTCCACTATGGGCAATGGAATCAGGGTGGCTTGGGTTTTCTTGCCCACCTTCCCTATTTCCTGGCACCGGTGACAAGACCTGCAATACTCCTTCACCTGCTGGGTGAAGTTAGGCCAGTAGAAATTCTGGGCCAACCGCTGCGTAGTGCGCACGGTTCCCAGATGACCAGACAAAGGAATATCATGTGCAATCTTGAGCAACTGCTCACGATACCACTGAGGAACAACAAGCTGCCTGCCTAGCATCCCTCCCTCTGTCTGTACTGCCTGAGTATACATAAGTCCATTTTCCCAATAAACCTTATATCTGCCGTCGCCTCCCTGTCGTCATCCGAGTCTGCCCAAGCCCTCAGCTTCTCTAAACTAGGGTCACTTCTCTGAGCAGCTGCGAACCCCTCACACATTCCCAAGGCATGGGACAGGTCCCCTTCAGTTGCTAAACTAGGCTCCCTAGCACTAGCATCAGAGCACTCAGGGTCACTCTCAATCCCAACCCTCGGACAATGGGTCACCCCTCCTTCTTCGGAGTAACCCTCTGTAGCTGTGTGATTACTTGCTATTGGGGAAATTTCTACCCCCTTTTCATTAATCTCCATCTCAGGAGGCAACAGGCTGGGGAATTAGCCTCTCAGTGGTTTCCACAATGGCTTCTGTGAGGTTCAGGGAACTACAATTTTCCCTTGCCGCGTGGCTACGGGTAACTGTACATACCATCCCCTGTTTTAGATTGTTGCCCAGGATCACATCCACTGCTAAGGTTTTGGCTACAGCCACCTGTTGCACAGTTCCACCTGTTTCACCCCAGTCTAAGAGAACACTAGTGAGAGGTAATGTTTTCTCCCCTCCTGCAAAGTTCTGTACAGTGACGTATTTATTGGGTATAAGCTGACCAGGCTGTACCAGATCCCCCTTTATCAAGGTCAAGGATGCCCCTGTGTCCCTTAACCCTTGTGTCTGTACACCATTCACCATGACTGGGTGCATGTGTTCCCTCATGTTCACTGGCATGTTTCCAGGGACACACAAACAACCCACTTCTTTTCTAGCACCCGGTTGCGTATTACTGCTCACCTTTTTGGGACGCTGTCTGGCAATATGCCCAGTTTCTTTACACAGCCAACATTCATTTCTTCTCTCAGAGAAATCTTTTCTCTGAAACCTGGGGCTAACTGGTTTTGGTGGAGGCAGGTAGGGTTTTAGCTGACCTGAAGGCGCACTTTTCCCTTTATGCACTGCCACACCCGCCCCATTCACTCTCAGAGTAGGTCTGCTCTTGGCATAGCGGTCCAGAGAGTTCAGCAGCCTCTTGCACTGTTTTGGAATCTTGGTCCTCTAGCCAGGTTATTAGCTGTGCTGGGCATGCCCAATACAACTGTTCTAATAAAAACACATTTTCAATTTATCAACAGAGTTTGTCTCAATTCCTTCCCACCAACATTTTAAAAACTGATCTTGTTTCGTGGCTAGCTCTTCATAGCTCATATCAGGGCTTCTCCTGAGCTTACAGAATTTAGCTCTGTATGATTCAGCAGTTAATTCAAACTTTTTTAACAGTGCAGCTTTTAGTTTGCTGTAATTATTACTGTCCTCATTGTCCATTTGACCCAATGCATTCTGAGCTTTCCCGGTAAGTAGCGGGGATAGCTGGAAGCTGCAGCACTCTCTAGGAATTTTAGCCTGAATACAAACTTTTTCAAAAGAATTTAAAAAGGTATCCATATCCTCCCCCTCTTTAAATTCAGTTATTAATTTGGAATTCAATTTGTAACCCAGTCCTCCAGTCCCAGTGAAATACAAGCCACTTACCTGCTCTGGTGCCACTGGTCGGAGTTGTAGCTTCTCCAGGTCGTGTTGCCTCTGGCACTCCTCTATTTTCTCCTCTGCAGCTCGCTGGTGCTCATGCTCCTCATGGTCTGTGTCTCTCTGTTCTCGCTCTACCTCTCATTGTTCTTGCTCTCTCTTCTCCTGGAACTCCAGCTCCATCCTGTGCAACTCAATTTGCAGCCTGAGTACCTCTGGATCCAGGATACTAGTGACCTTACCCTGCTGCTGTGGCCCTTCACTGACAGTGGCCCTGTTTCCCTCCTCATTGGATCTGGACACTGCACTGGCCACTAGCCCTGCCACACTCAAGTTTGGTCCTTTCCAGTCATGGTCCATGACTTGCTGCTCTGGGTATCTGCTACCATCACGGCATCTATGAGGTTCTACTTTTTGGCTGTCACCTCAAACGGGACTCCTCTGTCCCCGCACAACTGCTTTAAGTAATCTACAGTGTGCCTGCTGTAGTCAGAAGCCATCTTCTTTCCTGACTACGGCTACTCTTACTTGCACTTTAGGAAAAAAATAAAACGGGTAGGAATTTGACTGTACGCCAAGTGATATAGTTCTGTTTTCTTTTTAAAATAAAACTCTGCCTTTTTGTTTCTTTGCAAGTGAGCCAATGGTCTCAAGCTGACACAGAACAATAAAAGCTAGTGATACCAAAGTTATCCCACCGCTACCACCAATCTGTCACAAACCCACTTAGCAGGTCAGCCCTCTACTCCCAAAGTGCCAGCGTCTGAGCGTAGTCTTGTGAACAGTTAACAGAACAAGGTAACCCTCTTGTCTGTTTTGTGAGTTCAGATCAACTGTTGGTCTCAAGTCTTGGAGGGATTCAAACTGTGGACCTCTTGTTAGCGTACTCAATATACAGGCTCAGATAATTCTGTCTTCAGGGGGCCAGCTATATTTGCCTATGGGCACCTAACCAGGTGTACAGAGATGAACCCTTAAAAACTTTAATAAAGACCTCAGATTTAAAATGCTTCTCTTTCCAGTTTGGTATCACCATTCAAGCTTATGCCTAGTGTCAGCTATAACCATATATACTTTTCTTGCAAATGAAAGAAATTCAAAGACAGACCAAGTGTACTCTAAAAAGAGTTTTACTAAAATAGATAAAAATATGTAAAACAGAAAATACAGAACTATTATATCACAAGACATACAAATCTTATAAAAGAACAAGGTTTTAAACAGTACAGTTCCTACTACAGTAATTAGATTTGTCTCTCTTTCTAAATACCCGCTTAAAGTACTCGAAAGATGTTTCTTTGTCAGAGTCTAGACAGACGTGTCTCTGAAGGAAAACAGAATAATGTTTAAAAGCTGGTTTTTCCCACCTATTTGCATGAGGTCACCTAGCTCCTCCCTGTCAGAATATATATAAAAAAATATATCTATATAAAAACAGGATGTTTTTTCCAAGTATTAAATTCTGCAACCTAAGCATAACTCATGTTGTTCTTTCAAATGACATATCTTTGATCTATTGATCAAGCTTCCCTCTCACATAGATACCAAAGGATTTATGATTTTGCACTAGTGTACACAACCTGGTTTCTTCCTCTTGTAATGTCATAAAATGGATATGCTCAACTCAAGCCTCTTCCAGCCTGTAATTAACTTAGATAAAACAGGAGATCCTTGATCAAGGCTGTTCTACTCTGTAATTAGCTTCAGGCCTTCCAGGTAACACCTTGTATCTAAAACCTGTGTGTGTGTGTGTGTGTGTGTGTGGATCTCACATGCTGTTTCAGCCTTTCTCATGGCTTTCAGATGAAACTTGGGGGGGTTAGCGAGGTCACTCCAAGAGCACCAGATTTCTCAGCATCTCTTATGACAGACAGTCCATAACACATTTTTATATTACGAACATACGAAATTTACCAGCAGATAAAGGCCTAGAGGTATATCAAGTCTGCTCGAATGTGCAGCTAGCACCCCTTATTCTGCAGCTGCCCCTTCCTTCCACCCTTCCCCTTCATTAACCCTCCCCCTTGTCCTGTCCCATCCTTGTTTGAAGTAGTCCACTATTCTACTGCATACCACTTCAGGAGGTAGACGTATTCACCCAGCCACCACCCTCTCTGTAAAAGTGTCTCCTCATCTCCCTCCTGAACCTTCCTCGCTCCAGTCTCATATCATGGCCCTAGTGTCCCTCCCTCCCTTGCTTTGAACAGCCCCTCTGTACTTGTCTTGTTTATTCCTTTCATGTATTTAAAGGTTTCAATCATGTCACCCTGTCTCTCCTCTCCTCCAGTGAGTACATGTTCAACTCCTTCAACCTCCTCTCGTATGATAAGTCCCCAGCCCCTTGATCATCTTTGTCGCTCTGCACTGCCCCCTCCAGTAACTTAATGTCCCTCTTCAGATCACGGACGCCAGTACTGCACACAGTACTCAGGTGTGGTCTAACTAATGACCTATACAGTGGCAGAATCACCTCCTCCCTCGAGGATATACACCTTACCAATACAACCCAGCATTTTGTTGGCCTTTCAGCTGCCTTCCTACATTGTGCTGAGTTGTTCATTGACCCTGTAATGAGCACACCCAGATCCTTCTCCTCCTCTGTCTGGGCTAGCTGCACTCCCCCTAGCTGGTAACTCCTCCTTGGGTTCTTCATCCCAAAATGCAGCACCTTGCACTTTTTGGCATTAAGCCCAGTTGCCAGGTGTCTGATCAGGTTTCAAGCTTTGCCAGATCATCCTGCAACCCCTGCCATCCCCCTAGGTCATCCACCACCGCGCCTACCTTGGTATCATCAGCAAACAGACTGATCTTGCTCTTGATGTCCCATGATATGTCTGCAATGAATACCCCAAACAACACTGGTCCCAACACCGAGCCCTGTGGAACACCACTCGTCACTGCCCTTGGGTGTGAGAGCTCCCCACCCACCACCACCCTTTGTTGCCTTCCCTGCAGCCAGTTTCCTACCCATCTCACCAGCTTTGCACCCGCCCCGTGCCTACTAACTTCCTTCCCAGCCTTCCATGTGGCAGTGAGTCGAATGCCTTACTGAAGTCCAGATACAGGACATCCACTGCATGGCCCCTGTCCAGTTCCCTAGTTCTCTAGTTACCCAGTCATAGAACTCGACCAGGTTGGTTTGTCAGGATCTGCCACATATGAAGCCATGCTGTCTGCTGTCCTGTAGTCCTTTGGCCTCTAGGAGGGCCACCAGTCTCTCCTTCAGGATAGTCTCCATTAGCTTACCCACGAAAATGATACTACAGCACTCAGAACTGGCTGTCCACGTCACAATGGCAACCAAAAAAAAAAAATGCTTTTAGCTCGCAAGACACGGCTGGTTCAAAAGGAAGCATGGTCAGCTTTTCTAAAATAAAATTCAGGTCCCAAGCAGGAACCAGGTTACAGATAGGAGGCTTCAAGTGGAGGATGCCTCTTAAAAAAGTACAGGCCACATCCAGATGTGCCACAACATGCCCATCAATGGGCACATGAAAGTCTGAAATGGCCAACAGTTGTACTTTAAGAGAGCAGTATTTGAGTCCTGCATCAGACAAGGTCAGAAGATACTCCAAAACCTGGTTCACCGGACAGATGAAAGGGTCCAGGTTATAAGAAGTGGCCCAGATAGCAAACCCCTTCCATTTCATAGAGTACGAAGCCCTGGTGGAAGGTTTTCTGGCAGCCACCAGGACATCAGCCACCTTCTTAGACACTCCAAACCTAGCAATGGCTATGTACTCAGGAGCCATGCATGCAGGTGCAGGAACTTGAGGTCTGGATGGACCAGGCTTCCCTGGCCCCAAGTCAGCAGGTCCTGGGCAGAGGAACTGGAGGTTCCACAGCCAGTTGTTGCAATACTGGAAACCACATCTGCTATGGCCAAAACAGGGCCACCAGAATTAGGGTGGCACCCTCCATCTGCAGCTTGATGAGAACCCTCTGAATCAGTGGGAAGGGAGGGAGTGCATAAAGGAACCTCCCCTTCCAGAAGAGAGACAACACATCTTGTCAGAAAACTCCAGGTCCTGGATCTAGCAAGCAGAAATGCGGCAGTTTTGTGTTGAGTGGGGACGCAAAAAGGTCCAACTCTGGATGACCCACCTGTTAAACAGGTCTTCTGCGACCGAGGAGAGCAGCTCCCACTCATGCACTTTGGACTGTGACCGACTGAGGCTGTCCGCCAATTCATTTTGGGAGCCTGGCACATGGATGGGTGACAGTTCTAAATAGTGATCTTGAGTCCAGTACTAGACCCTCACTGCTCCCAGCAAAGATGGTAGGAATGGGTCCCCCCCCCAACTTGTTGATGTATAAGACCATGTCACTAACCCACTCAGCAAGTCAGGCTCTCTACTCCCACAGGTCCAACCTCTGAGCACAGTCTTGTGAACAGTTAACAGAAACAGGGTAACCATACTGTCTGTTTTGTGGGTTCGAATCAAACTTTGGTCTTAAGTCTTGAAGGGATTCAAATTGTGAACCTCTTGCTAGTGTACCCAATGTACTGGCTCAGATAAGTCTGCTCTTTGGAGGGGGGGGCAGATATCTTTTGCCTACGGGCACCTAACCAGGCGTACAAAATGAACCCTTAAAACTCTATTAAAGACCTCAGAATAAATTCTTACCTTTTCCCAGTTTGGTAAAACCAGTAAGCTTTGTACCGTGTCAACTTTAACCATGTATGCTGCACTTGTCAAGAAAAAGAATTTCAAAGGCACACCAAATAATTTCTAAAGCAGAGGTTTACTTCAAAATAGATAAAAAAAAATGTAACATGTAAATGCAGAACCATATATCACAAAACATACAAATCACTTAAAAGAATAAGGTTTTAAAAAGTGCAGATTCCTACCACTAATACACTTAGACTTGTCTGTTCTAAGGTATTCTTATCTCTCAGTGCTGTAGATGTTTCTTTTTCAGAGTCCAAACATTTGTGTCAAAATGAAAAACAGAATATTGTTTAAAAACTGGCTTTGCCAACCTCTTTGCGTGAGGTCACCTAACTCCTCTCTGTCAGAATATAAAAAAACATATCTATGCAAAACAGGACATCTTACCAAAGTATTAAATTCTGTAACCTCAGCACAACTAATTTTCTTCAAATGACTTTCTTTGATCTTTGAAGCAACAGACTTCTAGGAAAACATAAACTGAACTTACAAGCTGAAATGGGCAGACTGGGTGGGCCATAGGCCCTTACCTGCAGACACTGTCTATGTATATATGTATGTATCTTATGAGCAGCTTCCCCTTTCCAGGACATCAAAGCATCTTTTATGACTTCGCACTAAAACGTCATAACCTGTTGTTCTTCCCCTAAACGTTATAAAAGTTTATGATCTATCTTGGCATTTGGCAAGCTGCAATTAGTCACATAAACAGGAGATGCTTATTTTTTTAAGGAGTCTTCTAGCCTGTAATTATCTCTTGGCCTTCCAGGTCACACCTTGCAGCTAAAATCTGGGAGGGGGTGTCATTCCACAGACTGTCAGCATCTCTCATGAGAGACATTCAATAACACATTTTTATATTACAAAAAGCATAAATTAATCAGAACCAGCTGTCTGAGTGTCACAGACCACATTGAGATTGTCCGACTGTACCAATAGAGGGCCCGGGGAGAGAGATAGTTCTGGAAGGCCTGGAAGGTATACAGAACTGCCCTAATTTCTAAGACATTTATGTGGAGGTGAGTCTCCCAGTGGTACCAGAGACCCTGGGTCTCATAAGGATCTAGATGGACTCCCCAACCCAGGCCCGAGGCATCCATGGTGGAGATTTGGTGAGGAGTGGGGATAAGAAAGGGGAACCCCTTTAAGAGATTGTCTGGGTCCATCCACCAGTGAAGCACGCTGTGTACTGGCAAGGAGACAGTACACAGAGTGCTGGCAAGGAGACAAGGACCAGCTGAGCTAGAGCATCTGAGCACTGATCCCACTGAACCCTGAGGGTCCACTGCGGAATCCTCATGCGCAACCTGGCCAGAGGGGCCATAACAATGACTGCAGCCATGAGGCCTAATAGCCTGAGAAATGTTCTGGCTGGTACATGCTGGCTTGGAACCACCTCCTGGGCCTGGGCAATAAGACGGTCTACCCTGTCTTTAGGGAGGAGGGCCTTGCCCTAAGTAGAATCCAAGACTGCCCCTATGTATTGTAATTTCTGAGAAGGGGTCCATACAGGCTTGGGCCAATTGACAGTGACACCCAAGGACTGGAATAACTGCAGGGTGTGTTCTAGAGTCAATGACAGAAGCTCCCTGGACTGGGCCTGCAGCACCCAGTTGTCCAGATATGGGAACATATAGAGGCCTTTGCACTGAAGGGCTACTGCTACAGCTGCTAAGCACTTGGTAAATACCCATGTTGCAGAGGATAAGCCAAAGGCCTATACCCTGAACTGGAAATGCTTCCCCTGGAACAGGAACCAACAGGTACCTCCTGTGAGGGGGGCAAACCAGGATATGCAGGTAGGCATCTTGCATATCGAGAGAGCATAGCCAGTCACCCTGCTTTAGCAGTGGAGGAAGGTCATGCAACGTGACCATCTGGAACCTTTTGTACTGGATAAAAAGGTTCATCCCCTTGAGGTCTAGAATGGGCCTCAAGTCCCCTGTTCTTTTGGGAATGAAGAAGAACCAGGAGTAGAACCCCTTGTTTCTTTGCCACCTGGGCACTGGTTCTATGGCCTGTTTGTGTGACAAGGTGAGGACCTCCTCCCTGAGCCTCTCTGTATGATCTGGAGGGTAAAACATGGGGACTAAGGGAACATCTGGAGGTTGCTCTAGAAGCTCTAGAGCATGGCCCTGCTTGATTATGTGCAGGATCCAAGCATCTGTTCCGATGGTTTTCCATGGAAACAAATGGAGGGAGAACTGACCCCAACCACCACCCCTTGGCTTGGGGAAGGAAAAGGGGTGTCTATCAAGGAGTCAGGCTGAGGCTAAACTTGCAGCCGGGGCTGCACCCCCTCCTCTGGGTTGCTTGGCAGAGGAACCAGAGGAGTAAGAGGGGGGCAGGCAAGGCGCAGCTGGTTCTGTGTTTTCCCTGAAGCTTGGCTCTTGGAGCCAAAGTGTGAGAGACCTTCCAAATAGAGGACCACGGCCTACTCCTGGGCTGGGTATTATACAAAGAGTGGGATGGCCCACAAAAGGGGCATTCAACACCTTTTGCTGGCCATCATTCACAAAGCCAGAGACCCGCAGCCAGGAGTGCCGTCTGAGGCAAATGCCCTGGCTGTAGTGTCAGGCATATCATAGGTGGGTCTGAGGAGATGCTTACTAACATCCTCAGAGGCCTGGAGTACCTTGAGAAGCTACTGTTTGTGGGAACCCTTACGGAGGGCCTGGGCAGCCGCTTTGCTATTCCTCCAAAGGATGTTTTGATACTTAATAAGATGAGCCAAATAATTGGCAATCCTTAGCCCAAGGGTGACTGAGGCAAAAGTCCTCTTGCCCCAGAGGTCCAACCTCCTGGACTCACAGTCAGGGGGCAGGGAAACAGCAGTTACATAAGAACTTACCGTAACAGTAGACCTTCGAGAGAGGTTCCTGCAGTAGGTCTTCACATATCAGACTGCACCCCCTGGTGTCAGGACTGCATGGCAAACTTCTAGTTAGCAATCTATAGCGAGGAACTGCCTCCGGCATCATGTGATGGAACATCAGCATGACTGCATATAGGAGGCGGTTTCAACGCCTGCCCTCCAGTTCTCCTGCTGGAGACCTCGGGAGAGGAAACAGGAGAAAGGAGTAGAAACTCCTGAAGCCCTGAGCTGCTAAAACAAAACCCTGGGAAAGGAAAAGAGGAAAGTACAGGAGCTGGGGGAAGGTGGGAGGGAAATAGAGACCTACTGCAGGAGTCTCTCTTGAAGATAAACAGGTTACTCACCTGTAACAGTAGTTCTAGGAGTGGTATATGTTGTTCATCCACACTTATTGGCATGTCCCTTTCCCCTTTAACTCTTGCCGGAAGTCTTCAAGCTGGCTCCTCCTACCCATCCAGGTGGTATATACCTCGGCTCTGCCCCATGATTCCAGATCTTAGCCTGCTGGAAGCCAGGTTGTGTGTGTCCGCAGCCGGGGAGGTCGGGTGGGTCCATGTGGATGAACAACATATACCACTCCTAGAACTACTGTTACAAGTGAGTAACCTGTTTTTCTAGGATCGTGAATACGTTGTTTATCCACACTCTTTGGCAGACTCCTAGCAGTTTTCTGGGAGGAGGGAGGCAAGGCGCACACCACCTACTTAGGAAACAGAGATTGGGGAATCAAGGCCCCAAAACCAGTATCCCAGCGTGACTCAAGGTCAGTGTGGTAGTGGGTAAAGAAGGTGTTTGCTGACTTCCAGGTAGCAGCCAGACAGATTTCCTGGATAGGGATGTTCCCAGAAGCAGCCACTGATGCAGCAGTATGGTGGTTAGAATGAGCTCTTATCCCTCTGGGAGGCTCCTTGCCCGCAAACTCATAGCACAGACCTATGCATGATGTAATCCATCTTGCTATGGTCCATCTGGCTGTAGGTCTGCCAGAAGCGGCTTCAGCATAGGTGAAAAACAGCTGGTGAACCTTTCTACGAATTTCCGCTGTCCTCTTCTTGTAGTAGGAGAGAGCACGTCTCAGGTCCAAGGCATGGAGCCTGTACTCGGCCTCCGAGGTGTAATTAGGGTAGTATACCGGCAGAGTCAACAACTGGTTCAGGTGAAACTCTGACACCACCTTTGGAAGGAATTTTGGGTGGGGGCGCAGGTCAACTTTGTCCATGTGGAAGACCAGATAAGGGGAGTCCACCGAAAGTGCCTGGAGCTCCCCTGTCTTTCTGGCAGACATGATAGCCACCAGGAAGGCCATCTTCCACGACAAGTGTGACAGCTCACACTTGCGCATTGGTTTGAATGGCTTGCCCATGAGCTTTGCCAGTACCAGCAGTAGATCCCACGGAGGTGGAGGTTCATGCACCGAAGGAGTTATGTGATCCAGGCCTTTGAAAAAGTGCCCAACCACTGTCTCCTGCACCAATGTCAGCTGACCGGCCCATGCCCGGTAAGCAGAAATGGCTGCCAGGTGCACCCTAAGGGTCGATGACCATAGACCCCCTTTGGAGAGAGACCAAAGGTAATCGAGAATGTTAGCCACAGAACAGGATAAGGAGTCCAGACCCTTACCTGACGCCAAATGGAAAACCTTTTCCATTTGAAGGCATAACATTTCTTGGTCGATTCCTTTTGAGATGCCTCCACCACGGTGTAGACGTCTTCGGAAAGACCCAAAGCCTGGAACTCTAGCCGCTCAGGTACCAGGCCGTGAGGTGCAGGGACTGAAGGTCTGGATGGAAGACCTTCCCCCAGTTCAGAGATATCAGGTCCGGGCGTGTATAAAGCCGCTCTGGGGACCTGCAGCTGAGGCTGAAGAGATCTGGATACCAAAACTGGCACAGCCAGTCTGGGGCTACCAGAATCACCTTCGCCTTGTCCCTCCTCACCTTGAGTAGCACCTTGTGGATCAAGGGAAATGGAGGGAAGGCATACAGAAGGCCTGGGGTCCACGGCCTCGAGAAGGCATCCCCCTGCAGTGAGTCATGCTGAGGGGGTCGGGCATGATACAGCCTCAGCTTGGTGTTTTTCCTGGAGGCAAACAGGTCCACCATCGGTTTGCCCCAATGGGAGAACAGGCTGTAAGCTACCTCTGGATGGGGAGACCACTTGTGGGATGTCTGGCCTATATGGCTGAGAGCATCCGCAAGCTGGTTCGAGACTCCTGCCACATGGATGGCTAGGAGATCCACCTCCAACCGGCCTATGAGGGTCCAGATGCGGAGCACCTCCTTGCACAGCAGATGGGAGTGCGTGCCGCCCTGTTTGTTGAGGTAGTACATGATTGTGATATTGTCTGTCTGGACTTGAACCACTTGACCCCAGAGCTGAGGAGTGAAAGCTGACGGTGCCAAGCTGACTGCTCTGAGCTCCAACAGGTCGATGTGGCATCGGGACTCCTCGGGGTTCCAGAACCCGTGGGTCCTGTTGTCCCCCATGTGGGCTCCCCAGCTCATGAGAGAGGCATCGGTCATGAGGACGACCTTCAGCTTGGGGTGAACAAACGGGATCCCTTCCTGCAAGTGGTCTGGGGTGGTCCACCACTGGAGAGCATCCCACATCTTCTGGGTTACAGTGATCAGCTGGTCGAAATGACCATGGCGCTGAGTTCACTGGGCAGCCAGCTTCCATTAGAGGGGGCGCATGTACAACTGGGCCCAATGGACCACTGAGGTGCACGCTGCCATGTAACCCAGAAGGCGCAGAAAGTCCCGGGCAGGGCACAAGTGCCCAACCAGAAATGATTGGGCAAAGGAGGACAGAACCTCCACCCTGTCCGCTGGGAGCCGGGCTCTGGCTTGACAAGAGTCGAGCTCTGCCCCGATGAAGCCCATCACCTGAGAAGGCACGAGTTCCAACTTGGTCTCATCGGTCAGGAGGCCGAGTTGGGAGCAGGTCTGGAGGGCCAGATCCCTGGACCTCTCCACCTCCTGTTTGGTGGAACCTGCCAGGAGTCAATCATTGAGGTAGGGGTAAATTCTGACTCCCCGACGCCGGAGATGGGCTGCCACCACTGCAATGCATTTGGTGAAGACCCGAGGGGCTGATGACAGGCCAAACGCCATGGTTTGGAACTCGTACAGGGTCTCTTCGACCCTGAAGTGGAGGAACCGCTGATGGGATGGACGGATTGGGACATGAAAGGACGCATTCTGCAGATCCAGTGAACAGAACCACATGTTTCACGCCAAAGATGGTATGATCTGGGACAGAGTGGCCATCTAAAAGGTTCGTGACCTAAGAAACTGATTCAGGTTATGGAGATCTAGAATGGAGCGCCAGCCCCCGGTCCGCTTGGGCACCAGGAAGTACCTGGAGACAAAGCCTGGGTCTGCAGATGGATCCGCTACGACAGCTACTGCCTCCTTGAGGAGAAGCTGAGCAATGTCATCTTGAAGAGCCAACTGGGTGCATGCAGAAATCTGTTCTTCCCGAGGGCACGGGCTCGGCTGGGAGGGTACTGCTCGAATTCTAGTGGCAGTCCCTGACCGACCACTTCGAGAACCCACATGTCCTTAGTGATAGTGGACCAGGTGAAAGGAAGTGGCAGAGCTGGCATGATGGAGGTAGGTGTGGCAACCCCCAGCCTGTCACTGGGCAGGCTTAGAGGAGGAGGAGGAGGAGGAGGCTCCAGGACCTGAGCCTTGACCTCCTTTGTGGGCCTGCTGGGGTCCAGGCTCAGGCCGAGGGAGCTAAGCTTGAGCCTGCTTCTGATGCTGATCCTGCTGTCCTCCTTGGTAGGAGGACTGCTGAACCGCAGGGGAAGAGTGCCGAAAAGGTGGCTTCTTTTTCTTCTGCTGGTTCTTGCCCGAAGAACTCTTGGCAGAAGTGGCATCCAAGGTGGCACTAGACTGCTGAATGCACTGTAGGTGACCAGCCACTCCTGGGCTGAACAAGTTGGTCACAAGGAAAGGCATATCAGCTAACTTGTGCTGAGTATCTGCCAGGAAGGAGGAGAGTCTCAGCCAAGCCCTGCGGCGAGAGGCCACTGTGGCGGCCATCAAGCAGGCACAAGAATCCCCAATGTCCAGGGCCGTCTGGAGCTGCTGTTTGGCAACAGAACACAGCCCTGGTCCCAGACCTGCTTAACCGTGGTTTGCATGTCTGTGGGGAGATGTGGGAGGACTTCATCTAATGACCCGAGAAGGGCATGAGAGAAGTGTGCCATGATGATGGCTGAACTGGCCTGACAAAGGCCCAAGGAGGAAGCTACATAGACCTTCCACGTCAAATGGTCCAAAAGCTTGGACTCTTTATAGGGGGGGGATGGTCAGTGTTGGCAGAACTGCCAGTACGCTTGAACACAGAGGCTGAAGGGTGCTCTGTGAACCCCGAAAGGGACCCCATGGGCACCGCGTACTTTTTTTTTTTCTCAACTCTATTTATGCTGCCTACCTTCGGGGCATCTCTCAGGTTCCCATACTCAGCTCCACAGCTCCACAGCTCCACCACCTGTCTGAACTGTCCACTTGCTTCAGGATTCCAGGCTCTCCCAACTCCTTCGGAGAGGCCTCCGAGTCCCCAGGTTAGGTGTACTGGAGTGGCCGACAGTGGGCATGTGGCTGTGGGTGCCTGATGGTCGCCGTCACCTCACCCGGCGATATGGGGATCTTGTTTTCTTTTTTTTTTTTTTTTTTGAGTGTTTCCCCCGAAGCTTTGGACATGCAATGATATCCAGCTCAGCTGGTGCACGCTTCCGTACACCCCCGAAAGACATCTGCCGCAGCTTTGCTCCCCAGCAATCTTGTGGCCACGCACTGCAGTACCTCCAGCCACTGCTAGAGGTCACCAGCACAGCAGCTGGTGTAAATCCCCCCTCCCTTGGGAAGGAGAGCTGTCCGTAGGACACTCAATCCTTCCCCCTACCTGCCAACCCCCGATGGCCCGGGCTCGTTCCCGAACCTGGGTCACCGGCATGGCACGAGGTGTGACATACCATGCCTCAACCCTCAGCGCCACCAGGTCGGCTGAGCTCCGCGTACTTGCTGGCCATGCGGGCAGGTGGTGCTGGACATGAGGCAGGGTGCTGCCATAGTTCGAGTGCCGAACCAGCAATGGCCTCAGCCACAGGAAAGGCCTCCACTGGGGTATCCCCTCTCTTGAGGATATCCGTGAGAGGGTACTCCGCCTTTTTCTGGATGGGTTCCAGGGGCATCCCTGTAGAATCAAAGATGAGATGAAGGATCCCTTGGAAGGAGAAAGGACCTTCTTCCATCCCTGAGCCAATAGATGACTCATCCCCAGGATGAGAGTGGAACCCGGTGACATCAGAGTCTGAGGAGTCGGGATACAGTGGCCTGCCACCCAAATCACCCCAACCTGTCAAGGACGGTCCGGGGTGACCGTGACCGATAGACGTTGGGGAAGCCCGGTATCTGGTCGGTCCTCTTTGGAAGGAGCCCCTCCCACAGGCTGCTTAGGCGGTGGCTCCACCACTATCAGTGGAGAGACTGGCAAAGGCCGAACCGGAGAAAGGGCCGGCCCCATGGGTGGGGGAACCAAAGGCTTTGGTTCTGAGGGAGTCGGCTCCGGCCTGGGAGGCGAGAGCCAAGTAATGGCTGGGGTAGGCAGCGGAGCCAGCTTCTGCCCAGTCAAAATCAGCTGTTGCCACATAAGGTCATTGTAGCACCGGAGTTTCTGTCAGAGCCTCTCCTCATATGAGGAGGACAAGGATGACCTGTGGCGTCGCCTCCTTTTGGAGCGTTTATGGCTCTTCCTCGGCCAATCAGCTGAGGGGATTCTAGACCTCGACCGAGATTGGGCAGGCCAACTCGATCGCTCGGGAGACACCGGAGGGACCGGTGAAACCTGGGGGTCTGGAACAGGGACCTCGATGGGGACACCAGCAGGCTGGGTCTTCTCATCGGGTAACACGAGGAACGGAGTCCTCTCCAAGAAGTCATCGGCCACGGGCGGCAACAGAGGGTCGATTAGGTCGAGGTCAATCTCGACCTCATCGGCCACTTCCTCGGTTGTCTGGCCAGATGGAAGGTCTGTGAACCCAGTGGCCAAGGAGGTGATCTCGACCAAGGTCAAGACCGCATGCTCCTGGGACTGTGACCTTTCTCGGTCCCAAGAGCACCTTCATTGAGACGAAGACAAACTGGGTTCTTTGTCCCTCTTCTGAGGGTGGGAGGAGTGCGAGCCTGCAGGCGCCTCACCCTGGGTGGGGAGAGACTGGCACTACTCCTTAAAAGAACCTGTGAAGGTGGAGAACAATTTGAGTGGAATGAAAAAGCTTCGATTCCCCAAAGCACAGGCGGCTTCTTCTTCGAACGCCTTAATGCGTTCAGCTGCTCGGCGGAACCTGTGGCCATGGAAACTGCCCATCTAGCCTCCTTAGACTTCACCAGAGGATTCCTTTTCTCCGGTCTCCCAACTTCAAACGTGCCAGGTGGTCGTCCAGGACATTGGGATGGAAGGCCAAGCAGAAACTGCAGGACGAGGTGTCATGGCAGACAGCTAGGCAGTAGGCGCACATGAGATGGGGATCGGTGCACACCATCTTCTGGCCGCAAGGACACCGGCAAAATCCTAGAGAAGATTTCTCTTCCATGATCGAGGATGGAAAAGCACGATCACTAACTCGAACAAGTTTTAATCTCGGTAAAACTGAAGTTTTGAAAGCCAGGGCCTATGAAAATGCGACAGCACAAGGGAGGCAACCTGTATCTTCCAGCAGAAAGGAAGATCTGATATCATGGGGCAGAGCCGAGGTATATACCACCCGGGTGGGTGGAAGGAGCCAGCTTGAAGACTTCCGGCAAGATTTAAAGGGGAAAGGGACATGCCAATAAGTGTGGATGAACAACATATCCACGATCCTAGAACTACTGCTATGGTAATTTCTTACATAACTGCTATATCTTACTTCGAGAGGGTTCCTGCAGTAGGTCTTCACATAAAGGACTGAATACCAAGCAGTCAAAGGAAAAAGGAAGTCAGAGACTAAGTTCCGGGAGGAGGAAGAGTCTGCCAACTAGAGGTCTGCTTTAGGACAGGATGCCTTGCAGAACTGCAAGGCTGAAACAGGCTCTGCACCTAGAGGTGATGTCCAGACTGTAATGCTTGGTGAAGGTATGGATGGAAGACCAAGTGGTCACTGTGTAAATGTCTGCAGTGGACACGTTCCTCAGGAAGGCCATCGAAGCAGTCATGCCCCGAGTCGAGTGGCCTTTCACGTCCCCCGGAGGGGGCTTCTCATACTTTTGGTAAATGTACGAGATGCAACTAGCCAACAATTTAGACATACCCTGTTTGGAAATGGCCTTGCCCTGACATTTGAATGCGAAGGCCAAAAACAAATGGCCAGAACCAAGGGCCTCTTTGGTCCAAGAGATGCAATATCTCAGAATCCTGTGCACATCTAAAGTGTGCAAAATGTATTTTTCCTGTTGGAATACTCTGGGTACTATACCGGCAGTTCAACATTCTAGTTTAAAGTAAATTCCGAGACTACTTTCGGAAGAAAGAATGGGTTAGTCCACAGAGCCACCCGGTCTCTGTGGAAAATCATATATGGCTCCTTACTGGAGTGGGTGGGTGATGATGTGCGATATGGCCGCCATCACACATTCAGTCACTTCACTACCAGTCTAGCATTGCTTGTAAAGCACTTTGGATGTATGAAAAGCACTATATAAATGCTGATTCTTCTTCTTCTTACAAATGAGGGCCTGAAGCTCTGAAATCCTTCGAGCTGAAGTAATAACTGTGACGCTTGGCCATCTGGTTATGGTTATCGGATGATATATGTAATATAAAAATATAGTGTGTGATTGTCACAGTGCTTCTATGAGTCCCTCCTCCCCCCAGGTTTCAGTGAAGCAGGAACCACTTAATTAACTGCCTTACTTCAGAGTGCATTTTATTACCTTTTTATGATATGCCTAGGCTCTTTGAAGTAGGAATAAAATGGGACTTTATGAGTCTGACAGAGGATGGAGATCATAAACCTTTATGACATCTTAAGAGGAAGAACATTTAATATCAACTGATGTTAAAAAAAAAGCTATAAAACCCCTTTGAAATGCATGGGGAGAAGGAACTGGGAAATAAAAGACTGTCATAATTTGGGAAATTAGTTTTTGCTGAAGTCACAGTAATTAAAATATCTCCTGACAGGAAGATCATTGTTTGTATATTTTTTATATTCTAAAAGGAGGAGCTAGATGACTCATCATGGAAGGGGTGTGTGAGAGAGACACAGTTTAACCTAGGACCTGTGCCTGAACTGAGTGACATACCATTTTGGGCTCTTAAGAAACAAGATCTGTAACTTAGGCACTTAGAGGTAATACATTAGATAGAAAAAGTCTAACTCTAGCTTGGTAGGAGTTTGTCTGTAGTTGTCTTTGCTTTTCTTTTAAGTGATTGTATGCTTTGTGGTATATTGTTCTGTATTTACATTTTACATATTTTTATCCATTTTTAAGTAAACCTTTCATTTGAAAAGACTGCATGGGTGTGTCTTCGAAGTTCTTTCTTTTGCATGTGATGTATGGAGGGTTAAGACTGACAAAAACTGTTCATAAGATTGATGGTGTTACCAAACTGGGAAAAGGTAAGACTATATCCAAGGTGTTTTATAGAGTTTTAAGGGCTCATTTTGGATACCTGGTTAGGTGCCCTTAGGCAAAAGATATCTGGCATCCCCCCGAAGAGCAGATTATCTGAACATTTGGGTATGCTAGCATAAGGTTCATAGTTTGAATCCCCCCAGAACTTGAGACCAAAGGTGATTCGGACCCACAAAGCAGACAGGAGGGTTACCCTGTTCTGTTACCTGTTCACAATACTGCGCTCGAAGGTTGGCACTGTGGGAGCAGAGGGCCTGACCTGCTGAGTGCATTTGTGACAATAACGACTAAAAAGAGCATTTACCAGGACAAGTAACGCATGTCACAACTTGCTGCCAGCTCAAAAGGGAGCAAAGTAAGTTTCTCTAAAATAAAATTTAAATCCCAGGGGGAAAATGGATTACAGACTGGTGGCTTAAGGTGGAGGATCCGCTTAAGGAAGGTTTTGGAGACCTCCAACTGAGCGAGGGTTTTGCCCTCTACCAGAAGGTGGTAAGCGGAAACCGCAGAGAAGTGGACCTTCAGAGAGGAATAGCTGAGGCCCGAATAAGACAGGTGCAAGAGGTACTCAAGGACCTGGGGGGTCAAGCAAGAAAAAGGGTCATAGCCTTTGACCATGGCCCAAATAGAAAATCTCTTCCATTTCATAGCATACGTGGATCTAGTGGAGGGTTCTCTGGCCTCCACTAGGACCTGAGTGACTCTGGAAGAGACGCCAAAGCGTGAGACGGCTATGTAGAAAGGTGCCACACATGCAGATGTAGAGACATGAGGCTCGGATGAAACAGGCTGCCCTGCTCCTGAGACAGAAGGTCGTGGGAGAGAGGAAGAGGTACCAGAGGTTCCAACATCAGCTGTTGCAGCAGAGGGAACCATATCTGCCCAAGCCAAAGGGTGGGCTACAAGAATCATATGGGACCCTTCTGCCTGGAGCTTTAGCAGAACTTTCTGTAGAATAGGAAAGGGAGGGAAAGCATACAGAAATCTTCCTGTCCAGGATAGAGGCAGCACATCTTGCCAAAAAACACCACGCCTGGGAACAAGCGAGCAAAAGATGGTCAGTTTTGAATTGGATGGGGAGGCAAATAGATCTATTTCTGGCCGACCCCATTGAAGGAAGAGATCTTCCACTACTTTCTGCTTTAGCTCCCACTTGCGAGCCCATGCGACAGTGTGGCTGAGATTGCCCACCCGTCCACCAGGACATTGTGAACTCCTGGAACATGGACTACTATCAATGTCAGGCCATGCTGGACTGCCCAGTACCACATCTGCATTGCCTCCCTGCAGAGGGGGTACGATTGGGTACCTCCCTATTTGCTGATGTACCAGACCATTGCCATGTTGTTGGTCTGGATAAGAAGTGTTCCCGGAAGTAAGAGGGATTGGAAAGCTTGGAGAGCGTAGAGCACAGCACTCATCTCCAGAATGTTTATATATAGATGCTTCTCTAGGGGAAACCATGTCCCCTGAGTCCAATGGTCTCCCAGCTGGGCTCCCCAACCATGGCCCAAGGCGCTCATCGTGAGGTTCATGGAGGGGGGCGGGTGGTGGAAGGGAACTCCCAGGGAAAGATTGGATAGGTTTTGCCACCAGAGGAGAGCCCTCTTCAGACTGTTGGAGACTAAGACCCTGTGGTCCATGTCATCCATGCGTTCATCCCACTGGACCTGGAGGGACCATTAGGTCACCCTCATATGCAGTCTGGCCAAAGAGACTGTGGTTATGAAAGCTGCCATGAGATCCAACAGGCAGAGGATACAGTGCGCTGTGGTTCAACAGGAGGACAACACCAACGCAGCTTGGTGAATCAGGATTTCCACCCTGTCCATAGGAAGAAAGGCCCTGCCCTGGACTGTATCCAGCACTGCACCAATGAACTGAAGGCACTGTGAGGGTGAGAGGTGAGACTTGGGATAGTTCACACTGATGCCAAGTCTAGAGAAAAGGTCCAGGGTGGTCGAAAGAGATTCTATCAGACTGTCCTGAGACAGTGCTGACAACAGCCAGTCGTCCAGGTAAGGGAACACATAAATCCCCTTGCGGTGCAAGGCCACAGCCACCACCGCTAGGCACTTGGTGAAAACCCGAGGTGCCAAAGAGAGGCCAAAAGGGAAGGCCTTGAACTAATAATGGTTCTCCTGAGAGGAGAATCTCAGGAAATGGCAGTGGGCCAGGAGGACTGGGATGTGCAGGTAAGCATCCTGCATGTCCAGTGAGCACAGCCATTGATTCTGTTGGAGCAGGGGTAAGAGTCACTGGACAGTTAGCATGCAGAACCTCTTGTACTCTACTAAGAGTTTGAGCAGACTGAGATCTAAAATGGGTCTCAGATCTCCCATATTTTTGTACACTAGGAAGAAGTGGGAGTAATATCCCCTTCCTATTTGCCCTGATGGAACCCACTCTATGGTGAACTTTGTCAATAGAGCTTGGATTTCCTGCTGAGTAAGGCTTTGATGGCCTGACGGGTAGTGGGACCTTCCTGTAGGATTGCCCGGAGGTCTGTTCAGGAACTCTATGGAGTGTCCTCTTGTGATGAGTTAGAGTACCCAAGCGTCTGTGGTTATCACCTTCCACCCTTCCAGATGGAGGGCAAACCTTCCCCCCACTGGTTCCTCTAGAAAGACGGGAGGAGGTGGAGGGGATCCCCCCCCAAGTCAGGATGCAGAGGGGAGGGCTGCTTTGTTGTGGCCGCCGGCCTTTTGGGACTTCGCCTAAGAAGTCTGGGTGCCACAAACAGTGGAGCGACGCTTGCCCGGATGTCTACCCTGGTTCTGCCTATTCCATCTCTTCTGGGGGCGATGATAAGTCTGCTTGGATTTTTGGCCTAAGTGGTACATGGAGCGGACATCTTTAAGGGATCTCCCACTCTCTTGTAGCTCCGTTATTATATCCTTAGCATTGCCCACTAAAGGACAAAACCTCTGAAGGAGGCATCCAGCAGGGTGCTTTGGACGTCTTGTGCCAGTCCCACAAAACGGAGCCAAGTCAGGCACCTTAAGCAAACTCCTGTAGCAGTGCAATGGGCCACAGACTTGATGGAGTCATAAGTAGCCCATAAGGTGTGGCAGCAGGAAGGTTTATTAAGTCTTACCTTCTCTAGAAGCCTATTCCTGAGGTCCTCATCTGGAATGGCCTGGAGTTCCTTCTCCAAGTCGAACAGAGCTGACTTCTGAAAGGACACCATATGGGCCACATAATTTCAAGAACGAATGGCACAGGTAGAAGAGGCATAGACCTTTTGGCCATATTGGTCCATTTGTTTGGACTTCTTGTCCAGTGGGGAGGCACTCAGGTGTTTAGGCTGAGCTGACCTATCATATGCTGCTGTAACGACGATAGAGTCAGCCTTAGGTTGGGCAGTCAAATGACAAGCCCCTTCCTGGGGGGGTGATAGGTCCTATTGGCTTTCTTAGAAACCGCAGGATTAGATGACGGTTTTTGCCATATGTAGAGGTTAAGTCCACATGCGGCCCCATGAAGGAATGGAGAGGGGGTCTGCATTAGTGAGATCCAGATGTTCTGCCAGCCCTTTTCTGTTGGGGTCCATCTCCTGGGAAGCTCAACCGCAGGCCTGTTGTATGAACTGGAGGAGTTCCACAAAGTACAGATCCTCCAGTGGAGACTTTGGAGACTCCTTGGGCTGAGGCTCTACTGGGGAATGAGGCTCTGAATGGCCCACAGAATCAGAGTCCAAATCCTAGACAGAAGACTCTGGTCTGCTGGGCAAAGAGGTTACATCTGGGACTGTCTCCATGACCCTAGCTCCCAAGGGAACCCCCGGATGCCTGCCCGAATCCCTATTGACATCATGTCCATAGGGGATTGCTCCTAGTTAGTGCCCTGTGGGTCAGGATGGCAGCCACGACTTGATGGAGTTGACTCAACTCTTGCAAAAGTTGGGACTTGCGTCCTTCTACCAAGCTGGGATAGTCCCTTGGGGTTCCGGCTGGGGAGGTGGAGGGGGAGGAGGAGGAGGCAGCAGAGGCTGATAGCCTGGGTACCCCGTAGAATAAGGGGGGTAGCCAGGTGTCTTGTGCCAGTAATGATATGAGCTGCAGCCTTGGTACATGTGGTCCTGGCCCAGCATCAGGTACTCTGGCATCAGCACTTGCATCAAGTAACCTGACTGTGGCCCTCCCGGCGTTGGGTAGTGGGGGAACTGAGGTGGCGGGTAGCCGGGATAGTTGCCCATGGGGCCCAACGGAGGAAGAACAGACAGCCTAGGGAGTGGTGGTGTCGAGGGACCACTGGGGGAAGTAGGGTCCGTCGGCAGGCCTGGGGTCAGTAAGGGAACCCCGATGGGCCAGAAGGGTACTCCGGCATCAGAGCAAATAGTCCTTGGTCCATGCCCAAATCTGTGGGAATATGAACCAGGGATTAGCCCAGCATTGGGGGTCTAAAGGTGTCCGACATCCGAACTAAGACAGGCAAGGGGGGGTAAGGAAATAGAAACCCCCTTCGACAGGTCTGCCGGGGAGGCAGAAGGTTCAATAGGTAGGCCTGATGCAGAAGCAATCTCCTGGACAGCAACACTCAATTCCTGGGGGACCAGGGAAAATGAGACATCGGGCTGGGTCAGTGAGGCCCAGGAGGGAGAACCCTCATGGGACTGAGGGGAGCCTGGAAGCTCACTCTGTGCAACATTGGGAACTGCAAGGGTATCCGATGGGACAGCAACCACTGAGCAGACATCAGGTGAGCTAGCGACCGACTTATTGATGTCAACCTGGCGGGCGTTGGAGGAGGCGACATCCAACTTACAGGTCGTGGTCCATCTGACAACAACCAGGAGGCTGGAGTCTGGCTGGTCGACCAAGGCCAAGCACCCAGCAACAGAGCTGAGGGAGACTTATCAGCTGAGCTTACAACAGGCCCCAAAGGAAGGTCCTCCGGAGAGGAAACCCCTAACTGCCCACTGGCCAAGGCAGGAGAGGGGAAGGCGTCCGATCTGCCGGGGCGGATGGAGACCTAAGAGGTGGAGTACTAACCGACTTGGAGGCCCCACCCAATGTGGCATCAGCCGTCTGGTGCTTCTTCTTCTTTTTCTCCGGAGTGGGTGAAGAAGAGCGTTCTCTCAGCTCCTGAAGCTCTTTTTCCATCGATGCAAAGTGTTGGTTTAGGAGATGAACATCGAGGGCCTTCTGGCGATGGGTGCACGTGGTCTGGTTAAAGGATAGGCAGATATCGCAATCCACTACCTTGTGTTTGGGGCCCAGGCAGAGAACGCAGTGGGAGTGATCGTCCCCTTGTGGAATCTGAGCACCGCACTTTGAGCACTTTTCTTTCAGTCTACTCGAAGACATACAACATGATTATGAAGAAGAATACGGAAAAAACTTGTAACTATACTAGTAAAAATGGCAGACGACTCAAGCTGTTCACTGCGAGGTCCAAGTCAGGTTGACGGTGGGAAAGAACTGGAGGGCAGGTGTGGAGACCAACCCTGTGTACAGTCATGCCAATGTTCCGTTATGCCAGGAGTGGTCCCCCACTATAGATTGCTAGCTAGATGCTTACCATGCAGTCCCAACGCCAGGCGGTGCAGTCCAATATTTGAAGATCCATTGCAGGAACCCTCTCGAAGTAAGATCTAAGGTGCTTAGGGGACTTAGTTCTGTCATGAGCAGCTTTAATGACCACTGAGTTGGTCTCAAGCTGGACCACATAGAAGGGCAACCCCCAAGGAGCCTGATAGAGCTTGTCGGCCTTCCTGAGCATGGTTGGCACCATACTGGGCCAGCACTAGGCTGCAGTGGCTGCATCATTTAAGGCTAGCAGCAGGGAGGAATAACCTTTGGTGGAAACTCAGGGATCTCCAGGAAGTCCACCAGATTCCTCCTGGTTTCATCTTCCTCCTCATTTTGGGAAACCCATGGTGGAGGAGAGCTGTTTTATGATGTTGAAAAAGGAGGGGTCCTCTGGGGGGGGAACCTGCGAGTATGGTTGACATACTACTCACTCCCAGAGGAGACAGTGGACCTGTCTGGAGGATTCCACATCAATGTCATCCTCTTCCTCAGGGAGGCTAAGATTAGGATGGTACTACTCTTCAATGTCAGTCTGCTCTAAAGCAGGGGCCAATGAATGCCTTACCAATGGCTCTCTTGAGGGCACAGGGAACGTGGGTCAAATAGGTGTTGACACAAACAGCCGATGAAAGCACGGGCTGTGGAATTATCTGCTGGAAGAGAGACATGATAATAGAGGTAAAGTCGATGGCAGGAAAGAAAATCGTCGCCAACACAGATACCAACGGAGGGAACTTGAGGCCCTAGTCTAACAACGAACCGCTAACTGAAGAGGTAGCGGGAGGGCCCTGCACCGATGGACCTTGAGGATCAAGCAGTCTTGGCCCCTCCACAGCCCTATGACAGCTAGGAGACAAATCCATGGTGGGGAGGGGGGGCAGGAAGTAGCAGAGGCCTGCACGGGCGAGGACCCGATACCGAAGCAGTCAATGAGGCTATCCCAGGAGAGAAAGAAGAGGAATCCAGTGAAGAATGGGATCACAGATGGGGGAGAGGTCTTTAGACCATTCCTTGTCCTCCTGAGAGTGCTTCCCCAAGGGTTTATCCTGGGACTTGACCGCCTATGAGCCTAAGGAAGATGTCAGTGACTGGGCGGGGGTGGGGGGGCTGGAGACCCCTGCTCTCAGCTGGCTGCCTGTTGCTCCATGAGGAACTTCTGCAGGGTTTTCTTGCATCAGCATTGGGTGGCAAGGCTGAACTTCTGGCAGGATTTGCAGGCAAGGACGTTATGGCTGGGCCCAAGACAGCAGACACAGAGCTGATGTTCGTTGGTGGAGGAGATCTTTCTGCAGTGACAGCGACAGAAAAGAGACAACGAAGGAGTCATTCTCGATATACACAGGAGAAAGGAATCACTTCATATAAAAGTGATTAGACAGCAAATAAAAGAAAAAAGTAAGTAAAAATGTGAGTCGAACTGAGCGACACAGGTTCCATGGAGTCTGCGCGGGAAAGAACTATGGAGGGAGCAGGTCCATCTGTGCTTTTATAGGGTGTGTGATGTCGGAGTGTGACATTAGCATGGACAGCCCTTAATAGACTGCTGCAGGAAAAAGTTTCCATGAGATCCTGACACCTGACAGCAAAGTTCCATTGGTGTGATCTGATGACAGAGATATCCCTGAAGATCTTGATGCATTGCCAATGGCCTATCATGGTGACTCAGTTAGCTTTCTTTTTTTTATTATTTTCACCTTTTTCTTTTGTCTTTGTAGTTTCATTGTCTATGTTTCTATGTCAGGCAAAGCTCCCCTTTCGTCAGAGGAAATAATGGCAGCAAAGCTCTCTCCTGCACCACAGACCAAAATGCTGCAAAGCTCTGTGTGCTCTTCTCCCTCTTTCCCCCAAACATTAGTAAAATAAAAGATTTCTTCTCCCCATCTTCCTTGGCAGTAATGCTCTCTCCTCCCCTAATCCACATAATGATGTCAATGCTCTCTCCTATCTTCCCACAGACCTAATGGTAGCAGTGCTCTCTGTTCTTTTCTCTCCCTACATGGTAGTAGTGCTCTCTACCCCCCACCTCAGACCTAATGGCAGCTAGATTTGTTCTCCTCTCCCTTATGTGATCCTGCCCCCCCCCCGACAGCTTTGCCTGATTACTGTTTTTAAAATCCAATGTAGTCCATCATAGCTCCACCACACGCACCCCAGGAAGGCAAAGGATGGTACTTGCAATGTTCACCAAGCTGTTTCATCGCAGAATGATGACACCCTGGGGCTGGTTGTCAGACCAGGGAAGTGTAAGATACAGCAATCAGTTACACAGATCCAAAATTCAATTCATTTAAAAGTCCCATACTCAAATAACTATTTGATTACTTTGACTACTGTACTGAAAGGTCAAACTATGTAGGCCTCTTAAAAAAACAAGCCAAAAAAACTTTGAAGCTGCATTGGTGCTCTTTGAGTAAATCATCTTGTCGTTCGGCAACAATTTTAGTTGAGCTACAATGAGCTTAAAGCCTGTGTTGCCCATACATCCCTCACCAACCCTTCTATTTTGTATCAATATCCTGAAGCAACATAAAACATTTTAAAATAAATCATAGGTGGGGTCATTCTGTTTTTTTTATCTATTTCTCCGTTTGTTTCCCTCTATTTCTCCATTTGTTTCCCTCTTCCCTTATTTAGTTTCCACTTTCACTTTTCTTACCTTGGCTTCTTTTTAATTTCTTCGGGTCTACCCAGTATTCTGTCATTCTTTTCTTGCCCCAACAATTTTGTTTTCTTAGCTGTCCATTTGCTTTCTTTTTCTTTACTGCACACTTTTCTTCCCCCAGGTACTAAAACTGATTTATTGATGCCGGCCCGGTGGCGCACAGGGCTGATGCACTGGACGTCACACCTCGTGGCACACCGGCGACCCGGGTTCAGGAGCGAGCCCAGGGCAGCGGAGGTTGGCATGGGGGGGGCAGGCAGAGCTGGATGGAGTGGCCGTTAAGGCAGCTCTCCTCTCCGGGGAGGTGGGGAGGCATCCCTCGCTAACGGCTACCCCCTGGTGGAGGCCAAGGGGTTGTGCAAGCAAGGATGCCAGCGCTAGGCCAATGGGGCGGGCAGGAGGAGGGCCGTTACCGGTGCTTTAAGGCTCATGCGTGCCTCCACACACATGCATCCTTCTCCTGGGGTCCTCGGGTAACTGGGGTGAAAAGCGGAAAATGAAAACCGATGACAGAATGGCGACCGAATCCTCGCAGGCACCGCTCCCGGACCGGGCATAAGGTAAGCCTCGGTAATTCCGGGGGACGGAGCTGGGGGAGTCGGTCAGATGGGGTCGTATGGTGCAAGGAGAAATAGGGAAGTGATAAAATTGATTTATTAAACTGCCAACCTCCCAGCTCCTACCTCTTGTGCTTAACCCCAGAAGGACTGGAAACTGCCTCTGCCACAGCAAGTAGGGTTACCACCAGTCCTGATTTTATCTGGACAGTCCTGGTTTGGGCGGCTCTGACCTGCAAACAAACAAAAAAAAAAAAACATGAAAAATGATAAATGTCCTGATCCTACAGTAGAACATTTTTTTTCTTACTTTCCTCTAGAAGTTGCAGAAAACTATGATACCATAACTAAAGTCCTTCAAAATGATAGGAACTAGTATTACCACCTAAAAACTACAACAATTAGTCTGAGTTCTAATTATTTAGAGAAAAGAAGTCTGTTGTATTGGTCAAGGTTATTACATACCGTACTGTCAGTAATCATGCTTTAGAAGGGAATGCCCACTTTGGGTTTCTTAAAAGGAGGTAACCCTACCAGCAAGCACTTTCTCACTCATAGTTTTAAAACAGAAAAAAAACACCCTGCCCATCTCAGCCCCACTACCTTCCTAAATAGCCATGAGGGTGCCACTGAGTGGCCTTATAGCCTCTTCCTTCCTCAAAAGTATAGTAAAGTCTCCTCTTAGAAATTACCATGCCCCTTCATAAAACAAGAAAAACCTACCCTGTATATTTTAGTCAAAAAGCTCACTCCACCCTGCTGGAGAAGCAGGTTGTGGAGGTGCGGTTGTGTTGTGGCCAATGCCACCACTGCTTTTGGGGGCTTGTCTCTGTGGCACCAATAAATGAGCACGCTGTCTATGACAGCAGCTCAAAAGCGTGCCACCAACTTGGAAACATTTTGCCACTGCAATGAAGAAGCACCCCCTCATTGCAGGGTGTGCTTTGCCTGGTGTTACATTTCGATAAATATGGCAGCAGCTGCCGCCGTCTGCCTCTCACAGTCCCACGAAAGCCGACGGGGGCGGTGCCCAATCCCCTTGTTAGCATGCCCCCTCCCCAGTTTATTTGCAGATGGGGAGCCCAGTCCCTGTGGGCATAATGTCCCCCCATAATTTGTCTGCTGAGGGGGGTGCCCAATCCCCTCGGCATCATGCCTCCTCAAACACAGACCCTTTTTCTTTGCTGATAGGGCACCCAATCCTCATCGGCTCCAGTCCCCCCTCCCCAAAAATACAAGTGGCACGCTGGGAGCCCACCCCAGCATGTCAAGTGTACCTGTAAAAAAGAAAACCTTCCCGCAAAGTTGTTTTATTTTTTAAACCTGTACACAACAAAATGGTCCCTCGTTGTCTGCGGTGCCCTTCCCCACTCACCCTCTGTGCATCCGACCTCCCACACCCCCCGGCGTGACAATCTTCGTGGAGCGGAACACGTCTGCACTCTTCAAAGCTGACTGCGAACTGAAGAAATGCTGGTAAGCTGTATAATGCCATAAATGGGGGGGGGGGGCTCAACTTACGTGGATATCTCAGCCATTTTTGTGAACTTTAGCACCACATTTTCCACATGGGGTTCTTGGGACCCCTCCTCATGAACTCAGTCACTGTCATGTCATTATTCGGTCCCGAAAGGTGATTTCACAGTCTCTGCGTGGAATCATCTTCCGGGGACCGATTAACAAAACAACAGTATTAATGTTCATGAGGTGGGCTCCCAAAATGCCTATGTTGGAAATTTGGTGAAAAAATTCCCAAAAATGACTGTTACGAGCGTGCGTTGCGCAGTTCCCATGCATGCTTATAACTTCGAGAATTTTTACTATTTTCAGTCCAGATTTTCAACATTACCATTTTTCCACACCTCCTTATGAACAGTACAGCTGTCATATTTCGCATCCGGCCTGAAATGTGTTTTCGCACATCTGGCACAGTCACTGTGCAAAATCAATGTTCAGGACACATTAAGAAAATCACAGTGACAGTGTTCACAAGAAGTGCCAAAAAGCCCATGTTGCAAATCTGGTGGAAAAATTCCCAAAAATGACTGCGTTACCAGTGTGCTTTGTGCAGTTTCTACACACGCTCGTAACTGTCATTTTTTTACATTTGTACTCCAGATTTTCAACATTGTCATTTTTGCACACTGTCTTGTGAACAGTACAGCTGTCATTTTTTCACATACTGCCCAAAACATGTTTTCACATCTGTGGCACACAATGGGCACGATCACTGTGCGATATAATGTTCGGGACAGATTAAGAAAATCACAGTGCCACTGTTCATGAGTGGAGGTCCCAAAATGCCTATGTTGAAATTCTGGTGTAAAAAATTCCCACAATAACTGCATTATGGATGAGCGTTGCACAGTTTCTACGCATGCTCGTGACTTCACCAATTTTGTTATATTTTCACTCCAGATTTTCAACATTACCATTTTTTTTTACACCTCCTCATTAACAGTACAGCTGTAATGTTTCACATCCTGTTCGAAATGTGTTTGCACACTGTGGCACCAAATGGCACAGTCGCTGTGCAAAATGACCTTTCGGCTAATGAACTGATAGTGCCACTGTTCATGTGGTGGGGTCACAAAAAGCCCATGTTGAAAACTTGGAGTGAAAATACCAAGAAATGCCCATGGCATTAGGGTTTCCAACCATAATACCCTACCCTGTAGGGAGTGACAGGTGTCAGGGGTGTGACTTGGGATTGTTGACAGTAATGCTCACACCATTCCATCCCCACCCCCACCCTGCAGCCAGTGACAGGCATTGAGGTGTGCCTTGGACTCTTTGGCCCCAAAGTTCACCCCAGTCTCCTATACTGCACCCATTTCAGCGTATTTCCTTATGGAATGGGGTGAGTGTAAAGCCCGAACATCCCATAGCACACCTCAACACTTTTCGGTGTCTGCAGAGTAGGGTGAGGTGAAATGGTGTGAGTGTTATGGGTGACAACCCAAAGGCACACCACAGTGCCTGTCAATCTCTGCACAGTGGGGGTGGGGTTGGCGTCACTTCAGTACTTCACTACCATTCCTGTTCTGCATCTGTCTAACTCCTGTGCTTCCAGTGCTAATACCAGCAAGCAAACATTCAGCATTGACAAATGCTTGTTTGTATTGGCACACTTTTTGGTCCAACATTGTAGGATGATCCTCTATTGCTTCCTAATACTGCTGGCCTCCAGTGCTGGATTCATGTTCCAGTACAGCTTTGGGTGGGCCCCAGAAATCACTACTGGGATAAGGAACAAGCATTCTGGCACATCAGCAGTGACAGGAAAAGGCAATGGATCATCAAGCTGCCTTCAACCAGAAAAGGGTGCCATTATGAAAAAATAAGGTGACTCAAAGGGATTCTCAGGACTGGGTGTGAGGGGCTGAGATGGGTAGGAGTTAACGTATATTCTTATAATGCTACACACAGGCAGAGTAATGGACAGAAAGGAGTGGGATCAGTCTCTGTCTAAATTACTGGGGCAGTTTCTGTGACATTTCTGCGGCCAGACCCAAATTCTTCAGACAGCCCAAAATTCTGCGACTCGCCTTAACTTCTGTGGCAGGCACCGCAGAACTGCAGAAAACGGGGGATCTTGAGTAACACAGGAGTTGTATCTTCAAAAGTGAAGGGCGAAGGGAATCCCTATGGAAGCAGTACTCATGGCCTGGCTCGCCAGTAACAGCAATCCAGAAAGGCAGGCTTAAAAGTTCACCTGGCAGTGCACCCAGTCAAGGTGTGAATGATGCCCAGCAGATCAGTGCTACCATCCATGCTGCAGAAGGGTAAGATGGCTTGGCAGAGGAAATGCATCACCTTCAATGGTGTCCTCCGATAGAGGAGCTTAACCTAAATATAGAACACCCTGCTGGTGTGTCACCTAGGAATAGAATGTATTCACAGTAAAGTAGCTCCCTGCTTCAAGTTATGGTGTAAACTCAGTTGAGAATCAGTGCAGAAGGAGATACAGAACCCTCAGGAATAGCCATGCCCTGGAAGTATGGAAAGGCCATCCATAGGGGCTTTGCATTCTAAGGAAAGGGATACAGAATGTCAGAAGGTGCAGTGCAGGAGAATGGGGCCTGCTGGGAGCAAGACAGGGTTAACATTTGTTACAGCAGAAGGTTAAAACACAGCTGGCATGCTGTGACAGCTGGGAGATATGGGGTTGAGAGGCTACCCCTGAAAACCTAATGAAACTGATGTATTCCTAAACACTTATTGTAAACAGATGAATAGGGGTCCCTGGACCTGAAACAATTCCTTCAGATCTAACACCGATTCCTTGGTCAATAATATCCACCAACGCCTTGACTTACTGGATAGAAACAAGCACAACCTCACCCCTAAAGTAAAAAAAAAAAAAAAAACCTTCTAGTATCCAGTCTCATCATCTCAGTGATTGACTACGATGCGGTCTTCTGCTCTGCAGCCAATGACGTCGTACTCAGTGTTCAACTGAACTGCAGATCTGGAGACTGGAGTTTGAATCCCACAGCCACCTAGGTGCACACTGTGTGATCCTGAGCAAGTCACTTAACTTTCTTGTGCTCCCAGGTCGCATCTGGAAACAAGCTTTGACTTAGTGTGTTACTCCTGGTTAAAACAATGTCCCCTTTCCCAACTGAGCCTGCAGATTTGCACTCAACATGAAATCAGGCTCCCACCATTGCTACCTATACCTTGCCATCAACTGGCTTCCTTTCCACCAGCAAGTTAACCTCAATGAAGTCCTTCTATGCAAGAGGGCACTTCTTGGTCAGATGCCACCAGGAGTCCGCAGCCTCTTCTCCCTGATCACGAACTGAGTATGGAACTTCATCGATGGGGGACTGAAAACTTCTCCTGCGGTTCAGAATAACAACTCTTGGCCAATGCTCCTTTGAAACTAGAGCAGTCAAAGCTTGGAACTCCCTGCCCATAGTCATCACTGCTCTCCCCCTTTAAGGCCCAAGTTACCACCCAGCTTTTCCAGAAACTACACTGCATGTGTTCCTAAACCATATCTACTAATTGCATCAGCCTGCACCCTTGTTGATGCCTCCTGCAATTGCGAAGTCTGTTGTTAATTCACTGCTCCTTATAACATAATGATTGTTATACCTGTTGCGTATGGTATTGTATTGGTCTGCTGTTGCATGCAACTTGTTTTTCTGTTGTATATAGCTTAATAGACTTGGACACCTTTGAAAAAGGCCTCTTAAGCTCAAAGGTCCTCTGAACACAATATAAGGAATAATGTATGGGTGACCATACTCAACAAGCCTGTGTTTCCATTGAGGGGTTGAGATAACAGCATATGGCCCTTTTATTTCAACCCCAAGATGGAAACACAAGGCGAGTTGTGTATGGTCACCTATGTTTTAATTTTTATAGTATATGACTCTGCAGAGGCAAGTAGCAATGGGCGAGTGACAGAGAGACAGTGAGAACCGAGGAGCGGCTATGCTGCGAAAGGCTACCAGTAGATGATGTAATTTATTGCATATATTAAAAACAGGATAAAATCCAAGCAGTACCAGTTTCTCACTTTCTTGTAGCAGTTCAGCAGTTGTGCCAGTACAAAGAGAGTCTTTGTGTCAGCCAAGCAGGAGCGGCTGTGCCTGCTAAGAGCTACCTCGATCAGGGGAATCCCAGACTGAGACATGCTGAGGGCGGGCATCGCGAACTGCTAGTGCAGTCACGAAGGCAGGCTATGGCCTGCAGAAGTCTCAGTGAGTGAAAGTGTGTGTCAGGGGAAGAGTCAGCGCAAGCAGGGACACAGGTGCACTTGACAGAATGTGCACAACCACTTTTAGAACATGCACAACAACTTTTTGAGAGCCACTGAATTCCAAACGGAATAAGCCCTAACCATATACTATAAATGAAATAAAACAAAGTAATTGCATATCAAATAAACTCTAGCTTAAACCCTCAAGTAAAAGTCAAGTTCATGAATGTTGGAACTCTGATTTGTTATCTACAAGCAGCTGTCCAAGGTGCCCCAAAATACCCCCAGTCCTGAAAAAGCTACAACAACCTGAGAATCCAAGTACAAGGGAGCTCCTGGCAACCATAAGTATACTTTACGCTATCCTCAGTCAAATGGTACTGTTGCTAGAAGCGCAAACATGCACTATATAAGTGTTAATCTTTTTTAAACATTATAGTGGCACATAGAAGTCCCCCATGGCATAGCCCATCAGGTGTATCGGGGGGCAGGCCGCAAGGGGCTATGGCAAAATAATGGCAGGCGGAGGGTCACATAATCAACCAGACAGACATTAAAATTGCAACCCTGTAAGTTATTACCAAACTGCCACTAGAGTGGGTTTTAGCTCAGCAGAACCTGTAGGTCCTGCATTCTTCTTCCTGGGAAGCTGACAGTTTCCCTTTAAGCCAGGAGGTTGAGTCAGAAGGAAGTTCAGGGTAGATGCTTTCTAGCCATTTGGAGAGTAAAAGGAGATGCAGAGTGGGAGCGTTATCATTGTAGAAGTAATAGCTGAAGTAACTTTCGGAGATCAAAGTCCAGTGGTTTAAAGGAGAACATTTATGAATCATTCCTCTCGGATTTTGAAAGCCCATGAAAAGTTCATTTAAATTAGGTATTGGACTTTCCTGTAGCTGGCAGCAGTCCAGAGATATCCCTGACTTCGGCTGTCCTATGCTGATACTACATGGCCACCATTTTTGGTACCTTGAGATGCCATGCTGGGTGAAACGGTAGCTCCCTACATTGCAGTTAGACACAGATTCACCCTACATTGTTGAATGGTACCCTGGAAGACATCTTAGGGGATCTAAACCTTAAAGTTAAGTTCTGACCTACTGCCATAAGGTACTGGGCATCATATCCCAATACCTTATGGCAGCGTGAGCTGATGGAAGTTAAAGGTTTAATTTTTAAGTACCTCAGTTTAGTAGAGGAAGGGATCGTAACTGGTGCCAAACCCACAGTCAGCCAATCCCTTCCTGCTTCCTGGTGCCTCCGCTCTGCCCCCGCGCTCTGAGATTGTGTGATGTATGAGCAGGGAGAGCACGGGGGCGAGCCCCACACAAGTCTATGGGGACTGTTTTAAATGCCGTCTTTTAGTAACTTTGAGCACTTGAAGAGGAAAATTAAAGCCATCGCTCAACTAATAGGGCCCCTACTAATTAAGCAATGGCTTTAATTTTTCCTCTACAACTACCAAATTTAAAAAGGCAACATTAATCCCCACTCATTTGTAAGATAACCCCGATACCCTCCCCTACTCTCATCACACAATGTCAAGCAGCAGCAATGAAACACCAAAACTAGAAGAAAGATGGCTGACAGATTCAACACCAGTGCAATCCCTTAATAAACTGAGGCATAAAAAATTTAACACAACATCTATCATCTCACGCTACCATAAGTATTAGGCTATAACCAATACCTTATATCAGAAATTCCTTTAAAGGATGCTGTTAACCCCCTTAGGCCTCAAAATGTCTTTAGTTAAAATACAAAAAAAAAAACACATGCAATGATCAGTCATATTCTCTAGAGAGTGTGGATGTAGCTGGTTGTTTGATTTGGATTCCTTTTTCCTTTTAAAAGTGAAAAACAGACTGCCCACTATATTGGTATTACTGCACAAAAACATGTTTGCTTACATTCCTTGATCAACATCCACAACATCTTTCCTGGACTTGGGAATATCCTCGATAGAGTCTAACCACTTACAAAGCAGTGGGAAGAGATGAGACTATCGCATCATAAGTGGCTGCAGTGTTTGGGGGTGTTCCTAATGTTCAGGAAGCGTGCAAAGAGAGTAGATTTAAGGATCTGAAACAGAATAAGTTTGGGTGTAAGTACACCATTATCATGCATTTCAGTTCTACTTAGAAAGGAGGCAGATCAACCAGTCAGCAACATCGATGAATTTTAAAGAGGGAAAGCAATCATAACATGTGGGTTCAACTGCAAATAATATGATGAAACATGGTTGACAGTGTCACTTTAAGGGATTTCCTCCATGCAGCAGCACATGAGTTCAGAGGATCTCAGCTGTGATGTGTCAGAGACCAAGAGGGGTTGGGAAACCTTGTTCAAATCTTGCCTCAGGTCAAGAGATCTGGAAACATGTTGTTAGCTTTTACTCAGGAGGTCAAGTAGACTAATAATTTACCATTAGCACTAAATATTTAAACAATGTTAACAATGACTGTGACCAGATGACTAGCATCCAAGGGCAGTAATCCATATTCCACACTGATAAACTGTGAGGATCAATATCAAATGGCTTTTATCCATCTAGAACAAGGTTTATTGCTGAGCTGGACTCCACCCCACCAGAACTGATATTGCTGTGAATGGCAAATTAAACCCTACTGTAACAAAAAAACAAGACAGAATTTCTCAGGAGGGACAGGCTGAACCAGGGTCCCCCTTATGGCCAGGATGGTGTTTGTTTTTATTGTATTTTTCCCATTTCATGCCCTAATCCATTTCTCACCCCTATGGCTCCATTCAGTTCCCCACCCCTCTGCAGGTCTATGTCCTTCTGCCAGGGTTCAGTTAAATTTTCAGGGTGGAAGTCATAAGCTTCCACTGATCCACACTTGAAGGTCATTCCAGTGTTCTGGAAGTCAGAGTATTTCCTAGGTCTTACATTCTGGAAGTCAATATTCTCAGTCATCCGGCTAGTGCAGTGGTAGTGCAAATGTTTGCCATCATGATGACCTAGGTTCGTGCCCAGAGTCTGGGATGTCTGGGGCAAACCAGCAAGGTTGTGGCATCTGTTTCAGGCACCTCCTTCCACTGCATTATTGCCCCCTGGTGGCCCAGAGGGAGGGCGTGTCATGAGGGAAGGAATAAGTGGTCCCTCTGGAGCAACATTACACTGGCACGCACCCCACTCACCTGGTGAGTGATGTGGTGGTATAACATGCCCAGAGTGGGGCAGGCAGGAGAGTTCCAAAGGTAGGGAAGGGCTCACCGACCCTTCCAACAACCCTGATAGGCACTCTGCTGGATCACTCCTCAGGACCACACCCTGTGGAGGGTTAATGGAGACCTCAGTAGGGAGAAATACCCCAGCAACCCAAGCAGACGAAGTCGTTGTGCCCCCTTGTGACAGTAGGGCCCTGCCAACTCCTTCCAAGCCTCGTTGACTCCTCTTCTTAGACCCTGACTGTTGAGTGAAGAATCTTCCTCCCCACTTGGGGAACAGGATAAGCTGTGGGTTATAGTTGGGTTTCTGGAGAGAATGTTAAGCAGAGACTGGAGGACTCCTACAGTGGGCACAAGGGTTTGGACAGGTAAAAGGAGGACCTGTCAGTTGGCGAGGAGGAATGGGGGTAAGAATAGAAAGTAAAAAGAAATATATTATAAAAAGTATGTACTGTATATTCTCTAAGAGAGACCCATTTTTAGAACATACTAGGGAACATTTATGTCCATTGTAGTTTGAAAGCACATGAAGTTTTTTTTAAATGAGATTTCAAAATAGAGGATACAACTATCTAAATATATACAGTATAAATATATATATATTTTTTTTTGTATATTCTCTTTGTCTCTCATAGTCAGGGCATCTCTCGAGGTGCCCACTCGACAATCACCTCTATGCCCTGCCTGAGACCTCTCTCTCTTCCCGGGACCCCCCATCAGGACCTTCTAACCCCCCATCACCCTCCCCGGGGAAGGGCCCGCTCACCTACCTGGTGGCCTTTTCTGAAATTACAGGGTCGGTCCTGTGGAGAGCCAGGGGGGACCAGCAGAGAGATGGCCCAGCACTGGAAATGTGGGTGATGTCCCTGGAGCCCTCGTCGCCTCCCTGATCCAGCAAGGATTTTTCCTTCTTAATGGTCCCCCCCAGGAATGCAGATGTGCAATGACGTCCACCCGACATCCGCTGCCACTCCTCCCCCTAAGCGTGGCACCGCAGGTTCCTGATGCTGCTCCTAGTCTCCACCAGGGGCTGCACAGGAGCGGCGCAAGTCCCGATCCCTCCCCGGGAAGGGAAAGCAGTCCTCCGGACGCTCAATCTCTTCCCTCCCTGTCGACCCCCAATGACCCGAGTTTGTTCCTGAATTCTGAACGCCGGTCACCAGTGTGGCATCCAGCACTTCAATGCCACTGGACCAGTGCAACTATCAATATTAAAAGAAATTAATGACTTTTACTAGCAGCAAAAGGTTGAGTAGTTTGAACCTCTCACTTGACTTAGTCTCCATCAGTCCCAAACAACAGAAGAAATTATTACTGTACCTTGCACTATTTAGGACAATGCTTGGATCAGACACTGCCCTCTGCAGTCCACTTTGATTATTTGATTAGAAAGGCAAATATTCATTTTGACATCTTATAGTAGACAAGAGCTGCTGCTGACTAAAGGAAAACCCTTAAAAACATAATATTTAGACATAGCTGAGCTTGTATTTCACATATTTTGTATAGATTATTTTTCCCCATTATTTGTTTTATTTTTTATTTTATTTAAATCTCGTTAACTGGGTAGGGACACTGGACAGAGTTGTTTCTCGGGTCCGACCTGACAAATACAAATATATCATATACAACACATAATATACATACAAAAACAAATTACACAAAACATGTACAAATGATTCATTACTGAAGAAATTTACATGAACACAGGATCTTTAAGCATCTGAGGCTCATCCGTCCCAGCAGCTTATTCCCCACTTGAAGTCATAATCCTCTGCTAAGACATCACAATCTATTGCCAAGCAGATGACTGTGATGTCACAACAAGAGTATTATGACCTCAAGTGGGAAATAAGCAACTGGACTATATTAGTCTTAACCTTTAGGATGCCAAGATAATTAGAACGTAAAGAAATTCTGGACTGATATATCAGTCCATAACACAGCAAGGGTTAAGGAACAGATTCTATTTTCATGCAAATGTCCTCTGTAATAAATAGTGAGGAGGTGGGACTACAGAACTAATCTGAAATATAAGATCTTACTTCGAGAGGGCTCTTGCAGTAGTAATTACATATAGGACTGACGTCGACAGGCGGCAGGACCTCACGGAAAAATTTCTAGCTAGCAGTCCCTGGCGAGGGACTGCCCCCACATCAGGTGACCGGTGTCAGCAGACGTCGGTATAAAGGAGCGCTCCCTGATGCTCGCCTTCCAGTTCTTTCCCGCCGTTAGCTCGTGCAGTGCCTCACGGAAAAGTTCTTCGCGTCGTCAGCCTCCCTTCGTCAGTTTTTACCAAATAATTTTGCTTTTTTTCGACAATTGTCAGTACATCCATCGGTGTATGTCATCCTCTACACCCTCTGAGCACAAAAATAAGTGTGACTCATGCAGCGCCCAACTCCCACACAAGGATAGCCATTCTCTGTGCCTGTTCTGTCTAGGCCCCGATCACCCTGTCGAGAAGTGCCAGCACTGCCTCAGCTTCAACATGGCTACCCAGAAAAGGCGGCAGCAATCTCTGGAAGCCCACATGTTGAAGAAAAAGATGGGTTCGATGGAGAAGGAGCTCAAAAAACTGAGGCAGGTATCCACTTCCCCCGAAGGCCATCGGAAGAAGAAAGACAAGGAGAAGCACCAGGACAAGGGCTCCTCCACCGCGTATCCCTCGGGAGTCGCCGTGACTCAGGTAACGTCCCCTCCAGGGGACCGCTCCTTGATGGCCACCTCGGAGGCTTCCGAGGCAGCGTCAGCCCACCCGACTGGCTTGTGCTTAGGCCTTTCGGGTGCCTCCGGGCAATTGGAGGCCTCCGCCCCCAGTTTGACCACACCTTCGCAGCCTACGGGCGTGGGTGACTATGGTAAGCTGGACGTCAGCTCCTCCGATGTCCGCGCGGAGAACACCAGTAAGGCGCATGACCCTTCGGGGCGGCGTGCGGCACCTCTCCCGCCGGACCGGGCCGATCCTTCTTCTCGGTCTGCCTCCAGTGAGCAGTCCCATAAGTCGGACGCCGGCTCCTCCAGCACCCGCTGGGATCTCGCTGTAAAACCGCACGTTGGCTCATCTGACGTCCGGTCGGCGAAACAACCAACGATGGACCCCAATCCGCCGTCCCTGTTCTCCGCGAACTTCGCTGCCATCCGAGACCCTGGTCCCCCAGCCCAACCCGGATTTTTCCTCCATCCCGGGCGATGCTGGGGTTCCTCCTCCGTCAGACCATCCGCCTTTAGGTGCGCCGGATCTGACATCGGTTTCCCGGACGCCGGCTCTGACACCGGTACCTCCGACGCTGGGGCCTCCGACGCCAGTTTTACCGACTCCAGCCGACATCCCGCTCCCGGATGTCGCCCTGACGCCGGGCCCTCCAATCTGGACCCGCCCATGAGGCCGCTGGCCGGGTCATCTGCTCCAGCAGCTCCTCCAGCTCCCGGATACCCTCCATCCTATCCGACGCTGGCGTATCCGGGACCACAGTATCCGGTGCCACAGTACCCGACGCCGGTCTTTCCGACGCCGCATTACCCAACGCCACAATACCCGACGCCTGGTTTTCCACTGCCGGGTTTCGGATACTCCCCGTATGGATATAATCCATACCCTTATCCCCCTCCTGCTCCTCTTCCACTGCCCCCGCAGCCGGCGGTGGATTTGCAGGAGACTCTGGCCTCCTGGTGGGCTGAGACCAAGGCTCAGCTCACCAGGGAGGTGGACAGCCACCTACCGATGACAGTGCCAACCCAGGTTCCCGTACGTCCATGGCGGCACACTTCCTCACCAACTCCGGACACCAGGGCTATCCCCTCTGGGTCCAGAGAGGGGCAGGATACGCTTCCTCGGGTGCTTCCCAAGAGGTCCGTTCATCCCCCGGGTTGGGAAAGGGAGTCTTTTTCCTCTTCTTCTTCCTCTTCCCCCTCAGACTCCTCTGATTCTTCTGACGGTTGCTCCGAAAGGGACGACGAGCCACGCTCTCCGTCGAAGCCTAGGCCAAGGACTCCTCCAAAGTCTCCTCCGGAAGATCCTTCCTTTACGGAATTGCTACGCAAAATCCAGGAGGTTCATCAGTGGCAATCTTTGGAACCAGACCCTCAGTGGTTGAAACTCGCCGAGCATCTGGATCTGCCCGTGACAGCTCCCACTTTGGTGCCACCCTGGATAGAGCCTCATGCCGACCTCATTACCACCATTTGGAAACAGCCGTAGGCTCTAGCCCCACCTCCGCGGAAGTCGAATAGGCTATACCAGGCTCCCGAGGGTGTTGACTTCTTAGATTCTCACCCTCTTGCTGACTCGGTAGTGATTAGCGCCTCTCACGGCCGGTTGGCTAACCCAAAACATCTTAGCTCGTTGCCACCTGACAAAGAATCCTGCCTACTGGACCAGTATGGTAAGAAGATCTTTGCTTCTTCCACGCTGGGCATTAGGGCCCTGAACTATGTCGGTCATATGGGGGATTACCAGAAGGCCATTCTTACTCAGGTGGAAGCCAAACTAGACTCCCTGCCGGACTCTCAGGTCAAGCAGGAGTTGGCTGATCTTGTCCGCTCTGCAGGTTCGGCCAGTCGACACATGCTTCGTGTGACCTACGATGCAGTGGATACTGCTGGATGGAGCTCAGCTTTCACCGTAGGCTTATGGCATCATGCTTGGCTCCATGTGTCAGGGTTGGTCCTGGAAGTGCAGTCTGCTATCCAGGAAGCGCCTTTCCAGGGGTCTGTGCTTTTTGGTGGGGATGTCAAGGACATCATCACCGATTTGCAGGAGAAGGGGATGGCACTAAAGTCTGTTGACTCCATGTACCATCCCCACCAGCCGCAGCGCTGTCCGTTTCGCAGATGGAAATCGGCCCAAGGCGAAACCCCAGGGAAAGCGGGTCACAAAACGTCTGACCCCCACAGCTGCTAAGCCCCCGCCCAAAAAAAGCAGCGGGTGCTTCATCTGCGGTGCTGCCCCACACCACCTGACTCCTCTCCTCTCCCACAGCCTCCGGACACCCCGGAGGAACCGGTAGGAGGGAGGTTTTCCCTCCACCTTCTGGGCTGGGAGAGGATAACATCAGATTCTTGGGTGCTCCAGCTGATCGCAGAAGGACACTCAATAGAGTTTCTACAGAAACCTCCTTGCCACCCCTCCACCCCCCAAAATCATCATATTCACGGGAACATCTTCTCTTGGTCCAGGAAGAGATCTCAGCTCTGCTACTGAAAGAAGCAATGGAACCCGTCCTTCATCTTCAAGGGACGGGCTACTATTCCCACTTCTTCCTGGTCCCAAAGAAGACAGGAGATCTAAGACCCATTCTAGATCTCAGTTCCCTGAATCTTTTTGTGGAATACAAAAGGTTCAGAATGCTCTCTTTGCAGAGCCTTCTGCCCATCCTTTGGTTGGGACAATGGCTGTGTGCTCTGGATATGCAGGATGCTTACCTGCACATTTCCATTCGCCCGTCTCATCGCAAATACCTTCGTTTTGCATTCCAGAGGGACCACTACCAGTTCAAGGCACTTCTATTTGGCCTATCCTCGGCTCCCCGAGTATTTACCAAATGCCTGGCGGGGGTGGTCGCCTATCTGCGTACTCGGGGAGTGCAAGTTTTCCCGTACCTGGACGATTGGCTCCTGGCGGTCTCGTCCAGGGAGGAACTCCTGCGCTGCCTCGCCCTTACCCATCAGGTTTTTGCCTGCCTGGGTATTACCATCAACCATTCCAAGTCTCACTTGATCCCATCTCAGAGACTACAGTTTATAGGGGCGATTCTCGACACGACCATTGGCAGGGCCTTCCTGCCACCGGACCGAGTGTCCACCCTCCAGACTCAAATAAGTCTGTTGTCCAGCCACAGATGGGTCAGTGCGAGGTCGGTCCTTCGCCTTCTCGGGCTCATGGCGGCTGCTATCCCAATAGTCCCTCGCGCTCAGCTTCACATGAGAGTTTCTCAGTGGATACTCCGCTCCCAATGGGATCAGTTAGTGGACGACTTAGATCACACAGTTCTAGTCTCCTCGCCAATGCTCCGAGACTTGCAATGGTGAATGGTTCGAGAGAACCTGCTTTGGGGAGTTATTTTCTTTTGTCCTCCCCCCCCTCCCAGACTCTAACCACAGACGCCTCAGGCGAAGGTTGGGAAGCCCATCTAGGTCACCATCGAAACCAGGGCTCTTGGTCCAAGCTCAGACAGACACTCCACATCAGTGTGCTCGAGCTTCAGGCAGTGTTGTACGCTCTCCAAGCCCTTCACCCATACATCCTTCCCGGCCACCTAGTCGTTCAGACGGACAATATGTGCATGGTTTGGTACATCAACAAATGGGGGGGACTCGGTCCTACCCTCTTTGCAGGGAAGCAATGAGGGTTTGGAATTGGGCAACACAACAAGACCTTCACCTCACGGCAATTCATGTTCCGGGAGTCAACAACACTTTGGCAGACAAGCTAAGTCGCTCATCTGCTCTGGCTCATGAGTGGGAACTGGACCAAGGGGTCCTAGAAGGTATCTTCCGACTCTAGGGAACACCACAGGTCGACCTGTTCACACCTCCTCTAAATGCAAAACTTCCCATTTTCTGCTCGCTCATTCCAGAGTGAGTCATTTTCTGGAGAGACGCTCTGTCTCTAGACTGGAAGGACAGAATCGTCTATGCCTTTCCCCAATTCCGCCTATCCCACGAGTCTTACAGAAACTAGCTTCAGAAGGAGCACGAATGATTTTGATTGCTCCTTTCTGACCCAGGCAAGTTTGGTTCTCTCTTCTACAACAATACTGAGAGGATCATCCTCTTCCTCTATCACAAGGTTTGCTGACCCAGGATCAGGGGACCCTGGTCCATCCAAGCCTTAAATCTTTTCAGCTGCATGCATGGCTCCTGCAGACCTAGCTCAATCCCGCTTTGGGGTTTCTCCCCAAGTGGCGGAGATTTTGGTGGAGGCTAGAAAACCCTCTACTAGATCTACTTACGCCATGAAGTGGAAACGGTTCACTATCTGGGCTGCCTCTAAGGACGTGGAACCCTTTTCCTGTTCAGCAGGGCTTCTGCTAGACTACCTATGCCGTCTTTTTGACCTGGGTCTTAGTCATTCTTCTCTGAAAGTCCACATGGCGGCCATCTCGGCCTATCATGTCCCCTTTGCAGACAAGTCATTTGCTCAACTGGACATCTCTAAGAATTTCCTTAGAGGGGTCCTCCATCTGAGACCTCCCATATGTACTCCTGCTTCCCCTTGGGATTTGAACTTTGTTCTCGCGAAACTTACTCTGCCTCCTTTTGAACCAGCAGCTTCCGCAGACTTGAAGTTCTTTTCATGGAAGACTCTCTTCCTGGTGGCCATTACTTCCACTTGGAGAATTTCCGAGCTCCAGGCCCTGATGTGTAAAACTCCATACTTGATTTTTCACAAGGAACGTGTGGCTCTGCGCACTAACCCTAAGTTTCTTCCTAAGGTAGTAGCGGAGTCTACTCTGAACCAGTCCATAGGGTTACCCACTTTCTTTATGCAGTACTCCAATCAAGGGGAGTATTTACTCCATACTATGGACGTTCACCGGATTTTGAGATACTATACTAACAGGACAAAAGATCTCAGGAAGACCAATCAATTGTTTGACTCTTTTGCTCCCAAAAGGGAAGGCAATGCTGTCTCAAAACAATGCCTATCTAAAAGGTTGGCTCACTGTATCACTTTCTGTTATGACAAGTACAACAAGACCCTGCCAGGTCAAGTAAGAGGCCACTTCACCAGGGGAGTCACTACCTCAACGGCTTGTTTCAAGAATGTGTCAGCGGTGGACATCTGCACTGCCGCCACCTGGACCTCCATCCATACCTTTACAAAACACTACAGTTTGGATATTGCCTCTCGCCGTAGAGCAGGGTCCGGGCTGGCTGTCCTGCAAGGCCTCCTATCTTAAGGCTTGCACAGCTAGGGGTTCTACTTGGAGTAGATTTCCTCCTCCCGTGTGCTTCTCCTTGTTCCAGACTGCTTGGAACTCAGTCCTACATGTAATTACCTACTGCAAGAGCCCTCTCGAAGTAAGATAGTACAGTTACGTAAGAACTTACCGTAACAGTAGATCTTCGAGAGAGGCTCTTGCAGTAGGTAATACCTTCCCGCCCTCCATCCCCCTAAGCTTTTTCAGCTCCTTTTTCAGTTAGGGAAATATCCGCTCCTCTCTCGTCCGGCCTGTTTTGGCGCTGGTCACCTGACGTGGGGGCGGTCCCTCGCCAGGGACTGCTAGCTAGAAATTTTTCCGTGGGGTCCTACCGCCTGCTGACGTCAGTCCTATATGTAATTACCTACTACAAGAGCCTCTCTCGAAGACCTACTGTTACGGTAAGTTCTTACGTAACTGTACTTTTAATTGTGTCTGCCAGCCCAGTGGAATGGAGGGTAGAGGCGCTGGACACCTCACCTGCCACCACTCTGGTGACTCAGATTTGGAAGTGGACCAGGTTTACTAGGGACTGCCCAGGGATGGAGAGGATGGCCTCCCCCGGGCAAGGGGATGATATGGTGTCCAATGCAACAATGGCCCCTAGCGATGACTGAGGCCATAGTAACCAGGAACAGTCATGTAGGGAAAAGGAGGCGTGGTAGCCGCTGACATCCTGAACAGGGAAGAGTGCACGGGTCTGTTTTGGGCAGCATTGCATGCTCACTCCTCTTAGGGGAAAAACCTGAAGGAAAAAATAGCCCTCTGGCTGGCTAGATGACTCCAGCAACCCGAAGGCCCCGCACCCAGGCCATGCTGCGGGTGTGTGACTGTGAGTCCTGGAGAAAAGTCAGGGCGATGGGGTGGCTGGTATGAAGGAAGGGCCGCCTGGACAGGAGGATAAAGAGATTTAAAAATATTTTGTTTTTCAAAGTTCTCCAGGGGACATCAGCTGATGTCTAATTTTACTAAAGAAACAAGAATTGTGGCCCTCCCAAATCTTATACTACACCTTATTGATTATGGTCTTATATAATATATGTGGATATAATGGGCAGTATCCTTTCAAGAGTGAGGGTGCACTATAATGTCTGTCAGTTTGCAATTATTTCGAAGTTTGACACCCCAGGAAATCCACACTTAGGCACCGCATCTAGTTTTCAAATAGGTCCCAGGTCGACAGTTCCAGCAGCAGAATATTACCTAGCACTTTCAGGCTAATAAAGTAAGCATGGCACATACATATATACAATAACACAATTGTGCAAATATATGCAAGTGATAAATACAAGGAGATATATGGGGTGGGAATTTAGAGAGGACAGTTGGCCCTCACGGCAACACAAGCTTAGGGCAAGTTGAAGATATGCATACAAGGCTTACTTGAACCCTTAAGCGATAGCAATGGTCATTACATCACTGGGAAGGAAGCTCCGGGCTGATGGGGCAACAGAAAAGACTTTCATGCATTTGGTATGTGGGTTCACACACACCGCTGTGATTTGTATTCAGACCTTAATGGGCTTCCCTCTGGACTTCAGAAGGCAATATTTTGTATCGGTAATAGCCTGGAAGGTAACTCAGGGCATGGCACCTCCAGTTTTACTTGCTATTGTAACACATGTTGACACAGACTATAGTTTAAGATTTAAAAATGTGATAGTTGGAAAATCATTGAAACACTGTGCAATAAGTGGAATCCCTTCCTCTGACATTGAAAGGCACAATTTATTCTTAAACAAACATTTGAAGAGACAGTCCGGTGGTGCTAAGGGTTGAGGCACTGGACACCACACCTCATGCCACGTCAGTGAACCGGGTTCAGGAGCAAGCTTGGGTTGGTTGCCTGGGGTCGGCAGGGGAGGCAGAAAATGGAGCATCTGACTGCTCTCCTCTCCCCGGGGGGGGGGGAATCGACTGTCTCGGTCCTTGGCTGCCATCAGGTGGAGGCCGAGTGACAGCCTCAGAGTTAGAGTAGCGAGTAGAGGCTGCTGCTAAGTAATGCGCATGCACTCACAGTGCTGTAGCATGGGGAGAAAAGGCAGAAAGAAATGGTGACGTGAGCTCCACGTGCCTGCCAACCTGTCCCTCCGTCACTGACTTGCCAGTCCCAATCTGGATTGTGTATCCTGGGTGGGAGGGTGGAGGATGTCTCTCCCCTTCACAGCCCCACCACAGGTGGATATCCATTGGGATGGGGCTCGGCAGTGGCGGTGAGATGGAAGATGGACTTGAGTGGCAGGGACAGGGCGGAACTCAGCCGCCTATGGTGAGCCCAGCAGGGAACAACCTATACGGGGGGAAAAAAAAAGAAAAAGAAAATGTACTTGCTTAAATATTTCTAAGAAATAAAAACGCTGAAATTGCACTTGCTTGAATATTTCTAAGAAAAAGATTCCTCAGATTTATCATGGGGTTGTGACAACATGCTGTTTTCACTGATTCTAATTTCCTGATCTCTCAAGCACACAATAATCTGATGATATCATTTTAGTCCTTAGTCTTGAGTTATTTATATACTCAGCAGCTATAAAATGTTATTTGTTAAAAAACAATAAGATATCAATTTATAGTGCCATGATTTTAACAGTCATGACAGGGTGTGCTTTGTGCTGGGATAACAGCAGGCCTCAAGTGGGTTGAAACCCAAGGCTGCAGGCAGAGTGCATTCACTGCCCAAGACATGCAGTTATTTCAGTACAAACCACTCCCTGGAGTGGATTACTGCAATTATGAAATGGGTCCATTAGCATTTGTAAAGAAATGATAAAAAATTATAGTAAATAAAAAAAAAAGGAAACAAAAAGGATAAAAAGATAAACATAGACCTGGTTAGCTGTTGTAATTTTGCTGTTTGCTCGGCAGATGCCAGATGTTGCATTTGTTTAAATATAAGTAAATAAACAGATGTACGGATACAGTTGTGCCTGCTTTATGTCAAATTCAATTCACTTTTATTACAGGATTGACTTAATTGAGCAGTCTCATTCACAAGGAGGTCCTGGTGAGACAAGACAATTACAAACAAGTGTGCGTTCGACAGACATGTAAATTAGCACATAGTATACAGTATTACAATGTAAAAGTACAGGGGACAAGAATAATAGACCAGTATACAAGTTTATACATATGTAGGATCCAACAAGCTAATACATAGAAAGTATCTAACTATAGGGAAACATACAATCAGGTTGGCAATTTTCATTTACAATTCTGCTACAAACCAGAGGAAGGAAAGACAGCTTAATAGCATGGTGATAAGTGCAATAGATGTTATTGAGGATAGTTGGCAGATGGGTGGGGGTGGGGTGAGGTCAGGGCAGTAATGTTGGTGATGGATGTGCAAAGAAAGGAAAAAAAAAAGAAAAAGATAGGGGACAGGGTTATTGAAGGATGGTGGTGACAAATAGCTGGATGATGAGCAAGCTAACAAGAATTCTGGTTACTTATTGGGACAATGGCATACTATCTTGAATGGATTTTTCGCCATGGTCTTGAAGCAATTTAGTGAAACAATCTTGGTTATCCTCAATGTATTTTGCAGGTGGTTACATATTGATGGAAGTATGTAACTAATAGCACCTCTTCCTTGCTTGGTGCGTGTCCTGGGGACATCCAATAGGAGAAGGTCAGAGCTGCACAAGGAATTGGTGTTGTGTGTTGTATGGACCATAGAGCATATGTAATAGGGAAGCTTTCCCAACAGTAACTTCAGTGCCCATTGACCAATGTGCAACATGTGCCGGGTTGCTAGAGAGGTCCAGCCTAGAGCAGAGTAGAGGGAACAGTGGTGTGTCCTGGATGGTGCATTAAGCATGAAGTGTAGCGCCCGATGGCACAGGGTGTCTAATTTAGAAGTGTGGATTGTGGCGCTACAGTTGTAGATAATGTCACCATAGTCTAGTAGTGGCAAAAATGTGGCTGAACCAGTCTACCCCTAGAGTCCAACATGAACAGGGCTCTGTTCCTGAATAGGAATCCCAGCCTAGCCTTCAGTTTTTTAGTTAGGCATTCAATGTGAGCAATGAAGGATAGTTTGGTATCCAACCAGACGTCCAGGTACTTGAATTGATCCACGACCTCGAAGGTGTCCCCAAATATAGTTGTGATGGGTAGGACTGATTTCTTGTTAGTAAGAGAGGAGGCCCAGGGTTTTAAATAATTGATTAGCAGTTTTTTTCTTGGGACTATACTAACTGTACAGAAAGTATTTATATAGATTTTCTAGAAGTACTGAGTTTGTTAAACACAGTGAGGCAAGAGCTATGCATGTTGACAAAGATTTAGTACTTTTATGAGCAAAATGCTAATCAATTTTTAGAGTTAAATAAATCCTTGAGGCCATGTGTGTTGAGATGAATAACATCACTTTTGTCTTTTTAGCATTTAAGAGGAGTTTTGAGCTGGCCAGATTGAGTTGCAGCTGGCTGAAATCAGCTTGTAGTTCAGCACAAGCTTCATGCAACAGTGGCTTGGATGTGTACAGAACTGTGTCATCTGCAAAGAAGTGCAGTTTTGAGTTCTGAATATTTCTATCTAGTGAGTTAATGTAAATGGTGAAGAGGAGGGGCCCCAAGATGGATGCCTGTGGAACTCCTCTGGTGATGGGCACTGAATCTGAGATGGCACAGTCTGCCTTTATTCTTTGCAACCTACCTGAGAGATAGCTGGCAAACCATCTTACCATAATGTCATGCATTCCCAGGGATGAGAGGCAGTGCAAGAGGAGGGTATGATCCACTGTGTCAAACGCCTTACTTAGGTCAAGGAACACGGCACAGGTGGATTGCTTATTATCAACGGCGGAGAATCAGTTGTTCGTCACTTTTGCCAAAGCCAAAATAATACTGTGTTTCTGCTTAAACCTGGATTGGAGATGATTAAGGAGATTGGTGTTCTCTAGGAAATGTTTTATTTGTGAGTGAATTAGTTTCTCCAGTAGTTTAGACAGGACTGGCAAAATGGAGATTGATCTATAGTTGTTAAGATCGCTATGATTACCAGACTTAAATAAGGGGAGAACATGTGCAGTTTTCCAGCTTGGGGGGGGGGGAGAAGAGTGGCCGGAGAGATGGATAGATTAAAAATGTGCATAATTGGTGCCACTAACAGATGACTTCCACTTTTTAGAAAGAAAGTTTCGATATCGTCGGCACCAGCCCTTTATCTAGTAGCTAGCCTGTTTAGAAGTTGTTCAACTTCCTGGAAGGTAACTAGGGAGCATTCAAAGGAGGCATGTGACATCATGTGTTGGTGGCAATCTGGGGTAGTGGGGTTCTTGAACAGCCCTGTGGAAGGTGAGGAGTCGAATGCCATGCCAGCTGTGGCAGAGTGGGCGTTCAGTAGATCCAGAATGGAACATTGACCGGTGCACTATCTAAATTAACTTAAAGTGGGAGAGATGGGGGGGGGGGTGCAACCATTAATTGACTTGAAGGTGTGCCAGATTTCGGCTGAGTTGCCTTTTGCTTCTTCCAAGGTTTTAACATAAAAGTTAGCTTTGGCATTCCTTATAAGTTTGGTGCTTTCATTTCTGGCTGTTCTAAATTATTGCCAGTGTGACACAGATTTAGTATGCCTTGCTCAGGCCCAGAGTTTGTCATGTCACAAAAGGGCTTCCTTTAGTTCAGGGGAGAACCAGGGGTGCGAAAATTTCCTGACTCTGTGTTTGCATAATGGGGCATTTTTGTTAGCAAGGGCTGTGATGACTGTATTAACAAGCATTTGTCAATGCCGAATGTTGCTTGCTTCTATGTGCTGTTTAGGTAGTTGGAAGTCATTGGAGTGCAAATATTGAAAATTTGAACTATTGCCGTAAGGAACTGGGCGAACGACGAAACAGCCATTTTTAGGAATTTTTTTACCAAATTTTCAACATAGCCATTTTAAGACCTCTGCTCATGAACAGTGTCACTGTGATTTAGTTAATGTGTCCCATACATTGAGTTTGCACACCGACTGCGCCATTGTGCGCTACATGGGCGTAAACATGTTTTGGGCAGGATGTGAAAAATGACAGCTATACTGCTCATAAGGAGGTGTGGTAAAATGGCAATGTTGAAAATCTGGAGTGAAAATATTGAAAATTTGCGAACTTACGAGCCTGCGTAGGAACTGCACAACGCATAACGCATGCTCGTAAAACAGTCATTTTCAGGAATATTTTCACCAAATTTTCAACATAGCCATTTTAAGACCTCTGCTCATGAACAGTGTCATTCTGATTTTCTTAATTTGTCCCATACATTGATTTCTACACACGACTCGCCATTCTACGCTCATGAAGTGGAAACACATTTGGGTGAGATGTGAAAAATGACAGCTATACTGCTCATAAGAAGGTGTGGTAAATGGCAATGTTGAAAATCTAGAGTGAAAATATTGGAAATTCAGCGAACTTCTGAGCCTGCATTAGGAACTGCATAGCCTGCCTTCGTAAAACAGTCATTTTTGGAATTTTGCACAAAATTTTCAACAAGGGTTTTGGGACCCCTTCATGAATGATGTCACTGTCATGGTGGTATATTCAGGGCCTGAAGGGTGATTTTGCAGTCACTGCACAGTCACTGCAGAAATCACCGCCCGGCGAATAACGCCATGAAGAGTGACATCATTCATGAAGAGGGCCCAAAACATTGAAAATTTGGTGCAAAATTCTAAATGCCTGAGATATGCAATAAGCTGAAACCCCTATCTAGCCCATTATACAGCTTACCGGCATTTCCTCAGTTCGGCGGTCAGCTTTTGAAAGAAGTGCAGGCGTGTTCCGGTCCACGAAGATCGTCGCGCGAGTCGGAGGTAAGTATGGGGTGAGGTGGGGTGTGGGAAGGCTGGGTGCGCAGTGGGTGGGTGCGGGTTGTGGGAGGGGTGGGAGGCGGCTCCACTGGACCGTTTTCGTTTTTAGGTTTAAAATGTAAAAAGACTACGTGGGACGTTTGCTGCAGCTGGGGTGGGCTCCCAGCATATACAAGGACATTAGAGGCGTTCAGCGACGGGGATGGGCACCCCAGTCGGCCTATGGACTCATTGCCCCGCTAGGGTGGGCTCCCAGAGTGGCACCTAACTTTCAGGGGGGACACAAGTCAGCCGGCGGGGTTGGGCACCCATCGGCATTGCAATGGCAGTCGCGAGGCGGCGACACGCCTGCATGTGAGAGGCTCGCTTCTTATCTCTGCTCACTGGAGCGTGGCTCCTCCTAACTGTATGCCACTGCATTTGGACCTTGTCATAGACAGCTCCAAATGCATTGGCCAGGGCTGCGCCTGCCAGCTGGCTGACTGAATTGGAGGAGGAGGTGACACACCTCCGAAATCTCCATTGATGGCACTATGTTTCTTGCACATGCGTGCAAGCAACATAAAAATGGTGACAGCAGATTCAACTGTACTGGCCGGATAAAATGACTGCCAGTTGACATTTTTTCAGGTCCAACAAGTAGCTATGGATATCAAACTTGCTGAAACTTCGGCTGGAGATGTATTTGGGGTCGGAGTGATGTTTGTTGTGTGCGCGTGTGTGCAAACTACAATATTATGGTTGCTCACGTCATTATGAAAGACCGCAGAGTGCCCTATTTTATGTGGTCGGTTGGTAAGGATTAGGCCAAGGATGGAGCAATGGTCTTTGTTTTTTGAGTTTATTCTTGTTGGCTCATTGACAAGCTGAGTAAATCCAAACTCATCGCATAATTCTTTGATGGGATTTGCTTTAGCGGTGAGCCAATCGGGGTTTAAGTCCCCCAGTATAAAAGTTTCATTGGTGTTGAGCTCCGAGATGTTTCTGAGCTGAGATGGTAAATCTAACCCACCTGAAGATGGTCTATAGCAGTCCACTATATTAATTGCTTCAGTGGAAGGTAGGACCACCTTTAGTGCCAAACATTCAAAATGCTTTGACTTGAATACTGAGAGGTATCTCAGTGGCACTGAGCTTAGTGTGAAGGTAGATAACCACCCCGCCACCCTTTGTGGGCCTGTCAGTTCTGAGTGTATTATAGGAAGGGAGTGCAATCTAATTGTCGGTGATGGAGCTGTTTAACTAGGACTCTGATGACTAACACATCTGATTTGGTATGGGCTGCCCAGATTTGTAATTGATCAAACTTTTTAAGGAGGCTGCAGGCATCAACAAGCATGGAATTCATGCCTGGAGCTGAGGAAAATTCTGTAGGTGAGTCTAAGTTTGATGGAGTTCTAGCTTGATTTTGAGTTGCAAGGGTTGTGTAGATCTGAAAAGAACTAATGCACTTAAGTATAGTGACTGTTGGCACCCATTCATAGAGGGCAATTGGAAACTGTTATTGCCCCACTTGGAATTAGTGTTGGTGCTGGTGGTTATGGTACTTAAGATATACAGGGGGTACTCTTCAGCATGGTATGTGGAAGGGTGCTGAGAAAACTCTCTGCTTATAAGAGAAGGTAGTCAGGGTGAGCAGCATGAGCAGGCATGGTATTAGGAGGGATGATGCCATGGCTTGTGACAAATAGTGTGGTAGTTCAGGAAAATGAATTAGATTATGATGAGGCGATGCTCCCTTAAGTTAGCCTAACTGGAGCATCCAAAAGGAGATAAGGGAATGAAGGGGCAGAGTTTTAGTGCATTTAATTGAGGGTAGGGCTGGGTGGGTGGGCCAAAATTCAAGTGGAAAAGCTGCGGTGCTCTTCAAGTGCCGTGTCCGTGCCTGGGCAGCTTACAGGGGTGGCTGGTGGCTCCTGTGTGGGCATCTGGTTTCGGCAGTAATTTCAGACTGCAGTGGTGGTCCGAGCCTTGGATTCAGCCTGATCAGGGCTTCAGAAGCCTGGATGGAAGGAGGGAAGGAGAGAATTCATAGGATCCTGAGCTGGGGAGGATTGGAGAGAACACAAAAGGCCAGGTGGGGAGAGAAACAGTTACAAAAGAAAAGGAATTAATCTGCGGGAGTGTCAGGGGACAAGGTGCCGGTCCATGCACAGAGGGGGTGAAAGAAATAACTTAGAGCAGCAAAGAGAAAGGAAACTGTGAGCTCCCAAAAAACAGGGAAAAAAATTAAAAATGTAAACATAGGCAGTACAGTGATGCACAACATTCTGCTTCAGTGCTATAAGTTACCCTGTGTAGACATTAAACTCTATGGCTAAGTTCCAGATGAAATTCGAACACAGTTTGGTTAGCGCTAACAACTGCATGACTATTAGTACAAAAAGAAAAGCAAGAAAGCTGTAAACAGCTTAACATTAATAAAACGAGAAAAAAAAAGAGAAACAAATTAATCTACAAGCGAGCGACCACTAATAATTGGGCAAGCTAGTGCTGGGGCCAATGGCAGGCAGCAGAAAAAAACCGCCAAAATTCAAGTGGAGAAGCTGCAGCGCTCTTTAAGTGCTGTGTCCGTACCTGGGCAGGTTATAGGGTTGGCTGGTGGCTCCTGCATGGGCGTCTGGTTTCAGCAGCAATTTCGGACCACAGCTGTGGTCCGAGCCTTGGAATCAGCCTGATCATGGCTTCCGGAGCCTGGGCAGCTTACAAGAGTGGCTGGCGGCTCCTGCGTGGGTGTTCGGTTTTGGCAGCAATTTCCGACAGCAGTGGTGGTCCAAGCCTTGGATTCAGCCTGATCAGGGTTTTGGGAGCTGTAAACAGGTCAGAGAGGCCACAGATCTTCTAGTGCTGTTGTGCTGGAATATCAGCACTGGGTTCTGAGCTCCTCAGTCAATATTTTTTCTGGATTTTATGTACCTATACATGACAGGTGTGGTATATTCTGGAGCATCCAGGCATGGCTCTCCAACCATAAATTGGTCCTAAATCAAAACAAAACCCAGGCTATGCTCTTCGGTTCCTCTGCCAAAATACGAGCCTCTTCAACTCCTCTACATATCAACTACGAAGATGGCTCCCCTCTCCCTACCGTGACCTCCTCAAATATCTTGGGTGACGCTGATCCCCAATTGGACCTTGGCAGTCATATCCATAATGCCTGCAGTGGGGTAAACCGCAAAACTGGGGATGGCCTACAGGGCTCGGTACAACCTCACTCCAGCTGACACAAGCAGCTCTTGCCAGGGGTACTACTTCCCTCCTCATACGGCTCCCTCATATTTGCTCATACTTCAAAGACCCTCCTAAGCAAGTGGAGCACAACGTACAACAACATCTGTTGTTTTGCCTAGCCACCCCCGCCTCACCCATCACTACGAGCTCTCACGAGAAGCTTGGCTAGGCTATCCCCGCTCAATCACCTATCTCTTAGCACTGGGTGCCTCGTGAGTAAAGTACTTAGCTCCGGCACCCCTCTGGAACTGGCCCGGTTTCTTGCCCTGCTGACCCTCCCTACCTGCTTAGATCCCAAGGCCCCGGCCTACTAAGTGAACCTACTTCCCGCACCAACATGGGGGACCGGAGTTTTGCTGTCCATGGCCCCAGGCTCTGGAACTCCTTTCCTGAAAGAGTCCTTACTGCCTCCTCTCACAAGAGTTTCCGGACCTCCCTGTGGGATCATCTTAAGGTGGCTTTTTGCTGTGAATGTCCTAAGCCTCCTTAGCCTCCTGGTGTCCACTGGTGCCGGCTTCTTCTCTCCTGCTCTGGCGTCACCACTCTTGCGCTATGTCCTCGTCCAAATCCCCCCTCCCTTGCTTGACCGAAGCTATGATGTTACTATGCTCATAATCCTCACCAGCCCTGTTGGTCATTGAATTTATCTCTAATTTATACCTTGCCCCAGCACTGTATCTGGGTGTACCTTCCACGTAAATGTAAAAACTGTAAAAATTGTCTTTTCTCCTGTTTTTGTACCTGAATGTATTTGTCTGAACCAATTACTGTATCAATGTACCTGTTGTACCCTTTTTGTACTCTCCCGGGTTGTTCCTGAAAATAGGCATAAAACTTGTCTAGTGTACTTACCCTGTAAACAAAAACTAAATAAATAAATCATCATGACTTGGGCACATTGCGGGTCACAAGACCACAGGCCAAGTGCCTCATGTGCCCAGGAAGTGGTGTTATCCTATGATACTCCACACCCTGGAATGTATTATTGCTATAATACAATGATAAAAAGGACTTGAAGTAGTTTTAATTTTCAATTCAATAGAATGCATTTCAGAAAAAAAAGTCTCAACTTTAAGAACACAGGTTAAAAAAAGTACAGTTACGTAAGAACTTACCGTAACAGTAGATCTTCAAGAGAGGCTCTTGCAGTGGGTATTCATCTGTAGGACTAAGCCGTCAGGTGTCAGGACCCCACAAAGAAATCTTCTAGCTAGCAGTCTCTGGTGGGGACCACCACCGACGTCACCCGACTGACGTCAGCGCGCGAAGCATAAAGGGGGAGGACCCCACGGCCGCCTTCCAGTTCTCCTGTTGGAGGCCAACAGGGCATGACAGGAGAAGAGGAGATGCCCCTTAAGAAAGAAAGAAACTCAGGGGGACGGAGGGAGAGAAAGCAATACCTACTGCAAGAGCCTCTCTCGAAGATCTACTGTTACGGTAAGTTCTTATGTACTGTACTACCTTACTTCGAGAGGGCTCTTGCAGTAGGTATTCACCAGCAGGACTGAGTCCCAAGCAGTATGGAAAAAGGCTAAGACCAGGGAGGGGGTTAGAAAAAAAAAAATTCACCTGCAGAAAAAACTGGCAGCTAATGGACTCAAGAAAGGACCCCCTGTAAGACCACCAAACCGAACCCAGCCCTGCAGCGAGAGACAATATCCAAGCTGTAATGCTTGGTAAAAGTATGTACAGATGTCCAGGTAGCAGCTGCACAAATTTCTGCAACTGATACATTCCTGAAACAAGCAGCAGAGGCAGCCACACCTCTGGTGGATTGCCCTTTAACTTGACCCGGAAGGGTTTTGTTGTACTTCTCGTAACAGAATGTAATGCAATTGGCCAACCACTTAGAGAGGCACTGCTTGGAAACAGCAGTGCCTTCCATCTTGGATGCAAAGGAAATGAAAAGTTGGTCCATTTTCCTAAGATCCTTGGTTCTGTGAGTATAGTATCTTAAGATCCTATGAATGCAAGAGTATGTAAAAGATACTCTCCCTGGTTAGAATGCTCCGGAAAAAAGACCGGGAGCTCGATGGACTGGTTCAAGGTGGACTCATCCACCACCTCAGGCAGAAATTTGGGATTTGTACTCATGGCCACACAGTCTCTGTGAAAAATCAAATACGGGATTTTACACATGAGGGCGTGAAGTTTGGAGATCCTCTGAGCTGAAGTAATGACCACGAGAGAAAGCGTCTTCCAAGACAGGAAGTGCAAATCAGCATTGGCTGCCAGCTCAAAGGGGGTAGCGTGAGCTTCTCCAGGATGAAATCAAGATCCCAGGGGGGATCAGGGTTACAGATGGGGGGCTTCAAATGAAGAACCCCTATGAGGAAAGTCTTGGAGACCTCCAATTGAGCAACCGACTTATCCCCCACCAGAAGATGGTAGGCCGAAATGGCTGCCAAATGCACTTTTAGCGAAGAGTAGCTGAGACCCAAGTCATAGAGGTACCCTAGGTAATCCAGGATCCTGGCCATCGGGCAGGAAAATTGTTCCAAATCCTTGGATCCCACCCAAATGGAAAACTGCTTCCACTTCATGGCGTAAGTAGATCTTACTTCGAGACACAGCTCTTGCAGCAGGTTACACCATTAGGACTGAAGCCGGCAGGCATCAGGACCCCATGGAAAAATTCTAGCTAGCTTTCTGGCATCCACCAGAATATCAGCAACTTAAGGAGAAATGCCAAAGCGAGCGGCGGCTACGTCTGAAGGAGCCAGGCATATAGATGGAGGGATTTGAGACCTAGATGGAGTAGGATCCCCTGATCCTGGGTCAGCATGTCCTGGGACATCGGAAGAGAAACAGGAGGCTCTTCTGAGAACTGTTGCAGTAGAGAGAACCAAAGTTGCCTCGGCCAGAAGGGAGTGATGAGAATCATACATGCCCCTTCCCCCCATAGCTTGTTCAGAACTCTCGGGATCAAAGGTGTTGGAGGGAAGGCATTAACGAATCTGTCCCTAAAACACAGAGACAGCGCATCCTGCCAGAAAATACCACGCCCTGGAGCGAGCGAGCAAAAGACAGGAAGCTTGGCGTTGCTGAGGGAGGCAAACAGGTCTATCTCTGGCGTACCCCACTGAGCGAATACATTGTCTACCACCTCCTGCTTGATTTCCCATTCATGAGCTCTGGCCGGTGATCAACTGAGAGCATCTTGTATGTCTGACACATGGACCGCTGTCAGATGTAGATTGTGCTGCAATGCCCAATATTACACCCTCATTGCCTCCCGGCACAGGGGGTAGGTGCGAGTTCCCCAGTTTGTTGAGGTACGAGACTACACACGTTGTCTGACTGCACCAGGAGATGGCCAGGAAGAATGAAAGGATGAATGGCCTGACGTTCGAGTACGTTGATGTGCAACTGAATCTCGACATGGGACCAGCTTCACTGGGTCTTGCGTGACCTGAGGTGGGCTCCACATCTGGCCTCAGAGGCGTCCATAGTCCAGGTCTGGGAGGGATGGGTGGAGCAGAAGGAAACCCTCTGGTTGAGGTTCTCCTGAACCAGCCACCACTGAAGATTCCCGATCATCGAGTCTGAAACGAGGACCTTGTGATCCAGATTGTCCAGGGTTTGATCCCATTGAGCTCTGAGGGTCCATTGCAAGATTCGCAAGTGGAGCCACACCAGAGGGACAGTAGGAATGGTGGCTGCCATAAGGCCTAGAAGGCAAAGGACATTCTGAGCAGAGACCCATTTCTGAGGTCAGGAAACAAGCCTGATGTTGCAGAGTCTTGATCTGGTCTGGAGGGAAAAAAGCCCTGCCCAAGGTGGTGTCCAACACTGCCCCCAATGAACTGCAGCCATTGGCATGGGACCAAATGAGACTTGGCATGATTGAAAGTAATGCCAAGATTGGAAACTATCTCCAGAGTGAAGGAGAGGGAACGCTGAAGATCCTCCCTGGAAGGGGCTGCTATCAGCCAATCTTCCAGATAGGGAAAAACCTGGACCCCCCCTGGTGCACAGGAAGGCTGCCACCACTGCCACACATTTGGTAAACACTCAGGGAGCCAAAGACAGGCCAAAGCGAAGGGCCTTCCAATTGGCAGTGTTCCCCCTGAAAACAAAAATGGAGGAACCTATGGTGGGAGAGACATATAGGGATATGCATGTAAGCATCCTGTATGTCCAGTGCGCATAGCCACTGTCCCAACCTCAGCAGGGGGAGGAGGCTCTGAAGGGAAAGCATTCTGAACCTCTTGTATTCCATATACAAATTGAGGGAGCCGAGATCCTGAATGGGCTTCAGATTGCCCGTCTTCTTGGTCACTAGGAAGAAATGGGAATAGTAACCCGTCCCCCACTACAAAGGAGGGACGGGTTCTATCGCTGCCTTCAGCAGAAGGGAGCGTATTTTCTCCTGCACCAGAGGAATGTGCAGTGGAGAATAAGAAGACTGGGGTGGAGGTCTGTGGGGGGGGGTTGAGTGAACTCAAGTGTCCCTCTGACACCAGCTGGATCACCCAAGAGTCGGTCATTATCCTCTCCCATTCTGGCAGGTGGAAGGAGAACCTGCCCCCCCACTGGCTCCTCTGGATTGGGGGCCAGAGGAAGAGGGAGAGGCAATGAGTCAAGAGGCCGAGGGCAGACTGGCTGCCGCAGCTCTGAAAGCCTTATGGGACTTGGTCGGAGGGGCTCTGGCCGCTGACGCAGCTCTACGTTTATCTGGGCATCGTGACTGCGTCTGTTTCTGCTGTCGACAATTTTGACGTTGAAAGGAATGTTTCTGTCCTCGGGGAGGTTTGTACATAAATTGCACCTACCTCAGCTTTACCTTTATCTTGAAGCTCAGTCATGATGCCTTTGACATCGCCACTGAAAAGGACCGACCACTAGAAGGGGGCCTCCTGAATGGCTGTTTGCACCTCTGGTGCCAGGCCGAAAATACGGAGCCAGGCATGGTGGCATAAGCCAACGGTGAAAGTCAAACTCCGGCCAGCCGTGTCCACCACATCTTGTGCCTGCAGACAGATCTAGCTGAGTGAACAAGGTCCCCCAGCTCGGAGGAAACAGGGATGACATGCATAGTTGAAGAGAAAGAACTATTTTTATGAGAAGGGTTTTAAAATCAGAAAAGAGCAAATACTCATCCAATATGGCGACGCTAGCAGCGCTGTTCTTCCGCGAGGACTGAGTATGGCAAGCCAGTGGCGGGAAAGAACTGGAAGGTGGGCGTGGGGACCACCCCTTTATACTGACGTGCGCTGGCATCAGTCAGGTGATGTCGGGGGTGGTACCCGCCAGAGACTGCTAGCTAGAAGATTTTTCCGTGGGGTCCTGACGACTGACAGCTTAGTCCTACTGGTGAATACCTACTGCAAGAGCCCTCTCGAGAAGTAAGATCTTGAAGTTAACAAGTAAATAGTTAAAACTAGCACACACTTAGGAATTTTCAAAAAATGCTCAGTACATATTTATTTGGAGTAGGTGCCTCACAAAAATCAGCCCTGTGCTTCAACCCTTCAGCGGGCCTTCTAGGGGCATATCTTAGGTGTCAACAAACAGCTTTCATTTATACTTTGAATGCTTAAAGTAGTACACACCAAATAGTGCAAGGTGAATAAAAGAGTGAAAATAAAAAATGTTACTCAAAGAATACAAAAAACAGCTTATTTTCCAAATGTATTTGTAGTCTTTGTGTAACATTTTTCTTCCATTGGATGTTATAGTTGGCAGCTTTTGGACAGCACCATCTTTCTAGAGTGCACCTATTGTCTGTAAAAAAATAGTTAAAACTAACCTTATGAATGCCTGGTATGCTGTGATTCTCAGCCATCTAAAGCAAGCTCCAATGAACAAAATGGTAGCGTAGTGATTTATTATGTTATAAGGTCTGACTGGAATGTTATTAAACAATTATGTATGCTGGCCATTGGCCTTGTGATCTTCCCTCTCGGCCTGCTTTGACCGGGTTAGAGCGAGCCCCAGGAGCTGGAGGGCGGCCGGGGAGAAGGCTGAGCGTCCATGGGACTGCTCGCCTTCTTAAAGGAGGAGGAGGACAAGGTTGAGACTTGACTGACTCAGTGGAGGATGGAGTACATAGGGCCTGACCAATCCAGGAGGTGGGCATGCCAAAAGTCAGCAGAGCTCTGCCTTGATGTCAGGGCACATGGCACACCCAGAAAGAACAGGAAAAACACCTCCGTCGCTCCGGGTAGAGCGGAGCGCCCTGCCTGAACCTCAGTGGTCCCTGCCTGTCCCAACATTGGCCCCGACAAAGTAATGTTAGTTCAGGTGCTTGGCCCCCACCTCGTCCCCGCCTGCCGGGTACTTCCAAGGCTACATGGGGAGACCGCCGTGGGGCTCCAGGCGTGGAAGGAACTGAAGCAGATGCCAGGCGCTCCCGAAGAAGCAGAGCGTAGGGGGCAGGAAGGAGGAAAAACAGCAAGTTCCAAAAAATAAACAGTTATGTATGTGGTTTTATAATGGCTGCCACCCAATTAAGTTTCTTTATTCCTTAAAGGAGAACTGCACTGAACCTTAAGTCATTTTCTCCAGTAGAAACAGATTTTTTAATACTAGTTCCAGTCTGGTTACTGCTACTTCTCTACAGGCATTTTAATTATCCTACTGGGTGTTTCTGATTTACACACAGGTAGTAAGTACCATTGTAGAACCGTATATAGTGTCTGGTGAGGCTTTGCTAAGCATGGAATTCCATGCCTTGTAAAAAGTTGTTCCACTGCAGTAGAATGACTTTTCGTTCTGCTGCAGCACAGATGTCAGAAGACAATGGGCTGCCAAACAGCTGATTGGCAGACACGTTACTACCGTTGTGCTGAAGTGAAGCGCATGATGAGTAGCACTTTCAAAAAATGAAAACGAAGTGGACAAAGTGAAAAAAAGGACTTACAGTGTGTGCTTTTTTTTGTTACACCATGCACTATATAAAATAGTGTATGGGAGCCCCAATACACAACAAAGACATTCTTTCACCTTGTGGTTACCAGGACGATAGATGGACCTCTCGAGCTTCACTCTCATGGTCCTTGTCATCCCAGTAACCCTCGGTGAAAGAATAGCCTTGTTGTGCATGAGCTCCCATACTCTATTCTATATATTGTAGTTTATGGTCCTTGTTCAGCTCTTCCATTGTTGGTACAATGCACCCATGTTCTAGTTGCTTCAGCTTGAGATGGTCTGTAAAATGAGCTTGCGTCTCATTGAACCCATCCTGCATATCTTCAACTTTTAAATAAAAAAATAAAATGTACTATAAACGTGCCTGCTTAAGAGGGATGTAACCTACACCATACTGTTCTAAAATAGCACTTAACATCAGAGTGTAAATCAGCAACACTCACTCTGAGGTTACTAATAGCCTAGGCAAATACAGGTGAAAACCAAACAGAACTGGAACCAGTACTTAAATAACAGCTTCTGCTGGGAAACAGGACTTACAAGTTCAGAGCAGTTCTCTTTTAAGACCACTGTATAATTCTTTTTATGTACCAAGACAAGATGCAGATTTTACCTGTTGTTAGCCCAAGGAAAACAATGCTAAGACTAAAATCACATCATGCCATTTCCCACAGAATTTTGTGGCTCCGAGAGCTCACAGCAGAGACAGATGTGACAGAAACAGAGTTTAGTGGTACACTTTAACATTATTGTTTCAAAATAATGTTTTTTTTTTTCCAAGAAGTTTAGTACTCGTGAAAGGTGCCAGACTGACAGCACCGGACACTGCACAGGCAATCATAGTGCAAGCTGACCCACACTACCCTGCCAGTATGCCTCAATCCTCACACGAAGAGACCACCATGTAGGCGAGAGGGTAATTCAGACTCTGTGCCCATTCAATCTTTGGCCTCTTGTGCGAGTCTGCAAACAAGGTTGCCATTTGCATTGGTGGTTTTGTGACATGGACATCTGCCACTAAGAACTGGACAGAGACTATGGCAACTAATTTCACTTAGGTCAAAATTATAAAAATAAACATGTTATAATAACTGGTTCTTGTTTTTTTCCCCATAGGGAAACCAGGTTGTAATTTTATCTTTATAACCAGCTGGTTATAATGACAAGCACGTGCCCGGTTTCCTTATCTCGCTAGCTGCGCTCTTCCTCAGCTCTGCACATCCTCTGCCATCCTGCTCAACACTCTGCAGTTCAGCGACAATAGGAGTCAGTGGTAAGTTCTTTTTAAAAAAAAAAAAAAATATGACTGGGCACATAAAAACCTAACCTCCCTCCCCTCGGCCTGCCCAAGTAAGATCCTCCTCTACACGGATGACTCTGTGCTCTTCGCCTCTGACCCCAACCCCAACACACTCCAGGCCACACACCAACAAGCTTTTGATAGAGCTGAGCATTGGTTCACATCACGAAGGCTAGTCCTGAACCTAAAAAAGACCAAAGCTATGCTCTTCTCGCATCACCAAAGCAAAGCCAGTGGTACCTCTCTCATGATACTGCCTAGCACACTAAACCCCATTGAGCAGGTTTCCTCCTACAAGTATCTGGGCATTACCTTTGATTCGGCACTCTTCTTCCATTCCCATATCAATGCCCTTTCTGCTGCCACCAATGTCAGGACTGGACTGTTATACCGCCATAGGGACTGCCTACCACAAGAGGCCCTTAGATTGGCAATCAACTCCTCTGTCCTGTCGCTAATCGACTATGGGCTGCCCATCTATGCTGCAGCTGAAAACACTGCACTTGCAAGAATTCAGCACTCTATAAACAAGACCTGCAGGCTAATGCTGGGAGCCCCTATGTGCACCCATACGTGCCTGCTGTACTCCACCACCAACTTGCTCACCTTGAAGAAAGACTCTGCTTCCAAACCTGCCTTCTTGCAAAAAAGTCCTTGCAGCGTGCCTCCCCGTCAGTCTCCACCCGCAGCACTGTCAAAACCTCCCTTATTGTCCCCAGGGTAAGGACCTCTATGGCCCGGAGATCCTTTTGCTTTCGGGCTCCCTCCTGGTTCAATTCCCTCCCAGCCAACATAGCTGACTCCACTAAGCTTGGTCCTTTCAAGGTGTCCCTCAGAAGCCATCTGACAAGTACTCGCTGCTGCAACTGCACATAATCCCCCACCTGCCCCTAACCCTCACCCCTAGGCTGGGTTTGCCTGGTCTACTTTTGTTGTATATATCTGGGGTCTCAGGCAACATCTGCTGACTAGTGTAATAAATTATGGTTGCTCTGGTTGCTACCTGACGTGGTACTCATGTACCTATATTATGACTACTGTGGTACTCATGTACCTATATTATGACTACTGTGATCTAGCTACTACCAAGCTTGTACTACCAGTTAATTCCTGTAACGCTGGTTGCTTTTTTAATCTAAGCATTATGTACTGTACTTTGTTGTTTGCTGTGATGTATTACTCTCTTGACAAGGTGCCTTTGTAAATGAGCCTTTGACTCAAAGGTCTGTAAACCGATGATCTAATAAATAAAATGTTTTCATTTTTTCAGTCGGAAATAAAAAAAATATATAAATAAACATTGGTTTAGATCAGGAGACGAGCTGCTGGACCATGCTGAAACCCCAACAGTCCGCAGCTCGGCTCTATAGAGATACACATTTATTTTGTATAATTACTGTGGCAAAAAAAACAGTCCCCAGCAATTAAACAAAATAAAGGATGAGTAGGTATGTAAAACTTGGATTTTACACACCCTTGGAGTGGGATGCCCTAATAAACCTCTCGAGCTTCACTCTCAAGGTTTATGTGGCATCCCACCCCTCTGGGGGTGTAAAATCCTCGTTATAACCACCTACCCATCCATTATTCTCTGTGTTATAAATACACTGCAGCAGTGAAGATGTGTTGAGTTTTCACTGGGAAGGAAGCACTAGACAGTTTTACAATCCTACTTTTTTTTAGCCTTGTCCTGGGTGCGTGTGTGTGTGTTGGGGGGGGGGGTGAGGAAATACAGAGGCAAACATTCAAGTTAAGTTGTTGCCATATTTAGTGAAAAGGAGAAATCTGGACAGCAGACACCAGAGAAATTCCCCTTTTCTTAGCAGAAGATACTTTAGGCTCACTTTCAAAGATGGAGGATCCCACTGCAGCAGAGGACAATGGTTTGCTGAAGGCTGGGGACTCGGGAGCAGTCCCCCTCCTGGCCAATGCTTGCATGGAGGCTGATGCAGAACGATGATGAACAAAAGACAAGTGATGACTTACCCAGTACAACAGCTACGGATATTGCAGCAGCCAAAGAACAGTTGCAGAAGGAAATGGCTGAACAGAGACAAATGCTGGTTTCCATGCTAGGTGAAGATGAACAGTGTTACTGTAAACAAAAAGTTGTGCCCTGAAACACCGCCAGCACACTCTGTATCAGTCCACTCCTGTTGAGGTGGGCACTTCAAAGAAACACACTGACAGCAACAGTCTTGGGAATGACAGTCAGCTGAGAATTTAAGATCAAAGGGAGCCGCCAGCAGCACGGAAACGGACTAGCCAGCAGTTTTCAAGTTCACCAACAAGCTGCCCAGGAGACACCCTGAACATCAGAGAAGGGACTCCTTAATGTGAGTTGGATGAGTAACCAAGCAGGTGAATGGATTCTGGATCCTTCCTGGGACCCAACTATTGGATGGCAATGTGGCAGCCAAGAGAGGAGGATGGCGTATGAGGTGGGGAAAAGACGCCAGTGATGCAAAAATCACTACCTCGATTTCAGCAGATGGCACAGTTCAGGACACTGCTGAGGGTGTGGAAGACTTTGAGGCTGCAGATGTCTCTGCTGTGACTACCGGAGCAAGTCAGGTAAAGGGAAAATCGAGTGACTCACTAAATTGCTACCAGACTGCAGAGGCAAGCCGAGGGTGGAGACTGGGGGAAATGGATGACACAGGAGTGGGGATTCAGAAAAAAGCAAAAAATGGTCTATAAGTAGTTACTGATGCAGAAGATGTGACTGGGACAGTGGGAGGTTTGGAGGAGCAGTAACCAGATACTGACATTGTAAAACTGCATGACTTAAATACACTCCACCCCCCCCCCCTCAAAAAAAATACTGACCCAGTAAATTCTGAATCCTTTTCTGGGCACATGGATTTTCAGCTCCAAGACAAAAATATTACTGACATTCATGAGGAAACTTTACAGGAGACATTAGTTCCTGTACAAAATGAAAAGAGACCTGAACCTCTTCCCTCTAGTTCCACTAGTGGACCTTCTGCAAAAACACGAGATCAGGCCAGATCTGATCAGCAGGACTTTACTGCTGGAAATTTGAGTTCAGCAGAAAAGGGCGATTCGGCTAACTACCATACCCACTTTGTCCAGAACTGAGGTTTTCAGACTTTATAATAATAAACTTGAAACCGCTCCTAGGAAAAACGCAGCTCATCTGTGTCATAGAGGGGGTATGACAGAAAGACCAGACCGTGTTTTTGTGTGTCAGACACTTCTGAAAGATTCTCTAAGTTTTTTGCTTCTGAGATACTGTATATGTGCTTATCCATATCTTGGGTGAGGATAACTTTGAAGTCACTTTCAAGACACCATAGGGGTGGAATGTTTTTAGCTCATGTATCAGTAGGTGAAATACACACCTCTGTGGACACCGATTAGGGTGATATGCTTGACAAAACCCATGATAAAGACTATCCCTTTCATGTTTTGGAAAATGGGGGTATCCCGTATTGGCTAGGGCAGAGATGTGACATCCTGGGTCCTCCCAAAGCATTATAGATTCTGAACATTTATGAACTGAAGGTTGGAGATTCAGAATCAAACTTCCTCCCAGTGAGTCGGGGGTGATGCACTTGCCAATCAGTTTCTTTCTTGGCTGGGATAAGGGAGTATGTTTTTACTCCAGCAACCAAAGGCCTGTTACAAATATGGAGATCACGCTCATTTATCAAGTGCCTGTGATAAACTGCATTGTGGCCTTTGTGAAGAGTTTGACCGTATTAGTAGGACCTCCCACCCTGCCCCCAATGCCTCTGGTACATATCCTCTGATTCACAGGTTTACCTCCTACCCCCACAATGTGGCCCCCCAGACCGGGGGGAAGCCCTGCTGGGTCTGAAGCTCTGAAGAAGGCAACACATACCTCAAATTGTCAGTAAGTTGGTGCAGGGATGTGCACATGGTGAGTGAGCCCGATATTCAGTTTGACCTGCTTATGGAAGGAATAATCCACGGATAGTTTTGAGGCAATATTGTAATAACCAAATGAACTGGCTGGGTTGTGAGGCCCAAGTTGCAGCCAACTGCCTTCAACCATGCAAAAAGTGAGGTTATCACAACAATGACATGCACCCAGACTGGATTATTACACTTATGACATTTGTAAAATGGTCTAAAAAGAAATGTTAAGCTGAAAAATGTGTTGTTTGCAGTTAAAAAGCCAGACATAAAGATCAGGTGCCTAAGCCACGAAAATGAGACAGTAACGCCATTCAAGCCTGTATTTTTGTACTGGAGTTTCACCTGCAACACTTTAATCAAATCATGGGATTAGGGTAAACTCTTCCTCTCTAGTGACCTTTGTGCTGACACATGCTGATAAAGTTTGCCATCTACTGGTGGGGAGGGCTGAGGCACTGGCACCTTACCTCCTGCCATGCCTATGACCTGGGTTTGGGAACAGACTAGGGTCTCTGGAGATCAGCTGGGGCAGGGAAGAACTGAGTGTCTGAGGGACTGCTCTCCCTCCTGGGGAAGAGAGGTATGCTGGCCCAATTGTAGACTGCCACCAGATGGAGGCCTGGTGGCAGTGCAGTGCAGGCTGCAATGAAGGGAGGGTGCTGTGGGAAATGTCAGGCATGTCCACCTCCAAACATGAGCCCAACATCCTACGGAAAGGGGAAAACCAGAAAAATGGCACACTGGGGCTTAATGAAGGGTGTACAGTCAAATCCGCGACAGCACATACGTGCGATTAAAAACCATGTGGACATAACAGCATGCATGGTTTCAGAGTTTGTTTACTCTAGTGCGGTTTTGGACTGCACCATTCTGTAGTCACCATGTGGCACTGTTTTTGCCCACACAGTATTGACCCAATGCCTTAATGAAGCCCTGTCCGTTCACCCCCAAGCCTGCACCACCACCTGGGAGGTCACCTCGGTCTATCCTGCATTGTTGTACTGGGGGGTGGGAGGATGGTCCTCCTCCCTCCGGCATCGCCATGAGAGGGAACTTGTGAGACACCCCTGAGTGAGGTGAGTCCCAGGGGAGACAGGCCAGCTCAGGAAAACAGGACTGAGTTGATTACCGCCCCAGACAAAAGTGGAATAAAAATGTATATGGCAAAATGTTTGCTGCTGTTTGGCAGCTCTGCTTTTGTACAAGCACATCAGGGTGTTGTCACTATACAATGGTGGAAGGTCAGTCACTAGGTTGAAATCTGGGAGTGCCCTGCTTCATCCTGCAGCACACCAGGTTCTGTTCTCCTCCAGTCTCCACAGGATGCCAGCACACTAGGGGCTACAAGGGTACCAACAAAGAGCCCGGCCGGTCTCCTCTCTTGTACTCTGTGTCTCTGTGGTCACCCAGGTGGGAGTGTTGTGGCAGAGGCAGTGACTGTCCCTGCCTGAAGGAAAGTATCTTCAGGGATGCCCCCCCAGCCTTCTGATGACCTGGGCTCGTTCCCAAACACAGGTAACTGACATACGAACATACAAAATTTGCCAGCAGATAAAGGCCTAGAGGTCTATCAAGTCTGCTCGAATGTGTAGCTAGCACCCCTTATTCTGCAGCTGCCCCTCCCTTCCACCCTTGCCCTTCATTGACCCTCCCCCTTGTCCTGTCCCATCCCCCTTTGAAGCAGTCTGCTGTTCTACTAGATACCACTTCTGCAGGTAACGCATTCCACCCAGCCACCACCACCCTCTCTGTAAAAAAATGTCTCCTCATCTCCCTCCTGAACCTTCCTCCCTCCAGTCTCATATCATGGCCCCTGGTGTCTCTCCCCTCCCTTACTTTAAACAGCCCTTCTGTACCTGTCTTGTTTATTCCTTTCATGTACTTAAAGGTTTCACATGTCCCCCGTCCCTCCTCTCCTCCAGTGAGTACATGTTCAACTCCCTCAGCCTCCTCTCGTATAATAAGTTCCCCAGCCCTTGATCATCTTTGTTGCCCTGCGTTGCACCCCTCCAGTAACTTAATGTCCCTCTTCAGATACAGGCAAAATGCCATGATACTCAGGTCATGATCTAACTAATGACCTATACAGTGGCAGAATTACCTCCTCCCTCCTCGAGGATATATCCCTTGCAATACAACTCAGCATTTTGTTGGCCTTTGCAGCTACCTTCCTACATTGTGCCGAGTTGTTCATTGACCCTGTAATGAGCACCCCCAGATCCTTCTCCTCCTCTGTCTGAGCTAGCTACACTCCCCCCAACTGGTAACTCCTCCTTGGGTTCTTCATCCCAAAATGCACCACCTTGCACTTTTTGGCATTAAGCCCCAGTTGCCAGGTGTCTGACCAGGTTTCAAGCTTTGCCAGATCATCCTGCAACCCCTGCCATCCCCCTAGGTCATCCACCACCGCTCCTACCTTGGTATCATCAGTAAACAGACTGATCTTGCTCTTGATGTCCAATGATATGTCTGCAGTGCATATCCCAAACAACACTGGTCCCAACACCGAGCCCTGTGGAACACCACTCGTCACTACCCTTGGGTGTGAGAGCTCCCCACCCACCACCACCTCTATTGCCTTCCCAGAGCCAGTTCCTACCTATCTCACCAGCTTTGCACCTGCCCCTGTGCCTACTAACTTACTTCCAGCCCCAGCGCAACCGAGTCAAATGCCTTACTGAAGTCCAGATACAGGACATCCATCATGGCCCCTGTCCAGCTGCCTAGTTACCCAGTCATAGAACTCCACCAGGTTGGTTTGGCAGGATCTGCCCCATATGAAGCCATGCTGTCTGCTGTCCTGTAGTCCTTTGGCCTCTAGGAGGGTCACCAGCCTCTCCTTCAGGATAGTCTCCATTAGCTTACCCACGATGGATGTGAGGCTCACTAGTCTGTAGTTTCCCGGTTCATCCTTGGAGCCATCCTCCAGTCCTGAGGTACACACCCCAAATGTAGTGAGGCATTAAATAGGTCTGCCAAAGGTCCTGCAAGGACCTCTGCCAGGTCCTTCAGTACCCTGGGGTAGATGCCATCTGGGCCTGGTGCCTTATCCACCTTCAGTGCCTTCAAACCCTCCCAAACTCTGCCCTCCATGATTTCCCCATCTGTCACCCCCTCCCCCCCGTTTCTGCCATTTCTCCCCCCTTGGGTGTCACCCCCTCTTCTCTTTAGTAAATACTGAGCAGAAGTATTCATTTAGTGCTTCTGCCTTATCGCACTTCCTTCCACCCAACCGCCTTCCTTCCTAATCCTTACTATGTGGTCCTTACAGCTCCTTTTCCCCCTGATGTACCTAAAGAAGTCCTTCTCCCCATTCTTAATGCCTTGTGCCAGCCTGAGTTCCATAGATGCCTTGGCTTCCCTTACTGCCCTTGTCACCTCCTTCAATTCCATCAAGTACTCCTCCCTGTCCTCCCTGTCCTCCCCCCTCCCTGTTTTCTTGTACTTCCTAAAGGCAGCTCTTTTCCTCCTTACCTTTTCCATGACCTCCTTGCTCAACCAGCTCGGTTTCTTAGCCCTAGCCTTCTTGCTGTGAGCCTTGCAGCAGGTTTTGGATACATCCACTATCCCCAGCTTTATGAGCTCCCACCTCTGGTTAGTGTCCATACTAGATTGAATTCTGGCCAGGTACCCTTTTACCACTTCCCTCATCCTCCCAAAGTTGGCCCTCCTGAAGTCCAGCACTCTTGTGCCAGATTCCACTCCTTCCTTGCCCATATCCAATGTGAGCCATACTGAGTGGTGGTCACTCCCTGACAGCGGTTCCTCCACTGTAAGTTTTCTCACAAAGTCCCCATTTGCCAGCACAAGGTCAAGGGTATTCCCTAACCTGACGTGTCTCTGATGTGACAAGGAACACTCCAGCAGCTGCACCAACAGGCCCAACCCAAGCTCACCACATCAATTTTAAATTTCCATTGATCATCAGAGGTATGCATAGTGGTCATTGTCAAACAAATCAAAACAAAAGAAAAAAACACTATGGTTCTCAAAAGAAGTGGCGGGGAAGGTAAGGGAGAAAAGGATAGCATTTAGGAAGTATAAGGAAACACAGAAGGAGCAGGACAGAGAACTGTACCAGTTAAAGCTGAAGGAAGCAGGGAAGGCAGTCAGAATAGCAAAGTCCCAAACCGAGGAAAAGATAGCCAACTCAGTTAAGAAGGGGGATAAAACCTTTTATAGGTACATTAGAAAGACTAGGGCAGGGATAATGAGGCTGAATAAAGAGGAAGGTGACTGGGCAGAGAGCGACAGTGAAAAAGCAGGGATACTGAACAAATACTTCTGCTCAGTATTCACTATGAAAAAGCAGGGGGAGATACCTAATCCAGTCAATAGAAGCACTCTGGATAGGGGGGTTGATATTAGTCATTTCTCAGAAGAAAGGGTTCTGAAAGAACTCTTAAAATTGAAGGTGGATAAAGCAATGGGGCCTGATGGGATTCACCCCAGAATTCTAAAATAACTAAGGGAAGAACCAGTAACACCACTGACTACCCTTTTTAATAAATCATGGGAGGATGGTGTGGTACCTGAGGACTGGAGGAGGGTGGATGTGATTCCCCTTTGCAAAAGTGGGAGCAAGACAGAGGCAGGAAACTACACACCTGTCAGTTTGACCTCAGTGGTAGGGGAAAATGATGGAATCACTTCTGAAGGAAAGAATTGTTGAGTACCTAGAGGCCAGTGGGGCACAGGACCCAATGCAGCATGGGCTCACAGCGGGAAGGTCATGTCAGATAAATCTAATTGATTTCTTTGACTGGGTGACCAAAGTAGTGGACCAGGGAGGGGCTGTGGACTTGGCCTACCTAGACTTTAGCAAGGCATTTGACACAGTCCCGCACAAAAGATTAATAAACAAATTAGCCAGCCTGGGAGTAGGTCCCAGGGTGGTAGCCTGGGTAAAACACTGGCTGGACAACAGGACACAGTGGGTAATAGTAAATGGAGTCCACGGTGAAGAAAGGAGGGTTACTAGTGGGGTACCGCAGGGTTCAGTACTGGGGCCGGTCCTTTTTAATGTCTTTATAAGTGACATTGCAAGGGACTGGAAGGGAAAGTATGTCTCTTGGCAGATAACACAAAGATCTGCAACAGGATTGATATGCAAGGTGGGGTGGAAAGGATGAAAAGGGACTTGGCAAGGTTGGAGGAACGGCATACATGTGATATGTCCAACTTTCTTAAGAGGGAGATTTGGGTCAAATTAGGAGGGAGATTGGTCTGCTAGTATGGAGATGCCATTACGTTATAAGTTTGTCCTTAAATGGCATCAAAAAAAATAAGAAAAAAGTCATTACAAAAATGTAATGTATTTCATTTTGTCAAGAATAAGCACTAAAAAGAATAAACAACTAGTTACATAAAGTTATCAGATACATTGTTCATCACTGATTTAATTTTTATGTGTGTTTATCTGCCCAAAAAACATGGATGTTTTGGACAGAATTTTACTTAAGCAGGAGATTTTGTTTCCCAGGAGGGAGGGAAGGAGTTCAGTCAAAAAAAAACAGGAATCTCCTGCGTAAAGAGGGAGATATCACATGTATGAAACGGTCAAATGTATGGCAGCTTAGATTCAAAGCAAAGAAGTGCAAAGTAATGCACCTAGGGAAAAAAAAAACCCAGGGGAAGAGTACACAATGGGGGGTGAGATACTGGTAACAACAAAAATGGAAAGGGACCTGGGGGTAGTCATATCAGACGACCTAAAGGTGGGCCAGCAATGTGAGAAGGCAGTAAGGAGGGCTGGGGGGATACTGGGATGCATAGGGAGAGGCATCACCAGTAGAAAACATAAAGTTGTTGGCCCTCTGCACAGACAGTAAGACCACATCTGGAGTACTGTGTACAGTTCTGGAGACCCCATCTCCGCAAAGACATAGACAGGGTGGAGGCTGTCCAGAGGAGGGCAACCAAAATGGTGCAGGGTCTGCACCAGAAGACATATGAAGAAAGACTAAAGGAGCTTAAGATGTATAGCCTCGAGGAAAGGAGGGAGAGGGGGGACACAATAGAAACTTTCAAATACCTCAAGGGAATCAACAAGGTCCAAGAGGGTAGCATCTTTCAGAAAAAGAGATGTGCAAGAACAAGGGGGCACAATCTGAAGATAGAGGGGGGATGGCTCAGAGGTAATGTGATGAAGTATTTCTTCACAGAGGGGGTTGTGGATGCATGGAACAGCCTTCCTGAGGAGGTCATAGAGTCAAAAACAGTGGGAATTCAGAATGCATGGAACAGTCATAAGGCAATTCTAGGGGGTGGGGGTAGGAGGAAGTAGGCTGTTGGTTAACTAGGATCTGCAGCTTATCTGTTAGGTAGGGAAATGGGCAGACTAGGTGGGCCAAGCGGTCCTTATCTGCCATCAAATTCTACGTTTCTATTGTGTCTTATCAGCTTTACATAAGAGTGGAACTGAAGGAAAGGATACAATGAAATGCTGCTGGAAGGGCCTGAAAGTTTTTTTTCCTTTACAGTAAAAAAGGAAAAGCAAGGCCAGGTTTTTCCCATGCTTCGTCACGTGGGTCTGATGTAGGTTTAAAGCTGGGTATGCCAAGTTATAAATGTATGTGAGCTAATAACTCCAAGGTCACATAATAAAGGCTTTGTTTTTCTCATGATCTGACTTGGCTACTAAACATCAAATAAACAGGATGCTGCCTATTACAAGGCAGTAAATGTGTTTAGGGGAGCACTGCAATGGTGGGCAATACAGGAAACTATTCAGTAAGATTAGGGTCTTTCTAGCTATGAAATGGCTGGGGAAAATGCAGGTGTAATAGCCCCCCCTTTAAAAAAACATTGTGTGCCTTTAATTCAGGATTCCTGACTTTTCTTCTCTGCTCCATGATCTTCATAACACTGGTCTGGGCCACCATATCAACATCAAACACTGATGATTCCCTATTCCTCATCTATTCAAAATTAGAAAATGGGCGTTAAGAATGCGGCATCCTGATTGGCTGATAGGTCCTGCATACCCCTAATCTATGTGACAACAGACCCCAGCAAATAAAAAGTGCCAGACCAAACCTACCTCATGCCCAGCCCAATATCATTGTGCCCAGCCTGCTTCCTTATTGGTTGAAGCACTGGGCACAGAATTCAATCACCGCATTTTCTTTCTGCTGCTTAGCGAGAGAACTGGCCACCGCCCAATGCTCATAAGTTCAGTGCCAGCAGCTGATGAATTCACATCACACCACTAATGCTCTTTTTTCTGCCACACTTTTTTTATTTATCAATATTTAATGATCCCATTCTTTTTGCTGCACTGCTAGCCCAACTCTTCAACAGCAGACTGCGCTCCCGCTCCTCTCTCCCATTGCTCATTCGTTCCGGTAATAAAGCAACTGTCCACTAAACTGTCAGTAGTTCAGTGGCAGCCACAGGAGGAGCAGTTATCATCCTTCCTTTTATTTTAATTTCCCTTTCCTTGTATGCTCCTGTCTGTGAAAGGCGTGTGTGGGAATGCAGAGAGAGGACTTGGCGGTAGCGGTATATTTTAAAAACTCACACGCTCTCCTCATTTCTCCGACATGTGATTTCAACAAGTTGTAAAGCAGCAAGTAAATTACAAGCGAGCAGCTGGCAAGGTGCCATTAGTTTCAGCCACGCTGCTTGGCTTTCTGTTGTTTCCCCAGTCATCTTTAGTGCGATAAAAGACCATGTGAGGTCTAATTGTGTAAAGTATAAACTTGTATAAAAAACAACGGTTCAGTTTGGACTGCGATCTGTCTGCGCGCCGCGAGAGAGAGAGAGAGAGAAAGACACGGAGCGGTTTAGCAGCCGTCGTCCAGGCTGTTGGCAAGTGAACTGCACTTTTTTTAAAATAAAGAAAGCATACCAAATTGTAATTCAGTGTGTGGGTCGAGGCACTACCGTCTGCAATGTAATCATAATTTATCCTACAGCCAGATGAGTCTTTTTGACAGAGAATGAACATTTCCTCATTTGACAGAAAACAAACATTTTTTTTTCATTTTATCTATTGAATGCTGCCCATTGTCTCCAACTGTTTTTAAATGTACTTTTAGCCAAATACACATTGTTTCTTCTAGAAAATGGGCTTGTTATTTCGGGGGTGGGGTGGGGATGCAAGAGAATGGCTGGATGGGGAGGGTGCAACAGGAGATGGAACAGCTCAGGGACTACTTTACTAGAAAAAGACTTTAAATTATTTATTACTCTTTTTTTTTATTTTATTTATTTATTCTTTTCTAAATCCTATATTAAAATGCTACAGGTAGCCCATTTTCTAAGTGCAATAATACCCTCCAGGGTGGGCGGTATTGGGCAATACCGGACCTTCCAGGGGCTATAAGGCCCTCCGCCTGCGGCGTCGGGCCTCATTACGGCCCTGGGCGGTCCGGTATTGCCCAATACCGCCCACCCTGTCAGGTATTATTGCTTACTTAATGTCTGTCTGGTACAAGCCTCCACCCCTGGAGGTCACATGTAAGAGGCTCCTACCTTCCCTGGATTTCAGCACACATGGATGCTTTCCTAAAAGCCTGGGATGCTGCATGGTACATCCCACAAATTGCTGAAATAAGGACACACATTAGAGAGAAGCCACTGAAGTAGCCACTGTTCAGGTGCAATGCCCTCTTACACAGTCTTCCAAGTGCTGACCTGCTGTAGTGTAGCACTGTTGAATGCCGTTGACAATCCAGTTAGGCACTGAATGGATCAAGGAAGCATCTTTCAACTGAGGTTAAAAGAGACAAATGGCTGAGAAGCCAATCTGTAGTTCTTAGTTCTACCAAGGTAGAAACTCAGGAGCCTTCTGACACTGAGAGACTGCAGTATTACTTCTCCTGGATTCTGTGGTTTAGGGAAGAAGGTGGGAAGCACTAAAGGCTGAAGAGAAACTATGACACTACTTTGGCAGAAATTTAGGATGTCTGGAGTAGCACCTTATCCTTTTGAAAACTGTACTTAGGATCCGTGACTAGGGCCTGCATCTTAGAGACTGCACACAGAGGTTATGGCCACTAGGAAAACTGCTGATGGATGTATGGTGATGTCACCCTCAAGATGGCAGCTGGAGGATTTCCACAGAGCATTTATCCTCAACAATCCCCTCTAAATCGACCACATTCCTAAATGATCATCTACAAAAACTATCAAGGGGAACTCTGCAGACTTAATGGTGGGCTGCAGACAGGGCAATTCAGGCTTGGAGATCGAGGATGGTGATGGATACGACTGGGCAGGTTATGACAGCAAGTACTCCCAGGCCTCAGCCACCTCCTCCCGCTTGGGCCGAAATAAAACTTTAGGCAAGCAGCAATAAAAAAGTAAACCACCTCTGACTGAGCAGGTTAATAAAAAACTAGACTTGCTCATCTTCGAACGACAGGACTTTTGCAAGGAGCTTCAGAATATTTCCACTGCCTTGCGAACTGATATTTCTAAATTGGAGAAACAAAATGAGCAGATGATCATGAGGCCCAACTCACCCAAATGCACCAATGGGTTGACACTACAGAGGTAGTCATTCCACAGCTTCATTCTACTATCCGTCACCTCGAAGATCAAATGGAGGATGCCGAGAGCAGAAACCATAGGAACAACCTCTGCCTTTATGGGATACCGTAGGAGGAAGAGAGATCTGCTATGATTTCGTTTTTACAGCAGTTCCTGTACTCAGCCCTGAATTTACCATTGACTTGTTCTCTGGAAAGAGAAAGAGCTCATCGGGCACTCGGTTCCCACCCAACAGCACCGGAGGCAAGACCCAGATCAGTCGTGGTACACTTTCTCCAATTTAACAAAAAACAAGAAATCCTCATGATAGCTTGGAGAAACAAAACAGTATACTACAACACACACAGGGTCTTCTTTGGCAATGATTACCCTGCCTCCGCCTCCCTGCAAGCCCGACATAAGGCAGATCTTCCACTACTGAAAGGTTGGCGAGCCAATAACTTAAAAGTTCTAGAAACCTTATCCCGCCAAACTCATTCAATTTCCAGATGGCTCCCAGACCTATTCCACAGCGGTGAAAGCTCAAGAGGCACTGAAGGCAAAAGGCATCATTCCTTCTCAGAACTCCAATCCAGTGCTGGACCCCAATGCAACCAAAATTGCACAGCTAGCATTGAGTAAGGCAGATGCTAAGAAGCAGATGGCTGCAACAATCCAACAAATAAAACATCTGAGCAGCTCCCAGAAGACTACTGGTTCCAAAGAAGTGAGCAGTTGAGCCAAATACTGAAGCATGTTGCAGCAGACATGATTTGATCTGGGGTCCTACAAGGAGGTAAGCTATGCAATGTGCTCTGTGGGGGGGTGCTTTCTGTCCCTGTCACCTGGCGGCCACATCTTTTTGAGGGTGGGTTTACTCATTGTGCTCTAGTGTTCCTTTCCTGATATCTGGATGGTTTGAGCTTTGTATTTCCCCAGCTGTCCGGCTCCTCAAAGCAGCAGTCTTAACATTAATGCAGGTCTCACAGTTGTCCCCCCCACCTCGTGTTGTTGCTCCCATCACTACATCTAAAGGTCTCTGAATTTATCTACATGGCTGTTGTTAGGGGGCCGGCTGGAAGGACGAGACGTACTGGACCATTGTGAGGCACACCCTTCCAGAGGCAGACCGACTACCGTGGTATAACTTTGGGCTACAGTCTGTGGTGGCAGCTTTCTTTACATTTGGAGACTCTTTGTTCCCCGGGCAGCCACCTTTCACCTGTCCTTTATTGGGCATGAGCAGGGGACCCAACGATGGTACTGTGGTTGCCTGGTAGGGGTGGCCCATGGCTGGCTCTTGGGGTCTCCTTATTGAGAGTCAGGATACTGGCTGCACACAAGGACTGAGCAACAGCTGATATCACTTACTCACAAGATTTACTGCAGCTAGACTTCCCCTGTTAACTCATTGCCTCCTAGAATACGCCTGTAGGCGGCAGCAAGTGTACTTCAGTATGTCCCAGAATGACTATAGAAGTCACCTATAGACTTCCTGTGTTTTCTAGTAATGTCTGGAAACATCACTCACATTTTAATATTACTTGCCCACCAGAATTGATTAGAATTGACTGCATAGCACCATTAGAAAGGTAATGTTGTGCCGGCCCGCCAGTGCAGCGGTTGGTTTTCCGCTTGCAACACCCGGTGACCCAGGTTCAGAAACTGACTCGGGGGAACCAGAGGGGCGGCTAGGAGAGAAGGCTTGAGCATCCCATGGACTGCTCTTCTTCTCCAGGGGGGAGGGCGGAGTGAGGTGAGTGCCTGGTGCTTGAGGGATTCCTAGTGGAGGCCGGGAGAACCTCAAGTGATTGGTGCCTAAGAGCTAAGGAGGGGCGGGGTGGACGCAGGACATCATTGCATGTCCCCACCCCTGGGGTAACCTTGGAAAACAACGCTGATGGCCACCATGAATGAAGCTTGCCCTTGGCTTCGATTAGCTTCCAGGCTGGCTCCCCGATCCAGTCCCAAGTTTGCGGCACTATAGGGATCCGGTGCTGCAACCCCACCCTGGGGGGCGGGTAAGCCAGGGTTGTCGGGGGAGTGGAGGCCGATTTGGAAGTGGGAGCACAAGGGTCCGTGACCGGGCAGATGCACCGGTGGCCATCAGCAGACAAAAAGAGCAAAAAAAATAAATAAAAATAAAATAAAAAAGGTAATGTTATGTTGAACAACTTTGCCACTGACACTGTGTGCATCATGTTCACTTCAGGAGTTATTCACATTTGTTTATGACATGGTGTGTATGGCAGACATTTTGTCCATCAAGAACCACCTAGGCACTTTGAAGAAAACATACATTCTGGGTATCTTAGCCAGTATAAAACAAAAACCGAACTGAGCACAATTGATTGCATAGCACAGTTGGAAAGGCAATTTTGTGCGAAACAACTTTGTCGCCAATACATTATGTGTATCATGTATATTTTAGGAGATGTATGCATTTCTTTATGGTATGGTGTGTATGATTCAGATTCATCCTTCAAACCTCACCAACGCACCTTGACTAAAATGGGGAAAAATTGTTTAATTCTACAGAAATAGCTGTTTTTTTTTTTTTCTTTTTTACAAACAAATTATTAAAACTACATCCAGTGTCTGGATGCTTAATTTGGTGTTGATATGTTACATATTTCCCAACAAAAAAGGCTTATGGTGCATTTTTCAGTGAAAAAATATTTTTGTTTGCTGTTTCGACCAGCATATAAAAAAAAATTACCTATTTATACTTGCATACCATCACTGGAAAGGTAATTTTATGCTGAACAAGTTTGTCACTCATACTTTGTGTCTAGCATTTACATTTTTTGTGCTATTAGCATTTGTTTGCGGCATACTGATTATGGCTTGATTTTGTTTAGAAAGGCCCAGGATTCACTGTTAACAGTATGCAGGAGACAAGTGCTGCAACTTCAGAGAGCTCCTGTGGAGGGAATGAATTAATGGATACGGCCTACTACCTACCTCAGACTCTCACACAGACCGTCCCTATAATCTGTGCGAAGAGGTCGATGTTAGACATAGACCCTAGGCACCCAAATTCAACTCTGACTGCCACACAGCTGAAGCATAAGACTCCAGGCGATATTTGCTTATATAACTGCTGTATATAATATGGTTGTGATTGCGAGCCCCAGAGCCCCTGTGTACTGTTATGTTTGGCATTCTGCTTACTTAGATATTGGATTTTTCCTCAAAGTGCTATGTCACGGGGGTTGGGGAGGGTGCCACCTCTTCTGCTCCATGGTAGGCTTAGCAATACTTATGAGCCCTGTTAGCAGCCTTTACGTACATACGTCAGGCTATGTTATAAGAGGGAAGGTGCTTGACCCTTGTCATTGATGTCATTCCCGACTACCATCTTCTGTACGACGGTCACACTATTGGGGCCTCCCCATTTCTGTGGAGATGACTCCAGCCGCAGGGTCTTTCCTGCATGCACAGAGCCCAAACTTAGGGCTCCTACCTTAGAAGCACAGTGCTGTCACATATACCTTTTTTTTTTTTTTTTTAACTTTATGTTTATTGTTTAGAACAAAAACATACAGCAAGTTGTTCGAACATAGGACATACATCATTTCAATCAATGAAGGTGCCACTCCTCTTAATTCAATCAGTAGTGTCTGCCTAGTGTTATGAGATACGACAGTCGGGAAGAAACACGAAGTACAATAATCTAATAGTAAAAGTCTCAAAGCTTTAAAGCCCAGAAGCTGCATGTTGAGAGTCCCAAAAGAACAGGTTACTCACCTGTAACAGTAGTTCTAGGAGTAGTATATGTTGTTCATCTACACTCTTTGGCATGTCCCTTTCCCCTTTAAGGATCACCGGAAGTCTTCAAGCTGGCTCCTCCCACCCACCCGGGTGGTATATACCTTGGCTCCGCCCCATGACGTCAGATCTTAGCCCGCTGGAAGCCAGGATGTGTGCGTTCGCAGCCAGGGAGGTCAGGTGGGTCCGTGTGGATGAACAACGTATACCACTCCAAGAACTACTGTTACAGGTGAGTAACGTGTTCTTCTAGGAGCGTGGATATGTTGTTCATCCACACTCTTTGGCAGACTCCTAGCAGTTCTCTGGGAGGAGGGAGGCAAGGCGCACACCCCCTACTTATGGAACAGAGATTGGAGAACTGAGGCCCCAAAACCAGCATCCCGGCATGACTCAAGGTCGATGTGGTAGTGGGTGATGAAGGTCTTTGCTGACTTCCCAGGTAGCAGCCCAACAGATTTCCTGGATAGGGATGTCCCTGGAAGCAGCCACCAATGCAGCAGTATGGCAGGTAGAATGAGTTCTTATCCCTCTGGGAGGCTCCTTGCCCGCCAACTCTCATAGCACAGACCTATGCATGATGTAATCCATCTTGTAATAGTCTGCTTCACTGCAGGTCTGCCAGAAGTGGCTTCAGCGCAGGTGACAAACAGCTGGCGAACCTCTCCCCGAATTTCCGCTGTTCTCTCCTTATAATAGGAGACAGCATGTCTCAGGTCCAAAGTATGGAGCCTGTACTCAGCCTCCGAGGTGTAATTAAGGTAGTAAACTGGCAGAGTTAACACCTGGTTTAGGTGAAACTCTGACACCACCTTCAGAAGGAATTTCAGGTGGGGGCGTAGGACAACCTTGTCCCTGTGGAAGACCAGGTAAGGGGAGTCCACCAAAAGTTCCTGGTGCTCCCCTGTCCTTCTAGAAGATGTGATAGCCACCAGGAAGGCTGTCTTCCACAAGTGTGACAACTCACACTTGTGCATAGGTTCGAGTGGCTTGCCCATGAGCTTTGCAAGTACCAGCAGTAGATCCCACGGAGGTGGAGTTTCATGCACTAGAGGATATGTAGTCCAGGCCTTTGAAAAAGTGCCCGACCACTGTCTCCTGCACCAATGTTGGCTGACTGGCCTGTGCCTGGTTCCAAATTTCTTATAGGAACATATGTTAATATTGCTGTCCCCTTACCATCATCTTTAATAAATCTCTTAGAAGCTAATGTCCCCTAGACTGGAAAAGAGCTATTGTTACACCTATCTTTAAAAAGGGTGCACCATAAGACTGAAAATTATAGACCAATCAGCCTTCTTCCATATCATGTAAATTATTAGAAAAACATATTAAACAGTTAATTGAAGAGGAGATGATGGCACTGAATTTAATAGATACTTCACAACATGGTTTCAAATCTGGACATTCCTGCACAACTAACTTATTAGCTTTTATAACCTAGTCAGCAGTAATCTCGATTCAAACATACCGGTGGATGTTATTTTGCTTGACTACAGTAAGGCTTCGATAAGGTTTCACATTTCATATTAATAAATAAATTAATAACACTAGGCTTCTCTTATGGTATTTATCTTGGGTTAATAATTGGCTCTATAATAGAACTCAAATAGTCAGAGTTAATGGGGAACTATCAGAAGAGAAATCAGTGTTAAGTGGTGTCCCTCAGGGTTCAGTGTTGGGCCCCACATTATTTAGTATTTTCATTAGCGATCTCATTATTTCATCACATAATACCTTATCAAAATTTGCAGACGATACTAAATTGGGTGGACGAGTTGATAGCGAAATTAACGGTTCCCTTATAAACGATCTTAAAAATATTGAATTATGGGCGACAACCAATAAAATGCAGTTCAATGTGTCCAAATGTTCAGTATTACACTTTGGCAAAAAAAATCTAAAACAGACATACCGCCTTAACAATATAAAACTCAGGGAATCTCTTGTTGAAAAAGATCTGGGTATACTGGTAGATAACAGATTATCTTTCTCAAATCATTATAACAAGGTAGCAAATCAGGCCAATGCCCTCTTACGTAGGATCAACAATACTTTTACTCTTAAATCTGAGGAATGTATCATGGCTCTATATAAAACTCATGTTAGACCCTATTTAGATTACGGTTCACCATTGTGGAGTCCCTATCTGGCTAAGGACATTTTAAGAATTGAAAAAGTTCAAAAAAGGGCTACTAAGATCATACCTCATCTCTCTGGTTATAATTACGAAACTAGACTGCATAAAACAAAGTTATATTCACTGGAATTCAGAAGATTAAGGGGAGATCTCCTTCAGCTATTTAAAATTCAAAAATCAGCCACATTAATGAGTTCATGTGGCTTAGCCTTTGCATCTAGAAAAATATACAGAATACACAACAAACAAATAGAAATTCAGACAACAAGAACAAGCAAAGGCAACATTTCTTTACCATTAGAGCCCCGAATATATGGAATTCCTTACCTCAGGAAATTGTGGACTGCACGAATATTAATTCGTTTAAAATTAAAATCGATAATTGGCTTATTGAGAGACTATAATCTACCAATGATCCACACTGTGTGGAGGACATTCTCGATGGGCTTTGGCCTTCTTATGTCCTAACTACCAAGTACCAAGTACCAAGTACCAAGAGTGACCATCTGAAAGGTGTGTGACCTGACATATTGATTCAGGCCATGCAGATCTAGAATGGGGCACCAGCCCCCCCATCCACTTGGGCACCAGGAAGTACCTAGAAATAAAGCCTGGGTCTGCTGGAGGATCCACCACTGGAGCTACTGCCTCCTTGAGGAGGAGCTGAGAGATATCATCTCTGAGAGCCGACTGGGTCTGAGTGGGATACTCATTCCTCCTGAGGTGCGCGGGTTCGGCTTGGAGGGTACTGCTCGAATGCCAGAGGCAGTCCCTGACTGACCACTTCCAGAACCCACCTGTCCATGGTGACAACGGACCTGGCGGAAAAAAAGTGGCGGAGCTGGCCCCCCATGGGAGGACCCAGAGCTGGCGTGACAGGAGCAGGGATGGCAGCCCCCACCACGTCACTGAGCAGGCTTGGAGGAGGAGGAGCCAGGACCTGAACCTCGGCCTCCTTTACGGGCCTGTTGGGCACCCTGCTTGGGCTGAGGGTGCCAAGCTTGAGCCTGCTGCTGTTGCTGGTGCTGGTGCTGCTGTCTGCCTTGAAAGGTGGACTGCTGAGTCACAGGGGCAGAATGCCGAAAGGGCTTTTTCTTTTTCCTCTGCTGGTTCTTGCCCAAAGAACCCTTGGCAGAGGTAGCGTCCAAGGTGGCATTGGACTGCTCAATGCACTGAAGGTGACCGGCCACTCCCGGGCCAAACAAGTTGGTCCCAAGGAAGGGCATGTCAGCTAATTTATGCTGGGTATCCGCCGGGAAGAAGGAAAGCCTCAGCCAAGCCCTGTGATGAGAGGCAACTGTGGCAGCTGTCGAATGGGCACAAAAATTCCCACGATCTAGGGCCCTCTGGAGTTGCTCTTTGGCAACAGCTCGGCCCTGATCCCGGACCTGCTTGACCATGGTCTGCATGTCCGTGGGGAGATGTGGGAGGACCTTGTCCAATGACCCCAGAAGGGCGTGAGAGAAATGTGCCATGCTGACAGCCGAACATGCCTGACGAAGGCCCAAGGAGGAAGCCGCATAGACCTTCCTGGCTGAATGGTCCAAGAACTTCGACTCTTTATCTGGAGGTCAGTCAGTGTTAGCAGAACTGCCAGTATGACTGAACACAGAGTTAGTCCCAGGCTCTCGGCCGAAGGGTGCTCTGTGAACCCCGCAAGGGACCCCATGGGCACCGCGTACTTGCGGGCCATGTGGGCAGACAGAGCTGGACAAGAGGCAGGATGCTGCCAAAGTTCTAAGGCCGGTCCAAAAATGGTCTTGGCCAGAGGAAAGGCCTCATAGGGGTATCCCCTCTCTTGAGGATGTCGGGGACAGGGTACTCTGCCTTTTTCTGGATAGGCTCCAGCCTGGGGCATCCCTGTAGACTCAGAGATGAGGCGGAGGATCCCTTGAAAGGACAAGGGACCTTCCGTTGTCTCTAGGCCAGTGGTCGAATCATCATCCCATGGATGTGAATGAAGACCGGTGACGTCCAAATCCGATGAATCCGGATACAATGGGGTACCACTCATGTCACCTTCAACTTGCCGGGGGTGGTCTGGGGTGACCGTGACCAACAATCACCGGGGAAGCCCGGTATCTGGTTTGTCTTCCTTGGAAGGAGCCCCTCCCAAAGGCTGCTTGGGCGGTGGTTCCACCACAATAGGTGGAGACCGTTAAGGGCCAAACAGGTGGTCTTGCCGGCTCCGAGGGCTGGGGAACCGATTTGGTTGGCTCCAAAGGAGCCTGCTTCGGTCTGGAAGGCGAAAGCCAAGAAATGGCCAGGGAGGAAGCCATGGTGGTCTTGTACCCAGACAGAATCAGCTGCTGTCACATGAGGTCCTCGTAGCACCCGGAGTTTCCGCTGGAGCCTCTCCTCATCCGAGGAGGACGAGGATGACCGATGGTGTCACCTCTTCTTACAGCGCTTGTGGCTCTTCCTTGGCCTGTCAGATGAGGGGGTCCTAGACCTCGACCGAGATTGGGCAGGCTGAATTGGTTGGTCAGGAGACACCGGCAGGGCCAGTGACTTCCCAGAGTCCGGGACCGGATCCTCTGGGTCTCCTCATCGGGGAAAACAAGGACCGGAGTTCTCTCTCTAAAGAGTCAGCGACCAGAGTCGGTGACAGGGGATCGATTGGGTTGATAACTATTTTGACCTTGCGACCATATCCTTGGGCGGCTGGCCCAACGGGAGGTCAGAGAAGCCAGCGGCCGAGAAAGTGATCTCGACTGAAGTCAAGACCGTGTGCCCCTGGGACTGAGACCTCTCTCGGTCCCAAGAGCGCCTTCATTGAGATGAAGACTTGCTCAGATCCTGATCTCGATTATGGGATCAAGAAGAGTGTGGGCCCGCAGGCGCCTCCCCCTTGGTGGGAAGAGACTGGCACAATTCCCTGAAGGAACCCGAGAAGGTGGAGCCCAGGTTAAGCGGAATGAAGAAATTCCAGGAAGAGCCCCGCAGCGTGAGCTGCTTCTTCCTTGAACGCTTGCGTGCATTACAATTGCTCGGTGGATCCTGCAGCCAAGGAAACTGGCCACCTAGCCTCTTTAGATTTCACTGGAGGATTCCTCTTCTCCGGTCTCCCCAGTTGTAAGCATGCAAGACGATCGTCCAGGACTTTGGGATTGAAGGCCAAGCAGAAACTGCAGGACGAGGTGTCATGGCCGACACCGAGGCAGTAGACGCACGTGGAGTGGGGATTGGTATACAACATCTTTTGGCTGCACGAGCACCAGTGAAATCCGAGGGAAGATTTTTCTTCCACAATCGAAGATGCGAAAAAGCGATCACTAACTCTAAAGATACAAAGTTTAGGCAAAACCGAAAGTTTGAAAATCAGGGCCTACGAAATGCGTGAGCACGAGGGAGGCAACCTGAATCTTCCAGCAGAAAGGAAGATCTGGCATCATGGGGCACAGCCAAGGTATATACCACCCGGGTGGGTGGGAGGAGCCAGCTTGAAGACTTCCTGTGATCCTTAAAGGGGAACGGGACATGCCAAAGAGTGTGGATGAACAACATATCCACGCTCCTAGAACAAATGTTGGACTAAAGGAGTTTGAGAAGTCTCCTTCCCCAGAAATGGAGGAAAAGAGACAACCACCATGCTGTTTCAGTGTTAATGGTACCCTAAAAGTACCAAATATCCCAAGTGGGTTGAACAACAGATTAAGCTGAGCACTATTATGAAACAACCAGCAAGAAGTGAAGAGATGTAACCAATACAAATTCAGGTAGAAATCTAGTGCCTAAACAGATATAAACTTTAACAAGGGAACACCCACATATGAGGATTTCCAAACAAGTCGCAGAACACTGCTGTGGTCGGCTATGCCCAGGATTGGTAGACGAAACATTAAAGAAAGCAACAGGAAAGTACAGTTACGTAAGAACTTACCGTAACAGTAGATCTTCGAGAGGAGCTCTTGCAGCAGGCTATTACTATTAGAACTATTGCAGCAGGCCTTAGGACCCACCGGGAAAAACTTAGCTAGCAGTACCCAGTGGGGACTGCCCCCCATGTTGGCTCTGCCCTGTCGGTCATGATATAAAAAGGGGCGGACCCTGACTCCACCTCAGTTCCCCTGCCAAGACCCACGAACGGATCTCAGTGAGAAAACCAGGCAAAGCCCATCCTATTAAAGTTAATGGATGGACTGCACCCAGGAAATGAGCAGTGCCAGGTTAAAATGAAGACTAAGTGAAGGCAAATGAAACGAGTCAGGTGACGTCATGAGGGAGTGGTGCTCCGCTCTTGCTGCAAAGGTTTTCGTGCCAGCCGTTTTTTCCACGGCTAGTTGTTTTTACGGAACATTTATGGAATATGAACTATTGATACCTAGACTTCTGATACTTGAACAGACTTGCTGTATCTGTATGAACTGTGAGTTTTTCGTATGATTTGCACAAAAAATACTTTTTTCACGTTGAAGGAACTTGGCTGGATGGTTTTAAAACCTTAGTGGTGCTAACACACAGTGTTTCTTTTCGAGCAGGTGCCAGTTTCATTTGCCTTCACAAAGCCTGTCCTAGACATGCTGAAAAAGTCTCCTGGGGGAGGAGGGCGGGAAAGCAGCACCTGCTGCAAGAGCTCCTCTTAAAGATAGTACAGTTACGTAAGAACTTACCGTAACAGATCTTCAAGAGAGGCTCTTGCAGTAGGTAATACATATAGGACTGGCCTTGACGGTAACAGGACCTGAAAAAATTTCTAACTAGCAGTCCCTGGCTGGGGACCGCCCCACGTCAGGTGACCGGCATCAGGAGACGTTGGTATAAAGGGGCGGTCCCAGATGCCCGCCTTCCAGTTCTTTCCCACCACAGGCCGAAAGAGGCCGGACGAGAGAGAAGCGAATATTTCTCTATATGGAAAAGGAGCTGAAAAAACCTAGGGGGATGGAGAGTGGGAAGGTATTACCTACTGCAAGAGCCTCTCTCGAAGATCTACTGTTACGGTAAGTTCTTACGTAACTGTACTGTCTTACTTCGAGAGGGCTCTTGCAGTAGGTAATTACATATAGGACTGAATCCCAAGCAGTCTGGAATAAAGAAAGGCACCAGGAGGAGGAAACTACTCCAAGAACTAGCTCTAGCCGTGCAAGCCTCAAGATAGGAGGCCTTGCAAAACAGCTAGCCCGAAGCCTGCTCTACAGTGAGAGGCAATATCCAAACTGTAGTGTTTCATAAAGGTATGGACGGAAGTCCAGGTGGCGGCAGCACATATGTCTGCCGCAGACACATTCTTGAAACAAGCTGCAGAGGCAGCTACTCCTCTTGTGAGTGGCCTCTGACTTGACCCAGGAGGGTCTTGTGGTACTTGTCATAACAGAAAGTGATGCAATGAGCCAACCACTTAGACAGGCATTGCTTGGAAACTGCATTGCCTTCCCTTTTGTGAGCAAAAGAGACAAACAACTGATCAGTCTTTCTGAGATCCTTCATCCTGTTGGTGTAGTATCTCAGAATCCGGTGAACATCCATAGTATGGAGTAAATATTCCTCTTGGTTAGAGTACTGCGTAAAAAAGGCAGGTAGCTCTATGGACTGATTTAAGGTAGACTCTGCTACTACTTTAGGTAGAAACTTAGGATTTGTGCAAAGAGCAACTCGTTTCTTGTGAAAAATCAAGTAGGGGATTTTACACATCAGGGCCTGGAGCTCGGAGATTCTTCGAGTCGAAGTAATGGCCACCAAGAAGAGCGTCTTCCACAAAAGAAACTTCAAATCTGCAGAAGCTGCAGGTTCAAAGGGAGGAAGGGTAAGTTTCTTGAGAACAAAATTCAAGTCCCAAGGAGGGGCAGGAGTACGGATGGGGGGCCTCAGATGGAGGACCCTCTGAGAAAGGTCTTAGAGACCTCCAGTTGAGTGGAAGCTTTGTCTGCGAAGGGAACATGATAGGCCGAGATGGCCGCCATGTGTACCTTCAAAGAGGAATGGCTGAGACCCAGGTCGAACAGATGACATAAATACTCCAGCAGAAGCCCCGCTGAACAGGAGAAAGGCTCCACGTTCTTGGAGGCGGCCCAAATAGTGAATCTTTTCCACTTCGTGGCATAAGTGGATCTGGTGGAGGGTTTTCTGGCCTCCACTAAAATCTCCGCCACTTTGGGAGACACACCAAAACGGGATTGGGCTAGGTCTGCAGGAGCCATGCATGCAGTTGAAGGGATTTGAGGCCTGGATGGACCAGGGTCCCCTGATCCTGGGTCAACAAACCTCGAGATAGAGGAAGAGGAGGATCCTCTGAATATTGTTGTAGAAGAGAGAACCAGATTTGCCTGGGCCAGAAAGGAGTGATCAGAATCATTCTCGCTCCTTCTGAAGCTAGTTTCTGCAAGACTCGTGGGATAAGAGGAACTGGGGGAAAGGCATAGACGAAACTGTCCTTTCAGTCTAGAGACAGAGCATCGTTCCAGAAAGCGCCTCGCCCTGGAACGAGCGAGCAGAAGGTGGGAAGTATTGCATTTTGGGGAGATGCGAACAGGTTGACCTGAGGTGTTCCCCAAATTTGGAAGATATTGTCTAGGACCCCTTGGTCCAGTTCCCACTCATGAGTTAGAGCAGAAGAGCGACTTAACCTGTCTGCCAGGGTGTTGTCGATTCCTGGAACGTGAATCGCCGTGAGGTGAAGGTCGTGTTGTGTTGCCCAATCCCAAACCCTCATTGCCTCCCTGCATAGAGGGTAGTACCGAGTTTCCCCTGCTTGTTGATGTACCACACTACGCACATGTTGTCCGTCTGGATGACTAGGTGGCCGAGAAGGATGTATTGGTGAAGGGCTTGGAGAGCGTACAACACTGCCTGAAACTCAAGCACATTGATGTAGAGAGCTTGTTCTAGCCTGGACCAAGAGCCCTTGGTCCGATGAGGGCCTAGATGGGCTCCCCAACCTTCCCCTGAGGCGTCTGTGGTTAGAGTCTGGGAGGGGGGAGGATGAAAGAAAGGAACCCCCTGAAACAGGTTCGCTCGAACCATCCACCATCGCAAGTCTCGCATCATCGGCGATGAGATCAGAACTGAGTGATCCAGGTCGTCCACTAGTTGATCCCACTGAAAACGTAGAGTCCACTGAGAGATCCTCATGTGGAGTCAAGCGCGAGGGACAGTCGGGATAGCAGCCGCCATGAGCCCGAAAAGGCGAAGGACCGACCTCGCCGAGACCATCCTGCAGTCGGATAACAGACTTATCTGGGTCAGAAGGGAGGCCGCCCATTCCGGAGGCAGGAAGGCCTTGCCTATGGTCATATCGAGGATTGCCCCAATGAACTGTAGCCTCTGGGAAGGGTCCAGATGAAACTTGGAATGGTTGATGGTAATACCCAGGCAGGCAAAAACCAGCTGGGTGAGGGAGAGGAAATGCAGGAGTTCCTCCCTGGACGAGGCCGCCAGGAGCCAGTCGTCCAGGTAAGGGAACACCTGTACTCCACTCCCTTGGTACGCAGGTGGGCCGCCACCACTGCCAGGCATTTGGTAAATACTGGGGGGGCTGAGGACAGACCAAACGGAAGCACCTTGAACTGGTAGTGGTTCCCCGGAACGCAAAACGAAGGTAGTTGCAATGAGATGGGTGAATGGGAATGTGCAGATAAGCATCCTGCATATCCAGGGCACAAAGCCATTGACCAAGGAGGGGCAGAAGGCTCTGCAGAGAGAGCATCCTGAACCTTTTGTACTCTACATAAAGATTCAGGGAACTGAGATCTAAAATCGGTCTGAGATCTCCCGTCTTCTTTGGGACCAGGAAGAAATGGGAATAGTAACCCATCCCCTGAAGATGAAGGGGGATGGGCTCTATCGCTTGCTTCAGCAGAAGAGACGAGATTTCCTCCTGGACCAAAGGAAGGTGTTCCCGTGAATACGATGACTTCAGAGGGGGGTTGCAGGGTGGTTTTTGAAGAAACTCTATGGAGTGTCCTTCTGCTATGAGCTGGAGCACCCAAGAATCCGTGGTTATCCTCTCCCATCCCGGAAGGTGGAGGGAAAACCTCCCTCCTACCGGTTCCTCCGGGGAGTCCAGAGGCAGTGGGAGAGGAAAGGAGTCAGGTGGTGTGGGGCAGCGCCGCAGCTGAAGCACCTTCTGCTTTTTTGGGTGGGGGGGCTTAGCAGCCGTGGGGGCCATGTTTGTGGCCCGCCTTCCCTGGGTTTCGCCTTTGGCCAATCTCCGTCTATGGAAGGACCTGCTGCTGATGGGGATGGTACATAGAATCAACTGATTTCAGAGCCGTCCCCTTCTCCTGCAAATCGGTAATGATGTCCTTGATATCACCACCAAAAAGCACCGACCCCCGGAAAGGTGCTTCCTGGATAGCAGATTGCACCTCCGGGACCAGACCTGACACGCGGAGCCAAGCATGATGCCATAGGCCTATGGCGAAAGCCGGGCTCCGCCCAGCAGTGTCCACTGCGTCGTATATCGCACGTAACATGTGGTGACTGGCCGAATGAGCAGAGCGGACGAGATCAGCCAACTCTTGTTTGACTTGGGAGTCAGGCAAGCAGTCCAGCTTGGCTTCCACCTGAGTAAGGATGGCCTTCTGGTAGTCCCCCATATGGCCGACGTAGTCCAGGGCCCTAATCCCCAGTGTGGAGGAAGCGTAAATCTTTCTCTCGTACTGGTCCAGAAGGCGATATTCCTTGTCAGGAGGTGACGAGCTAAGATGTTTTGGGTTCGCCGACCGGCCATGAGCGGCGCTAATCACGACTGAGTCAACACAAGGGTGAAAATCCAGGAAATCAACACCCTCTGGAGCCTGATATAGCCTATTCGACTTCCTAGGAAGTGGGGCTAAGGCCAACGGCTGTTTCCATATCGTGGTGACAAGGTCGGCGTGAGGCTCTATCCAGGGTGGCACTAGTGTCGGAGCTGTCACGGGCAGATCCAGATGTTCAGCGAGTTTCAGACGCTGAGGATCTGGTTCCAACGAGCGCCACTTATGAACCTCCTGGATTTTTCTAAGCAACTCCATAAAAGAAGGATCCTCCGGAGGAGACCTCGGAGGAGTCCTTGGCCAGGGCTTCGATAGAGAGCTCGAACAAAATAAAGATTTTTCGGTAAAAAACTGACGAAGGTAGGGCTGACGAAGCACAAACTTTTCCGTGAGGCACTGCACGAGCTAATGGCGGGAAAGAACTGGAAGGTGGGCATCCGGGACCGCCCCTTTATACCGACATCTCCTGACGCTGGTCACCTGATGTGGGGGCGGTCCCTCACCAGGGACTGCTAGCTAGAAATTTTTCGTGGGTCCTGCTCGCCTGCCGCCAGTCCTATATGTAATTACCATCCAAGAGCCCTCTGGCAAGATCTACTGTTACTGTAAGTTCTTGGGTAACTGTACTATCCTACTTCGAGTGAGAGCTCTTGCAGCAGGCTATTACTATTAGGACAGAATCCCAAACAGTCCCGCACCAAGGAGGTGACTAGTCCCAGGAGGTAGGATGACAGACAAAAGATGGTAAAACCTGTGGCTGGAATCAGCAAACTAGGACAAGAGTCCTTGAAGCAATGTCCAGACTGTAATGCCTCACGAAGGTGTGCACTGAATTCCAAGTAGCAGCTGCACAGATGTCTTGAAGGGAGACATTTTTTAAGGAGGTGAAGGAGGTAGAGACTTCTCCAGTGGAATGACCTCTGACCGAACCCGGTAGAAGTTTGTTGTACTTGTTACAGCAGTACACTATACAGTGTACCAGCCACCAGGAAATTTTCTGTTTTGACACCGGTTTGCCCAGGTGTTGAGGCGCAAAGGCCACAAACAATTGTTCTGATTTGTGGTGTGCCACTGACTGCTTAAGGTAATATCTCAGCACCCTGTAGACATTCAATGTGTGCAGGAGAGACTCTCCTGATTGGTAGGGGTAGGAAAATAAACTGGAAGGTCAACCGACTGGTTGAGTGTCAACTCCGAGACCACTTTAGGTAAGAACTTAGGATTTGTTCTGAGGGAAACTCTTTCCCGAAGAAAAATAATATAAGGCTCCTTACACATCAGGGCCTGTAGCTCAGAAACTCTTCGAGCTGACATAACAACTAAAAAGGAAACCTTCCAGGAAAGGAAACGCAGCTCACATTCCGCTGTGGGTTCAAAGGGCCGGAGATCCAGTTTCTCAAGCACAAAGAGGAGATCCCAGAGAAGGATTGGATCCCTGATAGGATGTTGTAGGTACAGAATGCCCAGTGAAAGGTGCTGGACCGATCCAACTGAGCGAGGTCCTGTCTCTGAACAGGACATGATAAGCAGAGATGGCCCACATGTGCACCTTTTGGACAAATAACTCAGGCCTTGCTGATATAAGGAGAGGAGATATTGTAGTGCTGAGTTCACCGGGCAGGAAAGGGGATCTAGATGGTGGGATGAAGCCCAAAGTCTGAACCACTTCCGCTTCATGGCATAGGTGGAGCAGGTCGAGGGCTTCCTCGCAGAAACTAGGATGTCCACCACCTCTTGTGTAACCCCATACCTAGATTTGACTAGGTCTGCAGGAGCCAAGCATGAAGGTGTAGGGACCTGAGATCTGGGTGTACCAGCCTGCCCTGGTCCTGGGATAGCAGCTGCGAGCAAATTGGCAGCGGAATTGGAGGTTCTGAGGACAACCGCTGAAGTAGTGGGAACCAAATCTGCCAGGGCCACAGCAGGGCGATCAGAATCATTCAAGCCCCCTCGGCCTGTAGCTTCAGCAACACTCACTGAAGGAGAGGAAAGGAAGGGAAGGCATAAAGAAACCTCCCTGCCCAACAAAGGGACAACGTGTCTGGCCAGAAAACACCAGGCATGTGCTCTTGCAAGCAGAAAACTGGCAGTTTGGCGTGCATGTGGAGATGCAAAGGGTCCAGCTCTGAACGACCCCATGTGTGTCTAACAGCTGGTCCACTACAGACTGTAGCAGCTCCCACTCATGCATCTTGGACAGAGACCTGCTGAGGCTGTCTGCCAAGTTGTTTTGGGCACCTGGAACATGGATGGCGGACAGCAAAATGTGATGCTCCAGTGCCCAATACCAGATTCTCATCACCTCCCTGCCACAGGGGTAGGAGGAGTTGCCCTTGTTTGTTGATGTAAGACAACCACCATGTTGTCTGTCGCATGAGAAGAGAGCCTGGCAAGAGGTTCTCCTGAAAGACCCTTAGGGCGTTGAGGACCGCCAGCATTTCCAGAACATTGATGTGGAGAGCGCTCCTCCAAAGACCAGACACCCTGAGTCTGGTGATCCTCAGAGTCGCCCCCAGCCCAAGTCGAGGAATCTGTTGTCAGAGTCTGGCCTGGGGGCTCCTGTCAAAAGGGAATCCCTTTGTCCTGATTCAAAGGGTTCAACCACCAAAGTAGGGTCCACCTGACCGGCTCTGAGATCCAGACAACATGGTCTAGACCATCAAAGCCCTGGTCCCACTGCACCCTGAGCATCCACTGTGGGACCCTCATGTGGAGGCGGGCCAAGGGAACTACCGGGATGGCCACCGCCATATGCCCCAGGAGTCTGAGGAAGGTCCTGGCTGGGACCTGTGGGGTTACTAGGACCAAACTGGCCACCTCTCTCAGGTGATCTCCTCTTTCTTGAGGAAGAAATTGAATCCAGGACCACCCCTATAAAGGTGAGTCTTTGGCTGGGCTCCGGGGAAGACTTTGGTAAATTCAGGGTGATCCCCACCTCTCGGAAAAATGTATAAGTGTCTCCAAGAGCTTGAAGCAGGCGCTCCCTCTATGGGGCAGCTAAGAGCCAGTTGTCGAGGTAGGGAAAGATGTAATGTCCCTGCGTCTTAGAGCCGCAGCTACCACTGCCAAGCATTTGGTGAAGACTCGAGGAGTAGAGGAGAGGCCAAATGGAAGAACTCGGAACTGATGATGCTCCCCCTGGAAGTAGAACCTCAGGAACTTCCTGTGGGGGGGAGACCCCGATGTGCATGTAAGCATCTTGCATGTCCAGGGAACAGAGCCAGTCTTCCTGGTGCAGCAGAGGAATGAGACCTGGAAGGGTCACCATCCTGAATCTTCAGTATTCTATATAATTGCTTAGAGAGCTGAGGTCCAAGATTGGCCAAAGATCTTTTGTCTTCTTTGGAACCAGACAAAAATGGGAGTAATATCCCTTTCCCCGTCGTTGCAGAGGAACTGGCTCTATTGCCTTTTTCTGCAAGAGGGCTTAATTCTCCTCCTATCAGAGAAATGTGAGAAGGAGGGTATCGCAGGAGACTTTGGTGGAGTTTCTGGAGGATCTGGGTGAACTCAGTGTGTGACCTCTCCTTATGATGTTTAACACCCACCGGTCTGATGTGATAGAGCTCCATCCCTCCAGATGGAGGAGAGCGACCTGCACTGCCTCCTGAAGCCTCCGCCGAGGGGGTCAGTGGCGAGTCATTGGGTGGAGCCGGGGTGGGAAGAGAGTGTGGGGAGAACTTGGCCTTGAAAAGGTGCACCACCAGGCTGCTGGTTGCCAGCCTTCCTTTGAAGCCACCTCTCTGCCCCGGGTTACTGCCAGGGGCTTGTTGGCCTGAGGATTTACAAAATGGCTGCTTCCAGAAGTGTTTTTGGTCCCCCTTGTACATCTGGCAGATGGACCAAATAAACTTGCCCGACTCCTGGAGATGAGAGATCGAAGCCTCAGTCTCTTGCCCAAAGAGGATGGAACCATGGAATGGGAGGTCCCTGATTCCGGACTGCAGATTGTTCTGAAAGCCGGAGCATCAGGTAGGGTGTTGAGCAGACTAGATGGGCCGTGGTGCCCTTCTCTGCTGTCACATTTCTGTGTATCTGTGTGTATCTCAGTCAAGTGTGGCAGTGAAGGCAGACCCCTGACACCCTAGCTGCCATATCCACAATGTCATACGAGGCACGCAGAACATGCGTGCCTACATCCGAGCCCGATTTCAATACATCCAGAAGTTCCGTATTTCGTGCGGAATCTGGCAAGGCATTGACAAGCTCTTGTCCCTTCTTCCAGAGTGCATTTTGGTACTGGACCATATGCATATGGAAATTAAGGGACCTGATGGAGCAGGTGGAGGCAGAATAGACTTTCTTGCCCACCTGGTCCAAGAAACAGGACTCCTGGTTTGGAGGCTGGGAGCTTAGATGCTTTGGCTGCTTTGACTTGTCATAAGCAACCGTGATCACTGTGGAATCTGCCTGAGGGTTTTCCGCCAAAAAGGGCTCATCCCTCGGGGCCCTGTATAGCCTATCTGACTTCTTGGGAACAGCCGGGACTGAGGCTGGATGCTTCCAAGTTGTCCTGGTAAGGTCTTGGAAGGTGTCGACCAGAGGAGGCATCACAAGGTATTTGCGCTCCTTCTGCCTCAGGTAACGAGCCAGTGTATGGTGCTCCGGATCCAGGCCCTCTGTCTTCCATTCGTTAGTGGCCAGGATATGCCTCATGGCGTCCATGAAGGTGGGATTGTCTGGAGGCGAATGGGGTAAATCCCTATCGTCAGGAGATTCCCCCAACTCCTGAAAAGGAAGAGGAAGAGGAGGAAGACCTGCTCCTGGTCCTCGATGTGTCTGAACTATGTTTACAGGGACTACCCTTTGCAGAATGTCGGTGACTTCTAGACCGATGCCGGTCCTGAGACCAATGACGGAGCGGGGACCGATGCCTGTCCGGGGACCGGCGTCAGCTACGGGAGAGTGTCCACCTACAGGATGACCTGTGCTTGGATCGACAATGGCTGGCCAACCTTGAGTGGTGTCATCTACGGTCTCTGGACCATGACTGGGAACGCTAACCAAGGGGAGTGAGGTAAGGACGCGTGCTGGTCCTCAGGGGTTTTGGCCAGCGATCCAGTGGACAAACCCCCAGGCTCCTGGTTGTCCAGTCAGTCTGGAACCGGTGCTGGCTCCAGTTGAGGTGGAGGTACATCTTTGTGGACCTGGCTCCACCAAAATGAAAAAGTTCTCCCAGCTGTTTCTTGCACAAACAAGATGCCGCCACCCCACTTGGGTGGGTCGGAGAAGTTGGGGGCTCCCGGAAGGGTTCGCAGGGGAGGAACCCGAGGATGAGCCCTCCGGGGTACAGTCCTGAGGGGTTGGCATCAGTACCTTGACTGGCACCAGTGCAACGGTGGCCCTGTCAGACGCAGGGACTTTGACCAGTGCTGGTGTCTTAGCCGGTGCCGGATCTGATGTGGCTGACTTAGGAGGGTGGGACCCAGAGGAGCCTTGGCCTTGGGGTCCCTGTCCTTGCCAGGTGGCTTACTGGAATCCAGTGGAACCATAGTCAGGGCCTTTTTCGGTAGGGCCAAGGCTTGTGCAGAGGAAAAGGCTTTAGTTGACTACGCCAGGGTGGAGGACACACGCAGCGACGTAGACTTGGACAGCTTAGAAGCAGAAGCAGCTCCCAATGGGACTGACACCGGTGTTTTGGCGGGAGCTTCAGGCCTCAGTTTCTCTCCATGCCTGGAAAGCTTGGAACGGTTGGACCTGCCCGAGTCAGAGGAAGAGGCTTTCCTGTGGGGACAGCGGGATCTTGAGTGGTGATGGGACTGGCTACGGTCCTTGTTATGGGACTTTTGCAACTTCTCCCAGCTTTTGCCCTTGTCCCCAGGGGAAGATTGCAGAACGTCCATCCCTTTTTCAAGCAGGTGGGCTTTCAAGGCCTTCAGGCATCTAATCCTCATCCTGCTAGTAAAGCCTTGACAAATCTCGCAGGTCTTCAAGTCACGGTCTGGTCCCAGGCAGAAGATACACTGGTCGTGGCTGTCCTTGGATGGGATTTGGCAGCCACAGGTGCACTTCATCTTCTTAGGACCGGAGGAGACCGACAACGGTGACGACATGCGATGGTAGTGAAGACGAGAGGAGAGAATGAACTGCAGGAGGAACAAATGCGGAGAAAAAAAGCAATAAATTTGAGGAAAAATACAAAACAATTTGCTGGAACTGCCTTGAAAAGATCACTAAGAACTTCCTAATGTGAGCAGGGCGCAGTGGGAAAGAACTGAGTTGGAGCCGGGGTCTACCCCCTTTTGTAGCATGACCAACATCGGGGCGTAGCCAACATCAGGGGTCCATCTCCGCTAGCTAAGTTTTATCTGGTGGGTCCTAAGGCCTGCAGCAATAGTCCTAATAGTAATAGCCTGCTGCAAGAGCTCCCACTTGAAGTAAGATCTAAATGTACCTGGTGGTATGCCATTACCCACCACACAGTCCAACATCATGAAAGTAAAGCACTTCCAAGTCCAATTCAAGGAACTTCATCCTCTGAGGCAGAATCCTCCTGGTCTTCCATTGGTCTCCTTGATGGGGCACACTTTTGAGCCCACTTTAATGCATCTGCTGGATCAGAGAAAATGTACACCCTTCCCTGGTGTACAATACGTAGTTGAGTGGGAAAAACTATCCTGTGGATGATCTCCGCAGCTCTTAGCATTGCTCTCACACAATCAGTTTTTTCTTTTTTTTTTGCTGTGTAGTATAACTGAGATCTGTGTAGGTTCTAATCTTCTGCCCATCCTGCAGAAGGGTTCCCTTGCCTCTGGCCATCGCCAGTATTGTAGCTCTGCTGCTGACCCCATCGGTGATCATCACAATTGCTCTAGGAGTGTCCAGGTTGTCCAGCCTTCCATGATAAGCCACCCTATAGCTCTTTAGATCCAAACCAGACAATTTTCAAATGCTTCTCCTAGTTTTTGAGTAAGATATTTCATCCGGAACAAGGGAAAATGATCACCCTCGCTCCCCTCAGGCATTCTGATGATGCGAAGCCTGGCAGCACGAGCCTGGTTTTCTAGTGTTTCCAGGCATGCTCTCAGATGACTATTTTCTTTAGTGAGCGTAGCTGTGGTCCCAAAGGCAGCACCCGCACACTTGGTAGCCTCAACAGTTGCTGTTTAAACTGTGTCCATAGTGGTTTCAAGTCCCACAACTCTGTTAGTGAGACTATCAAATTTATCAGAGTGGCCCAATACTAATTGGATAAGTCGATTTATTTTTATTCAAGCGACTATAGGTCTCCCTCCATGAGATCGTCTGCTACTTCAGACAATTTAGTTTGGGCAGACCTCGTGGCTGGAGTCCCCATTAAGTTCTTATTTTTAGTGCCTTCTGCCGATGGTTTGTCCTTACGTGGGGTTACCCATTCTCCTCACTGGATTTTCAACCACATAATAAGACACTTTAAAGAAAGACACTCTTGCTGGAAATCACAATTTTGAGAAATAGTTGCCAGTTGATAAGCTGTGCTCTGAACCCAAGCCTACATCTTGTTCAGGCTCCACAGCGCCCCATGCCACATATACCTTGATGCCCAGTTGGTGTCATAATCAGTTCACTCGTTATGGTGTCATGGCTGTATTTTGCTGTTCTTTGTTACATGCAACCATTGGTTACTTATCTACAGGGATGATGTAGTGCGGGATGGGGAGCGAAGGGGGGGAGGGAACCCTAGGTGGGGCTAAGCAGGCTATACCTATGACTAGTCATGGTGGGTAAAGATATGTACTGGTATTCACTTGAATGTGAATGGATTGAATAATCTGGTGAAGCAGTCCCGGACTCTCACAAGAATTAAAAAAGAACACCCAGACCTTATTTGCGTGCAAGTGATTCATTTAGATGCACAGGAGCATGTAAAGCTTCAGAAATTTGGATTCAGTAAAGTGTACAGCTCAGAAATGCCCATAGGCAAGGGGGGAGGTGCTATTTTGATACCTCACTATACACAATTCCAAGAAAATAAAGTAATCAAAGATAGTGAGGGAAGGCTAGTCATAGTCCAAGAGCACTTACAGAACATGGAGCTTACACTCGCCTTGATATACATCCCACCAGGCCAAAAATTCCCCCAGTCAGGAAACTTATTAGATATGCTTTTAGTTTATACTACAGGAATGCTACTGCTGGAGAGCGAGTTTAATATGATCTAGACCAGTACTTGGGACACATCTAATGCCCGGCCCCATCGGCAACCTGCAGCACATAAATTGTGTGCCTCTCTCTTTCATGCCTGGAGAGAAATGGATCAGAGAGATAAGAATTTTACCCACTACTCCGCGGTCCATGGGGTATATACTGGGATCGACTATAGCTATACACAGCAGGAGCATTAACATAGAGTGACAAAATGTGAACTTGGGATATAGTGCTATCGGACTGTGACCCCATTCGGGCTTATCTGTCTCTCACTCACTTTTGCCCAACAATACACGAGACTGAACCGTATTATCTGAGGTCAGAGGAGCTTCACACCTCTGTATGGGAAAAAATCCTGGAAATCCTTGAACTCAGCCAGGGTGGGAACCATTCCAATGCAGTACCCTGGGACACACTCAAAATCATCCTTCATGGGCATATTATCGCTTATACCACTAAAAAACTTTGTTAACAGCAGCAAAGGTTGGGCGACCTCCAGGAAACTTATTTCCTGCAGGAAGTTTATAAACAGGGAACACTTCCATAAAAGCTCAAATGGACAATGTCAAACAAGAAATCAATGCTACCTATCTTCATAAAACTGAGATGGCCTTGATATACCTTTTTTTTTTTTTAATTATTATGTTCATGGTGGTTTTTCGTCAGTTTTACACTGCCCGCCCAAGGCCCCGGCACACGGCCTTGCATTCATGTGGAGGTCATGCACGCATTACCATGGTGCCACTTCAGTCCCTTCTGCCCTCCCATCCTTGCCACCCCTCCACTTCCCACCAGACCTTCACCGGTGGGAGCAGAACTATGGGGGCGCCAACCCACCCCACCAACCTCAGAAGAGGAGAGCAGCCTACCAGCTCTACTCAATGCTGTCCTCCCCCCCACTGGCACCCCGACAACCCAAGGTTGTTCCTGAACCCAGGTCACCAGTGCATAGCGCGAGGTAAGGCATCCAGCACCTAACCCTCAGTGCCACCGGCCGCCAGCCTTGATGTATCTGAGGCATAAATATTATGAGATGGGCCCCTGTGCCATTAGGTGATGGCACACCAAATCTGGAGGCACAAAGGCACGACATCTGTGGCGGCTTACACCCACACACAGAGGCCAGACCCTGCAGGAAACCACAAACTGCCCAAAGCCTTCTGATCATTTTACTACCTCCTATCGTCAGATGGTCCTCACAACTTGGAGGAGACAGGAGCCTTACTGGGTTCCTTGTCCTTGTCAACCGTTACTTTGGAACAGGTGGAGCTCTTACTGCTCCAATCCAACTAGCTGAACTGGAGTGAGTGGTATGCCCTGCTAAAAGTCAGAAAGCCCGGGACCCGATAGATATATAGCGAAAATCTACAAGACTCAGTGGGAACTTCTGCTACCACCTCCTTAACAGCCCGTAATGAAGTGCTACAGGGAGGAAGATGCTGAGTACATGCAATATGCCTTGATCTCAGTTATTCCCAAACCAGGGAAGAATTCTAAGGACTGTGTAGCCTACAGGCTGATATCGGTCTTATATGTAGATTATAAATTCTTCATGGTGGTGATGGCCCACCGCCTGGATCTGCTGCTCCCAGCATTAATGCAGCCAGACCAGATGGGTTTCATCTGTAACGGACAAGCAAATGACAAAAGTAGGTACACACTACACCTAAAACATCACATTCACACACAACTACCATCCCTCCAGATTAGTTTGGACGCCATAAAGGCATTTGATAGGGTGTCATGACCCTATCTTTTTGCTGCTCTGACGTGGATGGGGTTCTCCAGAAATTTTGTATCACTGGTCCAGAACGTCTATGCTACCCTGCAGGCTTTTATTGGGTTAATGGCCACAACTCCCACTCCTTTGCTCTGGACAGAGGCAACCGTTAGGGTTGTCTGCTTTCCCCATTGCTATTTACCCTCTACACTGAGCCCCTTTCCCAGGCAATCTGTGACAGCATATCCTATAAGACACTTCAATTGGGAGATAATGAACACCAGGTAGTGCTATATGCAGACAACGTTCTTTTATATGTAACAGATGCAGAGAACTCGATCTGGTAGTTCTTCCGCATTTTGATTCGCTTTAGTAATATTTCAGCATATAAGCTGGAGGCAGTATAGCACAGTGGTTTAAGGCTCTGAGCTGCAAACCTAGAGACCTGGGTCTGAATCCCACTGCCCCCACTTGCATACTGTGTGACCCTGAGCAAGTCACTTAACTTCCTTGTGCTCCCAGGTCACACCTGTAAACAAGCTTTCAGCTTAGTGTCTCTCTTCTGGTAAAAAAAAGAAAAAAAAAAGCTAAATACTACAAAAACGGAGGCCCTCCTTTTTTACTTTACGTCGAGCCCCACTCTACTACACTAGTACCCATTTTGCTGGGACCTTAGGGAAATAAAATACCTGGGTATTAAACTCCCACAACAATTGGACAGACTCCATGAGGTAAATTATGGACCCTTGTCTCAGCAAGTAATAATGGACTTACAAAGCTGGTACACACTTCCCCTATCCCTCATTTGCAGAATAGACACAATTCATATGGTGGTGCTACCCCTTTTTTTTTTAATGTTTTTCATAATGTCCCTTGCTCAGTGCCACCACTGGACTGGAAGAACTGGTGGAAAGCCATAGCTAGGTTTATGTGGGGATATGGGGGGGGTCGTCACCAGCCTCAAATTAAGATGACCACCCTAATGCTTCCTAAGAGTAAACGGGGGGGGGCCTGAGACTCCCATATTTGTACTTGTACTATATGGCAGCCAATTTTATTGGCATGTGCATGGATCAGGACCTCAATGGCTTGAAATGGATACGGAATTCTTACCCTTTCAAGACATGCTTTGGTACATATTCGGAGATGACGTGGGGGGGGTGAGACAGGGGAAACTACGAATCCCTGTATTAGTAGAGTGCGAGAGGTATGGAGAGAGATGGTTTCATCTACTGGGATAGTGGCCAAGCTGGTTTGGGTGTGCCCACTTGCATACTTAGCTGATTTTGCTCCAGCATGAATAGATAATGCCTTCCGCGATTGGCAAAAATGTAACATTACATATTTAAGCCATTTGTGCTTAAATGTGGAATTGAAAACCTTCCCAGAATTACAAGCCCAGTTTGGCCTAATCCAGAGAGATTTCTTCCACTATCTCCAAGTGCGACACTTCCATGCCACGTTACTCGCAGGAGTGGGGCATCTCATTAAGTGCTATGCAATCATTAGAGCCCTTGCACTCCACGTCCAAACACAAAGCACCGCACATTTGATTTCTAGATTTACCAGGCCCTGCAGAAAACACAAAGGCATAACACTACATATGTGACCACTAAATGAGAAGAAGAGCAGAGTCTATAGATAGCAATAGCAGATTGGGAAAAAGGATGTTATGAAACAGGCAGGGTCACTTCCTTGCACACATGGTGCGAATATGCATGGGAATACTTAATTAGGTTCTTCAAAACCCTAGCCATTACAGCCAAGTACGGGGGGACTGGGGATGCTAGATGTTGGAGGATGTACGGCTATTCCCTGGCGACTCATACCCACATAATGTAGACTTGCTCACAACTTGTACACTTTTATCGGGCCCTAGAAGGGGCGATTACTGAGGTGTTGCATGCTCTAATAAAGCGAACACCACAACTGTATCCATTTCATATTTATCTTAAGGGTTTGAAGGATAGACATGTTAAATATTTACTTGGAATCCTATTATTAGCCACCAGGAAGCGTGTAACTAGAAAATGGGTGACTTCTCAGCAAGGAACACTAAACCGAGAACAACGGTTAATGATATCTATAAAACAGAAAAGATTACCTTTAGTCCCCATGAGAAAGCAGAGGTGTTTACCTCTAGATGGAATGCTTGGGTTCTATATATAATGCAGTTTGATTCTACCATAATTCCCTAGCACAGTTAGACGTGCTGCAGCTTAACTTAGTCAAGTATAGGGCTCCTACATAAGGAAGCAAATTCTCTTGGGCTCTTCAACTGGGGTCCCCCAGACCCTAAGGAGAGAGCAGGGTAACGATATTCACGGTTAGTGGGTAGGATCCTCTCTGCTACAAAGATATTTTGTTAGGGGCCCCCACCTGCCCCCCCCAACCTACTGGGTCCATGAAGTTACTCTCTCTTACTAGCTAGTATTAAGTTTTATAGGAATAGGAATTTAATGATACATGAAAGCGGCCACCCCATGCTGAGTCAGAAGGCATATGTCGCATAAAACTGCATGCTCACACTTCTCCTGTAGCCATGGTCCTTGTTCTACCTCCATGAGTGTTTTGTACGACATGTATGGGCACAAAGTTTTTAATAAGAAGCACCTAACCAAAAAAACACAACTATTGCTAAGGTAAGATATTTCACGTCACAGATAGCTGCTGTTTAAGGTCTTATGAGTGAGTATATCTATTACTAAACTGAGATACCACCTAGTAATAGACTTCTTTACGGGGAGTCTTGTACAGGATACCTCTCAGAAAATGTTAGAAGAAGTGTGTTGAGCTACAGTGAGGGTTCTCATTAGGTCACTGTATGCAGAGATGGCTGACAAGTGGACTTTAATGGAGAAGTACTGCAGAGCAGACTCTGAAAGATCCATCGAGTATTCCAGTACACTCCCTGGAGGGCAGTTAGAAGGGTTGGTGAAGTCCTTGCAGCATCAATGGAAACACTTCCATTTGCACCATATGCTTTTCTGGTAGTAGGTTTGCTTGTTGATGAAAAACTTGAGAAACCATTTAAGTAACCTGAAACCTACTTATTTCCATCTCCTCAGGAGCGACACCTAGAGATACAGAGATTGGAGGTTCAGATGCACCAGCTGACTGTGGAATTGGGTCAAGTTTGTTTTCAAGAGCAAGATCCATGGCTGCTGTGTTAGCTGCGTCAGCAAATGGTACCATTTCTGCCTCGGCCAGCACTGGACTATCAGCATCATCTTGCCCCCATGAGTCTCCAGCATGAAGAGTACTTTCTAGATGAGGTAGTAGCAGGAAGGTGTAGAGAAAGCGATTTTTCCACTGCAGCCTAAACGCACCCTGGCCCAAAATGCCCCACCTTGGATTTCTGGAGCAAAAGCATGGCAATTTTGCATTGCAGAGAGATGTAAAAAGAGTCCAACTCGGGAACACCCCCACTTGAAGAACAGGAAATGTACTACATCATCCCGTAAGGACTACTTGTGAAGGTCTGCTGCTGTTCATGTGAGATCATCTACTTGGGTATTTGGCACCCCTGGCAGGTAGGTCACTTGAAGCAAGTTCACATTCTTGAGGCTCCACTCCCAGGCCCTCATCACTTCCCTGCACAGAGGGTAGGAGTGGGTCCCATCTTGCTTGTTGAGGTAAACCATGCGGATGAGTCAACAGGCCATGTGCTCAGTGGGTCATACACAGTTACCAAAAAAACAAAAAAAGTGCTTGCAGGGGCAGAGGGCAATTTGCAGTCCTTATGGGGTTAAGCACTACAAGTAGCTGTGGATGGGCTGGGAGGTTGCCCACCTGATGGGCCAGTTCTGCTGCCTGGGGGAGAAAAATATGAATTATAGAAAAAGAAGACAAAGGGGTAGCTAAGTAAACAAAATTGTTGGGGCAGGAAAAGAATGAGAGAATTCTGCACAGACTGAAGAATTAAAAAGATAAAGCCAATGTAAGAAAAGAGAAAAGCCAAAGCTAAAGATTACTTATGGAAAATGTGGAAACTAAACAAGGGGCGAGAGAAGAAAATTACAATGTCAAAGCAGATTATACATTTTCAGATTTTTCAATATTTATGTGTTTTCCTGGGACAATATCATATAAGAGAATAATGTATGGGCACCCATACACAACAAACCTTGTTTCCATCATGGGGTTCAGATACAGTGTATGGACCTCAAAAGCAAAGCCTGGGAGGTCCATGATGGTCTCAACCTCGAGATGGAAACACAGGCTGTTTGTGTATGGGTGGCCATAGAAACATAGAATTTGACGGCAGATAAGGACCGCTTGGCCCACCTAGTCTGCCCATTTTCCTACCTAACAGATAAGCTGCAGATCCTAGTTAACCAACAGCTTACTTCCTCCTACCCCCCACTAAGACTGCCTTATGTCTGTCCCATGCATTCTTGAATTCCCCCACTGTTCTTGACTCCACGACCTCCTCAGGGAGGCTGTTCCATGCATCCACAACCCTCTCTGTGAAAAAATACTTCCTCACATTACCTCTGAGCCGTCCCCCCTCTATCTTCAAATTGTGCCCCCTTGTTCTTGCACATCTCTTTTTCTGAAAGATGCTACCCTCTTGGACTTTGTTGATTCCCTTGAGGTACTTGAAAGTTTCTATCATGTCCCCTCTCTCCCTTCTTTCCTCAAGGGTATACATATTAAGCTCCTTTAGTCTTTCTTCGTATGTCTTCTGGTGCAGACTCTGCACCATTTTGGTTGCCCTCCTCTGGACAGCCTCCACTCTGTCTATGTCTTTGCAGAGATGGGGTCTCCAGAACCGCACACAGTACTCCAGATGGGGTCTCACCAATTGTCTGTACAGAGGGATAACAACTTCCTATTTTCTACTATTGATGCCTCTTCCTATGCATCCCAGCAGGGCTGCAGCTATGAATTTTTGGGCCCAGGACTAGTCACTTGAAATGGGCCCCTGTTTCTCAAACCAGCTAATGCCAGCTCCTCAGGTGGGCCCCTCCTGAGCTCGGGGCCCCAGACAACATCCCCACTTTTCCCCCTATTACTGCAGCCCTGCATCCCAGTATCCCCCAGCCTTCCTTACTGCCTTCGCACATTGCTTGCCCACCTTTAGGTCATCTGATATCACTACCTCCAGGTAAGAAACCGTGCTGCACACCGCTTGGAAACAGGGCAGAGTGCACTTTGGAGATCATCGGCTCTTCTTTGAAAAGCGATTTACGCTCCTGAGGTCATGGCGTAATGGGATGTACATTCCAGTGATGAAGGCTCTTAAAGGGGCAGGGATCCGATTCCGCTCTGTACCCTGCGAAACTGATGGTCAATTTGAAGATGGTTCAGAAGTGTATGATTCAGCGGCTACAGCAATAACGGGACTGCTGGCCAGGAAAATAGAGGTTCCCAACAGCGTGCCTCGGAGGAATCCCAATTGCAGCAAAGTTAGCCCAGAAGGTGTGGAATGTTGAGCAGCGTGAGGCACGTAGAAGACAAGGTGCTGAAGCCATCCAGACTGTCGTTAAAGCGTTAAAAACTAGCTCACAGGAACTCCGAATACCGAACTGAATAACCATGAGGTGCTACCTGATCATCCAACGCAAGTAGCTGTGTACTAACTCGGGACTTGGCTAAAATTTTACTATATATATATATATATATATATATATATATATATTATCGTTAAACCTTATGCTATATACGCTGCGGGGGGGATCGGGAGGTGGTTGGAGGATGACTGGGGAAGGTGGAAATGGGAGGAAGCAGGCCCTCAGTGTTAGTTGTATCTCGGAGCTCATCTCTTGCTGGCCCCCCTCTGTCGTGGATCCATGGGACTGAAGGTCTACTGGATACGTGGGGCTGTGGGGGACTTCCCGGTTCTGGGGCCTAGTGCTGTTGGGTGGGCCGTAGCAGGAAGTCAGCTCGTAGGTTAGATTGTAATACTGTAGGCAATGATCTGGCCATCTGATCTCAGATCCATGGGGGCGAGAAGTGGGAGGGTGCCTGGTGTGTTCATGGCGAAGGACAGTTGTCCTGGGGCGGGAATGTGAATGTGAATCTAGGCGCCCTGTGGATGGGCTATGCGTGATAGTCTTCAGCGATGCTGGGGGAGGTTATCGTGGAGTAAGGTTGTAGCTGGTAAAATATACGGGTAGGGTTGTCTGGAAGGGGTTTGCGGGTGGGGGAGAGGAGCGATATAAGAGAAGACACTACGAGAGGACTGCTATCTGCCTCTGGACGTGCGTTGGAGCTTTCGCTTCACAATGAAGGTACTGATGGAAACTGTGGTTGTGGGGGCTGGGAGACCCACGTGGTGGTAGTGTCGCGGTGGACCTCTCCTGGCACGCGGTTTTACCACGGCCCTCTCTCCTCCTTCATCCTTTCCGCCATCGGGATTGGCAGTCTTGTGGGGAATGTATGGCTGACATGTATCGCCCTTGTGCTAAGGCACAGGGGGTGGGGTGGGGTTATCTGGAGTGAATCGGGGACCTAGAGGGGTTCCTGGGCACAGTAGCAGAACAGGAAAAAAAAGAGAGATACTCAAGTGGGCATATCGGACCCGGACATGGCTACGCAGCCGGGACTCGGCGGCGGGTACTGCCATTGGTCCGGCTGTCCGTACCCATCCTCTGATAGAGCGGAATGCTGGACATCAGGGTGTAAGGGAATAGCAACTTGGCCTGGGTGGTGGAGCCACCTACCGGCCTGATCTACCTGAGCTGCCAGAGGATCCACTTACTCCATAACAAGCTGTAGACAGACGGAGGAATTTAGATAGATTGTGTGACTTCCCACCCAATCAACAGGAGGGGCCATGCAACTGGGCGGCCTGTTACTTGATGGTGGTAGTCTCGATAGCTTGAGGATCGGTTGCACCTTTGACAGACTGCGTGAAGTGAGCTCACGGCGCAGAGGTAGAAGATTATCCTGCAGATGATATCGAGGTACCTCGGGATCAATAGATCCACCACAAGCCAGAACTATTGTAAGGTAGAGGGGAGGGGACCAGCACTAAAGAGTTGGAAAGACCATCAAAGACCCAGCCCATTACAAATGCATTAAAACCACCCCAGGGGACCATGGGGGGAGAATGAGACAATGGAGGAGGTATGCAGCAACAAACTAATATATAAATTTACAATCTCGTGTCACTTAAGCGGAGTCAAGTAGAGGAACGGGGGATGAGCGGAAGTCTCTGTCCCGGCACCCCAGTTGGGACACTGTCTGGTGTTCCTGCTGGGTTGTGCCACTGGACCCATCGTGATCCTGGTAAGTGCATGCAATTAGCATGCAGTATCCTGACAACACAGTGACCTCCTGGGATGGGGGCAGTAGGCATGCTTTCGAGAAGTATGAACACGGCCCTGAAAAGGCTGATCCCTGTTTGTATGATAGGACCCCTGCACCAGGGCTCTATGTTGGGAGGGGAAGGGTTTGAGGGGGGTACCTCAGTAATTGTGGTTGGCTTCCTGGACCACCCCTCCAAGTCAATAACAACAATTAAGGGGGTGTTGTGGCCCTGCTAAGTTTCTAAGTTTCTGACGTAATAGGGGATAACTCTTGTTCTCTACAAATTATTATCTGCTCCTCTGATATGACTGACCCTGGAGGAACTAACTCCTCGCAGCTTTAGTCACCAACCCCAGCTACCCTTTTCCCCTGTGGGTACGGTGTACCTAAGGCCCTCAGATAGAAGAGGGCCGAAATGGTAGGAGTTTTGTCTCCTGCCGAAGATCAGGGCTTTGCCACTTAATAGAGGCACCCGTCAAGGATGCCCGCTGTCACCGTTATTATTTGCAGCAATAATAGAGCCCCTAGCACAACAAATCCAAGATTCCCCACAAATACAGGGGGTTCGCTTTTGGGAACACAGAGCATCGGATTGCTTTGTACCGATGACATACTCCTGTATCTGCAAACCCTGAAAAATCTATACCAGCGTCCGCCAAATCCTGGATGCCTATGGAGCGCTGTCAGGTTATAAACTAAACCTGACTAAAACTGAAATTCTCACATTTAATTATACGCCCTCACGGAAAGTGGCGGATGTTCTGCCAGGTAGGTGGAGTCTGGAAAAACTAAAATATCTTGGTATATATATACCCCAGGAAACAAATTATTATAAATACAATTACTCCCCCTTTATGGCTCAACTAAAGCAGGATCTGCAGGCTTGGTCAGTTATACCACTGAATCTAATGAAGCGGATAGAATTAATCAGGATGATAACACTTCCTAGAGCATTATACCTTTTTCAAAATGTCCCACTATCGATACCCCCAAAAATCTTCAGAGATATTAACCGCCTAATACGGAACTTTATATGGGCAGGTCGGAGGGCTCGGGTACGTCTTAAGGTGCTGTCCTTGCCATGGACAGAGGGTGGTCTCGCCCTCCCAGATTTAAAACACTACCAACAAGCAGTGACCATGACCACGTGATGGCGAGACAAGTTATAAGTACGCACCCGCATTGGATGGAGATGGAGAAAGTATTGATGAATGACATAACATACTTTCGAACACTATATCAACAGGCAGTGAGAGAAATAACGTGCCCAACCACTAACCCCTGGCTGGCGGATCAATTCCGAAAATGGAACTCACTCAAAAAGCTGCATAAATTGACACCCTACCTCCCACTAATATGTCCAATTCAGGCACTGCCGGTTTTCCCCAATAAGTTGGACTCAGGTTTGCCTCATGGAAGGCCTTGGGTTGAGGTATCTGTCACAAATAATGACAAAGGGATTAATCTGGTCATATCGCGAGATCCAGGCAAGTTTCATTTACCACACAGAGATTTTTATCGATATCTACAACTCCGACATTATGTAGAAGGCTTATCACCATCCCTGTGATACCCAGATAGATATCCGGTACTAATCCAACTCCAAATTTCACTGAACAGCTCTGGAAACAGGACCACTTGATTTCCCTATTCCATCAATCCATGAACTCACAGGTGAGGCACTCACTGAAACTATTCGCACACAGTTGAGTGAGGAATCAGGTTGCCAACTAACCATTTTAGACTGGCGGCAGGCGTGTAGACACTCCTCCAAGGTCACGAGTTCATGTATCATGTGGAGAATTTGCCTGGAAGTTGCTGATACGATACTTAGATCCCCTAAGGTCACTAAACACTACTCGTTAAATAAAGCGGCGGAATGCTGGAGAAGATGTGGTGAAAAGGAGGCCAACCTGACCCACATTCTGTGGACCTGTCCAATACTCAACTTCTTAAATCAGTTGGAGGCGCAGCTAGAGAACTTATCGATCCACAGCTGCATCTGACCTTGAAATGTACCTGTTTTCATAATACCTAGGCCCTATTGAAGTCCCGATATCTAGATACCTGCTTTTATTGCTCCTTACAGCGGCCAAAAAGTAATAACCAGACAATGGCTAACAACAAATGCACCATCCATTAGAGACTGGTGGGAAGTCACTCGCAAATTTATAACATGGAAAAATGACACAATATAAACGAACGTGGGGAGATCTTTCTCTTTGAGATGGACACGGTGGCAGATATATTATATGTTAAAGACCCCACCTTTGTGCCCTAAGACTGATAACATGGGGGGTGTTTGAGGCTTTGGTACTGGAGGCTTTGCCCCATCGTTGGGGATTCTGGACCTGGTCTACCTCCGCTCCTCCCACCCACCTTTTGCCTAGTCGAATTCTATCAAACAGGAAGGGGGACTTGGAATTATCCAGTTAGATCAGAGAGAGTGGTATCTCTAAGGAGGAGGAGAATGGAAAGTCCACTGACCTGGAGACTGACCTATTTATAATTTTACATAAGTTAAGAAAAGTCATATACCTTTAAGATAAGACACAACTAGATTGTAACCCTCATGGGAGTGACAAATGGATTGAAACAAACAGTGAATCTTGGTTTAATGTGCAAATGAACCCATACATTTAATTACTTATATGTATTATAAATCTATGTGTATTTCTGGACCAGATGTAAATGCACTGCATAAAATGGCATTTGATGACCTATATGTATATAAGTTAAAATCTGATAATAAAAAAGAAGATTAAAAAAAAAAAAAGAGTACCCACAAAGTTGACGCCGTTAGAATGTCGACGATGGTGGAGGGGTGCAGTAGACAATCCCTGTTGGTGGGATTTGAGAATTCGAACAGCCTGAAACCTGGTGCCTGGGAAAAGCATCTGCCTGCAGCAGGAGAGCTGTCATTGCTGAGCGCATCGTCAACGAGGCAGGGACCAGAAGGTGGCCAATGGTAGAGGTGTCAAAGGCACAGGGCATGATAACCCGACAACGGGTCCTGAGAGCATGAAAAAACTCAAAGCCCAGGGCCTAGAGAGAGAGAGAGAGAGACACTTTGGGCTGGTAGGCCATCGTCAATGAGCCAGGTGTCGATGGAATAGGTACCCTTAAGGTCAGCGATGGTAGAAAGTATCGGGTGGCCAAGGCACAATGACCCTCTTGATCAGCCTAGAAAACCCTGAAGCCCTGGGCCTGGAGAAATGACAGGCTGCAATGGAAGGGCTACCACCAACAAGCCAATCGTTGATGGAGCAGGAACCCAAAGAGTTGACAACGAAAGAAAGTGTCACTGACAGCAGGGGTGTTGATGGCACAGAGCACAACAACTCTGTTAATGGGCTGGAGGGCCTGAAGAGCCAAAGCCAGGGCCTGGAAAGGCATCAGGCTGCGATAGAAAGGAATCCACCGATGAGTCAGTCATGGACGGGGCAGGGGTCGCCAACCAGAATGTCTGCGACCTGTCGCCCGGCGAAGTGGGTGGTTTAGGTCTGGAAAGAGCAAGGACCTGGACAGCGACCTTCGACGAGGAACCCCCTTAAGACGACAAAGCCACAGGGGTTGGGAACGCCGGGGAAGTGGACTCGAGAGGCTGCAACCTGACGTAGGTGACATCACTGTCGGTATGGGTCTGGTAAGGGCAAAGATCTGGACAGCCATCCTTGAGGAACCCCCTGAAGAAGAAGCCCTCGGACATCGATGGAAGCAGTCCCAGTCACGGTTAGCCAGGAGACAGATGCCCAAAGCCTTGTCCAGGGCCTTGCAGTCTGTGAGCTCGAAGAACCCACCGCTGATGAGAAGGAAAGAACCCCGGAGGGTCCCTGCCCAGCAACTGCACCGTGCAAAGAAGCTAATGACCCTTCTTCTGCACTGGAGGGCAAGGAGAATAAACTTCTACCGAAGCTTGCAGCTCCTGATGAAGTGGTCAGGCCCAAGACAGCAGACACAAAAAGGGATGAAAATACCTCTGGAGAGGCAAAATTCCCCCCATTGGGGCAGCAACAGGGAAGAGAGAAAAAGGAAAGCTCTCAGAAGAGGAATCTCTAAAGAGAAGAGATTCTGAAATGGTAAAACAATAATCGTAGGCAAAAAAGGCACACAACTACGTCAGAGCTTCCGCGGAAACCCATGCAGACCAAGTTGATGGCGGGAAAGAACTGAGGAGGGAGTGGGGCCACTCATGCCTATATAGGGTTGGTGACATCGACAGATGATGTCAGCTTGGTGGCCCCAGTTGTACTGCTGAAAATCTTCAGTGTGGATCCTGCTTCACCAGCTGTGAAGTTACTACGGTGTGACGTGATGACAGATACCCCAAAGATCTTAGGATTTGTCCAGAAGACACACCGGGCTGGATTTACAGCGTGCCGCAAGCTGCAACAATGCCAGCTTGCGGCAATGGCCACTGCATCCTGGACCCTGCGCCCAATGCAGAAAGGAGCAGGGTCTGATAGCCTGCATCCCGTGACTTGCAGTAGCAGTGCATGGTGAGTACAGCCCCCATGTATGCATAAGCCGTGGAATGGGGTGGGCGGCAGGTGCACCACAGGGCCGGTATTGTGGTCCCCTCCATGCCCGCCCGCCGACCCTCATCAGGTGTGGACTCAGCCCCACCCTTAGTAGAATACCCCCCGTCACTCCTGGTAGTCTAGTGGCCCTCCATCCAACAGTGCAGGCCCCCACCCCCAATGCCCCACCGACTGGCACAGCCCTCAGCTCACCACCGCAGCCAGCCACCAGCAGAACTGTGCCAAGCTTGCATTACTGTAATAATCGTGCTTTGAACAGGCGCTGTCATTCACAGGCGCATATTAGTACAGTCGCGGGCAACACAATTCGAATGATGGCTGGCACCGTGGTGGTGAAGCAGGCTGTACCAATGTGAGTATTGAGGCTAGCTATAATCGGTGTGAGGCCACTGAACTTACAAAGGAATACGAAATGAAAAAAGGTGAGGCGCTCAACGTGTGTGTGTGTGTGTGCGTGTGTGGTTCTGTGCATTGGGAGGGTGTTCCACACACCCATCCTGGCACAGTGCATGCCATGCCTGGGACCTGGAGCTTATGGGGGGCTGTAGCCCACAGGGAATGTAGAGCTGGGGCACAGTGGCAACCTCCAGTGAATGGCAAAGACCACTTACGCCAGCTTTTTGTTGGCATAAATGTTCTTTGACAGATGTTCACTGGTGGTTGTCTCTGAATCCCGATTTGTGGACATAGCAGCCACCCTACCTGAATAGGGTGCAAATGCTGCCATAAAACCCCTTACGCCATGTCGCAAGGGCGTTTATGGCACATTGGTGCTGTTGGACGCATGCAGCCTGCAGCATGTCGTAGGCTGCCTTTGTGAATCCCACCTGGACACAAGTGCTACTTGCACCATTTTTCTGATGCAAGTTGCCTTGTGTCCTGATTTGCTTTGTGAATCCAGCCCTCTGTCTTATGGAAAACCAAATAAGGAGGCTCACACATGAGAGCCTGAAGCTCTAAAAATCTTTGAGCAGAAGTAATGGCAACTAAAAATAATGCTCTCCACGGCAGGAAACGTAGCTCACAACTTGCATCCGGCTCAGAAGGAGCCAAAATACGTTTCTCTAACACAAACTTCAAGACCCATGGCAGGACTGGATTGCAGATAGGAGGCTTCAAGTGAAGAATGCCTCTTAGAAAGGTATGGGACACCTCCAATTGTGCCACCATACAGCCTTCAGTAGGCACATGGAAGGCTGAAATCGCAGACATAGTGCACTTTAACAGAGCAGTACTTCAGGCCAGAGTCTAAGAGGGACAGCAAGTACTCTAGAACCTGATTCACTGGACAAGTGAAAGGGTCCAGCTGACATGATGCAGCCCACAGAGTGAAACGTTTCCACTTCATGGAATAAGTGGTCCTAGTGGAGGGTTTTCTAGCCACCACCAGGACATCAGCTATGTCCTCAAGAGCCAGGCATGAAGATGCAGGGATTTCAGGTCTGGATGGACTAGGTGCCCCATTCCTGGGAGAGAAAACCAGTGTACAGAGGCACTGGAGGTTCCGCTGTCAACTGCTGCAGTAAAGGGAACCAGATCTGATGAGGCCAGAAAAGGGCAATGAGGATCATCGGAGCTTGATCAGAACCCTCTGAAGAAGGGGGAAGGGAGGGAAAGCATAAAGAAACCTCCCGTTCCAAAAGAGGAACAACGTGTTTGCCAGAAAACTCCAGCCCCTGGAAAGAGCGAGCAAAAAAGCGTTACTTTTGCATTGAGTGGAATGCAAAAAAGTCTAACTCCGGACAACTCCAGCTGTCTAACAGGTCTTCTACCACTGCGGTCAGCAGTTCCCACTCATGCACCTTGGACTGTGACTGGCTTAATCTGTCTGCCAGAATATGAACATATGAAACTGCCAGCAGATAAAGGCTTTATGGTCTTGTCAAGTCTGCTCAATTGTTCCAGCTAGCAGCCTTATACTGCAGCTGTCATACCCCCGTGACCCTCCCCTTACCCTATCCCATTCCCTTTGAAGCAGCGCACTGTATACAGGATGCCACTCCTCTGGTAATGTGCTCCACCCAGACAACACCCTCTCTCCATAAAGAAGTGTCTCCCATTTCCCTCCTGAATCCTCCCCTCCAATCTCAGATCGTGCCCTCGAGTGTCCCTCCCCTCCATAATTTGAAAAGCCCTTCCATGCCAGTCTTATTTATTCCCTTCATGTACTTGAAAGTTTCAGTCTTGTCCCCCCATCCCTCCTCTCCTCCAGGGAGTACATGTTCAACTCCCTCAGCCTGCTCTTGTAGGGTAAGTCCCCTAGCCCCTGGATCATTTTTGTTGACCTCTGCTGCACCACCTCCAGTAACCTAATGTCCTTCTTGAGGTACAGCCACCAGAACTGCATGCAGTACTCCAGGTGTGGTCTAACCAGTGACCAAAACAGCGGCAGAATCACCTCCCCCCTCCTTGGGGATATGCCTGTGGCAATACAACCCATCATTCTGTTAGCCTTTGCAGCTGCTGTTCCACACTGTGTTGAGTTGTTCATTACTCCCATTATGATCACCCCCAGATCCTTCTCCTCCTCCACCACCTCAGCTAGCTGCACCCCCCAGCTGGTAGTTCCTCATATTTTTTGCACCAAAATGTAGTACTTTGCATTTCTTGCCATTGAACCCCAGCTGCCAAGTGTCCGACCAGGCCTCCAATTTTGCCAGACCTTGCAACATGTCACCCTCCTAAGTCATCCACTACTGCTCCCATCTTGATGTCATCTGCAAGCAGACTGATCTTGTTCTTGATGCCTATTCAGATGTCTGCTATGAAGGTCCCAAACACTGGCCCCAGTACAGAGCTCTGTGACATCACGCTTGTCACCGTCCTGGGCAATGAGAGCTCCCCTCGCACCACCCTCTGCTGCCTCCCTTGCAGCCAGTTCATTACCATCCTACCATCATCGCCCCCGCCCCATGCCTCCAACTTACTTCCTAACCTCCCATACGACCAAATTGAATGCCTTACTTAGTCCAAGTACAGGACATCCACTGCATGGCCCTTGTCCTATTACCTGGTTACCCAGTCATAGTACTTCACCAGATTGGTCTGACAGGATCTGCCTGAGACAAACCCATGCTGTCTGCTGTCCTGCAGCCCATTAGCCTCTAGAGGAAACCAGCCTCTCCTTCAGGATTGTCTCATCAGCTTTCCCACAATGAATGTGAGACTTACTGGTCTGTAGTTTTCTGGCTCATCCTTGAGGCCACTCTTGTAGAGGGGTACCACGTGCGCCATCCTCCAGTCCTGAGGTACACTCCCTGAGTCCAGGGAAGCTTTGAACAGGTTTGCCAACGGTTCTGCCAGGACTACTGTCAGCTCCCTTAGCACCCTGGGGTGTATCCCATCTGGCCCAGGCACTTTGTCCACCCTCAGTGCCCTCAAACTCTCCAGTACCCTTCCCACTTGGATTTCCCAATATGTCCCCCCCCCCCGTGCCCACCCTTCCTCCCCTCTTGGTACAGATCACCTTTTCTCTTCAGTACATGCTGAGCAGAAGTAATTAATGCTTCTGCCTGTTTCCACCCATTCCCCATCCCTCTTAATCCTTACTATTTGGTCCTTACAACTCCTTTTCTCCTTGATGTACCTGAAGAAGTTCTTCTCCCTCTCTTTGATGCCCTATGCCAGTCCGAGTTCCTGGAACACCATGGCTGCCCTTGCCACCTCCCTCGACTCCTTCAGGTATCTCTGTCCTCCCTTCTCCCTCTTTTTTTGTACCTTCTAAAGATGGTTCTTTTCTTCCTTACTTTCTCCATGACCCCCCTTTGCTCACCCAGCTAGGCTTCTTGGCCCTAGCCCTCTTACTCTGGACCCTTGTACAAGTTGCAGTTGCCTCCTCAATATTCAGTTTAATGACCTCCCACTTCTGGTTACTGTCCATATTTGGATGGATTCTGGCCAGATACCCCTGTACTATTTGCCTCATCCTCCCAAAGTCGGCCCTCCTGAATTCTAACACCCTTGTGCTCATTCCTACTCCCCCCTTTCCACATGTTTATCATGAAACACACAGAGTGGTGGTCACTCCCTGCCAGTGGTTCCTCCACCCTCAGCTCCCTCACAACCTCACCATTCACCAGCACAAGATCAAGGGTATTCCCTAACCTGGTTGGCTCATTGACCATCTACAATAGGAAGTGGTCCTGGAAGGCGTCCAGAACCTGCTCCCTCCTGTTCGTGGTGGCTGGGGTAAACCAATCCACTCCTGACAGGTTGAAGTTCCCCGCAATCACCATGCTGCCCCTCCCGCAGGTCCTTCTGAGCTGTTCTGCTAGTTCCTGGTCTAACTCCTCAGTCTGAGAGGGTGGTCTGTACACCACTGCCATCCTGAAGGTCCTATTTTTGGAGTCCTGGAGCTGCACCCATAATGATTCCGTGTTGCCCTCCTCCCCCGACACACTTCAGTCCTTCCCTCACATACAGCGCCACCCCCCTCCCCCCACATTTCCCTTTTATCCCATTCCTCTGAAATATCCTATACCGTGGTACCACCAGGTACCAGTCACGGCAATGGGTGTCCCATGTCTCAGTGATGGCCTCCATGTTCACCTCCCCATCTGCCATGAGAGCCTGTAACTCCGCTGTCTTGTTCCCTAGACTACTAGCATTCAAGGTTACCACCCTTCACCCCGCTTTCCTCCCTTTCCCTACTTGCTTTCCCTTTCTAGCATCCATTCCTGACCTCTCCCCAACTCCCTTCCTGCTGGTATGGGGGGGGGAAGCTCGTTCGACTTCCCTACCTGTGGATCCTGCCTGACTTCTGCCCACTTGCCCCCCCTTCTAGTTTAAATTCACATTGTTTGCCAAGTATTCCCCCAGTTTTTGGTTCGTGACCCTCCTTCCCTCCTTACTTAAGTGTAGCCTGTCTTTGATGTAGAGATCCTTGCCCTCCCAGGTCCTCCCCCCAACCAGCCCATACTCATTGGACTAACACCATTCTCTTAGCCACGTGTTAAATTCCTCTGTTCTCAGCTTCCTTGCTGTGCTCACCTTGGGTACTGGAAGCACCTCTGAGAAGGTTACTGATCTTCCTGAAGAAGAAGAAGAAGAACCAGCATTTATATAGCGCTTTTTATACACAGTATCCCAAAGTGCTTTAAAAGCAATGCTAGACTGGTAGTGAAGTGACTGAATGTGTGGTGGCTGCCATATCGCACATCATCACTCACACACAGCCTGGATGATTGCATGAACTGGTTTATGGGACGGGGAATGTTGGCTAGCATACCGGGAATGCTCCCTGCTCTTTTTGAGAAGAGTGCCCTGGGTTCTTTTACTTCCACCTGGACACCCACCAGGACAACACCAGGATGGGCAGAAGGGACCTCGGTTTAACGTCTCATCCGAAGGATGGCACACCCCTGCAGTACAGCAACCCCCAATACTGCACTTGGATGCCAGCAATTTTTAGGTGCAAGTCCAATCCCAGTGTGGGATAAGAACCCACAACCTTCTGGTCTAGAGGCGGATGTGCTACCAACTGAGCCACACTGACACCTGCCTCCTCACACATCAGCCCCAACTCCTCAAACCTCCTCTGGACTTCATCTACAGTATTTCCCACCAGGTCATTTGTTCCCAAATGCAGAACTGTGTGTCATTTCTCCCTACTCCTCCTAGCATACTTCAGAACAGACTGACCCACCCTTTCCGTTGTCCTGCCTGGCTTGGCCTCCACCCATATGAGACTATGCTTCTTCCCCTTGCTTCTCCATCTGATCCCCTTCAGAATTGAGTCTCCCAGCACTAGGATCCCACCCTTGGTTCCATGATTTGCTCGCCTTGTCCTTCCTTTATCCATTCCCCTGCCTCTCCACTCCTCCTCCAGCGCAGTTGTTCCTCCTTCCACCCAAGTCTCTGCCCTGCCCTCCCTCTCCCCTTTTACCTCTGAGTTTTCTTCCCCTCTTTACCAGGCTCCACCTGCCTCCTTACCCTGATGCATCTCTATCCTCATCTCCTCCTTACCTCTTTCTCCCCCCCTTCTCATAGCCCCCTTACTCAGCTTCTCTCACTACTATACTAACCCTTGGCCCCCTCCTTTTCCTTCTTTTACCAAAACACCCTTGCTCCCCTTCCTCTCCTTAGCTACTGTCCCCCAGTCCAGTTTCCTAGCCCCCACCCCTTATCCTTACCCACTGAAGCCATGCCCCCTTCAGCCACCCTACCAAAGCCCTCTGGTTTGTTAGTAAACACAGGTTACTCACCTGTAGCAGTAGTGCTAAGAGTGGCATATGTTGTTCATCCACACTTCTGGCAGTGTCCTTTCCCCTTTAAATCTTGCCGGAAAGTCTTCAAGCTGGCTCCTCCCACCCACTCGGGTGGTATAATCCTCGGCTCTGCCCCATGATGCCAGATCTTGCCCACTGGAAGCAGAGTTGTGCGCCGAAGCCAGGGGAGGTCGGGTGGGTCTGTGTGGATGAACAACATATACCACTCCTAGAAAGTACAGTTATGTAAGACCTTACCGTAACAGTAGATCTTTGAGGAGTGTCTCTTGCAGGAGGTAATACACTTGGGTTGTCACCAGAGGTTGCTATGGTGCACAGTAGCTCTTCTAGCAGTCTTTTTCAGGGGCGGCCCACACAAGACATCATCTTCCTGTTTCTTATATAAGTGTGGGCAGTCCCTGGTATCCTCAGTTTCCCCCGCCGAATTCAGCTCGCTAAACGAGGACTATGGGGAAGCCGAGGTACCACAGGAGTCCCAACCCATAAGTCACTGGATCAGAATTTGTTCTCGGAGAAGGAGGGTGGGATCGTACCTGCTGCAAGACACTCCTCAAAGACCTACTGTTATGGTAAGGTCTTACGTAACTGTAATATCTTCCATGGAGTGGTCTCTTGCAGCAGGTAATACGCTTGGGATGAATCCCAAGCAGTAAACCCAGAAATGGAGGTCATTATGACAGGAGGCCTTGTAGGACAGCCCGGCCAAAAGCCGTCCTACAGCGTGAAGCAATATCTAAGTTGTTATGCTTCATGAAAGTGTGAATTGTGGACCCGGTAGCTGCATTGCAGATATCCATGATAGAGGCCCCTTTAAAGCAGGCCACAATAGTGACCATAGCTCTGGTAGAATGGGCTTGGACAGGTCCAGGTAATGGCTTGTTGTATTTTGAATAACAAAATGTTACGCAATGTGCTAGCCAGTTGGAGAGAGTATGTTTAGTGACTGGGAGACCTTCCCTGCCTGAGGAGAAGGTGACAAAAAGTTGAGAAGTCTTTCTGATCATTTTAGTTTGATTAATGTATTATCGTAATATACAATGGACATCTAAAGTATGTAAGAGGTGTTCACCTCAAATGGAGTGTTCAGGATAATATACTGGTAACCCTAAGGACTGGTTTAAGGTGTGTTCAGAGACTACCTTAGGTAGGTAGGAAGGGTTGGTATGAAGTGTCACCTTATCTTTGTGAAAAATCAAGTAAGATTCTCTATACATGAGGGCACGGAGCTTGGAAATACATCGAGCTGAAGTGACAGCCACTAAGAATAGTGTTTTCCATGAAAGAAAATGGAGGTCACAAGTGGCCGCCAGTTCAAAGGGCTCAAGAGTTAATTTTTCTATTAGGAAACTGAGATTCCACAGAGGAGTGGGTCTTCTGATAAGTGGGTTAATATATAACATTCTTCTTAAGAACATTTTGGCCAGATGATGTTGATACAGTAATCTACCATCCAGAGGTTCATGGAAAGCCGAAATAAAGGCCAAATGGACTTTGATGGAGAAATAGCTTAATCCTGTCTCGGCATTCAAGGCTAGGTAATCCAAGACTTTCGTCAATGGACAAGAGTAGGGATCCAGTGATCGGGAAGCAGCCCATATGGAAAAATATTTCCATTTGGAATTATATGTTTCCCTAGTTGCTGGTTTACTTGATGCCAGCAATATATTGGCAACCACAGAGGACACTTGTAAACATGCTATGAAAGCATCCTCAGGAGCCAAGCATAAAGGTGTAGTGCCTTCAGGTTGGGATGTAGAAGGGTCCCTTGATTCTGAGTCAAGAAATCTGGTCTGATTGGCAATGGAACGGGTTCCTCTACCAAGAACTGCTGAAGCAGGGGAAACTATGCCTGCCGAGGCCACAAAGGGGCTATGAGAATCATGGTGGCAGGTTCGGATTGCAGTTTCAGTGGACTCCATTGCAGGAGTGGGACAGGGGGGAAGCATATAAGAGTCCTGTCCATGCTTGGGACAGGGCATCTGCAGACCATCCTTTTTGCACGGGATAATGAAATAGTATCTGTGAAGATGGTGGTTGACTGGGGAAGCAAACGGGTCCAGTTGTGGGGTCCCCCACAGATTAAAGATTTTCTGGAGCACTTCATAATAAAGTGTCCATTCGTGAGCGGACGACTGGTGACTGAGAAAGTTGGCCAGGACATTGTAACATCCTGGTAGATGGACTGCTGTTAGTGTGAGGTGTAACCAAATGGCTTCCTGCCAGACTGCAAGCATCTCCCTGCATAGAGTACGGGATTTCATACCTCCTTGATTGTTGAGGTAGAATACTACTGCGGTGTTGTCTGACTGAATCAGCAACTGTCCCGGACACAGGTGAGGTTGAAAAGCCTGGAGGGCTAAGCAAACCACCCTCAGTTCCAGGAGATTGATGTGGGGATGAGGAGTAGAAGTGGTTCACTTGCCTTGTGTCCTGTAAGGACCCAGGTGTGCACCCCAACCTTCCAGGGATACATCCGTGGTCAATGTCTGCAGAAGTGGTGGGGACTGGAAGGGCATACCTTGACATAGGTTGGCTTGGAGTGTGCACCATATTAGGGTAGACTGCAACGAGGGAGTGACTATGATTTTGTCTTTGAAATTTCCTGTTCTTTGAGACCACTGATTCTGGAGAACCCACTGGACTGGTCTCATCCGAAGACGGGCGAAAGCTACCGTAGGGTTGGTAGCGGACATGTGACCTAGGGGAGACAGTATGCGTCTGGCTGTGACAACTTTTTGGGCTTGTATCTACAATGCCAGAGACAGAAGCTTGTCTTGCCTGTCGGCCTGGAGGTAAGCCCTGGCAGAGACAGTGTTAAGGACCGCTCCTATATATTGGAACGACTGTGTAGGGGTCAGATTGGATTTCGGCCAACTGACCATATTTCCTAGAGTTTGGAACAGAGTGAAGGTTGCTTCTAGGGAAGAAAGCAGAGATGTTTTGGACTCTGCTTTTATGAGCCAATTGTCCAGGTATGGGAAGACAAAGTGCCCGTCCCTTTGTAGGGCTGCTGCTACTACCACTAGGCATTTGGTGAACACTCATGGGGCCAAGGAAAGACCAAACATGAGTGCCCGAAATTGGTAGTATTGATGCAACAGGTGAAAACGAAGGAACCTGTGGAGGGCAGGATGGATAGGGATATGAATGTAACCCCTAGGTGGCGCTATCCCAAGGGCTACTCTTTTTGTTCTGGTATATCACCAGTCTGTTCCAGTCCATCATTTTCTTCCCCTGAAAGCTCAAACAGTTCAGCCATACACAGTGATTCCATATCATCTGACTTGATACTTTGCACTTCACTTTCTGGGAGCATTGGCTCCAGGGACAAAGCTGGGGGCTTAGACAGTCCAGAACGCTCAGCTTCATCTCCAGTATTGACTTGGGGATTGCCCCGAAACAATTGACTCAGTTCGTAAGAAGGGTAGTATTCAAAGTCACACTCACTTTCCTCTGATATGGACTGACAGTCATGCTCAACTGGGATTTGTGGAGGGGAACACTTTAACTCAGCTTCTGTAGGTTCAGGCTTTCTTGATTTTTGCTTAGCAGCAGCTCTAGTCACTGGTCCAGAGGGTGCATTTTCTGGGGACTCAGACTCAGTCAAGATTTATCCAGTGGGCAGTAAATGATTTCTATGCATTGTTTTAACATCTTTTGAATTATTCTCAGGCCTTACTTTGTACACAGGCAGATCATCTAGTTTGCCCACTACAATGCGAGGGAGATGGTGCCATCTGTCAGCAATCTTGTGTTTGCCATGCGGTCCCAGATTTCTTAGCAATACCCGATCTCCCTCCTGGAGTTCCTGTGCTTTCACCTTTTATCATACCTTTCTTTGTTGTCAGATTTCTTTTGGCAGCCATGGTTTGAGCCAGTTAGTAGCATGATTTAGCTGGGCCTTCCTTTTGCACATACTGTAAATAGTTGTCAGCTCGAGACCACATCAGGAGAGACCCCCAAAGCACACATCTACTGGCAGTCAAGCTTCTCTTCCAAACATCAGGCAGTAAGGGGAGAACCCAGTGGCATCACTTTTGGTGCAGTTGTAGGCATGTACCAGGGTGCTAATTTGTTGGCTCCATCTAGGCTTGTCCTTTGGGTGGCGGGTGCCCAGCATATCTAGCAAAGTGCGGCTGAAACGTTCAGGATGTGGGTCCCCCTGGGGGTGGTAAGAGGTGGTTCTGGACTTTCGTTCTCCCCACAGAGAAAGCATCTCTTTGATCAGACGACTCTCAAAGTCTCTCCCTTGAGCAAAATGGATTCTTTGTGGAGCCCCATAGTAAATAAAAAAGTTTTCTAAAAGTACTTTTGCCACAGTGGACGCCTTCTGGTCCTTGGTGGGGAAAGCTTGGGCATATCTCATAAAATGGTCAGTGACCACCAGCACATTACTAATATTTCTTTGATCTGACTCCAAACTCAGAAAATCAATACAGACCAGCTCCATGGGTGCACTGGTGGTGATGTTAACAAGGGGGGCAGCCCTCTGGAGCAGAGCTTTTCTCTGTAAGCAGCAACTACAAGTTCGAAAGTGTTGCTCCACATCAGCCCCCATCTTAGGCCAACAGAATCTGGATCTCACCAAGTCAAGTGCTCTGTCTATACCAAGGTGCCCCATGTGGTTGTGTAGGGACCTCAGCACCGGGTCTCAAAAAGCAGTGGGCAGCACTAGTTGCTGTTTATATACTTGTCCCCCTCTGTCTACTGTTTCTCTGTATAACAGTCTATTGATCAGTTTCAACTTAGGACCTTCTTTGTATAACAATGCAGTTCTCAAATTAGTGGAACATAATTTGGACACATCTTTTCCTGCATAGAGGGCTTCTAAAGCTGATTTGGTCATGGGATCTCGGGATTGAGCCCGCCGAATACTGTCATTGTCCAGCTGAGGCAGTGCACCAATGTCTATTGCAGAAAAGTGGCAATAAGCAGCAGGTATGCAATTCTCAGAAGGTCCCAAACAATCTACCATATAGTCCACTGCGTCCATGGACATTTGTTCCTCCCTGTCAAACTTCTGGCAGAGTGCTCGAATATCAGGTTCTGACAGTCTGACCCAGTCATTCTGGGGAACAGGCCTCCAGGAGAGAGCATCAGCATCTGTGTGGTTCAGGCCTGCTCTGTATTCAACAACATAGTCATATGTAGATAATGCAGAAAGCCACCTATGGCCAGTGGTATCCCATTTAGCTGAAGTCTGCACATAGGTCAAAGGATTATTGTCAGTTTTTACCAGCATCTTAGCCCCATACAAGTACTCGTGGAATTGATCAACAATGGCCCACTTCAAAGCTAGGAACTCTAACTTATGTACAGGATAGTTCTTTTCGGATGGGGTCAGGCTTCTACTGGCAAAGGCCACTGGTCTCAGGCCATTCTCATGCTTTTGGTACAACACAGCCCCCAACCCTTGCAAGCTAGCATCAGTGTGCAGGACATAAGGTTTTGTTGGATCGGCATAGGCCAACACTGGAGCGTGGGTAAGTTGATATATGATCTCATGAAAAGCAGCCTCACAATCAGGAGTCCAGCGGCCCCAAATACTTCACTTGGATGAAAATACACTCTTTCAGTCTCGAGACGTTGACTTTTTGTATCTTTTGTGGGTTGGGGGATACCCTTGAGTAAGGTTAAGTAAAGGGCGGATCACTCTTGAATAGTCCTTGATGAAACGCTAATAATAACTACAGAATCCCAGGAATCTTTGCAGTTCTTTTAGATTTTTGGGCTGTGGCCAGGTGGTCAAGGCCTCAACTTTACTTGGGTCAGTCTCTATTCCCTCAGTGGATACTATGTGTCCCACATACTTTACTGATGTTTGAAAGAATTGACACATCAATGGACAGTTTAAGGCCAAAGTCTTCCAGTCGGTCCAACACCTTGAATAATCTGCTCTCATGTTTCTCCAGTGAGCTGCCAAACACAATAACATCATCTAGGTATACCAGGCACTCTAGTAAGTTCATGTCCCCCACTGCACATTCCATCAATCTTTGAAAAGTGGCGGGGGCACCTGAAATCCCTTGAGGCATCCTCATGAATTCATAGAAGCCTAGCGGACAGATAAAGGCTGTCTTCTCACGGTCCTCGGGGGCCATCGGGATCTGGTAGTACCCAATGCGGAGATCCAGCACAGAGAACCACTTGCTCCCGTTTAGACAGTCCAAAGCATCCTGAATGCCGGGCATAGTGTACTGATCAGGGATTGTCCGCTGGTTTAAAGTGCGATAATCCATGCACATCCTTACTGTCCCGTTCTTTTTTCTCACTACCACAATGGGGGAAGCATAGGGGCTTCTGGATTCTTGTATTACACCAGCAGCTAGCATCTCTCGCAGATGCCATCTCACAGTATCTATGTCAGCAGGTGCCAGGCGTCAAGACCTCTCACGAAATGGCCTTTCATCATGCAGCCGGATATGGTGCTTAGCTCCTTGCTTGCATCCTGCATCCCATTCCTTTAAAGAAAACACCTGGTCTCTCTGGGCAAGCTTCTCACTGATTCTCCCTTTCCATTCAGCTGGCAACGGGGAGTCACCGATATCAAACAAGCCAGGCGTTACTCTGTCATTTTTCCCCGAACTCTTGCTACTGGGTAGCACTGCAGTGTCTGCACAATGCACATTAGCCAGGGTGCAATCTCTATTTACTCGAATCTCTCTGTCAGACACATTATGAACTTGAACCATTACCCTTCTGGCATAAGCATGGGCTCTAGCAGGCAAAATATTAGGCTTGACCAGCAGTCCCTCCAGCAATTTTCCATCGCCCGGTGTATCCAACATTAATATTTTATTCTTGACATCCTTTCTGATACGGACCTCTCCCTGTAAGGTACACTGGGCATTTGGCGCCAGGATCAGAGACTCAGGATCCTTCTTCCAGACAATTCCAACCGGTCCCTCTGGTTCTACTGTTTCAATATCTCTCTGTGCCTCATAGGCCTTCTTAATCAAGGCCAGAATTCTTAAAGCTCTACCAGCCCTTGACCCCTGTTTTTCATAACACAACTGTGCCAGCCATCCAAAAATATGTGCATTAGTCCCAATTAGTAGAGGAACCCTATCATACAGTCCAGTTGGGGGACACACTAAGGCCAGGGTCTCTACTTTCTCGGCCACTCCAGCCACAGAGGTGGAAAAAGACAGCCAAATTCAGATACATCCAGAGTAGGGGTAGGTCTTCTCACTTAACCCCCAGACATGCAGCCCCTCCAACAGTTGTAAGAGTACATCAGACAAATGCTTCTGATACCAGTCTTGGAACAGCAATTGTCATTAGGAGCCACTGTCTAATACAGCTCTTTGAGACCTCCATTCACCTTTACATTTGGTCTCCATGGAAGGACCCACTATTCTGGACCAGTCTGGAGAGGCGGTAGTGGGGGCCTGGGCAACTGACCTTGCCACAAAGGGATGTAAGTTAGCATTTTTCGGGCCCTCACTGGGATCATTGAGTGCACCTGTTAACCACTGATTTGCTCTCTGAAGCTCTCCTTGTAGCCTATATGCAACTTTGTCTGTGTCTTTTGGGGACCGGCATTCTCTCTTCATGTGCCCATCCTTCCCAGAATTATAGCAAAACATACTTTCTGGAGTTTGAGCTGGCCGAGGCATAACACTGGGAGCCAGGGCGGGGGTACTACTAACTGGAAACCTTGATGCCATCTCTGTCTGCGGTGTGATAAGCATTTGGAGACATCTCATCAATTTCCCCACTTCCATGGTCAAGACATCGAGTTTTGAGCTGTTGTCAGCAGGAGATGCATGGGTGGGTACCCCCACCCCCATAGCAGAAACAGTCGGATGAGGGTCGGGGCCTGTACTTGCAGGAGCAGCCTTCATAAAAAGACTGTTTTTTATTTACCCGAACTCTCTCAACAGTTCTCCCCATTGTGCCATATCTTTTTCCTTCTCAGAGCACTCATTAACTGCCAACCTTTGCCCCTGAACTTCACTTGATGGGTCACCCTCAGTCACTCGGGTAGTAGCCACAGCTATTGGTGCAAGTCCCTCCCGAGGTCACCTTATCTCAGCTCCTTGAATTTCTCTCATTAGCTCATCATAGGAGGGTGGGGATTCCAGTCGATTTGCCAGGCATAACTGAAGCAACAGCAGTTCTGAGAAGGGGGCAGACTTAAGGATCCTGTCCAGCCTGGTTCGGTCCAGTTCAATCGCTGGCAAACTACCCTTTCTGAGGCATTCTTGCAACAAATTTTCCAGCTGAGATACATACACAGACAACAACTCCCCTTGGTACTGTTGTGCATTTCTTACTCTCCACCACAGGTCCTCATCAGAATCTGGGCTCCCATACACATTCTCCAAGGCCTCAAGATAGTCCTGTGCAGTCACTTCAGGGATACTGGCCCGTTTAGCATGGATGGTAGCCAGGGCAGGACCTCGGAGGCTCTCACTAACCTTCTTTAAGCACTGAGCTCCGAGCATTGCCATTCTAGCACTCGAGTGGCAACATAGTCTATCCAGGTCTCCCAGTTATCCTCCCTTGGGGGGGTGCGGAGGGTGCCAGAAAAGATCCTCAACCTTGAAGAGTCATGACTAATGGCAGGTGCAGAAATAGGAGCCTGCATTGATTCAGCCACCATTACGGGTACTGGAGCGGAGAGGGTGTTGGGAGAACACCCCAGGTGGCAAGAATAGTTTCTTCAAGTCCTCCACAGTTTCCCTTCCCCCAGCAACCATTTAGCAAATTTCTCCTCAAAAGTTTCAAATAGTGGGTGGGGGGTTCATTCCCCCCCAGGTCTTTACTGTCCTTAGTTATCACTCTTCAGGCAGTGAGGGCTCCCTCTGGGGTAATAGTCTGTGACACTTTGGAGCTATCTATGGGATCCTTAAACTCTACTAGGGCCAGGAAAATGTGGGTGAGCAGATTAGCCTGTCGACCCACCACCACAGGGTTTTGTAAACCTTCCACCTTGGAAAGTACTCGCTGTACAGTGTTCATATTGATACCCAGGGGGATGTCCAGGATAAGCATAGCATTTTGGGGGTCGATCTCCTCCCCAGTTCACCACTCCACCAACCGGTGCACAGCCACTTCTGTCGGGATACCCATTTATTTTTTTTCTTAACAGTGGTTTGTAAATATGGCCACTAAAGGACACACAATCACAGCGGTGAGCCTCCAAGATGTAACCCCTAGGTGGCGCAGTCCCAAGAGCTACTACCCCTGCCTGCTTACTACTAACAGGTTGAGGGGCCTGGATCTGATGGCGGGTGCCTCCACCCAGAGGTTGGGGTTAAGGCAGTCTGATATGACTTGGTCACAGCCCCCTGGGTCACTGCAACCCCCCTTTCTTCCCACTAGTGGCCCACACAAATCAATCACAATACCCTTGCAATATACACTTACCCCCAGGATTGGTTCAATCAGCTTGACTCTAGGGACCCCCTGTAAAATGAGATGCAGTTATACAATAACCACTGTACAGTAATTCAATATAGACACACAGTTCAAGCAGTGTAACTTTGCTAAACAACCAAATCTGATTTATTTAGGGGACAGTAACAAGGACAGGGGGAAATCAGGTTAATTGATTCAGCCACATTAATAATCACAGTACTGTGCACATATTTCAGAGTCCCAAATGTCACTCTTACTGGGTACCCAGGCAATAAGAGGCTAGCCTATTTGGTGCAGCTGGTTGGGGCCCTGAGGATGGAAAATGTATGCATAATACCCACTTTGTAATTCGGAGCCGGTAGGCTCAGTTTGTGAAGAAAGAAAGGAAAAGTAATCAGATGGAACACTTGCAATTAGATGATGGCAGGGAGCTACCCTGATTTGTACTCACAAATTCAATGCTGAAACTGAATGGAAGGCAGATTGTCCTGGATTGCAAGGAGGAGCAGACCATGTGGACAAGGTCCCTGTGACTGGACTCCACGGTAGTTCAGAGCAAATGGATGTAGTCTGGATTAAGCTGGGGGTTTTCTTCCAGCTTCAGGCACTCAATTCACTGTACAGGGGATTTGAAATGCGATTCCTCACAAGTACTACACACATTTATATGTAAAAGGAAAGTACTATACCAGGCAGGCTGCTGCTCTATCCCGATCGCAATTACTGCACAATACCCGGGAGAACAAACAGCAGATTCAGTTCCTGACAGACCGAGCGTGATTCAGCAATTTCTCCAGTCTTCTACAGGGTGAGCCTGGTTTCCTCACTTCTGGTGCTTCTTTTTCTTTACAACTCTGATTCAGTCCACACTGGCACTCACAAACAGTTGTAGGCCGAACTTCAGGGCCCCACACAAGTTTTCCGCGCGTAAACTCAGCAGTGCAGGAGCCCAGAGCTCCTTCCCTCTTCACAGTCACAACTCATCTGAACTTTCCAGTAGACAGAGCCGGGCATTTCCTTTGAGTTCCTCCCAGTTCAATGGCTGGTTTTGTTGTCACTCACAGTAAACTCCCCCTGTTGGTGGAAAAAGGCGCCGAAGTCCAAACTACAATTCCCAGAAGCATTGGCCATACAGTACATAGGTGGCTGGCTCCACAATGAGAGTCCAAGTTTTGATCTGCCAGCAGCAGGCTCCATTTCAAAGGTCCCCCCACACACTGATTGGTCCAGTTCAGCAGTTCAAAACTAGAATGGGGGACTAGGCAAACACAGTTCTGATTGCAAAGAAAAGCAAGTTAGACAAACTGTATTTTCATTATTACTCTAAATGATATCTGGCAGACAGTTATATCTTTGAAAAGTTCTCACTCTGCCCACTTAGTGACGGCAGAAACGGAGCGATTTGGCAGCAGCTCGAGTGGGACACAAGCAGGGAAACACACAGATTCCCATCCAAATTAATTATGACTGCAGGCAGACAGCTCTTAAAGAGACAGTACCAGAGGCTCTAAAAGCACTCACAGATAAACGGCTTAGGCGCCGAACACCATCCAGGCTTGAAGCATTCAGGCAAGCTCCTGGAAGACTTTTGGGAACCCCATTTGCAGGGGGGTTACATGAAGGTAAGCATCCTTCATATCCAGGGCACATTGCCAATCCCCTTGTTTTAGTATTTGCATGACAGAGATTAGGGTGACCATGCAGAACCTTTTGTACTGGACATGTAGATTCAGTTGGCTGAGGTCCAGTATTTGTCTGAAATATCCGGTTCACATAGGTACCAGGAAGAAGTGGGAGTAAAACCTCTTTCCGTGTTCTAATGGAGGTACTGGATAAATGGCCTTCTTGGTAAGAAGAGCCAGTAATTCCTCATGGAGAATAGGAATATGGTTGGGTGGGTAATGGACAGAGTGGGGAGGATGAGGGGGAGATCTGGAAAGTAATTCCAGAGTGTGACCTCTCCGAGTGACCCACTCGTCCAATGTGATTGTCTTCCAGGCCTCCAAATGGAGGGCAAAATGACCACCCATAGCCTCCGAGGCCTGGTCAAGAAAGCGTGGACAGAGCCCCAGTAGGTCACTGGGAGGCGGGTTGACCAGCCCCACCAGGAGGGTGGGAGCGGAGACCCTTGGCAGCAGAAGTGTTGGTTCTGGTAAACTGGAAATGACCTTGGGATCCACCTCTATTTGAGCCTCTGTATTTACCACCTCTTTTGGTATAAAGAGAGGTTTGAGGACGGTAGGACGGCTGAGAAGTATGGTACATGCCATGAACCTTATGTAGGGTTCTTCCTGAAGCCTGGAGATCATCTATCAATGTTTGGGTACTAGGCCTGAATAGTTTGGACCCATTGAAGGGGGTGTTAACTACTCTGTGCTGTACATCAGATGTGAAGCCTGAGACACGAAGCCAAGCATGGCAACGCAAGGTAATACTGGTTGCTGTTGCTGACATGAAGGCCGAAGTATCAACAGCATCATATCCCGAACTAAGTAGTTGATGGGAAATGAAATTGCCAGTAGGTATTGTGGCCAATAATTGTTCTCTTCTGGTGGAGTGAGTTTATTGACCAGTTCAATGGCAGAGGACCAGAGCATACGCTGGTATTTGACCATATGTCCCATATAATTTAGGATTCTGAGATTCATGATACTAGATTGGAATACCTGTTTGCCCCCAGATAGTCTATCCTATGGGATTCTTTATCAGGAGGTAAGGCGCTCATGTGTTTTGGTCATTTGGTATGATCATGAGTGGCAGCAATCACCACTAAATCCGCTTTAGGAGTGGTGGATAAAAAGGGATCAATCAATCAAAGGTTTTTTTTGTATGAGGCGCCCTTCCTATGATCATAGTGCCTTTACAATACACATTAAAAGAGAAACTCACAATGTTACAGTTTAAAAACAAATAAAACATGTCAGTGCACACTCAATAGATTCCTGAAAATGCTCCAAAGGAACCTGGTAAAGGCGATCCACCTTGCAGGGAACAACCGTAACCGAAGAAGGCTGGCACCAGGCTGCAAGCATAGCATTTTGGTATGTTTGGATTAATGGGGGTACCACTATTTATTTATTTATTAAATTTTGGTGACTGGGTTGGCCCACTGAGCCCCAAAGGTCCCATTTTCAGGGGCGATCCAGGATAACAATACAAGGTATAATACAGTGGAGAACAACTTTTAATAACAAGGTTATACAAGCATATGGTTGTTACAGACATGGTTATCATCATGACACGGTTTTGCCTTAGTACTACATGGCATAGTATTATACATGAGGTAGCATTGGTCCCTAGGTGTCCAGAATCTAGCTGGAGATTCATAGGTCGGCTCACTTTTGGGAGGGTTTGATGCAGGAGAGTGGGATACCTTATTAGCCGTGGCAGTGGCAAGTGCTTGTGTCCAGCATATGGGACTTAAGCCTGGTGCAGAAGTTCGTAAGTGAGGAGGCGTCCTGGATCAGAGGAGGGAGCTTGTTCCACAGGCTGGGGGCTAGGCATGAGAAAGATCTGCCGCCAGCACTGGTCCTTACTCTGGGGACTTTCAGTAGTGTACGTTCAGACGTCCATAGATTCCTGGGGTTGTGTTTAATTGCTATGGTTCCAGCTAAGCTTGGTGGAGCAGGGGGTTTGAGTAGCTTGTAGACCTGGACAAGCAAGGTGTATTGAAGGCGAACAGCCAATGAGGGCCACCGGAGCTGGGCCAGCATGTCACAGTGGTGGAGTCGCGGGTGGTCTTGGGTAGCGAACCGAGCTATCTTGTTGTATAGGATTTGCATCCTGGATACCTCTTGTTTTGCCATGCCCTGTATAATCGGGGCCACATAGGTCAGGGTAGGGAGCAAGACACTTGTAGCAATGGAGATCCTGGCCTCAGGGATGAGCTGGTCCTTGAGTCGGTACAAGGTTCCAAGTTTGTGGTGTAGGGTCTTGGTGACCTGGTCCACGTGGTCCTTGAAGGTGACTGACTGGTCAAGAGTTAGGCCTAAGTATTTTAGAGAGGGAACTACTTTGATGCTCTTGCCAGAGTGTGTGGTAAGTTGCAGGGATGCAGTCCTGTCGAGGCCCAATGATCTAGGTCCGAATAGCATTGCCTTAGTTTTGTCCACGTTACGTACCATTGTGTTTTCACACAGCCATGTCTCTAGGGATGTGAGGTCCTTTTGGAGGAGGGGACCAAGAGCGGCCACATCACCCAAGGGTCGGTAGATGACAGTGTCGTCAGCGTACTGTACAACCGAGCTTTCCCCACAGTAGATACTTAGGTCATTGGTAAATAGGGAGAATAGGAGGGGACCAAGGATTGAGCCCTGAGGTACTCCCTGCTTTAGAGGTAGTGGACCTGACTTGGCCCCCTTCCAGGAGACCCTCTATGTTCAGCCTGATATGTAGCTCCCAAACCACTTGAGGGCATGGGGGTCTAATCCCACATTGTTCAGCTTCTGTAGCAGAAGATTGTGGTCAACAAGGTCGAATGCCTTGGACAGGTCTATAAAGAGCACACCAGTGGGTATCCCTTTGCACATTGCCCTGAGCACTTTGTCCGAGAAGTTAATAAGGGCAGTGTCAGTCCCGTGGTTTGGTCCGAATCCATGTTGAGAGTGAGCAAGAGCTGATGGGCTTCCAGGTAGTCCTGAAGTTGGTCATAGACTAGCCTTTCTTGCAGCTTGGCAAGTGTGCAGAGCAGGGAGATCGGCCTATAATTGGTTAGGTTTTCTCTGAGACCACCTTTGTGGATAAGGACCACGTTGGCCTGTTTCCACTGGTTAGGAACAGTTCCTTCCCATAAAGTTCTGTTAAGGAGCAAGGTCAAGGACCCGGATAAGGAGGCGGCTCCAGCCTTGAGTAGCCGAGAGTTGATCCCATCTGGTCCCCCTGAGCCTTTCGGTTTCAGCACCTTTAGGAGGGTTAGGACCTCAGTGCGCTTTACCAGTCTCAGGTGGAAAGAGGGTAGTTCAAAGTGTGTTGCTTGACTTGTGTTTGGGGCCGAAGTCTGGGAGGACTGGCCAGTCTTGTAGGCCTCAAGGTCTGTGAAGTGGTTGTTAAGGGCAGCCGCTATTAGAGAAGAGTCACTAATGAGCTGACCATTGATCTCCATGGGGCTGGGTTCAGCCTTTTTGTTGCCCTTGATCAGGTCATTGACATGATTCCAAAATTGCTTAGGGTTACCTAAGCTAGTTTTCTGGAGATGTGTGATGTACTCTCTCTTAGCGAGTTTAATGGCACTCTTGGCTTTGTTTCTTAGGGCTTTGTATGCCATTAGGTTGGCCGGAACGGAGGAGAGCTTTTACTTCTTCCAGGCTTTGTTCCGAGTAATCATTAGAGATTTGAGGGGTGGAGATATCCACTTGTAACAGCTGCCTTTCGCTCTCGGTTTTTTCAGAGGAGCAAAGAGGTTGGCCGCTGTACTTAGTTCATCCTGGAAGTATTCCAAGGCCTCAGCCAGAGTAGGGAGGAGTGTTATGGCGCTCCAGTCCCGGCTGCTTAGGTAGTCATTGAATTGCACTCCCGAGAATTTGGTGTAGTCTTGAGCAGTGAGGATTCTGGGCTGGACTTTGGGTGCTCTGTTTTTCCAGATACAAAATATTGGGGAATGGTCACTCAAGGAGTCTGCCATTGTGCCCGCACTCTGGATATTGGCTGGATTTGACACCAGAGCCCAGTCAAGGGTGGTGTGATACCCAGTTTTGTGATTCAGTCTGGTCAGTTCCGAGATGATCTGCATCAGACCTGCTTCTTGGGTCAATGACATCAAGGCATGGCCAGGGTCCTGGGTCCAGTTGAGGTTGAAGTTGCCCAAAATGAGTAGCTCCGTAGTTACTTCTAGGGCCAGAGCATTTGTGACGGCTGCGAGGGATTGGAGGGCAGTCTTTGGTGGATGGTAGATGCAGCCTATATTTAGTTGCTTAGTACGTCCAAGGGTAATATGGATGAATATTGCTTTACCCTCAGCGGGGGGACTTTGCTGCAGGCTTAGTAGTGACACGGTGAGATCAGTCTTTAAGACTGGATCTTCTGGTAATTCTAGATAGTCTGCCATATCCTTACGTTGTCAAGTTCGGTAGTAGAGAATCCCATAACTTTTTGAATCTGGACCATCATCTCATGTCAAAATGGGTCGTCGGGAGGAGAGGCAGACATATGTTTGGATAGGTTCTCATTTAATGAAGAACTCTTCAACAGAGGAGACTGGGGCTGGAAATCCATATCCTGCAATTCCTTGTCCTCCAGGTCTCCGGTAAAATCTCCCAGAAATTCAGCCTAGTCTGATAGGTAGTATTCCACGTACGAGGCAGGTGACCAGGTTGGTAAAGGGTCCCTGTCACCCTGAAATTGTTTTGGCAGGTGAGCAGGATGGGTGACTTGGCTCTCCTGGATTGGAGAGCTGAGCATACCACATGGCATGCAAGACGTGCTGCGCTGTACTACTGAAGTAACGTCCAGCTCTTTTGAGAAGGGGGGTGGGGGTTTATAGGAAACCAAAGGGAGGATAGAGGGAATGGACGTGTAGCCTGAGCAGGTCTTGCCCCTGGGTAGTAAAGTCCAAGGTCACGATCCCTGTCTGCCTGGCCCCTATGGGTACCCACCTGCAAGGGTGTAGGGGCAGTGTGCATAGCAAATGCAGCTGGTTTACCCAGTAGAATGCGGGTCATCAACGGAACCACCTGGGAAACAGTAGGAGGCACTGAAAATGGTGGTGCCATCAACAGGAGAGGAGCCCCCGTTGATGGGGCGTTGACAGAACCTATAAAAGGTTAATCATAAACTGCCATCAATGCGGTGGAAAGTGCCGTCGGCAAGAAGAAATAATCTCCCATCGACGAAGAGGCAGTATGTGAATGCCTTATCGATGGTGGAGCACATGTGATGGTGGCAGTCAATGAGCATCGAGGCACGGAGTTTGAGGAGGGCTTCTCCTTCTTTGAGCCTTTTAAGATAATCAGTGGATGGGGAGCTCTTGGAATGAGCCCCCTGATTCTTCATGAGAGAGAATTTCTGCTCCATTAGGTTTTTGATTTCCTACAGCCATTGTCGACGGGTTGACTGATTAAAATCTTGGCAATGTATGCAGGAAGAGGTATCGTGTGTGGGTTTCAGACACCTTACACAAGTGGTGTGGCTGTTGAAGCAGTAGATTTTCCTACCACAACGGCAAGAACAAAATAGTGCTATCTTGCTTGAAGATTCTCTGGACATTTGTCATTTGCTCAAATTCTCGTCGATGACTGCTGTTCTGAAGTTGCTCTACCTGCTGCATGTGAGCTGAAGACAGTGGGAAAATGAACTGAGGTTACCAGGGACCGCCCACACTTACATGGGAAACAGGAAGATGATGACATGTATGGGTGATGTGACAGGGTGGAACAGGACCCTGCCTCATTTGTTATGGCCTCTGGCTCTGTGTCTCAGCCTTCCCTTGATGTCTGTCTGTTTTCCTCCCTTGCATATCTAGATCTGCTGATATAAAAATATGTGCAAATCATTGTATGGAAATGTAACTGATGTTGGGATCTCTTGTTTAGAATATATATAGTGTTACTGTTGAAATATATATATTTACAATTTGAGATGGCTGCAAAAAGCTGTGAAAAAGGGGGCCTCTCAGCTCAAGCACACTGTGTTCTAGCAGCTCCTGCCTGATATTTACAAAAACAGGATGCCTACTAAGGATGAGGGATGAAAAGACTTATAAGAGCTAAGCTGCACTGCAAGAAAGATTAGAAGGAAAAGGGACACAGAGACTGAAAGAAAAAATATTTTATTTCTCCTTTGTAAATAGTTACACTGAACAAGTTTATTTTTTTTATGTTGCTGCTACTGTAAATAAATATTTTTGGTGAATTCTACAGCTTTTCCTGGTTTTTCCCTATGCTTCCTGACCTGTGCCTCGACGACAGATGGTGTCAGCCGAAGTGGGATTTACGCTGTGCATACCCAAAGCCAGGATTTTCGTGCGTGAGTACTGGATCTAGTACCTGGGAAGCACAGGAAGGAATGGATTCTGCAGCAGCAAGTCCAGGAGTAGTTACCAGGAGAATGGCAGCCAAACTAGCAGAGACTGAAGTCCAAAGTGAGATTGTACAGCCAGCACAAGTTATGGAAAAAGAACAGTCAACAGAACCTGAAAGCCTGATGGACTTTTTCAAATGGTGGACTATTCAACAAAAAGTGAAGGAGCGGCAGACATAAAACGAACTTCAGCATTTAGAAGCACAGAGAAAAGAAGAGATACAGCGACAGATGCAGCAGATAAGAGAAGAGATGCAGCAATGGGAGCAGCGATGGCTAGATGCCTTGCAAGCTATCAGAGGTAGTGGATCTGGCACAAATCCAGACGAGCAACAGAATGCAAGCAACTTAAAAGTCATTAAACTTACAAAGTTGTGTCCCTCAGATGATATTGAGGCATAACTGACAACTTTTGAAAGAGCTGCCACAGCCTGCCATGGCCAAAGCAGCAATGGACAATCAGACTGGTACCCTACCTGACAGGGAAAGCCCAGCTTGCCTACAGCAATATGGACACTGCACAGTCAGAAAACTATGACCTGGTGAAAAGCGAAATCCTGAAAAGGTATGACAATCTCGATCTCTGAGGTACAAGTTGGTCGACAATCCTCAAGAAGCCTTCACCCAACTCTGAGAACTTCTGATAAAGTGGATCCAACCAGAGAGCAAAACAGTCCCACAGATCATAGACACATTTGCCATGGAGCAGTTCATCAACATCTTGCCTACAGATGTGCAGCTGTGGATAACGGAACACTGACCAGACAGTGGGGAAGAACAGATTACTCACCTGTAACAGTAGTTCTAGGAGTGGTATATGTTGTTCATCCACACTCTCTGGCATGTCCCTTTCCCCTTTAAATCTGGCCGGAAGTCTTCAAGCTAGCTCCTCCCACCCACCTGGGTGGTAAATACCTCGGCTCCACCCCATGATGCCAGATCTTAGCCTACTGGAAGCAAGGTTGTGCGCCTAAAGCTGGGGAGGTTGGTGGGTGCGTGTGGATGAACAACATATACCACTCCTAAAACTACTGTTACAGGTGAGTAACCTGTTCTTCTAGGAGCATGGATGTGTTGTTCATCCACACTCTCTGGCAGACTCCAAGTAGTTCTCCAGGAGGAGGGAGGCAAAGCGCACACCCCCTACTTAGGAAATAGAGATTGGAGAACTGAGGCCCCAAAACCAGCATCCCAGCATGACTCAAGGTCGATGTGGTAGTGGATAATGACTGTGTTTGCTGATTTCCAGGTAGCAGCCCGACAGATTTCCTGGATAGGGATGTCCCTGGAAGCAGCCACCGATGCAGCAGTATGGCGGGTATAATGAGCTCTTATCCCTCTGGGAGGCTCTTTGCCCGCCAACTCATAGCACAGACCTATGCAAGATGTAATCTACCTTGGTCCGTTTGGATGCAGGTCTGCCAGAAGCGGCTTCAGAGTAGGTGACAAACAGCTGGCGAACCTCTCCCCGAATCTCCACCGTTCTTTCCTTATAATAGAAGAGAGCACGTCTCAGGTCCAAGGTATGGAGCCTGTACTCTGCGTCGGAGGTGTAATTAGGGTAGCATACCAGCAGAATTAACACCTGGTTAAGATGAAACTCTGATACCACCTTCAGAAGGAATTTTGGGTGGGGGTGTAGGACAACTTTGTCCCTGTGAAAGACCAGATAAGGGGAGTCCACCAAAAGCACCTGGAGCTCCCCTGTCCTTCTGGCAGACGTGATAGCCACCAGGAAGGCCATCTTCCACAAGTGTGAGAGCTCACACTTGTGCATGGGTTCGAATGGTTTGCCCATAAGCTTTGTCAAAACCAGCAACAGATCCCACGGAGGTGGAGGTTCACGCACCAGAGGGGACAAGTGATCTAAGCCTTTGAAGAAGCGCCCGACCATTGTCTCCTGTGCCAATGTCGGCTGACCGGCCCGCGCCCGATAAGCAGAAATGGCTGCCAGGTGCACCCTAAGGGTCGATGACCATAGACCCCCTTTGGAGAGAGACCAAAGGTAGTCAAGAATGTTAGCCAAAGAGCAGGATAAGGGGTCCAGACTCTTACCCTGACATCAAATGAAAAATCTCTTCCATTTGAAGGCGTAACATTTCCTGTTCGATTCCTTACGAGATGCCTCCACCACAGTGTAGACATCTTCGGAAAGACCCAGAGCCTGGAACTCTAGCTGCTCAGGTACCAGGCTATGAGGTGTAGGGAATGAAGGTCCGGATGGAATACCTTCCCCTGGTTCAGAGATATCAGGTCCGGCCGTATACAAAGCCGCTCCAGGGGCCTGCAGCTGAGGAGATCTGGATACCAGAACTGGCGCAGCCAATCTGGGGCTACCAGGATCACCTTCGCCTTGTTCCTCCTCACCTTGAGTAACACCTTGTGGATCAAGGGAAATGGAGGGAAGGCGCAGAGGAAGCCTGGGGTCTCGGACCTCAAGAAGGCATCCCCCTGCAGCAAGCCCTGCTGAGAAGGGTGGGCATGGTACAGCCTCAGCTAGGTGTTTTCCCTGGAGGCAAACAGGTCCACCAACGGTTTGCCCCAATGGGAGAACAGACTGTAGGCTACCTCTGGATGGAGCGACCACTTGTGGGATGTCAGGTCTATGCGGCTGAGAGCATCCGCCAGCTGGTCCAAGACTCCTGCTACATGAATGGCTAGGAAATCCACCTCCAACCAGCTTATGAGGGTCCAGATGCAGACGCCTCCTTGCACAGCAGACGGGAGTGCGTGCCGCCCTGTTTGTTGAGGTAGTACATGGTCGTGGTATTGTCCATCTGGACTTGAACCACTTGACCCTGAAGCTGAGGAGCGAAAGCTGACAGTACCAGTCTGACTGCTCTGAACTCCAACAGGTTGATGTGGCATCGGGACTCCTCAGGGGTCCAGAACCCATGAGCTGTGTTGTCCCCCATGTGGGCTCCCCAGCCCATGAGAGAGGCATTGGTCGTGAGAATGACCATCGGCTCGGGGCGGACAAACAGAATCCCTTCCTGCAACTAGTCTGGGGTGGTCCACCATTGGAGAGTGCCCCATATCTTCTGGGTCACATTGATCAGCTGGTCGAAGTGACCTTGGCGCTGAGACCACTGAGCGGCCAGCTCGTACTGGAGGGGGTGCATGTGCCATCTGGCCCAACAGACCACTGAGGTGCACGCCGCCATGTAACACAGAAGGCGCAGGAAGCCCCGGGCAGGGCGTAAGTACCCAACCAGAAATGATTGGGCAAAGGAGGAAAAAACCTCCGCCCTGTCCGCCGGGAGCCGAGCTCTGGCTTGACGAGAGTCGAGCTCTGCCCCGATGAAGCCCATCACCTGAGAGGCACAAGTTCTGACTTGGCCTCGTTGATCAGGAGGCCTAGTTGGGAGCAGGTTCGAAGAGCCAGAACCCTGGATCTCTCCACCTCCTGGAGGGAGGAACCTGCCAGGAGCCAGTTGTCGAGATAAGGGCAAATTCAAACTCCTTGACGCTGGAGATGGGCTGCCACCACTGCGATGCACTTGGTAAAGACCCTCGGGGCCGATGAAAGACTGAATGGCATGTCTTGGAACTTGTACAGGGTCCCTTCGACCCCGAGGCGGAGGAACCACTGATGGGACAGACGGATTGGGATGTGGAAGAACGCGTCCTGCAGATCCAGTGAACAGAATCACATGTTTCGCTCCAGGGATGGTATGATCTGGTTCAGAGTTACCATCCAAAAGGTGCGAGACCTGAGATATTGATTCAGGTCGTGGACCTCTAGGATGGGGCACCTACCCCCATCCACTTGGGCACCAGGAAGTACCTGGACATGAAGCCTGGGTCTGTAGGAGTATCCGGCACTGGATCTACCGCCTCTTTGCGGATGAGCTGAGGAATGTCGTCTTGAGGAGCTGACTGAGTGCGAGCTGAGATCCTTTCCTCCCAAGGGGCACGGGCTCAGCTGGGAGGGTACTGCTCGAATTCCAGAGACAGTCCCTGGCCAACCACTTCTAAGATCCACCTGTCTGAGGTGATATCAGACCAGGCGGAAACAAAGTGGCGAAGCTGGCCCCCAAGGGAGGACCCAGAGCTGGTGTGACGGGTGTAGGGGTGGCAACCCCCAACCCGTCACTGGGCAGGCTTAGAGGAGGAGGAGAAGGCTCCTGGACTGGCACCTCAGCCTCCTTTACGGGGCTATTGAGGACCCTGCTTGGGCCTGGGGTGCCAAGCTTGAGCCTGCTGTTGCTGCTGGCCTCCTTGATAGGAGGGCTGCCTAACCGCAGGGGAAGAGTGCAGAAAAGGCTTCTTCTTGCGCTTCTGCTGGTTCTTGCCCAAAGAACCCTTTGCAGAGGTAGCATCCAAGGTGGCACTGGACTGCTTTATGCGCTGTAGGTGACCAGCCACTCCTGGACCGAAGAGGTCGGTGCCTAGGAAGGGCACATCAGCTAACTTGTGCTGGGTATCCGCAGGGAAGGAGGATAGCCTCAGCCAAGCCCTGCGGTGAGTGGTCACTGCAGCTGCTAAAGAGTGGGCACAGGAATCTCCAATCTCCAGGGCCGTCTGGAGCTGCTGTTGTGCAACAGCATGGCTCTGACCATGGACCTGCTTCACTGTGGTCTGCATGTCCGCCGGGAGATGAGGGAGGAATTCATCCAATGACCCAAGATGGGCATGAGAGAAGTGTGCCATGATGACAGCTGAGCTGGCCTGATGAAGGTCTAAGGAGGAGGCTGCATAGACCTTATGGGCAGAGTGATCCATATTTTTGGACTCCTCGTCCAGAGGTCGGTCAGTGTTGACTGAGCTACCAGTACATCTGAACACAGAAGCAGTCACTAGGCTTTCAGCCAAAGGACACTCTGTGAACCCCACCAGGGACCCCATGGGCACCGTATACTTGTGGGCCATGCAGGCAGACAGGGCTGGGCAGGAAGCAGGATGCTGCCAAAGCTCAAGGGCCAGGCCATCAATGGCTTCAGCCATTGAAAAGGCCTCCATCAGGGTATCCCCCCTTTTGAGGATATCCGAAAGAGGGTACTCTGCCTTTTGCTGGATGGGCTCCAGGGGCATTCCGGTGGACTTGGAGATCAGGCAGAGAATGCCCTGAAAAGGGGAAGGGCCTTCCCCCAGTCTGGACATGGACGATTCATCATCCCCTGGATGAGAGTGTAATCCCATGTCAGCGGAGTCCGAAGAGTCGGGTACAATGGCCTACCACCTATGTCCCCTTCGATCCACTGGGGGCAGTCGGGGGTGACCATAATGGACAGACATCAGGGAAGATCGGTGTCTGTACGGTCTTCCTTCGAGGAAGCCCCACCCTGAGGCTGTTTAGGCAGTGGCTCCACCAAAATCGGTAGAGAAACTGGAATAGGCTGAGCCGGTTTACGCGCTGACCCCACGGGAGGTGGAACCAAGGCCTTCAGTTCCGGAGGGGTCGGCTTAGGAGGCAGGAGCCAAATAATGGGAGGGGCGGCCGGTGGAGCCAGCTTCTGCCTGGTCAAAATCAGCTGTTGCCACATCAAATCCTCATAGCGTCGATGGAGTTTCCGTCGAAGCCTCTCCTCATCCGAGGAGGATGAGGACCGGCGGCAGTGCCTCTTTTTTGAGTGTTTGTGACCCTTTTTCATCCGTTTGACCAAAGGGGTCCTGGCCCTCAATCAAGACCGACTGGGTCAGTTCGTTCGATCGGGGGACACCAGAGTCTGTGAAAACTGAGGTTCCAGCACCTTTTCCTCGATCGAGACACCTGAGGGCAGTGTCTCCTCATCGGGAAAGGAAAGGAGAGGAATCCTTTCTAAGGAGTCGGCTACAAAGGCTCGATTGGGTCGAGAGTAATCTTGGCCGGTTTAGCCAGGTCCTTGGTCTTGGTATCTTGGCCAGATGGAAGGTCCGTAAAGCCAGTGGCCGAGGAAGCGATCTCAACTGAAGTAGAGACCGCATGTTCCGGGGAATCGGACCTCTCTTGGTCCCAGGAGAGTCTCCTTCTGGAAGAAGACGATTTGGGATCCTTGTCCCTCTTCTGAGGGTGAGAGAAGTGCGAGCCCGAAAGCATCTCACCCCCAGTGGGGAGAGACTGGCACAACTCCCTAAAGGAGCCCGAAAAGGTAGAGCCAAGGTTGAGAGGAATGAAAAAACTGCAACTGGCCGAAGCCTGAGCCGCCTCCTCCTCGAAAGCAGCCATCTGCTCAAGTTGCTCAGCGGATCCCGCTGAAACTGCCCACCTTGCCTCCTTAGATTTCACCGGCGGGTTTCTAAGCTCCAGTCTCCCCCATTTTAGGTGCACCTTGTGGTCATCCAGAACGTTGGGATGGAAGGCCAAACAGAAGGTACAAGACATGGTGTCATGTCCGACACCTAGGCAATAGACACACGAGAGGTGGGAATCAGTGAGCGACATTTTCTGGCTGCAGGGATACCAGCGAAATCCGGGGGATGATTTGTCCTCCATGTCCAATGCACTGTAATCAGAGTCGTAAACTCTGATGAGTTTCAAGGTAATTTGCGGTAAAGACTGACGTTGCGAATCCAGGGCCTACAAATTGCTAAAGTAGCACAAGGGCCCCTCCCTACAAAACAGGGTACTAAATGAGAAAAAGACTGAGGTAGAACGGTCAGTGGGGGAAGCTGCAACAGAAGGTAAAGCCATCAAAAAATGGAGAGCAATGAGTATGAATGTCCGTAGTCTGGGTAACAAGCTTCCTGAATTAGTGGCCTTGATGGAGGAGGAACATCTGGATATCGTGGCAGTCACAGAAACATAGTACACACAAAACCATGACTGGGACATAAACATACCAGGATACACTGTCTACAGGAGGGACAGGGAGGGTAAAAGAGGAGGAGGAGTAGTTCTTCACATAAGGGAAGGAATAAAAGCAACAGAACAAAAGGGTAAACAGGGAGGAGAAGAAGCACTGTGGGTAAATTTGGAGACAGGCAATGGCACCACAATACGCACAGGAGTTGTATACAGACCCCCTTCTCAGGGGGAGTAAATGGACAGGGAAATGATAGAAAGTATACTTAGAATGGCAGAAAAAGGGGAGATATTGCTGATGGGTGATCTGAATATGCCAGATGTTAACTGGAGTGCAGTTGCAGCTGCCACTTCGAAGAGTGCAGTTATTCTAGATGCCCTACAGGGGGCATGCCTTAGACAACTAGTACTGGAGCCCACTCAAGAGGGAGCAATATTAGACTTGATTCTCTCAAATGGAGATGGAGAGAGGATCACAGATGTAGAAGTGGGTAGCCATCTGGGAACTAGCGACCATCGAACAGTATAGTTCACAATAAACACAGCAATAGAGTCAAGCCATACAAAGACAAAAGTACTGGACTTTAGGAGGCTGACTTTGCCAAAATAAGGGTGAGTGCCTAAGGAATGCACTAGCAAATGGGCAGGAAGGAGGGTGGAAGAACAATGGGGAATAATAAAAACTGCCATCACAGAGGTACTGAGCCTTTGTGTGAAGCAAATAAACAAAACAAGGCGATGTAAGAAACCACTATGGTTCTCAAAGGAAGTGGCAGTGAAGGTTCAAGAGAAAAAAAGCATTCAGGAAGTACAAGGAATGCAGAAGGAGCAGGACAGAGAACTGTATCAGTTAAAGCAAAGGAGGCTGGAAGGCAGTCAGAACAGCAAAGGCCCAAACCGAGGAAAAGACAGCCAACTCAGTTAGGAAGGGGATAAAACCTTTTATAGGTACATCAGGAGCAAAAGGAAGACCAAGGAGGGATAGTGAGGCTTAATAAAGGGGAGGAAGGGTGGGCAGAGGAGACTGTGAAAAGGCAGAGATACTAAACAAATATTTTTGCTCAGTATTTACAAATGAAGAGGGGAAGGTACATAAAACAAACAGTAGTAACACTCTGGATACAGAAGTTGATACTAGCCCATTTACAGAAGAAAGGGTTCTGAAAGAACTCTTAAAACTGAAGGTGGACAAAGCAATGGGGCCTGATGGGATTCATCCCAGAATTCTAAAAGAGCTAAGGATAGAACTAGTGATACCACTGACTACCCTTTTTAACAAATCATGGGAGGATGGGGTGGTACCCGAGGACTGGAGGAAGGCAGATGTGATTCCCCTTCACAAAAGTGGGAGCAAGGCAGAAGCAGGAAACTACAGACCTGTTAGTTTAACCTCAGTGATAGGGAAAATGATGGAATCACTTCTGAAGGAAAGAATTGTCAGTATCTAGAGGCCAGAGGGCACAGGACCCTAGGCAGCATGGATTCCAGCGGAAGGTCATGCCAGACAAATCTGATAGATTTCTTTGACTGGGTGACCAAAGTAGTAGATCAGGGGAGGGCTGTGGACATGGCCTACCTAGACTTTATAAGGCATTTGACATAGTCCCACACAAAGATTAATATACAAGTTAGCCCGCCTGGGGAGTGGGTCCCAAGATGACAGCCTGGGTAAAAATTGGCTGGAGAATAGGACACAGAGGTAATAGTAAATGGAGTCACTCAGAAGAAAGGAGGGTTACTAGTGGGGTACCGCAGGGTTCAGTATCAGGACCGGTCCTCTTCAATGTCTTTATAAGTGACATTGCGGAAGGACTGGAAGGAAAAATATGTCTCTTTGCAGATGACACTAAGATCTGCAACAGAGTTGATGCACAGGGTGGGGTGGAAAGGATGAGAAGGGACTTGGCAAGGTTAGAGGAATGGTCAAATGTATGGCAGCTTAGATTCAATGCTAAGAAGTGCAAGGTAATGCACCTGGGAAACAAAAACCCAGGGGAAGAGTACACAATGGGGGGTGAGATACTAACAACAACAAAAATGGAAAGGGACCTGGGGTAGTCATATCAGATGACCTAAGGTGGACAAGCAATGTGAGAGGGCAGGAAGGAGTGCTGGGGGGTTACTGGGATGCATAGGGAGAGGCATCACCAGTAGAAAACAGGAAGTTATTATCCCTCTGTACAGACAGCTGGTGAGACCCCATCTGGAGTACTGTGTGAAGTTCTGGAGACCCAATCTCCACAAAGACATAGACAGGATGGAAGCTGTCCAGAGGAGGGCAACTAAAATGGTGCAGGGTCTGCACCAGAAGACATATGAAGAGAGACTTAAGGAGCTTAATATGTATAGCCTCGAGGATAGGAGGGAGGGGGACATGATAGAAACTTTCAAGTACCTCAAGGAATCAACAAAGTCAAGAGGTAGCATCTTTCAAAAAAGAGGTGTGCAAGAACAAGAGGCACAATTTGAAGATAGAGGGTGGCTCAGAGGTAATTTAAGAGTATTTTTTCACAGAGAGGTTGTGGATGCATGGAGCAGCCTTCGGAGAGTTGTGAGTCAAAATCAGTGGTGGAATTCAAGCATGCATGGGACAGTCATAATGCAATTCTGGGGGTGGGGGAAGAAGAAGTAGGCTGCTGGTTAACTAGGATCTGCAGCTTATCCAGTAGGTAGGGAAATGGGCAGACTGGGTGGGCCAAGCGGTCCTTATCTGCCATCAAATTCTATGTTTCAATGTTTCTAAGGGAACCTGACTCTTCCAGCGGAAAGGAAGATCTGGTGTCATGGGGTGGAGCCAAGGTATTTACCACCCAGGTGGGTGGGTGGAGCTAGCTTGAAGACTTCCGGCCAGATTTAAAGGTGAAAGGGACATGCCAGAGAGTGTGGATGAACAACATAGCCACGCTCCTAGAAAAGGCTGTTTCTTTGGCAGAGGACTACGAAATGGCCAGACAGAAGCCACAGCAGCGAGGTAACAGCCAAGCACCTGCCAAGACTCTTTTTCCCCATTTAAACTCCAAGCCTGATAAGAACTCTGGTGGGGGTAACAAATCTATGCCCAAAGACGTTATCTGCTACAACTGTAATAAGCCAGGCCATTTTGCAAGAAACTGTCATAGTAAGGAGAGTGGCACTGGAACAGATTTGTCCTTGGCAAATTGGGGTAAGTACTTAACAGATGTAAAGGTGGGGGATAAGACTGTGAAGGGACTCATTGATTTGGGAAGCAGACAGACCCTAGTGCATGTCAAAGTGCTGGGAAAACACTGTGCAAAAGGACCAGGTACTGGTGTCATCTGCATCCATGGGGACACTTGATACTGTCCCACCACCCAAATGATTCTGACCATTAAGGGTGTGTCGCACCAAATGAAAGTGGGGGTAGTACAAAAGTTACCTGTCATTATTGGAAATGACTTTCCAGGATTTACTGAGTTGATCAAAGAGGGAGTAAATCCTGATGTTTCAGCAGCTGTGGTGACAAGAGCTCAGGCAAAGAAAATTTCAGGCGGTGGGGACACTTTGCCTTTCATAGATTTTGATTCGGACTTGTTTGAGCACAACTCCAAGATCCGGAAATCCAGGAAAGAAAGACGAAGCCTGAAAAAAATGTGGCAACAAATGTCTGATGGACATGAAGGGTTAAAATATGAAAATGTTGAAACTAAATTGATAACTGATTCTGATTTTCTTTCAGAACAAGCTAACAATGTTTCTCTCCAGGGTTATTTTAAGCAGCTGGGGGTAAAACCAAAACAGGGTGGACCAGTGTTTAAAAAATGTAACAGGTTACTGTATAGAGTTTGGGTTAAACCTCAAATACAGGAACAGACAGAACAAGTGGTTATACCACAGAAGTATAAAACAGAATTGTTACAGACAGCACATGACAGTCCTATGGCTGGTCACTCAGGGAGGGATTGCACCCTTTTTATTTATTTATTTATTGAAGAATCAGATTTACAACCTTTGAGTCAGCAACTCGTTTACAAAGGTACCTTGTCAAAATGGGGGGGAGACAACAAATAGTGAGGTTTTAGGACAGGGATTACATACAGGTGAGATACAAAAACACCTGGAGTTACAGGCAGCAACTATACAAGTACAAGCATAAGTTAACTTGCATATTATACATCATATTACACATCAATTAATAACAACATAGTTACAGACAGTATCCAGTCACCTAAGGGAACCAGGGGGCACAGGGCAAAGGGCTGGGTTAGGTCAGCTATCGACATTTGCAGCATCGACTGTCAATAATGTGTTGACGGAGGGCAGTTTTGAACCGGCCAATCACGGGGATCTTAGAGATAGCCTCAGGAAGGAGTTAAACCAAAGGGGGCTTTATGATGGAAGGATCTTTGGCAGCGAGAGGTCCTAGCCCTGGGAACTATGAAGGTGGCTGCGATGGAGTTACGGGTAGGCAGGGGCCGGACAGCCAGCTGCAGTGGAGCAGAGACCCCTGGCAGGCAAAGCCCTGACAAGGATTTTTTAGCCAGTAGGCAGGTATGGTATTTCAGTCTTTCATCAAGAGTGAGTAAGTTGGAGGTAGAGTATAGCAGGCAGGTGTGAGTTCTGCTGTTGGCACCTGTAAAGACCTACAGGCTTTGTTAATAGAGGTCTGTACCTTAGATAAGGAGGTGGGTCAGCACTTGGCGTAAATAGGAAGTCCGTAGTCGGCCAGAGACAGCACCGATGAGGTAATGGCTAATCTTAACATCAGATTCTGGGAGGCAATCTTTGTGGTGGTAGAGGCCCGATCCTGGAGTTCTGGCAGATGACAGGGTTTTAAGTGGGCGTGGAATGTAAGGCCAGGGTCAAAGGTGATGCCCAGGTACTTATAGGATGTTACCTGTTCTAGAGTAAGGAGCTTGCTGGTGGTGATGAGAAGGGGAGTGTTCTTAGCACTGTTTTGCTGGTGTGAGAACAGCATGGACTTAGTTTTCTTCAGGTTCATGACTAGTCGATGATTATTGAATCATTTTTTGGCTTGGAGGAAGGCGCTTTGCAGTGTGCCTTGGAGTAGGAGCGGGTCAGGGTGAGATGTTAGGATAACTGCATCATCAGCATAGAGCAGTATTTTGCTGGAGCAGGAGTTTGGGAGAGAGTTTAGGAATAGACTGAAGAGGGTGGGTCCGAGGATGGAACCTTGCGGGACCCCTGAGAGAACCGGCAGGTTGGAGGAGAGGGTCCCATTTAGTATAACTCTTTGGGACCTGTTTTGCAGGTAGCTAGAGAACCAATTCATTGGGCCAGATGAGAGTCCCAGTTGGGATAGGGAGTTTAACAGCAGGGGGTGGCACACCGTATCGAAAGCCTTAGATAGGTCTATGAATACTGCCCCTGCAAGACAACCCTTGTCAAGCGCGGAGTGTAAGTGGTGGGAGAATTCCAGAAGGGCGGTGGTTGTGCTGTGGCCAGGACGAAACCCATGTTGCTCCGGACATAAAAGGTTGTGCTTATATTGGTATTCTAAGAGCTGTGTGGATACTATTTTTTCTAAAGCTTTGGATGGGGGGGGGAGGATGGAGATGGGCCTGTAATTATTTGGTAGCATGCGATCCCCAGACTTATGGATGGGGATTACTTCATTTGCCAGATTGTTGTATAGATTTTAATGGCCTGGAATTCATGAAGATGTTGCTACCTATCAGGATTCGACAAATCCGATAGCCCGACGTCCTGGGCTACCAGATTTCAGGCAAGGACAAGCAGTTGGTGACAGGGGTACTTGTCCACGGACAAGTACTGCTTTAAAAAAAAAAAATTCCGCTGCATTACCAGGTTACTCCACTACAGCGCTCACTGGCGATGTCAGAGTCTGGCCATCATGTGACCCACAGAGCTACACACATGGTGTTCAGCAGGGCGGGAGGGAGAGCGAGCAGCGCCAAGAGACTTCTGCTGGGAGCGAGCTGCGGCCGCAGGGGGATCCGAGGTGGATTCAGTCATCGGACTGGCAGCATGTGTCCGTCTCATCCAGGCAAAGAAGATCTGGCTATTCTGGTAAGGGACCCATTCGCTAGCAATGGCAGCAGTGGCACAAATTGGTTGGCAGGGTTAATCGGAGGTGCGCTCCTCTCAGTTTAATTTCATTTAGATGAGAAAGGTTTTGCATGCTTTTTAGTTCGTGCAAGGGGCTGGGTGTTTTTTAGGAGCTAGTTTGGAGTGAGGGACTGCAGAAATCACTGCCTGTCACACTTGCTGTTGCTTGTGCCTGGGCTGCCATGCCATGAATAAAATATAAAATAAATTTTGGAGCTGCTGCTGCAAAAAGTGGAGATTGGGGGAGGGACACAATTAGGGAGGGTGAGTGGTATTGGTGAGCTGAGGATGGGAAGGGCGGGAAGCAGCCAGTACCTATGGCCATGAGTCATTTTGAATTTTGCAAGAATTTTATTAAGGAAAAAAAAAAAGGTGACTATTGGATTGGAAGGGAGTGGGACCGTATATGTGTGATGCGGAAAAAGAGTAATGTGACGCATCACGATCGAGGCTGCACTAAGGGAACAAGAACACAACTGAGGCTGAGCATGTATAAGAGCCTAACTAAGATGCAGCAGTAAAAGTAAAACAGGAGAAAGAATGAGCTGAGGTGAAAGTTACCACTTGAACAGAATTGTGACTGAGAAAAGTGAGAATAAACAAAACCAGACTAAAGGGAGGGGTAAGAAAGTGAGAAGTGTGGGCCTTTTTGTGAAAGTTTTGTTGCTTTTAAGAGATAGCATAAGACTTATACAACAAAAATAACCTAGCTGCAGTACATTGTGTGTTGGGGGGGGGGGACCGGAGGAGTGGGAACTGCCCAAAGAAAATGAAATAAGCCTGATTGGGAGAGGAAATCATGGGAAGAAGGGAAGGAGCAAGGAGGGGTGGCTTACTGGCTTTCTTCCCTAAGAAAACAGAATAAGAGAAGCCTGACTGTCGTAAGCTGCTTGGAGAGGAGATTGTGGGCAAAGGAGTGAAGGTGGGTTGAGCTGCCCAAAATAAAATAAGACAGCCTAACTGTTGTGTGTGGGATTTTGGGAGAGGAGATCAAGGGTAAAGTAAAGTAGTGAAGGAGGGGTGACCTGCCTAAAGAAAATCAAATAAGAGAAGCCTAACTTTGTGTGAGCTGTTGCTATTGGAGGAGATCCTAGGGAAAGGGTTCAGAGTGAAGAGGGTTGGGTGTGGGTGGGGGTGACTTGCCCAGTGTAACTGTCCTGTGGCTGGCTTGTGAAAGACTACAAAAAAGAATTCAAATAAAAAAAAAAAGTTGCAACAAAAACAGTCAGATTTGAAAATCCACATATTTATTTGCAGTGAGCGCACAAATTACAGAAAAATAATGTAAACCTGATCTGTTACTTATTTCATATTCAGACTTTATAAAGTATATAAATTTACAGTGCAGAATAATAAGCAAATCTTCTACTTCTTCAGTTTCACTAACTCATCATAAGGAGATCCGGTTCTGTCTAACCTACCTAGAACAAAAACATTACACATTTTCATACTGTTAAACATATTAGTACAGTATATAACTATTCCTCTCTAAAGTAACCTGTTTTTCTTTACTTTTTAATATTTTTTCCTAAAAATATGCTTATTTTTAACCAGGCTACCAACTTGAGCACGAGGACTACTACTTTTAGTCAAGCCACTTGTCCTGGACAAGCAGTGAATTTTAAAATTTGTCAATCCCTGCTACCTATTGTATTTCCTGTGCTGAGTGTCAGAAAGTAGCCCCCGTCACTAAAAAAGACAAGGTGCCCCTACCCTTGATAGATGTGCCTTTTGATAGAATTGCAATGGATGTGGTTGGTCCTTTAGACCAAAGTAAAAAGGGTAATAGATTTATCCTGGTAGTATGAGACTATGCTACTCAATACCCAGAAGCAGTTCCAATGCATATTGTTAGCCCCAAAACTTGCAGCAGAGCTTGCCAAAATTTTCAGCAGTGAGCATACCTAAAGAAATTACTACTGATCAGGGAAGTCATTTTGGTGCTGCATTGCTTAAGGAGCTGTACAGACTGCTAGGTATCACTGCCATAAGAAATTCTCCCTATCACCTTCAGACAGACGGTTTTGTTGAGCGTTTTAACCAAACCCTAAAACGCATGTTAAAAAGGTTTGTAAAAGGGGAAGGGAAAGACTGGGACCAACACTTTGCCTTACCTACTTTTTGCTTGCAGAGAAGTGCCACAGGCATCAACAGGGTTTTCATCATTTGAAATGCTGTATGGTAGGCAGCTAAGAGGGCCACTGGATATGATAAAAGAAACATGGGAAGATAACCCCACTCTGAAACAATCTATAACATCTTATATGTGTGCCCTAAGAAAGAAGCTGGCAAAATATGTTGAAATTGCTCATAGTAATCAGCAAGAGGCTCAAAACCAGCAGAAGGTATATTATGACCATGGGGTAAAAGAAAAAGTTTTTGAGCCAGGTGAAAAGGTTTTGCTACTGTTACCCACAACAGAAAATAAGCTGTTAATGAAGTGGCAAGGGCCTTATAAAGTTATTAGATGTACTGGCACTATTAACTATGAGATTGAGACCCCTGACAAGAAAAATCCTACTAAGATATACCATGCTAACCTCCTCAAGAAATGGGTTGAAAAAATGCCAAAAGCTGCTTTGCTGGTTTTACCAGAAACTGATAAGGAAGATATTGATGTAGCTTATGATAGACAAACAAACTGTAAATGCTGATGCTGTAAAGGTGAATGTTTCCTTAACCTCAGAACAAACTGCAGACATTCGTAATGTGCTAAAGACATTTAACAGTACTTTTACCACGGTACCAGGCTAAGCAAAAGGGGTTGAGCAGGCAATAGTGACAAAGAATGCTCGTCCTATTAGGCAAAAGACTTACAGGTTGCCAGAGCGGTTAAGAGCTGATGTGGTTAAGGAAATACAAAAAAATGAAAGAACTGGGTATCATAGAGGAGTCGAGGCATGCTTGGTCATCTCCCATGGTAATTGTAAACAAAAAATGAAGGGGCATTATAATCTGCCTCGATTTTAGAAAACTTAATCAAGTGTCAGAATTTGACAGTTATCCTACTCAGAATAGATGGTTTGGTAGACAGACTGGGGAGTGCAAAGTATATTAGTACCCTCAATCTCACCAAGGGTTACTGGCAAATACCTTTAGTTAAAGAATCCAGGGATAAAACTGCATTTGCCACCCCTATAGGATTCTATCAGTTCACCACCATGCCATTTGGTTTACATGGTGCGCCAGCTACATTCCAGCGGTACATGGATGTCATTTTTTCCCCTCACACTTGTTATTGTGCTGTGTACCTGGATGATGTCGTGGTGTACAGTCCAGACTGGAAAAGCCACCTGGAACACCTACGAGCAGTTATCCAAGCTATCAAAAATGCAGGTCTGATTATTAATCCTACCAAGTGTGCATTGGGCATGCAGGAAACCAGATATTTGGGCTATGTGTTGGGAAATGGAGAAGTTAAGCCAGAGGTTTCTAAAATAGAAGTTGTAGCCAGCAGCCCTGTCCCTAAAACAAAGAAACATGTCAGGTCGTTTTTTAGGGCTGGCTGGTTATTATCAGAGATTTATTCCCAACTTTACTGAATTAGCTACTCCCCTCACTGAACTAACGAAAAAACGGTACCCAAATAATGTGAAATGGACCCCCTGTTGTCTAAACACTCTTGGTGTGTAGGGTAAACAATAAAAATAATAACAACAATACAGAGTCTTGTGACTCAGAGTCTGCAAAGAAACATTCATAAACAAGCAGGCAAGGAGTACTAATAAGGTTTATTATACTACTTGCGCCAAGCATGTGATAAAGAAAATCACAAGGGAGATGGGTTTCTCACCATTCTCCTGAAGAAAGTACATAATCTCCAGGATAGTTTATCTTAGATTCTCTAAGATCTTGTTCTATCTCTCCCCCACGCTCCAGCTGTCTGCCAGTCTAGAGAAGCTACAGTGGGTTGAGGACAGCTAAATACTACAGATAACAGCATAGCAACAGAGATTAAAACATAGTTACAGATATGAGAAACAATATGTATTGGTCCTAAGTCATTCTCCATTGGATAATGATTTAGGAGACAGAATTACTAATGAGTATTATACGAGACAGAATATGCTTCCATTAGCATTATAGCTTAGACAAAAGAAATGCTGATAGTTCAAACTACATGCGCCATTTCTTGCTTACGTACAATATAAAACATAAGACATAACAAAGGCCTTCTGTCTCTGTCAGCTTGCTTAGACAAAGAGAACTGATGACAGGGCACTATTACACGTGGCATATCTGAGTGTAAAACACACTACATATAATTGTATGAGAATATAAGTACACAATAATCACTGATGATCCCTCTGAGTCATCTTATCAGTGATTAGGTAGATTATATATGGAATATCTATAAAAGACAATCATAATCTAGATAAATGTATTACAGTGAGATATAATAAATAATGCATGACAATATTAGCATATCTTAGCAGCAAAGCACATTCCTAGCACCCATGCTTATACAATGTGTGCTCATATCTACAATGTTAGTGCAAAATAGCAGTATCACAGTACAACAGACCAAGAATACAGTGTGAGGAGTATGTGGGACAATAGGGGGCATAACCCAGGCATGACACCCTGAATGTGATGAAGCTTTTCAAGCCATAAAGGCTGCATTATGTTCAGCCCCTGTTTTAAGAAGACCAGACTTTGAGAAACCATTTCTGTTACAAACAGATGCATCCGAGGTAGGCCTAGGTGCTGTCCTAAGCCAAAATGTAGATGGGACAGAACATCCTATTCTGTACACAAATAGGAAATTGCATGACAGAGAGAAAAGGTACTCCACTATCAAAAAGGAATGTCTAGCAGCAAAGTGGGCCATGGAGTCCCATAAGTTTTATTTACTAGGAACTGACTTTGTTCTTGTAACTGATCACTGTCCTCTCTGTTGACTTAACCAGATGAAAGAGAAAAATCCCAGAATCACAAAGTGGTACCTGGAACTACAGCCATTTAAATTCACGGCGATACACAAATCTGGTAAACAGAATAGTAATGCTGATTTTCTGTCAAGATATGGATCAGGAATTGAGGGTTCTGAAAGTTGAAAACAAATGTATGGGTTTGAAGATTACTGTTTGTTGTACTGTTATATAAAAACTGATAATGGACATGTGCTTAATTTCTGAAAGCAGCAAATGTTAGTAGAGAATTAATAAAAAGTTTTGGAAACCTTTCTAATAAAACAGGTTCCCTCTTAAGGAGGGGGTGTATGTGACAGGGTGGAATAGGACCCTGTCCCATTTGTTATGGGAGAAAGTGTTTAAATGCAAGGATCTTTCCTTTTCGCTCTCTTCTCTGTCTGGTTGCGCAATCCAATTTTCCTGTGAGACCTTGGACATGATCACCCCAACAGTCTCGCAATTCTTTGCCTCTCACCCTTCCCCTGCTGTCTGTCTTTTTTCCTTCTTTGCATATCTAGATCTGCTGATATAAAAATATGTGCAAATCATTGCATGGAAATCTAACTGATGTTGGGATCTCTTTTGTTTAGAAAATATATAGTGTTACTCTTGAAATGTATATATTTATAATTTGAGATGACTGCAAACAGCTGTGAAAAAGGGGTCCTCTCAGCTCAGGCACACTGTGTTCTAGCAGCTCCTGCCTGATATTTACAAAAACAGGATGCTTGCTAAGGATGGGGGTTGAAAAGACTAAGCTGCAACTGCAAGAAAGATTAGAAGGAAAAGGGACACAGAGACTGTAAGAAAAAACATATTTTATTTCTCCTTTGTAAATAGTTACACTGAACAAGTTTATTTTTTTATGTTACTGCTACTGTAAAATATTTTTGGTGAATTCTACAACTGCCCTTGATTTCCCCTATGCTTCCTGATCTGTGCCTCAATGACAGGCGGCCCCTGGAAAAGACTGCTAGAGGAGCTGCTGTGCGCCACAGCGACCTCTGACAATGACCCAAATGTATTACCTGCTGCAAGAGACCACTCCGTAGAAGATCAACTGTTGCAGTGAATAACCTGTGTTTCTAGGGACGTGGATATGTTGTTCTATCCACACTTCTGGCAGACTCCTAGCAGTTCTTAAGAGGAAGGGCGCACACCTCCTACTTAGGAAATAAGGATTGGAGAACTGAGGCTCCAAAGCTAGTGTCCCGGCATGACTCCAAGTCAATGTGGTAATGGGAAATTAAAGTGTGTGCTGACTTCCAGGTAGCAGTTCTGCAGATTTCCTGGATAGGGACGTCCCTAGAAGCAGCCATTGATGCAGAGGTATGGAGGATGGAATAAGCCCTAAGTCCTCCGGGACGCTCCCTTCCCGCCAACCTATAGCAGAGATCAATGCAGGAAGTGATCCACATGCCAATCATCCACTTGGCTGCAGGTCTGCCAGGTACAGCTTCAGCGTAGGTGACAAACACCTGGTGAACTTCTCCCCTAACTCCAGCCAGCCATGTATGCTTTGTAGCAAGTGAGCACTTGCTTCAGGTCCAGATTATGGAGCCTGTGTTCAGACTCCAAGGAGTGATTCGGGAAGAACACCGGAACAGTCCTCACCTGATTCAAGTGAAACTCCAACACAACCTTCGGGAGGAACTTCGGGTTGGGGTGCAGGATAACCTTGTCCCTGTGGAAGACCAGGTAAGGAGACTCCACCAAGAGCGCCTGCAGCTCACTGATCTTTCTGGCTGACATGATAGCCACCAAGAAGGCGGTCTTCCACGACAGGTAAGACATCTCATACCTGTGCATCGGTTTGAACAGCTTGCCCATGAGCTTTGCCAAAACCAGCAACAGATTCCATGGTGGTAGTGGTTCATGTACCGGAGAGGAAATGTGATCTAACCCTTTGAAAAAGCACCAGAGCATCGTCTCCTGTGTCACCGACTGCTGATCGGCCCATGCTTGGTAAGCAGAGATGGTTGCCAAGTGCATCTTAAGGGTCATCGACTGAAGTCCCCCTTTGGAGAGAGAGAGAGACCACAGGTAGTCCAAAATACTAGCCACTAGGCAGGACAATGGGTCCAGCCCTTGCCTGACACCAAATAGAGACTCTCTTCCATTTGAAGGCACAGCACTCTCTGGTCAGTTCCTTTCTAGATGCCTCCACCATGGTGAGGACATCGTCAGAGAGACCCAAAGCCTAGAACTCTAGCTGCTTAGCAACCAAGCTGTCAGGTGCAGGGACTGAAGGTCCTGGTGGAGTACCTTCCCTTGACTGATGGAGAGCAGGTCTGGGCGTAGTCAAAGATGCCTCGGGAGCCTGTTGCTGAAACATTGGAGATCGGGGTACCAAAACTGGCGGGGCCAGTCAGGAGCCACCAGGATCACCTGTGCCTTGTCCCTCCTGACCTTGAATAGCAACTTGTGGATCAAGGGAAGTGGAAGGAAGGCACAGAAGAGGCCTGGGGTCCGGGGCCTTGAGAAGGCAACCCCCTGCAGAGAGCCCTGCTGAGGGGGTTGACACAATACAGCCTCAGCTTTGCATTCTCTCTGGAAGTGAACAGGTCCACCGGAGGAATGCCCCACTGGGAGAACAGACTGTGATCTACCTCCAGATGGAGAGACCACTCATGAAACACCTCGCCTACTCAGCTGAGGGTGTCTGCCAGCTGACTGGAGATTCCTGCCACATGAATGGCTAGGAGATCCGCCAGCAGGCTATGCATGAAGGTCCATACACGGACAGCTTCCTTACACAAAGGCAGGAAGTGCATCCCGCCCTGCTTGTTGAGGAAATACATGGTCGTGGAGTTGTCTGTCTGGACTTTAACCACTTGACCCTGAACTAACGGAGCAAATGCAGTCAGTGCCAGCCTAACTACTTGGAGCTGCACCAGGCTGATGTGACATTGGGACTCCTTGGGGGTCCAGAGCCTGTGGACTCTGTGTTCCCCCAGATGGGCACCCCAGCCTGTGAGAGAGGCGTCAGTCATCAGGATGACCAATGGCTTGGGGCTGGCAAATGGGATCCTATCCTGCAGATGCTCTGGGACGAGTCATCACTGGAGGGCATCCCACATCCTCTGGGTCACAGTGATGAGTTAGTCAAAGTGACGTTTGCACCGAGACCACTGGCAGGCCAGGTCCCATTGCAGGGAGCGCATCTGCCAATGGGCCCATCAGACCACGCTGGTACAGGCTGCCATGTAACCAAGAAGGCACAGGAAGTCCTGGGCAGGGTGCAAGTGCCCAACCCAAAATGTTCAGCAAAGGAGGAGAGAACCTCCACCCTGTCCACCAGGAGCCAGGCTCTGGCTCAGCAGGGCAAAAGTTCCCAACCCGAAATGATCGGGCAAAGGAGGAGAGAACCTCCGCCTTGTCCACCGGGCTCTGGCTCAGCAACAGTTGATCTCTGCCCCAATGAAGCTGATCACCTGTGAGGGCACGAGTTCCAACTTGGCCTGGCTGACTAGGAGACCAAGTTGGATGCAGATGTGGATGGCCAGGTCCCTGGACCACTCCACCTCCTGCCTGGAAGGACCTGCTATCAGCCAGTCGTCCAGATAGGGGGTACACCCAGACCCCTATGTGCCTCAGATAGGCTGCCACCACTGCAATGCATTTGGTGAAGACCCTGGGGGCCGAGGAGAGGTCGAATGGTATGGCCTGGAACTCGTAAAGGGCTCCCTCAGCTCAGAAGTGGAGGAACCTTTGGTAGGACAGATGGATCGGGACATGAAAGAACGCGTCCTATAGATCCAGAGAGCAAAAAGTACAGTTACGCAAGAACTTACCGTAACAGCAGATCTTCAAGAGAGGTTCCTACAGTAGATCATAAAATGTAGGACTGTACCCTCTGGCATCAGGAACACATGGCAAACTTCTACTAGCAATGTCTGGCGGGGGACCACCCACCTAACGTCACGTGACCAGCGTCAGCGTGACCCTATATAGTGGGTGATCCCTGCGCCCGCCTTCCAGTTCTCCCACCGAAGACCCAAATTGGGTGTGACAGGAGAAGTGGATAAAATCCTGGAGCCATCCAGAGAAGCCTGTAAAAGCCTGCAGAAAAGCTGGGGGCAGGAGGGAGGGAAAAAGGTGACCTACAGCAGGAACCTTTCTCTAAGATCTACTGTTATGGTTTGTTCTTCTGTAATTGTACTATATTACTTTGACAGGGTTCCTGCAGTAGGTCATAATATGTAGGACTGAATCCCAAGCAGTCACACTCAGTAAGGCTAACTGAAGCAAGGAAAGAGGAAAGTCTGTAGAAAGACCAGAGCAGGTTTAAGACAGAAGGCCCTGCAGGATGGCTAGGCTGAAACCCGACCTACACCTAGAGGCAATGTCAAGACTGTAGTGCTTAGTGAAAGTGTGGACTGAACTCCAGGTTGCTGCAGCACAAATATCTGCTGTGGAAACATTCTTGAGGAAGGCCCGAAGGCCGTGGAAGCAGCCATACCCCTAGTACAGTGGCCTCTGACCTCCCTCGGAAGAGATTTGCTGTATTTCTGATAAAAATGGATGCAGTTAGCCAATCATTTGGACAAGCACTGCTTAGAGACTGCTGACCCCAGAGTCTTGGGAGAGAAAGAGACAAACAACTGATCTGATTTTTGGACATCCTTGGTCCTGTTAACATAATAATGTAAGATCCTGTGCACATCCAACATGTGCAGGAGAGCCTCACTCTTATTAAAATAAGTAGGGTAGTACACCGGCAGTTCAACTGTCTGGTTCAAAGTAAACTCAGAAACCACCTTGGGGAAAAACTTAGGATTTGTGTACAGAACCACCTGGTCTCTGTGAAAAACTAAATAAGGCTTCTTACATATGAGGGCATGAAGCTCAGAAATCCTCTGAGCAGAAGTAACCGCAACTAAAAAGAATGCTTTCCAGGACAAATAGCGCATTTCGACGTTTACTGCCAGGGCAACGTAAGCTTTTCCAAAATAAAATTCAAATCCCAAGGTCAGGCAGGGTTGTGGATGGGGGCTTCAAGTGGAGGATTTCCTTCAAAAAGGTTTTGGAGACCTCCAATTGGGTGACAGGTTTCCCTTCCACAGAGGTATGATAGGCAGAGATTGTGGACAAGTCCAGAAATACAAAGCCAGGCTTGATGCCTGAGGCAAACTGCCGTGGCAGTGGAGCAAGAAACTGCATCCACGGAATCGTAGGTGGCTCTCACTGTGTGTCTACAAGAGATCCTGGACAAGTGCAGGGCCTTAGTGAGTTCAGTCTTGAGGTCCCAATCCTCCACGGTCTCAAGCCTAGCCTCGATTTAGCCACAGTGGCCTTTTGATAGGACACCATGTGTGCTATGTAGTTCAAAGAACACAGCACACACTTAGAAGAGGCATAGATCTTGCACCCAAACTGGTCCAATTGCCTCGACTTCTAATCAGCAGGAGAGGTGCTCATATGTTTGGGCCTAGCAGTACGACTGTCAGCCGCAGCTATCACAATAGCATTAGCCTTGGGTTGAGAGCAAAGATGGGATACACCCTCCGGCATGTGATAGATCTGGTCTGCCTTTTTGGGGACAGCTGGGAACAAGTGAGGCAACTGCCAAATGGTAGAGCAGAGATCCTCATGGCGGACAGTCCCAAAGAGGAATCAGAATAGGTGACACCTCTTCCATGTCTAGATGCTCTGCTAGACGCTTGCATTTGGGGTCTTGTTCCTCTGCATTCCATCCATTGATCTACTGGAAGATATGGAGGAGTTCTGTGAAGATGGGGTCTTCTGGAGGCAACTTGGGTGACTCCTTACCCTTAGCCCCCATGGTTCAGGATAGTTCTCCCGAAGAAGAGGCGGAAGAGTCCTCCTCGGACTACTTTCTGTCAGAGGTTCTAACTCCTGTTAAAGTGACCTCCTGAGTGGCCCCTCCTGAAATGTGCACCGTAGCCAAATGGTGAGAACCCAGGGGTGACAAAAAGCAAGGGATGGGGGTAACCACCGAGGCCGGCAGTCTCTTGTCCAGGTCAGATACAAACTGTGATCTGGCCTCTTGCCACCAAGTCTGGAGCATGGCCTACAGGTCCTGCTGAGGTTGAGGTTGGGGAAGAGGAGGAGGCTGGTAGTAAGGGGGGCCCATCCCTGAATAATGAGGGGGGAGGGTACCCTGGTCCCTGAAAGGGGACGGTGCATAGCCCTGTACCTGATATCCCAGGTAGTAACCCTGGGCATAAGGCACAGACGTTTGGTAACCTGGCATTGGAAAGCCCGGATAATGCGGGTAGCCAAAAGGGGGGCCTTGGAGAACACTATGCTGGTCTGCGGGAGGTCCCCGAGGCCTTGAAGGGGCTGGAAAGGCATCTGGCACAAGATAAGCTGGTGTCAGGGGCAGCCATAGGGGCCCTGACAGCGGCTCTGATGGCAGTCTATTTAAAAAGTCCGACGGAGCATCAGGTGTTGGAGGCACAGAGTCTGAAGGGGGAACCTCTGGCATCAGGACTAAGGTAGGGCTCGACGGCAGAGGAAGGTCCCTGGGAGTTGGCGTCGGGACCGACTCAGACATCAGGTTCCCAAGGAGAGGATCCATGGGAATCTTGGGGGTAACCTATACTGGAGTGGGGGAGGAAGGCAACACATCCAGAGGACCCACATCCCCCTCTGTCCTGGACAGAAGGACGGGTACAGGAGATTCCACTGGGGAAGGTGGAGGGGAAGATTCCTGCCCAGGAGGGATCTGACAAGAGGGCTGGCCATGAGAGGTCAGCGAGATCGACTGGACATTGGGTGAGCCGGTGTCAGCCCCCGACAGGCGAGCTTCAACTGGGCAGTCGCCAGAGACCACGGCGGCTGACTTATCGGTAGTGGAAAAAGTAGAAAGGGCCATGTGGGCGGAGGGCAAGCCTCCGAACGACTTACCAGCCAGTACCAGGCATGTTCCCTCTGAGCAGGAATCCATTTTACCGATGACCGGGTGGGCTCCGGAAGAACCAGAGTTCGGCTTACCGGTGGAGACTATGTGATCACTGGGGGTCCTGGGGGGCAACTTAACGGTCGAGGATCCAGGTTTGGAGCCCATCCTGATGGGCTTGAAAGTAGAGGAGGTACCTGGAGAACCTGAAGAAGAAGAAGCCTGTACCGTCACCAGGGAAAGCTGCGGGGAGTGGCGTTGTCCGATGAGGAGACCATGGTATTAGGGCTGGCAGTCTTTGAGGAGGAGACCTGCTCCTGTTCCTCCAGACACTACCGCTCCTTCACTTTTTCTTTTTGTGCTCTGTAGGGGTGAAGAAGCGGATTCCCCCAAGGAGGCCATCCTGGACTTCAGAAGATGGGCTTCCAGGGCTTGCTGCCTGTGTTTGCATGTGGCCTGGTTGAAGAGCTTGCAGTCTGGGCAGGCCTCGGTGTCGTGACCCAGGCCTAGGCAGAAGAGGCAGAGTTTATGACCGTCCTTATGGGGAATCTGTGTGCTGCACTTCTTTGTCTTGAGTGGAGAAGACATAAAAGACGAATTAAGTGAACTATTCTGAGAAAATAAGAAATGGACTAGAACAAAATGGCGATCGACTGGAGCAACATTTACTGTGAGGTTCTTGCACGGGTTGACGGTGGGAAGGAACTGGAAGGCAGGTGCAGGGAACACCCACTATATCGGGTCACGCTGACGTCGATCACGTGATGTCAAGTGGGCGGTCCCCCACTAGACATTGCTAGCAGAAGTTTGCCATGTGATCCTGACACTAGAGGGTACAGTCCTACATGTTATGACCTACTGCAGGAACCCTCTCAAAGTAAGGTCCACATGTCCTGCTCAAGAGATGGTATTATCTGGGACAGAGTTACCATCCTGAAAGTGCGAGATCGGCGGAATTTGTTCAGATCTAGAATGGGGCGCCAGCCCCCCGTCCGCTTTGGCACCAGGAAGTACCTGGAGACAAACCCTGGATGTTCTGGAGGATCCGCTACTCTGACCATGACCTCCTTGCAGAGGAGCTGGGCTATGTTGTTTCGAAGAGCCGACCAAGTGTTTGTGTATACCAAGTCCTCCTGTGAAGCACGGGCTCAGCTTGGAGGGCACTGCTCAAATGCCAGAGGCAGACCCTGACTGACCACTTCCAGAACCCACCTGACTGTGATGACAGAGGACCAGGCAGAAAGAAAGTGATGGAGCCAGCTCCCAACAGGAGGGCCCTGGAGAAGCGTGATGGCCATGAAGGTGGCACCCCCCCTTCCCGTCACTGGGCAAGCTTGGAGTAGGAGGACCTGGCCAAGAAGCCACCAGGTCCCTTCCCTCCGGGCTTTTGGACCACCAAAGCCACCGACTTGGGCCTAGGGTGTGCCAAGACTGAGCCTGCTGGTTAGATTGATGCTGGGCTGGTTTTGCCACAGGAGTGGAAGACTGAAAGGGCTGGCGCTTTTGCTGCTTAGAGCCCTTGGGATCCTTCTGGGCGTATGTAATGGAGTCCAAGGTGGCATTGGACTTCTCGATACACTGGAGGTGACCCTCCACACTGGGTCTAACCAGGTCAGTGCCTAAGACAAGAATGCCTGCTAGCTTGTGCTGAAGGTCTGCCATGAAGGTCGAGATCTGCAGCCAAGCCGTACACAGTGCATGGCAACTGCGGCTGAGCAGGCACAGGAGTCCCCAATGTCCGGAGCCATCTGGAGTTACTGTTTGGCCACAGCCCAGCCCTGGTCTTGGACCTGCTTGACTGTGGTCTGGAGGTCCACAGGGAGATGAGGAATCACCTCATCCAGGGAGCCCAAGAGGGCATGGGAGAAGTGTGCCATCAGGACAGCCGAATAAGAAGGCAGCATAGACCTTTTTGGCAGAGTGGTCCAACTTCTTGGACGCCTTATCAGGTGGACTCCTTAACAGGTGGCCTGTTGACATTGCCTGTATTGCCCAAGCATCAAAACAGTGAATTGGCCACTAACTCCTTGACAGAGGGGTGTTCCATGAACCCTGATAGGGTACAGGTAGGCACAGCATATTTGCGGGCCATCCGGGCCGAGGGCCCCAGGCAGGAGGCAGGGCACTGCCAAAGCTCCAGAGCAGGGCCGACAGTGGCCTCGACTACTGGGAAGGCCTCTGGAGAGTCACCTTTATCCAGAATCTCTGTGAGGGGACAACGAGCCCGCTTCTGAACGGGCTCCAGTGGCATCCCTGTAGACTCAGAGCTGAGACAGAGGATGCCCATAAAGGATGAGAGTCCCTCCTCCATTGAGAGACATCCCACTGACTCCATGTTGACTGGACGGGAGTGCAGTTAGGAATCCTCGGACTCTGAAGAGTCTGCATAAAGTGGCCTACCACCCGAGTCACTCTCGACCCGCCGCATATGGTTGGGCATGAGAGTAACCAACAACGGATGGGGAAGCCCCTTAGCCGGTCAAGACTCCTTGGTTGGAGCACTGATCAGCAGCTGTTTGGGCGGTGTCTCAACCACGATCGGTGGAGAGGCCAACTTCGGCGGAACCAGAATGGTCTGAACTGGCTCCGCAGGTGGCAGGATGCTGTCGACTGGCCCCAACATGGGTGTCGGTGTCGGCTGACAGCCACGTGATGGCCAGTGTGGAAGCCAGGGTCAGCTTCGGACCGGCCAGCACCAACTGCTTCCACATGAGGTCTTCGTAGTACTGACACAACTTGCAATGAAGCCTCTCATCACCCGAGGAGGACTAAGACTTCAGCGGGATCTGCTTAACCCACTAGATAAAGAAGAGTGAGACTTCAGCCTCGGCCACTGGGGGATCTTGTGGGGAGCTGGGGAGAGCCGTGGCTCCTCCTGGTTTGGGTTGCTTATCGGAAGGTCTGGCTCAGCGGGCTGAGTCGCCCCTTTGTTATTCACTGGCAGGACTGGAGACCTGAATAGAGAGTTGTTGGCCTCATCTAATGACAATGGGTTGACTGGGTCAGGAAAAATCTTGGCCACATTGTCAGCCCATATTTAGACTGGTTGGCCTGACGGGGGCTCCATGAAGCCAATGGCCAAGGCCGCAGTTTCGACCGTAGTCAAAACCTGAGATTCCTGAGTCCGAGAACACTCCCGGTTCCAAGGACACAGACAGTGAGTCTTCTCTTTTTCTCACTTGGACTTCTTGCAAGAGCACAAGCTGAGCGAACCTGAAGGGCCCTGTCCCTTGGTGGAGAGAGACTGGCACAGCTCCTTGAAGGAGCCCGAAAAGGTGGAGCCCAATTTGAGCAGAACAAAGGCAGTAGCAGAAGAGGATTGCGCAGTGGTCCAAGACCAGCAGATGTCATTCTTCCGGGTGGCCCAACTGCAGGCGGGTGAGGCTGTCCTCGATGACTGATGCGTGAAACGACCGGCAAATATCGCAGGCCTGGGGTCATGCTCGTGGCCAAGGCAGTAAATGCACGTGGTGTGCGGGTCAGTATGTGACATCTTCTGCCTGCATGGGCGCCGGCGAAATCCAGGCGAGGACTTTTCCCTTCATCGCAGTCACGATCGAAGATCATTCTGAAGCGTTTTAAGTTTCTGGAAGTAAATCCGAAGATTTGAGCGCTAGGATCTACTCAACGTGGGAGCAGTAAGTAGGGAATCTTCTTCCAGCGGAAAGGAAGATCTGGCATCATGGGGCACAGCCGTGGGTTATATCACCCGGGTGAGTTGGAGGAGCTGACTTGAAGACATTCCACCAAGATTTAAAGGGGAAAGGACACTGCCAGAAGTGTGAATAGAACATATCCACGCCCTTAGAATCTCTTTCACTAGCCTTGTCTATGAGATCCTCCCCCCCCCCATCTCCTCCAGTGTAGCCAGCACCAAGAAATGTAAATTACATACCTACCATAATTTTTGATCTTCCGTTGTATCTTCACCATTCATTACTGCTGGGTGTAAGCTGTAAACTGGAGGTGCCCATCTGCTCAGGAGCTTTTTTTTGTGTGGGGGAGGAGTCTGCACCAACGATGCCACCCACAAGGCCAACGCATTGCGTGGCACTTGAGGGTTGCCCGTTAGGCGCCGCTGACTCCTCCTCCACATCAGTTCTGTTCTGCTGGAGAGAAGGAAAAAAAGGAGGATAGAAAAAATTTTAACATAAGACAAGGGAGCTGAGGGACAGGAAAAGAAAAGGATATAAACTGAAAAGGGAATAAGTTGGCCAGAAGGGAAGAGGGATTTCACTGTCTGGACATTAGGGCCCCAGCCCCTGGGCAACAGCACAAGAAAGAAAGAGAGGGAGGGAAACGAATGAGAAAAAGAGAGAAAAGAGAGAAGATAGAGGAGGAGAAGGTGAGAGACCTCCGACATGCTCAGCCAGAAGACTATTGGCTTATCCTTATTCTCAAAACCTGGGAGGTATGAAGACATGGGTGCAAGGATCCAGTCAGGCTTCAGAAACCACTGGACATAGGTCCAGAACAGGAGAGTTTGAGATGGTCTTGGAGAATATAAAGCATGGCGGTGTCTGCTCCCCCCTGCCCTTAAATCCGTATTCGGGATAAAAGTCCTGGAGCATGACCCTCTCAAGCTTACCACCTGAGGGCTTAGCTGGGGGAGAGGAACCCCTAAACAGGACAGGACCCTGTCCAGAAACAACCCCTACAATATAGGGGACAGCGAGAAAAGGAAAGGGGGGGCCCCTATGGGGCCTCCCATGGGATGAACTGACTGTCCCCACCCTTTAACCGAGTCAGCAATGGACCAGACAGATCCGTGCTAAGTCACAGAAGGGACCCCACAGTGTACCTCACTGAGAACCCCAGTGAGTTCCCTCCAAGGCTATGGTGAAGACCCTACTCACCACCCTCCTTAGGTTGGGCACTCTGTGACTTTAGAGAAGGAAACAGAGGGCTCTGAGGTACCAGGGGGACTCTGCCCCCAATTGGCCTCATAGAGGGGGAGGGGGAGCAGGGTGGAGGCAATGCCCAGAAGCTGAGGCCCAAGAGGGGAAGGTGGGTGGGAATCAGTAATGAATGGTGAAGATACAAGGGAAGATAAAGAATTACGGTAGGTACGTAATTTACATATCTTCCCCTTGTCAATCTTCATCATTCATTACTGCTGGGTGAGTACCAATCGCGCCGGAGGGGACCTGGCACTGCCCTGAGGGAACAGTTTCCCTCAGCCTCCGGAAGGGGAAGACACAGAAGGGGGAGACTCTTTTTGCCATACTAGGCCATACATGGTCTAAGGCTGTTCAGGGCGAGGAGGTGTCCCCCATGACCAGGGGACAGAAGACACCCCTGCAAGTTCCTCCTTCCCCTGCAAAAGAGATGGGTCCCCTGGAATAGAAACATCAACTTTGACGGCAGATAAGGACCGCTTGGCCCACCTAGTCTGCCCATTTCCCTACCTAGAGGATAAGCTGCAGATCCTATTTAACCAACAGCCTATTTCTTCCTACCCCCCACAAAAATTGCCTTATGTCAGTCCCATGCATTCTTGAATTCTCCCACAGTTTTAGACCCCACAACCTCCTCAGGAAGGCTGTTCCATGCTTCCACCACCCTCTCTGTGAAAAATACTTCCTCACATTGCCCCTGAGCCGTCCCCCCTCTATCTTCAAATTGTGTCCCCTTCTTCTTGCACATCTCTTTTTCTGAAAGATGTTACCCTCTTGGACTTTGTTGATTCCACTGAGGTACTTAAACATTTCTATCATGTCCCCCCTCTCCCTCCTTTCTTCAAGGGTATACATATTAACCTGCTTTAGCCACTCCTCGTATGGCTTCTCTTGCAGAGGAAATCACCCTACGCCTGGCCATGGGTGACAATCTTGATAGGAGAAGCCATGCCGTCCGCCTAATACAGATCGCTGTCCCTACCAGTCTGAAAGCCACTTCACTGGCGTCATATGATGCCCTTGCTTGGTGCCTTGCAAGCTCCAGACCCTGCGCAGAGAGGGTGATGGCCTGCCTAGATTTCTCCAAGTCAGGCAACAATGATAACACCTGTGCCAGCACTGACCACAAATGCATGTTGTAGGCAGCATGGTGGGCCTGATGTGATGAAATGCAATGCAGAGTAGCACATGAGATGAAGAGAATACTCTTTTTCTCTGCTGGTCAAACTCTGTGGAGTCTGGATCCAGTGGTCGGTCGCGTGCTGTAGCCCGGAAGGAGTGTCTAGGGTCATCAACCCCGAAAGTGGGTGAGGCAGAGAACCTAGGAACTCCTGGGGTGCGCAATACCTCCTACTGCAGTCCACTGGGACTGGGGATAAGGCGGCTGGTGACTTCCAAGTGCGGATCAACGCTTACTGGAAAGGAATAGGCCAGGAAGGGACCACAAGGTGGTTCGCACTGAATTCATTCAAGAAGGAGCGCGTCTCTCACTCAGTATTGCGCCTGACCACATGAGAAATATGGAGCTCCTGAACCAACCTCGAAAGGAATTGCTGATATTCCATGAAATCAGTGTCGTCGGAGAGGTGGATGGAACATTCCTCTTCCTCAGAGCAGGAAGTCAAGGAAGTAGAGGAGCTCAGATGTTCAGAGTCCTCCTGCAGCCATGGGGACAGGCGGAAGACCTGCTCATCCATAGCCCTGACATAGCTAGGGAAGACAGCTGCAGTAGCTCTGAACGTCTCCCAAGTCAAGGGCCCCATAGGACCCAAAAGGTCAGGGAGAGGAGGTGACATCTGCAAAGGGACTGGGGAAGGGCACCTGACAGAAAGTGCCCGGCCTTTGCCAGGGCTCTGAGACCTCACAGTAGATCCTCCTGCATGGGGGGATCCGGTGGTAGACCCAGTCAGCAAACACTGCAAACTGGAGACCAAATCCTGGCTAAGCCCTGAAGAGGATTCTCCCCTGTGGTGCGACTGGGGTTGCATGGTTCCAGAAAAGCAAATCCCAGCGCCAACTCGGCACCTCTGCAGTCCCAGAGGAGGAGAAGCGGGGTTCAGCACTGCGGCTCCTCCCCACCCCCAAAGGGTAGTGGAGGAGGACCCCTGTACTTCACCCAGACCTCTCAACCCGTTGGACTCCAAGGCCATCCTCTTCCTCATGCCCAGTGCTAAGGGGCCCCCAATCCTGCTGGCCCCCAAGGGAGGCCGCAGAAGAGGAGGTCCCCTGTCCAAGCTGTAGCCAGGGCAGCACCAGGAATGGCAGCTGCCATGGCCTCCAAGGCTGGGACCATCACCCTGGTGACACCAGAACCACTATCCACCACCGGGCCCCTGACGCCGGGGTGGGGGCCTGTGGAAATGGCGGCCTCCGGGGACAAGCACCAGAGTGCCTGGTAACATGTCCAGGGAGACTCCCAGACTCCAAGGAATCGGGTCACCAATCTGGATTGGTCAGTGGGTCATCCCCTTCTGAAGAGGAGACCACCACACACACTGCCAAACTGGCGACCCCGGGAGCTCCCCTGCCAATGGCACCATGAACGCTGCTGCAGGACATAACACCACCTGTGGCGCTGCCCCAATCACCGATGCCACGATCCAACATGGCGCTGAGGGTCCGCCAGTGCCGGGCCCAGCAGCTGTGGGCCACAACACCAGGGGAACCTGCACCTCAGAGGAGGTGACTGCCAAAGCGGTGCTCCCGACCCGGCTCCAGAGGGAACTGAGCCATTCCTCCGGCACCGTGGAAGAAATATCTACAGCAAGGCTTGACTCAGAAGAGGTTTCCTCCTCACCACGCTGTATAGACCAGGGAGGGGACCCAGAGGCAGGGTCAAGAGTTCTAGCCATGGCATCCCTAGAATGACACCGCCCTCTGAAAGTAGACGGGGCCCTGCCAACTTTAAATATGCAGATTTCAAGTAAGCGGAAGTCCATGGAGAAGTAGGCATTGCAGTTGTCCATGTCGTGGATGGGACCCAGGCAGCAAAGGCAGATGTCATGCTGGTGCGAAACTGAGTAATGCTGGCCACTGGGGCATAGACGCATTGGGGCATGGCCCACTTTGGATTTCTTCTAGCCCCCTGAACCAGACATGATGCTGAAACAAACTCACAAAACTACAGCAAAACAGACCCGAGCGTAAATCGGTAACAATTTTATGAAAATAAAGGAATGGGCTTACGGGAAAACTGCGTTGAAACAAAAAAAGGCCCTAGCGCAGTTTTTTCTGTTCTTTCATGAAGCAAGTGCTACCTCGATGATGGGAGAAACAGAACTAAGGTGGAGGAGGGATTGGCGGTGCCTACTGACCAACCCTCAAGCGCCACACAGTGTGTCGGCCTTGGGGGAGGTGCCGACTCCTCCCACAAAGAAAAAAGCTGCCGAGCAGGTGCACACCGGTTTACACCCAGCAGTAATGAATGGTGAAGATTGACAAAGGGAAGATCCTATTGCTTGGCACCTCCCCCCCTGCCCTGAGCTCTCCCTGACATACTGTTGAAAGGCCTGCATTTGCTACCTGCTCTAGGACCAGTCATACCCCTGTTCCCTATCCTCCTCTACTCCCCTTCATCTGTACCCAATGGTTCATGAGGAGACACGTTTGGTCCATTTACCACTTCTCCACTTGGTCTGGGATGCCTGCAATCTTCTGAGGTACACCGATGTGCCCTCAAGTCCTGGATTATTCCACCAGTCTATCCCATTCCCTCTCCTTATGTCTGTCCTTAATCACCTAATCTCTTCCCTGAGCTGCTCAAGTTGCCTGCACACCAGGCAACCCCCTGCCTCCATGTGAACCCTAAAAAGACAGCTGCCCCACAGTTGCTAAAGCCTAGTACCCTCCCTATGCCCCTACCTGAATTCCTACCAAACCTCCAGCTCGCCCCAACTTCATACTGCCTGCCCCATCCCCTGGGACATTCCCCCTTAGTAGGGCTAACCATGTTATTCTCCTCCCCTTGTCCTCCCTTTGAAATGGTCAGGTATGATCAGACAGTCCAGAGGCTGCACCAGGTTGTACTGACAACCAATCCCGACCCAGCACCTCCCCTATAAATGTAGATGAGCTTAGCAATGGAGAGATGGGGAGGGTGGAGTTGAGCCTATCAACTCTCGAGAAAGTCAATCAGTCCCGTTCAATACACGCTGCATCATCCAGCACACACAGTGTTGCTACTGGTCCCCACTCCCTGAAAGGAAAAAACATTAAAACATCCTGTGTACACCGAACACTGATTTCCAGAGAGTTTAATTTAAATCCCGATGTGCACTAGGCAAAGCTGCCCCCAGTGTACTGTCCACCAGAGAATATGGAGTAACAAAAAAAAAAAAATGGTAAAGGAAAAGGAAACACAGGTTACTCACCTGTAACAGTAGTTCTAGGAGTGGTATATGATGTTCATCCATACTTTCTGGCAGTTGCCTTTCCCTTTAAGATGTGCCGGAAAGTCTTCAAGCCGACTCCTTCCACCCATGACGCCAGATCTTGCCCACTGGAAGCAGACTGTGTGCGCCGAAGCTGGGGTGGTCGGGTGGGTCCATGTGGATGAACATGCGCTAATGTGATAGTACCTCGCCCCCAGTTTTCCATTTACCTACCCCCTCTACATCTTTCAGCTATATACCACTTTTTTCGTAACCCACTCCCCTACCCCCAATTACCTAGTGATGACCTCACTTGGTTGTAAGCTCCACCTCTCTCCCACCTCAGATGATGCCACCTGCCTGCACTAATGTGATAGTACCTTGCCCCCAGTTTTCCATTTACCTACCCCACCTACATCTTTCAGCTATATACCACTTTTTTTCTTAACCTGCTCCCCTACCCCAATTACCTGACGATGGCCTCACTTGGGTGAAAGTTCTACCTCTCTCTCACCTCAGACAATACCACCTTCGGCTGATCCCCCCCCAACCCCCCTCTTATCTAACCAGTCTATCTGTTAATATTTACTAATTTGATGTGTATAAGTTCAAATTTTCCTATTACTGCTTGTGTATATGCTTCAATGTTTTTTCTTTTTTTTTTTCCTCCCTGTAAACCTTGTATTTTTGTAATGTTTGAGCAACACTAAAGTGGAACCTTTGAAAATGAGTTCTTGACTCAAAGGTATTAATCCCAAACTGAAATAAATAAATAAATAAAAACATCATATACCACTCCTAGAACTACTGTTACAGATGAGTAACCTGTGTTTCCTTTACCGTGGGTTTTTTTTTTTGTTACTCCATACTCTCTGGTGGGCAGTACACTGGGACGGCTTTACAGGTGAGTGATCTGTTTCTAAGGACATGGATATGCTGTCCTATCTACACTTTCTGGCAGACTCCTAGAAGTTCTCTGAGAGGAGGGAGGCAAGGCGCATACCCTCTACTTAGGGAACAGAGTGTGGAGAACTGAGGCCCCTAAACCAGCATTCCAGCATGACTCTATGTCAATGTGGTAATGGGAAATGAAGGTGTGTGCTAACTTCCAGGTCGCAGCCCAGCAGATTTTCTGGATAGGGACGTCCCTGGAAGCAGTCATTGACGCAGCAGTATGGCGGGTGGAATGAGCCCTTAGCCCTCCGGGAGCCTCCCTACCCGCCAACCTATAGGAGAGATCAATGCAGGATGTGATCCACTTGCCAATCGTCCACTTGGCTGCAGGTCTGACAGGTGTGACTTCAGCATAGGTGACAAACAGCTGGTGAACCTCAACCCGAACTCCAGCCGTGCACTCTTTGTAACAAGCAAGCACTCATCTCAGGTACAAAGTAGCCTGTGCTTAGCCTCCAAGGTGTGATTGGTGAAGCACACTGGGAGATTAATCACCTGGTTAAGGTGAAACTCTGACACAACCTTCGGGAGGAACTTCAGGTTGGGGCACAGGACAACCTTGTCCCTGTGGAAGACCAGGCAAGGGGACTCCACCGAAAGTGCCTGGAGCTCACTGATCCTTCTGGCTGACGTGATAGCCACCAAGAAGGTGGTCTTCCATAACAGGTGAGAGAGATCACACCTGTGCATCGGTTTGAATGGCTTGCCCATGAGCTTTGCCAAAACCAGCAAGAAGTCCCACGGTGGTAGTGGTTCACGCACTGGAGGGAAAATGCGGTCAAGGCCCTTGAAGAAGCGCCAGACCACCTTCTCCTGTGCCACTGACTGGTGACCAGCCCGTGCCCGGTAAGCAGAGATGGCTGCCAGGTGCACCTTTAGGGTTGTCGGCTGAAGGCCCAACTGAGAGAAGGACCAAAGGTAATCAAGGATGCTAGCCACTGGACAGGACAAAGGGTTCAACCCCTTGCCCTGACACCAAATGGAGAATCTCTTCCATTTCAAGGCGCACCATTTCCTGGATGACTCCTTCCGAGATGCCTGCATAACAGTGAAGACATCTTCGGAGAAACTCAAGGCCTGGAACTCTACCAGCTCAGGAACCATGCCATCAGGTGCAGGGGACTGAAGGTCCAGGTGGAGTACCTTCCCCTGGTTGATGGAAAGCAGGTCTGGGAGTAGGGGAAGACACCTCGGGAGCCTGCTGCTGATGCTGAGGAGATTGGGGTACCAGAACTGGCATGGCCAGTCCAGAGCCACCAGGATCACCTATGCCTTGTTCCTCCTGGCCTTGAGGAGCATCTTCAGGATCAAGCGAATCAGAGGTAAGGAATAGAAGAGGCCTGGTGTCCAGGGCCTTGAGAAGGCATCCCCATGCAGCGTTCCCTGCTGGGGGGGCCCTAAACAGCCTCAGCTGTTTTCCATGGAGGTGAACAGGTCCACCTGAGGGGTGCCCCACTGGGAAAACAGACTGAACTACCTCTGGGTGGAGAGACCACTCGTGAGACACCTCGCCCACCTGGCTGAGGGCGTCCACCACCTGATTGGAGGCTCCTGCCACATGGATAGGAGATCCACCTCCAGGCTGCGCATGAAGGTCCAAACATGGACAGCTTCCCTGCACAAGGGCAGGGAGTGCATCCCACCCTGCTTGTTGAGGTAGTACATAATCATGGTGTTGTCCGTCTGGACTTGGACCACCTGACCCCAAATGTGCAGAGCGAATGCAGTCAGTGCCATCTGAACTGCCCAGAGCTCCAGCAGGTTGATGTGACATCGGGACTCTTCGGGGGTCCAGAGTCCATGGATTCTGTGTTCCCTCAGGTGGGCACCCCAGCCCATGAGAGAGGCATCGGTCATGAGGATGACCATCAGCTCTGGGTGGACAAACTGGATCCCTTCCTGCAGGTGTGCTGGAACCAACCATCACTGGATGGAGTCCCACATCTGCTGGGTCACAGGGCCCAGCTGGTCAAAGTGACCCCTGCGTTGAGACCACTGGCATGCCAGCTCCCACTGCTGGGAGTGCATTCTCCAACAGGCCCAATGAACCACGCTGGTATAGGCCGCCATGTAGCCTAGCAGGCGCGGGAAGTCCCAGGCAGGGTGCAATTGCCCAACCTGAAATGACTGGGCAAAGGAGGAGAGACAGTCTTTGCACTGTCTGCCGGGGGCTGGGCTCTGGCTCTGCAACAGTCGAGCTCTGCCCCGATGAAGCTGATCACCTTCAAGGGTACGAGTTCTGACTTGGCCTCACTGACCAGGATGCCAAGTTCGACGCAGGTCTGAAGGGCCAGGTCCCTGGACCTGCTATCAGCCAGTCATCCAGATAAGGGTAAACCCGGACCACTCTATGCCTCAAGTAAACTGCCACCACTGCGATGCATTTGATGAAGACACTGGGGGCCGGGAGAGGCCAAAGGGCATGGCCTGGAACTCGTAGAGGGTTCCCTCGGCCCAAAAACAGAAGAACCTTCTGTGATATGGACAGATCAGGACATGAAAACGCATCCCGAAGACCCAGGGAGCAAAACCACGTTTTGCTCTAGAGATGGTATGATCTAAGATAGAGTTACCATCCTGAAGGTGAGCAACTTGGGAAACTTGTTTAGGTCATGCAGCTCTAGAAAGGGGTGCCAGCCCCCCATCTGTTTTGGCACCAAGAAGTACCTGGAGACAAACCCTGGGTGTTCCGGAGGATCCGCAACATGAACCACGACCTCCTTGCGGAGGAGCTCGGCTATGTCATCTCTGAAAGCTGACAGAATGTCTGTGGATACCAAGTCCTCCCATGGGGCATGGGCTCAGTAAGGAGGGTACTGCTCAAATTCCAGAGGCAGACCCTGACCCACCACCTCAAGGACCTAACTGTCCGTGGTGACAGCAGACCAAGTGGAAAGGAAGTGGTGGAGCTGGACATCTGTACGGCTGCCACCTGGAGTACTGTCCATACTTTCACCTAGTACTACAGTCTGGACATTGCCTCAAGAGCCCATGCAGGATTTGGCAGGGTGGCTGGCCTTCCGCCGTGAAGGTCGAGATCCTCAGCCAAGTCTTGCAGAGCATTGCAATGCATTAAAGATCGTTTGGAAGCTGAAATTGCTTCCAAAAACCTGATGGATGAATCACAACATGGATTCAGAGCACATAAGTCTTGCTTAACTGCAAACTTGGTATTCTGTGAGAGGGTTAGTGCTCTCCTGGAGAATCATAAATCAGTGGATACTGTCTACCTTGATCTGTGCAAGGCCTTTGATAAGGTCCCACATGAGGCTTTGATGGAAAGCAGGGATAGGTTAGGTATTGACTATATACTTATTAAGTGGATCCAAGCATGGTTAAGTGATAGGCAACAGGTAGTCAGAGTTAAAGATTATTATTCTGAAAAGGGAAATGCCACCAGCAGAGTCCCTCTGGGCTCGGTCTTGGGTCCATCTTTATTTTCCATTTTTATTTCAGACCTTAATAGTGACCTGAATAGCTTTACCATCAAATTTGCTGATGACACCAAATTAGTGGCTGATGTCAGTACTATTGAGGGGTTGTCTAAACTTAGTGAGGATCTGCTTAAATTAGAAGGCTGGGCCAGCACACACGGTATGAGTTTTAACCATGATAAATCTGTCATCATGTACCTGGGTAAAGACAACCAATGCAATGATTACGTTTTAGGTGGTAAATGCCTAAAATTTTTTACCAATGAAAAGGACCTTGGCATCCTTGTTAGCAATGACCTCAAGTTTACTAAGCATTGCACTGAGATAGTTAAATAAAATCTACAAAGCTCATAAACGGCATAACAAGGTCAATCTCTAGTAGAAATAGAGCATGTATTATCCCTCTATATCAAGCATATGTACGTCCAATTCTTGGACTACTGTTCACCATTATGGAGCCCCTACTTGTGAAAGGATATAAACAGACTCGAGAGTGTGCAGAGAAGACTTACCAAGCTGGTAGATGGCATCCAGCATATGTATTATGAGGAAAGATTAAGGGAGTTGGAACTCTATCCCCTGGAACATAGAAGACTAAGAGGGGATCTTTTGTTAATGTTTAAAATTGTGGAGGATAAATCTTTACTTAATGATATAGGCATGGTCATTAATCACAGGGAAGCTAGCCACAGAAGCCGTCAACTACAGCTTATGCTTACTAATCCTAAAGGACTCCTAAGATGAAGTTTATTTACACAACATATTATTACACATGGAACTGTCTTCCACGTGCAGTTGTTGACGTGGCTACTTTCCAGTCTTTCAAAGATTGGATAGTTATCTAATGAAATAACATTTTTCTTGGGATCATTGACCCCGATGTGGGAGAAGTGCTCTATGGGCCAATAGCCTCCCGCACTTCTTAATATTCCTAGTATGAGGAGTATTGGAGTCCAGAGTCTGACAGAGAGATCAGGTAGTCCAGGATCTGGCTCACTGGACAGGTGAAAAGGTCAAGATTATGTTTGGCAGCACAAATAGGAAACAACTTCCACTTCACGACATACGTGGCTCAAATGGAAGGCTTCCGGTCGGCCACTAGGATGTCCGTTACTCTACTGGAGACTCCAAATCTGGCAATGGCTATGTTCTCAGGAGTCAAGCATGCAGAGTGAAGGACCTGAGGTTGGGATGGACAAGGATCCCTTAAGCCTGGGTCAGCAGGTTCCTGCGGTGGGGAGAGGAACCGGAGGTTCCTCCGCCAGCTGCTGTAGCAGGGAAAACCATATATGGTGGGGCCAGAATGGAGCTATCAAGATCATGCTGGCCCCCTCCATCTGCAATTTGATGAGCACCCTCTGAATTAAAGGGAGCGGATGGAATGCGTACAGAAACCTCTGGTCCAGGAGACAGACACTGTGTCTCGTCAGAAAACTCCAAGCCCTGGATCGAGTGAGCAAACATTGGGCAGTTTTGTGTTGAGTGGGGACGTATAAAGGTCCAACTCTGGATGACCCCATCTGTCGAACAACTCTGCTGCAATGGATGAGAGGAGCTCTAACTCATGCATGCTGGACTGAGCCCATCTGAGTCTGCGTGCCAAGGTGTCTAGCACGCCTGGGATGTGGACTACAGAGGGGGTCAGGCCATGATCCAATGCCCAATACCACAATCTCATGGCTTCCCTACATAGGGGGTACAAATGAGTTCCTCCTTGCTTGTTGATGTAGGTCACTACACTGAGGTTGTCCGACTGCACCAGTAGCTGACTCGGAAGAAGATGGTTCTGAATGGCTTGCATGGCATACAGAACTGCCCGCATCTCCAGGACACTGATATGCAGGGAGGTCTCGATCTGAGACCAGAAGCCCTGGGTTTGAAAAGGACCCAGGTGAGCTCCCCAGCCAAAACTGGAAGCATATATGGTGAGTATCTGCTGTGGAGAAGAGATCTGGAATGGGACTCCAACCATCCATGAAATAACTGCACATGGGACAATGAATACAAGAGCATGTTCGAAATGTAAAAGCAGGCCACAAGCTCCTTGGTAGGCACTTTGCAGAAAAACAGAACAATGTTGAGGGTATAAAACTCATGGCCATAGAACAGGCAGACTGTAACCCTTGTGGAGGGGACAGACTGAATAAACTACTTCAAAAGGAAAGCTTTGGGATTTTTACCCTCAACAGTCTGCAACCAAAGGGCCTTAACACAAAGTGGGACTTGAAGCCATTTTTGGAAAAGCATAAATGAAAGTACTAAGTAAATAAGTGAGACAGTGTAGTGCAGTGGTTTAAGGCTCTGAGTTGCAAATCTGGTGACTTCCAGCAAACCAGACCTGAGTTTGAATCCTACAGCTTCCAGTTGCATACTGTGTGATCCTGAGCAAGTCACTTAACTTACCTGTGCTCCCAGGCCGCTCCTGTAAAAAGCTTTCAGCTTAGTGTGCTACTCCTGGTTAAACAAGTACATAAAAAAAAAATGTATAGCATGACAGCATTTTTTTAAATATTATTGTTCTAACGGAATGTCCTGCTTCTCTCTCTAGTTCTATGTGGATTATCTGACTGTGGAATAGTGGATCCTGCTAGAGAAAAAAGTTAGAAAGTACAAAGGGAGTGATCACTGTCTCGGCCACTTGTCCACCCGGAACTTGAAAGCATTGTAAAGGAAGCCTTGATTTAGCATGACAACAGTTAGGAAAACGTTTGGACTACAGATAGATATTTTGCTTTGGCATTTAAGTTAAATCTGAACCTTATTGGTATCTAGTTGTTTCTAACATGCATTTTCACAAAAATATTTTATTTTAATGCTGGACTTAGTGATGAAATGCATCTAATCAAATGTATGAGAAATAGTTTAATGGCATAAGTTAGAATGCTGAAAACCATTGTAAAAACTAGGAATGACATAAGCATTGGCATAAAGTTTAAAGAATATACATTAGAAATTCTGAAATAAAAAATAGACAAGCACAACATTAACGCTCTGTTTTCCTTTTGGTAAGAATTACTGATATTATAATAAGGGTCTGAGAAATACAGCATTCTGATTGTCTGGAAGCATTCTATCAGCCTTATGTTAATCTTTTATTAACATACATGTAAAGCCTAATCATATGCTGACCAAACTTTAACACTGTCTAAAAAAACTTCTTTTTTATTATAATAGCAATAAGGCACTCCCAGGGGTTATGTTAATGGTTAGTTAATCACCCTCTAGGGGCATGCGGCACTTGGCTATACCTTGTGCAACATTACACCCCTAGAGGATGATTAACATACCATTAACATAACCCCTGGTCACGCCTTATTGCTTAACAAAAATAGAAAATTACAAAAAAAAAAAATAGATTGGTAATGAACTGCAACAGGTTCAAATCCTTCCACAGCCACTTAAAACTAACAGTGAGTTGTAGTAATGGATATGAACAAAGGGAGGCCCCCATGTGTTCATACATGTGGCTATTTAAGGGAGGAAAGGCTGAACAAACTCCACACTCCTAGTCAAAGTGCTGGGGAGTGTGTTTAGCTAGTGGAGACGCTGATTCAGCAATGAAGGAGGAGCATACGTAACATTTCTACAAATAAATACTTTTTGAATGAACTTAACTGGTGACTTATTTGTACCAAGGGAGTGCAGAGCAACCTTGGATTTTTTTGTGACTTTGGGGCAAGCAAACCCTCTCTCTGCACTCAACTTCTCTTGGCAGTGCACACAGTTAGGAGTGAGTAATTTATTCAGGTATACCCTGGCAGGAATAAAATGGCTCCGGGCCACCTCCTGAGCCCGGGCTATAAAGCACTCTGCCCTGTTGATGGAGGAAAGCCTTCCTCTACGCAGAGTCTAGAACCACCCCTATGTATTGCAGCCTTTGGGACTGCACTAGGACCAACTTGGGCAGGCTGACAGTGATGCCCAGTGAGGAACAGCTGGAGAGTTCTCTCCAGAGTCTGCAGGAGCTGTTCACTGGACAGGCCCTTTAGGAGTCAAATGTCCTGGTAAGAGAAAACATACAGTCCCTCCTGAGAGCTGCAGCTACTGCTGCCAAGCACTTGGTAAAAACCCCTAGTGTAGAGGACAAGCCAAAGGGCAGCACCTTGAACTGATGATGTTTGCCCTGAAACAGAAAATGGACAAATCTCCTGTGAAGAGGAAAGACAGAGACGTGAAGGTAGGCATCCTGCATGTCCAATGAATAGAGCCAGTCGCCTGTCTTAAGAAGAGGCTTCACAGCTGGCAAAGTTACCATCCAGAACTTTTTGTACTGGATGTACAGAATCAGGTCTTTTGATCCAAAATGGGCCTCAGATCTCCGGTCTTTTTGAGGACCAGGTAAAATCTAGAATAGAACCCTTTGTTTCTCTGGCACCTGGGTACTGGCTTGATAGCCTGTTTGTGTAGAGAGGACTGTACCTCCTCCCGGTGAATGGACAAGTGAGCCAGAGGGTAGTTGGAGGGCAGAGATGGGATTTCTGGAGGCAGCACAAAGAGCTCCAGCATGTGACCCCTTTCTATGATTTACAGGATCCAGGCGTCCAAAGTTATGATTCTCCATTGATCAAGATGGAGGGAGAACCAACCTCCGATCACCACCTCTTGGTCTGGGACCAGAAGCCGGGGAAGGGGTTTAGCAAGAAGTCAAGCAGCGGTGGATCCAGCTAGTGGGGCTGGTCCATCACCTCTGGGACGCTTGGCTGCAGCGCCAGCACTGGTGGGGTGGGCAAGGCAGTGGAGGTTCTATAGTTACCTTGGGGCCGAGAGGCTGCACCGGGTCTACTGGACATTTTGCGAAAGGGGAGGGCGCTGCCTACCCTTAGTCTGTGTATGGTTGAGAGAGTGGACAGATTTGATAATCCTGTCGAAAGCCTACAAATCATTGACGTCTTGGACATCTGGCCCAAAGAACTTAGTGCCACTGAAAGGGGCATTAAGCACCTTCTGCTGAACATCAGCATAAAAGCCAGAGACCCTCAGTCAGGAGTGCTACGTAGGCAGATGCTGGTGGCAGCAGCAGCCCTGGCAGTAGTGTTAGAGATGTCAGAGGGCCCTGGGGAGGTGCTTGCTAACATCCTCTGCAGTCTGCAAGCACTTCAGAACCTCCTGTTTCTGTATGCCATCTGGGAGGGCCTGAGCTGCAGCCTTGCCCTTCTTCTAGTTGGAGTTCCGATATTTTACCATATTGGACAGGTAAGTGGCAATCCTTAGCACAAGTGTGGAGGAGGCATAAACCCTCTTGCCCCAAAGGTCAATTCTATGTCACTATTAGGGGAAGGGAGCTAAGGTACTTACCTGCCATAGGCCTGTCATGGGCTGCCTTAATGACCACTGAATCTGCTTCAGGCTGGGCAGCATAGTAGGAAAATCACTGGGGGGCATGGTAAAGCTAAAATCACTGGGGGGCATGGTAAAGCTTATCTGCCCTGTGGGGCATAGCTGCCACCATGTCTGCCCTGTGCCAGACTACAGCAGCATTCCTCAAGGCAGGCAAAATAGGAGGAATGATCCTGGGGGAGATTCCGGGATCTCCGGAAAGTCCACTATATCTGTTCCATTGACATCTTCCTCCTCAGTATGGAAACCCATGGCTGAGGGCAATTGTTTCATCACATTGAAAAATGTGGGGTCATCAGAAGGAGACCTAGGGGTGTGCTTGACAGAATCCTCGCTGTCAGAGGATGCTCTGGACCCATCGGAAGTAAGGACCTCTTCCACCTCCTCATCAGGAAAAATGAGGTCAGGATGGTACTTCTCCTCGACCTCTTCTAAATCCAGGTCCGATGTTGGAGGCACAGACAACGATTTGCAGGGAGCATCCCGCGGCCTACGATGAAGCTGCCGTTGATATGGGCTTATATGCGCCCAGCTGGTGAACAAGAAAAAATTACTTACCATAGTAATCTTGTTTCTTCCAAGGGAATCTTACTGTATTCTGACATATGCAGTATGGTCTCACCACTGGACTACCCCGGAGCTAAAATGGTTAATAGAACCTATGCTAATGATGGAATGCTAGGCTCGATCTCGGTTTTCAAACCACTGTCCCTGGAATACATCCTGCAACCATCAGATTCATATAGAGCATGCATAAGAACAAGCTATGTAAACTATCCTAATAACTAACACCCCCTTAAAACCAAACAACCCCCTTTGTACATTTTCTTTATCCACTGCAGCGGGCTACTGCTCCTGTCTGCCAACCTTACCTAACTCGGGGTCATTCAGGAGCTTTCTTGGAGCTATGCATTCCTGGCAGAACTCCAGAGCTGGCCTGGAGGAGTCATCCTGTAATGACCACCCCAATTTCCCACCTTTTCGGCCCTTATTTACCAGAGGCCCCAGAAGCTGTGACGCATGCATGTGGAGGCGAGCATGAGCACCGCAGCTCCAGAAGACAGCCCCTTCTGTCCTCCCCGGCCTAATGCCAGGGCTCCTCGGATAGGATGCTGCCACCCAACCTCCACCAGGGGGTAGCCAAGCTCCGATAAGGCCCTCCTGAACTTTCGAAGGCTGCAGCAGAAGCCAATCGATGTCCTCGCCTCTTCCCCCCACCGACCTGAAATCGTTCCCGAACGTTCCCCGCGTGGCGTGAAGTGTGGTGTCCGGTGCCTCAACCCTCTCCACCACTGGGCAGGCTACCAAACAATCCCCTTACATTTAGAAGTATGGGCATCACTAAGACTGAAGTCACAGATGCCCCCCCAAGAAAACAACTCACAAGTTTCAAACAACATGGACAGCTGTAATGCAGTGCCCATAGGTTCTAGAAGGGGAGGTAGAGTGGGAGCTCAGAATACAGTAAGATTCCCTTGGAAGAAACAAGATTACTATGGTAAATAATTTTTTCTTCAAACCCCAGGAAATCTTACTGTATTCCGACTAATTTAAACTACCCAAGCAGTACCTTTGGAGGTGGGTACAGAACCTACTTAGGAAACAGGCTCTGCAATACTAATGTGCCAAACCTGGCGCCACTCCTGGCCTGGGTATCCAAGCAGTAGTGCTTGGTAAATGTATGGACAGTTTTCCAGGTAGCTGCTTTACAAAATTCCAACAAAGGAATATCTTTTGCAGCTGCTATAGAAGCAGCTAAACCCCTTATAAAGTGGGTCCCAAGGCCCATAGGAGGTTCTTTGCCTACTTCACTGTAGCAGAATTGAATTTAGGCAACAATCCATCGTGCAACGGTCCTCTTTGAGGCAGGTTTGCCCTTGCCCACCTCTCCATAAGTCATGAAGAGCGAGTACTATCCTGCCTATGGTTCTTAGTGGGATCCAAGTAGTAGCTGATAGCCCTCTTGACATATAGGCTACATAGCCTACGTTCCCCTGAACTAGAATGGTCAGTGAAAAAGACTGGTAAAGTGATGGACTGATTCGGGTGAAAGTCCGACACTACCTGGAGAACTTCCTGCTAGTCCTAAGGACTACCCCCCCTCCCAAGGACTGAAATGTAATTTGGCTCTGTGGACAGGGCCTGGAGCTTACTGATTCTCCTGGCTGAGGTGACAGCTATCAGGAACAGTTTTCCATGTCACATATTTAAGCTCTGCTGAAGACATGGGCTCAGAGGGCGGCTGCATTAGCTGGCCAATGCATATATTGAGGTCCCATGCAGGAGCTAGCTCAGTGTGTGGGGGATGCAAGTGTAATAGACATTTGAAAAACTTTCTTTTTTTAGGATTCTTTTTTTTTAGGGCCCCACAGGGAGGTCCAGTCCCTCCCTTGGAGTGACTCCTTCTCCAACCAGATACTTGGGTCATCATGGACCCTGTTGGCTCCTGATTGTTTTGTGCTGCTTTATCCCCGAGCCCACAACCGCGCAATGGGCAGACCGGCTGTTTCCACCTCCGTGGAGGCAGCCTAACGCCCTGGCCGTGGGCCCTTCCCTGTTACTGGCGGTGCACCTGTGCTGACAGACAGCCATCGCTGGGTGTCAGTCTTCTGTGCAACACGCGATCTCCCCCAGGAAGGAGAGCTGTCTACAGATGGCCAATCCTTCCTCGCCGACCCCAGAGTAACAAGAGCCCATTCCCGAACTTGGGTCGCCAGTGTGGTGCAAGGTGTGGTGTCTAGCGCCTCAACCCTCAACGCCACTGGGCCAGCCTTTGGAAAACTTTCTGAACATCTGATTGGCAGCCTGGGATGAACCCTTACCTGAGAGGTAAGCAGAGAGACAGCTGCCAGGTGTACCTTAAGGGTAGATGGCCTGAGGCTGTGGGAATGAAGGTGTGCCAGAAAATCCAAAATGACTGGCAAGCTAGCCTGGCTACAGTCTATATGTTTTTGCTGGCACCAAATAGAAAACCTATTCCACTTAGAGGTGTAAGTTTTCCTAGTAGAGGGTTTTCTAGAACTCCGTCAGAGAGGTGTAGGTCAGCATACTCTAACTCCTCAAGAGCCAAGCCTTGAGCCTGAGGGACTGGAGATTGGGGTAAAGGATCCTGCCAAGTGAGAAGGTCAGTAGGTTGTGCCTCCTGGGGAGGGAGATTGGTCTGAATACTGACTGGGTCAGGAGCAGTGCATACCAGGGCTGCCTGTCCCAATCTGGAGCAAGGAGGATCATTGTCACTGGCTGAACCCCGAGCTTGTTCAGTACTCTGAGCAACAGGGGAAATGGACGGAAGGCATACAGAAACTTCCCTGTCCAATCCAACAGTAGTGCATCCAGAGGCACTGTGCCCACTGCAGGAGGCCTGTAACAGAATTGTGGCAACTGGTGATTGTCTGGGGCTGCGAAGAGGTCCACCTCTGGGGTGCCCCAAATTCTGAACACAACTTGCAGGATCTGCTTGTTTAGTGACCACTCGTAGTGATTCTGGTTGATCCTACTAAGGGCATATGCGAGGACATTGTCCCTCCCTGGGCAGATGAACTGCTGAGGGGGGAATTTTTTGTTAAAGATATACAACTAGAAAAAAAATCACATTCAGTTTTACATATTAAACATACAAAGCAGAAAAATATACAATAACTATATACAGATATCTCCACAACAATTTATGGGCACATTGAAACTTCCATTTTCTTTGGTTTTGCACAAACAAAATAATATCTGTGGTATCCAGGTTATGTTTTTCCAAAGATCCCTGAATTTACCTTGATCCACCACTTTATATAGTTTAATGCTTTCACTTGCAGTACAGAAGATTCAATTTGTTTTAAGATAACTAAATTCAGGAGAGGGAAATCCCCAGAGAGTAGGCCAAATTCCATATTTTCATGGCTTCTGTGTACGGTGGGGGGACAGCCTTGTGCCCCCTTGCTTGTTGATGTAGTACATTGTGGTCGTATAGTCCGTTCTGACTTGAACCACCTTGCCCTGCATCACTGAGGCAAAGGACTGAATGCCTAGGTAAACTGCCCAGAGTTCCTGCAGGTTTATGTGAAGCAGGGACTCCTGCTACAGCCAAGTGCCGTGTGAGGTGTGCTCCCCCATCCTAGGAGGGAGGCTTCCATTGTTAGCACTGTTGATGGTGGTTGCTGAAGGAAAGGCAGACCTTCTCTGAGGCTGTCCTTTTCCTGCCACCACTGGAGTGCTTGAAGAAGAGTTCCTGTGACTGGCACCATCTTTGACAGGGAATCTCTTTTCTGTGACCAGTGGGATCCGAGATGGAACTGGATGTTCCTCATCTGGAACATGGAACCTGGCACTGTTTCTGTTGACACAGCCATGTGTCCCAACAGCTAGAGACAGTGCCTTGCTGGGCTGGGAATATGCAACTGGAAACAGCTGGCCAACTGTACGGGGCTGTCCACCCTCTCCTGAGGGAGGAATGCCTTTCCTCTTAGTGCATCCAATTCTGCTCCTATAAATTCCAGGAGCTGAACTGGTCTTAGCACTGACTTTTCTTGTTTACTTGGAAGCCTAAGGACTGCACCATATTCTGAGTGGTGGCCAGTGCATCTTTGACCTGCTGGGGGAACCTACCATTAGCCAGTCATCCAAGTATGGGAAGAATATAATTCCCTGCCTCCTTAAGTGTGCTATTACTACTGCTAGACACTATGTGAACACTCTTGGAGCCGAAGTCAAGCCAAAAGGGATGGCTCTGAACAAGTAATGGCCTGATGGCAGTCTGAACCAGAAGTACTTTCTGTGGGCCTGCCTGACTGGAATGTGGAAGTAGGCGTCCTTTACGTCCAGGGATGCTAGCCAATCTCCCTGCTAGAGTATAGGGAGAATGGTAGCCAGAGTGACTATTTTGAATTTGGCTTTGTCAAATGTCTGTTTAAATGTCTAAGATCCAGTATGGGTTGCCACTCCCCTGTTTTCTTTAGAGTGAGGAAGTATCTTGAGTATAGTACCTTTCTCTTTTGGGCCAAGGAAACAGGCTCCACTGCTTTCTTCTGAAGTTGTTTTACTACTTCCGCCTCCAACAGAACTGCTTCTGATGGGGTGGCAGGTCTGAAAACTCTTGCCTTCAGCCTGGGCAATACCCTGAAGCTAAGAGCAAGTCCATGGCTCACTACCTCCAAGACCTACTTGTCTGTGGTGATGGATTTCCAAGCCTAGAGGTAGTGAGCCAGCCTTTCCCCTTCTGGGAGTGGGGAGACCACCCTGGTAGACCCCTCAGGGGGTCTGCTTTGCTTGTGCACTTGACTGGCGACAACTCAACTGCTGCCCCTGCCTCTGAAGTACCCCCTCTGTGGCTGATGGGGTGGGAGAGCCAGAGTCTGGAAGAAAGGTCTAAAGTGGGTTCAAGCCCTACCCCCTTTACTCTGGTAAATTCTGAGGTGCTGCTGCCTTTTCCTTAGCAGCAGCAGCACTCTTGTAAGCCACCCTGTACTCATCCATCTTTTTCATGTAGGCCTCTGTTCACCAAAGAGAGATGTGGGCTTGCAAGGAAAATCCAAGGCCTTTGCTTGGGTGTCTTGGGATAGATTAGTGGTCCTTAGCCAAGCAAATCTCTGCAGGGACACTTAAGTTGCCATCAGTCTGGCTGCAAAATCATTGGCATCCACTGCCATCCGAAATTGGTATTTAGAGGCCTCTATGCCCCTTTTCGCAGCCTCAGCTAGGTCAGATGCCAAGGGAGCAGGGCAGACTTTAGCAATCTCCAAAACTGTATTCCAGAGACTTTTCTGGTATCTGGAAACATAAGCCATGTAAGTGGACTGCATAATGGCCAGAGAAGAACCCAAGTAAGACATCTTGGCCAGAGTCCATTTTCCTAGAATCTTTAACAGGTGGGTGTGATGCCAGAAGAATGCCTGCCTTATCACATGCAGCAACCTGCACCACCCCATCATGACTGAGATGCCCAAAAAGGAATTCACCTCCTGCCTTGGCGACCCGGTATTTCCTTTCCATCTTCTTGTCCACTAGGGGAATGTAAGTGAGGATTTGCAAAATCCTAGTGGCTTTCCTCTTTAGGGACTTATGGATGGGTAGTAGCAACCTCTTAGTCGCTAGTACATCCATCATTTCCATGTAATCTGTTTACTTCTCTGTAGATTCCTGAGCAGAGAGGTCCAGCGTATGTGCCACTTGCTTCATGAAAGCAAAACATGAAGTAAAATGTTCAGGTCCCTTATCAGGGGAGTCAGGGCATGGAGGATCAGGGGAAACATCCAGTTTGGGGGCTCCCCAAAAACAACATCATCTCCTTCATCATTATCATAGCCATAAATAGGGTAATGTTCAAAGGAACGGGAACCGAGGTACCAGTTTACAGTGACTGGATTATTCTAATGGCATCAGCAATCTCCTCAGCGGTAGTAACTGGCGGGTTTGTCTGTTGCGGTTCCTTCCCAGAGTGCTTCTCCTTCTTTTTAGGAGATGTTGCCAGATCAGCAGCAGTCTCTGCAGTTTGCTTTCTTCCCAGGGAACCTTCATCCTTGTCAGAGGGCTGTTTGTCCAGTTCCTTGGATTTTTCTTTAGAGTGAGAAGGAGTCAATTTACCCAAGGCTGGGTTAGCAGCCTTGTCAGACATCTTCTCCATGAGTCAGTTCAATCGCCTATCAAGCGTTGACTGGGGAAGGTTTTTACAAATTTCACAGTCTGCATTCAGGTGGTCAAACCCTAGGCAGAAAACACAAATTAAGCATAGATCAGCTTTAGCAAATGGTTCACCGAACTCTGTACAATGTTGAAAACCTGTAGGGCCAGTTCTTTTCTTGGGTTGTGGCATAACATAAACCCCCCCCTAGAACTGGGTTTTTCCCAGTTACATACACACACTTGTAAACAAAGTCTTCTCTCTCTCTCTTTTTTTATGGTCGGTTCAGCGACCGAAGCAAGAACTGAGAGTTACCCTGGTTTACAGCGCAAATTAAAGTAAATAAGAAACCAGCCCAGAGAAGTAGATTTTTTTTAAAATAAATTTTACTAAAAAATATAAAAAGTTTGGTTTCTTCCCGGTTGCGAGGAAACCGACAAGGAACCTAAAACCTTACCGAAACAACATTAAATCTAGACTAATCTACCTGTAATACACCAAGGATAGTGCTTTAAAAACGAAAGGAAATAATCAGTCTTTAAAAAAAACAAGAAAAACAAAATCTTCAAGAAAGATGAAGGAGAGCTCTCCAAGGCATCTTACTTAGTTAGGTAAGTGGAATAAAGAATCTGATGGCTGCAAGATGTATTCCAGCGACAGGGGTCTGAAAACCGAGCTCGAGCCTAGCACAGGTTCTATTAACCATTTCGGCTCTGGGGCAGTCCTATCGTGAGACCATACAGTATATGTCAGAATACAGTAAGATTTCCTGGAGTTTGAATCACTTAAGTAAATTCTGTTGAAATTTCATTCAGGTCGATGACTGTCGAAGGCTGTGTCAACTTTGGGGGAGGGGGGTTGTTACGGTACCGGGAGCGACAACCCACCCGACTGACTCTGAATCCGAAGAGCCTGTAACCCGAGTGGTTGGAGAGAGGTCAGGCCTCAACGGAAGGGCCGGAAGAGGCCAACGACCCTGTTGTCGATGACCAGCTGCACTGAGAATTGGTCGGGTGCACTGTCAATGTGGGTCTGGACGGCACAGAAACCTGGACAGCGACTTTGTGCATCAATGCAGCTGCAGCAGATGAGGAACCCCAGGACGAATGAGGAGAGGCCATTGGGGAATGAGACTGCCACTGGGAGGAAAGGTCCCGATCTCTGTCTTTTTTGACCCCCCCCCCCAGGACTTCTCAGGTCTGGAAGCCCGACAACCTTGCCGGTCACTGACAGGCCAGTACCCCAGAGGATCCCTGCCTGGAACTGGCTATCTGTTGATCCATCAGGAAATTTTTTTCTGCCTTTTTGCATCGCCGAGGGTTGTTTGATCAAACTTCTGACAGAACTCACACTCGAGGACTTCATGGTCAGGCCCAAGACAACAGACACAGAGAGAGCATTTGTCTGTGGAGGCAATTTTCTTACCGCAGCGACAGAAGAGAAAGGTCGAAGGATTACCTCGACATAAAATAAATGAACCTCTTTTAGAAAAGAGATTCTTAAAGTAATAACTAGGGAAAAACCTGTAGACGAAAATGGTGCGAAACTGCATTGGAGCTTCCACAGAGACCTATGTGAACAAGGCAACGGCAGGAAAGAAATGAGGAGGGAGCAGGGCCACTCGTGCCTTTACAGAGTTGGTGACATCAATGGACGTTGACGGCATGGGCAGCCCCAGCTGTACTGTGGAAAATCTTCTGTGTGGATCCTACATCATCGACGAAGTTCCTAGGGTGTGACCTGATGACTGAGATACCCCCAAAGAACAGCTGTTCCAGGTCGTCGGTATGCTGATCCCACTGAACCCTCAGGGTCCATTAGAAAACCCTCATGTGCAGTTTGACTTGAGGCACTGTTACTATGGCCACAGCCATCAGGCCCAAGAGTCGAAGAAAGGCTCTGGCTGCTGCTGCTGTACAGCAGGTGGGCTTGGGCCATTAGGTGGTTCATCCTGTCCTGGGGCAAGAAGGCCATACCATGAGTCGTAACCAGGACCACCCCAATGTATTGGAGGCACTGACAGGGGAGCAAGACTGACTTGGGCAGACAGGTTGTGATACCAAAGTCTTGGAACAAGTGAGTGGTATGTTCCAGAGTCTGCAGTAGGCGTTCCCTGGACTGTGCTTTGAGGTGCCAGTCATCCAGGTAGGGAAAGACAAAGATCCCCTCTCTCCTGCGAGCTTCCACCAATACTGCGAAGCACTTGGTAAATACCCAAGGAGCTCAGGATAAGCCAAAAAGCAGGGCCCAGAACTGGAAGTATGCCCCCTGGAATTGGAACTCGAGGTATTGCCAGTGGGAAACACATACCTTGATATGCAGGCATCCTCAACCTGAAAAAAAAAACTCAGTCCATGCTTTTTGGGTCCCTGGCCAAGATTAAGGCCTCCTCCGTGTATTACTGGTATCAGTCGTACTCCTCTTCTAACCACTGACTCCATCAAATACCTTGGGGTGACACTGGACCCCCGACTTGACCTTGGGTAACATATCGAAAATGTATGCAGAGCTGTTAATGGCAAACTGGGTCTGGCCTAAAGAGCGAAGACAAATCTTATGTCTGCTGCTCATCTTGCATTGGCCAGAGGAGTGTTGCTTTCCTCTCTTTGCACGCACTTCCAAAGTTCACCTCACTAGATGGAACACAACCCACAATAACATTTGCCACTTTGCACTTGCTGCCCCTCGCCTCACCCACCACTGTGACCTATATGACAAACTCGAGTGGCTCTCCCCACCCAACCACGTGAACTTTGTCCTGGGCTGCTTCATGGGCAAGGTGCTCAGTACTAGCACTCCCCCAGTGCTGACTGAGTTTCTCAAACCGGCTGTCTCTTCTACAAACTCCCTCAGGTCTCTGGGCCCTGGCGTTCTTAATGTCCCTATCACCCGCACGCAAATGGGGGACAGGGATTTTGCTTCATTTGCCCCTAGGCTATGGAACTCCTTTCCTGCTCAAGTCCGCTCTTCCCCCTCCCACTCCTGCCTCCGGAGCTCCCTGTGGTATCACTTGAAGCTCTTCTCTGCATGTGGGTGTCCTAGACCTCCATAGCTAGTTCTGGTCCCTTGCACCGGACTGTCATGTCCTTCCTGGTACCCCTCTTGCAGCTCCTGCTGATGCAGCCTAACTGGACTCTGAGGAGCATATAATGTATTTTTTCTGTTTCAGGAGATACTCAGACTGTGGCTCTGTTGTGGCTCGGAGCCATGTATACCTTGTAAAATTGTACTGTTCTTCGCCTTGGTGTCTATGTATACATATATATTCCTGTACATATCTTAACTGTGCTTACTGTCTACTGGTTATGTTCACATGGTTCTATTTTGACTCTGTATACTGCCTAACTTGTGTCATGTTGTCCTCTGTATGAACCTGTATCTCACAGTATCTCATTGTATTCTCCCGGGTCGTACCTGAAAATAGGCATATAACTTGTCTAGTGTACTTACCTGGTCAACAAAAGCTAAAATAAATAAATAAAATGTCGAGGGAGCAGATCCAATCTCCCTGATGCAGAAGGGGGCAACAGTCCCTGAAGGGTCACCATCCAGAATTTCTTGTAGTGAATGAAGAAATTTAGTTATCGGAGGCTAGAATGGGCCTGAGATCCCGTGTAGATTTGGGGACCAGAAAAAAAGTGACAGTAGAACCCCCTGCCCTGCTGAGTCTCTGGGATGGGTTCTATGGCCCTTTTGTGCAGCAAGGTGCGGATCTCCTCCCAGAGCATTGAAATGCGGTCTGGTGTGTACAAAGATTGAAATCGTAAGATTTTTTTCTGGAGGCCACTCCAGGAGCTCCAGGGTGTGGCCATTTTCTATGAGCTGCAAGACCCAGGCATCTCGTGATCTCCCTCCACCTGCCAAGGTGCAGGGAGACATGACCCCCGACTACCACCTCCGGCCTGGCTGAAGGTGGTGGTGGGGGGGTAGGGATGACAGACAAGGAATCATACGGAGGTGGCACCTGCAGCCAGGTCGCACACCCTCCTCTGGGGGGGGTTACCAGTGGTGGAGGCAAGGGAAGGCAGGGCTATGGTTGCTCTATGTTTACCCTGAGCCTTGGCACTGGGTTTGGGCTTACGGGCAGCACGCCAACATGGTACCCGCTGACCACTCCTAGGCTGGTTGGTGTGGTACACAGAATGAACCAACCACAAGGTGCAGTCGGAGGCATGCACGTTTCAAAAAATATCTCACACATCTGCTCCCAGTGTCATTGAGGCACAGGTCAGGAAGCACAGGAAACATCAGGAGCAGCTGTAACACTGGCAATTATTTATGAGCACAAGCAGTAACATAAAAAATTAAATTGTTCAGAATAACTATTTACAAAAGCAGAATAAACCGAGAAGATCCATCTCAGTTTTCCTTCAATCTCTGTGTCTCGAAACATTGCAGCTCTCGCTCTTAAGTCTTTGCAACCCCCTTTCTTAACAAGCAACCTGTTTTTTTCTAAAATGTTCTTGTAAATATCAGGCAGGTGCAGCTAGAACACAATGTCCCAGAACTGAGGTCCCTTTTCCACAGCTTCTGCAAAAGGCTTAAAAATTGCATCTCAGGTTAACCCCTTGAGTTCCCAATAGCTTTTTGAAATCATCTCAGACTATAATTCAGGGTTTTATTTAACTCTAAAAATTGATTAGCGTTTTGCTCATAAAAGTTCTAAAACATTGTAAAAATGCATAGCACTTGCCTCACTGTGTTTAACAAATGTAACACTTCTAGAAAACCTATATAAATACTTTCTGTACAGTTAGCATTGTCCCAAAGAAAAAACTGCTAATCAATTATATAAAACCCTGTAATTATATACATTTCAACAGTAACACAATATCATTTCTAAACAAAGGGATCCAAATAATCAGTTACATTTCCACATAATGGTTTGCATATATATTTATACCAGCAGATATGCAAGAGAGGGAAAAAAGAACAGCAAGTGAAGACTGAGAGACGGTGAGAGGCAAAGAATCGCGAGACTGTCGGGGTGATCAAATCCTAGGTCTCACAGGAAATTTGGTTGTGCAACCAGACAGACAAGAGACAGGAAAGAACAGAACAAATCCCTGCATTCAAACTCTCCATAACAAGTGGGACAGGGTCCTCTATTCAACCATGTCACATACACCTCCCTCCTTAAGAGGGAACCTGTTTTATCAAAACAGGTTTCCAAAACTTTCTATTAATTCTCTACTAGAGACTTAAGACTAGTGCCTCCATCTCTATGTGGACTCTTCCAGCAGGCTAGATCATCTAAGCCAACCAGGAGTGCAGAGAAAGTTGGGCTCCTGGTACCATTTAAACACACCACCCTGGCACAGAAATGCATCTCGTACCAAGGACCAAAATGGTATAATGGGCTACCTGCATCACTCACAGAAAGCAATAAGATTAACCTCTTCTAAACAGGACTTAGGACTCTACTGCATCATGAACTGGCTTGTGCATGCCTTGACTAGCCAACTATAGGACTCTTTAGCCTGGATAGCCCACCCCTCCTACACCGCCATCCCCTCCAACCCCACCCTCCTGCCCCAACATTGCCACCCCAATTCCTCTCCTGCACACACACACCTCCACTACACCACCTACCTCCCTTGCTGTTTATATCCCAACCTTTCACATTTCCCCCCCAGTACCCTCCTTCTAGTTTTCAAGTACACCTGTTTCTAACTTCCCACTTGCTTCCTCCTACTGAGCTCCAGCTTGCAACCTCCCCAATGCTGCTGGCATCACTGCAGCAACTCCACCCCCCTCATCACTCACCTTCCCACAAAATGACAATGCCATCCTTAGGCTGCTCCCCTACCCACTCCCCCTCTGTATAGCTGGTCCTCATCTGTATGGCCGGTACTCCCAGGGGCCTGATGACCCTAAATTGACAGACTAAAGCACTTCCTTTGAAACGGTTTCCTTTGTTTGAGCCGTATCCTGAATATTAACTCACTGAAATGCTTTATACCCTCAAAACCATGTTCCTCCTGTTTTATTTGTAACCTGAATGAAACAAACTGTTCCTTCAATGTATTCTAACTCATACCGTTGAAATGAATGCAACGAATATGTTTTGTCTAACTTTTTTGTAATGTCTGCAACCTGTACGTTTGACTAATTGTTTTGTGACTAACCTGGAACCTTTGTAGACGAGTCCCAGGACTCAAAGGTATTAATCCCAAACTGCAATAAGTAAGTAAATAAATACTAACTTTAGCTTCTAACATTCAAAAACTAAGCATGTGCAGTATCTTTTGCACAACACAGCAAACAGTAAAGTTTAAACTCATACATTTGTTTTTCAACCTTCAGAACCCTCAATTCCTGATCCATATCTTGACAGAATATCAGCATTGCTATTCTCTTTACCAGATTTGTGTATCACCTTGAATTTTAATGGCTGTAGTGCCAGGTACCACCTTGTGGTTCTGGAATTTTTTCATCTTTCATTTGGTTAAGACAAAAGAGAGGACTGTGATCTGTTATAAGTACAAAGTCAGTTCCTAGCAAATAAAACTTAAGGGACTTCATGACCCACTTTGCTGCTAAACATTCCTTTTCAATGGTGGAGCACCTTTTCTCTCTGTCATGCAACTTCCTACTTATGTATAGAACAGAATGTTCCGTCCCATCTATATTTTGGCTCAGGACTGCACCCAGGCCTACCTCTTATGCATCTGTTTGTAACAAAAATGGTTTCTCAAAATCTGGGCTTCTCAAAACAGGGGCCGAACATAATGCAGCCTTAGTGGCTTGAAAAGCTTCATCACACTCTGGGGTCAATTTCACATTTGGGTACCGTTTTTTCGTGAGTTCAGTGAGGGGAGTAGCTAACTCAGCAAAGTTGGGAACAAAGCTCTGATAACCATCCATACCTAAACATGACCAGACATGTTTCTTTGTTTTAGGGACAGGACTATTAGCTACAGCTTCTATCTTAGAAATCTCTGGTTTGACTTCTCCATTTCCCAGAACATCCCAAATATCTGGTTTCCTCCATGCACAATGCACATTTGGTAGGATTAATAGTCAGACCTGCATTTTTGATAGCTTGGATAACTGCTCGTGGGTGTTCCAGGTGGCTTTCCCAGTCTGGACTGTACACCATGACATCATCCAGGTACGCAGCGCAATAACCAGTGTGAGGAGATAAAATTACATACATGTACCGCTGGAATGTAGCTGGCGCACCATGTAAACCAAATAGCATGTTGGTGAACTGACAGAATCCAACAGGAGTGGCAAATGTACTTCTGTCTCTGGATTCTTTAGCTAAAAGAATTTGCCAGTAACCCTTGGTGAGATTGAGGGTACTGATATACTTTGCACTCCCCAGTCTGTCCACCAAATCATCTATTCTGGGCATAGGATAACTGTCAAATTCTTAAAATCAAGGCAGATTCTAACACCCCCTTCTTTTTTGTTTACAATTACCATTGGAGATCCACGCACTCTTCGACTCTTCTATAATACCCAATTCTTTCATTTTTTGTATTTCCTTAACCACATCACCTCTTTAACTGCTCTGGTAACCTGTATGTCTTTTGCCTAATAGGGTGAGCATTCCTTGGCACTATTACATGCTCAATCCCTTTTGCTTAGCCTGGGACTGAGGTAAAAGTACTGTTAAATGTCTTTAGCACATTATGAATTTCTGCAGTTTGTTCTGAGGTTAAGGAAACATTCACCTTTACAGCATCAGCAGTTACAGTTTGTTCCAGTCTATCATAAGCTACATCAATATCATCTTTATCAGTTTCTGGTAAAACTAGCAAAGCAGCTTTTGGCATTTTTTCAATTCATTTCTTGAGGAGGTTAGCATGGTACATCTTAGTAGGATTTTTCCTGTCGGGGGTCTCAATCTCACAGTTAACGGTACCAGTACATCTAAGCAGTCTATAAGGCCCTTGCCCCTTCATTAACAGTTTATTTTTATGTAGTGGCTAACAGTAGCAAAACGTTTTCACCTGGCTCAAAAAATGTTTCAATTACCCCATGGTCATAATATACCTTCTGCTGGTTTTGGGCCTCTTCCTGATTACAATGAGCAATTTCAATGTATTTTGCCAGCTTCTTTCTTAGGGCACACATATAAGATGTTACAGATTGTTTCTAAGTGGGGTTATCATTCCACGTTTCTTTTATCACATCCAGTGGCCCTCTTGGTTGCCTACCATACAGCATTTCAAATGGTGAAAACCCTGTTGATGCCTGTGGCACTTCTCTGTAAGCAAAAAGTAGGTAAGGCAAGTATTGGTGCCAATTTGTCCATTCCACGAACCATTTTAACATGCATTTTAGGGTTTGGTTAAAACGCTCAACAAGACTGTCTGTCTGAGGGTGATGGGGGAGGTTCTTATGGCAGTGATACCTAGTAGTCTGTACAGCTCCTTAAGTTATGCAGCACCAAAATTACTACACTGATCAGTAATACTTTCTTTAGGTATGCTTACTCTGATGAAAATTTTTGCACACTCTGCTGCCACTTTTGAAACTATGATAGTACGCATTGGAACTGCTTCTGGGTATCGAGTAGCATAGTTGCAGACTACCAGGATAAATCTATTACCCTTTTTACTTTTGTCTAAAGGACCAACCACATCCACTGCAATTATCTCAAAAGGCACATCTATCACGAGTAGGGGCACCTAGTCTTTTCTAGTGACTGGGGCTACTTTCTGACACTCAGCACAGGAATTACAATAGGTAGCAACATCTTCATAAATTCCAGGCCAGTAAAATCTGTATAGTAATCTGGCAAGGATGCGATCCCTCCCAGAGTGACCAGCCATAGGACTATCATGTGCTATCTGTAAATGGAAATTACGTACCTACCGTAATCTTGATCTTCTTGAACGAAGTCTCCACCACTCATTCACACTGATGCGGACTACGCCGGCGGTGCTAGGACCCAGCGGGAGCAAACTTTTTGCAGGAGGGCCGGCGCCAGAGATGGAATTGCGAGGAATGGCGCCGAAAGCCTTGGAACGTGAGGCAATGACTATGTCGGCATTGACCCTCCAACCGCCTCAGTACCTTTTTTCCCCCGACGAGGTGCAGCGTAACTAACCTAGAAAGAGAGCCTAACAGAGACCGGACATAAGATGATCCAGATGACCCATATAAGAAGGGTCAACAAAGATGTCTTCACAGCCTAAAGATTGAGGGAATGAAGACCAACAACAGAGGTGAGCTTGGGGGATGGTGGGTGGGTGTGTGAATGAGTGGTGGAATCTTCGTCCAAGAAGATCAAGAATTACGACAGGTACGTAATTTCCATATCTTCCTGGACATAAAGTCTCCACCACTCATTCACACTGATGGGACAGTACCAAGCTAATAATCCCCCGAGAAGTCAGCAGGAGAGACCAAGAGCTCACAAATTTAGGACAGAAGTCCATTAAGGATGGTTCTGCCAAATTAAAGATATCGCCTGGCATGGACATCCAGGGCATAGTGCCTGACGAAAGTATGCACTGAGCTCCAGGTAGCCACATTGCAAATATCTGCAATGGGCACACTGCGGATTTCCGCCAGGGATGCCGCAACTGCTCCAGTAGAGTGAGTGTACACTCTACCCTCCAGCTTAACCTGCGCAATGGAATAACAGTGGCAAAGGCATGCCACCAGCCATGCTGAAATGCATCTGATAGCGACAGGTTGACCCAGCCGGATGTCGCTGAAGGAAACAGTTGTTGAGCTTTACACATTTGTTTTGTTCTATCTAAATAGAAACGCAGAGCTCTTTTGACATCCAAAGAATGAAGGGTATGCTCGCCTTCATTTTGGAAGTTCACAAAGTAAGTAGGCAGGACTAAAGGTTGGTTTAGATGGAATTCTGAAACAACCTTAGGGAGAAACTTAGGATGGGTCCTAAGAACTACTTTGTCCTTATGAAACACAGTATACAGAGGGTCTGTGACCAAGGCATGTATTTCAGAGACCCTGCAGGCCGAGGTAATGGCCACAAGGAAGGCCATTTCCCAAGTGAGAAATTTCAGCTTACAGGTAGCTAGAGGCTCAAAATGCTTTCGAGTGAGCATGTCTAGTACCAGATTAATGTCCCAGGCTGCGACTGGACGTCTGATAGGAGGTCTGGTATGCAGAATACCCTTAAGAAACCTCTTAACCACTGGTAACTGAGCCAGTGACAAGGAAAGCACTGGCTCGTGATAAGCTGAAATGGCATGAAGGTGAACTTTGACTGTAGAGTATTGTAGACCTGAATTTGAGAGGTCTGAAAGGTACTCTAGAATTTTATTTGGTGGGCAGGAAAAAGGATTCAAAGAGGATCTTGCACACCAGAGAAAAAAACGCTTCCATTTGGCTGTGTAAATTTTTCTAGTGGCTGGCTCACATGCAGCCAAAAGAATATATGAGACTCTGCAAGAGATATTGAACCTGTTCACTTTTATCTCTTCAGGAGCCGAAGGTGGAGCGACCTCAGATTGGGATGGACCACAGGCCCCTGAGTTGGAAGGTTCCTCTGAAGCGGAAGTGCTTTCGGAGGGGTTTCCAACATACTGTTGAGTAAATGAAACCATATCTGTTGAAGCCAGAAGGGAGCAATGAGGATCATTTTGCCCCCTGGGACTCGAACTTGAGAAGTACTCTCTGAATTAGAGGAAGAGGAGGAAAGGCGTATAAGAAAGCGTTTTGTCCACTGCAGCCTGAACGCATCCTGACAGAAAATACCAGGCCCTGGATTTCTGGAGCAGAAGAGAGGCAGTTTTGTGTTGAGTGGGAATGCAAAGAGGTGCAGGTCTGGAGTTCCCCACTCTGCGAATGGTGACTGGTTGAGTCTAGAGACCACTCGTGAGGATCTGTGTCTGGTCTGCTAAGACAGTCTGCTATTTCGTTCTGCACTCCCGGCAGGTAGACCACCTGAATTAGAGCCTTGTGCTTTAGACACCATTCCCACACTCTCATTGCTTCCCTGCATAAAGGGTAAGAGTGTGCACCGCCCTGCTTGTTGATGTAATACATTACTGCTTTGTTGTCCGTTTGAAGGAGAATGTTCTTGTGACAGAGGATGTCCTTCAAAGCCCAGACTGCATAAAGGATGGCTCTCATTTCTAAGACATTTATGTGAAGCTGGGACTCGTCCTGAGTCCACGTACCTTGGGTGTGGAGATTCTAACAGTGAGCTCCCCACCCCATTAGGGACACATCCGTGGTAATGAAAATCTGATGATCCGGGGAGCAAAGGGATACCCTTTCAGAAGATTGTACTCTTGCAGCCACCAGGTGAGTGACCTCTTCAGAGGTTCGGTCACCTTGATGAGAAAGGACTGAGGGTGAGTGGTTGGGGACCACTGAGTACTGAGCATCCATTGAGAGGTTCTCATGTGGAGATGTGCTAGGGGTACAGTGAACACCAAGGATGCCATGAGACCCAGCATCCGTTGCATCGAGATAGCGTGAACCGAGCTGTTCTCTCTGATATATCAGGCCATCTGTAGGATATCGCTCCTTCTATCCTCCAGTAGAAAAGCTTTCGTACAGGAGGTGTCTGGAAGAGTTCTTATGAAAAGGAGCATCTAGGAGGGCTGCAACTGCGATTTCTTGAGATTTAGCAGGACTCCCATGGACGTGAGAAAGTCTGAGGCCATTGCCACGGCATTGAGAGTTACTTGCCTAGAAGGGCTTGCTAGAAGCCAGTCATCCAGATATGGGAACACTTGTATTCCGATCTTTCTGATGTACTCTGTGAGAATTACACAACACTTTGTAAAAACTCACGGTGCTGAGGATAGCCCAAAGGGCAGGACTCTGAACTGATAATGCTGGCCCAAAGCCACAAACCATAGGTATTTGTGATGCTTTGGGTGAATGGAAATATGCTGGTAAGCATCCTGCATGTCCAGGGAGGCTAGCCAGTTGTGTTGATGAAGCAAAGGTAACAGGGTTCCTAGCGAAATCATTTTGAACTTTTCCTTGGGAAGAAATTTGTTCAATTTTCTGAGGTCCAAAATGGGGCACATGCCCCCGGTTTTCTTTGGAACTAGAAAGTAATGGGAGTAGAACCCTGTGTTCCATTGATCCAGCGGAACTATTTCTACTGCCCTGTTGTTCAGAAGGCATTGCATCTTGGAAGCAAGAAGCTCTGACTGAAATACTGACAGCCTGGACTGTCGTTGGGGGGGGAAGATCCGGAGGGGTCTCTGAAAGTTTGAGGGAATACCCCTCGTGGATTATCTGGAGGACCCATTTGTCTGATGTTATGGACTTCCACCGGTTGTAGAACTGAGTCAGACAACCTCCTACCGCTGAGAAAGAGTCCCCCCTCGGGCAGCTGAGGTGGGACTTGGGCCAGAAACTCAGAAGGCTGCACTGGGCGCTTTGGGCCCTTGTGCCTTCTGTTGCATTTTCTTTTGAGGCTGGGGGGCTTGGTTTTTAATAAAACCTCCCCTGCCCTTGCCTCGAAAGGACTGACCACTGTGGAACTGACGCTTATTAACACCCCCCCCCCATGAGAAGGGCGGGAGCAGGTCGAGCCAATTTAATGGCAGACCTAGTGTTTTGTGTGGTCTCTAGAGCTTGCTCTACTTGAGGGCCGAAGAGATATATACGGAAGGGCAATGCCATAACCCGTTGTTGGGCATCATTCTTGAAGCCTGAAGTGCACAGCCAGGAGTGGCGGTGGGTACAAATGCCCAATGCCACGCTCGAGAGGCAGTATCAAAAGCGTCCATAGCTGCTTTAACCTGCTGGTTGTTGGACTCGATACCCCTGGTTATGGTTTGAAAAAGCTCTGAATTAGTGTCAGACTCCGGCAGAGCTTCTATCATTTGTTTGAGCGAATGAGAAATAACCCTGGTAGCTGGCAATACGCATACCCAAGCTGGAAGCAGCAAAGACTCTCTTACCTAAAGTATCTATCTTACGAGATTCTTTATTTATAGTTCGGGCTGTAGTAGCCCGAGGGAGGACGACCTTATTCTCTGCCAAAACTACTATAGGGTCCGCAAAGGCTTGGGAGGCCAAAATGGGTCGATCCTTGGGAGCAGCGTACTTTTTATCTATGGACTTAGCCACAGAAAGAATGAGAGCGGGATTATTCTATACCATTTGAGAAAGTGTCTCAAAGGAGCGCTGTAGCGGGGGAGTTAAATCCATAGGGATCTCCGGGACATGAAGGTATTGGAGCCTTAAAAGCTTCCCAGGATCGATATCTGTTGTCTGGAGAGAAAGAGCGGAATTCAAATTTTTTCAGCAGACTTAAATGATAGGTCCTCAATAACAGGCTCTGCAATAGGATTAGATCCTGTTCCTTCCACGTCATCACCCAGCCTAAGGTCTGGGTCAGGCTCAATATTCTGACAGCCCAGGAGGGACTGTATGGACAGGAAAGGAGTGAAAATCAGAAGGAAAAAGGTTCGAGTTGAGAAGCCCTTAAGACTGGACGACATCACACCAAGCCCTGGTGCGAAAAAGAGCCGTGCCGACAAACTCAATGGCGCTGAGGGCGGCACCGACAATCCAATAATCACTGAGAGGACACAACAGCGCATTGGCGAAACCAACACAGGGCTCCGAAAACTAGGATTTGAGGAGAAAGAAGGAAGAATACCAGGAGACAGAGGCATCGGTGTGGCCCCCTGCGCCGCAGCCATGTGAGGAGGGGAAAACATCTGAGTGCGGAGTTGACGGCACCAAAGGCACCGCATGACAAGGGAGGCCCAACCGCCCTACCCGATCCCCCGAGGGCCCTGGAGTGACCGGGCCAGGCAGCTGGACCAACATCCGAGCCCAGTGCTCCATCAGAGCGGCCCACTGATGAAACTGCTCATCTGAAGCCCTACCAGAAGGCGGGGAAGGGCTCCAATGTCGAAGAGGTTGGTGACCAGAAACAGATGACTTCGGAGAAGACTGGCAACTGATCCCAATGACCGACCGTCAACGCGCAGACATACCAGGGGCGACCTTGAGTGATGCCTTCTCTTTTTTGACCTGTGGGCCGAAGAAGAGCTCGAGGCTGAATGGTGCCGAGAATGTGACAGTTTTCTTTTATGCTTCCGGGGACGCCCCTCCCCTCGGGCACTGGACCATCCATTGTCAGACTCCCCAACCTCCGGAGAGGGCAGCGGACCGAACCCAGCCTGGCTGACTGAACAGCTTTCATACAAAGTCTCCCTACCATCACCTGACCTGCTCATGGTCGACTCCATCAATGTAGGCTGAGACTTCTTTCTTTAATAAGTTATAGTAAGCGGTACTTATTCGAGATATACTACAAAATAATAAACTGAAAATTATGCTGCTAGTTTAAGGTGACTCCTGGCAGGCGAGCGTCGTCGTCACTGAAGTGCACTCAACGGCAGGAAAAAAGGAACTGAGGCGGTTGGAGGGTCGACACAGAGATAGTCATTGCCGCATGAGCCAAGGATCGCAGTTCCATATCTGGCGCTGGCCCTCCTGCAAAAAGTTTGCTCTCGCTGGGTCCTAGCACCTCCGGCATAGTTCCCAGCAGTGTGAATGAGTGGTAGAGACTATGTCCAAGAAGATCAACTCTGTTCTATACTTCTGTGGTATAACCAATTGTTCTGTCTGTTTTTGTGTCTGAGGTTTAACCTAAACTCTGTACAGTAATCCATTACATTTTTTAAACATTGGTCCACCCTGCCTTTTTTCACCCCAGCTGCCTAAAATAACTCTGCAGAGACACATTGTTAGCGTGTTCTGAAAGAAAATCAGAATCAGTGATCAGTTTAGTTTCAGCATTTTCATATGTTAACCCCCTTATGCTCATGTAATTTGTTGCCATTTTTTTCAGGCAGCGTCCTTCTTTCCTGTATTTCTGGACCATGGAGCTCTGCTCAAACAAGTCTGAATCAAAATTGGCGCAAGGAAAAGACTCCCCACCATCTGAAATTTTCTTTACCTGAGCTCTTGTCACCACAGCTGCTGAAACATCAGGATTTACTACTCCTTTGATTAACTCAGTAAATCCAGGAATTTCATTTCTTGTAATCACAGGTACAAGTAACTTGAGTACTACCCCCACTTTTGTTTGGTGCGACACATCCTTAATGGCCAGAGTCACTTGGGTAGTGGGATAGTATTGCGTGTCCCCATGGATGCAGATGACATCAGTACCTGGTCCTTTTGGACACTGTTTTCTCAGCACTTCAGTATGCACCAGGGTCTGTCTGCTTCCTGAATCTATAAGTCCCTTCACAGTCTTATCTCCCACCTTCACATCAGTTAAGTACTTGCCAAGGACAAATCTGCTCCAGTGTCACTCTTCTTATGGCAATTTCTTGCAATATTACCTGGCTTATTACCGTTATAGCAAATAACATCTTTGGGCATAGATTTGTTACCCCCACCAGAGTTCTTATCAGACTTGGAGTTTAAATGGGGGAAAAAAAAAAGAGGGTCTTACCAGTGCTTGGCTGTTACCTCATTGCTGTGGTGTCTGTCTGGCCATTTGGTAGTCCTCAGCCAAAGAAACAGTCTTTTCCCCACTTTCTGGTCAGTGTTCCTTTACCCAAAGCTGCACATCTGTAGGCAGGATGTTGATGAATTGCTCCATTGCAAATGTGTCGATCTCCGACTGTTTTGCTCTTTGGATGGAGACATTTTATCAGGAGTTCTCAGAGTCAGATGAAGGCTTCTTGAGGATTGTTGATCAAGTTGTACTTCAGAAATTGAAATCTCTGCCTGTAGGTCTCTTCTGAGATGTCATACCTTTTCAGGATTTCGCTTTTCACTAGGTCATAGTTTTCTGAATGTGCAGTGTCTGTACTGCTGTAGGCAAGTTGGGCTTTCCCCATCAGGTAGGGTACTAGTCTGATTGTCCACTGCTGCTTTGGCCACTGGCAGGCTATAGCAACTCTTTCAAAAGTTGTCAGGCATGCCTCAATATCATCGGAGGGACATAACTTTGTAAGTTTAATGGCTTTTAAGTTGCTTCTGTTTTGTTGCTAGTCTGGATCTGTGCCAGATCCTCTGCCTTTGATAGGTTGCAAGGCATCCAGCCATAGCTGCATCTCTTCTCTCCTCTGTTTCGCCATCTCTTTTTGTTGTATAGCCCACCATTTGAAAAAGTCCATTAGGCTTTCAAGTTCTGTCACTGCCCGTTCTTTTTCCATAACTTGTGCTGGCTGTACAATCTCCGCTTGGACTTCTGTCTCTGCTAGTTTGGCTGCCATTCTCCTGGTAACCACTCCTGGACTTGCTGCTGCAGAATCCATACTTTTCTCTGTGCTTCCCTGGTACTAGGTCCAGTACCCATCCACAAAACTCCTGGCATACAGTATGCATAGCGTAAATCCCACTTAGGCAGACACCATCTGTTGTCTAGGCACAGGTCAGGAAGCATAGGGAAAAACCAGGAGCAGTTGTAAAATTCGCAAGAAGTGTTTATTAGCACTAGCAGCAACATAAAAAAATAAAATTGTTCAGAATAACTATCCACAAAGGCAGAATAAACAGAGAAGATCTGAGTTTTCCTTCAATCTCTGTCTCTGAAACATTGCAGCTCTCTCTTTCTCTTATTAAGTCTTTGCAACCACCTTTCTTAACAAGCATCCTGTTTTTTTCTAAAATGTTCTTGTAAATATCAGGCAGATGCAGACATAACACAATGACCCAGAATTGAGGCCCCTTTTCAGTGTTTTATTTAACTCTAAAAATTGATTAGCATTTTGCTCATAAAAGTGCCAAAACTTTGTGAAAATTAATAGCTCTTGCCTCACTGTGTTTAACAAACACAGCAATTCTAGAAAATCTATATAAATACTTTCTGTACAGTTAGTATTGTCCCAAGAAAAAAAAAACTGCTAATCAATTATTTAAAACCCGGCTTTTCCACAGCTTCTGCAAAAGACTTAAAAATTGCATTTCAGGTTAACTCCTTGAGTTCCCAATAGCTTTTTGCAATCATCTCAAACTACAATGATATACATTTCAACAGTAACACAATATAATTTATAATCAAAGGGATCCCAATATCAGTTACATTTCCACATAATGGTTTGCATATATTTTTATACCAGCAGATATGCAAGGGAGGAAATGAGAGAGAGAACAGCAAGTGAAGACTGAGAAATGGTGAGAGGCAAAGAACTGCAAGGCTGTTGGGGTGATCGACTCCTAGGTCTCGGATGAAAATTTGGTTGCACAACCAGACAGACAAGAGACAGGAAAGGAAAGAACACAATAGATCCCTACATTCAAACTCGCCATAACAACTGGGCCAGGGTCCTATTCAACCTTGTCACACCCAGCAGTCTGTACCCTCTGAAGGAGGCATTCAGGATGGATTTATGTACATCCTATGCAAAGCCCGACACTCAGCCAAGAGTGACATCATAGGCAAATGCTTCCTGTGGCCGCCCAGGATGAGGCATCCAAGGCATTGTAGGTAGAGCGAAGGAGATGCTTGCCGACAATGGCCCCCAACTGAATACTTTGGAGTAGTTGCTGCCTCAGGGGGTCCTCTGTGAGGGCTTTAGCTGCGTCTTTAGCCCAGAGTTGCTTCTGAAACTGGACCATATGGGCAATATAGTTAAGTACCCTGATGGTAAAAGTGGCAGAGGCAAAGGTTCGCTTGCCAATGAAGTCCAACCTCTGGGACTCCTTGTCCAGTGGGCAGGAACTGAGGTGTTTTAGCCTCTTGGTACAGCCATGGGCATTGACCATGGATTCTGTTTGGGGCTGTTCAGTGAAGAAGGGCCTTCCTGCAAGAGCCTGGTGTAGCCTGTCCGCCTTTCCAGGCAAGGCAGAAACCAAGCAGGGCTGATGTCAGACGGCCAGGGAGGCATCCTCAAAGGGTTCTATTCTAGGAGGAATGACCAGAGAAGGGGCAGCCTGCAGCTGAAGGTACATGGACAGACAGCGCCAGAAAAGGTCCTGTTCCTCGGTCTCAAACCCCCTGGCCGCTTGCAACTGTCGCAGAACAAAGGACAGGTCATTCTCGGGGGACCGAGGGACATACTTGGGGATCTCCTCACCAATGGACAACACCATATAGGTGGAGTGGGTCCATCTCCATCTTCCCCCTTCATCCTCAGGGAGGAAGATGTCCGGGTTATACTCATCATCATCCCCCGGGTCCTGAGAGTCATTAGAGGGCACCCGATCTTGAGGTGCAGGCCATGGCCCCATGGGGGGGGGTGTGGACAGGCACATAATCCCTTGCGGCGGTACATAAAATCCCAGAGGGGAAAGAATGGCCTGAAAATCTACAGTGACTGGTGTCAGGATATCTATCGGTGTCGGCTGAGGGGGCATTGGAGCTAGCGGTGGGGCCAGCCTAGCAGGGTGAGGCCTGCGAGGTGTCTCCTCTGCCTGGATGGTCATTGGAGAGGATGACTGAGGAACAGCATTGGGCAATGCCGGAAAAGGTGAGTGCCATGGGGCAGAGGTCATGGCCGAAGTCGGTGTCAGGGAAGCAGGGTGAGCTCCTGCAAGCATCAGTTGACACCAAACTGGCGGAGCCACCTGATGGCCTGCTGAAAATAAGGGCCGAAACAGTAGGGGCTGAGACCTCAGTGGGGCTCCTGAGCCCGAAGAACTGACACCCGCCAAGGTGTGATTGGCAGGGGGGACTGCTAACGGTAGCCCTGTGGGGGAGAGGGCGTGAGAGGCAGAGGGGGCTGCTCCCGAAGACTACGCCTCTCATCCTGTGGCCAACGTGCAAGGCAGCAACCGCAAGCGAGTTGGGGAGGACAGAGGCTTGGCATTGTCCTTTTCCCGGTGTTTGCACTTCCCTTTCAATTTGTCCCAGGCCTTGGAGGAATGCAAACAAGAGACAGGGCTGTGGAAGCAGAGGAAATCCTGGCCTGTAGCTCCTTCTCCATTTCGGTGACCTTCTGCTTGAGTAAGAAATTTTCCAGGCTCTTCTGGTGGTGCCGCCTGGTAGCCTGGGCCTAAGCAGCAGACACAAGCTTTGCGTTCTCAGGAATCTTCTTGTCACAGGCACACCTCCTGAAGAGTTTTTCAGAGACAGAGCTCGGCATAAGCAAAACAAAAAAAAAAAAAATCACTTTAAAAGTAAAGTTGATGCTACACTAGGGAGAGAAGAAAAAATTACTTACCACAGTAATCTTGTTTTTTCTAATGCAATCTTGCTGTATTCTGACAATATGCAGTTAGCCCTTCCAGTTCAACTGCCCTGGAGATGAGAGAGTTAACTCTATGCCATAGCATAGAACTTTGAGCTCAAGCTTGGTTTTCAAACCCCTGTCCCTGGAACATTCTGTGTAACCGTCAAATCTGTATGAGCACTAAGTAGTTACTACTAAGCCTGTCTTTTATCAATAGTGATAAATAACCCAACATGGCTAATAACCAAACAAAGGGAAACAAGAAGATTCCAGTCGAGAAATGCCCAAGAAAAAACATGGCACCAAAGAAGTGCAGCACTTAAATTCCTGCTGACAAGCAGGATCTGCCCCTTTTAGGTTCTGTCAGGGGAGGCGGGGAGGGAGGTTAAAATACAGTAAAACTCCATTAGAAGAAACAAGATTACTGTGGCAATTTTTTCTTCAAGCAACATGAAGTCTTGCTGTATTCTGACAATACGGAGAATACTAAGCAGTGCCCCATGGAGGTGGGCACAGAACCTACTTAGGAAATAGGCTCTGCAGTACAGCTGTGCCAAACTTGACATCACTCCTGGCCTGAGTGTCCAGGTAGTAGTGCTTGGTAAATGTGTGAACAGCATTCCAGGTAGCGGTGTTGCAAATTTCAAGCAGGGGAAAGTCTCAAGCAGCTGCAATGGAGGCAGCTGTTCCCCTGGTGGAGTGGGCCCCGAGATCTGCAGGTGGCTCCCCAGTTTGCCACAACAAAACTGGATGCAAGACAAGATCCACCTAATAATGGTCCTCTTGGTGGCTGGCTTACCTCTGCGCACTTCTCCATAACTGAGGAACAACTGGGTACGGTCATTCCTATGGGCCTTTGCATGATCTATGTAGTAGCTAATGGCCCTTTTTACATCCAGGCTATGCAGTCTTCATTCCCTTGAACAGGAGTGCTCAGTAAAGGAGACAGGTAATGTCATAGACTGGTTCAAATGGAAATCTGAGCCTACTTTTGGGAGAGATTTCCTGTTTGTCCTAAGGATGACCTTGTTGCTACAGAATGCTATGTAGTCAGGTTTCACTGACAAGGCCTGTAGCTCACTAGTCCTTCTAGAAGAGATTATGGCTACCAAAAAGACAGTTTTTCATGTCAAATATTTAAGCTCAGCTGAAGATATGGGATCAAAAGGGGGCTGCATTAGCTGAGCTATGCAGATATTCAGGTCCCAAGATGGGGTAGGCTCCCTGTGAGGGAGGCGGGGTGTAAATGGAGCAACCCTTTAAAAATCTTCTTGAAGACTGAATGGGATGCCACGGATGGCCCTTTCCCAGCAGAGTGATAAGCAGACACAGCTGCCAGATGCACCTTTAGGGTAGAGGCTGAAGACCTAAGGAATGTAGATGGACCAAGTAGTCCAACATGGTTGCCAGTCCTGCTGTTTGTGGATCTATTTCCTTCTTGTTTTCTGGAAACCTTCAGAATATCCATGACCCCTTAAGAGAGATGCAGGCCTGCATACTCTGTGAGTCTGAGTGACTTGAGGTTGGGGTACAGGAACCTCCCCTGAGAGGCGGTCAGGAGATTGTGCCGCCGGGGGAGGCAAATTGGACTGGTCACTATCAGAGACAGCAGCGTGGGGTACCATGTCTGTCTGGCCCAATCCGGAGCAATCAGAATCATTGATGATGGCTGGCCCCCGAGTTTGACCAGCACTCTGAAGATCAGAGGGAATGGGAGAAAGGCATATAGGAACTTGCCCATCCAATCCAAAATTAATGCATCCAGAGGTACAGAACCGAGCACTGGGGGTCTGCAACAGAACTGAGGCAACTGGTGACTGTCTGGGGCTGCAAACAGATCTCTGGTGTGCCCCATGTCTGAACACTGCATGCAGTATTCCCTTGTTCAGAGACCACTCGTGGCGACTGATTTATTTTGCTGAGGGCATCTGCCAGAACACTGTCCTTGCCTGGCAAGTGCACAGCTGAAAGGAAAGTCTGAAGGAAGTATGCCAGACTCCAGATCTTCATTGCTTCCGTGCACAGGGCAGAGGACTCGTCCCTCTCCGCTTGCCGATGTAGTACATGGTGGTGGTGTTGTCTGTTCTTACCTGAACCACCTTGCCTTGTACCATCTCTGAGAATGACCGAAGAGCCAGGAACACTGCCCTGAGCTCTAACAGGTTGATGTGAAGCAACAACTCCTGATGAGACCACGTCCCATGAGCAGTGTGGTCCCCCAGATGAGCCCCGCATCCTAGAAGTCAAGCATCTGTGGTCAGGACTACTGTAGGGGACTGTTGGAGGAAAGGAACACCCTCCCTGAGACTGTCTTTGTTCAGCCACCACTGCATAACCTGTACCAAGGTGGATGTCACTGGAAGCAGCTTGGATAGAGGATCTCTTTTCTGGGACCAGAAGGATCTGAGGTGAAACTGAATGTCCCTCACCTGAAACCTGGCTCCTGGGACCACTGCTGTCGAGGCTGCCATGTGTTCCAAAAGCTGAAGAAAATGTCTTGCTGGCCAAGACACCTGCAAGTGAAAGGAACCTGCCAGATGGATAAGGCTGTCCACCCTTTCTATTGGCAAGAAAGCCTTTGCCTGAACAGTGTCCAGTTCTGCTCCTGTGAACACTACGTTCTGGACAGGTTCCAGTACTAATTTTCTTAGGTTTACCAGAAATCCTAATGTAACCCCCTTGTTACCCGGGGTTACTAGAATCCCAGTAAGACCTAGTGATAGGCAGTGAAGGCAGCTTGTGAAACTCCAGTTAAATGGATTTCACACTGTCTCAGTCTCAGCTGAGACTGCGGGATGACATCACCATAGAACTGTCGCAGCTGCATGAGCCACACTGGAATCTGCAGCAGGGAGTTGGAATAGAATGTTGGGAGGTTTGAACAGTAGTCTGTAGGTCAGTTGGAGTTTGAAGCTTGCTGAGAGAGGAGCACAGCAGCTCTGTGTAGGCTCGTGGAGCCTCAGCCCTGACATAGGGCTACAGTTAGGAATAAGGTGTGTGTTTCCACCCAAAAGAGAGACACAGAAGATAGTTTTAAAGTGGTGGAGACCGCTGATTTCGGGTCTCAGTGCCCCATCCCTCAGGGGATGGGGCAGGAAGGTTTTCCTGCATATTCCAGGGGCAACCCCCTGGTTTTTCTGCTAGTGGAGAAGCTGCCTTATTTGGTCCAAGTTTTGGGAAACAAGAAGATTTCATGAATCGCCTGTGGGGCACCTGCAACCGGAGGGTGAGTTTCTGCTCTTTCTAAAGGGCCCATGTTTTCACCCTGCGACTTGTGTGATAGTGGGGATTGGAATACTGAAGTAGTGGGAGGCCTAGAGTAATAGGCTTAGCCAAAAGTAAAAGCATGTTCAAGTCCAGCACTTATGGGAAGTCAAGACATGTAGAGGAGATGTGACATACGTCTACCCAGTAATCTACATTGCCAAGCTTTCAGAAAATAGTTGTTTAGTTTCCAGAGAAATGGCCAGGTATGGATTGTGGGAGCTGGAGGTGGGAGACCCCCCATCTTTAGTGACCAGCTCCACCTCTACGGATTTGCTCTGTGGATTTATACTTTGCCTCATGCACTTGGCCAGTGATAAGGGAAGTACCCAGATGTGGGATTGGAAGGCTCTAAGGTGGTTTGGGGAGCCACAAAAGGAAAACTGGTTCATTTCCCAAAATGGACCGCGGATCAAGTGGCCGGCGGGGGAGCCGGGCCAGTGGGGAAAACCCAAGTGTACAAGTCGGGCTGTGTACCCAAAGCTGCGTGCAAGCCCAGGCTGTATGCCTGGTGGGTTCAGAGCCTGAGGGCTGGAAATAGTGAAGAAGTATTCTGTTGTCTCTAATCTGCATTACCAGGAATGTAGCCCCGTGGGGGTCTGTCTATGCTTTGTTTGTTCAGCTTGGATGTGAATAAAAGCCACACTGTAGAATCCCATTCCTGGTTTTGGACATTACAGTTATTGCTTCCTGTGTTTGGATTTACTTGGGTGTGCCCCTGTGCAGAGTAGCCAAACCTAGGCCCCCTGTGCAGAGTAACCTCATCCTCCCCGAACCCAGTCCCCACCAGGTACTGCTGTCAGCTTCAACAACATGCCACCTGTCGTTTTGCAAAAAAGGCAGGGGTGAGGGGTTACACAAAGAATCCAAGGGTATCCTGCACCAGAGCCAGGGCTTCCCTCACCTGCTATGGGGACTGTCCAACAACCAACCACTCATCCAGGTAGGGAAACAGAGACACTCCCTGCCTCCTCAGGCAGGCCACCACCACTGCCAGGCATTTTGTGAATGTTCTGGGGGCAGAGGTCAGGCCAAAGGGCATTGCTCTGAACTGACAGTGGCCTGAGGGTAACTCGAACCTTAGATACTTTCTGTGGGAGTGTCTGATAGGTATGTGGAAATAAGCATCCTTGAGGTCCAAGGAGGTTAACCAATCTCCTTGTCTGAGAGTGGGAAGGATTTTTGGCTGAAGTCACCATCTTGAATTTGGGTTTTGTCAGGTGCTTGCTGAGATACCTCAGATCTAGGATGGGCCGCCACTCCCCAGTCTTCTTTAGGGTAAGGAAGTATCTTAAGTACAACCCTTTTCCTTTGCGAAGGACAGGGATAGGTTCCACTACTTTTTGCTCTACAAGTGTGGAAACCTCTGCCTCCAACAGAGTTGCATCTGAACTGCTGTCAGGTTTGAAAGACTTTACTCTGGTTCTTGGGAACCATTTGAAATTTAGAGCAAGTCCCTGGCTCACTACTTCCAGGACCCACTTGTCTGTGCTAATGAATTTCCTGGCCTGGAAGTAGTGAGCCAGCCTGCTCCCTACTGGCAGAGGGGAGGTGGCCCTGACTGATACATAAGGGTGTCTGTTTGGCAGGAGTCTTAGGCTGGGAAGTGGATGCAGCTCTGCTCACACCTCTTCTACTTCTACCCCTGAAAAAAAACTATCTGCTGCTGGTAAGCAGGTAATGCCTGTGCCTGGTAGAAAGACCTTTGATAAGGCCTGCCTCTGCCTGGCCTAGACTGCTGCTTTTGTGGGGTTGCAGCCTTTTTCTTTTGCAGCTATTCTTTTGTAAGTGGTCCTATACTCGTCCATTTTCTTGATGTATGACTGTTTGCTCCCCAGACAATTCTGGACAACAGGAAAATCCATGGCCTTTGACTGGGTATCCTCAGTAAGGTTGGTACACCTGAGCCAGGAAAATCTCCTCAGGGAAACCGAAGTAGCCAAGACTCTAGAGGACACATCATTAGAGTCCACTGCAGCATGAAATTGCACTTTGGATGCCTCAATGACATCCTTAACTATCTGCTCCAGATCCTTGGCCAGTTGGTGTGGAGCAGTCTGGGCCAAGTTCAGGACAGATTCCCATCTGGACTTTTGGTATCTGGTAGGAAGCTTGCCTAATACCCAGAGAAGAGGGCAAATATTATTTCTTGGCAATGGTGTCAATCCTCCAAGAGTCCTTCTCAGGAGGATGAGAAGCTAGAGGAATGCCAGCCTTGTCACAGGCAGCAGCCTGGACAACTCCTACATGGCTACAGTGATTATAGAGGAACTCTGTGCCACTGCCTGAGAGCATGTACCTCCTATCCATCCTTTTATCAACAGGGGGAACAGAAATGGAGAGGTATTGACAGTCTTTTGGAGTCAGCGACATCCATCATCTCGATGACATCAGGCTCCTCCTCCACAGCTGCCTCTAAAGCAGGGAAAGTACAGTTACGTAAGAACTTACTGTAACAGTAGATCTTCGATAACAGCTCTTGCAGCAGGTTACACCATTAGGACTGAAGCCGGCAGGCACCAGGACCCCACGGAAATTTTCTAGCTAGCAGTATTCAGCGGGGACCGCCCCGTCAGGCATCCTACAAAAGGGGGCGGTCACCCAGAATCCCTAGTTCTCCCGGCCACTAGATGACATCAGAAGTGGAGACTGAGGATCCGCCATCAAAAGGAATTCAGAGTGGTGTGAAGAAACACCTGATCCTAGGACCAGAATATTGGAACAACTCTACCTCCAGAGGGGATGGTGGGAGGGAAACTACCTGCTTCAAGAACTGTTCTCGAAGATCTACTGTTATGGTAAGTTCTTACGCAACTGTACTATCTTACTTCGAGAAAGAGCTCTTGCAGCAGGTTACACCATTAGGACTGATTCCCAAGCAATATCGGAAATCCTTCACAGGTGGGAGGAGGCTAAGTAGAGATCACGAGTTGGAACGAAGCCTAGGATAGTATTCCTTGAAAGACTGCTAGACCAAAACCTGCTCTTTGCCTCGATGCAACATCCAGGCTATAATGCCTGATGAAGGTGTGCACAGTGCTCCAAGTAGCTGCTGCACAGATAGCTGAAGCAGACACATTCTTCAATGCCGCAAAGGTAGCCACCCCCCTTGTGGAATGACCCAAAACCGAGCCCGGTAAGGGTTTGTTACGCTTCTGGTAACAGAACATGATACAATGTGTAAGCCACCTGGACAGCGATTGTTTGGAAACGGGAGCTCCCACCATCCTGTGGGCAAAGGAAACGAAAAGCTGGTCAGATTTTCGGTGGTGTTTGGTTCTGGTGAGGTAGTATCTTAGACACCTATGCACGTCTAAAGTGTGCAACAGGGCCTCTCCTTTATTGGAATACTTAGGAAAGTACAACGGAAGATCTATGTCCTGATTAAGGGTGAAAGCTGAGACCACCTCAGGAAAAAACTTAGGATTTGTGCGTAAGGACACCCTGTCCTGGTGGAAAACCAAATAAGGTTCTTTGCACATTAGTACGTGAAGTTCAGAAATTCTTCTGGCCGAAGTAACGGCAACTAAAAATAACGTCTTCCATGAACGGAGCTCGCAATCTGCGGCTGGTTCAAAACGTGGCAGCGTAAGCTGCTCCAGGACAAAGAGCAAATCCCATGGAGGAATAGGATCCTTAATCGGAGGTCTAAGGTGGAGGACACCCCTCAGGAAGGCTCGTGCCATGTCCAACTGAGTCAATGGACGTTGGCCTATAGGAGTGTGATAGGCTGAGATGGCACAAACGTGCACTTTTATGGAGGAGTAGGCCAAGCCTGTCTGAAAGACAGACAGGAGGTAGTCCAGGATCGACTTTTCCGGACAACCCGTTGGTGAAAGCCCCCGTGCCTGAGCCCAAAGGCAAAATTCATGGAGTATGTAGCGTGATTGGCCGGTTTCCTAGCAGCCGTTAGAATGTCTTCTACGTCTTGCGAGACCCCATATCGCATAATGGCTGTGTCTCTAGGAGCCAAGTGTGCAGGTTCAGAGATCGAAGGTCCGGATGGACCAAAGAGCCTGCCTCCTGAGACAACAAGTGAGAGCTGATTGACAGAGGCACCGGAGGCTCGAGAGAGAGCTGATGCAGCAGAGGGAACCAAATCTGGGCCAAAATGGCATGATGAGTATCAGCGTTGCTTGCTCTCTGAAGAGTTTCAAAAGGACCCTCTGGATCAACGAGAAGGGAGGAAAGGCGTAGAGGAACCTGCCCGTCCAGGAGAGGGACAACGCGTCTTGCCAGAAAACACCAGGTCCTGGATCTAGCGAGCAGAAATTGGGCAGTTTTGCGTTGTATGGGGACACGAAGAGGTCTAACTCTGGTGTGCCCCATCTGAGAAACAGGTCCTCTACTACCTCTTGGAGTAGTTCCCACTCGTGGACTCTGGCCTGAGAGTGACTCAGGCTGTCTGCAATGACGTTGTCCACTCCTGGGATATGAATAGCAATGAGGTTTGCGCCGTGTTGTAGTACCCAATCCCACACCCTCATGGCCTCCCTGCAAAGTGGGTAGGAATGGGTGTCTCCTTGTTTTTTGAGGTAATACATCACCGCGGTATTGTCTGTCTGTAACAGGAGAGTACCCGGTGGGATCTCCGACTGGAAAGTCTGAAGGGCAAAAAGAACTGCTCTAATTTCCAGGATATTTATGTGGAGATGAGCTTCCTGGGCTGTCCATAAGCCCTGACACCATCGAGATGTGCTCCCCAACCGAACCCTGAGGTGTCCGTGGAGAGGGTCACAATCGGAGACGGCGCAATGAAGAGGACCCCCATTGATAGGTTCTTTGAGTCTAGCCACCATTGCCAATCCCGGATTACGGCCTTTGTGATCCGGATTGGAAGCTGCAAGTGGTCTTGCTTCTGGTCCCACTGGACCCGTAACATCCACTGGGTCACCCACATGTGGAGACGGGCTAGCGGGACTGTTGCAATGGCCGCAGCCATATGTCCGAGCAGGCAAAGGACCAGTCTGGCTGGAACGGTCCTCTTTGCCAAAATGTCCCTGATGAGGGATCTGATGTGTTCAGCTCGGTCCTGGGGAAGAAAAGTTTTCCCTTGGACGGTGTCCAGAACTGCGCCTATGAACTGCAGATTCTGTGATGAAACCAGGCTTGACTTCTCCTGATTGATAATGATGCCCAACGTCTCGAACAGAGACCGAGTACAATGAAATGGCAGACATCAGGGCCTCCCGAGAGGGCGCCATGAGAAGCCAGTCGTCCAGGTAGGGGAACACCGGTCTTTTCAGAGTCACCGCTACGACTGCCATGCACTTCGTAAACACTCGAGGTGCCGATGACAGATCAAAAGGGAGAGCTCAGAACTGATAATGGCGACCTAGGAATTCGAAGCACGAGAACTTCCTGTGCGCTTGAGCAATAGGTATGTGCAGGTAAGCATGCTGCATGTCCAAGGACGCTAGGAAGACGCCCTGCTTGATCATGGGTATCAGACCTGGAAGGGTCACCATGCAGAAGCATTTGTAAAGAACCGAAGCGTTGAGATCACTGAGGTCCACTATCGGATGGAGGTCCCCTGTCTTTTTGGAAACGAGAAAGAAGTGGGAATAGTAACCTGCACCTCTCTGGTTCCGCGGTACGTGCTCTATAGCTTCCTTTCCTAGAAGCAAGAGCACTTCCTGCTGTATGAGCAGGGCATGCTGACCCGAATAACGGGAAAGCAGGGGAGGTCTTGACGGTGGGTGGTCGAGGAATTCGATAAAGTGCCCTCTCTTGACCATCTGAAGCATCCACCGGTCGGTGGTAATCGACTGCCACCCTAAAAAGTGGCGAGCAATGCGATCACCGATCTTTTCTGCCTGTTGATCCACAGGAGGGGCAGGAAAAGGGAAGGAGTCATGCTGTGGCAGCTTTGGTCCCCTCAGGCTGGGCCGGTTTGATATACCGCTGGCCTCTGCCTGGGGAAGATTTAGCCTGGGCTTTGCGATGGAAAGTGGCCCTGTGTTGCTGGCCGGAACGTGGCTGCTGCCGTTGTTGCCAGCCACGAAAACGGCTCTGGTTCCTATGAAAGGAACCAGGTCTTTATCTGTACATGGCCTGAATGGATCTCACTGCCTTCCCGGCGTCCTGACGCTTGGTGATGACGTTCTCCAAGTGTTCACCAAATAGGACTTCGCCGTTGTAAGGGACGTCAAGAATATTTTTCTATACGTCCGGGATAAAACCGGAGTCATGGAGCCAGGAGTGTCTCCGGAGACAGATGCCCGAAGCTGCACCTCTGGCAGACGAGTCCACAGAATCGTATGCGGCTCGTAACACTTGGGTACCCACATCAGACCCAGTGCGGAGGAGGTTTAAGAGCTCCGCTTTCTGGTCACCATCCGGTAACTTGTCCACTAGGTCCTGACCCTGTTCCCACAGGGCATTCTGAAACTGAACCATATAAGACAGATAGTTCAGGGACCTGATGGAGCATGTAGCAGCCGCATACATGCGCATCCCCTGGGCATCCAACTGTTTGGATTCCTGGTCCGGTGGCTCTGTGCTCATATGCTGTGGTTGCTGGGACCGGTCATGAGAGGCCATAATGACCAGGGAGTCAGCCAGAGGTTGTTGCACCAAGTACTGGTCCTCTTTCGGGGCATTGTAGAGGCGGTCAGCTTTCTTCGGCACAGCGGGGGTGGAGTGCGATTTCACGCAACCTTGCTGACGTCCGCGAAAGTGTCCACCAAGGGTGGCACTATCACAGGCTTCGGATCTTTCTGCCGAAGGTAGCGAGCGAGGTGCTGTCTCTCGGGGTCGAGCTCTTCCGAATCCTATCCCATATTTTCCTGGATGAGCCTCATAATCTCAGAGAAAGAGGCATCATCCGGGGGTGACCTTGGCAGGTCTTGTGGGTCAGGTGATGGGATGCTGAATGGAAGAGACCTAGATGTTTCAGAAGAATCCGATCTAGAATCCTCCCCTGGTGGAGTGTACCGTCGGCGCCTGGGTCGTTTGGGGCTTGGAGACCCTGAAGAAGATCTTGAGGGAGGCCTTCTCCGTTCCTTGGATCTCCCCCTAGGAGGTGGGGTGCGCTCCTTGGGGGTTGGTGGTCGTCCTGCTAGCCCCTGCGGTGGAGGAGAGGGGAGTTGGAGGTGAAGGAGTGGGAGGAGGAGGTTTCACTGGCACCACATCTTTTCTTATTGTGTCCCACCAGAAAGTGAAAAGGTGCTTGACCTCTTGGATATTCGTACCCGACGACGGACCTGGAGCCAGTGGTCTGTTGCCGGGGTCAGGCGTCTGGTCCGAAGGTGTCTCCGGGATCGGCGAAGGCTCCTGTGGAAGCCCGGCGTCCTCAGTGTTGCCTGCCTGGCCCTCAGGCAACGTCAGGTCCTCCTCTGTGGAGTCCCAGCGACCGGTATCCACCGTGACGGGGAGGCAGTCTTCGGCTCCGGCGAGCGTGTTACCGACGTCGGGCATTTAACCGATGTCTTCGGATCTGGTGAACACCTATCTGACGTTGGGTGTTTGGTCGATGTTGTCTGGTCCGGCGAACGTCTGCCTGACTTCTGGTGTTTGGCCGACGTCTGGTGCTTAGCCGACGGGTCCGTTATCCGCTTCAGGGACGTCAGTTCCTTGGTCTTAATAGGTGGGGGATCTGGACCTCTGGGAGGCTGGGAGACCGACCTGGAGTCGGGGTCCCGGTGTCTGTCCGCGGAGGAAGACTTGGTCTTATGACATTCGGAAGACTTTGAAGAAGCCCGGGAGGGAGTGGAAGAAGCCGAAGACCTGGAGGTCTTTATGGGGTGAAGAGAAACTGAACAGCCGCCTGATGCCCTAACCTTCACCGGAGGGGACTGAGAACGAGCCCTCGAAGAACTGTCTGAGCGCGTGGAGCCTGAGCTGGTGCGCAAGTCCGAGGCCCGGTTAGGGGATCTGGACCTAGCCTTCTCCTGGCGTTTGTGGGCTTTTGGGGTAGATTCGCCTCTGGAGGAAGGTTCTTTGTCTATCCTACGAAGTTTCTCTTCCAAGAGGAACCCCTGAAGTGACTTCTGGAGGTGGATCCTGGTGCGACTGTTGAACCCCTGACAGAAGGAGCAGGCCTTAGTGTCGTGGTCTGGGTCTAAGCACCGCAGGCAGGACGAATGAGGAGGGGGATCTGTTTGCCGCAGGCACACTTGGAAGGGTGTCCTTCTGAAGGAGTTGGAGATGCTGACATTTAGTTTTCAAAACTTGAGAAAAAGGAAGTTCTTAGTCGTCGTGTGCTAGAGTGGGACTGTGAGGCCGATGCTGGCGAGTAGACGGCGGGAAAAGAACTGGGGATTCTCGGGGACCGCCCCCTTTTGTAGGATGCCTGACATCGGGGGCGGTCCCCGCTGAATACTGCTAGCTAGAAAATTTCCGTGGGGTCCTGGCGCCTGCCAGCTTCAGTCCTAATGGTGTAACCTGCTGCAAGAGCTGTTTCTCGAAGTAAGATCTGTAAAGTTTCAGCAACCTTTTTATAAAAGGAATAATAGGAGGACTCCCCAGGCTGTCTGGGAGGGGAGACAGAGTCTGGCCTAACCGGGGAAATATCAGCCTCAATGGGTTCCCCCAAGCCTTCCTCTTCTTCCCACTCGAGTTCACAGTAAGTCTCCAGATCATATGAACCGGTACACGACCAAACTGAGGGGCGTGCGTTAGTACTTGGCCTTGATTCGGCTGGTTTTGATTGTAAAGACTGTATAATCCTAATCGCTTTACCCAGTTCATCTGCGGTTGAAGCTGTAAACTTAGGATATGAACCGGCAGATTTTCACTTTTTTCCTGTTATCGAAGCCTTGGTATCTGCATTTCTTTTGGTCGAGAAGGTTTCGCTTTGGTCAGAAGGCACCTCCTCCAGTTCTTCTGCACCCTCAGGAGCAGAACCAGACCGGCCATCCAGGTCAGTGGATTTTTTGGCCATTCTTTCCTTCAGCCTGGATAAATGCTTATCCAGCGTGGCCTTAGGAAAGTTTTCACAAATTTGGCAGTCTGTTTTCAGGTGGTCAAACCCCAGACAATGAACACAGGAGGTGGAGATCTGCCTTGGCAAACACCTCCCCCCACACTGTGCAGTGCTGAAACCCAGTGGGTCCGGTCTTTTCTTGGGTTTCTTTCACATAATGCATTGACGCGAGATACCCTTTGCGTGGCGGTCAGGCCAGAGTAACTAATCTAGTTTTCGGTTAATGACTGGTTCAATAGTTGATGGAAAAAAAAAAAATGCAGGTTACTCACCTGCAACAGGACTTCTAGGAGTGGTATATGTTGCTCATTCACACTTACTGGCAGGTTCCTTGCCACTTTAAATCTTGCCGGAAGGTCTTCAAGCTGGCTCCTCCCACCCACCCGGGTGGTAAAACTCTCAGCTCTGCCCCATGACGCCAGATCTAGCCCGCTGGAAGCCAGGTTGTGCGTCGAAGCCGGGGAGGTCGGGTGGGTTTTGTGGATGAACATATACCACTCCTAGAACTCCTGTTACAGGTGAGTAACCTGTATTTCTAGGGACGTGGATATGTTGTTCAATCCACACTTACTGGCAGACTCCTAGCAGTTCTCTGGGAGGAAGGAGGCAAGGCGCACACCCCCTGCTTAGGGAATAAGGACTGGAGAACCAAGGTCCCAAAACCAGCATCCCGGCGTGACTCTAGGTCGATGTGGTAGTGGGTAATGAAGGTGTGCTGACTTCCAGGTAGCAGCCCTGCAGATTTCCTGAATAGGGACGTCCCTGGAAGCAACGGTATGGTGGGTAGAATGAGCTCTTATCCCTTTGGGAGGCTCCATGCCCACCAACCTATAGCAGAGATCTATGCAGGAGGTGACCCACCTGCCTATCGTCTGCTTGGCTGCAGGTCTGCCAGGTTCAGCTTCAGCGTAGGTGACAAACAGCTGGAGAGCCTCTCCCCGAACTTCAGCCGTCCGCTCGTTATAAGAGAGAGCTCTTCTAGGGTCCAAAGTATGGAGCCTATATTCGGCCTCCGAAGTGTGACTGGGGTAGAACACCGGCAGAGTCAACACCTGGAGAAGGTGAAACTCCGACACCACCTTCGGAAGGAATTTCGGGTGGGGGCACAGGACAACCTTGTCCCTGTGGAAGACCAGATAAGGAGACTCTATGGAAAGCACCTGGAGCTCTCCCATCCTTTTGGCTGACATGATAGCCACCAAGAAGGCGGTCTTCCATGACAGGTGGGAGATATCGCACCTGTGCATCGGCTTGAATGGCTTGCCCATGAGCTTAGCCAGTACCACCAGTAGATCCCATGGAGGTGGAGGTTCTCGCACCGGAGAGGATATGTGATCAAGGCCTTTGAGAAAGCGCCCGAACACCTTCTCCTGCGGCACCGACTGCTTCCCGGCCCACGCCCGGTAAGCAGAGATGGCTGCCAGGTGCACCTTAAGGGTCGTCGACCGAAGCCCTAGCTGAGAAAGGGACCACAGGTAGTCCAGAATGCTAGCCAAGGAACAGGAAGAAGGGTCCAACCCCTTGCCCTGACACCAAATGGAGAATCTCTTCCATTTGAAGGCGTAGCATTTTCTGGTCAACTCCTTACGGGACGCCTCAACGATGTTGAGGACCTTGTTGGAAAGACCCAAGGCCAGGAACTCTAGCCACTCATGAACCAGGTCGTCAGGTGCAGGGATTGAAGGTCCAGATGGAATACCTTCCCCCTGTTGGCTGAGATCAGGTCCGGGCGGGCTGGAAGCCGCCTCGGGAGCCAGGAGCGGAGGCTGAGGAGATCTGGATACCAGAACTGGCGCGACCAGTCTGGGGCTACCAGAATCACTCGCGCCTTGTCCCTCTTCACCTTGAGAAGCACCTTGTGGATCAAGGGAAATGGAGGGAAGGCATAGAAGAGGTCCGGGGTCCACGGCCTCAAGAAGGCATCCTCCTGCAGCGAGCACTGCTGAGGGGGGCGGGTGTGAAACAGCCTCAGCTTAGCATTCTCCAGCGGTCCGTGGTGATGACGGACCAGGCAGAAAGGAAGAAGCAGAGAACAGAGAGCAGGGAACCCGGGGAAGAGTGACGAGGTTGGGGGCGACACCCCTTAACCCGTCACTGGGCAGGCTTAGAGGAAGGGCCAGCAGAGAATCTGCCTGGACCTTTCCCTCCCGGCTTCTTGCTGGAGGAAGCAGCAGGCTTGGCTTTTGGGTGCCAAGTGCGAGCCTGCTGACCCTGATGCTGGTGTTGCTGGGCCGGACGTGCCGCAGGGGCACAAGGACGAAAGGGCTTACGCTGCTGCTGGCAGCCTTTGTCCTTCTGGGCAGAGGTGACAGAGTCCAAGGTGGCATTGGACTTCTCGATCCTCTGGAGATGGCCCTCCACTCCGGGCCCAAACAGGTCGGTGCCCAGGAAGGGAACGTCTGCCAACTTGTGCTGGGTGTCCGCCTTGAAGGTGGAGATCCGAAGCCAAGCTCTGCGGCGCATGGCCACTGTGGCCGCCACTGACCGGACACACGAGTCAGCAATGTCCAAGGAAGTTTGGAGGTGCTGCTTGGCCATCGCCATTCCCTGATCCCGCACCTGCTTGACCGTCGTTTGAAGGTCAGACGGGAGATGAGGAATCACCTCATACAGGGAGCCCAAAAGGGCATGTGAAAAGTGTGCCAGCAGGACAGCCGAACTAGCCTGACGAAGGCCTAGGGAGGAAGCAGCATAGACTTTCCGCCTGGAGTAGTCCAATTTCTTGGATTCATTGTCGGGGGGCTAGTCCACATCACGAGCGTTCCTGGAACGCCAGAAAACGCTGTCGGTCACCAACCCCTCTGCAGAGAGATGCTCCGAGAAACCGGAGAGTGAACCAGTGGGAACGGCATACTTCCGGGCCATCCTGGCCGAAGGTGCTGGACAAGAAGCTGGCCGCTGCCACAGCTCCAGGGCCGGGCCAACAATGGCTTCGGCCACCGGGAAGGCCTCCGTAGGGGAATCCCCTCAGTCCAATATCTCCGTGAGGAGATACTTGGCCCATTTTGAAACGGGTTCGAGCTTCATCCCAGTGGATTCTGAGATAAGTCGAAACATTCCAAGGAACGAGGATGGGCTCTCGTCCACCAACTGACCCCAGGTGGACTCCAGGTCAAGCGGCCTGGAGAACAAGGAGTCGTCATCAGACTCCCAGGAGTCTGTGAACAGCTGCCGAGCGCCTGAGCCACCCTTGACCTGCCGAGGTCAATCGGGAGTGAGGGTGACCAACAACCTACGGGGCAAGCCCTGACCCGACTGAGAATCCTTGGTCGGGGCCCCAGATTTCGGTTGTGGAGCTGGAGGTTCCACCACAATAGGTGGAGCAGCCGGTTTCCGCTGAGCAACCAGTGCCGGCTTCGGCTCCTCAACCACAATGAGGGGGTTCTTCAGCCGCTCCGGTGACAGCCAGTTAATAGCCGGAGAAGGCGACGGAGTCGACTTATTCCCCGACAGTTGGAGCTGCTGCCACATGAGATCCTCGTAGCACTGACGCAACTTGCACTGGAGCCTATCCTCCGAAAAGGACGACAAGGATGAGCGGCACTGCTGCTTTCCACGGTGCCGAGACCGAGACCGCCGATGTCGGCGGGATCGGCTGGACCTGGAAGAGGTCCGAGACCGAGTCAGAGAGGCAATGGGGGAAACCCGCTCCTCTCAAGGCTCAGGGACCTTAACCGGGGACTCCGGCACAGGAGGCACAGGCAAGTCCTCGGTTTCCACCAGGGGAACCGGTGAAGAAGGGTTTTTGGCTTCTCCAGTCGACAAACCGTCCGACGGGTCGAGAAAAATCTCTGCTGCCTGACCTGACAGGGGCACCGTGAAGCCAGCAGCCGAAGCCGCAACCTCGACCAAAGTCGAGTGTCGACTGTCCGGTGAAGGGGACCTCTCCCGCTCCCATGAACGCTGACGGTGGGACTTACCCTTGGAGTCCTTCTTTTTGGACCGAGAGGAATGTCCCGATGGTCCTTCTCCCTTGGTGGAGAGGGAATCACAAAGCTCCTTAAAAGAAGCGGTGTAGGAGGAGCCCAAGGAGGGCGGGATAAATGCCGCGACCGAGGAAGATGAAGATGCAGCCTGGGCCGCCTCCTCTTTAAGGGTGATCATCTGCTAGAGTTGTTCAGCCGAGCCTGCCGCCGGACACCGCCCAATGAGCCTCCTTCGACTTGACCAGAGGATAATGTTTCTCGGGTCACCCCAACAGCAATCAGGCAGCGCGGTCCTCCAAGACCGAAGCCGAAAAAGCTTTGCATAACTCACAAGCCTGTGAGTCATGGCAGAGTCCTAGGCAATAAACGCATGTGGAGTGCGGATCGGTCCGGGACATCTTCTGCCCACAGGGGCACCGACGAAATCCGGGAGTCGATTTGTCCATCGCAGCCGCGAGGGTAGAAGACCGAAGTCTTTTAAACTTCAAAATGAGTTTCGGAAAAACTGAAGAGTGTGGATCCAGGCCTAAAACACAGAGCGCTAAGGAGGGAACCTGAGCTTCCTCGTGGTAAGGAAGATCTGGCGTCATGGGGCAGAGCCGAGAGTTTTACCACCCAGGTGGGTGGGAGGAGGCAGCTTGAAGACCTTCCGGCAAGATTTAAAGCGGCAAGGAACCTGCCAGTAAGTGTGGATTGAACAACATATCCACGTCTCTAGAATGATTTATTTATTTTTTTAATCGAAAACCACCGGATCCCAAATAAACACTTAAATTTAATCTAACCTGTACGGTAGACAGAGGTTTGAAGAACCGAAAACCAAAAACAGCTGAAATAACCAACAAAAACACACCACTCTGAACCGAAGTGAGCGAGGAGAAATCTAAGAGAGCAACTTCACAGGCAGGCAGAGTAAAGAATCTGATGGTTACACAGAATGTACCAGGGACAGGGGTTTGAAAACTGAGCTCAAGCTCAACGTTCTATGCAATGGCACAGAGTTAACGCTTTCATCTCTGGGGCAATTGAACTGGAAGGGCTAACTGCAGCAAGACTTCATGTTGTTTGAAAAAAGAAATAAAATCGATGAAAAATAATTTGGCCAACTGAGCTGGGACTGTGAGAGGTCTGATGTGAAGGTCGGCCAGGGAAAAAAGAACTGAGAAGGGGCGTGATCTGGCGACATCAGCATGTGACGTTTGGAGTGGGCAGCCCCCAGACTGCTAGCTAGAAAAGCTTCCGTGTGGTCCTGGTGCCTGGCAGCTATACTTCTATAGGTGTGGCCTGCTGCAAGAGATACCCTCGAAGTAAGATATGTGCCAAAGATCATATTGCAGCTCCTGCAACAGGAACCAAGTAAAATGAAAGGGCACAGACAGAAATGGAAAGTGAAAGCGCTCTGTTTTCTATAAACCGGATAGCCAAATATAGTAAACCACCAAAATTAGCAAAACAATGTGATCTAGTAGTTACATGGTGAAGAAAATAACAGTGGCCAAGAAGTATATTCTCAGGTTCCCGGTAGTCAAACAGGAAACAGGGAAACTGTAATTTACAGAAAAAACCTAAGCAACGCAGAGTAATCGAGAAAACAAACCATCACAGGATGAAAAGAAATTAACTAAAAAAAAAAAAAAAAAAAAAAAAAAAAATAAAACCCAAGTGGAAAAAGTACAGTTACGTAAGAACTTACCGTAACAGTAGATCTTCAAGAAAGGTTCCATTAGTAGGTTATAACATGCAGGACTGCACCCTCTGGCGTCACTACCACACAGCAAACATTTGCTAGCAATGTCTTGTGGGGGACCGCCCACCTGACGTAACGTGACCAACGTCAGCGTGACCCTATATAGAGGATGATCCCTGTGCCCGCCTTCCAGTTCTCCTGCTGGAGACCCAAGAGAGTGCGACAGGAGAAAAGGATATAGTCCCTCCAGCCCAATCCAGACAGGCCTGCAAGAGCAAACAGAAGACTGAGGGAAGGAGGGAGGGGAAAAAGATGACCTACTGCAGGAACCTCTCTCAAAGATCTACTGTTACACTATGTTCTTACATAAAGTAGTTATGTAAGAACTTACTGTAACAGCAGATGTTTAAAAGAGGCTCTTGCAGTAGGTATTCACAAGTAGGACTAAGCCGCCAGACATCAGGACCCCACAGAAAAATCTCTAGCTAGCAGTCTCTGGTGGGGACCACCCCCACGTCAGGTGATTGACGTCGGCATAAAGGGGGCAGTCCTGTCGCCCGCCCTCCAGTTCTTTCCCGCCAAGAGCCAAAGGGCTGACAGGAGAGAGGAGGATATGGCCCCATATCTGAAAGAGAAGAAAATGAGGGGATGGAGGGAGGGAAGGTAATACCTACTGCAAGAGCCTCTCTCGAATATCTACTGTTACGGTAAGTTCTTATTAACTGTACTATCTTACTTTGAGAGGGCTCTTGCCGTAGGTATTCACAAGTAGGACTGAGTCCCAAGCAGTCTGGAACAAAACGAAAACAGGAGGAGGAAAAAAAAACATCCACAAAGCCTGCACTTCTAGACAGGGATCATGACAGGATTCCCTGCATAACAGCTCGCCCGAAGCCTGCTCTGCGGCGAAAGCCAATGTCCAAACTGTAATGTTTCGTAAAGGTATGGACAGAAGTCCAAGTTGCGGCTGCACAAATCTCAGCCACTGACACATTCTTTAAGCAAGCTGCAGAGGCCACGACCCCTCAAGTGGAGTGGCCTTTGACCTGACCCGGAAGGGTCTTGTGATACTTGTAGTAACAGAAAGTGGTACAATTGGCCAACCATCTAGAAAGGCATTGCTTGGAAACAGGGCTGCCTTCTCTCTTGTGAGCGAAAGACACAAAGAGTTGGTCTGTTTTCCTGAGATCCTTAGTCTTGTGAGTGTAGTGTCTCAGAATTCTATGTACATCCAGGGTATGCAGGAGGTACTCTCCCCGACTGGAGTGCTCCATGAAGAAGGCTGGAAGCTCGATGGACTGATTCAGAGTAGATTCAGCCACCACTTTTGGAAGAAATTTAGGATTAGTATGCATTGTCACCCTATCCTTGTGGAAAATCAAATAAGGGAGTTTACACATCAAGGCTTGCAACTCAGAAACCCTTCGAGCTGAGGTGATGGCCACCAGAAACAGAGTCTTCCAAGAAAGAAACTTCAGCTCTGTTTCTGCTGCAGGTTCGAAGGGAGGCAGCGTAATCTTGAGAATGAAGTTCACGTCCCAAGGAGGAGCAGGGTTGATGATCGGGGGTCTTAAGTGCCGGACCCCTCGAAGGAAAGTCTTCGAGACTTCTAGTTGTGCAAACGTCGTGCTCCCGAAAGGGATGTGGTAAGCCGAAATGGCTGCCATATGTACTTTCAATGACGAGTAACTAGGGCCCAATTCGTACAAATGCCTAAGGTAGTCCACAACCTTATTGGCTGGACAAGAAAAAGGTTCTATGTTTTTAGAACCCGCCCAGATGGTGAAGCGCTTCCACTTCATGGCGTAAGTGGACCAGGTTGAAGGCTTTCTGGCCTCCACCAGGATGTCAGCAACCGCAGGGGAAACTCCAAAACGAGCTTTAACTATGTCTGAAGGAGAAACACATAAAGGTGAAGAGACTTGAGGCCTGGATGAACCAGGGTCCCCTTCTCCTGGGTCAGCAAATGTTGCGACAATGGTAGAGGAAGAGGAGGTTCCTCAGAAAACTGTTGCAGAAGAGAGAACCAGGCTTGCCTCGGCCAAAAAGGAGCCATGAGGATCATTCTCGCCCCTTCCAACCTGAGCTTGTTAAGCACTCTCAGGGTCAACGGTATCGGAGGGAAGGCATAGACGAATCTGTCCTTCCAGCACAGAGAGAGTGCATCCCGACAAAAAAAGTCTCGCCCTGGAACGAGCGAGCAGAAGGCGGGAAGTTTGGCTTTGTCTGGGGAGGTGAAGAGGTCCATTTGAGGAGTCCCCCAGTGCTGGAAGACGTAGTTTAGCACGACCTGGTCGAGTTCCCGCTCGTGAGACTTGGCTGATGAGTGACTTAAGGTGTCTGCGAGTGTGTTCTCCATCCCCGGCATGTGAACGGCCATCAGATGAAGGAAGTGCTGGGACACCCAGTGCCAGACTCTCATGGCTTCCTGGCAGAAGGGATAGGAATTAGTTCCCCCGTTTGTTGAGGTATCAGACAACACACGTTGTCTGATTGTACGAGAAGGTGACCAGGAAGAACAGCTGGAAGGAGAGCCTGGAGGGCATAAAGGACTGCCCTCAGCTCAAGGACATTTACATGGAGCCTTTGTTCGAACTTCAGACCAGCTGCCCTGAGTCCAGTGAGGCCAGAGATGGGCACCTCAGCCTGCCCGGATGCATTTGTCATCAGGGTCTGGGTGGGTGGGGCGGCACAGAATGGGGTTCCCAGACTGAGATGTTCTGGAACCGTCCACCATTGCAAGTCCCTGACCATAGGGTCTGACACCAGGATTTCGTAACCTAGATTGTCCTGAGACTGGTCCCATTGAGACTGCAGGGTCCACTGAGAGATCCTCATATTGAGACAAGCGAGTGGGATGGTTGGGATGGCAGCTGCCATCAGGCCGAGAAGATGAAGGACCTTCCTGGCTCCGACCCTTCTGAGACTTGATAAGAGCCAAGCTTGGTTTGACAGCATCTTGGCTCTGTCCGGGGGCAAGAAAGCCTTGCCCAGGGTCGTGTCCAACACTGCCCCTATGAACTGCAGCCGTTGGCAGGGTTGACTGTAATCCTCACGTTGGAGAATACTTGAAGGGTAAGGGAAAGGGAACCCAACAGTTCCTCTCTGGAAGGGGCTGCCAGAAGCCAGTCGTCCAAGTAGGGGAAGACTTGGACCCCCTTGGTATGCAGGAAGGCCGCCACCACTGCCAGGCATTTGGTAAATATTAAGGGGGCTGAGAACAGACCAAAAGGAAGGGCCCTGAACTGGCAGTGGGGCCCCCTGAGAACAAAAAGAGGTATTTGCGGTGGTAGTGGCAAATGGGGATATGGAGGTAGGCATCCTGCATATCCAGGGCGCATAGCCACAGTCCCAGCCGAAGCATGGGGAGAAGGCTCTGGAGGGAGAGCATTCGAAACTGTTTGTAATCCACAAACTAATTGAGGGAGCCGAGGTCAAGAATGGGCCTCAGGTCCCCGGTTTTCTTTGGTACTAGGAAGAAGTGAGAATAGTAACCTGTCCCCTGAAGGTGGGGGGAGGCGGGGGACAGGTTCTACTGCCTCTTTTAGCAGAAGAGAATGGGAGTACAAGGAGGGAGGGGGTGGTCTGCGAGGTTTTTTTTAATGACCTCTATCGAGTGTCCTGCTGGAGCACCCAGGCGTCTGCCGTTATCCTCTTCCAACCTGGCAGATGGGAGAAGAATATCCCCGCCTACCGGTTCCTCTGAACTGGGAAGAGGCAGGGAGTCAGGAGGCGGAGGGCAGAGTAGCGGCCGAGGCCATGAGAGCTTTCTTGCTGGGGCTTGGCAGCTGACGTGGCTTTGTGTTTGTTCGGATGTCGGGGTTGTGTCTGCTTAGGCCTTTGGCGGCTGGGGTGCCAAAAGGACTGTTTCTGCCTCTGAGAGGGTTTGTACATTTGTCTGAACAGACCTTAATGTCAAACCCTTCTCCTGTAATTCAGTGATGATGTCCTTGACATCACCACCAAACAGCACAGAACCTCCGAAGGGAGCATCGTGGATGGCCGACTGCACTTCAGGGGCCAAACCTGACACTCTGAGCTAGGCATGACGCTGTAAGGATACGGCGAAGGCCGAGCTCCTGCCTGTTGTATCCACCGCATCAAATGTAGCACGAAGCATGCATCTATGGGCCAAGCGCGTGAAGCGGACAAGATCTTCCAGTTCTTGCTTTGTTTGTGAATGTGGGAGGGAGTCCAGTTTTGATTCCATCTGACTAAGGATAGCCTTCTGGTAATCCCCCATGTGGCCAATGTAATTGAGGGCCCTCATTCCCAGAGTGGAAGAAGCATAGAACTTCTTCCCGTACTGGTCCAGAAGATGGGACTCCTTGTTGGTGGGGGTGGGGGTGGGGGGAGAACAGGGAGGAGCTGAGGTGCTTAGGGTTGGCTGATCGGTCGTGTGTGGCGCTAATCACCACCGAATCAGCCTTGGGGTGAAGGACGAGAAAATCCTTCCCCTCAGGAGCCTGATATAGCCTGTTGGCCTTCCGAGGAAGGGGGGCTAATGAGGAAGGTTGCTTCCAAATAGTGGAGACAAGATCCTCGTGGGGCTCTATCCAGGGTGGAAGAAGTCTCCAGGAGATCCAGATGAGCTGCAAGCTTCTTGCATTGGGGATCTGGCTCCACTGATTGCCACTCACAGGCAGCCTGGATTTTCTTCAGCAGCTCCAGAAAGGAAAGTTCTTCTGGAGGGGCCTTCGGAGAACCTTGCGGCCTGGGTCTATCTGGAGTGTGGGGCTCGTCCTCTAGGTCACGAGCGTTTGGATTCCAAATTTGACTCCGATAATACAGAATAAGAAGAGGCGGCCTCCCTAGGAGGGGGAGGAGGATCGCCCTCTCTGGGGGTTCCCCAGGGGAGCGTGTCCTCCCTGGCCCGAGAACCAGAAGGTTCAGCTCTCGTGTCAGGCAGAGGTAAGGGAGTCTCCTCATGCCGATGTAAGGGGTCTGACATCGCACCGCGCGCATACATTCTCGACCTCTTGGGTGATCTGTGTTTTTGCTTCAGCCCACCAGGAGGCCAAGACCTCTCTCAAGTCCACCTAAGACTGCGGGGTAGGTGGAGGAGTTGGTGGTGGGGGACTCAGATACGGGTAACCTGTAATAAAGGTACCCATAACCCGACGGCGGGAGGCCCGGTGTTGGGTATTGAGGCGTCGGATAGTGCGGCATCGGGTACTGAAGAGCCGGATACTGCAGTGTTGGGTATCCTGGCGCTGGCCCTGCAGGCGGACCAGGTGTTGGCCCAGAGGGGGACCCATCGGGGGGAGGGTCCGGGAACCCGGAAGGCTCTGATGGTACGACGGCAGTGTGTCAGGCTCCTCGACCCCAGCCGGGGAGGGAGAAGCAAACTCCTCGGGAGGACCAGGAGGAGAAGCAGGATCCTCAGATGGCAAAGCAACCAAAGTGTGCTGCAGCGACTCTCCGTCAGGGGTGGATGAATGGCCAGATGACGGGTCGCTGGTTGGGCGGACATTGGGCGTGCTGACAACCGACTTACCAGCCGTGTCTGGGCAGGCGTCGGTGGGACTCATGCGCGACTTATCGGACGCACTCTGACCAGTAGGCCTGGTTTTAGTGGCCATAGTGGGAGTGCGGGACTCCTTTACCCCAGAGGCTCCCGTCGGGCCAGAGCGTGAGCCAGATGTTTTTTTTGGGGGGTCGACGCCGCCTTAGACACCACTAAGGCAGCCAATCCCCCGGGGGGGGGGGGAGAACGTTACCTGGAGAGCCACGACTCCAGCTTAAGTCGCAGCTGCTGTGGATGGTGAGTCATGATCCCGGTGTTTCTCGTTGTCCCTCTTTTTCTTGTGATGGCCCTCAGGAGAAGTTGACGCCTGCCTCAATTTCTTCAATTCCTTTTCCATGGATGCCATTTTCTTTTTTAGTAAATGAGCTTCCAGGGAATGCTGCCTTTGTTTCAGAATCGCAGCGTTGAATTTTTAGGCAGTGTTCAGACAGAAGAGGCAGAGGGGATGGCCGTCCTTGTGAGGGAGCTGGGATCCACACAAGTTGCACTTGTTCTTATGCGATTCTGACAGCGTCGGGGACAACATGCACAGTGAGGTAGTAGTACACAAATAGACTAAATAACGTAAAGTCGAAAAAGACTAATACTTATCCAAAATGGCGAGAAAAGCGAGCACTGTTCTTCCGAGAAGCACTTTCGCAAGCTGATGGGAAAGAACTGGAGGGCGGGCATCAGGACTGCCCCCTTTATACTGACGTCGGCTGATGTTGGTCACCTGACGTGGGGCAGTTCCCGCCAGAGACCGCTAGCTAGATTTTTCCATGGGGTCCTGGTGCCTGATGGCTTAGTCCTACTTGTGAATACCTACTGCAAGAGCCCTCGAAGTAAAATCTGTACTATATTATTTCGAGAGGGTTCCTGAAGTAGGTCATAACATGTAGGACTGAGTCCCAAGTAGTCAACTGATCAGGACAAACTGAAGCACGGGAGGGAGGAAGGTCTGCAGAAAGACCAGAGCAGGTCTGCGACAGAAGGCCCTGCAGGACGGCTAGGTTAAAACCCGCCCTATGCCTAGAGGCAATGTCCAGACTGTAATGTTTAGTGAAGGTGTGGCCTGAACTCCAAGTTGCAGCAGCACAAATCTCTGCTGCGGACACATTCCTGAAAAAGGCAGCAGAGGCACTTACACATCTGGTGGAATGAGCTCTGACCTCTCCCAGAAGATGCTTGCTGTACTTCTGGTAGCAAATGAATGCAGTTAGCCAACCATTTGGAAAAGCACTGCTTAGAGACTGCCGACCCCAGAGTCTTGGGGGCGAAGGAAACAGAAAGCTGGTCGTCTTTATGGATGTCCTTAGTCCTGTTAATGAAGTAGCGCAATATCCTGTGCACATCTAAAGTGTGCAGGGGCACCTCACCCCTATTAATGTAAGCCAGATAATAGACTGGTAGTTCAACAGTTTGATTCAAAGTGAACTCAGAAACCACCTTGGGAAGAGACTTAGGCTTTGTACGCAGAGCCACTCTGTGGAAAATAAGATATGGCTCCTTACACATCAGGGCCTGAAGCTAGGAGCTCCTTTGAGCAGAACTAATGGCAACTAAAAAGAGTGCCTTCCAAGACAGATAGCGCATCTCTCAGCTTACTGCTGGTTCAAAGGGAGGTAAAGTAAGCTTTTCCAAAATAAAATTCAAATCCCAAGGTGGGTGGATGTTACATATAGGGGGTTTCGGATCACTCAGAAATGTTTTTAATATCTCCAACTAAGCAATCATCTTCCCATCTACCAGGGAGTGAAAGGCAGAGATAGCAGATAGGTGGACTTTTAACGAAGAGTAATTGAGTCCAGAGTCAGACAGGTGCAAGAGGTACTCCATCACATGGGGCACCAGGCAAGAAAAAGGGTCCTACTCTTTTGAGGCCGCCCAAATGGAAAACAGTTTCCATTCATAGTGTAAGTAGCTCTAGTGGAAGGCTTTCTGGCCTCCACCAAACTTGGGTGACCCTGTCGGACACTCCAAAACAGTTTGCGATGTCTGAAGGAACCACGTATGGAGGTGTAGGGACCTGAGGCCCGGATGCACCAGTCTGCCCTGATTCTGCGTCAACAGGTTGTACCAAAGAGGCAGAGGTACTTGGGGTTCCACAGCCAACTACTGTAGGAGTGGAAACCAAATCTGCCTGGGCCAGAGGGGGGTGATAAGCAACAGTTGTGCCCCCTCTGCCTGAAGTTTCAGAAGAACCTTCTGCAGAATGGGAAAGGGAGGGAAGGCATAGAAGTAGCTCCCTCTCCAACAGAGAGATAACGCGTCTAGCCAGATAACACCAGGCCCCTGAACAAGTGAGCAAAGCTTGGGAAGCTTCGCGTTAGATGGGAAGGCAAATAGATCTACCTCTGGATGCCTCCAGTGGCGGAACAGATTTTCTAACACTTCCTGGTGTGGTTCCCATTCGTGAGCTAGGGCTAAGGTACAGCTGAGGTTGTCTGCCAGGATATTGTGCACGACCGTAAGATGTAGACCATGCTGGACTGCCTAGTACCAGACATGCATCGCTTCCCTGAGCAGGGGCCGTGATCAGGTGCCTCCTTGCTTGCTGATGTACCCGACCACGGACATATTGTCGGTTTGTACCAGCAGTGTTCCCGCTGTCAGAAGGGACTGGAAGGCCTGAAGGGCGTACAGGACTGCCCCCATCTCCCAAATGTTTATGTGAAGTGAGGATTCCAAATAGGACCATTTCCCCTGGGTTTGGTGGTCTCCCAGGTGAACTCCCCAACCCAGACCCTTTGCGTCTCTGGTGAGGGTCCAAGAGGGCCTGAATGGTGTCCCCTGAGACATATTCAGAGGGTCCTGCCACCATGAGAGGTCCTTCTTCAGCGCACTGGACACCAAAATAGGATGATCCAGGTCGTCTGCACCCTGATCCCACTGGACCCGTAAGGTCCATTGGGTGACTCACATATGCAGCCTGGCCAAGGTATGGTCAGAATGGCCTGGCCATCAAGCCGAGGAGGCATAAAAATACCCTCGCTGGGGCACAACTGGAAAGGGCTACCAGCTTGGCCTGCTCCTGCAAAGTATCCACTCTGTCGAATGGGAGGAAGGCCTTGCCCTGGACCATGTCCAGTACCGCCCCAATGAACTGGAGGCACTGGGATGGGGCCAGAGACAACTTGAGGCAACTGACAGTAATACCCAGTCGTGCAAAAGATCCAAGGTGAAGGAGAGGAAATCCTCCAGGCTGCTCCTGGAGGGGGGCTGCTGTGAGCCAATCGTCCAGGTACGGGAAATGAAAATTATATACCTACCGTAATTCTTGATCTTTCTATCTTCACCATTCATCACTATTGTGTTCAGCTCTTGAGCTAGGACCCCGCGGGAGAGTTTTTACCCCCTAGGGGTGGAGTCGACGCAGGGGCGCCGCCGCCCTCGAGGCCAACATTTTACGTGGTGCTCACAGGTTGGCCGTTAACTACTGTAAACTCCGCCCTTGCCTGAGTTCTGAGACGCCGGAGAGAGAGGAAATATGGGGTGGAGGGGTGGGGCAAAAGGAAATGATATAACAAAAAGGAAAAATAAATGACAAAGAGGACAGAAGAGAGAGAGAGAGAGAAACAGCCTAAGGGAGTGGGAGAGGGGCCCCAATCTCTGCAGAAAGAGGTAGGGATGGGAGAGGGAGGGAAGAAAGAGAAAAGAAATGGGGGGAGGGAAGGACTCCGCTCAGACTGAAGCGGACCTGGACCTCTAGAGACATAAAACAGACTCAGACGGCAGACAAGGACCACTTGGCCACACAGTCCGCCCATTAGAGGGGAGAAGGTTTTGAACACTGACAGTAGGCATAAGGCCGGGACTGCTTGGCAAGCAGCAGACAGCCGCACCAGAGCAAACAGATTTCGGGAAAAACAGAGGTCGATAGGTAGACCAGAAGCATGTCTCCCCACCAAAACAAGGGAGAAAACTCCAAAAGGAGGGGAGAAAAACCCTAAAATTCAAAGGAAGGGATTAGTCCCAAGGGGACATTCAAAATAAAGATAAGGAGTCCAGAGAGGGGGCCCCAGGTCCCTCCACCCCTACCCAGATTTCTAGGGGATTGAGCCAAGGGTGAAGACGGGAGAGAGAAAGGACCCTCCTATTGGAAAGGAGTAAGGACTCCTCCCTGCATGTCTCCAGGAGTCCCCTTCCTTCTGACCACAAGGGAAAGGACAGAGAGGAGGGAGTTGGAACAACAGGGAGACACACAGGGGGAAGGGGTACCCAGAAACTGAGGCCGAAGGGGGAAGGTGGGCAGGATATAGTGATGAATGGTGAAGATACACAGAAAGATCAAAAATTTCGGTAGGTACATAATTTTCATATCTTATCTGTGTCGGGTCTTCACCATTCATCACTACTGGGTGAGTATAGAGCCCCCCGAAGGGGGCCCAATAAGTGCCTAAAGGACGAAGTCCCTTAGTCTCCAGTGGGGGAAGACACCAGAGGGGAGAACCCCTACAGGCCTGTGACCGGTATGGGTGAGACGGGGAACTCCCAGTGGGAGAGGGAAGGCACCCCGAAAGCCGCTGTCTCACCCTATGGAAGAAGAGGTGGGTTCTTCGGAAGGTGGAGGAAATCACCCTATGCCAGGCCAAAGGTGACAACTGGGATAGGCGAAGAAGCCATGCTGTCTGCCTGGTGCAGATCGCTGTCCCTACAATCCTGGAGGTTACCTCGCTGGCGTCTTAAGACGCCCTTGCCTGGTGCCTTGCAAGCTCCAGACCTTCAGCAGAGAGGGTAATGGCTTCCCTGGTTTCCTCCGTGTCAGGCATGGAGGCTAGAAGTTTTCCTAGCCTGGTGTAATCCTACTAATTGCCAGCCGGTGAGTGGTAGGTTACGTGATGTATGGCTCGGGCACCTCGAGGATAAAGACACCAAAGAGTAACAGACCGGAGAACTTTTCTTGCAGACAAAAGGTATTTTATTAAGAGTGACACAGCGCTCTGCGCGATCTGGTTACATGTTCTCCCAAAGCTTTAGGCAGTGGGGTTTATATACAGTGTGACAAACAACTTCAGGAAACTAACAAATAAGGTAATACTTTAGCTACGTGATATTTGTCAGTCTCTGATTGGCTACGTTGGTATGACCTAATGTTGTCCATGATTTGTGACACTGGTGATTATGCTTTTGTTTGGCATTGCTTTCATAACTGTTTATCCATATTTCATCATACTGCTTCCCTTAATTTAGCTAATAATTTCAACTGTAATAGTATAAATCACCACAAGATGGCGACATTGCTCCATTAGGATTATACTGAGACACTGTCAAACTAATATGACAAACGAGCAGAAGTAATCAAATGTATCCTAGCACATTTAATAAAACTGTGATAAAAACGGATCCAGCACTCAAGTGCTCCTCTAGTATTAACCAAAATTATAATTAAAAGGATATTTACTTACTAGCATGTAGAAACAGGTAATCACAAGCAAACAGTACTGCTAGGTCTTTTCTTATGCTTGCTCTTATTGACTGCATATCACAAAATATGTTTAGGTTGGACATTTAGTATTATTTGCAGCTCCCCACAACTAATATAAAACTAAATGACCATTATACATATATGGATTATGCGATCTGAATGTTTACTTTGTATTTTATAAAGTCTTCTGATCCAGATGTTGCCATAACTACCTATGACCCACTTGGCACAGGCTGACTCTATTGTACTGGCCGATTTTAAGGTCACATAATCTGTATGCCGTCACAGCTCCCTGTGGTTTACATATATCCGACTGACCTTTCTTGTAACTTTAAAAAGAGCAAGGCATTATTACGTTACCCTAACAGTGTGTATGTGTGTGTGTATATATATATATATATATATATATATATATATATATATATATATATATATATATATATATATATATATATACACACACACACACACACACACACACACACATACCAGAATCTACATGCTGGAAACCCAAAGGGTTAATATTCAATAAAGTACAGCTATTGAGGGTCTGTTTCCACATAATGACAAGGTATTAGATACATGTTGGTGTTACAGAACAGCATAGTCTGACATATCTCAATATTTTCCTATAGCTGAGGCATGTGCTGATTATGCAGTGTGACTTATACTCATGCGTTGTGTTTATGATTAAGGAAGCAACAGTTTGTTCTCTCTTTAAGCTACGTAACAACCTTGAGATTAGAAATGGCTTATTGTACATGGTGTGTCCATCCACTATTTTGCTTGCACAAGGACTTGTTTTAGTCACATACAACAGTACCAGTAAAACAAAACAAGATAGTGATAACACATTTGTGTATAGCAAGTACATTATAAACATAGCAGTAATTAAAACATAGTCAATATAATGTTACACCTGGACCACAAGAACCTGTCATAGGAAGCATAGTGGGCCTGATGTGAAGCTATAGAAAGGAAAATCACTGCCAAACAGAACGTCCTTCTCCCCCCAGAAATCAAAATCCGCAGAGTCTGAGTCTGGGGGTCTGTCATGGTGTAGGGTGCGAAGCCCTGAAGGCATGTCCAGACAAATCAGACTCGAAGAGGGGTGAGGCATAGTTCCTGGAAACCCCAGGGGAGCGCAATACCTCTGGCATAGGTCCCTTGGGGCTGAAACAGTGGAAAAGGGACACTGCCAGAGCTGAAGTCACACATCCCGGAAGGGGACAGGCCAGGCAGGAACAACGAGGTTGGTCGCACTGTATTCGCCCAAAAAGGCACGAGTCACCCGGTCAGGATTGCCTTCAGAGGACGGGGTGAGGTGGAGCTCACCCAGCATCCTCGACAGGAAGTGCTGATACGAGGTGAGATCAGACGCTGGGGAAAGGTGGACAGAAAGTTCCTCTCCCTTGGAAGAGGGAGATGAGGAGGCTGACGAGCTTGGAGATTCTGGGTCAGGTTGCATGGGAGTATGGTGGAACACCTGCTCGTCCATGGCACTGATATAAGAAGGAAAATGTGCAGCCAAAACCCTGAACTGCTCCGAGGTCAGGGGTCCACTAGGATCGGGAATGCCTGGGAGAGAAGGAGATGGAGTCACAGGCACAGGGGCCAAGCTTCTAGCAGAAGGGGTGCTGCCTCTGTCCGGGCAGGGGAGCCTAGCGGATGCTCCCAACAGGGAGGGAGACCCGGTGGTCCTAGCAGCTAAAAGCCGTTCATCCGGGTTGGAATGGCTAGAACTGTGCCAGTGGGAAGAATTCCCCCGTGAGGTGACTGGGACCGTGTGAGCCCAGAAGGACAGTCCCTGACCTCCAAAGTAGAGGTCCCTCTCAAGGAGTGTTCGAGGGAAGGATGAGGGTCCACACTACAGCACCTTCCAGAACCCGGACGGGTCCCCAGGAGGGGCAGCTGCGCCAGACCCCGTCCCCTCAACCCATCCAACTCCAAAAGGGCCCTTTTCCTCACTACCACCAGCCTAGGTAGCTGGCAACCCTTGGTCAACTCTGGGGAGTCTACCCAGGGTGCAGTACCCTCCCCCTCCTGGGGTGCCCCGGGCTGCCTCAAACTTGGACTGTCCAGACACACCAAAGAAGGGGGTGCCCCAGCTGAGGGGACAGATGGACCAGTGGCTCGGGAATGCAGGTCAGTGGCCACCTGGACCACTGCTGGCTGGTCAGTCCCACTGACCCCAGAACCATCCAAGCCACAGAGGGAGGCAGAGTGGGGGCCGAGGTGCTGGACGCTGAGGGATAGGATTCCGAGGAATCCAGAAGCCAATCCGGATCAGACCCTGAATCCCCCTCTGAGGAGGTAGAAAAGGAGGCCCACTGCCAGACAACTCAGCGATCACTGCCAGTTCCAGGACTGCAAGCCGTGACACCCTGAGGAGCAGCACCAGAGCCAGGCATGGCACTGCACTCCCCTCCGGCGCCGCAAACAGCACCTGAGTCGAAAGCAGCACCGGCCTTGGCACCACCCCCTGGCACCGAGGACAGAAGTGGCACCAACCCCCGTCCCAATGCTGCATGCAACACCAAGACCAGAAACAGCCCCAAAACCTGCATCCGCACTTCTCACGGCACTGCCCTCCTTTCCGGCGCCGAGGGATGGCCCGGCACCGTCTGGGCCCTTGGCATCACATGCAGCACCGGAGCCAAGGGTGGCACTGATGGCGCACAGGACAGTACGCGACACCACGGAAGCCTGCACTTCTGAAGAAGCGACTGCCAATGCTGTGCCTGCCGCCTGGCCCCCTGCACCGCGGAAGAAGCCTCCGCTGAGGTAAGGCTGAAACTGGCAAAAGCCCCCTCCTCCATGGGCTGTACAGGACCAGGAGGGGAGGTCGAGAGTCCTGACCTTGGCCTGCCGACTGCGAACCCGCCCCTGGAAGTTGGCAGCGCATGTCCGACTTTAAATGTGTGCATCTCGAGAACTCGGCAGTCCATAGAGAAACAGGCGTCGCAGTTTTCAATGTCACGGGCTGGGCCGAGGCAGGAGAGACAAAGGTCGTACTGGTCCGTGATGGAAAAAAGGTGGTCAAAGGGACACCTTCTTGTCCCCAGAACGAGGCATGACCGAATGATAAATAAATACAAACACAGTACTCTACGCTACTTAATAAAAGAACGGTCTTAGCGGATACCAAAGGAGCGATGTCGAGCAGAACTGAGATGAAAACACGAACTAGCTGCAGGAACTAGGCCACAAAATGTAGTCGACTGTTGTTTTCTCACGAGGTCCTCACTTGATGGCGGGAGAAGAAGAACTAAGGTGAGGGCGGAGTCGACAGCAGTTAATGGCCAACCCGCGAGCGCCATGTAGAACGGCGGCATCACCCCTGCATCGACTCTGCCCCTAGAAAGAAAAAAAAAGTCTCCTGTGGGTTCCTAGCTCCGGAGCTAAACCTAAGAGTGAAGAATGGTGAAGACGGACACAAATAAGATCACATAAATTCCCTGGCGATGAAATGCCGCTGCCACCACTGCTATGCACTTGGTGAAGACTCTGGGTGCTGAGGAGAGGGCTTTGAATTGTAAGTGCTCCCCTCGGAAAGAAAACTGTAGGAAGCGGTGGTGGCCCAGGAAAACCGGAATGTGAAGGTACGTGTCCTGCATATCCAGTGCACACAGCCAATGGTCTGTCTGAAGCAGGGGCAGGAGTCCCTGGAGTGTCAGCATGTGGAACCTTTTGTACTCTACATAAAAGTTCAGCTGGCTGAGGTCTAAGATAGGCCTAAGATCACCAGTCTTTTTGGGAACAAGGAAGAAATGGGAGCAATACCAATTTCCCCTCTGTGCCCAAGGAACTGGCTCTATCGTAAATTTTCGGAGTAGATCCTGAATCTCGACCCTTACCAGTCTTGCATGGTCTGAGGGATAATGAGATCGTTCTGGAGGACAGTCTGGTTTTTTTTCCAGAAACTTGATGGTGTGCCCTCTTGCTATGAATTGAATGACCCAGGAATCCAAAGCGATATCTTGCCACTCTGCTAGGTGGAGGGGAAATCTTCCCCCACTGGCTCCACGCTGTTTGTAGGTGGACGGGGGCTGAAGGAGTCAGGAGATGGAGAAACGGGGCGGGCAAGGCACAGTCTGCAGCTCGTTGGGTCTTGGGAGGCAGGGGGAGAGGTAACGGCAGGTCCCGATGCTCTCCTTTTGTTTTGACACCTGTTAAAAGGATGTTTGCCTTGGCGCTTTGCTGGCGCCAAAAGGGCTGCTTAGGTTTGAAGACTGCCTTGTACATGGACTTAACTGATCTCAGGGCTTGCCCGCTGTCCTGGTGGCCCGTGAAGATGTCCTTGGTATCGCCTTCAAAGAGGACGGATCCTCAGAAGGGGTTGTTCTGTATGGCTGCCTGAATGTCCTGGGAGAGCCTGGAAATACGGAGCCAAGCATGGCGCCTGATGCAGACTGCTGTTGCCAAAGAGTAAGCCACGGCATCTACAGAGTTGTAGTAGCCCTCAATGTATGCCTACAAGAGATCTCAGACATCCTCAGGGCCTTGGTGAGCTCTACCTTAAGGTCTGAGTCCTTCACCATTTCCAGCTTAGCCTTGAGCTGGGCCATAGCAGCTTTTTGGTATGAAATCACATGTGCTACATAGTTCAAGGAACGTAAGGAACACACAGAAGAGGAGTAGATCTTACGGCCAAACTGATCTGCCTCGACTCTTTGCCCTAGGTTTGGCAGTACGGTCATGAGCCCCAGCAATCACCACACAGTCTGCCTTTGGGTGAGAGCATAGATAAGGAGCGCTCTCAGGAGAATGGTAGGCCCGTTCCACCTTCTTAGGGACGGTCAGGATGGAGTGAGGCATCTGCCAGATAGTGGAGGTAAGTTCTTCATGGGGCTCCATCCATTGGGGGGGGGATCGCAATGGGTGATGCCTCTGCTAAGTCCAAGTGCTCTACTAGACGCTTGCATTTCAGGTTTTGCTCCTCCGCATTTCAACCGTTAGCTTGCTAGAGGACGCGGAGGAGTTCGGTGAAGGAGGGGTATTTGGGAGGAGACTTGGGAAACTCCTTACCCTTGGACACTGTGGCTCCCGAAAGACAAGTCAAAGGAGTCAGCCTCAGAGTCTGAGGATTCCCCCCGTCAGAGGTCTTAGGCTTGGTCAGAGTGACCTCTGAAGCAGCACCCCCAGAAATGTGCGCTGTGGTGTAACAGCCTGACCTATGTGAATCCACAGAAGACAAGGAGCGTGGGCCGCCACTTGGGCCGGCAGTCTCTTGTTTAAATCTGCCACCAGGTCTGGAACATGGGCTGGAGGTCCTGCTGAGGCTGGAAGTACTGGTAACCCACCCCTGGATAATGAGGGGGAGGGTAACCTGGAGCCTGATAAGGGAGGGGCCATAACCCAGCGCTTAATATCCAGTGTAAAAGCCGTGGGCGAAAGGAGCCGACGTTGATCCTGATGTCTGTTAGCCTAGTGTCGGCAGGCCAGGGTAATGTGTGAATAGCCCTAGGGCAGACAATGGGGAATACTTTGATGGTCCAAGGGGGTCCCTGGGGGGCCTCAAAGGAGGCACAGCAGAGGGACCTGGCAAGTTATGAGGCATCAGGATAACTAGCATCGGGAAGCCTGGCATCTGGTTTTCAGGTGTCGGGAAAGATGGCATCAGACTCAGGAGGCCTGATGGAGACTCCGATGGGAGGTGGCCCAAGGAGTCACAGGGCACCTGAGGTCAGAGACCGGAGCCGGTGGCGGGACCTCTGGTGTCGGGGCTGAGGGAGGGCCCAACAAGACAGGAAGGTCCCTGGGAAATGGTGGAGGAACCAACTCCAACATAAGAGTCCCAGGAGAGTTATCCACGGGTTCCTGGAGGGTTACCCCGCGCTGGAGTGGGTGATGAAAATACCACATCCAGGGGACCCACTTCCTCCTCCTCCGTCCCAGGTACAGGGTCAGGCACAGGAGATTCCACCATCAAAGGTGGAGGGGAAGACTCCCTGTCAGGGGGAAACTGGACAGAAAAGCTGGCCTTGGAATGTCAGCGAGCCTAGCCGGACATCGGGCGTGTCAGTGTCAGCCCCCGACGGGCGAGCTTCGACCAGGCGGATGCCAGATTCCCCTGTGTCTGACTTATCAGTCAGTGGAGAATGAGCCGGCCGGGCAGGGGAGGAGCACCCAACTGACTTATCGGCTGATGTTGGGCAGGTTCCCTCTGGGTGAGAACCAGACTTATCAACGACTGGGCAGGCTCCGGAAGAACCAGAGTCTGGCTTACTGGTGGTGACCGGGCATCTGCCAGAGGATCCTGACTTGGAGCCCGTCTTAATGGGCTTAAGAGAAGTGGAGGTACCGGAGGAAACGGATGATGAGGCCTGGACAATCACCAGGAGAGGAGGCCGAGGAACAGTCTTGTCCGCAGGCTTGGGCCCTGTGGCCTTACTGGTAGAGGGATGCTATCAGTCCTCCAGGCTCTTCTCTTTTTCATTTTATTCTCAGAAGAAGGGGAAGAAGCGGAGTCTCTCAGCTTCTGCATCTCTTGCTCTAAGGTGGCCATCGTGGACTTCAAAAGATGGGCTTCTAGGGCCTGCTGCCTGCGTTTGTGTGTGGCCTGACTGAAGAACTTGCAATCCGGGCAGGCCTCGATGTTGTGGGCCGGGCCTAGGCAGAGCTTATGGCTGTCTTTATGAGGGATCTGCGAGCTGCACTTCTCCTTGGTCTTTGGAGGATCCGATGGAGAAGACATAAAACTGAAGAAAAACAAACAATTATCAGTAGAAATGGAAAGAAATACCTATCCAAATGACGATCGACTGGAGCAACATTCACCGCGAGGTCCTTGCGCAGGTCGACGGTGGGAAAGAACTGGAAGGCGGTTGCAGGGACCGCCCACTTATAGGGTTACACTGACGTCAGTCACATGACATTGGGTGGGTGGTCCCCCACCAGACATTGCTAGCAAAAGTTTGCCATGCGGTCCTGATGCCAGAGGGTGCAGTCCTACATGTTATGACCTACTACAGGAACCCTCTCGAAGTAAGATCTAGCCATTACTGGGTTCGCTACGGGGTGACTACTGTCATCAGGTGGAGAAACAGATCTGAGCAATGGCCAGAGTGGAGCATGGATGCAGAGTTTGAATCTTTATTCCGAATTCTAAACTTTGCATAGCTTCTATCTCCGTGGCACAGAAGGGCAAGAGGCATGGTAGCGAGGTAGTTATAAGCAAAATACAGCAGCAATACTATAGTACAATAATGAAAAACAGTGAAATAGTCAAGTTAAAAATGTAAAACACTGCAACAGCTCTAGACAGTGCTCTGCAAAAATGAGCAAATCAAACAGGTAGGAAACAGCAGGGAAGGGGAACCTGAGGCCTAAATAATTGTGTGGGAATAACCCAAATTAATATCAGTAAAACATATAGCACACCAGAACCAGCCAAACTGCATCAAACAGCACAATCATAAGAAAACCAAGAGTAGCATGCAGAATTGCTAAACCCAGATAGAGTCATTTACACAACATGTGTGGTGGGTCTCCTTTCAGAAAGATAAAAGAAATATCTCACCGATCACATGTGAGATATTATTTATATCTTCACAGTTAGGTATGTCACAATGGATATACTGGCCAGCTGGGTATGTCACAAAAGGTTCAGAACTCATTTAGAATGTTCCGCCTCAGCAGCAGTACTAACCGTATTCAAATGCAAATAACTTTAAAACGAAAAATGATAGCATTGTACTGTGAGCACGAAAGGTTGTTCTGCACAAAAAGATCTACAAAATAAGTAGTGTTTCATTTATAGCTACCTTTTAATTTTTTTTATAAAAAAAAAGTCTTTTCACTTTTTCGACAAACAAATGTGAATAACTTTAAAACAAAAATGATAGCATGGTACTGTGTGCAAAAAAGTTGTCCAGCATAAAAAGATCTACAAAATGAGTGATGTTTCATTTACAGATACCTTAGTAGTTTTTTTTTTTTATAGTAGGCAAAAAAAATCCTATTTTTTTCACTTTTTGCAACGAACAAATGTAAACCTTAAAACTGAAAAAAGAGACCAACACAATTGTATAAACTGAATATGACATGGGTGAGTGAGATAGTAGAAATATCTCCACTTGCTGTCACTGAACTCTAGGCATCTATCAAGAGTTCAACTGCAGCTCGTGGAGCTATTTCTGCCATCTCACTCTCACCCATGTCATATCCTATTTCTCTAAGAGACACCCAAATTAAAAAAATTTTAAAAGCCGGTGAGGATTAAGTAAGTGCATGAGTAGCATTTACAGAACCAAAGAGGGCTAGGAACTCGCACAGCCCAGTTACATCCAGCTGGTAGACGACTTGATGCACTGATAACCAAAGTGCAGGACAGCTGGTGTATCCTTGAAAAGTGTAATTAGGAGTAGCACTGTTAGGGGAATTAAACAGTCCACTGTGGATAAAGACTAAAAACTGACATTGCTAACACGGTGAGGACTATTAAAAATGTACAGTGCAGTGATTGTACTTACTGCATGACCAACTGAAGGATCAAGAGTTAAGGCAACAGTCTGAAGAAGCAGCGTGGCTGGCTGAACAGCTGACTCCTCACTCCTCGATGTCCTCTGCACTCGATCCTTAGTGCGAGGGCCACAGCAAGAAGGGCCGCTAAGTGTAATTGCCCTTCGAAGGAAGAGTACTGGCTACGCAGCTGACTGGCTGCAACCACTGGAGTTGCGAAGCTATCACCAAAACTAGAGCACTGGTGCGGATGTCCTCATGGTTGGTGATCATCGAGATGATTTCTTTTTTTTTGGGAGTTACAGGAGGAGATGAAAAAGTGATTCTGAATTGGCTCCCACTTTTGACTGAATCAGAAAAATGAAGCAGGATGCAAAGATGCTACACAGAGCAGAGTTCCAGCTTGAAATGCGCATCTCTTCTGGCTAAGCAGTTGATTGGCTGGAAAGGCGAGCTACTGCTGAAAAGGAAGCAGTGGTCCGGGAGTCCTGATGGTCGGCAATAAACAACACGAGGGAGTGAGTCACAGGAGTAGATGAGAAAAGTGACTCTGAAGAGACCCCCAGTTTCTAACTGAGAAACTTCCCGTCTACCCTGCCACAGCTTACTGTCATCTGCGAAGAGATGCATCTTGCTCTGGACTCCTCCTTCCATGTTGCTGATCAATATATTGAAAAGGACTGGTCCCAGGAACGATCCTCATGGCACCCCACTGGTGACCTCCCTCTCTTTTGACTCCACTAATCACAGCCCTCTGCTGTTTCCCCTCCAATCAGTTTCTCAACCATGTCATTTGCTGCACTCAGATCCTCTAGCTTCTTCATCAACCTTCTATGAGGCAGAGTAAAAAGTCTTGCTGAACCCAAAGTAAAGTAAAGTAAATCCACAGCGTGGCCATTATGTACTACCCTTGTTATCCAGTCAAAGAATACTATCAGGTTGGTCGGATAAGACCTTCCTGCCACAAACCCATGTTGTTTACTATCCTGGAGTCCACTGCTCTCCGGGTAGTCCACATGGTCCTCTTTGACCAGCATCTCCACCAGTTTACTCACAACAGAGGTAAGACTGAGAGGACTGTACTTACCCAGTTGTTCCACATCAACCTCCCTTATAAAGCAGGACTACATCCGCTATCCTCCAGCCTTTTGGAGCTACCTGTCCAAATTAAGCTACTGAACTTCCGTACCAGGGGTTCAGTTAGTTCCCGTTACCAGTTCCTTGAGCACCCATGGATGCAATCCATCAGGCTCCGGGGCCTTATTTATCTTTAGGACTGCTAGCCCTTTCCAAACCCATTTACTGATAAATACATGCTGCCTCATCTCTGAGATCTGAAGAGAATCTGATGAGAAGGCAGGGCCCACAGCTCAGCACCATGGACACAGGGGGGAGGGAAGTGTGCACTAGTCCCTTCACAAAAGGGTCCTACAAGAGCTCGATAAGCTCAGGGTGGACAAGGCAATGGGACCTGATGGCATACATCCCAGGGTACTAAAGGAGCTAAGGCCGGAAAGTACAGTTATGTAAGAACTTACCGTAACAGCAGATCTTCGAGAACAGCTCTTGCAGCAGGTTACACCATTAGGACTGAAGCCGGCAGGCGTCAGGACCCCACGGAAATCTTCTAGCTAGCAGTCTTCAGCGGGGACTGCCTCCGACGTCGGTCCCGCCCCCGACGTCAGACGTAGTACATAAGGAGGCGGTCCCGCCAGAATCCCCAGTTCTCCCGCTGGAGACTTTCGGCCGCTGGATGACATCAGAAGTGGAGACCGAGGATCCGCCATCAGAAGAAGAAAGGAAAGTAAGCTCCTGCCGAAGCCTGGTTAGGCCTTACCTCCTCCAAGGGGGAATAGAGGGCGGGAAGGTACCTGCTGCAAGAGCTGTTCTCGAAGATCTACTGTTGCGGTAAGTTCTTACGTAACTGTACTATCTTACTTCGAGATACAGCTCTTGCAGCAGGTTACACCATTAGGACTGATTCCCAAGCAATAGCGCCTAGAGACGCTCTAAGGAGGAGGCATAAAGGAGAGATCTTGAAAATCCTGACTCTAGGACAGGAGACCCTGCAGAATGGCGAGGCCGAAACCTGCTCTCCGCCGTGAGGCGATGTCGAGGCTATAGTGCCTAATAAAGGTGTGCACTGAGCTCCATGTAGCTGCGGCGCAAATGGCCTAGATGGAGACGTTCCGCAGCGCTATGGCGAAGCAGCCACCTCCCCAGTCGTGAAAGTGGCTCCCCGGACTGTGCCCGAAGGGGCTTCTGTTTGTTGTTGTAGCAAAGAAATGCACTGGACAAGCCAGAAAGCATCTGTTTTGAGACTGGTTGGCCCAACATCCTCTCAGCAAAGGAAATAAACAGCTGTGCGGATTTGCGATGCTGTTTGGTCCTGGTCAAGTAGTATCTTAAGGATCGGGGAACATCTAGGTTGTGAAGCAGTGCCTCTCCTCTGTTGGTGTACCTGGGGAAGTACACTGGCAAATCGATGTCCTGATTAAGGGTAAGGGCTGAGACCACCTTAGGCAGGAAGTTAGGATTCGTCCTCAGGGACACACTCTGTCCTGGTGGAAAATTAAATAAGGTTCCTTATACATGAGGGCATGTAACTCAGAGATTCTCCTTGCTGACGTAACAGCAACCAAAAATAACGTTTTCCGCGACAGAAAACGTAGCTCACAATCTGCGGCAGGTTCAAAAGGGGGCAGTGTGAGCTGCTCCAGGACAAAGAGTAGGTTCCAAGGGAGGACGGGATCCTTAATGGGTGGTCTAAGGTGTAGCACCCCGCTCAAAAAGTCACGAGAGGCATCGAGTTGAGCCACTGTGCGTTGGCCTATCGGGTAGTGGTAGGCCGAAATCGCGCAGAGGTGAACCTTAATTGAGGAGTAGGCAAGGACTGCGTGAAAGAGGGAAAGCAGGTATTCCAGAACTGATTTTTCTGGGCATTCTAAAGGGGAGAGACCGCGTGCTTGAGACCACAGGCAAAACCAGCACCATTTCATGGTGTACGTCGCATGCGTTGCCGGCTTTCTGGCAGCAGAAAGAACTTCCGCCACCTCTTGCGAGACCCTGTGTCGCAGAATGGCTATGTCTTGAGGAGCCAGGCATGCAGGTTCAGTGAGCGTAAGTCCGGGTGGACTAGCGAACCCTCCTCTTGAGACAGCAGATGGGAGCTGATGGGCAACCCAAGTGGAGGTTCCCGGGACAATCGCGTCAGCATGGGGAACCAAATCTGTCTGGGCCAGAAAGGCACTACCAAGATCATTGTTGCGTGCTCCCTGCGAAGTTTGAGAAGGACTCTCTGGATCAATGGGAAGGGAGGGAAAGAGTAGAGGAATCTGTCCGCCCAGGAGAGGGACAACGCGTCTCGCCAAAAAACACCAGGCCCTGGATCTAGCGAGCAAAAATTGGGCAGTTTTGCGTTGGATGGGGAAGCGAACAAGTCCAGTTCTGGAGTGCCCCATCGAAGAAACAGATCCTCTGCTACCTCCTGAAGAAGCTCCCACTCGTGGACTCTGACCTGGGATCGACTCAGGCTGTCTGCGATTGTGTTGTCCACTCTGGGAACACGAACTGTAATCAGGCTCGCGCCGTGTCGAATTACCCATTCCCACACTCTCATAGCTTCCCTGCACAAGGGATAAGAGTGTGTGCCTCCTTGCTTGTTGAGGTAATACATCACCACCGTATTGTCTGTTTGAAGCAGAAGAGTACTCGGTGGAATATCTGACTGGAAGGCTTGCAGGGCATAAAGGACCGCCCTCATCTCCAGAATGTTGATGTGGAGGTGAGCTTCCTGAGGGGTCCATATTCCCTGAGACCTCCCCCGTTTAGGTGTGCCCCCCCACCCCAGCCCTGAGGCGTCTGTGGAGAGAATTACCTTCGGGGACGGCGCTACAAACGGAACACCCACGGAGAGTGTCCTTGAGTCTAGCCACCATTGCCAGTCTCGAATCACGGCCCTTGTGATTCTGACTGGCTGCTGCATATGGTCTTGCCTTTGGTCCCATTGCACTTTCAGCATCCACTGGGTTACCCGCATGTGGAGCCTTGCCATCGGGACGGTTGGAATGGCCGCAGCCATATGTCGGAGCAGGCGAAGGACCAGTTTGGCGCGGACGGTCTTCTTTGCTGTAAGGTCCCTGATGAGGGACCTGATGCGCTCCGCTCTGTCCTCGGGAAGAAAAGCTTTCCCTTGGACGGTGTCCAGAACTGCGCCTATGAACTGCAGCTTCTGGGACGGTACCAGGAGAGACTTCTCGTAGTTGATAAGAATGCCCAGCGACTGAAAAAGAGCTTGGGTGTTCTGCATAGCCAACAACGGCACCTCTCTGGAGGTGGCCATGAGAAGCCAGTCGTCCAGGTATGGGAACACGTAGTGGCCCTGTCTCCTTAGAGACGCTGCCACGACTGCCATGCACTGGGTAAAGACCCTGGGGGCCGATGACAGTCCGAAAGGAAGCACCCGGAACTGAAAGTGGTGGCCGAGAAACTCAAAGCGCAGGAACCTCCTGTGCGCTTGAGCAATGGGGATGTGCAGGTAAGCGTCCTGCATGTCCAGTGACACCAGAAATGTGCCCTTCTTCAACATGGGAATAAGACCCTGGAGGGTCACCATGCGAAACCGCTTGTAGGTGACCGACATGTTGAGGTCGCTGAGGTCCAATATTGAACGGAGGTCCCCCGTTTTCTTTGGAACCAGAAAGAAGTGGGAATAGTAGCCTGCTCCTCTCTGGTTCTCCGGGACATACTCCACCGCTCCTTTTTGCAGAAGCACGAGTATTTCTTGCCTGAGAAGCAATCTGTGCTGACCCGGTAGCAGGAGAGCAGAGGAGGCCTTGTGGGTGGCTTGTCTACGAACTCTATAAAGTGGCCTTTTTCGACCAATTGGAGTACCCACCTGTCGGTGGTGATAGACTGCCACCCTGGCAGGTGGTCTGCAATTCGACCCCCGACCTTGGTGTCCCGTTGATCCTGAGGGGCCGGGGCTGGGAAGGAGTCATGCTGTGGCGGGTGAGGGTCCTGCAGGCTGGGCCGACTTGGCGGGACGTTGGCCTCTGCCGGAGGACGACTTCTCCTGTGCTTTCCAGGAGAAGGAGTCCCTCTGTTGCGGGCCGGAACGGGACTGTTGTCTCTGAGTCCGGCCGCAAAAACAGCTCTGGTTCCTACGAAAGGAACCGGGCCTGGGTCTGTACATGGCCTGGACAGACCTCATGGCCTTCCCGGCCTCCTGAAGCTTGGTGAGGACCTTCTCCGAAAACTCACCGAAGAGAACTTCGCCGTGGAATGGGGCATCCAGTATGTTCTTCTGAACGTCCGGGGTGAATCTGGAGACACGAAGCCATGAGCGTCTCTGGAGGCATACACCTGAGGCTGCCGCTCTGGCCGAGGAGTCCGCGGAGTCATACGCGGCTCGAAGCACCTGGGTTCCCACGTCTGAACCTGTGTGGAGAAGCTGAAGCAGTTCTTCCTTCTGCTCACCCTCCGGCATCTTTACTGCCAGCTCTAGTCCCTGCTCCCACAAGGCATTCTGAAACTGGACCACGTGGGTGAGATAATTGAGGGACCTAATGGTGCAGGTTGCAGCTGCATACGTGCGCCTGCCCATCGCGTCCAATTGCTTGGACTCTGGGTCCGGTGGCAGGGTGCTCAGATGTTGCGGCCTCTGGGACAGGTCATGTGAGGCTGTAATGACCAGGGAATCGGCCAGCGGATGAGATGCCAAGTACAGGTCCTCCCTAGGGGCCTTGTACAGGCGGTCAGCCTTCTTTGGCATCGCCGGGAGTGAACGTGGACGTTTCCACGCTGCCTTGGTGACATCCATGAAGGTGTCCACCAAGGGTGGTACCACCACAGGCTTTGGATCCTCTTGCCGAAGATAACGTCCAAGGCGTAGCCTCTCAGGGTCAAGTTCCTCTGCGTCCCAGCCCATATTCTCTTGGATATGCCTCATAATCTCTGAGAACGATGGGTCATCCGGAGGAGATCTTGGGAGCTCACGTGGGTCCGGAGAGGGGACGTTGATGGGAGAAGGGGTTCTGGATCTGAGAAGTCCGATCCCGAGTCCTCCGTCGAAGGTGAGTGGCGGCGTCTTCTGGGTCTCTTGGGGCTGGGTGACCCTGAAGAAGATCTGGACGGAGGTCTCCACTTTTCCATTGGTCTGCCCCTAGGAGATTCAGCAGGCTCCTGGGGGGAAGGTACTCGGCCTGCTGCCCCGGATGGGGTGGGGGGCGCTGGGGCCGGTGGAGTCACAGGTGGAGGAGGAGGAGGAGGAAGAGGAGGAGGTGTGGGAACCATGTCCTTTTTTATGGTATCCCACCAAAAGGTAAACAGCTCCTTGACCTCAGAAATACTGAGACCCGACAACGGGCCGGGCGCCGGTGGTCAGTCATCGGGTTCTGGCGTCGGCTCCCCAGGGGTCTCTGGTTCGGGAGAGGGTTCCCTCGGGGGCTCGACAGGACCGGGTTCGCCCGCCTGGTCCTCGGGCTGTGTCGACTCCTCCTCCATAAGCGCCTCCTGGCCGTCAGTAGGTAGCGTAGGGGTTCCTCCCTCTGCTGGGACGGGCGTCGGTCCCCGAGCCGAAGTCCGCGGTGGAGAAGGCCTGACCGGCGACGGGCTTCTGGCTGTCGTCAGGTCCCGGGACTGGTGGTGCTTGGCCGATGTCAGGTCCGACGTCCTCTTGAGCGATGTCAGCTCCTTGGTTTTCTGCTGGGGTGGAGGAGGCAAGGAGACCGACCGGACGTCGGGGGCCAAATGGCAGGAGCCGGACTTGTGATGGCGGTCCCCTGACTTCCGCGAGGCCTTGGACGATGAGGAAGGAGGCCTGGAGGTCATAACAGGCTGCAGAGAGGAGGAACCCAAGGAAGACTTGACCGCGACAGGGGGAGGCTGAGAGCAGGCCCGGGAAGGCGAGTAGTCGGACCGGGAGCCGGAGCTACGGGAGTCAGAAGCCCTAGAAGGGGATTTAGATCTCACCCTCTCCCTGTGTTTTTCGAGGTGCCAGCGGGCTTTCTCGGAGGATTCCCCCTTGGAGGCAGGATCCATGGCCTTCAATCTCTCTTCCAGAAGGTAAGCTTGGAGGGCCTTCTGACAACGGATCCGGGTCTGACTATCAAAGCCTTGACAGAAGGAGCAGGCCCGGGTGTCGTGGTCCGGGCCTAAGCACCGCACGCAGGCCGAATGTGGGTCTCTAAAGGGAATTTGCTTCCCGCAGGCACACTTTGACGGATGGCCCTCTGCGGATGTTGGAGAGGACATCAGATGGCAGACAAATTGTAGAGAATGAAGTTTCCAATCGAAGAAACGGGAAAAGAACTTTTCCAGGTGTCGCGCGCTAGACACTGACCGGAGGGTTGAGACATGCAAGTCGACGGCGGGAAAGAACTGGGGATTCTGGCGGGACCGCCTCCTTATGTACTATGCCTGACGTCGAGGGCGGGACCGACGTCGGAGGCGGTCCCCGCTGAAGACTGCTAGCTAGAAGATTTCCGTGGGGTCCTGACGCCTGCCGGCTTCAGTCCTAATGGTGTAACCTGCTGCAAGAGCTGTATCTCGAAGTAAGATCTGGGCAGAGACATTATCAGAACTGTTTAGTGAGTCTCTGAGCACAGGAGAGGTCCCAGAAGACTGGAGAAGGGCTCATGTGAACCCGCTCCACAAGAGTGGTAGCAGGAGGGGGCAGGGAACTACAGACCAGTCAGTCTTACCTCAGTAGTGGGCAAGATTATGGAGACACTCCTTAAGGAAAGGATAGTGCAACACCTGGAATCCACAGGAGCACAGGATCCAAGACAGCATGGGTTTACGAAAGGAAGGTCCTGTTAAACTAATCTCTTAGATTTCTTTGACTCGGCAACCAGAGTGGTGGACCAAGGGGAAGCAGTTGATGTTGCATACCTTGACTTCAGCAAAGCTTTCGATACTGTTCCACATAGAAGACTGATTAATAAGCTGGGTAGGCTATGGGTGGGTCAGACGTTGGTCAACTGGGTGGCAAACTGGTTGACTGGCAGAAAACAGAGAATGGTGGTAAATGGTACACAATCAGAAGAGATGCAAGTCACAAGTGGGGTATCTAAGGGATCAGTCCTGGAGCCAGTCCTCTTCAATATCTTCATCAGTGACATTGCAGATGGACTGGGGGGTAAGGTTTGTCTGTTTGCAGATGACACCAAGATCTGCAACAGAGTAGATGATCCAGATGGGGTGGGCAGAATGAGAACAGATCTGGATAAACTAGCAAAATGGTTGGAAGAGTGGCAACTGGGGTTTAATGCAAAGAAGAGCAAGATCACGCAAATAGGGAAGAGAAACCCTGAAGCCACCTATAGGCTGGGAGGGGAGTTGCTGGCAGTCACAAGGAAAGAAGGACTTGGCGTCATCATAACCGATGACCTGAAATCATCCAAGCAGACCACTAAAGCAGTAGGTAAGGCTAGAGGGATGTTGGGGTGTACTAGTAGGGGTATCACAAGTCAGAAGAGGGAGAAAATAATCCCCCTTTACAAGACACTGGTTAGGCCCCATCTGGAGTACTGCATGCAGTACTGGAGGCCACACCTTCACAAGGACATTAACCAAATTGAGGCAGTCCAGAGAAGGGCAACCAAAATGGTGCAGGGACTGCCATCAGAAAACATATGAGGACAGATTAACTGAGCTCAATATGTATACCCTAGAGCAAAGGAGGGAGAGAGGTGATGTGACTGAAACATTCAAACACCTTAAGGGCATTAACAAGGTGAAAGAGTCTAACATGTTTCAATATAAGAAAAACAGCAGGACAAGAGGACACAGCATGGGATTAGAGGGAGACCGATTAAGGGGTAATATGAGGAAGTTCTTTTTCACAGAAAGGGTGGTGGATGCATGGAACGGCCTACCTCAGGAAGTGGTGGATATGAATACAGTGCAGGGCTTCAAACAGGCATGGGATAGGCACAAGGGAGCAATACACATGAGTATGAATAGACAGGCCATTGACAGAGCAAAGGCCAACAGCACATTCATAAGGTAGAAAAAGAAATGGGCAGACTGGATGGGCCTTGAGGTCCTTATCTGCCGTCAACTTCTATGTTTCTATCCCCCTTGCAGCCACCTTAATGCCACTCTCTGGCAGAGGCCATCTATCTTCCCTTGTAAATACAGTGCAGAAGTAGTTGTTATAACAGCAGCTTTCTGTCTTTAATTACCTTACCTCCCTTAGTTAGCTGAACAGTTCCTCCTCCCTTCTTTCTTTTTTTCCAATATATCTAAAGAACTGTTTCCCCCCTCGATTGACCAGCTCCACAATACGCAGCTATGTTTGTCTTTGCTTCTGACTGCTCTCTTGGGTTCCCTTGTTCTCGTTTAGCATTCTCCCATTCCTCCTCCTCCCCTTGTTTTTCCTTGTACCTGCTTCTTTTGATTACCATTCTTGTGCGACTGTTGCCACCAGAATGGCCCCCTTGATTGCCTCCCATCTTTCCTCTACATCCCTGATGCTGTCTACTCTACCTAAAATGTCCTGGACCAGTTCCATCTGGCTGAAATCAGCCCTTCTAAAATCTAGGACTTCAGCCTTAGATGCAGGCTTGTTGGTCACCATGTAGAGTTATGGTCGCTGGACCCTAGTGGTCTCACTCCTCCTACCATTTCTGAGTTGATGAGCACCACATCAAGAATGACAGCCTGCCTATTGGATTCATTAACCATCTGCACACAGGCTTGACTTCTGTGGTCCCTGGCATGTCCCCTTTCTACATTCTTGATGTTGTTGAGGAATGGCTCTGAGATGATGAGTCTCTTTAGCAGAGAAACAGATCTGATGGTTAGGTAGCATGGGGCACTCAATCATTCTGAGTGCTGTAATACTGTTATTCTGTTCAGTCTCTGGGGCAAGCACACTGTGCGAACTGCAGTTATTTGTGAGAATGCAACATATTTCATTCCAAAAACAGAATTACAAATGCAACACAGTTCTCTTAAATGTCACACTGTCAGCTCAGAGTAAAACTATGATTGTAATCAGTCTGTTTCATTCACGCTGCTGCTGTCAAACCCTGACGCAGTCCCAATCACAGATCAGGTTGAAACTGATCTTCCTCTGTTTGTCACACTCAATGTATTACACTCGAACCTTGATAAGGTCATTGCAGATGAAGGGAATGCTCCCAACCAGAGCGTTCCTTTCCTCTGTATGTGAAACACCCTTCTGTGAAGTGTGTCACAAGCGCAGTTGCCCTAGAAAATGAAAATTACATACCTACCGTAATTCTTGATCTTCTTGGACAAGTCTTCACTGTACTTCTGAGTTCTAGCCAGAGGTGCTAGGAGCCTGTGGGAGCCAAAAATCTTCAGGAGGGCCGGTGCCAAGGTAGCACCGCACATGCGTGGCACAGCGAGACTAGCTTGCGCCATATAGGCTATCTCAATGTCAATCCTCCAACCTCCTCAGTACCTTTTCTACAGAGGAGGTGCAGCGTAATAAAACTAGGAAACACCTAACTTAACAAGGGTATAAGACAGCCTGATTAACCCATATAAGAAGGGTCAATTTAAACAATGTCTTCATAGCCCAAAACAAACGAGGGAGTGAAGACCAAGAACAGAATGAGTGAGCCCGGGGGATGGTGGGTGGGCATATGAATAAACAGTGAAGACTTGTTCAAGATCAAGAACTACGGTAGGTACGTAATTTTCATATCTCCCTGGACTTAAAGGTCTTCACTATTTATTCATACTTCTGAGTTGAGTACCAAGCTAAACCAATCCCCCGAGCAGGACATCAGAAGACGGAGCTCACTAAGGACAGAATTCCATTAAAGATTGTCTTGCCAAAGGAAGTATGCTGTCTGGCAAGGACATCCAGAGCGCAGTGCTTCACAAAGGTGTGCCCTGAGCTCCAAGTAGCCGCTTTGCAAATCTCAGTAATGGGAACAAAGCGCATGACTGCCAGAGATTCAGTAACCATTCTAGTTGAGTGGGCACATACCTGGCTTTCTAACTTGACCTGCACCATAGCAATGGCGAAGGCATACCACTATCCAGGCAGAAATACAGCTGATGGATACTGGCTAACCCAGCCGGGCCATATTTAAAGATACTGCTTTGCTTGAGGGAGGGACGTCCCCAGTTCTATCAATGTAGAACTGCAAAGCCCTCAACGTCCAGGGAATGGAGGGTGCGTTCCCCTTCATTTTGGAAATTAGCGAAGTAAGCAGGCAGAACCAAGGGCTGGCTGAAGTGGAAATTCTCAAACACTTTGGGTAAGAACTTAGGGTGAGTACAGAGGACCACCTTGTCTTTGTGAAAGACGGTATATGGAGGGTCTGTGACCAAGGCATGTATTTTAGAGACCCCGTGAGCAGAAGTGATGGCCACCAGAAAGGTGGTCTTCCAGATCAGAAACTTCACACATGGCTAGAGGTTCAAAGGGTTTGCAAGTGAGCATATCTAGCACGAGATTAATATCCCAGGCAGCAACCAGTTTCCTAAAAGAGGGCCTTGTGTGCAGAATGCCTTTGAAAAATCTCTTGAACAAAGGTAGCTGAGCCAGTGACTTATTCTGGACTGGCTCATGATAGGCAGAAAGCGCACAGGTGTACCTTGACCGTTGAATACTGTATTCCTGCATCTGAAAGGTTTAACAGGTATTCCAAAACTTTATTTGTCGGGCACTAAACTAGAGCTAGAGAGATCTTAGTACACCAAATTGAGAAACGCCTCCATTTAGCAGCGTAGGTCTTCCTGGTAGAGGGCTTACATGATGCCAAGAGAATCTGAGAAATTTTGAAATACCTTAAACCTGCCCACCTCCATCTCCTTAAGAGCCAGGCATAGAGATGGAGGAAGTACAAACTGGGATGAACCAGGGGGTCCCTGTGTCAGGAGGTCCGTCTGCTCAGGCAGCTGCCTCGAAGGACCCTCTGACAATCTGTTGATCAATGGAAATCAGATCTGTCAAGATCTGTATGGTGCAATAAGAATCACCTTGCCCTCCTGCACCTCTGAATTAGGGGGAGCGGGGGAAATGCGCACAAAAAGCATCCTGTCCACCGCAGTCTGAATGCATCCTGACAGAAAACGCCAGGTTCTGGGCTTCTGAAGCAGAACAGAGGCAGTTTTGTGTTGAGTGGGGACGCAAAAAGGTCTACGTCCGGACTGCCCCATTCTTTGAAAAACGATTTCACGTCTGGCGCGAGTAACCACTCACGAGGGTCCGCTTCCATCCTGCTGAGGTGAGATTGCTTGAATCAGAGCATTATGCTCGAGGCACCATTCCCATACTCTCATGGCTTCCCTGCACAAGGTGTGGTGGTCACTAGTCCAGAATTATAGGCCCATCTCAATTTTCTCGCCACTCTCAAAAGCTCTGGAGAGAATCACAGCTGACCAACTCACGGACCATCTGCATAAATACAACCTCCTCTCCCACCAACAGCACAGCTTTTTCGCAGACTGCACAGTACTAATACTGCTCTTATTAATTTCACTGGATACGTACATGAGGCACTCGACTGGGGTCAGCTGGTTGGGGCAATCTTTATAGACATAACCAAAGCCTTTGACCTCATGGACCACCAACTGCTGCTTCACAGGTTAAGAGGCCTAGGACTGTCCCCTGGCTCAGTCCAATGGTTCTCCAGCTATTTATCCAGGAGATCTCAAAAAGTCATAATTAACAGTGCTACTACCTCCAACACCTGTGAGGTGTCAGTAGGTGTACCCCAAGGGTCTATACTGGGTCCTCTCCTCTTCAGCCTCTTTGTGAACCACCTCCTTGATGCCTGCCCCACGTCTGAGATCCTGTTATATGCAGACGACACAGGGAGTTGCAGAACAACTTTAACCTACTACAGGAATGGTTCAAGGACAGCATGCTGGTGCTAAATAGTAAAAAAATAAACAAGGCAATGCTCTTTGCTGGACGACAAAAGAAGAGGTCCGCCGTACCTCTCTCAATTACCTGCAGCTCTCACACCACCCTGGAGCAGGTAACTTCCTTCCGGTATCTTGGTCTCACCATAGAGGAGTCCCTATCGTTTGACGAACATACATGCAATATTACCACGGCGGTCAATAGGAAACTAGGGGCTCTGTACCGGCACCAGTTCCGTCTTACTCCCAAGGCCAGGACACAGGCAGTCAGAGGAACAATCCTTCCAATCCTGGACTATGGGAATGTAGTCTATGCCACTGAAACTAGCCTGCTCAAAGTGCATGCCTCCTTAAATAAAGCCTGTAGGTTTGCTTTAGGAGCAAATCACCTATTGCATACATGTAAACTGTACATACAGACTGAATGGCTCCCACTTATAAACCGCATTAAGCTCCACATGCCTGCATCTTGGGACAGAAGGCCCTACTTGGACTTGTACCTCCATCTATACAAGCCTTATTCCATCCTGCTCCAGCTGAACATGCCACAAGAAGTGTTACCAAACATGCATTAGCTGTTCCATTCAGAAGGACTGCCTTGGGGAGACAAGCCTTTGCTTTCAGGGCCCCTGCTTGGATAAATGAGCTACCAACCGCCACCACAAGCCTTACCGAACTTGGGCCTTTCAAGTCCGGGCTAACGAAGTCTATCCACCCTCCTGTACGTTGCTATTGCCACTCTTAGCCCACGAACCAGCATGCCTCTGTTCCCCAAAGCCATGCTCCTAAAGACCATCTCCCCTCCTGTACGCTGCCACAGCCACTCAGCCTAGCAGGTACCAGAATCCTAGGCTTGCCAAGGTTCTTCTTTCACTCTACAATTTGACGCAAAACTCCCTGCTCACCACCTGCCCATCTTTCTCCTCTCACAGTCTCCCCTGACAAACCTACACCTGCTGACCTCCTTACACCACCCACCTTTGAGCCTACCGTCATCCCCCTCCTGTGATTCCTCTTTTCCTACCTAATCCTGATTGGTTCCCTCTACCCTTTCTGACTACTATGCCTAGGCAGACTCCTCTGGCTATAGCCTAGTAACCTTTAGGTATCAGTTTGATTAACAGCTCTATCTCCCGTTTCCTCCCAATACAAGATCCTGCCTAGCTTCCACCTCTGATTTTTTCTCAAACGAGTACCCAGCTCTGACTTAAGCACTTAATGGTATGGCTTGACGTGTGATCCCAACCCCATTGACTATGTACCCTTGTTTTGGTTATGTGTTATTTGCTTATGTTATTCTACATTGTTATGCTAGTGCCAATGTGTACCGATTTCTCCTGTTCACATTTTTCTTACTATTAGATGTTCTTGACAATGCATATTAAGCTGCTACTGACTCCAAACTTATGTACCCTCCCCTACCCTTGTGACGATGATCCTTTGTAAATTAGCTTTTAGCTCAAAGGTTGTAATTCTGATAAATAAATAAAAAAAAAATAAAAATAGTAATAAGCACCTCTCTGCGTGTTGATGTAATACATCATAGCCTTATCTGTCTGAAGAATTATCTTGTGACAGACGACTTGTTGTAGGGCTCGAAAAGCATACAGGACCGCTCTTCTCTCCAGAACAATGATGTGGAGAAGAAACTCCTCCTGGGTCCACACTCCTTGAGTGTGGAGATTCTGGCAGTGAGCCCCTAGCCAAGCAGAGATGCATTCGTAGTGATGGTAATCTGAGACTCCGGAGGGGCAAAGGGCAGACCCTGACGAAGGTTGTCCTCCTGAATCCACCATGAAAGTGATCTCTTCAGAGGTTCTGTCACCTTGATGGGGTAAGAACTGCGGATGTGCTGTTGGGGACCACTGTATGCTGAGCATCCACTGAGTGGTCCTCAAGTGCAATTGAGCCAGAGGCACTGTGAAAACAGAAGAAGCCATGAGACCCAATATCCGTTGCATAGAGTGAGCTCGCACAGGGTTGCCCTGCCTGGTAAGGCGAGCCATCTAGAAAATGTCATTCCTTCTGTCCTCCAGGAGAAATGCCCTCACCTTGGAAGTGACAAGGAGGGCCCCTATGAAGAGGAGCTGCTGAGAAGCCTGAAGCAGCGACTTCTCCAGGTTCAGCAGAACCCCCATGGAGGTGAGGAACCAAGAGGATGTGGAGACTGCCTCCTGCGTCTCTTGCCTTGACGGGCTTGCCAGAAGCCAATCACCTAGGTAGGGAAAAACCTGAACGCTGAGCTTTTGAAGGTGTGGTGAGAACTGTGAAACACTTTAGGACTCTGAACTGGTAGTGTACCAGAATATGCTGGTAGATGTCCTGCATATCCAGGGATGCCAGCCAGTCGTGCTGTTGGAGAAGTGGTAGAAGTCTCCCCAAGGAGAGCATCTTGAATTTCTTCTGGAGCAAAAAACTTGTTCAGCTTTCTGAGGTCCAGAATGGGGCGCATGCCACCTGTCTTGTTTGGAACCAGAACATAATGGGAGTAGAACCACGTGTTCCTTTCCTCCCAGGGAATTAACTTCCACTGCCCTGTTTCAAAGGAGGCCCTGAATCTCTGAGGTGAGAACGTCTGACTGTGCGGTGGAGAGACTGTGCTGCCGCTTGGGTGGACAATTTTGGGAATCTCTGAAAGGTTGATTGAGTACCCTTCCCGGATAATCCAGAGGACCCACTTGTCTGCTGTTATAGACTGGCAATGGCTGTAAAACTAAGTCAGACGTCCACCTCGGGCAGCTGAGGTGGGACCTGGGCCAACATCTCAGAGGGTGGCACTGGGTGCTTTCGGGCCTGTGCCTTTTGCTGCAATTTCTTTTGCATCTGAGGAGGCTGGTTTGTGTTAAAGGCTCCTTGGCCTCCACCTCAAAAGGACTGCCTGTTATGAATTTGTCAACAGTTTCCGCCCCTTTGTGGAGCAGAAGGGGCCGGCCTGGCTGTTTTAATTACAGTCCTGGTCTTCTGAGTGGCCTCTAGAGCTTGCTCTACTTGAGGGCCAAATAGATGAGAACCATCAAAGGGGGACATTCATGACCTGTTGTTGAGCATCAGAAGAAAATCCTAAAGTTCTAAGCCAAGAGTGCCGTCTGATACAGATCCCAGCAGCAGTTGCCCTAAAGGCAGCGTTGAAGGCATCCATAGAAGCTTTATGCTGATGGCTTTTGGACTCTTTGCTCCAGGTAACAGTCTGTATAAGCTCTATTTTGGAGTCAGACTCTGGGAGATTCTCCACTATAGATCTGAGAAAGTTCCAAAGGACGTACTCATATTGAGAGAAATGGCCCTGATAACTAGCGATATGCATGCCCAAGGTTGCGTCAGCAAATGCCTGTTTTTCCCAAGGTATCAATTTTATGAGATTCTTTATTGACAGGATGAGCTGAAGTCTCCTGGGGGAGAACAGCCTTGTCATTCTCAGCGAGGACAACCAAAGCATCTGCGATGTTAAGAAGGGCCTTTCCTTAGGAGGGACATACTTCCGGTCTATGGACTTGTCCACAGAAGGTATAACAGCGGGCCTCTCCCACACCACTTGCAACAAAGTCTCAAAGGAGAGGGAAGGGAACAGGATGCGTAAGGTTCTTTGGAACATTAGGAATATGGAGGAACTCGAGTCGCAAAAGCCTCCCTGGGTCTACATCCGAAGTCTGCAGAGCCAGGGTAGCACCCATGTTCTTAAGAAGAAACTGGAAGGACAGGTCTTCAACCAGGGGCTCAGCTGGGAGTGAGGGCTTCTCCTCCAAGCTGTAGAACAAGTCATCATCGCTGTTTTCAGAAATAATGTCAGGATCGGACTCGTCCTGCTCCACATCTGCCTCAGAAAGATCAGGAGTTGCTCCAGCAAGGCCACACCTAGGCAAAGGGTAGCCAGGGGACACTGGGATCGCCAACGAGCCCGACACCGAAGGCCACAGTGCTGCGCCCGGCACCAAAACATGGTGCCCCATGCAGCTCTGAAAATCCAGCAACATGTGGCACCAAAGACCCCAGCGCTGCACGTGGCACTGAAGACCCCTGCGCCACATACAGCACCAAAAAATCTGGCACCGCACATGCCATCGAAGACCCTGGAAAAAGAGGGTGAAGGGAGTGGTAACTGTGCTGGCCTCTGAGTGGAAACAGAGAGGGAGAGGAACGTGGAATCAGTGTCAGCAGTACTGGGGAAGGAAAAGTTTCCATCACCGGCAATGATAGCACATCATGCCCTGAACGCCCCAGCTGCCCCAAGACCAGAGGGTCCTGGAACTGGGTCCGCTGGAAAGGGCAAATGAGAAAAATGCTGTACCCACTACTCCATAAGAGCGGACCAGTAGTGAAACTGCCCACCAGAAACCCCGCAAGAGGACAGAGAGGCGCTCTGGTGGCGAGAGTCTAGGAAATTAAGAGCGGAAGTCACCGGGGAACCCGGAGGGCTCTTGACTACCGAAGACTCCCTCGCAGTCATACCAGAGGGCGACCTCAAGCGGTACTGTTTCTTCTTCTTCTGCCAGGAAGAGGAAGCTCGAGGCCGAGCGTCACCGGGTTCCAGACCTGGACCGGGCCAGCTTCTTTTTGTGTCTATGGGAGGACTGTCCTTCCCCTGAACACCAGACTGCCCGTGGCTGGACCCTCCCTCCGGAGAGGGTGGCAGACCAGACACAGCCCCACTGCCAGAGCAGTCTTTCAAAGAAGCATCCCTACAGTCACTGAGGCAGTCCATGGTCGACTCCGTCAATGAGCGAGGCTGAGAGGAAAGTTTCTTTTTTTTTTAAATAAAGAATAATATTCTAAACAATCTGAATGACTAATGCTGCTGTGACTCCCGGTGGGCAAGTGGCGCTGTCACTGAAGCGCACTCGGCGGGGAAAAAGGAACTGAGGCGAGTGGAGGGTTGACGCCGAGGCAGCCTACACGGCGCAAGCTAATCTGGGGGTGCCGTACATGCGCGGTCCTACCTCAGCACCGGCCCTCGTGAAGATTTTTGGCTCCCACAGAATCTTAGCGCCTCCAGCTACTATAACCCAGAAGTATGAATAAATGGTGAAGACTAAGTCCAGGAATATCAGGCATGTTTAGGAGGTTTTTTGACATTTTTTTTATATATTTTTGATCGATCTCCATCAATAATATATTAATACCACTGTTATGGTTGTAAGAGAGGTCTACATCCTTAGGGTACCAGAATAGTTCACCTTCGGTTCGTGGTTTTCATATCCTAAATGTGCGAGATCACTCTTGCAACCATAAGAGTGGACCCTGCAGCGGGTTAACACCTGGAAACAAGATTCGGCTTAGTGTGCCATTCCTGGTTAAACAATTTCCCCTTTCCATAACATACATATCACGAGCTCAGGGTTAACCTGTAATCTTGTCCAGTCTGTAACTCAGTGCACTACAGTCAAGCTCAACAAAGTCACAACAGCTCCAGGTAAAACTGAGACATTATCCAGTACATCTGTTACACTCACTGTATTACAGTCAAATACTGATAATGTCACACTGCCCGGACTGGGTGACTGTTATCTTATCCAGACTGTGACACTCACTGTAGTACAGTCATACTCTGATCAAGTCACTTCATCAAATCAGCATGAAACTGTGATCATTTAAATTCTGACTGTTACCTTCACTGTATTTCATTCAAACCCTGATAAGGCCACATCATCGGTTCAGGGTAAAACTGCGACTTTATCTATTCTAACTGTTGCACTCACTGTGTTACAGTCAAACTCCAATACGGTCAACCACAGCTTTGTGTAAAACTGTGATTCTATCCATTTTTCCGTGTTACATTCCTTGTATTTTGTCCAAAACCTGATGAGTTCACAATGTTTGCTTCGGGTCAAACTGGGGTCTATGTTTCTCTAACACCCTTATAAAGCCACATTTTGGAAGCATTGCCATACAAATTCTGTTAAAAGATCTCAATGAAAAATTGACAGTCATGTAATACAAAAGAAGTTTATTTTGGCATCTGGAGGCAGGTTTAAAAAACACAAGTGCTTCTTCCTCAGGCAGTGATGCAGAATCTGAGAATAAATCATCATCCTCCCAGGCAGTTGCTAAATGTTACACAAACTTAGCTGGTCAGAAACTAACAGAAAAAAAAAAAAAACAACTGTTGAGTGTACTTTCCTCACACTGCTTGTGAGCAGCGCTGCTGGGTGGGTGGGGGCATGGATAATAATGTATTTACCCAATCTTATATGACATCACTACTGGACTCCTGTTAGAATGTACACCCCACCCAGGATGATTATATGGAATGTGGCTGGATTACATAGTCAAGAAACAAATAAACAAAAAAAGTAAAATGCTGTTACAATCAGTTGTTCACCCATCCCCTCACTCTCCAGAAACAATGCAAACAGTTTGTGACACAGACTTTTCTCTTGTGGTAACCATGACATACAGTACCTGTGTATGCTCCTAAAAGGTTGCTGTTAGGAGTGTGCATGTATGAGGAGGATGTAGTGGCAAAGGTCAATGACACTTATTTTGCATTAAAAGGGTGCTTCTTACATTAAACATCACGGTAAAACTCCAGACTCCATGTTGTTTGGGGAGGTATGGGGGCTGCTAAAAGTAAGAATACCCACTTTTTTTTTTTTTTATTAACACAACAATGCAACCAAGGGGGCTATACTGGAATCTAGTTTCTATCCGGCTGGCTTCACTGCTGCCTACTAAGTAACACTGTATTTAAGGTTTCTACGAAATTTGTCAACTGGGTTAACATCAGAGATTGACCCACATTCTAGCCAGTAAACCATCTGAAGGAAGTAGGGAGGGAGAAAGAGCTGCAGATCGGGCACAGTCTGCAGTGACAGTGTAGGTAGGTAGGAAGAAATGGGTAGACTGGATGGGCCAAGAGGTCCTCATCTACCATCAAATCTATTTCTAGGTTTCAGGCACAACTGCCTGCTTTAGACTTGGGTTTGCACTGTCACCATGTGGCCAGCCAAGTGGTTCCATGAAAAGTATTTATTCAGTCCAGGTGTAATGACATAATGAAACCTGGTAGTGTACAAACATGAATATTTTAGCCCCCCCCCAAAAAAAGTTTCCTCTTTATGCTTTTAGTTCAGACCTCTTAAAAAGGGGCGGAGGTATCCAAATGAGCAGCTCTTACTCCGTTACACTGCATTCCAAAACAATCTTGAATTTCAAGTCGTTCTGTTCTTCCTTTCTATAGTTATTCCCATGAAAACTCAATCTCTGTCCCTTTCAGAAACCTGCAGCATGGTGCTGTATTTTTTTAGCCATGCTAATGCTGCTTTAGATGCAGTTCCTGTTCAAACAGCCAAGGCTTACCCTGGAGCTAAACTCATGATGCTCTGCTTGTGACATTACTGTCATTTCCATGGCATCAAGACTGATGTCACAAACAAAGGATTATGATCTCAGTTGTAAGGGAACTGTAAGAAAATAAGGGGTAGATTGTAGATGCTGGCTCATACTGATTTCAAAGGCACAGCAAGATTTAGATCATATCCAAATTTTCTAATTCACAGTAATATTTTTCTGTCACATCACATCTGCTTTACTACCAGTCTGATTTATGAATTTGTTTATAAATGTTTTACTGACACTGGAAAGGCGATTTGTTCTTATGCAATCTATGTATAATAATACATGATTTTCCTTTTTTGTTTTTACACTTCTGTTGTGTACAAATGGCAACTGTTCTACCTTTTACTTTAATAAAATATTAACAAAATATCACATCTCATCACTCACCTTCTGTCTTATGAAGCAGTTACAGTAATTCAATGACAGAAAGTGATTTTTTTGGGAGGGGGCCCCTCAGGGAGTCTTTTTCAGCCCGAAATTCTAAAATAAAAATAATTTTTTAAATTCTCTAGTTGAGGGAGCACAGACATTACTCCAGGAGTGTATACATCCAGGATTGCTACTGGTTTTAAACTTCCTCTAGTTATCACCCATCTTACAAGACGCGAAATAGGGCTTTTTTCAGGGGAAGGGGGATGCAGCGGGGGGGGTTCGAAAATATGGTTATCCCTGGTAACAGGAAGGACAGTAGAGAGGTTCGACAACTGCAATCCAAAGTAACAGCAATTTACTTTTTGGGGGGGGCACATTTCACAAATGTATATAAACATTAAACTCACACACACAGGATAAAATTACATTAACAAATTAATTTTATGGAGCAGTCAAAGTTGCCCCCCCCCCATCCACCCGCCAAATTAAATCCTTTGTAACCCAAAACAGACCAGCTTTAAAAAGCTAAAAAACTTCAACGCAAGCCTCAGCATGGGATCTTCACTTCGGATCCAGCCACTATAACATAATTAACAGGAGACACCTGCACTAGCTTTCGCGAAACATAAGTGCCAACAGCCAGCTCTAAAATACAATTAAAAAGACATGAATAACAAACTTTAAAATAACGAAAACAAATTCTGCTTAGGGAATGGACGTTGAGGAAGCAGATTAAAAAAACAACAGATTTTTTTCTGTTTTACAGTACAGATGATAAAAAAATTATAATGCATAGAGATGTTCCATAACTAACTACCACAGTAATAATGAAAAGAGTTAAAATACCAATCTCACTGGTGCAGCTGTAAGGAAGAGGTCACTTTGCACAAATAACGATATTTAAAAATTAAAATCATGCCATTTGTGCAGTTTAGGTTTAACCAACTGGGTGAAAATGTAGCTGAATTTTGCCTGACCAGTGCAGCATTGTGACTAAACAGATGTTTGGGAAGACAGCTGGGGAGAGAAGGGGAGGGGAAACTCCTCCTCGCCCATCATAAAATGCTCCAACATGACAAAGATGCCTCCTTTAGTGTAGACTGCAGCATGCACGTCAACAGTCCATTTTCCCCATGAATCTGTTTCTGGGTGGTATAAGCAAACAAAAAAGAAAAGCAAACATGGCAGGGGACTTGCTCAAAGGAGTAAATGCAAGGCGCTACCGTCACTTTTAGTTTTGTTTTATTTGCAAAGTTCCCTTTTTCTTTTATCAAGCAGATACATTAAATGAGAGACTGGTACAGCTGTATTTACAAGTAGCTTATACTTCATCAGGGGAAGAGAGGAAGTTTAGTAAGGAAAGAAGGGAGGTACTTTGCATGTTGAGAAACATTACTGGGTGGGTGGAGAAGAGGGGTACAGCCAGAATGTATCCTATATGCTTGTTCATTTTGCATGAATTTGAATAACATTTTACAAACAAAAATGAATGTATGACAACTAAATTTGAACATCTGAGCTATTGGGGCTTTCCAGGTGTTCGAAACAGGCTATTCTATGAATTGCCACCTTATCCTCAAGAAGATGATTCCTTTACTGCATTACCTAAGTACCACTGAACTTGGTGGGCAGTGCAACCCTCCTAAACCTAGTCATGGAGTGACACCACCTTTGCCAAAACCCGTTACGGGAGTCGTGCATGTAGGCAGTGAAGTCACCTTCCTCAAAATGGCAGATCAATCACTGTAACTACTGGCCCAATCCAGACTGCTCTCGAAATTATTTTTCTTCATTTTATGTCAGCTGAGGGAGGTACAAATCCACTGAAAGCACTATCTGAAGAGATGGTCAGCTGCTCGTTTTTACTGCTTATTTATGTAAATAACATACGACAACTCAAATTGTTCAGTTATGCTGGCCTTCAACACACTCAGGAAGTGCAAATATTGCAGCATAATAGCACATCTGGTTAGATGTTTCGCTGTTATAAAACGGCGAGGGAAGGCCTAAAAGCTCAAAAGAAAGTATATTACAAAGCAACAAATAAGCTCTAGGAAATATAGCTGACCTCATCTACTCTCAGCGTGTTATCTGAACCTCCCCATGGTGCTAAATGCTCCAAATCTGAATTCTGGGTTTAACCTGTTGAAACACAAAAAAAGGATGCTGGAATGTTTTGTGCAATGGCAGTCTTGTGACTGCTGGCACGGCTGACTGTCAACAGACAACTGAAAATACTGCATGGGGATTTTAAAATATAACAAAACAAAGTCCTGTAACATCTGAACCCCCCTCCAGTGTCAAAGCATGAAATACTGATAAAGAAGCAAAGGGCCAAGGAAACCTAAATGGAGGCAGCTTCTCTGGCTGACTTCACCCCACCCCCCAGTTCTGCCTGACCACCTGCCCCAGTGGCAATGCTGGACGCACCCAGGACTGCTCACCCAGGCTAATCAAGTCACAAGTACAATTTACTTTTTCCCTTTCCCAGAAGCCCTTGCATGTTCCTAATACTTGTAACACCATGCCAGTCAGGAGAGGGATCTTCAAACACTCTGTGGGATGGAGTTCAAAGGCTTACAGGAACACAGACAGCTCCAGATTATCGAGTGATGACGCTCCATCCATTACAAGTTTCTAAGATGGACGTACACTACCGGTCAAAAGTTTTAGAACACCCCCATTTTTCCAGTTTTTATTGAAATTTAAGCAATTCAAGTCCAGTGAATAACCTGAAATGGTACAAAGATAAGCGGTAAACTGCTAGAGGTTAAAAAAAAAGTTTAGGTTAGCAAAAACTGCTGTAGAGAAATTGCAAAGAAAGCCAAGGTGTCAGTGAGTACAGTTTCTACACCATCAAAAAGGCACTGGAAACTGGAGGAAACTGACAGGAAGAGGTCTGCAGACCCAAAGCTACAACAGAATCAGAAGACAAGTTTTGAGAGTCAACAGCTTGCATGATAGGCGGCTCACAGGACAACAGCACAGAGTGACTGGCACCCTGAACCAAAGGGCTACCATAGCATTTTGCAGCGCCATGCAATACCCTCTGGTCTACGCCTAGTTGGTCAGGGGTTCATCTTATAGCAAGATAATGACCCAAAACATACCTCCAGGCTATGTCAGAACTACCTTCGAGGAAAAGAACAAGATGGTAGGCTTCAAATCATGGAATGGCCAGCACAGTCTCCAGACTTAAACCCCATCGAGCTGGTTTGGGATGAACTGGACAGAAGGGTGAAAGCAAAGCAACCTACAAGTGCAACACATTTGTGGGAACTTCTGCAACAGTGTTGGGAAGAACTTCCCGAACAATATTTGATGTCCATTGTAGGAAGAATGCCACGAGTGTGTTCGACGGTTACAGAATACCTGCAAAAGGTGGCTACTTTGATGAGTCACAAATTTATATTAAATTTTGTTAAAATGATTCTATGATTTCTTTTTTATCTCCAATTGTTTATTTGTTCTATGCTTTAATTTCAGAGGACATTAACATGCGTAAATTTCAATAAAAACTGGAAAAATGGGGGTGTTCTAAAACTTTTGACCGGTAGTGTGTATAATGCCCCCTTCTAAACAGCCCAGCCCTGCCTAGGCATGCACATGTGAACATAACAGAAGGGGGAAGATGACCGGGGACTGAATTTTTGAACTGGCCACCTACCTCTCAAACTTAGTAACAGCTGCCATTTTGAGTTGGTGTAGGGTGAGGGAAGAATAAAATGAATGCCCATTGTAGCTTAAAGTGGAACAAATAGCTGCCCTCATAGTTTAAAGCCTTATCTGCATGGCTGGTAGCAGTCTGGGGGATATTTCTCACTAAATAATCATTTCTGGAACCTTGTGACATCATGCAAGGTAAGCTGTGCACAACTACAATGTAGTCATACGAAACTGAAATTAACAGGAATGGAAGCAACTTCTGGTGATGTCACAATGCTGTAAGCAGCCCTCTAGCCGAGCTCTGACAGGGAATCATGCGAAACCCTCTAACTTAACTGAAATTGTTCAAACCTGCAACTGAATTCAATTGCTGGAGGGCAACTTCAAAAATGAAGCTTACTGGCTGGGCTTCCTCACCCTCTGATTTAGCAGATGGGGACTGATACAGTGTCGGGGGCCTCTGACAGTGGGAGCTCTCAGCCATCACACACCACCCGACAAACTAGAAGTGATGCGGTTACTCCTAGTGCCTCAACCCTCCGAAAGATGACGCCCTACTAAATGAGCTCAGAGGCTTTAGAAAAGAGATGAACCTCGCCACTTCTGCTCTCAGAATGAACATCAGTAAACTCGAGCAAAGACTGTCTGGCCTGGATGATCAAATCTTCCAGCAAGACGGCCACCTCAACATCACTGAATGAGCTACCCTACAATTACACTCCATCGTGCAATCCCTTCAAGACTGCATCAAAGATGCTGAATGCTGGGCAAGATGGAAAAACCCATGTATATACAATCTGCCCGAAGGCTCAGACATTATAGCATTTATTCCCCTTTTCTCCAATCTATTTTGCCAATCCCACTGGAACTTACCTTGGAATTGGATCAGACCCACCGAGCCCTCAGGCCAAAACCTGTCAGTCCCGAGACCCGACCCCATTCCACAGTTCTCCAGTTGCTCTGCTTCCAAGAAAAGGAGAAGTTTCAGCAGAAAATCAGCACATACCAGGATGCCAGAATTTATGTGGAAAATGACTATTCCACCAATACTGTGACCCAACAAAAGGCCTACTATCCTGTGATGAAGGCTCTGTGGGCTCAAGACCTCTGCTTTCAAACACCACACCCTGCTCGGGTGATCATTTACTTCCTGGATGGGACCCAATCCTTTGATACAGCAAACGCTTCAATAACTGAACTGGGATTTGGGAGGAGGGTTCGCGGGACACTGAGCGCCCCAATCACGACATAAAACACACCAACAATCGCTCACTTCTAAACTTGCTAAACAGGCACGGAGTAAGGTCGGTTCCAAGCATCAGCATGCCAGAAAAGACTACAGTCAGTGGATATTGTCCAGGACATTATCAGGCACCTCAATGTGTCCACCATTGGTTCAGACACTGTGACCACAGGAACACCTCTGGCAAAGTGAGTTGGCCTGCATCTTTCTTAAGGTAGGTCTGTTGAGTGCTTCATTTCCCCCGTCCAACCTTGCTCCCACTTGTTGCTTGGCTCCTTGCCTTGCCCCCTTCCCTCCATGGGATCAGCACCATACTGGCTGCTCCAGTTGATAAACACAACATACCTTTACTAGAAACCTGGGATGGCGTTCTTTTCATTGGGATTCCTGCATACTGGTGGTTCCCTTGATGACTCAGTAGCTGCTACCTCCTTGTTACTGTGTCCACCACAGCTCCTGTGTTACTTCCTGCCTCTGGTAATGGCATACACTGGAGGAAAATCTCTTGCAGCCCTGCTGCTCCGGATACAAAACCGATCCTGCTAGGTCCACACGATGAGCAGTCACTCCGCAGCTGGATATGCACCATTATAGTGGACCCGTAGCAAGAAATGTCAGCCTGACTAAATGAGATTCTCCAGACCAGAGAGCACTCCTTATAACAGCATCCAGGGGCCCGAGCAGGACACAAAACGCACCAAGGGTAACCACCAGCTGATGATAAACAGGTGCTTGCTGGAGTGGCTGGGTGGGTGTAGACCCTGCTTGGGGGGAGATGAGGGTATGGGGAGATAGGGATGGGGGGAAATGAGAAGAACCCATGGACTTGCCATTACTGAGACTCTGCCTCCTTAGAGTGCCCACCCTTGCTGATGTTGACATTGAGGGCAGACATTTTATCATTCTGCAGTTTACTAGCTGGAGAAGCTGAATTACTCAGACAGACTGCTGCTGTGTCCAGTCCGGAAGCCCACTTACCAGCGAAGAATGATTTCTTAAGATGGTCATAGACTGGGGACAGATACTTGCACTATCGCTGCATTGATGGGGAGTCTGGGGGGTACTGGGGTCCGTGTTGACGGCCTCTGCCCCCTGCTCATGTGTGTTCCTTTTCCTATCCTAAGTCGACTGCTCACCATGTTCTGCAGGAGGGACAGAGTATTAGTTGATGTTCCAGACCTTATTAACAGAACTTCCATAAGCTAGGGTATAATTACCGCTTGAAATCAGTCTCCATATTTTAGCTGATGTCACTGGTGACTGATGAGAGACTAGGAAATGTTTCTATGCTGTAAGTGCCCTGTATTATTACCCTGCAGCAGAGTGCCTCCTCCTGCAGGACATCTGGCATATTCCCACTCTGAGGCAGGGGATGGATCCCCCAACCTTCCATATCTGTGTTCGCTATGACATTCTCAGTCGAAGGTGATGTGTCCAAAATGGGCTTTAAGCACACACAGTTTCGCAGGTACATAGTGTGCTCCAGGACAATACTGGTGAAGGTGCCATGGAAACTGCACATAAATAGGAGGAGGAAACGGGAATACAAGTTTCATCAGAGGACTAGCAACGTGCACGTGTGGTCTTTGCCAAAGTAATGAGTTTGCACCAATGAAGGGAGCATGTGTGGAAGCAGCTTATTAGATTCTTCTGAATTCTGGTCACCACCGCTCACTCTGGAGCTGCCCACTCTTCTTCCTGATGGCGGAACTGCGGAGAGAATCAAGCACACCATATGCATATTATGTAGCCATGCCCAGTCCTCTGACCTTTTTTCCAGGAACTGGAGGTGGAGCTATCTGATCTCTACAGCAAACCTTTCCCCATCACTAAGGAACTCTTTCTGCTTCTCAAATATCTATGAGGATATAGGGACCCTATCTCTAAATACCTGCTGGGGATCTTGCCAGCAGCAACCAAAAAACTAGTTATCTGCCTTTGGCTTACCACACAACACCCAAATATGCCCTCCTGGTGCAAACTAGTTAGACATATATATATGTATATATACACACCATGGAAAAGATACCTTTTTCCTCTAAATGACCATTCAGTGTCCTTTTCCACCAGATGGAATTCATCGCTCCTGTACGCTATTAACAAAGGACCCAACCTTGGTGCCCTGAATCCTTCTATACTGTCCTTGGACTGGTGACCCCAGTGACTCTGCAGCACTGCAGCAGAGGTGACCCACTCCCCACCCCCAATATATCACTACCCAGTATGCAGGGATAAGAAATGTCACTTCCCAGAACAAAATCACACTTAAGGGACCATGCCCAAATCCCACCTCCGGGAACCCCATCCAGTACGACCCCTGGAAGCCTTCCCTCCCAGCCGCAACACAGCCACAGATGGTTCAACCCACCCCCTAAACAGTACAGTAGAAATTTCCCTCAACAAGGGGCCTCACTTGATCTGTGCCACAGAAAGCTGTCACCACATTTTACAGATAGGAGTAGGATGTGGTCATCTGTCCTTCAGAATTGGATATTTGTATTACCTTGTACAACCACACTGCTTATTGATTGTATGATGTGTGTGTTTTTTTTTTTCAATAAAAACTATATTGAAGAAAAAGGCCATGGATGGCTTGCACAGTGGGGGGTTGGATGGGTGTGTGTGTGTGTATGTCAAAAAATGGTTACATCACAGGATATAACTCATGGTCTGTTCTGTATTTCCAAATCACTGCTTTTGAGCGGCCCATCCAGAAATCCAAAAATGGTTAAAAATTGTTCTTCGATGTATTTAAAAAAGATGAATAAAAATACACACACGCACAGGCAGGGACTGTGAAATGCCCTCCACCCCAACATCAAACTGGGTTATCACTTGGATGGGGAGGCTGTGTGGAAGTGTTCAGTTCAGGCATACAAGATCCAGAAATGCTGGTGAGCAGGAGGGGCTGCAATGGTTCTGGACTGGACTTTGTCTTAATGTGCTCATTTATTGGAATGCAAACCGGGGAACAGGTAGAGGTCCTTGCACAGAGTACTGCAGTATTCTGACATTTCCTTACAGCGGTGGAACTCGGTCCCTGGAGCATAGCCTTCTCGTTCTTTAATTAGAGCATTCACCTATATTTAAATACACACAAAAACAAATAAACAATTCAGTACAGAAGTTGTTGAGCATGGAGCTGAGAGTGAAGACACCAGAAGAAAAACATAATTCAGCAAACGCAACGCACCCCGCCTTTCCTTACCTTGACCAGCATGTCCGCCACGTGCGTGTCCTTGGCATGTTCCACAAATACCGATGTCAGCGCCTCCACGTACCACGAGCCTCGCTTGGTGTTCCTCATGGCTGCAGTCCCTGTATTGACAATTACAAAAATCAGAAACAGGACTCATCTACAACAACCTGCATAGTAGGACAGGGTACCCAACTTAAGACCCCCACCCACATGTACTGCTGGCATGGAAAAGGGACCTAATGGTCAAAGGCAGCAAAAGCTACCAAAAGTGAAAACACCAGAAAAGCATCATTCTCCAGAATAAGCTCAAGATGTACCAAGTGTCCTGACAGCAGGGAAAGAATGTGCTGTCTTGGGATTAATTACAGTACGTCAGTAGCACTCTTTCAACCAGTCACTGTCTACAATTGTCAAAAAAAAAAAAAAAGTACATTTTAGGGCAAGTCCTCATGTCCAAGTACCTCTTAGAAATGAAAATTATGTACTCACCGTAATTCTTTATCTTCTAGGACACATCAGCGTGTATATAACTGTGGGTGGCCTTATCTCTTCTAGTTCCCTGCCGGAGATTAGACTTGAAGGGCTGTCTTTTTAAGGGAAACTGGAAACTAAGCCAGCACAATGCACACTAAGTGAGAAAAGTGCTGGCGGGAACACCGTGGAGAAAAATTATACCAGTGTGAATGTACTGGTCACCCAAGGGGGATGGAGGGAGGGTCTGCATGGCTTAAGGGAAGAGATTCTTTCGAAATCTACTGTTACAATAAGCATGTAACTTTACTATCTTATGTCGAGGATATCACTGCCCTTAAGCCACTGTTGTCGAGGCACAAGCCAGGAAGCATAGGAAAACCATAAGCAGTTTCAAAATTTGCATACAGCGTTTTATTTTTCTCATTAAAGGGACACTGTCAACCTGTTTTTCGTCATATTATTTCTAGTTGAAACACCACATTTTATGATGGTTTACCCTCTCTAAAATTCACTGATGTTGCTGTTTGTTTTGTCTGTCTCCTTGTTTAGTAGAACTGAAATGCATGGCAATGTACATTTATAAACAACCTTGTTTTTGTTTACAATCTTGGTTCTGTTCTTACTGCATACTTCCTGAGCATTAGAAACATACCCAAACACTGCAGTCACTCATAATGCAGTAGCCTCCTAAACTACCACTGCATTATGAGGGGCTAGACTGGTTTGTGGATGTTCCCAAGTCCAGGAAAGATGCATCTGGAGTTGATCAGGGAATGTAAACAAACCTGATTTGGTGTGATAACACCAATATGTTGGGCAGTCTGTTTTTTACTTTTTTAAAGAAAATAGGAGTCAATCAAACTATCAGCTACATCAACAATCTTTACAGGATGTTGGCAATCATAAAATGTGTTTTTTATACTAGGGACACTTTGAGGCCTAAGGGGGTTGACAGTGTCCCTTTAACAGTAAAATAAAAAAAAATATTCAATATAACTATTTACAAAGGCAGTACAAACGGAGAAAACCAAGTCCCTCTCCTAAGGGTATCTCTTCATTCCAAGTTTCAATCTTGTTCTTTCTCCCACATTAGCGCTGCTGCTCTTTTTATAAGTCTTATTCTGGGAACTCGTTAAGAAGAGCCAGTCTCTCACACAGAATGTTCCTGTAAGTTTACAGAATGTTCTTGTAAGTTGCATTTCTTGCAAGTGCAACAAAAAGAACATAGTGACCCAGAACTGACCTCTTGTTTGCAGTTCTGCAAAAGGCTTAAAAACTGCATCTCAGGTTAACCCTGTGAGTTCCAAATAGCTTTTTGCAATCATTTCAACAGTATAACTATGTACAGTTTTAAACAAAGAGATCCCGAATCAGTAACATTTCCACGTGAAGATTCACACATATTTTTATACCCACAGATATGCAAGGGGGAAGAAAGGACAGAAATAGCAAGGGAAGGCAGAGAGATAGTGAGAGATGGAGAATTGTGAAACCGGAGTGATCAGTTCCTAGGTGAAGACAGTGAAGAGAAAGAGGAGGACAGAACAGACTCTTGCGTTTAAACTCTTTCTGCATAACAAATGGAGTGGGGCCTTATTCAACCCTATCACAGCCACACCTTCAGAACAAGTCCCAAGCAGTACCAAACAACAGATGGGAGGATGGTAGTCTGGATCTACAGAGGAGGCCTTGTAGGACTGCAAGACCAAAACCAGCACGTTTGCGAGAAGTAATGTCTACACTGTAATGCTTGGTGAAGATGTGGACTGTGCTCCAAATGGCTGCAGCACAAATATTTTTGAAAAAGTTGGCAGAAGTGGCCATAACTCTTGTGCAATGATGACGAACACCAGGGAGGTCCTTACCGTACTACCTATAACAGAAAGTAATACAATGTGCTAGCCATTTGGATGTGCATTGTTTAGACGCAGAGGCGCTCTTTTTCCAAGGTGCGAATGAAACAAAAAGCTGAGAAAACTTTCTGCAGTCCTTGGTGTAATCAATATAGTATCTAAAGATTCTTCGTACGTCTAAAGTATGGAGCAATGCTTCACCTTGACTGGCATGTTTATGACAATAAACGGGAGTCTGGATGAATTGATTTAAAGTCAGTCAGACACAGTCTTTAGTAGGAATTTATTATTTGTACATAAAGAAACCATCTCTGTGTAACACTAAATAAAGAGACTCGAACATCACAACCTGTGACTCGGAAATCCTTTCGAGCGGAAGTAACTGCAACTAAAAATAACACTTTCTATGACAGGAAGCGTAAACCACAAGTCGCAGCTGGCTCAAAAGCAGGTAATGTAAGCTTTTCCAAAATGAAACTGAAGTCTCAAGAAAGGACTGGATTGCAGATAGGTGGTTTTAAGACAAAGTATATCTTTGAGGAACATACAGAAGACCTCTGGTTGCGCTCGTAAATGAGTATGAAAAGCTGATATAGCTGCCAAATTCAACTCCGTGGACAAATATTGCAGATCTGAGGCTGACAATGATAATAAATAGTCCAAGACTTACTGTACCGGACAGCTGAAGAGGTCTAGATTCCTGGAAGTGGCCCACTGAGAAAAAACACTTCCATTTTAGTTCATCATTATGTCTGGTGGAAGGCTTTCAGGGTGCTATGAGCATGTCAGCGACTTTAGGTGACACATGAAAGCATGCAATGGCTGTCTCTTCAGGAGCCATGCATAAAAATGCAGTGACTTCCAAGTCTGGATGTAGCAGGGTGCCCTTGTTCTGTGAGAGAAGGGTTCAACACAGTGGTAAGGGTAGTGGAACTTCAACCACCAGCTGTTGCAGAAGAGGAAACCAGATTTGGCGTGTCCATAGAGGGGCTATGAGGATGAGGGTAGCACCCTCCATCTCCAGTTTGAGTAGTACTCTTTGTATGAGAGGAACTGGAGGGAACACGCACACAGGAACCTTCCTTTCCACGAGAGGAACAACACATTTTGCCGGAAACCCCAGGCCCTTAAGCAAGTGAGCAGAAACGCAGCAGGTCTGCGTTGTATGGGGATGCAAAAGGTCCAACTCTGTATTACCCCATTTTGTGACTACGTCTTCAGCCACTGAGCTCAGAAGTTCCCATTTGCGCATCTGGGATGGTGACCTGCTTAGCTTGCCTGCTAAGACGTTTTGGGAACCTGGGAGATGCACAGCTGATAACTCTAGGCAGTGTTCCAGTGCCTAGCAGACTCTCATCACCTTCCTACATAGGGGATAGGAATGAGTCGCTCCCAGTTTGTTGATGTAGTGGACTACACGGATACTGTCTGTCTGGATTAATAGAGGGCCTTGTTTTAAGTGCTGCTGAAAGGCGCCAAGACCGTACAGTATAGCATGCACTTCCAGTATACTGATGAGCAGACTGGTTTTGTGCTGGCTTCATAGAAACACAGAAGTTGATGGCAGATCAGGATTGCAAGGCCCATCCAGTCTGCCCATTTTTTCTACCCTATGAATGCGCTACAGGCCTTTACTCTGTCAATGGCCTATCACGAGCCCTGTGTTTGATAGGGCCCCAGATGAGCCCCCCAACTGGAGCCGGATGCATCTGTTGTGAGGATCTGCGTTGGTACTGGAGTCACAAACAGGATGCCCTTCAACAGGTTGGTGCGATCCATCCACCACAGCAGTGTTTGTCTCAATGGGAATGTGACAAGGACCAGTTGATACAGCTCGTCTGTTAACTGGGTCCACTGAACTCTTAGAATCCACTGTGGAATTCGCTTATGAAGGTGTGCCGGGGTACTGTAGCAATAGCCACCCCCACAAGACCCAGGAAACGCAAGAAAGACTTGGCTGAGACCTTGTAACTGTTGTAAAGGAGCTGGGCATGAGCAATAATGCATTCTGCTCTAGCAGGAAGGCTATTCCCTGAGCAGTGTCTAGGACTGCACCAATGTACTGCAGACACTGACGTGGTGTTAGAATAGACATCGGGATACTGATTGTGACTCCCAAGTCCTCAAAGAGCTGTCTCATGCAGGATAGGGTCTACAGAAGACTGTACCCTGGAGCCTGTTTTTAAAAGCCAGTTGTCCAGGTATGGAAAAACACATAGGCCTTCCCTGTGAAGAACTGCTGCCACCACAGCTAAGCACTTGGTAAAGACCTGTGGCACAGAAGATTAGCCAGAGGGCAACACTTTGAATTGGTAATGCTCCCCATCCAGCATCAAGTGTAGATACTGTCTGTGATTCTTTCTGATCTTGATATGAAGGTAAGTGTTCTTCATGTCCAGGGAGCATAGGCAGGCCTCGGGTTGTAAATGTGGAATGAGAGCCTGAAGAGAGACCTTATGAAACTTCTTGTATTCTATGAAGAGGCAGAGTCCCCTCAGATCTAGTACAGACCTCAGAGCTCCTGTACATTGGGAACTACGAAGTACCTGGAATAGAACCCTGTCCGAGTTGGAGGAACTGGTTCAGTGGCACATTTTCTTATCAGTGATTTAGCGGCAATATATGTCCTGGAGGATAGTTGGAAGGAGGCGGAGGATGAACTGGAGGAGTTTGTAAAAGTTCCAGTGCATATCCCTTTGCAATTATCTAAAGTACCCACCCATTCATCTTTGGTGATCTGCCTCCATGTTGGAAAATGGAGAGATACAACTCCCTACAGCAGAGGTGGTAGACCTGTAGCTCATGAGCCACATGTTGCCCTCAAAGCAGTGTGATGTGGTTCTCAAGGGGTTTGTCAATTATGTGTCAAGTACACGTCAGTCTTTTAAATTTGAGAAAAGTCAAAGTACAGGAGCTGAAAAGTGCCCCGACTGCTCAACAAGCTACTTTCACTAAGCCTGCAAACAAATCTAAAGGTCCACAGCTGCTCTGAATAATTGTTTTCAAATTACAGCCATTTTGTAAAAATACTGTAACTTAATAAAATATGATTACTGACTATTGCTATGTTACTATTTTAACTCCTAAATATAGGATAAATATGGGTATTTTAAGGGACGCATGATGGGTATGGTAAGGGCAGCACGCTGCTGTGGCTTTCATCTTACTCAGAAATTCAAATGTGGCTCACAACCCCATAAAGTTTGGACACCCCTGCCCTACAGCAACCCCGGGAGGTAAAAGTGACTGGGGTATATAAGGAATGGAGTTAGGCTGAACTGGTGGCAGCAGAGCCACTGGTTCCAATAGTTTCTGGTGCTTCCGAGTGTGCACCTGGGGGGCATGGGTCTGGCAGTGCACCACTACCTCTGGTTCTGGAGGACTGATGGAAGGTGGCACGACTACTTCTAGCTGCAGTGCATTGCAAAAGGACCCTCTACCTCTTCCAGGTGTGGGACAGAGGGACTTGACTGGCACAAGAAACATTTTGGATGACTGAAGATTTTTTTTTTTTTTTTAAGATTCTACAACGTCATAACCAAATAGCTTCTTGCCCTTAAATGGTGCATTTAACTCTGCTTGCTGGACATTAGTGACAAAGCCATCCACTCTTATCCACGAATATCGTCTCATGCAGATGCCAGAAGCACCAACCCTGGCAGAGGCATCCGAGACATCAAAGACTGAGTGTAGCAGATGCTTACCTACCTCAGCACCAGCATTTAACTGTTTTTAGTAACTCAGTTTTAGCAGAACCCATAGCTGCCTTGGCATTTTTCCAGATGGGATTTTGATATTTAATCATATGGGCTTGATAGTTAGCTATTATACGGCCCAATGATGCTGAGGCTCTTTTGCCCATGACATGAAGTCGCCTGGATTCCTTATCAAGTGGCAGGACACTAAGGTGTTTCTGTGCTTTAGATCTGTCTTCAACAATGGTAACCATCACAGAATCGGTTTCTGGTTGGGTGGCATAAGAGAGTTAAGCAGTAAGTGCAGGATACTGCTCGTCAGCTTTGCATGGCACTGCAGGGACAGTATTTGGCCTGTGCCAGGCAGCATCCTCCAAAGCTGGATACAAAGGATGTATGAGGATGGAGGGCGTGCTGGGCTCTTCTAGAATCCCCATTAAATTCTTCTTAGTAGGATCATCATCTTCCACTATAAATCCCAGCTCAGTCTGAATCTGCTGCATTAAAGACTAAAAAGAACAATCATCAGGAGGAGACCTTAGGGTATGTACTACAGTCTTCACTACAGAAGACAAAGTAGAACTAGAATGGGGACTGCATTGTTCCCCATATTCCTTCTCCTCAGTATAATCCTTCTCCATCATGCGGTTAGGCCTGTACTCTACATCACTGTCAGTAGGCCTGTCAATGAGAGGGATGAGATGACTGGACCAACAACACTGGGGGTGGTCATGAGGAAAGAACAGGCAGTGAACTGGAAGCACAGTCGATGGAGCTTGAACAGACAGCGGTCCTGTCAACTGTAATAAAAGCTGTGATAGCAGACCCGGCAAGAGGCATTGAATCATCTCTGAGAAAGATGCCAATACTGCCTGCAAGTCGACAGTGCCTGACCAGGGGCCGTGCTCGGGAAGGTAGATGACCTGCTGAGACAAGACAACAATGGTGATGTACTGTCTGTAACAGGCCCAGTAGCACCTAAACCAGATCCTGACCTTGGTGTCCGATCGGTGGGGGGCCTGTAGTCACCACCGCTGAGACAGACGGAGACAAAGAAGGAATACCTGAAGGTCACAGGAGTGAATGAGATCATTCAAAGGAGGATGCCTTTTCCTTATCCCTATGTCTGTGTTCATGGGTTGGTGAAGACTTCTGTTTTTTGCAGCCTTTTTGCTTCAAACAGTTATGAGATCACTGAAGGAGCAGGTGATGCCTGTTTTTCACCCTGGTTGAGTTTCTCCATGGTGGCCACCAACATTTTCTTAAATAAATAAATTTCTAGGTCTTTCTAACGCTGTTGTTGAGTGGCTTGGTTAAAGCTCTGTCAAATCTCAGAGGACCGAACACTGTGAGAAAGGCTGAGGCATCAAACACATGCTGTTTGTGTGCCGTTTCTGAAAATCTTCTCTCCGTACTCACAGTATTGAAAGAGCACTGAAGGCTTGGAGGTCATGCAGAGGAAACAAGAAGAACTTTTCTACATGAAAATAAAGAAAAGGAAAATGCTGTGTCAATGGTCGTTTCTGTGACAGGTATGACAAGGCTAATAGATGGCGGTAAAAGAAGTGGGGAGAGGTAGGGCTGCCCACAGTTATATACATGCTGATGCATGACATCGATGTGGGTGGACCCAGCTAGACAAAAGTTTGTGTGGTCCTAATGCCTGATGGCGATTGTTCCAAAGGTGTGGCTTTACGGAAGAAACATCCTCGAAAAAGATCTACTTTGTCCTTGTGGAAAACAGTATATTGGGGATCTGACCAAGGCATGATTTTCAGATGCTATGTGAGCAGAAATGATGGCCATTAGAAAAGTTGATTTCCAAGTTAAAAACTTCAGCTCACATGTTGCAAGGGGCTCAAAGGGCTTGAGGATGAGCATGTCCAGCACAAGGCTATCATCCCAGGCAGCCACCAGCTTCCTGATGGGAGGCCTTGTGTGTAAAATGCCCTTAAGGAACAACTTCATGAAGAGTGGCAGCTGAGCCAGATAATGGGTATGGACAGGCTCGTGGTATGCAGAAACAGCACACAAATAGACTAACTGTGTAATACTGTTGGCCAGCATCAGAAAGGTCCAGCAAATACTCCAGAACCTTGTCAGGTGGCAAAAGGGGCCCACGTGCGTTTCGGAGCATCAGATGGGAAACACAGGTTACTCACTTGTAACAGTAGTTCTAGGAGTGGTATATGTTGTTCATCCACACTGTTTGGCATGTCGCTTTCCTTTTAAGATCCACCAGAAAATCTTCTATCTGGCTCCTCCCACCCATCCGGGTGGTGGTATCCTGGGCTTAGCTCCATGATGCCAGATCTTAGCCTGCTGGAAGCTAGGTTGTGCATCACAGCCAGGGAGGTCGGGTGGGTCTGTGTGGATGAACAACATATACCACTCCTAGAATTACTTTTACAGGTGAGTAACTTGTGTTAATAGAGATGTGGATATGTTGTTCTTTCCACAATGTTCGACAGACTCCAAGCAATTCTCCGGAAGGACGGAGGCAAGGTGCACACTCCCTACTTATGAAACAGAGATTGGAGAACTGAGGCCCCAAAACCAGCATCCCGGTGTGACTTTAGGTCGATGTGCTAATGGGTAATGAAGGTGTTTGCTGTCTTCCAGGTGGCAGCCAGGCAGATTTTCTGGATAGGGATGTCCCTGGAAGCAGCCACCGACGCAGCAGTATGGCAGGTGGAATGAGCTCTTATCCCGCTGGGAAGCTCCTTGCCCACCAACCTATAGCAGAGATCGATGCAAGATGTGATCCATCTACCGACTGTACGCTTCGCTACAGGTCTGCCAAGTGTGGCCTCAATGTAGGTGACAAACAACTGGTGAACCTTTCCCTGAAATTCCGCCGTTCTCTCCTTATAATTGGAGAGTGCCCGTCTCAGGTTCAGAGTATGGAGCCTGTACTCGGCATCCGAGGTGTAGTTTGCGTAGAACACAGGCAGTCAACAGCTGATTGAGAAGGAACTCTGACACCACCTTCAGGAGGAATTTCGGGTGCAGGACAGCCTTGTCACTGTGGGAGACCAGGTAAAGAGAGGCCACCGAGAGCGCCTGGAGCTCCCCAATCCTTCTGGCTGACGTGATTCCATGACAAATGTGACACTGGTTTGAATGGCTAGCCCATGAGTTTAGGCAAAACCAGCAGTAGATCCCACGGAGGTGAAGGTTCACGCACCAGAGGGGATGCGAGATCTAGACCTTTGAAAAAGTGCCCGACCACCGTCTCCTGTGCCACCGGCTGAGGCTGCTGACCGGCCCGCGCCCGGTAAGCAGAGATGGTTACCAGGTGCACCTTAAGGGTTGTAGACCGGAAACCACTTTTGGACAGAGACCAAAGGTAGTCTAGGATGCTAGTCACTGGACAGGCCAGAGAGTCCAGGCCCTTGCCCTGGCACCAAATGGACAAAAAAAGCTTCCATTTGAAGGCATAGCACCGCCTGATAGACTCCTTTCTGGATGTTTCCACCACAGTGAGTACATCCTCAGAGAGACCCAAAGCCTGGAACTCTAGCCTCACAGGAACCAGTCTGTCAGGTGCAGGGACTGAAGGCCCTGGTGGAATACCATACCCTGATTGACAGATGCAGGTCCGGGTGTACTGGAAGAGGTCACGGAGGCCTGGTGCTGAGGCTAAGAAGATCTGAATACCAGAACTGGCTTGGTCAGTCTGGGGCTACCAGGATCACTATCGCCCTGCCCCTCCTCACCTTGAGGAGCACCCTGTGGATCAAGGGAATTGGAGGTAAGGCATAGAAGAGGCCTGGGGTCCACGGCCTCAAGAAGGCATCCCCCTGCAGCAAGCCCTGCTGAGGGGAGCAGTTATGAAACAGCCTCAGCTTGGTATTTTCCCAAGAAGCAAACAGGTCCACCAACTGTTTGCCCCAGTGGGAGAACAGACTGAGTATTACCTCTGGATGGAGAGACCACTCATACACGTCTCACCCACATGGCTGAGAGTGTCTGCCAGTTGATTTGAGGCTCCTGCCACATGGATGGCTAGGAGATCTGCCTCCAGTCGGCTCATGAGGGTCCAGATGCGGAGTGCTTCCCTGCACAGCAGCCGGGTGTGCGTGCCGCCCTGTCTGTTGAGGTAGTACATGGTCATGGTATTGTATGTCTGGACTTGAACCACTTGACCCCGAAGGTGCTGATCGAATGCTGACAACGCCAGTCTGACTATTCTGAGCTCCAGCAGGTTGATATGGTATCAGAATTCCTCAGGGATCCAGAACTGGTGGTTCCCCATGTGGGCTCACCAACCCATGAGAGAGGCATCGGTCACGAGGACAACCATCGGCTTGGGGCTGACAATTAGGATCCCTTACTGAAGATGATCTGGGATGGTCCACCATTAGAAAGCGTCCCACATCTTCTGGGTGGCAGTGATCAGCTGGTCGAAATGACCTTGGCGCTGAGTCCACTGGGCGGCCAGCTGCCATTGAAGGGGCGCATATGCCACCGGGCCCATCGAACCATGGTGGTGCAGGCCGCCATGTATCCCAGAAGGTGCAGAAAGTCCCGGACAGGACGCAAATGCCTAACCAGAAATGATCTGGCAAAGGAGGAGAGAACCTCTGCCCTGTCCGCCGGAAGTCAGGCTCTGGCTTGGCAGGAGTCAAGCTCTGCCCCGATGAAGCACATCATCTATGAAGGCACGAGCTCAGACTTGGTCTCGTTGATCAGGATGCTAAGCTGAGTGCAGGTTTGGAGGGCCACATCCCTGAACCTCTCCACCTCTTGCTGGGTGGAACCTGCCAAGAGCCAGTCATCGAGGTAGGGATAGATCCTGACCCCTCGACGCCAAAGGTGGGCTGCCACCACTGCTATGCATTTGGTGAAGACCCCGTGGGGCTGAAGATGGGCTGAATGGCATGGCTTGGAACTCAAAGACTCGCTCTGCTTGGAAGCGGAGGAACCACTGATGAGATGGATGGATTGAGACATGAAAGAATGCATCCTGGAGATCCAGGGAGTAGAACCACATGTTCTGCTCCAGGGGTGGTATGATCTGGGACAAAGTTACCATCCTGAAGGTGCGTGGCCTGAGAAACTGATTCAAGTTGTGCAGATCTAGAATGGGGCGCCAGCTCCATCCACTTCGGGATCAGAAAGTACCTGGAAACGAACCCTGGGTAAAGCCGTGACTCTGACCACAACCTCCTTGAGGAGGACTTGGGCGAAGTTGTCTCGGACAGCCGACCAAGTCTGCACAGACACCATCTCTTCCTGTGGGGCGCGGGCTCGGCTGGGAGGGTACTGCTTGAATTCCAGAGGCAGACCCTGGCCGACCACTTCTAAGACACAATTGTCCGTGGTAACAGCAGACCAGGCGGAAAGAAAGTAGCGGAGCTGGCCCCCATGGGAGGACCAGAGCTGGTGTGATGGGAATAAGAGTGGCAGCCCCTATCCTGTCACTGAGCAGGCTTGGAGGAAGAGGGTCCAGTTTGTGAAGTGCCTGAACCCCGACCTCCCTGTTTGCGGGCCGCTGGAGGCCCAGACTTGGGCCGAGGGCACCAAGCCTGTGCCTGCTGTTGCTGCCCACCCTAAAAGAGAGGCTGCTTGGCCGCAGGAGCAGGGTGCTGAAATGGCTTTTTCTTCTGCTTCTTGGAGCCTTGAGCCTCTCTCTGAGCAGAAAGAACAGAGTCCAAGGTAGCACTGGACTTCTCGATCCATTGTAAGTGGCCGTCCACACCTGGGCCAAAGAGATCAGTGCCCAGGAAAGGAACATTGATAAGTGTATGCTGGGTGTCCCTCTTAAAGGTGGAGAGCCTCAGCCAAGCCCTGTGGCGCATGGCAACCGTAGCTGCCACCGAGCACGCGCATGAATCCCCAAGGTCCAGGGCTATCTGGAGTTGCTGTCTGGCAACAGCCCGACCCTGGTCCCGGACCTGTTTGACCGTAGTCTGAAGGTCCACAGGTAGCTGAGGAAGAACCTCATCTAAAGAGCCCAGAAGGGCGTGGGAGAAATGCGTCATGATGATGGCCGAGCTTGCCTGACGGAGGCCTAGCGAAGAGGTGGCATAGACCTTCCTGGCAAAGTGGTCCAACATTTTGGACTCCTTGTCCAGAGGTCTGTCTGTGTCTGCCGAGCTGCCTGAGTGTCTAAACATGGATTCGGTTACCAGACCCTCTGCAGAGGGATGTTCCATGAACTCTGAGAGGGACCCAATGGGCACCACGTACCTGCAGGCCATCCGGGCAGACAGCGCAGGGCAGGAGGCAGGGTGCTGCCAAAGCTCCAAAGCCAGACCAATGGCCTTGGCCACTGGAAAGGCTTCCGTCGGAGTGTCCCCTCTCTTAAGGATATCCGTAAGAGGGTATTCAGCCTGTTTCCGGACAGGCTCAAGGGGCATCCCCGTGGATTCAGAGATCAAGCGAAGAATCCCCAAGAAGGACGAAGGGCCTTCCTTGGTTGAGAGACTGCTCACCGACTCATGGTCTACCGGACGAGAGTGTCGGTCGGAGTCATCAGAATCCGAAGTATCCGGCTAAATCGACTGGCCACCAAGATCCCCCTCCATGGCGTCTGGGGCGGTCAGGCGTGAGGGTAACTAATGACCTATGAGGAAGACCCAGAACAGTCAGATTCCTTCGTAAGAGCCCGGTTCCAATGGAGTCTGCTTCGGACTAGAAGGCAAGAGCCAAGTAATGGCCGGTGTGGAAACCGTGGCTGGTTTCTGACCGGACAAAATCAGCTGTTGCCACATAAGGTCCTCATACCGTCGATGGAGTTTCTGCCGAAGCCTCTCCTCATCTGAGGAGGGCGAAGACGAATGGCGGCGTCTGCTTTTCTTGGGCGCGTAAATGCCTTCCTTGGCCTATCAGCCGAGGGGGTTCAAGATCTCAACCTCGATCACTGGGGTGACCAACTGGGTCGCTTAGGTGACGCCGGGGGAACCAGTGATTTTCTTGGATCTGGGACTGGCTCCCCGATGGGATTGCCAGCAGGCTGGGTCTCCTTATTGGGAACAGTCAGGATCGGGGTCCTAGTAAGAGAGTTGTCAGCCTTGTCAGGCAACAACAGATCGACAGGGTCGAGAGTGATCTCGACTGTGTCGACTGAGACCTCGGCAGACTGACCAGACGGCAGGGCTGAGAAGATGGCGGCCGAAGTCGCAATCTCGACCGAGGTCGAGACTGAAGATTCCTGGGACCGAGATCGCTCTCAATCCCAAAAACGTCTTCGCTGAGATGAAGAGTCTCTCGGTTCCTTGTCCTTTTTATGGGACAGGAAGACATGCGAGCCAGTAGGTCCCTCGCCTTTGGTGGGGAAGAGACTGGCACATCTCCCGAAACCAGCTACCACAACCCCCCTCAGCCGTTATGCATTGAAATAAGGGATATGGACACTCAAAATGAGATACAGTAACACACCAACATGCAGATACTATGGAATCCATTGTTTTTTCTACTTTAATGTACACGATTATTTTTCATTTGGAATACTGCTTTAAATTCTGAATTTGCAGCATGTGTGGGCTGCATCTTTCTCATGAAGGGGAGAGTGAGACAGCTGGAATGCCCAACACAAAACTGCAAAAGCAGCACAGAGCGATGGTGGTGCTACCCCCCCCCCATCTCAGCGCCACCACCCTCCCCACACTTGTCCTCCCTTAGGCAGACTCACCAATTCACTGCAAGGTGCCGTTGCTAACACTCTCACTGCCGCAGGTCTGAATACTGGCACTCGCTCACGGGTTAAATTGCGAAGGAACCCACAGGAACTTAGTTCCACCACCTCTTCCACATGCGAGATATCACTGCAGGCTGCCGCCAATATTATGTTAACGCTTTCATCGCCGCAGGCCCGAATGCCGGCAATCACTCCCCTATGCGATACCATAAAGCATTATCGGGAGCAACTGCCAGCATTCGGGCCTACAGCGGTGACAGTGTTAGCATAATATCAGCGGCACGCTACTGTATCCTAAAGGTCACATGGGTAGAGAGGGTGCCGAGATGATTTTGGAGGGACCCTCATACAGGTTGAATCGCATTTTTTTTGCGATCCATAACTAAAAAATGCATCGCACAAGCAGTCAATTTGCATCACAACATGCAATACCGGCTATTTAAAATCCTGCACCTCAAGAGAGATCTCTACCTGCTGTCCAAACATGCAAGTGCCACTGAAGGGTAAATTCATTACCTGTTGTTGGACATCTAAGAAAAAATAGAAGTACAAAGCAGGGGTGTAGCCAGGGAGTTCACATCTGCACACCAAGTGGACTCACTGCTACCCCTTTCCCTGTTGTTAGGGTGAGCTACCCCAACCTGGGGTGTAGCCAGACAATAAACAAATGTACACCAGGACTGTATTTGTTACCACATTTGGCACAATAAATACAACTTATGTATCTCATGACAATGGTTGTTGCCATGCATGGGTAAATACAAATGCCATGCATTGCTCCATTAGACACCCACATACCAGCCCACAGCCTGTAAAGTTGTATTGTCCTTGGGATACAAAGACAGTCTTAGTGACCAGTCCTTCTAGTGTAGACTCCTATGAATAAAATCACAGAAAGGTTCAGCATTGTCTTTGTTAGGCTTCATGGAAAAAGGAAGCAGTTCAGAGCCTATTTGCTACCCCCCCGAAATAAAATAGCACACCATGGAGTGGTTGGAGTATGCCTGCCTACTCCCATGATACAAAGCCAGGAGTACCATCTGATGCAAATGACAGCTGCAACAGAGCGAGATGCAGCATCGAAGAACATCCATAGCTGCTTTGAGCTGATGGTTATTAGCAATCCATGGGCAGTAGTCTGTAGGATCTTCTGTTTAGTCTCAGTCTGGCAAGAACTATGCCAGAGACTTAAGTGAGTGCCGAAGGGTATACTCGTACTTGTAAAAGTTGCCCTGGTAGCTAGCAATCTGCATGCCAAGGGTGGCAGCTGCGACAGCTCACTTGCGTACAGTGTCAATCTTACGTGACTCCTTGTTAATAGGGTGCACAGTAACCTACTGGGGAAGAATGGCTTTGTCATTCTTGGCAAGAATAATAATGGCATCTGCTGTCAGCTGAGAAACATACAGTGGTATGTCCTTAGGAGCAGCATATTTTCTGTCTGTCTGTCTACAGGCAAAAGGCGTAGAAGCAGGTCTATTCCAGATTATATTTGAGAAGCTCTCAAATGGTGGTGGAACAGTGGAAACTAGACTGACTGGCATGGTAGATATGTTTAACCACTGCAGATGATCTGACAAAACTTGAGGACTGGTCAGACACATGGCAGCTGGAGTTCAATGCTAAGAAGTGCCATGTCATGCACTTGGGAACAAGGAACCCAAGGAGGTGTTATTAGTTGGGAGGGGTGCACACAACTGCTGCAGAGGAGGAGAAGGATCTTGGGGTGATAACAGGGCAAATGAACCATTCAGAACAGTGCAGGAAGGCAGCCGTTAAAGCCAACAAGATGCTGGGGTGTACTGCTAGAGGAATCACATCCAGGAGGGGGAAGGTGATCCTGCCTCTGTAAAGATCATTGGTGAGGCTGCACCTGGAGTACTGCATGCAGTATTGGCACCCATACTTGAAGAAAGATGTTAGATTACTGGAGGGGGTCCAGTGCAGAGCAACAAGGATGATCATGGGATTGGAAGACAAACCCTACGAGGGGAGGCTGAGGGAGCTTAATATGTACTCCCTGGAGGAGAGGAGGGATAGAGGCGATATGACTGAGACCTTTAAATACATGAAGGGTATAAACAAGACTGGAACAGAGGGGGTTTTTAAGTTGGAATGGTGGGACACGAGGGGGCATGGTCCGAGATTGGAGGGAAGAAGATTCAGGAGAGAAATGAGGAGGCACTTTTTCACGGAAAGGGTGGTATCTATGTGGAACACGCTGCCCGAAGAGGAGGTGTTCTGTAAGTCAGTGGGCAGTTTTAAAAGGGGATGGGACAAAGTGAGGGGAAGGGTCACTGTGACAGAGGGAGGGGCAGCTGCAGTATAAGGGATTGCTAGCTGCACACTTGAGCAGACTTGATAGACCATATGGCCTGTATCTGCTGCCAGTTTTGTACAGAGGTGTTTACTTGGGTCAATTGCTGAAGGCTCAAAATCAAGTGCAGAATGTATATTCTTCAGCAAAGCTTGGAAAGATGAATCCTCCTGAGGAACAGGAGAAGGGCCTGGGTCCAAAGAGTCCAGGTTATAGGCAGAGTCTTTGTCACCGCCTTCAGAAATGAGTTCAAGGTCAGACTTGTCCATCTCAAGGTCCCCGAAAAGGAGGATCAAGAAGGGAGTGGATCACAAGCCCTGCAATTCAAAACAAGGTCTTGGCAACATCAGGCCCATTCTGTGAGGAGCCAGTGTCAAAGGTGACAGCACAACTAGAACTGAAGCTGGCACCAGTGGGCTACCCGGCATTGAGGGCAGCGCTGAGACAAGCCCAGAGGCACCTAAATTCAACTTCGTTGCCCCATCACCAATCCAGCCAGCACCACAGTGACTGACAAAAGTACTGCAGCTGGTCCCATCACAGTGGCACTGAAAAGGGGTGCGGCAAGCGGGACAGGGGTCGGCAGCTGGTCACTGGCAAGAGCCCTGGTGCTGGAGCCAAACACTCTACCCAGCCTGAAGGTCCCAGCTGCAACACCAGTTCCACAGACCCCGAAGGGCCAGAGACTGGCTCTAGAGGCAGAGGCAAATGAGCCATATGCTGCACCCACATCCAGGAGTGGAACTGACCACCAGAGTTCCCAGTAAGAGACAAAGAGGGAGTCTGGTCCTGAGACGGCAAACTCCCATGAACAGAGGCCCCTGGTGACGCCGACAGCGCCAGTGAGGGCCTGCAGCTCTGGGAGACTGAGGATCTCACAGTAGAACTCACAGAGGGTGACCTCGAGCGGTACCACTTCGTAGGAAGGGGAAGAGTTTGAGCCTGTGTGGCACTGTGAACCTGATAGAATAGGGCTTGCTTCTTTTCTGCTTCTGAGAGGACTGTTTCCCGGACTGACCTGTTATAAGACCCCTTAGATGGGAAAGTGGACCAGACATGGCCCTGCTGCCAGAGCACCTTGCCTGATGAGGCTCCCTACTGTCGTCGTCCATGGCTGTCGATCATCGACTCGGCAGGGCTGTGAGAGACCGAGATAACATTTTTTTGTTAAATTGTTGACTCACACAAAAATAAACTCTGACTTCAAACACTAAAAACTGAGAAGAACTGAATGTTGTTGTCATACAGACCTGAAGGTCTGATTCCTGGCAGGCAAGCAACGTCGTCTCTGAAGTGCACGCGACAGCAGGGAAAAAAGGATGCAGAGTCTGCAATCCCCTCGAGTCCCTAGTTACAAAGTAAACCCAAAAAGGCAAGCTGGGGGTCAGGTTTAAACTCCAGCCAGCACAAGGAACTGAGATAGTTGAGGGCTGGTACCAACGCAAGCCATGCAGCGTTAGCCAGTCTCCCAGTGCCATGCATGCGCACAGCCTATCTTGGCACCAGCCCTCCTGAAAAGTTCAGACTCCTGCAGGGTCCTAGTGCCTCCACCTCAGGACCCTTTAGTGTGAAGCAATGATGAAGATTGATTCCAGAAATATCAAGTCCCCATGTTCAAGCACCTCTCAGAGCAAGTCCCCTTGTGAAAACACCTCTCGGAACAAGTCCCCACATGCAAGTACATCTTGGAACAAGTCCCCACGTATAAGCACCTCTTAGAACAAGTCTCCATGTGCACGTACCTCTCAAAACCCCACATGCAAGCACCTCTTAGAACAAGTTTCCATGTGCGAGTACCTCTTAGAACAAATCCCCATATGCAAGTACCTCCTTGAACAAGTCCTCACGTACAAGCACCTCTTGGAACAAGTCCCCACATGCAAAGTTTGAACTGCTATGTGTAAGAAGGGATACAAAATAAAAATGATGTACTCATCATAATTCTTGATGATCTAGGAATATCTTCATCAGTGATTCACACCAACTGGCTCTGGGATGAAGGCACTAAGACCCTGCAGGAGCCAGAATTTTTCAGATGGGCTGGCACCAAGGTAGGTTGCGTACATGTGCAGCACTGCGAGATTAGCTTGCGCTGCATGGCTCACCTCGGCACTGGTCCTCAACTGCCTCATTACCTTTTTTTTGTTTGTTTACTGAGGAGGTGTAGCGTAACCTAACACTAATGCAGTTAACCTAAGGCACAAGACAGCCCTTGTGACCTGTGTAAGAAGGGTCAACAGCAAGGAACAGTGTCTTCACAGCCCCACCAAGAACAAGGGGTGATGGCCAACGGATAGACAAAGTGAGCCTGGGGGATGGAGGGTGGGTGTGTGAATCGATGGTGAAGATATTCCTAGAAGATCAAGAATTACGATGAATAAGTCATTTTTATATCTTCCAGGAATCAATATTTACCACTGACTCACACCAACGGGTTAGAGTATCAAGCAGCTCAGATTACTCCCCTGGGCAGGGCAGCAGGAGCTGGAGCTCACTCAACACAGAAGTCCATTAAGGATGGTCCTGCCAAAAGGGGCATGCTGCCTGGCATGGACATCCAGGGCACTGTGCTTGACGAAGGTGTGCACTGTGCTCCAGGTGGCAGCTCTGCAAGCATCAGTGATAGGTACAGAACGGATCTCTGCCAAGGACCTCGCACCCGTTCTAGTGGAGTGGGCATGTACATTGCTGCCCAGTCTGACCTGTGTTATTATATATATATGACCTTAAATTACTTCATCTCACCCCTGATGTAGTCCTCCACCCTCTCACCAAAATTCTCAACCTCTCCCTGTGCCTAGGTCAGTTCCCCTAACAGTGGAAGTCGGCAGTGGTCACTCCCATTCTGAAGGGAGGTGACAGAACCTCCCCTGGTAATTATCACCCCATCTTCATCCTCTCCCCTATCTCCAATGCCCTTGAAAAAATAGTCTTGGTACAACTTTCAGATTATCTTTCTAAATACAACTTACTTTGTCAGGAACAACACTGACTCAGAAAGGGCCATAGAACCACCACGGCCCTTCTGGAATAGACAGACTATGTCCATAAAGCTCTAGATCGTGGACACTTAGGTCTGTTTACATAGACCCAACAAAAGCGGTCAATCATGCTCTCCTGGTCGAGTCCCTACTATCCTTGGGTTTGTCCAATGATGCCACCTCCTGGTTTGCCAACTATCTCAGTGGCAGGTCACAACAAGTAAAAATCAATACCACCCAATCCTCCAGTCTTCCAGTTCAGGGTACCCCAGGGTTCTATCCCGAGACTCCTCCTTTTTAGTCCATTTCTAAATACCCTCCTCAAGGCCTGCACCGGTCGGATGCTCCTTTATGCAGATGATGCTGTTTATCTTCAATGGCCATCCTAACCCCTCCCCACTTCAGCAAGACCTACAAAATTATTCTTGGAATATGAAATCTGGTTTGCCGCTCACAAACTTGTTCTAAACTACAAAACAAAAAATAAACAAAAAAAAAAAGGTAACGATTTTCTCGCATCACCAAAGTAAACACAGGGACATACCTGTAAACATTTTCAGTTGTCAGCTCTTCATCCTGGAACAAGTCAACAGTTTAAAATACCTCCGTGTCACTTTTGACTCCTCCCTCTCTTACCAAGACCATATTAACCTAGTCAGCACTGTCATAAATGTCAGAATTGGTCTGTTATACAGACACAGATGCTGTATGCCCCCCAATGCTCTCCGTCTAACCGTAACAAGCTCTGTACTATCCATAGTCTACTACGGGATTGGTTTCTACACGCCAGCTGCTAACACAGCTCTCCATAGGATCAAGGTTGCCATGAATAAAACCTGTCGTCTTGTGGCTCGGTGTGATAGGCGCACTCACACCTGCAAACTCTACCGATTGACTAGCTGGCTCAACTTTGACTGGAGGCTCAGATATCAAACAAGTCTTCTAGCCAAGAAAATCGCCTCAGGGCTCACCCCTCCAAGGCTCCCACACCTTATTACTCCTGCCCCTATAATTCGAGCAACCAGAAGCTCTTCTAAAGCATCCCTCCTTGTCCCCCACTGTAGGACGTCCCTGGGGCAGAGGGCATTTATGTACAGGGCTCCACTCTGGTTGAATGCCCTTCCAGCCTGTATTTCATCTGAAGTGAAACTTGGCCCTTTCAAAGCAAATCTCAGAGAGCACCTCCTTGCCTCCAGTCAATGTGACTGCTTCTAGTCTCCCCCACCCATCCTGTCCAGATTTTAACAAAGTCTTCTCTGACTGCATCAGCCCCATCCATCTCTCCCTGCGTCCCGCACCTACCAACACCCCCTTCCTCTACCCTTAAATTTGGCTACTGCTGAATACTACAGTTCTGAAAGTTTTGTACCGGGTCTTGCATGTCCCGATTTTGCCTAAATACTTGTGCAGAATGTACCGTTTGTTTAATCTGTACCTACTGTCTCACTCTGTGCGTCAGTAAGTTACTAACATACTAAAATGCCAGCAGAATAGGCCTAACGGTCTTTCGTGTCTGCTCATTTGGTCAGCCCCCAACCTGGGTGCTGACCTTGCTGCCCCCCTCGCCTTCTCTCGTCCCAGTTCCGGATATTCTTGCTGCATTGGATTTTGCTTCCAGAACCCTTCCCCTGTACCTGTCCCAGCCCCTCTTGAACCCCTCCACCGTCTCTGCCTCCACCAGCACCCTAGGCAGCGCATTCTATGGCTCCACCACCCTCTCAGTGAAGCAGCACCTCCTCCTTTCTCCCTAAATCTTCCCCTCCAGCTTCCACCCATGCCTCTAGTGGCCCCTCCTCCTTCCTTGAAGCACCCTGACTGTTCCCCCCTATTTACCCTCTTCATGTACCTGAAGACCTCTATCATGTCCCCGGTCCCTTCTCTCTTCCAATGTGACATATTTAGCTCTTGAGCCTCTCCTCATAGGTCCTGTCCCCAAGCCCCAAATCATTTGGTTGCCCTCCTCTGGACCCTCTCCAGGAGTTTAATGTCCCTCTTTAAGTGTGGCCTCCAAACTGCACGCAGTACTCAAGTGCAGCCTCACCAAGCAGTTATACAGAGGGAGTATCACTTCCCTCCTTCTGGAGGTGATCCCCCTAGCGATGCATCCCAGCATCCTGTTGGCCTTGGCTGCTGCCCTCCTACAAGCCTCTGAGTTGTTCATCTTGACATCCACCACCACCCCCAGGTCCCTCTCAGCCATCGAGACTTGTAGCATCTCTCCCCCCCCCCCCCAGGGTGTACACTTGGCCTGGGTTTCTGGCCCCCAGGTGGAGTACCTTGCATTTCCCTGCATTGAACCTCAGCTTCCACTTTCTAGACCATCTTTCCAGAGCCTCCAGGTCCCCCTGTAGGGTCACCCTCCCCTTCACCACCGCCCCCAGTTTTGAGTCATCTGCAAAGAAACTCAGCTCACTCCTGAATTCCTGTCCTTATGTCAGAGACGTAGGCGTTGAACAGGAGGGGCCCAAGGACTGATCCCTGTGGGACCCCACTAATGACCCTCCTTGGGGATAAGACTATCCCAACAACTACGACCCTCTGGGTCCGGTCCTGGAGCCAATTGCCTATCCATCTGATCATCTGGTTCCCCACCCCATTTCTCCCAGCTTATCCAACAGGCCACGTGAGGAACAGAGTCAAATGCCTTGCTGAAGTCTAGAAGAGGGCGTCCACTGGTCTACCAGGTCAATACTCGTCACCCAGTCATAGAACTCCACAAGGTTTGTCTGACACGATTTTCCCGGGATGAAACCATGCTGTCTATCGTCCAGGCACCCTGACTTTTCCAGGTCCCCCCCAAGCCTCTCCTTGACAATGCCCTCCATCACCTTGCCCACCACGATGTCAGGCTGACAGGCCTGTAGTTCTCTGCCACCTCCCTTGATCCCCCTTGTGGATAGGCACTATATGCGCCACCTTCCAGTCCTGGGGCACCCACCCTGTCCTCAGAGAGAGATGGTGAAAAGCTCCGCCAGGGGTTTCGCCAGGACATCAGCAAGTTCCTTCAGCACTCTGGGATGTAATTTATCTTGCCCCGGTGCTTTCTCCGTCTTAAGGGAGCTGAGGGCTTCCCTGACACTCTCTGCTGTGATTTATACTTCCGGTACCTCTTCTCCCTGCTCAGCCCTCCTCCCTCCTGCCAGTGATGCCTCCCCCTCTCCCCAGACCCGATCGGTAAGGGTCCGCCCCTCCTCAGTATCTCTGTCTCTTCCCATGTATGATGCAGCACCCCCATTTTCCTTGGTGAAAACTGAGGTGAAGTACTCATTTAGTACCTCAGCCTGCTACCCCGGGTCTTGTGCCATCTCTCCCTGATTTAATCCTGCTAATCTGCCCCTTCACCCTTCGTTTTCCCCAATGTATCTAAGAACCCTTGTTCCTCTCCTAATTTCCCTGGCCGGTTCTGCTCCTTCCCTTGCCTTAGTTGCCTCTCACCACCCTAGCGGCCCTTCTAGCCATCAGCTCATACTCCCCTCGATCCCTTTCACTCCTTGAGCATTTGAATTGCCTCTAGGCTGCCTTCTTTCACCGCACCACCTCCTGGACCTCCCTGGTCCACCAGCAGGGTTTTTGGGCCCTACCGCATTTTCATCTTATTCTTGCAGGTGCTGGTAGCATCCTGCACCCCTCTCCTGATGATTTCCCATCTACTATCAGCGTCCATGCCTGACCCAGTCACATCCAAATGCTCCTTAAGGATCCTTCCCATTTCCTCAAAATCCATCCCCCTGAAGTCAGTTACCTCCGTCTTTGTGCAGCCTTCAAGCCCTCCTAGGTCCAGGCAGAACCAGACCGTGGCATGGTCACTCCCCACCAACGGGTCCCTTACCTCCAGGCCCCCAATCTGGTCACTGTCTGCCAGGACCACATCCAGTACCCGCACCTCCCTGGTTGGTTCCCCCACCTGCTGAGTTAGGAACGCGTCTTGAAAGACATCCAAAACCTCTGTTCCCTGGTCACAGAGGATGACAGTCTCCCAGTCTGTTCCTGGCATGTTTAAGTCCCCAACACCACCACGTTCCTCTGCCCAGTCTGCAGTGTCTCCCAACATCTGCCACCAGACTCTCCTACAGCTCCTCCGCCAGGGCAGGGTCTGCTCACACCACTCCTATTTTACTCTCTTGTCCCCCCTTGTTATCAAGGTGACCCGTCGCCTCCACGGTTCCCTCTGCCTCCTCTACTCCCCCTATGCCAATGCAGTTTTGACTATCATGCATACCTCCCCCATCCTTCCTGAACATAGTGTAACCCTCCAGGTTCAGGTCCCAGTCGTGTCCTGCAGTGGCCCAGGTCTCAGTGACGCTGCCACATCCACTGCTCCCTCAGTTAGCATTGTCTGGAGCTCAGGCATTTTATTGCCCAAGCTCCTGGCATTTAACAGGACTACCTTCACCCTTTCCCTATACTTCCATTTCCCTGCTTGTGTTCCCTTGGGATTCTGTTTTCCCCTGGTCTGCACTTTTCCAAGTCGGCCTTTTCCATAATCCTCCAGTTCCCGGGGGTGGGGTGGGGGTGGAGACAGAGTCCCTCCTTTCTCGGCACCCCTTGACAGCCTTTTCTCCCCATGCCTCCCCTTTACAAGTTTAAACCCCACTTTTCACCAATGAACCCCTATTTTCAACAGGATTCCCTCCTCCAAATTGAGATGGAGTCTTCTCTAGCATACAGCTCCTTATCCTCCCAGGTCTCCCCAATCCCCATCAACCCATACCCTCTGGCCTCACCACTCCCTGAGCCACTGGTTTATCTCCTAGTCTTCCTTTTGTGTTCCCCATTAGCCCTTGGCACGGCAAGATTCCGAGAAGAAACTGGGCATCCTATGTCATGACAGACCCTGGCAAGCTCCTGAATCTTGCCTGTATCTCTAGCTCCTTTCCCTCAATGTCATTTGTACCCAGGTGGACCAGTATGTCCAGGAACCCCACAATCCTTTGCCAGCTGATATACCTGTGTTAGTCCTGTGCACCGTTAGTCCAGGGAAGCATTTTGTTCTAACTGGCCAGGCTTCTCCTCCCTAGCCCATTTGATACCCCAGATCATAGAATCCCCAACAGAACACTCTGACCGCTCCTTTTCCTCCATTCCACCCCTTCCATGTCCTCTCATCCTCTACTGGCCTCCACCCAACGGCTCCTTGTTCCTCCCCTATCTGGGTGCCACATGCCACCCCTCCTCCAATCCTATGCCTCTCCTCCTCCTGAGTATCCTTTTGTACCTTGCTAATTCCCCCCTCACTGCTCGTGACTGGTCCTTCTCCCCCATCTGCTAAACTAGCCTGGCTCGTCCTCCCTTCCTTCCTGTCTCCATTTAGTCCCTCCTTGCTTGTCGTGTTCCCCTGGCCTAAACCCTCAGCTCCCTTTACTGAATCCTCCTTGTACTTCTGGTCTTTCTCCTTTACCTTTCCTCCCAACTGGTCCTTCTCCTTGCGCTTTCCTCCCTCTTCCCCTGCCCCTCCTGCTCTGATTCACTGCTCCCCCCAATTTCCTGCATTCCAGGTTCCCCCTGTTCTTCCTGCTATCCGGCACCTGCCTCCTGCCCCCCACTCCCTTTCCGTCTCTAACCACCCCTGTCGTGGCTACATCACCCCCCTCATCCTCGAGCAGAAGAAGAGAATTGAAGCGGTTACTGAGTGTAAGGTCTGATCCACCTCCCCGCCTTGCTTCCTTCTGTCCAGCCCTGGCCATCTGCCTACTTCCCTGAGAATGTTGTCCCTCTGTCCCCCCTTTGTGAGGTCCCCAGTTACCTGCCTGCTTCCTTAGCAGGTTCTCCTTTTGGGTCCCCTCTGCCAGGGTCCCTATGTGACCCCTAGTATTCTCCTGCACTCCTTTCTCTATGCCCCTGCCCCAGTGCTTGGTGCAACCCGTGGAGATCCCCTACCCCCTTCCCCAACCATGCCTCCCCTTCCCCAGCTGTCTCCTAATCCCCGCAACCTCCTCCCTAAGCTGTGCCAGCTGGTAGCACACTGGGCAACCACCGAACTTCCAAGCCCAGTCCAGTATCATGGCTGCTCCACACCCTGTGCACCCCACCACCCTCCCAAAGATGCCGGCCCTGACGTGTGGTTCCATCCCCTTCCAAGTGGGTTTCCTTGGGTGAGCCACCAGGTTCCCACCTAGTCCAACATACACCCCTACTGCCCAATCAGGTCATCCACTAATCTTAGATACAGTCCCACAGTACACCGGTAACCCTGTTACTAGGTGCAGTACAACACAATAAACTTATAACGGAAATGAACAACTCCCTAAGCTCCTCTCTCCCAGCCTTTAAATCCAACCCCCAGTGGCTAGAACTACATGAACTACTGCAATGGTGAGTCCGTAACTATTCTATCTTCTTCAAGGATATCTTTTTCATCGGGCCACACCTACGTAAGTTATGTCGATACACTATTATTTGGATCCTCCTTATTGTATGTATGTACCCTTAATTGTCTTGCACTTCTGATATGGAGCCTTTGTAAAGGAGTCTCTGACTCAAAGGTTTGTAATTCCGATACTTCAATAAATAGCACAGCAGTGACAGAGGCAATGCAGAGGCAACTGACACTCTATGTAGAAATGCATCTGATTATAAATGGTTGTCCCATCCGATTAGGGTCAAAGGAAACAAAGGGCTGCTTAGACTGTCAGAAGTCCTTCGTTCTATCGAGGTACATATATGTTCATATTTGATTTTATTGAATATGTTTTATGTTTGTTCTTGCTGTACAGCGCCTTGAAATTTTGAAAGGCGCTCAACTAAATTAGTTTTATTATTATATTAGAACGGGAGGGCTCTTTTAACATACACAGAATGAAGAGTGCACTCCCTTCTTTTTGGAAGTTAGGCAAAGTATATAGGCAGCACTAAAGGCTGATTTAAGTGAAACTCTTACACTACCTTAGGTTAAGAACTTGGGATGTGTGCGAAGAACCACCCTGTCTGTATGGAAAACTGTATATGGAGGATCGATGACAAAAGCACCAATCTTTGAAACTCTGCAGGCAGAGGTAACAGCCACTAGAAAGAACAGTTACATACGCACCGTAACAGTAAGTCTTCGAGAGAATCCCTTTCATCAGGCCATGCCTATGGAACTATAAGCCGCCAGGCACTGGACCACATGGACACTTTTGCAAGCAGTCCACTAGGGGCCACCCACGATGACATCAGACATCGTCTCTCCCATATAAACATGGTCAGCCTCTTCCCTCCTCAGTTCCCCGCTGGAGCTCATGCTCGGAGAACCTCTCTGTAGAGAACTAGTAGAGACCCTAAGGCTCTGTCGATCAAACGAAGCAGAGAAGGAGACAGCACTCATCAGAGTCTCTGGATCTGATAGGGGAAGGAGGGTGGGACGGCACGGCCTGATTAAAGAGATTCACTCGAAGATCTACTGCAATGGTGAGTCCGTAACTACCCTATCTTCTTCAAGGATATCTCTCATCGTGCCACACCTATGTAACAAGTACCAAGCAGTACTGACCATAAACAGTCTGGATGGCAGGAGCCTATAGGCCTAAGAAATAAGGTCCAGGAGCACTGCTAGGCCAAAGCCATCCCTTTTTCAAGAGGCAATGTCCAGACTGTAGTGTTTAGTGAAGGGGTGGACAGTACTCCAGGTGGCAGCTGTATACATATCTGTAGCAGACACATTTTTGAAACATGCAACAGATATAGCCATGCCTCTAGCAGAATGACCATGAACAACCCCAGGAAGTTCCCTACTGTACTTTCTACAACAAAAAGTAACAGTTTGTCAATCATTAACACAGGGAATGTTTGGAAACTGGAGCCCTCTCTTTCTCAGGCGTGAATGAAACAAAAGCTGTGAAGACTTCCTACAGACCTTCGTGCAGTGTATGGAGTACCCAAGTATTCTATGTATATCTAGAATATGGAACAGTGCTTCCCCTGGACTGGCATACTCAGGATCAGGAAAATAAACTGGCAGGTGGATGGTTTCAAGTAAACTCAGACACCACCTTTGGTTAAAACGTAGGTATAGTACGCAAAGTCTTTCTGGAAAAATTAGAGCCTGTAGCTCTGAAACCCTTCGAGCAGAAGTAATGGCAACCAAAAGCAATGCTTTCCAAGCGAGAAAGCATAGGCCACAAGTTGCGGCTGACTCAAAAGGAGCCATAGTAAGCTTTTCCAACATACAATTCAGGTCCCAAGCCACGACTGCATTACGGATAGGAGGCTTCAAGTGCAGAATGTCTCTCAGAAACATACAGGCCACCTCCAACTGGGCAACCGCACGAACCTCAATAGGCACATGGAGGGCTGAAATAGCAGCCAAGTGCACTTTAACAAAAGAATACTAAAGGCCTGCATCTGACAAGGATCGCAGATACTCTAGTACCTCATTTATTAGACAAGTAAAGGGGTCTAAGGTGTGGGAAGCAGCCCACAAACCAAACCACTTCCACTTCATGGAATAAGTTGACCTGATAGAAGGCTTTCTAGCAGCCACCAAGACATCAGCCACCGTTTGGGACACCACAAATCTAACCATGACTATGTTTTCAGGAGCCATGCATCGAAGTGAAGTGATTTCAGGTCTGGATGGACCAGGGTTCACTGCTCCTGTGACAAAAGTCCCTGGCATAAGGGAAAGGGTACTGGTTGTTCCACTGCCAGTTGCTGCAATAAGGGGAACCAGATCTGTTGAGGTCATAGGGGAGCAATGAGGATTAGCGTCGCCCCCTCCATCTGAAATTTGAGCAACACCCTCTGAATTAGAGGGAAGGGAGAGAAGGCATACAGGAACCTCCCCTTCTAAGAAAAGGACAATGCTTCTCACCAAAAAACTCCAGGCCCTGGAACAAGCCAGCAGATAAAAGGCAGTTTTACACTGTGTGGGGATGCAAAAAGGTCCAACTCTGGATGACCCCCATCTGTTGAACAGGTCTTCTATAACTGAGATCAGCAGTTCCCATTCGTGCATTTTGGACTGACCAGCTTAGCCTGTCTGTCAAGACATTTTGAGTGCCTGGAACATGTACTGTTGACAGTTCTAGACCGTGTTCTAGAGCCCAATACCATACTCTCACTGCTTCCCTGTACAGGGGTAAGAATGAGTTCCCCCTTGTTTGCTGATGTAATGCATCACACCAATGTCCATCTGTACAAACAGCGGACCCAGGGACAGGTGAGCCTGGAAGGCCTGTATGCCATACAGAACAGTTCTCATCTCTAGAACATTTATATACAGGGTGCTCTCCACCTTGGTCCATACACCCTACATCTGATATGGCCCCAAATTTGCCCCCCAGCCCAACCTCGAGGAATATGTAGTTTGATAGGATATGGCAAGGGGAGGGTATCAGGAAAGGAACCCTCTTTAGCAAACTGCTGGGATCCCTCCACCATTTGAGCACCTTGAGTACAGAAGAGGTTACTAGAACCCTCTGTTCTAGACTGTCTGAGTTGATCCTTCGGGATTCTCAAGGTCCACTGAGGGATACTCATGTGCAGTCTGGCCAGAGGTACTGTGACAATGACTGCTTCCATTAAAAGGAATGTTCTGGTTGTGACATACCAGCTGTTGTGGACTATCCGGTCCTGTGCAGACATTTGGTCCTATCCAGAGACAGAAAGGCTGAGCCTAGGGCTGCGTCCAAAACTGACTATATATACTGTAGATGCTGGCAAGGAATCAAGACAGACTTTGGCACATTAACAGTGACCCTAGAGCATCGAACAGTTGTCTTGTTTGGTCTAGGTTGTGCAGGAGCTGCTTCCTGGAATGAGATTTCAGTAGCCAGTTGTCCAGGTTGGGAAATATATAAAGGCCTTCCCTGCGAAGGGCTGCTGCTACTACTACCACGCATTTGGTAAAGACCCATGATGCAGAAGACAAGCCAAAGAGCAATACTATGAATTGGTAGTCTTCCCCTTGAAACAGGAATCTCAGATTAATTCCTGTTAGGTTTTCAAATTTTGATATGAAGGTAGGCATTCTTCATTTCTAGGGAACAGATCCATTCCCCTACCTGAAGTAGTGGGAGTAGGCCCTGCAGGGTGACCACTCTGAACTTTTTATACTCTTAAAAAAAGTTCAGATCCTGGAGATCCAAAATAGGGCTCAGATCTCCTGTCCATTGTGGAACTAGGAAATAAGAATAGAACCCAATGTTTCTCTGTTCCATGGGTGCAGGTTCTATTGCCCTTTTCTGAAGCAAGGTGTTGATTTCCTCCAGGAGCAGAGGAATGTGATCTGGAGGATAATGTGTAGGCACTGGTGGATGGTCTGGAGGTAATTCCAGAGCATGGCCTTGTGCTACTATTTCCAGGACCAAAGCATCTGAGGTCACCTCCCTCCACTGGTCCAAGTGGAGGGAGAGATGACCCCCAACAAGAACACCTGGAGGCAACGGTGGCTGAGGGTGTAAAAGGAGTCAGGCAGAGCCAGTTGCTGCAGCTCCTTCTGCATCCCCACCTCTAAGGACTTTTGAGTGGGCACCTGGAGTGGCTCCTGGGGTAGGTAGGCCTCCTGCTCTTTTACCCCTGCTTTGTTGTCTGGTAGTGGTACAGTGTGTAGTTCTGGCTGTAGGAAAAGGCACCCTCTGTCTTCTCCCTGGAGGGGTACGATAGAGGTAGTGTACTGATTAAGGTTCTGCCTGAGGTCTGCAAATTAGAGAGGGTATCGTGGACATCTGCACCAAACAACTTGTATCTTCTGAAGGAGGCAATGACAATGGACTGCTGTACGTCACTCGCAAAGCCTGCCATCCTGAGCCAGGAGTACCTCCTGAGGCATATCCCTGGAGCAGTTGCTCTGGCTGAAACATCAGATATGTCGCATGCCATACGTAGTAGGGGTTTTCCTACACCAGCCCAAGCCATTAAGAGTTTTGAGAAGCTCCAGTTTTAGTGCACCTTCTGAGAGAGCACGAGTAGCTGCTCTAGCTTTTCTCTACAGTGTATTCTGGTATTTGACCATGTGGGCCTGGAAATTTTAAATTCTAAGGCCCAAAGAGGCTGAGGCATAGGTTCTTTTACCCAGCACACCTAACCTAGATTCCTTATCAGGAGGAAGAAAGCCAAGGTGTTTTGGTGCCTTGGATCTATCGTGGGCAGCATTTATGACCACAGAATCTGCTTCCAGTTGGCCTGCAAAAAAAGGTTTTCTTGAAAGGGCCATGTACATCTTGTCTGCCGTTCTGGGTATGCCAAGAATCACATTGGGCTTATGCCAGGCTGCAAAAGTGGCATCCTCCAGGGCAGGAAGGCGAGGTGGAATTACTATAGGAGGGGTATCAGGTAATTCCAAGAAGTCAATCAGGTTGTTCTTGGTTATATCCTGTTTTTCAAGATTGAATCCCATGGCAGCCTGTAACTGCTGCCTCATGTTTTTAAAAGATGGATCCTCAGGGGGGACCTAGGGGTGTAAACCACAGATTCCTCACTGCATGTGGACACAGTGGAACTAGTCCTTTCATAATACTTTCCACATAGTCTTCAGCCTCCTCCTCCTGCATTATAAGGTCAGGACTGTCACCATCGGTCTGATCGATGGGACGGAGGGAGCATGCTGCAAGGCCGTGGGTGCTTGAGAAGGGAGCTGAGGCATAGCCCTAGCATGTGTCAGTGAGGAAGTTTGGTTTACCGACTGCATCAATAAAGCTCTTACAGGACGAGGAAGCAGAAGCTGTTTCTGAATGTCCGTAAAGGCCGAGAGTACTGCCTGTACATCGGTGCTTGTGTGGCCGATGGGAACACTGACAGAGATCTAAGGAGGAGACAAAGCCCCTGGCATCGACGGCAATGGACCAGCCATGATGCTAGGCCTGGTGGCACCTACAGCCTGCCCTGACCTGGAAGTAAGGTCAATGGTCTGGGTGGAGTTGTCGCCAGAGCAGTCAATGAAGCTGAAGTGGTTGTACCTGTATGGAGGGGTAACCTAGAACGGGCCAGGGAGGTTTTATCCTTTTCTCGCTCCCTCTCCTGGTGTTTGTGTGACCCAGATGTCTTCTCCCTGAATTAAGAAGACTTGGACCCTGAGCAATGAGACGGTGATTTGGTGGAGTTCTTTTGCTGGAGCTCCTTCTCCATTTGGGCTACCTGCTGCTTTAGGAGGTGTTTTTTCAAAGTGCCCTTTCGACGTCACCAGCTGGATGTGTTGAACCCTCTGCAGATCGGGTACGCCTGAACATTATAGTCCGGGCTAAGGCAACACACACAGAAGTCGTGTCAATCTCCGGAATATATCTTTTCACCGCTTTCGCAACAACAGAACAGTTTCTGCAGCTTCTTAGTCTATATACACACTGTTGAAAATCACTTATGAAAGAGATTGCTAACTATGGTGAGAAAAAAGAAAAGCGGCAATTCTAACAACGTTGTTTCTATGCACAGTCTAAGTATGGTTGACGGAGGGAAAGGAACTGAGGAGGGAAGGGGCCGTCCACGTTTATATGGGAGCTCATGTCTGATGTCATCGTGGGCGCCCCCTAGTGGACTGCTTGCAAAAGTGTGTGTGTGCCTGGTAGCTTACAGTTCCACAGGTGTGGCCTGATGAGAGATATACTCAAAGAAGATACAGCTTTCACAATGCTGTTGATATCACAATACCATTGTCCTGCTCTGAAGCCAGCCACTAGACTCAAAGAGAAACAGGTAAGTCTTCACACAACAGATTAAAAAGGTATAATGTTAAACTGGTGTACAAATTGAATAAAGAATGGCCTGACTCAAAATACACTAATTTCACTTGTGAGGGAGCAGGACCTACAAAACTTATTTGTGGCTTTGTCAACTGTGAGTTTTGGTCCTGCCCTCTCAATTATAAAGATAAACTGTGCATTTCAAGTACAGACATTGTGTTTCACATATTTATTTAGTTTGTTTTCACTGTGCTACACATTCAGTGCCTATTTTCAGGTACGGGAAGAATACAAAAAGAACAGTTACGTAAGAACTTACTGTAACAGTAGATCTTCGATGGGATCTCAGTCATCAGGTCACACCATAGGAACTTTACAGTCAGTGAAGCAGGATCCACACGGAAGATTTTCAGCAGTACCATGGGGGCCACCCACACCGATGGCATCTGCTGATGTCACCAGCCCTATAAAGGCGTTGAGTGGCCCTGCTCCCATCTCAGTTCCTTCCCCTGAAGACTAAGGGAGTACACCCATGCCATGGGGGACCGAAGAGACAGAGAGGTGCCCAGGCAAAAACACCAGTTAACCAGATCTGAGAGGAGAACCCCACAAAAGGGGGATGATGGGAGGGAAAGCAGACCTGATAACTGAGATCCCTTCGAAAATCTACTGTTATGGTAAGTTCTTATGGAACTGTTCCATCTTCTTCGGGGACACTTCAGTCAACAAGTCCAAAGCAGCTACGGGGGCAACAGAACAGTCTGAGAGGAAGGCCAGCCAAAGCTTAGGACAGGAGAGGCCCTGCAAGAAAGCCCTGCAAAACCTGCACGGGCTCTAGAAGCAATGTCCTTGGACTGTAGGGCCTGGTGAAAGTATGGATGATACTCCAGGTGGCACCAGCACAAACGTCAGCAGCTGAGACCTCTTTGAAACAGGCCACAGAGGTAGCCATGTCCCTTGTGGAATGGAATTTCACCACCCCTGGCAACTCTTTGCCACGCTTGTTGTAGCCGAACATAATACAATGTGCCAAACATCTGGCCAAATATTGTTTAGAAACTTGAACGCCCTCTCTACCTGGGGCAAAAGAAACAAAAAGCTGCTTCAACTTTCTGCATTCTTTAGTGCGGAGCAGATAATACTTCAAAATTCTGTGCACGTCTAATATATGGAGCAGTACTTGCCCTGGATTGGCATGCTCAGAAAAACAAACTGGTAGGTGGATAGATTGGTTAAGGGTAAACTCAGACACCATCTTAGGGAGAAAAGTACAATTACCTAAGAACTAACCGTAACAGTAGATCTTCGAGAGGAGCACCTGCAGCAGGTAACACCTTTAGGACTAAGCTGCCAGGCCCCCCACAGAAAACTTCTAGCTAGCAGCATCGAGCGGGGGACCACCCCCGACACTGACCTGCCCCCGATGTCACGTACAGTATAAAGGGGGAGGCCCGATCAGCCCATTCCCAGTTCTCCCACTAGACACCCCAGCAAGTTAGAAAAGTGGAGAATTAATGAGGTTCCTTCAATAGAGGAAAACAAAGGTATCTGAGATAGAGAAACAGCTACCAAGAGGAACAAAGGAGGGAAATAAACAGTACCTGCTGCAAGAGCTCCTCTCTAAGATCTACTGTTACGGTCAGTTCTTATGTAACTGTACTATCTTACTTCGAGATTCGCTCTTGCAGCAGGTAACACCTTTAGGACAGAGTCCCAAGCAGTAAGGGAGAGACCCCAGTCAGAAGGGTGGAGGTAGAAGTCTCCCGCAGAAATCAGGACAGGAAGCCCTGAAGAACTGTAAGTCCAAAGCCTGCTCTGCAGCGAGAAGCAAGGTCCAGACTGTAGTGCTTCACAAATGTGTGGACAGAACTCCAAGTGGCAGCTGCACAAGTGTCAGCAGTAGACACATTTTTCAGTGAAGCAAAGGAAGCAGCCATGCCCCTGGTAGAATGACCCCCAATCAAGTCTGGTAAGGGTTTGTCATACTGATTGAAGCAAAAAACAATGCAATTAACCAACCATTTGGATAAACACGGTTTAGAAACAGGAGCCCCTGTCATGCAGGGGGCGAATGAAACAAACTGATCAGATTTTCGAGTAGGCCGGGTGCACTCCAAGTAATAACAAAGCACCTTGTGAACATCAAGAGTATGTAGCAATGTCTCCCCATGGTTTGAGTATTCTGGCTAATACGTGGATGTCCTAATTCAAAGCAAACTCCGACACCACTTTTGGAAGAAACTTAGGATTAGTTCTCAAGGAGGCCTTGTCCTTGTGAAAAACTAAATAAGGCTCCTTACATATCAGGGCCTGAAGCTCAGAAGTCCTTCGAGCAGAAGTAATGGCAACTAAAAATATCACTTTCCACGACAGAAGGCACAGCTTGCAACTTGTGGCCGGTTCAAAGGGGGGCAATGTGAGCTTTTCTAAAACAAAACAAAAGATCCCATGGTGGGACAGCATCCTTGATGGGAAGCTTCAAGTGCAATATGCCCTGTAATAAGGTATGGGGAAGTTCCAGCTGGGCAATAACCCTGCCCTCAACAGGTATATGGTAAGCCGAAACGGCAGACAACTACACCTTGAGCGAAGAGTAGCCGAGTCCTGCATCAGACAAAGAGAAGAGGTACTCTAATGCAGAGTTCACTGGGCAGGAGAACGGGTTTAAATGCCAAGTGGTGGTCCAAATGCAGAACCGCTTCCCTTAGTAGAGGGTTTCCTGGCTGCTGCTAGGACATCTGCTACTCTAGGTGATGCACCGAATCTGGAGACAGCTAGGTCTGCAGGAGCCATGCATGGAGGTGCAGAGATCTGAGATCCGGATGGACCAGGGTTCGCTGTTCCTGGGTGAGCAAGTCTAATCGGAGGGGCAAGGAAACCAGAGGTTCCACAGCCAGCTGCTGAAGTAGAGGGAACCAAATCTGACATGGCCAGAAAGGTGCCACCAGGATCATCTCTGTACCCTCTGACTGTAGCTTGAGGAGGAACCACTAAAGTACAGGGAAGGGAGGGAACGCACAAAAGAACCTCCCAGTCCAGCAGAGGGACAACATGTCTCGCCAGAAAAGACCAGGCCCTGGATCTAGCGAGCAAAAACTGGACAGTTTGTACATTTATGTAATAATTTTACTTAAAACTTTTGTTTTTTTCCTAAAGAATTCTGCCTGTGTGAGATTCCTTATATTGTATGTGCGACTGCAGAAGTTTTATTACAAATCTGTGACAATTGTTTATGCTTAGAAGGGTCACCAAATAGCAACTAAATTGAAAAAGGTCAGTAGGGGATCCAGCAGAGTACCAGAGTCTCATACCAGTCTGCAGGGATTGTGAACTGGGCTACTGCATGTCCTGCATGGTGAAGGCCAAATCAGGTTTCTGTGCTGCTATCCCGAAGAGGATGTACTTACTTGGGCCTTCTTCCTGTATGTAGCAGCCACGAAAAAGGGTTCATATTTGGCCACAAGACTTGAGACTGATATTGTGCCCTGATCCAAAGTATAGAGGGATGCTCTGGGACCTTGTGGCAAGTGTTCTGTTGTAAACCCAGCAAACACTCTGGGCAGACATGAGGAGGGTATCCACGTTTTCCCCCCTCCCTGTCACGGACTGCACTTAGGGGTGGGCACTGTGAGCTTAGTGATCTGATCCCCATGAGTGGGTTTGTGACACTCAGCAGCAATTTGGTTAGAAACCAGTGGACAGGATCAGATTTTATCAACTCAGATATTATATTAATGCTCAGATGCAGGCTGGGTGTCAGGGGCAGTGGGAGGACATCTTCAATTTCAGAAAATCTGGACCTCAGCAAATGGGGAGAAGGTCATCACTCTGCTTTATTCTAATTATATAAAGGATCAGGACCTCTCCTTGGAATATACAGTATATTTTTTTTATGTATTTTCTGATCTTACAATAGATACTGTATTACACAAAAAAAGAACAGTATGAGGTACACAGACCTCAAAACTGAATGTGCAGGAAATGTTTACATTAGTACATTTAACTGCTCATAAGTCCAGAAGTCCATACAGTAAGGAAGACTGTCAGTAATTTAACCTAAGGAGTAAAGTATGATGATCTGATTATCTTGTAGAGCAAAGCCACTCTCACCCACAACAATTAAAACAGGTCATGCAAGCCAGCATATCATGTCCCATGTAGAATTGTAAAGGTGTAGGGGGCTGAGTGGCTAAAGTACCATACAAAGGCAATGAACTTGATCGCCTGGACTCAATTAAGTTATGAGACAGCCCCATAGTCATAGTTAAAGCATGGCAACCTGTCCTATTGGTTGCAGAATAAAACATTAGTCAATTATTGAAATTCATGAACTGAGTGGTATACCTAGACACCAAAATGACGTACTTCTATAGTACTAGCCTTAAACTGTAATATGACGCAGAATTATTTAATTAGAAGCAGCAGATTTGACCAAAGAAAAAAAATTTAACATACAGCCTGTAATAACATAGAACAGACTTGTGCAAAGGACCCAACTTATGAACACACAATATTAACTAGAACTCTTAGGTTTACTACAAGTACTGTCACTAGCACATTTATCAAAACTAGGCAACAGCACAAACTAGCGCTACCAGACAAGCAAATATGAGCCCAAAGACACATTTCTTCACCCTTCATTGTTGGAAGCATCTCCAGAAGGGTACAATTGGCCGATCACCTTCTCAGCAAAAGCGGCTGCCGATGTAGGGTCCACAAAATGTGTTATGGCGAATAAGCAGCCATGCAGGGTAGTTCACGTGCGCCTCTATGCCATGTGACAGGAACTCCTTCTTCACCAGTAGCAATTATTTTTTTCTGGTCTGCGTCGATACCGACAGATCTGGGGAAAAAGGCCTGCCGACTCTCTTCCCAGAGAATCTCCCCCTTGGATCTGGCTGCTTGTAAAAGAGGAATTCTGGCCTCTGCTGATGACAGAGTAGGGATTGCTGTAAGCGGTCTCTGAGCAGGGTCTCCTCTCACTCAAGGCCGTTGGAGTATTGCAAAGGCTTTCAGAATCTTTATGGCAGAATCGGTAGGCAATAAAAACAGGTTACTCACCTGTAACAGTGGTTCTAGGAGTGGTATATGTTGTTCAGCCACACTGTTTGGCAATGTCCTTTCCCTTTAGGATTCTTGCCAGAAGGTCTAAAAGCTGGCTCCCCTACCCACCCGGGTGGTATATTCCTCGGCTCATCCCCCGACGCCAGATCTTACCCGCTGGAAGCAGATGGTTGTGGGTCAAAGTCGGGTGGGTTTGTGTGGATGAACAGCATGAAAAAATTACTCACCTTAGTAATTGTGTTTCTTCTAATGGAGTCTTGCTGTACTCTGACATATGCAGTTAGCCCCAGCACTTGAACTGCCCCGGAGATGAAGGAGTTAACTATGTAGAAGCACAGAACGTTGAGCTCGAGCTTGGATTTCAAACCTCTGTCTGTGGTGCTTCAGACTGTAACCGTCAGATTCTTACGAGCAACTAACTAACTACACCCCTAGTGTGGAAATTGTAAACAAACTAACAGGTAAAATTTTGGGTCCCAAAAGACTTGAGTCGAGAACCCAAAATAAAAAAACAGGTAGTGAACAATATATAAATCAACAAGAACGATAAAAACACCACCCAAAGGGGAAGGGTGTAAGGTACACCCTTGAGGTGCAACACTGTGCCTGCCAGCCCACATCCCAAAAACTAGGTTCCGAGAGGGGAGGTCCGAATACAGCAAGATTCCATTAGAAGAAACACAGTTACTAAGGTGAGTAATTTTTTCTTCAAACAACATGAAGTCTTGCTGTATTCTGACTAGTGATGCACGGATATCTGACCCGGAGATCCGATCTGGTCGGATATCAGGCTTTTTACACATATCCAACCCGACTGGTTTTTACATTTAAATCAGGTCGGGTCATATATTTTAAAGATGCAACAAACTTGCCAATAGAAGATTTTATTCACCGAGTCCTAGTGAGACTGCCTAAAATACTGAGTACTTTTACTCTCTCCCAGGCAGGTACTCAATACCCTCTTGACAAAGTGTCACGCTATAGACGCGAAGTGCCGAAGTCGCAGGCTCACCAGGTCTCTGTTTCACCGCCTAGTTTGTTTGGTTATTCAGTATACACAAGTTAACAACATGCAGAGAAAGCTGTAAAGTGATACCACATTGCACTTTCCGACTGCCATTGATGAAGCTCTCCTCTCCAATCCAGCACTACGAGAGCATTACCCATCTGCGTAGTTAGCTTTCCTAAGATTTTCCTATTTGCTTCTACATGCCTTGTGCATCTATAACCCACACTGGATCTAAGCTTTATGCAAGTAGCATCAGTTTTTTTAAACTTTCATCCATTTCTAGCCTAAACTTTTTTAACGCCACACAAACTACTATCCGACCCAATGTTGAACCGATCCGGTCGGATAGCAGATGCAGGATATCCGGATCTGATATCCGGTGTAAAGTGATATCCGTGCATCTCCAATTCTGACATATGCAGACTACCAAGCAGTACCTCCATGGAGGAAGGTACCAAACCTATTTTGGGAATAGGCTCTGCAGTACTGCTGTACCAAACCTAGCATCACTCCTAGCCTGGATAACCAGAGAGTAATGCTTGGTGAATGTATGGACTGTTTTCCAGGTGGATGCTTTGCATATCTCGTGTAAAAGTACATCTCTGGCCACAGCCAGAGAAGCTGCTGTACCCCTAGTCGAGTGGGCCCTCAGGCCTGAGGGAGGTGTTTTACCCAGTTTGGTGCAACAGAATTGTATACAGGCTACAATCCACCGGGCAATAGTTCTTTTAGTAGCTGACCTACCTTTTCCCACTTCACAATAAGTGAGAAACAATTGAAGACAACCATTCATATGTGCCTTAGTATGCTCTGTGTAATAGCTAAGTGCCCTTTTAACATCCAAACTGTGTAACCTTCTTTCTCCTGAAGAGGAATGATCAGTGAAAAACACAGCAAGGGACATGGACTGGTTCAGATGGAAATCTGAGACCATTTTGGGTAAGAACTTCCTATTGGTTCTGAGGACCACCGTATCTCTATGGAATGAGATAAAATCAGGTTCAACTGACAGGGCCTGTAATTCACTAATTCGCCTGGCAGAAGTGACAGCTACCAGAAACACAGCTTTCCAGGTCAAGTACTTAAGCTCAGCTGAAGCCAAGGGTTCAAATGATGGCTGCATAAGCTGAGCAATGCAGATATTGAGATCCCAAGCCGGGGTAGGCTCTCTAAAAGGAGGGTTGATATACGAGTCAAACCTTTAAAGAACTTTCCAAAGACAGGGTGGGATGCCAGAGAAGAGCCCTTCCCTGCTGACAGAAATGCAGAAACAGCTGCTAGGTGACATTTTAAAGTGGCTGGCCTAAGGCCTAAACCATTAAGGTGAACCAGATAATCTAAGACTGTGGCAATAACTAGCAGGGTGTTCCTGTGTGAACATCAAATGCTGAATCTTTTCCATTTGGAGTTGCAAGTTTTCCTGGTAGAGGGTTTCTGAGAACCCTTGAGGATGTCTAAAACTCCCCGAGAGAGATGCAGGCTTGCATACCCTAACTCTTCAAGAGCCCGGCCTTGAGATTGAGAGACTAGAGATTGGGGTACCAGATCCTCCCCCGAGAGGAGGTTAAGAGATTGTGTCTCATGGGAAGAAACAGGGAAAGTGAGACTGCTAAGGACAACAACAGAGGATACTAAGGTTGCCTGGCCCAGTCTGGAGCAATCAGAATCACTGTGCAGAGTTGTGACCTGATCTTGACTAGAACCCTGAGCAACAGGGCAAAGGGGGAAAGAAACTTGCCTTTCCAATCCAATATTGGAGCATCCAGGGGAACAGTCCCTAGGACTGGAGGTCTGCAGCAGAACTGGGGAAGTTGATTGTCTGGGGCTGCAAAGAGATCCATCTCTGGAGTGCCCCACCAGGTGAAGATTACTTTTAGAATGAGAGGGTCCAAGGTCCATTCGTGGTGGCCCTGGGAGATTCTGCTCAGGGCATCTGCTAGCACATTGTCCTTCCCTGGGAGGTGGACTGCTATTAGGGAAGTTTATAGGGAGTAGGCCAGAGACCAGACCTTCATGGCCTCCATGCACAAGGCCGTGGACCGAGTGCCCTCTTGCTTGTTGATGTACCACATGGTGGTGTCTGTCCTGACCTGAACCACCTTGTTCCTCACTGAGTCTGCAAAAACCTGAAGGGCCAGGAATACTGCCCTGAATTCCAGAATATTGATATGAAGGAGAGACTCTTCTGAGGACCAAACCCGTTGTGCTGTGAGGGCTCCCAGATGAGCCCCCCAGCCCAACAGGGAAGCATCTGTGGTGAGGACCATCGAGGGAGTCTGCTTGAGAAAAGGGACACCTTGCCTGAGATTGTCTTGGTCCAGCCACCACTGGAGACCTTGGACCAGAGTCAGTCACTGGAATCAGCTTGGTAAGAGAGTCTTTCTTCTGAGACCAAAAGATCTTAGATGGAATTGAATGTCACCCATCTGGAACCTGGCCCCTTGCACCACTGCAGTGGAAGCTGCCATGTGTCCCAGGAGCTGAAGAAAATGTCTTGCTGGACGAGAAACCAGAGGATGAAAAGAGGAAGCGAGATCTGTAAGGGCCTGAAATCTTGCTAGTGGAAGGAATGCCTTTGCTTGAACTGTATCTAACTCTATTCCTATGAAAGTGAGAAGCTGTACTGGTTCGAGAACCGACTTTGACAAGTTGAGAAGGAACCCCAGGGAATTGAGAAGGAACCCCAGGGAATTGAGCAGATCCTGAGTGACCTGTAGAGCTGACTTGACCTGGCTGAAAGACTGCCCTACAATGAGTCAGTCGTCCAGGTATGGAAATAGGGAAATGTCCTGTCTTCTGAGGAAGGCCACTGCTACTGCAAGGCACTTTGTAAACACCCTTGGAGCGGATGTTAGACCGAAAGGCATAGATCTGAACTGATAATGGCCTGAAGGAAACTCGAACCTGAGGTACTTTCTGTGGGAGCACCTGATGGGAATATGGAAATAGGCATCCTTGAGGTCCAGGGAAGCTAACCAGTCTCCTGGCCTTAGAGAGGGAAGAATTACCCCCAAAGTCACCATTTTGAACTCTGGTTTTAAAATGTGCTTGTTCAAATACCTTAAGTCTAGGATGGGTTGCCACTCTCCTGTCTTCTTTGGGGTCCCACACCTTTGCCCCTGTGTAGAGTAGGAAATCTCTCCACGGCTCTGAGAGCCAACAGACAGGAAACCTCTGCCTCTAAAGCAATGGTTTCAGAGACGTTTGCAGGTGGAAAAGACCTGATCCTAATTTTTGGAAATTTTTTCAAGCTGAGGATCAATCCCTTGCTTACTACCTCCAGGTCCCACTTGTCTGAGGTAACAGACTTCCAGGCCTGGAAGCAGTAAGCCAGCCTGCCTCCTACTGGAACTGTGGAGTCGACCCGGGTTGACACATCAGGGTGTCTGCTTGGTAGGAACCTTAGACTGGGAAGAGGATGCAGCTCTGCTCATCCCACTCCTGCCTCTCTCTCTCTCTCGGAAGAACCCCCTCTATGGGAAGGGATAGGAAGGCCTGTGAAAAGGCCTGCCCCTAGACTGCTGCCTCTGAGGAGTGGCTTGCCTTTCCTCGGCCTGAGCACTCCTGTATTCATCCATTTTCTTCATGTAAACCTCAGTCTGCTCCCCAAATAGAGAATTACCTACTAGAGGGAAATCCATGGCCTTAGCCTGGGTGTCCTACGAAAGGCTACTACATCTGAGCCAAGCAAATCTCCTGAGACACACAGATATAGCCATGATTCGTAATGCCACATCATTTGAGTCCACAGCAACATGGAACTGTACCTTGGACACCTCAATCCCATCAGCAACCACCTCCTCCAGCTCTTTGGCCAGCTGGGGGGAGGCCTGCTTGGCCAGTATCCCACCTGGACTTCTGGTACCTGACTGCATAGGCCATATAGTTTGTCTGCCTGAGTCCCAAGGAGGATGCCAAATACTGTTTTTTGGCCATGGCATCCACCTCACTGGAGTCTTTATCTGGGTATGTGTGAAGCCAAAGGTATGTTAGCCCTGTCACAGGCTGCAGCCTGCACTACCCCAACATGGCTGCTATTACTGTACAAAAACTCCGCACCTGAGCCTGACAACATGTACCTCCTGTCCATTCTTTTGTCCACTGGAGGTAAAAAGTTTGGTGTCTGAAGAATCTTTTTTGTGTTTACCCAAAGATTTGTGGAGGGGAATAGACAGCTCGTTAAGACTCTGGGATGTCCATTATCGTGACAAAAATTAGGCTCCTCTTCCTCCTCTGCAGCTTCTACAATGGGGAGCTGGAGAGTTCAGACACCCTTTTTTAGAACAAGTAGTGGGAAGGGGACTCAGAAAGCCTGGGAGGGGAGACATTGGAGGGTCTGTCTGGGGACATGTCTGGTTCAATGGGCACATCCAGACCTTCTAAATCATTATCATCTTCCTCATCTTGTTCTGGATAGTCTTCGTCCCCCTCCCACTCCAATTCATAAAAGGCATCTGGATTGTATTCCGATGGGAGTAGGATCCAACCGAACCGACAATACTTATCGCTTTGGCTATCTCATCAGCGGTTGGAGTACATGGTTCTGGATCCGAACCGGCTGACTTCCTTTTTCTTTTCGCCGGAACCGACTCCTCCGAGTCAGATCTCCTTTTGCCCGAGGAGGTATCGCCCAGGTCAGTGGGCACCTCCTCAGGTTCGTCCGCAACCGAATCGGGCTGGCCATCCCGGTCAGCGGACTTCTCGGCCTCCCTTTCCTTCAGCCTACTCAGTCTCTTATCCATAGTGGCTTTGGGAAAATTTTTTTTACATATTTGGCAGTCTGTTTTGAGGTGGTCAAACCCCAGACAATAAACACAGATGAGGTGAGGATCAGCTTTAGCAAAAGCCTCCCCACTCACCACAGTGTTGGAACCCAGTGGGCCCAGTTTTCTTTTTGGGTTTCTCAGACATGGCCAGGCTAACAAAATTAGTCTTAACAGCTTTTACACCAGGTAATACTCTCCAATCAGTAATCAACTGTGTTACGGGTTGTGGAAAGAAACCAGTAAAAGTCCTGTTGTTTTTGGAACCGATCGGAACCGGCACACTACTACAAAATCTAAAGGAAAAAAATTCAAACAGAAACAATAGGTTCCCAACCGGACCGACCGGTAGGGAACCGAAGAATTACAATTTTCACAGAAAAACAAGAAAAAACAGTTTACTACCTATCTACACACAGACAGAGACATGAAAACCGAAAAAATAATAAATCGGTGAAAACCGATACTTTTAGGAAACTCTACTGAACCGAGCGAAGGAGCAATCTTCAGAGAGACTTCACAGGTGGAGTAAAGAATCTGACTATTACACTCTGAAGCACCACAGACAGAGGTTTGAAATCCAAGCTCGAGCTCAACGTTCTGTGCTTCTGCACAGAGTTAACTCTCATCTCTGGGGCAGTTCAAGTTCTAGGGCTACCTGCATTATGTCAGAATATAGCAAAACTTCATGTTGTTTGAAATACCACTCCTAGAAATAGCAATTAGTAAGAACTTACTGTAACAGTAGATCTTCGAGAGAGGTTCCTGCAGTAGGTCTTTACATATAGGACTGTGCCCCCTGGTGTCAGGTTCCAACGGAAAACCTGTAGCTAGCAATCATCTGCGGGGATTGTGCGCCCCCCCCCCTCGTTGTCAGGTGATGCAACGTCAGCCCAACCATAAAAGGGGCGGTCCCGTGCCTGCCCTCTAGTTCTTTTCCACCAGAGACCTAGAGAGAGGATAGTAGAAAGAAAGTAACAACTTCTGAGACCCTGTGCCCTGGCAGGACCCGAGGGCTAGGCCCAATAAAAAAGGAAGATTTCCAGGAGCTGGGGGAAGGTGGGTGGGAAACTAGACCTACTGCAGGAACCTCTCTCGAAGATAGTACAGTTACGTAAGAACTTACTGTAACATTAGATCTTCGAGAGAGGCTCTTGCAGTAGGTAATTACATACAGAACTGACCCGGCAGGTGTCAGGATCCCATGGAAAAATTTCTAGCTAGCAGTCTCTGGCGTGGGACCACCCCACTTCCGGTGACAGACGTCAGTATAAAGGGGCGGTCACCCACGCCTGCCTTCCAGTTCTTTCCCGCCAAAGGCCCAATGAGAGAAAAGCAGATATTTCCCTTCCTGGAAAAGGAGCTGAAAAAGGTAAGGGGGATAGAGGGCGGGAAGGCATTACCTACTGCAAGAGCCTCTTTTGAAGATCTACTGTTAAGGTAAGCTGTTACGTAACTGTACTATCTTACTTCGAGAGGGCTCTTGCAGTAGGTAATTACATACAGGACTGAATCCCAAGCGGTCTGGAACAAAGAAAAGCACTCAGGAGGAGGAGGAAAACTAACACACCAATAGAACCTTCGGCTGTAAGGGTCTCAAGAGAGAAGATCTTGCAGAACAGCCAACCCAAAGCTGCTCTACAGAGAGGCAATGTCCAAACTGCAGTGTTTCGTAAAGGTATGGCCAGAAGTCCAGGTCATGGCTGTACAGATATCTGCTGCTGACACATTCTTGAAACAAGCAGCAGAGGCAGAGACTCCACTGGTGGAGTGACCTCTGACTTGACCCGGCAGGGTCTTGTGGTACTTGTCGTAACAGAAGGTGACACAATGAGCCAACCACTTCGAGAGGCATTGCTTGGAAACTGCATTGCCCTCTCTTATGTGAGCAAGAGAGACAAAAAGTTGGTCAGATTTCCTGAGATCCTTAGTCCTAGTGGTATAGTATCTTATGAACATCTGAAGTATGCAAGCGGTACTCACCTTGATTGGAGTGTTGAGTAAAGAAAGCGGGTAGCTCAATGGATTGATTCAGCGTAGATTCCGCTACCACCTTAGGGAGAAACTTAGGGTTGGTGCACAGAGCCACACGTTCCTTATGAAAAATCAAATAAGGGATTTTGCACATCAGGGCCTGAAGCTTGGAAATTCGTCAAGCTGAAGTAATGGCTACTAAGAAGAGAGTCTTCCAAGAGAGGAACTTCAAGTCTGCTGAAACTGCCGGTTCGAAAGGAGGCAGAGTAAGCTTTTCGAGAACAAAGTTCAGATCCCAAGTAGGAACAGGAACGTGGAATTTGTGTGTGTGTGTGGGGGGGGGGATCTCAAATGGAGAACACCTCTGAGGAAAGTCTTATAGACTTCCAACTGCTCGAAAGTCCTGTCTCCAAAAGGGAAAACTGTTGCAGAAGACAGAACCAAACTTGCCTGGGTCAGAATGGAGCAATGAGGATCATCTGGGCTCCTTCTGAACAGAGTTTGTGTAAGAGCCTCGGAATTAAGGGAACTGGAGGAAGGCATAGACAAATCTGTCCCTCCAGTCGAGATACAGAGCATCCTGCCAGAAAATGCCTTGGCCTGGATCGAGCGAGCAGAAGGCAGGAAGTTTTGCATTTTGAGGAGACGGGAACAGGTCTACCCGAGGGGTTCCCCAGCGCAGGAAGATATCGTCTACTACACTTGATCCAGTTCCCATTCGTGGGCTTTGGCTGAAGACCAACTGAGGTGGTCTGCCAGCGTGTTTTCTACTCCCGAAATATGAACTGCCGTCAGGTGAAGGTTGTGCTGAACAGCTCAACTCCAAACTCTCCCCGCTTGTTGATGTACCGGACTACGCACACGTTGTCCGTCTGGATGGTAAGATGACTGGGAAGAACGCAAGAGTTCTGAGCCTGGAGAGCGTACAAGATGGCTCTGAGCTCAAGTACATTTATATGAAGAGTCTGTTCGAGTCTGGACCAGGAGACTTGAGTCCTGTGAGACCCTAGATGAGCTCCCCAGCCCTCTCCAGAGGCATCTGTTGTCAACGTTTGGGAGGGGGGTTCGATGCAAAAGGGAACTCCCCGGCAAAGTTTCTCTTGCACCATCCTCCACTGCAAGTCCCTGACCACGGGATCGGAGACCAGAACTTCCTGGTCTAGGTCGTCCAATGTCTGGTCCCACTGAGACCGAAGCATCCATTAAGAGATCCTGATATGGAGCAGAGCACGAGGGACTGTCGGAATAGCAGCCGCCATGAGCCCAAGAAGGCGAAGGACTGACCTGGCACCGACCCTTCTGTGACTGGACAGACTTGCTTGAGTTTGGAGGGTGTCCACCCTGTCTGGAGGCAGAAAAGCCTTGCCGATGGTCGTGTCCAGGATCGCTCCGATGAACTGGAGTCCTTGGCAAGGGACCAAATGGGACTTGGCCTGGTTGATGGTGATATCCTGGCTGGTGAAAACCTGCAGGGTGAGGGAAATAAGAGTAGGAATTCCTCTCTGGATGGGGCTGCCAGGAGCCAGTCGTCCAGGTACGGGAATACCTGCACTCCCTGGGTACGCAGCTGGGCCACCACCACCACTGAAAGACATTTGGTGAACACTTGGGGAGCCAAGGAAAGACCAAATGGAAGGACCCTGAATTGGTAGTGGTCCTCCTGAAATGAAAACTGAAGGAATCTGCGGTGGGAAGGGCAGATGGGGATATGCAGGTAGGCATCCTGCATATCCAAAGCGCACAGCAATTGTCACTGCCGAAGAAGCGGCAGAAGGTTCTGCAGGGAGAGCACTGAATCGTTTGTACTCCACGAACATGTTCAGGGAGCTGAAGTCTAAAATAGGCCTCACGTCTCCCATTTTCTTTGGAACTACCCAAGGGAAGAGTACACAATGGGGGAGAGATACTGACAACAGTAAAAATGGAAAGGGACCTGGGGGAAATTATATTACATGACCTAAAGGTGGGCAAGCAATGTGAGAAGGCAGTAAGGAAGGCTGGGGGGATACTAGGATGCACAGGGAAAGGAATCTATAGTAGAAAACAGGAAGTTGTTATCCCTCTGTACAGACAGTTGGTGAGACTCCATCTGGAGTACTGTGTGCAGTTCTGGAGAACCCATCTCCGCAAAGACATAGACAGAGTGGAGGCTGTCCAGAGGAGGGCAACCAAAATGGTGCAGGGTCTGCAACAGAAGACATATGAAGAAAGACTAAAGGAGCTTAATATGTATACCCTTGAGGAATGGAGGGAGAGAGGGGACATGATAGAAACTTTCAAGTACCTCAAGGGAATCAACAAAGTCCAAGAGGGTGGCATCTTTCAGAAAAAGAGATGTGCAAGAACAAGGGGACACAATTTGAAGACAGAGGGGGGACGGCTCAGAGGTAATGTGAGGAACTACTTTTTGACAGAGAAGGTTGTGGATGCATGGAACAGCCTCCCTGAGAAGGTCATGGAGTCAAGAACAGTGGGGGAATTCAAGAATGCATGGGACAGACATAAGGTAGTCCTAGTTGGGGGTAGGAGGAAGTAAGCTGTTGGTTAACTGGGATCTGCAGCTTATCTGTTAGGTAGGAAAATGGGCAGACTAGGTGGGCCAAGTGGTCCTTATCTGCCGTCAAATTCTATGTTTCTATGTAACTAGGAAGAAATGGGAATAGTAACCCATCCCCCAAAGGTGGGAGGGGACAGGCTCTATCGCCGCCTTCGAGAAAAGGGAGGATATTTCTTCTAGAAGCAGAGGAAAATGTTCCGGGGAGTAAGATGACTTGGAGGGTGGTTTTCTGGGTGGTTTCTGAAGAAACTCGATCGAGTGTCCTGCTGCCATCAGTTGGAGCACCCAAGCATCTGATGTAATCCTCTCCCAACCTGGTAGATGGAAGGAGAACCTCCCTCCTACTATTTCCTCTGGGGGGTCCTGAGGCTGTGGGAGAGAAGGAGTCAGGAGGTGTGCAGCAACCGAGCTCCCGCATTTTTAGGCGCTTGGCTGCTGTGAAGGGCCCGGCTTTGTTGGCCCGCTTGTCCTGAGGGGACCTGTACAGAGAGTCAACGGACTTGAGTGCAGTGCCCTTCTCCTGCAGATTGGTGATGACGTCCTTGACATCCCCACCGAACAGCACCGAACCCCTGAAGGGTGCATCCTGAATAGCGGATTGCACTTCAGGGACCAATCCTGACACCCGGGGCCAGGCATGACACCGAAGACCTATGGCGAAAGCCAAGCTCCGACCCACTGCGTCCACAATATTGTATGTGGCATGGAGCATGTGCCGACTGGCACAACATGCAGACCGGACGAGATCAGCCACTTACTGTTTGGTCTGAGACTCAGGAAGGAGTCCAATTTAGATTCCACCTGACTCAGGATAGTCTTCTGGTAGTCCCTCATATGTGCAACATAGTTCATGGCCCTAATTCCCAGGGCGGAAGAAGCGTACACCTTCTTCCCATACTGGTCCAGAAATACAGGTTACTCACCTGTAACAGGAGTTCTAGGAATGGTATATGTTGTTCATCCACACTTTCTAACAGGTATCCTTGCCGCTTTAAGTCTTGCCAGAAGGTCTTCAAGCTGGCTCCTCCCACCCAACCGGGTGGTAAAACTCTCGGCTCCGCCCCATGACACCAGATCTGGCCCTCTGGAAGCCAGGTTGTGCGTCGAAGGCCAAGGCTCAGCTCACCAGGGAAGTGGAGAGCCATTTGCCGGCGCCGAACCCTGCACAGGATCCCCTGCACTGGAGACAAGGGACTCACTCCCCCTTACCCGACACCAGAGGGGAACCCTCTGGCACCCAGGGTGGGGAGTCCCTGAGGTCTTCCCAAGGGAACCGTTCCTCCCCTGCGTAGAGAGGGGTCTTCCTCCTCTTCTTCGGAGACCTCTGACTCACTCATTGGGATGTTCCAATCCTAATGACGAGCCACGTACTCCAGACTGTCCCAGGCCAAGGACTCCTCCGAAGTCTCCTCTGGAAGATCCTTCTTTTCTCGAGTTGCTGAGAAAGATCCAGGAGGTCCATCAGTGGCAATCTCTGGAGCCAGATCCACAGCGAAAGAAACTCGCTGCTCATTTGGATCTGCCCGAAACTGTTCCAACATTGATTCCACCCTGGAATGAGCCTCACGCGGACCTTGTCTCCATTATTTGGAAGCAGCCATCCACGTTAGCCCCGATTCCCAGGAATGCGGACTGGCTATACCAGGCTCCTGAGGGTGTGGATTCCTTGAATACACATCCCAAAGCCGATTCGGTCGTGATTAGCACCGCTCACGGCCGGTCGGCCAATCCAAAACCTCTCTGCTCGTCTCCACCCGACAAGGAATCCCGTATTCTAGGGACATGGATATGTTGTTCATCCACACTTTCTGGCAGGTATCCTTGCCGCTTTAAGTCTTGCCGGAAGGTCTTCAGGCTGGCTCCTCCCACCCACCCGGGTGGTAAAACTCTCGGCTCTGCCCCATGACGCCAGATCTTCCTTACCGCTTGGAAGCTCAGGTTCCCTCCTTAACGCTCTGCATATAAGACTGGTTCCTATTTCTTCGGTTTACCCGAAATTACTTTTAAGGTTTTCAAGACTTGGGTCATTTATTTCCCTCGCGGCTCGATGGACAAATTGACTCCGGTTTTCAGAGGTGCCTATGCGCAGAAGATGTCTCTGACGGATCCACACCCACGTATGCCTACTGTTTGGGCCCTGAGCACCACCCGCAGGCTATGACCTGTGCTCTTCCTTTTCGCCTATGTCCCGAAGACCGCGCCACTCGCTTACAACTTGGAGCCTGAGAAACGTTACCCTCCGTAAAGTCAAGGAGGCCTGGCTTGGCAGTTTCCGAGCAGCTGGCCCGCGGAACAGCTTCAGCAGATGATCGCCTCGAGGAGAAGGCGGTGCAGGCCGCATCTTCGTCTACCTCGGCCGCGGCCTTTATCCCGCTCTCCCTGGGATCCTCCTATTCAGCTTCTTTAAAGGAGCTGTGTCTGTCCCTTTCCACTAAGGGAGAGGGACCAACATCCTCAGGGCCTTCCTCTCGGTCCAAGAAGAAGGACCACAAAGTTAAGTCCCTCCGTCGACACTCTTGGGAGTGGGAGAGGTCCCTCTCCCCGAGTTGTCGACCATCGACTTCGGTCGATCCTTCGGCTTTGGCCACTGGCCTCACGGTGTCCGCGTCAGGTCAGTTGACCGAGATTCCCGTCGACGCAGTCGAGATTTTTCTCGACCCGCTGGATGAGCTGTCGACCGGTGAAGCCGAAAACCCTCACTCCCCGGTTCCACTGGCGGAGACTGAGGTTTCTGTGGGCTTGCCCGTGTCTCCGGTTCCGGAGTCCACGGTTGAACCCTCCGAGCCAAGGGGAGAGCGGGTTTCCCCCGGCCTGCCCCAGAACCTTCCTCGGAAAAGCAGAGGTTCTCGGTCTCGGACTTCTTCGGTCCAGCCGATCCCGCGGCATAGGCGGTTCCGGTACTGCGGGCAAGCGGCGCGCTGGCCGTCCTTGTCTTCCTCCTTGGACAGGAGACTTCGACGCAAGTTGCGTCAGGCGCTTACTTAGGACCCCTGTGGCAACAGCTCCTTCTGTCCGGGAGCAAGCCGACGCGCCGTCCTTCCCCGCTATAAAGTGGCTGCCACCGGAGCGCGCAAGCACCCCGCCTAGCCGAGGCACCTGCTCCCAGGCCTGTTGCTCGACTAAAACCAGCTGCCCCACCGATTCTGGTGGAACCTCCGCCTCCACAGCTGTTGTTTGGGGCCCCAACCAAGAATTCTCGGTCGGCCCAGGGTCTGCCCCATAGGCTGTCTGTCACCCTCACTCCCGATCGCCCTCAGCAGGTGGAGGGTGGCTCAGGCCCAAGGCAGCTCTTTGCGGACTCTTCCGAGTCCGACGACGATTCCTCCCTGTTCTCCAGGCGGGTCGACTTGAGAGTCCTCAGGAAGTCAGTCGCTGGACGATAGCCCATCGTCCTTCATGGGTTTGCTTAGACTCATCTCGGAGTCCACCGGGATGCAGCTCGAGCCCGTATCCAAGCGGGCCAAGTATTCCCTCACGGAGATATTGGACCGAGGGGATTCTCCCACAGAGGCCTTTCTGGTGGCCGAGGCCATTGTCGGCCCGGCCTTGGAGCTCTGGTAGCGCCCTGCTTCCTGTCCTGCGCCCTCGGCCAGGACGGCGAGGAAATACGCTGTCCCTACCGGTTCCTTGTCTGTTTTTTCGGAACACCCCTCGGCCGAGGGGTTGGTTACCGACAGCGTCTTCCGGCGTGCCGGGAGCGCCAGGGACGTGGACAAGCCTCCCGACAAGGAGTCCAAGAAGTTGGACTATGCCGGGCGTAATCATCAATGCGCCCTCCCTTGGCCTTCGCCAGGCCAGCTCGGCCGTGCTGATGGCACACTTCCCTCACGCCCTGTTGGGCTCCCTGGACGAGGTCGAGTCCCTCATCTCCCGGCTGACCTGCAGACCACGGTTAAGCAGGTGCGGGACCAGGGCAGGGCAGTGGCCAAGCAGCAACTTCAGACTGCTTTGGACATCGGTGACTCATGTGCCAGGTCAGTCGCAGCCGCAGTGGCTATGCGCCGTCGGGCATGGCTGAGGATGTCCACCTTCACAGTGGATACCCAGCACAAGTTGGCGTCCCCCTGCAGCGAGCCCTGCTGAAGGGGGCGGGCATGGAACAGTCTCAGCTTCGCATTCTCCCTGGGGGCAAACAGGTCCACCTGAGGCGTGCCCCAATGGGAGAAGAGATCTTGTACTACCTCCGGCAGGAGAGACCACTCGTGGGACACAGCCCCTATCCGGCTTAGGGCATCGGCCAGGGTGTTGGAGGCTCCTGCCACGTGAATGGCTAGGAGATCCCCCTCCAGGCAGCGCACGAGGGACCACATGCGGAGAGCTTCCTTGCATAACAGCATGGAGCGCGTCCCGCCCTGGCGGTTTAGGTAGTACATGGTCGTGGTATTATCTGTCTGGACCTGAACCACTTGACCCCGCAGAAACGAAGCGAAGGCGGTGAGAGCTAGGCGGACCTCTCGGAGCTCCAGCAGGTTGATATGGCATCGGGACTCCCGAGGGGACCAGAGGCTATGCGCTCTGTGCTCCCCCAGATGGGCACCCCAACCCATCAGAGATGCATCGATCGATAGAAAGACTGTCGGCCCGGGGCGGATGAATGGGATGCCCTCCTGCAGATGTGCCGCCACGGTCCACCACTGGACAGCATTCCACATCTCCTGGGTCACTGTCATGGGCTGGTCCAACGGATCGCAGCGTTGTGACCACTGGCTGGCCAGTCCCCACTGAAGGGGACGCATGTACCAACGGGCCCATCGGACCGCGCTGGTGCAGGCCGCTATGAGGCCCAGGAAGTCCCGGGCAGGGTGCGATTGCCCAACCAGAAATGATTGGGCAAAGGAGGAAAGAACCTCGGCCCTGTCCGCCGGGAGCTGAGCTCTGGCTCGAAGAGAGTCGAGCTCTACCCTGATGAAGAGTATCACCTGCTTCGGCACGAGTTCCGACTTGGCCTCGTTGATGAGGAGGCCAATCTGAGAAAAAACCTGGAGGGCCAGATCTCTGGACCGCTCCACCTCCGCTCTGGAGGGGGCTGCAATCAGCCAGTCGTCCAGGTAGGGGTACACCCGGACCCTTCGGCGCTGCAGGAATGCTGTCACCACTGCCATGCATTTGGTGAAGACCCTGGGAGCTAGAGAGAGGCCGAAGGGCATGGCCCGGAACTCATAAAGGGATCCCTCCGCTCTGAAGCGGAGGAATCTCTGATGAGATGGACTGATCGGGACATGAAAGAACGCGTCCTGGAGGTCCAGAGAACAGAATCACAGGCCTCGTTCCAAGGATGGGATTATCTGAGCCAGAGTGACCATCCTGAAGGTCCGAGACCTTAGGAACCTGTTCAGGTCGTGCAGGTCGAGGATGGGGCGCCAGCCCCCTGTCTGATTTGGGACCAGGAAATACCTGGACACAAACCCTGGGTCTGGAGGAGGATCTGCCACCTTCCTGATCACCTCTTTTTCGAGGAGCAGGGCAATAATGGCTCGGCGGGCCGACAACGAGGCTGCGGACCCCGTGGCCCCCCCCGAGGGGCGATGGCTCGAAAGGGTGGGGCCTGCTCGAACTCCAGAGGCAGGCCCTTTCCTACCACCTCCAACACCCAGCGGACCGTGGTGATAGCGGACCAGGCAGAAAGGAAGTGGCGGAGCCGTCCCCCCATGGGGGAGAGTGACGAGGCTGGGGGCAACACCCCTCAACCCGTCACTGGGCAGGCTTGGAGGAGGAACTGGCAGAGGGACCTCCTGGGCCTTTACCTCCTTGCTTCCTGTTGGAGGAAGCCGCTGGCTTGGGTTTGGGATGCCAAGCGCGAGCCTGCTAGCCCTGTTGCTGGTGCTGCTGGGCCGGTCGTGCTGCAGGGGCCGAAGGACGAAAGGACTTATGCTGTTGTTGACGGCGGCCTTTGTCCCTCTGGGTGGAGGTGACTGAGTCCAGAGTGGCATAGGACTTTTCGATCCGCTGGAGGTGTCCTTCCACTCCAGGGCCAAGGAGGTCAGTCCCCAAGAAAGGGACGTCCGCCAACTTGTGCTGGGTATCCGCCGTGAAGGTGGATATCCTCAGCCATGCCCGACGGCGCATAGCCACTGCGGCTGCGACTGACCTGGCACATGAGTCACCAATGTCCAAAGCAGTCTGAAGTTGCTGCTTGGCCACTGCCCTGGTCCCGCACCTGCTTAACCGTGGTCTGCAGGTCGGCTGGGAGATGAGGGACAACCTCATCTAGGGAGCCCATGAGGGCGTGGGAGAAGTGTGCCATCAGCACGGCCAAGCTGGCTTGTTGGAGGCCGATGGAGGACGCAGCGTACACCTTGCGCCCGGCAAAGTCCAGCTTTTTGGACTCTTTGTCAGGGGGCTTATCTACGTCCCGAGCGTCTCCGGAACGCCGGAAGACGTTATCGGTGACTAACCCCTTGGCAGAGGGGTGCTCCGAGAAACCGGGCAAAGAGCCAGTAGGGACCGCATACTTCCTGGCCATCCCAGACAGGAAGCAGGCCGCTGCCAAAGTTCAAAGGCTGGGCAGACAATAGCCTCAGCCACAGGGAAGGCCTCCGTGGGTGAATCCCCGCGGTCCAGTATCTCCGTCAGGAAATACTTGGCCCGTTTGGACACGGGCTCGAGCTGCATCCCAGTGGACTCCGAGATGAGTCGAAGCAGACCTAAGAAGGACGATGGGCTATCATCCAATGACTGGGCCCCGGAGGACTCCAGGTCGACCTGCCTGGAGAACAGGGAGGAGTCGTCATCGGACTCCGAAGAGTCTGCGAAGAGCTGCCTCGGCCCTGAGCCACCCTCCACCCGCCGAGGACAGTTGGGAGTAAGGGTGACCGACAACCTGTGGGGCAGGCCGTGACCTGACCGAGAATCCTTGGTCGGTGCCCCAGACTTCGGTTGTGGAGGCGGAGGTTCCACCACAATCGGTGGAGCAGCTAGTTTCGGCTGAACAACCAACCCAGGAATGGGCATCTCTACTGCGGCGAGCGGTTGCTTCGGACGTTCGGGCGACAGCCACTTGATGGCCGGGGGATGAATAGGAGTCGATTTACTCCCGGACAATAGTAACTGCTGCCACATAAGCTCCTCGTAATGCCGACGCAATTTACGTCGAAGCCTCTCCTCATCCCAGGAGGATGACGAGGAGGAACGGTGTCGCTGTTTACTTCGGTACCAAGACCGCCGATGTCGGCGGGATCGGCTTGACCGAGATGAAGTCCGAGACCAAGACCCTCAGGGTGACTGAGGGCGGGTCTGGGAAAGGGCGGGGAACACCCGCTCTTCCCTCGGCTCGGGCACTTTAGCCGGGGACTGCCGCCCCGAAGGCGCAGTCAGATTCTCGGTCTCCACCGGGGAACCGTGAAGTGGGTTGTTGGCTTCACCGGTACGACAACCCGTCCGACAGGTCGAGAATATCTCGCATGCGCCGACGGAGTCTCGCAGGCTTGCCTGACAGGGACACCATGAAGCCAGCGGCCTGAGCCGCACTCTCGACCGAGTTGACGGTCGGCTGTCCGGGAAGGGGACTCTCTCCCGCCTCCCCACTAACGTCGACGGTGGGACTTACCCTTCGACTCCTTCTTCTTCGGGCCGAGAGGAATGTCCCAATGGCCCCTCTCCCTTCGTGAAAGGGGACTGACAAAGCTCCTTGAACGAAGCAGAGTACGAGGAACTCAGAGAGGGCGGGATAAATGCCGCTGCCGAGGAGGAGGAAGATGCGGCCTGGGCCGCCTCCTCCTCGAGGGCGATCATGTGCTTGAGCTGCTCAGCCGAGCCAGCCGCCGTGGACACCGCCCAATGAGCCTCTTTAGATTTAACCGGCAGGTAATGTTTCTCGGGGCGCCCGAGCTTCAATTGGGCAGTGCGATCCTCCAGGACGGTGGCCGAAAAAGAGCGGCACAACTCGCAGGCCTGTGGATCATGATCTAGGCCTAGGCAGTAGACGCACGTGGAGTGCGGATCCGTCTTGGACATTTTCTGCCCGCAAGGGCACCTCCGAAAGCCGGGGATCGATTTGTCCATCGCAGCCGCGAGGGATGATGAAGAAAGAAGTTTAAAAACTTCAAAACGAAGCTCGACGAATCAAGAGTTAGGATCCAGTCTAAAACGCAGAGCGCTAAGGAGGGAACCTGAGCTTCCAAGCGGTAAGGAAGATCTGACGTCATGGCGCGGAGCCGAGAGTTTTACCACCCTGTTGGGTGGGAGGAGCCAGCTTGAAGACCTTCTGGCAAGATTTAAAGCGGCAAGGAACCTGCCAATAAGTGTGGATGAACAACATATCCATGTCCCTAGAAGAGGTCTTTCTGGAGGATGTTGGATACCATGACCAGTTGGTTCATGTCGTCCACTCGTTGATCCCACTGAACCCGAAGAGACCACTGAGTAACCCTCAAGTGCAGTCTGGCCAGGGGGACGGTAGGAATGGCCGCTGCCATAAGACCCAAAAGACAGACCACTGAATGCGCTGGGGTCCACCGAGCTTTGGCCACACCAAAGTGGCCTGAGAAGCCAAGGTCTCGGCTCGATCCAGCGGCAAAAAGGTCTTGCTCTGGACTGTATCCAGTACCACTCCAATAAGTTGGAGGCGTTGAGAGGGTACTAGCTGGGACTTGGGGAGATTGACCAAGATGCCCAGTTGGGCAAACAGATCCAGAGTGAAGGAGAGAGCCTCCTTCAGGCTGGCTGGAGATGGGGCTAAAAAGAGCCAGTCATCCAGGTATGGGAACACATATATGCCCCTGCGGCGCTACTACATCAACGCAAGGCACTTGGTGAAAACCGGCGCTGAGGACAGGCCAAAGGGAAGTGCCTTGAATTGAAAACAGTTCTCAGAAAGTTCTCAGAAACAGAAAGAGAATCGAAGGAAGCAGCGGTGGGCCAGAAGGATGGGAATATGAAGATAATCATCTTGCATATCCAGGGTGCACAGCAATGTGTTTGACTGGAGCAGGGGAAGGAGTCCCTGAAGAGTCAGCATGTGGAACTTCTTGTACTCCACACAGAGGTTGAGCGTGCTGAGATCCAGGATAGGTTGTAGATCCCCCGTGTTTTTTGGAACTAGGATGAAATGGGAGTAAAATCCCCTTTCTAGTTGATTTTGAGGGACGGGTTCTATGGCCGCTTTTCATAGCAGGGCCTGAATCTCCTGGTGGATGATGGGGATCTGATCCGATGGGTAAAAGGACTTTCCCAGAGGGTTTGGAGGTGGGATCTCCAGGAATTCGATGGAGTCACCGCTTTGCATGAGGTGAAGCACCCATATGTCTACAGTGACGGCCTTCCACCCCTCCAGGTGGAGGCCAAACCTCCCTCCTACCAGTTCCTCCGAGGGAAACTGAGGGAGCAGGAGGAGGGGGAGTGAGTCAGGATGCTGAGGGGAGTGGAGCCTTAGAGGCTTGGGGCTCCAGAACCAGTGGCACGCCTCTTGCCTTGATGCTTGTTCTGGTTCCTGTTCCATCATCTCTGGCGATGAAAAGGCTGTTTCTTTTGACCCGTCCAGTACATGAAGCGTACGTCTCGGAAGGATCGACCACTCTCCTGCAGCCCTGTAATGATGTTTTTCGCGTCGCCGCCAAAGAGGACAGAACCCCTAAAAGGAGTGCCCAGAAAGGATGATTGAATATCCTGTGCCATGCCTGCGAGGCGCAGCCATGCTAGGCGCCGAAGGCAGACTCCCGAGGCCACCACCTGCGCCATGGATTCCACAGAATCATAAGTCGCCCGGAGGGCATGAGATGGCAGGAAGATTTGTTTATGCGAACCTTGTCAAGCAGTTTCACCCTGAAGTTTTCATCAGGGATGTCCTGAAGGTCTCTCTCCAGTTCCGAGAGAGATGACCTCTGAAAAGCCACTGGGATATGTAATTCAATGACCGGACGGCACAGGTGGGGGACGAAAAGATATTCCTACCGAATTGGTCTTTACGCTGAGGATCAATTTCCTTGGATGGCCAGCCCCCTGCTGTTTGAATAGTTCTCAATAAGTCCCCAAAAGAAGGATCCTCCTGGGGAGATTTTGGGGATTCTTTAGGATGGATTTCGACCGGTGAACAGGGTTCAGAGTGGTCGATATTAGAGTCCTCATCCAAATCTGAGGGCTCTGAGCCACTAGGAATGGAAGGGTCCAACCCAGTGTCGCCCACTGGCAGAGAACCCGCAGCACGTCCCACAGGAACTGGAGGGGGAGGTGGTGCTCTGGGTAGTGGAATTCCTCAGATTGTCTGGGACTGTAAGTTCGGTTAGGAGTTGAGTCCTAGTGTCCTGCCACCATGCCTGGGATAGATTCACGATCAGGAGGTGGTGCTGGAGGAGGCGGCTGGTACCCAGGATACCCGGCCAAGGGCTGGTAAGCAGGATGGTGCCAGAAGGGGTATTGGTACCCTGATAAGCCAGACGGAAATCCAGGTGTCGGATATCCTGGTGTCATGTGTCCCGGCGTCGGAACATGGGGGTCAGGCCCTGGAAAACCACCAGAGGGTCCCACAGGAGGAGCGGAAGGCCCTGCTGGGAGAGGTGCCGAAGAACCGCTGGGCAACGGCAAGGGATCAGGCATCGTCCCAGAGGGCCCCAAAGGAGGGGGCTCCATGCCTAAAAGATCCCAGTCCAGTGACGGATCCCTGGGATGGCAGGAATCCATAGGCGGAAAAGACCCAGGCGAGGGGGGGGGGGGCTCTGGAAGAGACCCCAATGACAGGTCCAGTAACGATCCTGACGGAAGGGAAAGGTTGGGAATGGGTGGCGAATCCCTGGGGATAGATATCAGCAGGGATGAAGTGCCCCCACAAGCACACTCGTCCCGAGGTCCCCAAGGGAGCCCGATGGGAGAATCCATCATCCGGATTATCAGATGCAACCAGGCTGGCTGCGGAAGGATCGCGGTCAGGCTTATCGGTCTGCGCCGGGTGCCCGGCGACTTATCAGTGGTGCTACGAGTGGGAGAACTGATCAGAAACTGAGAGAGAGGCAACCCCTGTCTGCCCTCACACTTCGACAGGAGGGGGAGAAGGCGTCCAGCCCGCAGAAGCGGACGGAGTGCTGGTACTCACAGTTTTTGAATTGGCAGGTCTCCCTTGCAGCGACGGGCTTCTTTCCTGGCGCTTCTCCTTGTCCTTTTTCATCCATTTTTCTGGGGCCAGAGATGACGGCCGCTCCCTAAGCTCTTGGAGCTCCTTTTCCAGAGAAGCTAGCCTTTGGGTGAGAAGGGGGGCCTCGAGGGTCCGCTTGCGTCGGGCCAGCATGGCCTGGTTGAACCCCTGGCAAATTGTACACTCAGCAGAGTTGTGCTTAGGTCCCAGGCAGAGGAGGTAGTGGGAGTGGTCGTCCCCGTGCGGGATTTGGGCTCCACATTTAGTGCACTTCTTTTTGAGACGAGAAGACATACACTCTAATGAAGAATCGTGAACATTTCGAGGAATATAATGAAAAACGTTGAATACTAAGCGAGCGACCGATCGCTGTTCTACCACGTCTGTCGAACGAACTGAGCGACAGCGAGAAAGAACTGGAGGGCAGGCGTGGGATCGCTCCCTTTATGGTCGGGCTGACGTCACGTCACCTGATGCTGGGGGGGGGGGTGGTTTCTGTTGACTACTAGCTACAAGTTTGCCGTTGGAACCTGACGCCAGGGGGCGCAGTCCTATATGTAAAGACCTACTGCAGGAACCCTCCTTGAAGTAAGATATACTGTTACAGGTGAGTAACCAGTTTTCCTACGATCGTGGATATGTTGTTCTATTCACACTGTTTGGCAGACTCCTAGCAGTTCTCCGGGAGGAGGAAGGAAAAGTACATACCCCCTCACTTTGCTGCAGGTCTACCAGGTGTGACTTCAGCATAGGTGAAAAACAGTTGGCGAACCTCTTCCTGAACTTCAGTCGTACGCTCCTTGTAATAAGACAGCGCCAGTCTCGGGTCCAAAGTATGGAGCCTGTATTCGGCCTCCGAGGTGTAACTGGGGCGGTACACCGGCAGAGTCATCACCTGGTTCAGGTGAAACTCAAGACACCACCTTAGGAAGGAACTTTGGGTTGGGGCGCAGGACAACCTTGTCTCTCTGGAAGACCACAATGGGAGACTCGACAGAGTGCCTGTAGCTCCCCAGTCCTTCTGGCTGACGTGATAGCCACCAAGAAGGCGGTCTTTCACGACAGATGTGACATCTCACACCTGTGTTCGAATAGCTTGCCAGTACCAGCATTAGATTCCATAGTGGTGGTGGTTCATGCACCGGAGGGGAAATGTGGTCGAGGCCTTTAAACAAACACCAGATCACCTTCTCCTCTGCAACCGTCTGCTGACCGGCCCGCGCCTGGTAAGCAGAGATGGCTGCAGGTGCACCTTAAGGGTAGTAGATCAGAGACCCCTTTGGAGACAGACCAAAGGTAGTTGAGGATGCTAGCCACCAGATAGGATGAAGGATCCAGAACCCTCCCTGAGATCACATCCGGGAGTGCTGGAAGATGCCTCGGGAGCCTGTTGTGAAGACTGAGAGAACAGGCTGAGGAGATCGGGGTACCAAAACTGGTGGGCCAGTCCGGTGCCACCAGGATCACCTGCGCCTTGACCCTCCTGACCTTGAGGAGCATCCTGTGGATCAAGGGTAGTGGAAGGCACAGAAGAGGCCTGGGGCCCACAGCCTCGAGAAAGCATTCCCCTGCAGCAGGCCCTGCTGAGGGAGGCGGGCATGAAACAGCCTCAACTTGGTGTTCTCGCTGGAGGCAAACAGGTCCACCTGAGGGGTGCCCCACTGGGAGAACAGCCTGTACACCACCTCCGGATGGAGAGGCCACTTGTGGGACACCTCGCCCACATGGCTGAGGGTGTCTGCCAGTTGATTTGAGGCTCCTGCCACATGGATGGCCAGGAGATCTGCCTCCAGTTGGCTCACGAGGGTCCAGTTGCAGAGTGCTTCCCTGCACACAGGCTGGGAGTGTGTGCCGCCCTGCTTGTTAAGATAGTACATGGTCACGGTATTGTCCATCTGGACCTGCATCACTTTGACCCCAAAGTAATAGAGTGAATGCAGCCAGCACCAGCCGAACAGCTCAGAGCTCCAGCAGGTTGATGTGACATCGGGATTCCTCGGGGAACCAGAGCCCATAGACTCCGATTCCCCATGTGGGCATCCCAGCCTATGAGAGAGGTATTGGCTGAAAGAATGACCGACGGCTTGGGTGGACAAATGGGATCCCTTTCTGCAGATGTTCTAGGATGATCCACCACTGGACAGCATTCCACATCTTCTGGGTCACCGTGACCAGCTGGTCGAAATGACCGTGATACTGAGTCCACTGGCCGGCCAGCTCTCACTGAAGGGGGCCCATATGCCACCGGGCCCAGACCATGGAGGTGCAGGCTGCCATGTAACCCAGAAGGCACAGGAAGTCTTGGGCAGGGCGCGAGTGCCCAACCAGAAATGACTGGGCAAAGATGGAGAGAACCTCTGCCCTGTCTGCCGGGAGCCTTGCTCTGGCTTGGCAAGAGTCAAGCTCTGTCCTGATGAAGCAGATCACCTGCGAAGGCACGAGTTCCGACTTGGTCTCACAGATTAGGAGACAAAGTTCGATGCAAGTCTGGAGGCCCAGATCCCTGGGCCCCTCCACATCCTGTTTGGAGGGACCTGCTATGAGCCAATCATCAAGATAGGGGTGCACTCTGACTCCCCCCCCCCAAAAGATGGGCCGCCACCACTACAATGTATTTGATGAGACACAGGGAGCTGATGAGAGGCTGAATGGCATGGCTTGGAATTCGAAGAGGGCTCCCTCCGCTTAGAAGCGGAGGAACCTTCATTGTAACGGACGGATCGGGACATGAAAGAACATGTCTTGCAGATTCAGTAAGCAAAACTACATGTTCTGCTCTAGAGATAGTATGATCTGAGACAGTTTTACCATCCTGAAGGTGCAAGACCTAAAAATCTGTTCAGGTCGTGCAGATCTAGAATGATGCGCCAGCCCTTCCCTCGTCCGTTTGTGGACCAGGAAGTACCTGGAAACGAACCCTGGGTTGACAGGCGGATCCGTGACTCTGACCACTACCTCCTTGCGGAGGAGTTGGGTGATGTCGTCTTGGAGAGCTGACTGAGTGTTCATGGAAACCATTTCCTCCCGTGAGGGCTTGCACAGGCTCGGCTTGGTGGGTACTGCTTGACTTCCAGAGGCAGACCCTGGCCGACCACTTCCAGGACTCACCTGTTCGTTGTAACAGAGGACCAAGCAGAAAGGAAGTGCTGGAGCCGGTACCCCACAGGAGGACCCACAGTGGGTGTGATGGGCATGGGGTTGGCAACCTCCATCCCATCACTGTGCAGGCTTGGAAGGGGAGGATCTGGTTTGGGGACGGCCGGGACCCTTTCCTCCGGGTTTATGGGCCACCAAGGGACCTTGCTTGGGCCAAGGGCGCCAAGGTTGAGACTGCTGCTGCTCTGACTGGAAGTGGGGCTGCTTGGCCGCAGGGGCAAAAGGCCGAAAAGGCTTTCTCTTCTGCTTTTTGGAATGCTGGGATTCCTTCTGGGCAGAACTGACAGAGTCCAATGTGGCATTGGACATTTCTATGCACTAGAGGTAACCATTCTCTCCTGAGCTGAAAAGATCGGTGACCAGGAAGGGAACATCCATTAGCTTGTGCTGAGTGTCTGCCATAAAGTTCGGGACCCTCAGCCAGGCCCTGCGGCACATGGCGACTGCGGCTGCCACCAAGCGGGTGCAAGAATCCCCAACATCCAGAGCCATCTGCATTTTGCTGTTTGGCAACCGCCCGACCCTGGTCACGGACCTGCTTGACCGTGGCCTGAAGGTCTGTAGGGAATTGCAGAACCTCATCCAAAGAGAGCATGACAAAAATGCACCATGACAACGGCCAAGCTCACCTGATGAAGGCCAAGCGAAGAGGCAGCACAGATCTTTCTGGTGGAATAGTCCAGCTTTCTGGACTCTTTGCCCCGAAGTCTATCGGTGCCTCACGAATTACCAAGCGCTGCAACACAGACTGAGGGGTGTTCTGTGAATCCCGAAAGTGAGCCAATGGGAACTGCATATTTGCGGGCCATCTGGGCTGAGGGTGCAGGGCAAGAGGCTGGGTGCTGCCACAGCTCTAAGACCAGGCCAACAATGGCTTCGCCCACCAGGAAGGCCTCCATCAGAGAATCCCTTCTTTTGAGGATATCAGTGAGGGGATATTCGGCCCGTTTCTGAACAGGTTCCAACGGCATCCCCGCAGACGAGATGCAGGATACCCATGAAGGATGTGGGACCTTCCTCCATCGAGAGACTCCCGATGGATTCTTCGTACAGGGGACGAGAATGCAAATCTGAGTCCGAGTAGATCAGATGATTACCCATGTCACCTTGGACCCGCTGGGGACAGTCGGGAGTGAGGGTGACAGACAACCTGTGCTGGAGGCCCTTAATGGGCAGAGACTCCTTGGCGGAAGCCCCGAAGGGAGGCTGCTTATGTGGCGGCTCCACCAGAATTGGTTTTAGCCAAGCCAGGAGGGTCTTCACTGGCTCCGCGGGCGGTGTTGACCGGCTCCAGAGGGGTCAGCATCAGCCTAGAGGGCAACAGCCAAGTGATGGCTAGTGTGGAAGCCAGGGTTGACTTTGGACCAAACTTAATTAACTGTTGCTACATCAAGTCCTCGTAGCGTCAGTGCAGCTAGCGTCGAAGCCTCTCCTCTTCCGAGGAGGATGAATGGCGGCAGTGCCGCTTTTTCAACTGCTTATGCGACTTCTTTGGCCTAACGGTAGAAGGAGTCCGGGACCTCGACTTAGACCATTGGGGGTGCTCAGAAGGAGCTGAGGAGAACCGAGGCTCCTCCAGGTCAGGGACAGGAACCATAAAGAGATTCCTTCTTTAGTGGGTTCGCTCAGGACCGGGGTCCTGAGTAATAAACTGTCGGCCTCATTGGGTGACAAAAGGTAGACAGGGTCAAGAACAATCTTGACTGGGTAGTCATCTCGCATCTTGGCCAGCTGGCCTGATGAGTACTATGCATCCCACTTTCCCCCCCAACCTTCCTTACTGCCTTCTCACATTGCTTGCCCACCTTTAGGTCAACTGATATAATTACCCCCAGGTCCCTTTCCATTTTTACTGTTGTCAGTATAGAAACACTTGCATACTGTGTGACCCTGAGCAAGTCGCTTAACTTCCCTGTGCTCCCAGACTGCACCTGTAAACAAGCTTTCAGCTTAATGTGCCACTCCTGGTTAAACAATTGGGGAAAAAAAATAAATAAAAATACAAAAGTTGTTTTAAACACGTAAATGAAAATGAAATTACTGTTAAATAAAGCATGTACCACTGCCAATATAAAAAAAATATCCCACAATGTAAGTTACACAGAGCTACATTTTGAACAGAGAATAAATTAATGCTTAAACTACAAGTCTACGCAAGGCGTGTGAAAAATGTGCCATCAGTACAGACGAGCTAGCCTGTCGAAGACCTAGGGAGGAAACCGCGCAAACCTTCTACCCCGAGTAGTCCAGCTTTTTGGACTCTTTATCGGGTGGTTTGTCCACGTCCCTGGTGTTCCCGGAACACCGGAAAGCACTACCGGTTACCAGCCCCTCTGCAGAGGGGTGCTCCGAGACACCAGAGAGTGACCCGGTGGGGACTGCGTACTTGTGAGCCATCCTGGCCGAAGGCGCAGGACAAGATGCAGGCCACTGCCACAACTTCAGGGCCGGACCAACAATGGCCACAGGGAAGGCCTCCGTAGGGGAATCTCCTCGGTCCAGTATCTCCGTGAGGGGATACCTGGCCCGTCTCTGTACAGGTTCGAGCTGCATCCCAGTGGACTCTGAGATGAGCCGAAGGATTCCCAAGAATGAGGATGGGCTCTCATCCACCAACTGACCTCCTGCAGATTCCAGGTCAAGGGGCCTGGAGTACAAGGAGTCGTCATCAGACTCCGAGGAGTCCACGAACAGTTGCCGAGTGCATGAGCCACCCTCTACCTGCCAAGGCTGATCGGGAGTGAGGGTGACAGACAACCTGTGGGGCAAGCCCTGATCTGACCAAGAATCCTTGGTCGGGGTCCCAGTCTTAGGTTGAGGAGGCGGTGGTTCCACCACAATGGGCGGAGCAGCCGGTTTCGGCTGAACAACCGGTGCTGGAGTCGGCTCCTCAACTACCACGAGGGGTTGCTTCAGTCATTCGGGCGACAGCCACTTAATGGCCGGAGAAGGCGACGGAGTCGGCTTATTACTAGCCAACAAGAGTTGTTGCCACATCATGTCCTCGTAGAGCCGGCGCAACTTGTGTTAGAGCCTATCGGAGCGGCGGCGCCGCTTTCCATGATGCCGAGACCGCCGATGTTGACGGGATCTTCCCGACATGGAAGAGGACTGAGACCGGGTCAAAGAAGGGGCGGGGGAAACCCGCTCATCCCTCGGTTCAGGGTCCTTGACCAGGGACTTCGGCACAGGAGGCACGGGTAAGTCCTTGCTTACCACCGGGGGAACCCGTGATGAAGGGCTGTCGGCTTCTCCAGTCGACAGCCCATCCAACGGGTTGAGAAAAATCTTGACCTCGTCGACGGGTGTCTCAGCCCCGCTGACCTGACGGGGACACTGTGAAGCCAGCAGCCTTGGTCGCAACCTTGGCCGAAGTAGAGAGCCGACGGTCCGGTGAAGGGGATCTCTCCCGCTCCCACGAACGTTGACGGTGGGACTTACCTTTCGGTTCTTTTTTTTTTTCCACCTACTCGTGTGTCCCGAGGATCCTTCTCCCTTGGTGGAGAGGGACTGACAAAACTCCTTGAAAGAAGCAGTGTAGGAGAAGCCCAAGGAGAGCAGGATTAGCGCCGAGACAGAAGATGATGCGGCCTGAGCTGCCTCCTCCTCGAGGGCGATCAACTGCTCCAGCTGCTCCGTGAAGCCTGCAGCCACGGACACCGCCCAACGGGCCTCCTTCAACTTTACCGGCGGGTACCGTTTCTTGGGGCACCCCAGTTGAAGTAGGGCAGCGTGGTCTTCCAGAACTGAAGCTGTGAAAGACTTGCAAAGATCGCAGACCTGCAGATCGTGAGCAAGGCCCAGGCAATAAACGCACATGGAGTGTGGGTCGGTCCAGGACATTTTCTGCCCGCAAGGATACCAACAGAAGCCGGGAGTGGATTTGACCATTGCAGCCGCGACGGAAGATGAAGTCTCAAGTCTAGAGAATTTTGAAAGGATAAAACGCAGAGCGCTAAGGAGTGAACATGAGCTTCCAAGCGGTAAGGAAGATCTGGTGTCATGGGATGGAGCCGAGGGTTTTACCACCCGAGTGGGTGGGAGAAGCCAGCTTGAAGACCTTCCGGCAAGATTTAAAGTGTCAAGGAACCTGACACAAAGTGTGGACTGAACAACGTATCCACATCCCTAGAACCAGAGTTTTTTTCTTTAAACTCCTGCAGAGGGAAGAACATGGGAAAAATGGACCTGTGCTGTACACTGGAGAGCTAAGACGGTCCCCTGAACAGGACAGTAGGCCTTGGAAGAGAGGCAGGAGAGAAGACACCCTGAGGGGGAGCTTCTAACCTTCGAATACAGAAAGGTTAAGAACAGCCGCTCAGGCAAGGCCAGTCCATAAGAGGCCAGCAGAATGCCTGATGGTGTAAGGAGCAAGGTTTGCCCCAATAGAAAAGCCATCCCCCCTCTAACTCTTGCCCTACAATCTAGAAAGTAGGGAGTAGGAGAGAGAAGGGACAGCGCTGCCAGTGCCTGGTTACAGGGAGGGAGGGTGGGCTGCAAAGAATGGTGAAGATACTTGGGAAGATCAATAATTACGTTAAGTACGTAATTTTCATATCTTACCCAAGTTAATCGTCACCATTCACTACTAATGGATCAGAGTGCTGAGATGGCAAACTCTGAAGGAAACGAAGATTCTCCCAGCCCCCTGTGGGGGATGATCACAGGAGGAGAGGGCCCTGTTTACAGGCCTGGCGAGGTCCGTGAATGGCCTAGGCTCCAGAGACCCAGCAGTCAGAAGGCACCCCTGCAGCCCATGCTGTGCCCTGCGACAGAAAAAATGCCCCCTCCCCCCAAAAGGTAAGGACAGCACCCTACGTCAGGACAAGGGTTACAACTTCGAAAGGCAAAGCCATGCACAGTCCGTCTGATGCAGACCAAAGTTCTCACCAGCCTGGAAGTCAATCTGTTGGCACTGTACACTGCCCTTGAGAGGTGTGTTGCTAGCTCCAGTCCCTGTCTAGAGAGGTGAATGGCTTGCCGGGTTTCCTCACCATCGGGCATGGCTGCAAGGAGCTCGGCCAGCAGCATCCAGAGATGCCTGGCGTAGGCTACTTGGTGTGCCTGATGAGCCGCTATGCGCAACAGAGGGTGCGCCAAAGAGAACATCCTTCTCCCCCATCGGTCCAACTCACCCAAGTTAGCGCCTGAGGGGCGGTCATGGCAAGGGCGACAATGCCCAATTGTGGTGTCAAGGAGCTCCACTCCCGATGTGGGGTGGGGCATGGCACCCAGGTGGCGGAATGTTGCCAGATGGCGTGTGAGACCTCTGAGAATGGCCATGGTCAGGGAGCTATGACCAGATAGTTAGCACTGTAATCTCCCAGGAATGACAGTGTCACATAGCCTGGGTTGAGTCTGGTGAAATGGAAGACATGGAGCTCCTCCAACATCTCCACTAGGAAGCGCTGGTAGGACGGGACGTCCGCATCACCAGAGCAGTGGAGGGAGGTGTCCTCTTTTTTGGTGGAGGAAGTCGAAGACTCAGAGGCAGGCGTCACAGGAGTCTGAGATCTAAAAATGACCTCATAGAGTGCCTTGAGGTAGCAGGGGAATGCGGCTGCCAAACCCCTGAATTGTTCCCAAGACTATGTGGCAAGGTTGGGGAGAGACATTCACCCCCCCCCCCAACCTTCCGACACAGTCACTGATTTGCCACAGGGGCACCGAGGCATTGGGGCAACTCCTGCTCGCTTTGACGCCGCTTTATGCCCTGACCCCAACATATCATCACATAGAAAATAAACAAAAATGAGATATTATTCACTAAGAATACATACACCGGCACTGTAATAAACCACAGAAACAAGAAAACTCTGGTGCCAAAAAAATGGGATCAGTACTGGCAGCACTGGGAAAGTTCTAAGAACTGCTGAGACCTAGCGGAACCGAACTGCACAGTAAAGCCTGATTAAAGTCTTCCCTCACAGGTCCTTTGACAGCGGGGGAAAAAAAGAACTGAGGGTTGGGAGGAGTCAATGTCAGTTACTGGCCACTCTGCAAGCACCACGTAGAATGCTGGCCTCGTGGGTGGCATGGTCCTGACGTCCGCTCCTTCAGTTCTTAAAATTTAAAGAGACAAAGCTTTTTATGTTCCCGAGCAGAATCCAGACCCCGGCTAGACCCGTTAGTAATGAATGGTGAAGATTAACTTGGGTAAGATCCCTCACTACTAACAGCTCAGGTGCAAACCCAGTTTGTCAGCTTGCCAGAGCATTCTTCCACTGTGCAGTGACACAGACCCAACTATGAAATGAGATTTTCAATCATTTGTCAGCCTTTTTTTAAGGTTTAACAGCTGATATTTTCAGCCTAACCAGCTTTTACTTGGGAAGAAAAAACAAACCAACCAAGATTACTTGTTTATTAACTGCAGAAGTACATAGTTTGACAGCAATATTATAAGTATATAAAAGATGCAAGTCACAATATTCAGAAGGTTAGCATGGCGCCAACTTGAATAGTGCTGTGCTAACCATGCACAGGGCTCTCAATGGGGCAGGCCAAATGACCCAGTTGCATGGCACTCAGCAGATAATGCAACAGTGCCAAGTACACCACTGTGCCCATGCACTCTCCTCCTGCTCCCTCACCCTAGCCGCAGCTCTGTTTTACTAATTAAGAACAACCCTTGCTCTCAAAGTTCCTGTTGTACTTGACACTGCCAGGTCTATGCCCTGGCTATGACTTACCCTTGTCCCAATGCTTATCTACTGCAAAACTGCACCGTATATACTGTAAAACATTTGTACCCAAACTGTATATGTTGACCTAACTGTTGTACTCGACTCTGTCAGACCTGTGTCCTGGCTGTGACCGTCTTGTTCCAATACTTACCTACTGTAAAGTATTATGTACCCAAACTGCATATGTTGGCTTAACTGTTGTACACTTGTCTACTGACATGGTGCCTTTGGAAATGAGGCTCTAACTCAAAGGTTGTAAACCCGAAATGTTCAATAAAAAATATAAACCTTGCATGCAGTGTGCCGTGGTATATTCAGTCAGGAGATTTTGGATGTGGTAAAAAGGCTAGGCTGCCATGGCAGGCTCTTTACTGCTTCCAAAACCCTACCCATTAACACCACATGCAGTGGTATGTGACACGCCCCCATACACAGTGGTGCTATACACTGATATAAACCTACCCCCTCCCAATTCTAGAGATAAGATTAGGTTACTCGCTGGTAGTCTAGTGGTAAGCCCCCATTCCCCTACACAACGCTGTATCAAACAAAAAATAATAAACACAATTCTAGCACTCCACTGATGCTCCCTCCTGCCTGATCCAGAACTGAATTAAAATAACTGTATTCTCTCAAGGTATAAACATTTTCTTTAGGCCTTAGCTTCAATTCTAATTCCACTGGCTGTTGGGAGTTTCCTTACTCTGTGTAGGAAAATAAAGTACTTTATAAAATGGGTCTTAGAAATCCACCAATCCGATTGGCTACTACATCTTCTGAGCCGTGTCCTTATCTGAAGATATAGTAGCCAACCGGCACTGAAGAGAGGACACTCTCAACTTAATACCATTATGAGGCAACTGTAGGGCAGCTCCCAATTTGGTAACAGTATGTCATTTGGTACCCCACACCCTGAAATACCTTTCAGACAGGCGTAGCTACATATCATGTCTGAGCGTGTGGGTAGTCGCACCTTCAGCTGCTCTTCCTTGCCTGCGTCACTCTGCTCCCACCCAGGGGACTCTGAGCGTTCCTTGCCATCCAGCTGGTCCACACCCGGGTCTGTTTCATCTACATAAAAAAAAAACACACACAAAAGTACAGTTATGAAGTGCACAGGCACAGAGCTCTCATCTCAGCAACATAGCCCATGCTGTCAGTAACAGTGTGCTGAAGTGAATGGGGCACCAGGAACCCGATCAAAGCATCGCCAGACTGGGTAGTTACCAATGAGAAGGAGCTCACACAGCTACTGCAGTTCCAGTCACTCCCTACAGGACCCACTGTAGATAATGGTGCAGGAGTGTTGGCTGAGGGGCAGCACACAGTTACTTCAGCCCCAGACACTCCCAGAAGGAATTACTCTGGCAGACGTGGATAAGGTTACAAACCTGGGAATCACTACGGACTCCTGACTGACACTAGAACACCATGTGTCAGCTGTGATCTGCAGCGGATATTTTGCAATTTAGGAATATCTTTCGGATAAGAACCTATCTGATGCAAGAGGATCTGATGCATTTGTGAGCTTAAGGCTGGAATACTGTAATGCTCTTTACCTTGGGCTATCAGGGAGGTTGTGCACTGCCTATACCTGGTGCACAACGTTGCAGCCAGGCTGATCTCCACTTTTTCTTACCTGGAGTATATTAAGCATGTGCTGCGGCAGCTGTACTGACTTCTGATAGAGGCACACCACCTTTAAGATTGCGTTGTTAACTTACAAGGCCCTGCATGGATAATTTGGGCTGGGCTACCTCAAAGACCTCAGACTGGTATACTCCCACTCACTTGCTCCCAACAGGGATTTTTTTTCTGGCCATCCCGATGATGCGTGTGAAACTCTCTGGTGACAAGGCTTTCTGGGGGAGGCCCCACTTATTTGGAACACCCTTCCTTGGTGGAGGAGTTTCAAAAGGGGCAGCAAGGTCATCTATTTGAGTTAGCATTAATCTGCCCTATTAACATAGCCTACTGTGTCAAAGTTTTAGTATTTTATTACCGTTATTTACCAATATATTTGATATGCTTTGCTCTAAGTATTTCTCTGTTTATGACCTAGATAATGGCCTAGACGTGTTGATTTGGTGGTGGGGAGGCTCAAAGTTACTTCACCCCTAGCAGAAATCACTTTAGGTAATGGTAGTGTTGACTGCGAGGGAAGGACATGTTACTTATCTGTAGCAGCAGTTCCAAGAGTGCTATATGACATACATCCACAATTCTGGCTGTGTTCCTTTCCCCTTTAAATCCTGCTGGAGCGTTTTCAAGCTGGCTCCTCCCACCATCCCAGGTAAGACTCCAACACCGCCCAGTGCCTAAACGTGTCCGCCAGTGGAGCTCGTGGGTCAGTGTGGATGTACATCATATACCACTCCTAGAAAGTACAGCTACGTAAAAACTTACTGTAACAGTAGATCTTTGAGGAGTGTCTCTTGCAGCAGGTAATATACTTGGGTATCCAGCAGAGGTCACTGTGGTGCACAGCAGCTTTTCTAGCAGTTTTTCATCAGGGACCGCCCACACGATATCAGCTTCCTGTTTCCTATATAAATGTGGGCGGTCCCTGGTATCCTCAATCCCCCCACTGGATTCAGCTCGCATAGCGAGGACTGAGGGGAAGCTGAGGTAACCCCCCAAACAAATCAACCTGTATAAAAATAAAGTTTTTATCAATCAAATATGCAAATACAGCATTCCCCACTAACAATCAGAGAAACAGAAACGTGCATCAATATTAAAGAACAGGTGTTTACTTCCAACAAATAATTTTATTTATTGTATTTTGGTGTTAGTACTTGCTTTATATTTTTATAACAAAATATTCATTTGAGCAGTGAAACAAGTGAGTTTTTAGCTTTGCTTTTCACACTGCTAGTATAAGAATCTGGTGGAATCTTGGTCTTGTGATGTCAGAAACTGCCAGCTACTTAGGAGCCCAATGTATTTCAATGAGAAACTAAATATATTTTTCTATCTCTTTCAAAAGAAATGGCTACTTCTTTTAGCAACAAACTGACTTTTATATGTTTGCACCCATTTGCATGATTTTATAATTTTTTTTAGAACAATTGACTTCTCCATTTTTTTCTCCCCAAGTAAAATCTGGTTATGAAGAAAATGTCACCTGCAAGATTATAACCAAAGGTCACAGATTATCAAAAATCATATTTCTATTAAACATATATTTTGTGGTAGGAAAAAAAAGTACTTACCATAGTAATCTTGTTTCTTCCAAGGGAATCTTACTGTATTCTGACTAATGCAGTATGGTCTCACCATAGGACTTCCCCGGAGCTGAAACGGTTAATAGAACCTGTGCAAATAGTAGAATGCTAAGCTAGGGCTTCATACCACTGTCCCTGGTTGTACTTCCTGCAACCATCAGATTCTTACTAAGTATGCACAGACAACTACACTAAACTATACTAAAATTATCTTAGCAAAACGACCCCCCCCCCATTTCACTGACAAATCTCTTCAAAAACAACAGAGGAATCCCTAAGAGTCAAGTCTTACATGGCCCATGTGGTGCCCATTCACAAAAGTGGACCTAAGGACGAACAAGACAACTACAGACCAGTGAGCCTTACATCAATTGTGGGAAAACTTATGGAGATGATCCTAAAAGAGAGGCTGGTGACCTTTTGGGAGAACAATGGTCTCCAGGACAGTCAGCAGCACGGGTTTCTCTCTGGAAGATCCTGCCAGACAAACCTGTTTTGAGTACTATGACTGGATGACAAGGGAACTGGATAAATGCCATGCAGTGGATGTCCTGTATTTGGATTTCAGCAAGGCCTTTGATTCTGTGGGAGGCTGGCAGGGGTGGTGGTGGAGCTGGAATACATAGGAGTGGGAACAAAGATGGTAAATTGGATCACCAATTGGCTGAAGAGAAGGCAGTAAAGGGTGGTGGGGGAACTCCCATTACTGAAGTATGTAATGAGTGGGATGCCGCAGGGATCAGTATTGGGACTGGTGGTGTTCGGGATATTCACAGCTGATATCTCCCACGGGGTCCAGAGTAAGATCTGTCTCTTCGCAGATGACACAAAGATGGGAGCTGTGGTAGATGACATCGAAGGGTGGAGGGGGCTGCAGGAGGACCCAACTAAACTACAGGAGTGGTCGGATGCACAGCAGTTGGGGTTTAATGCCAAAAAGTGCAAGGTACTGAACTTTGGGGCTAATAACCAGGGTAGAAGCTATCAGCTGGGGGGTACAGCTAGAATGCACAGAGGAGGAAAAGGATCTAGCGGTGCCTACAAGAGGGAGTATTAACCACTCAACTCACTGCAGGAAGGCGGCAGCAAAAGCCAACAGGATGCTAGGGTGTATAGTGAGAGGAATCTCCTCCAGAAATAGTGAGGTGATCCAGCCCCTCTACAGGTCACTGGACAGGCCACACCTGGAATACTGCATGCAGTACTGGTGCCCATTCCTGAAGAAGGACATAAGATTGTTGGGGGGTGTACAGCGGAGGGTGACAAAGATGATCCAGGGATTAGGGCGATACTCCTATGAGGAAAGGAGGGACGGGGGGATATGATCGAAACCTTTAAATACTTAAAGGGGATAAACAAGACTAGTAGAAAAGGGATTTTCCAGATTAGAAGGGGGGAGTCTCACGAGGGGGAACCAGTTGAGATTGGAGGAGGGAAGATTCAGGAGATATTATTTCACAGAGAGGGTGGTGGATAAGTGGGATACTCTGCCTGAGGACACAGTAGCCCGTAGCACAGTAGACGGTTTTAAGAGGGGATGGGGGGTAATTATGAAAAGGGAAGGGTGGGTGGGCTGCTGCAAGTTGAAGGGCTAGCTGCACAATCGAGCAGACTCAAACCATGAGGCATGTTTCTGCTGGTGTTTCCGTATGTTCGTAAGTCACAGATGCCCAAGAAAAGTACAATTACGTAAGAACTAACCGTAACAGTAGATCTTCAAGAGAGGCTCTTGCAGTAGGTAATTACATATGGGACTGAAGCCGGCAGGCGCCAGGACCCCACGGAAAAATTTCTAGCTAGCAGTCTCTGGTGGGGGACCGCCACACGTCAGGTGACCAGTGTCAGATGATGTCGGTATAAAGGGGCGGTCCCCCACGCCCACCTTCCAGTTCTTTCCTGCCAAAGGCCAAAAAAGGCAAGACGAGAGAGAAGCGGATGTTTCCCTTCCTGGAAAAGGAGCTGAAAAAAGCTAAGGGGGATGGAGGGCAGGAAGGTATTACCTATTGCAAGAGCCTCTCTCAAAGATCTACTGTTACGGTAAGTTCTTACGTAACTGTATTATCTTACTTCGAGAGGGCTCTTGCAGTAGGTAATTGCTGAGTTCCAAGCAGTCTGGAACAAGGAAAAAGCACTTGGGAGGAGGAAAACTACACACCAATAGAACCTCCGGCTGTAAGGGTCTTATGAAAGAAGACCTTGCAGAACAGCCAACCCCAAGCCTCCTCTATGGCGAGAGGCAACGTCCAAGCTGTAGTGTTTCGTAAAGGTATGGACGGAAGTCCAAGTTGCGGCTGCACAAATGTCAGCTGCGGACACATTCCTGAAACAAGCCGCAGAGGCAGCAACACCCCTGGTGGAGTGACCTCCGACTTGACCCAGCAGGGTCTTGCGGACTTGTCGTAACAGAAAGTGATACAATGAGCCAACCACTTAGAAAGACATTGCTTAGTGATCGCATTTCCTTCTCTTTTGTAAGCAAAACAGACAAAAAGCTATCAGACTTTCTGAGATCTTTCATCCTGTTGGTGTAGTATCTCAGAATTCGATAAATATCCAAAGTATGCAAGAGGTACTCCCCTTGATTGGAGTGTTGCGTAAAGAAAGCTGGTAGCTCAATAGATTGATTCAGCGTAGATTCTGCCACCACCTTAGGGAGAAACTCTGGGTTGGTACAGAGGGCCACACGTTCCTTGTGAAAAACCAAATAAGGAATTTAACACGTCAAGGCCTGAAGCTCGGAAATACATTGAGCTGAGGTAATGGCCACTAGGAAGAGAGTCTTCCAAGAGAGGAACTTCAAGTCTACAGAAGCTGCCTGTTCAAAAGGAGGCAGAGTAAGCTTCTCGAGAATGAAATTCAAATCCGGGGGCTCAAGTGGAGGACTCCTCTAAGAAAAGTCTTAGAGACTTCCAACTGTGCTAAAGTTCTGTCCCCAAAGGTAACATGGTAAGCGGAGATAGCCGTCATGTGAACCATCAGAGATGAATGACAGACCCAGGTCAAAGAGATGGCAAAGACAGTCCAGAACTCTCCTGACAGGGCATGAGAAAGGCCTGAAATTCCTAGAAGAGGCCCAAATACAGAACCGCTTCCATTTCATTGCGTAGGTCGATCTCGTGGAAGGCTTTCTAGCCTCCACCAGAATCTCAGCCACAAGCAGGGAGACCTCGAATCGGGCTTGAGCTACGTCTGCAGGAGCCACGCATGCAACTGAAGGGATTTGAGACCTGGATGAACCAGGGTCCCCTGATCCTGGGTCAGCAAAAGTTGCGACAGAGGAAGAGGAGGTTCCTCTGAGTACTGTTGCAGAAGAGAGAACCAAACTTGCCTGGGCCAGAAAGGAGCGATCAGGATCATGCGAGCTCCTTCTGAGCGGAGTTTGTGTAAGACCCTCGGAATTAAAGGAATGGGGGGGGGGGGGAGAGATAGACAAATCTGTCCTTCCAATCTAGACACAGAGTCTCTCCAAAAAATGCCTCGCCCTGGAGCAAGCGAGCAGTAGGCAGGAAGTTTTGCGTTGTGAGAAGAAGCAAACAGGTCTACCTGAGGTGTCCCCCAATGCAGGAAGATATCGTCTACCACCCCCGATCCAGTTCCCACTCATAAGCCTGCGACGATGACAGACTGAGGTGGTCTCTGCCAGCGTGTTTTCGACTCCCGGAACGTGAACTGCCATGAGGTGAAGGTTGTGTTGCACTGCCCAATCCCAAACTCTCATTGCTTCATTGCAAAAGGGGTAGGGACGTGTTCCTCCCTGTTTGTTGATGCACAAGACTACACACGTTGTCGGTCTGGACAGCCAGATGACCGGGAAGCACATGCAGAATCAGAGCTTGAAGAGCATACAGCACAGCCCTGAGCTCGGGGACACTTATGTGAAGTGACCGTTCAAGCCTGGACCAGGGGTCCGGAGTCCTGTGAGACCCCAGATGGGCACCCCAACCCTCCCCCGAGGCGTCTGTTGTCAGTGTTTGGGAGGGAGACCTGATGCAGAAGGGAACACCCTGGCAAAGGTTCTCCTGTACCAACCACCATTGCAAGTCCTGAACCATTGGGTCGGAGTCCAGGACTTCTTGGTCTAGGTCATCCACCAGCTGATCCCATTGAGACCAAAGCGTCCACTGAGAGATCCTCATGTGGAGCCGAGCGCAAGGGACTGTCGGAATAGCAGCTGCCATGAGCCCAAGGAGGCATAGGACTGACCAGGCACTGACCCGCCTGCAACTGGACAGTAGGCTCGCCTGAGCCCAAAGGGTATCCACCCTGTCCAGCGGCAGAAAAGCCATGCCGGTGGTCGTGTCCAGGATCGCCCCGATAAACTGAAGCCTCTGACAGGGGACCAGGTGGGACTTGGGCTGGTTGATGGTGATACCCAGGCTAGTAAAAACCTGCAGGGTAAGGGACAGAGAGCGCAGAAGATCCTCCCTGGATGGGGCCACCAGGAGCCAGTGATCCAGGTACGGGAAAACCTGCACTCCCTGGGTGCGAAGGTGAGCCGCTACCATGGAAAGGTATTTGATGAACACTCATGGCGCTGAGGAAAGACCAAATGGTAGGGCCTTGAACTGGTAGTGGTCCCCCTGGAACGAAAGCCTAAGGAATTTGTGGTGGGAAGGGTGGATAGGGATATGCACGTAAGCATCCTGCATATCCAGGGCGCACAGCCATTGTCCCTGCCGAAGTAAGGGCAGAAGGTTACGCAGGGAGAGCATCCTGAACCTTTTGTACTCCACAAACATGTTCAGGGAGCTGAGGTCTAAAATGGGCCTCACGTCTCCCGATTTCTTTGGAACCAGGAAGAAATGGGAGTAGTAACCTGTCCCCCAAAGGTGGGAAGGGACAGGTTCTATCGCCGCCTTCAAAAGAAGGGAGGATATTTCTTCCCGAACCAGAGGAAGATGTTCATAGGAGCAAGACGACTTGGGGGGTTGGGTTTTCTGGGTGGTTTCTGTAGAAACTCGATTGAATGCCCTGCTATCAGCTGGAGCACCCAAGCATCTGATGCGATCCTCTCCCAACCCGGTAGATGGAAGGAGAACCTCCCTCCTACTGGTTCCTCTGGGAGCCCCAGAGGCTGTGGGAGAGGAAAGGAGTCAGGCGGTGTGGGGCAGCACCGCGGCTGAAGCTCCCGCCACTTTTTTGGGCGGGGAGGCTTGGCAGCTGGAGGGGCCCGTTTGTTGGTCCGCTTACTCTGAGATTTCGCTTTGGGCCGAGAACGTCTACGAAAAGGTCGACACTGTCCCTGAGGGGGCCTATACAGAGAGTCAACAGACTTCAGTGCAGTGCCCTTCTCCTGCAGGTCGGTGATGATGTCTTTGACATCCCCACCGAACAGCACCGAACCCCTGAAGAGTGCATCCTGAATAGCAGACTGCACTTCAGGGACCAAACCTGACACTCTGAGCCAGGCATGACGCCACAAACCTATGGCGAAAGCCGAGCTCTGACCAGTAGCGTCCACTGCATCTTACGTTGCATGAAGCATGTGTCGACTGGCCGAACGAGCAGAACGGACTAGATCAGCCACTTCCTGCTTAGTCTGAGACTCAGGAAGGGAGTCTAACTTAGCTTCCACCTCACTCAGGATCATCTTCTGGTAATCCCCCAAACGTGCGACATAATTCAGGGCCTTGATCCCCAGAGTGGAAGAAGTGTACACCTTCTTCCCATACTGGTCCAGAAGACTGGATTCCTTGTCGAGTGGAAACAAGCTCAAATGTTTTGGGTTCGCCAATTGGCTGTGAGCAGCGTTAATCACGACCGAGCCAGCTTTGGCGTGTGCATTCATGGAATCCACACCCTCCGGAGCCTGATATAGCCTATCTGCCTTCCTCGGAAGTGGGGGCTAATGCCGATGGTTGTTTCCAAATAGTGGAAACAAGGTCCGCATGAGGTTCGATCCAGGGAGGAATCAACGTTGGAGCAGTTTCGGGCAGATCCAGGTGAGCAGCGAGTTTATTCCGCTGTGGATCCGGCTTCAGAGATTGCCACTGGTGGACCACCTGGATGTTTTTAAGCAACCCGGAGGAGACTTCGGAGGAGTCCTTGGCCTGGGAAGGTCTGCAGTGCGTGGCTCGCCTGAATCAGAGCACCCATCGGAATCAGAGTCTGAGATCTCCGAAGAGGAAGAAGACGACCCCTCCAGACGTGGGGGAGGAATGGACCCCTTGGGAAGCATATCCTCCTCTGCCCCTGTGCCTGAGGGTTCACCTCTGGTGTCGGGCAAGGGAGAAGGAGTCTCTCGTCTGTGACGACGGGGGTTCGGAACCGGGTCTGGCATCGGCAGGTGGCTCTCCGCCTCCCTGGTGAGCTGAGCCTTGGCCTCAGCCCACCAGAAAGCCAGAGTCTCCTTCAGGTCCACCAGTGGCTGTGGGGCGGTGGAGGAGGGGGATACGGATATTGCGGATATCTGTAAGGTGAGTATCCATATCTACGACGGGAAGCCCGGCGTCGGGTACTGTGGCGTCAGATAGGCCTGCGTCGGGTACTGCAGCGCGGGATACTGTGGTCCAGGGTAGGACGGCATCTGATAAGACATGGTCGGATACCAGGGCACCAGAGGCTCGGACAGGCAGAAGGTCCTGGGAAAAGCTCTGCAGCAGGCCCAGGTACAGGAGGCCGGTGGGCGTTGGGGCGGCGATCGGTGAGGATGTCGCCCTCGTCCGGATAAAGCAAGTGTCCGACATCAGGTCATCCGGGGAAGGGAGACTAAAGCCCCCAGGGTCTAACAAAGGAGATGCTGGAGCCTTGGACAATAACGGCGCGCCGGTGACTATGTACTTGACGATAGGGTTCGGTGTTGGCTCCAACGCCGTGTGTCCGTCAGAGAAGCAGACGTCCGCCTTACCGGCGGGGTCCGGGCGAGCATTAGAGAAGCCGGCGTCCGACTTAATGGACCCAACTCCCGATGAAGGCTGCGAGGGAGGAGCGGTCTTGGCAGGAGTTTTCAAGGCCGTGCGCTGCCCCGAAGGGTCGAGCGTCTTAGTGGCCTTGACCGTGCAGACGTTGGAGGCACCGACGTCCGACTTACTGGAGCTATTCGACCCAGAAGGCCGCACAGTGGCGGGCTTCTTGTGAGCAGCTGCCTCCTTTGTCCCGGAGGCTCCTGATGGGCCAGAGTGTGATGGCCATGGAAGCGGAGTCCCAGTGCTTCTCCTTCTTACGGTGACCCTCAGGGGAAATTGAAGCCTGCCAGAGCTTCTTCAGCTCCTCCTCCTCCATGGAGGACATCTTCTTCAGGATGTGGGCCTCCGGGAACTGCTGCCTCCATTTGTGGGTGGCAGCATTAAATTGCTGGCAGTGCTGGCACTTCTCCATGGGGTGATCCGGGCCTAGGCAGAAGAGGCACTGGGAGTGTCCGTCCTTGTGCGGAAGCTGGGTGCTGCAGGAAAGTACAGTTACGTAAGAACTTACCGTAACAGTAGATCTTCGAGAGAGGCTCTTGCAGTAGGTAATTACATATAGGACTGACGTCGGCAGGCGGCAGGACCCCACGAAAAATTTCTAGCTAGCAGTCCCTGGCGCGGGACCGCCCCCACGTCAGGTGACCGGCGTCAGATGACGTCGGTATAAAGGGGCGGTCCCGGACGCCCGCCTTCCACTTCTTTCCCGCCACAGGCCCGGAAGGCCTGGACAAGAGAGAAGCAGATATTTCCCCCAGTGGAAAAGTAGCTGAAAAAGCCTAGGGGGATGGAGGGCGGGAAGGTATTACCTACTGCAAGAGCTTCTCTCGAAGATCTACTGTTACGGTAAGTTCTTACGTAACTGTACTATCTTACTTCAAGAGGGCTCTTGTCGTAGGTAATTACATATAGGACTGAATCCCAAGCAGTCTGGAACAAATGAAAGGCACCGGGAGGAGGAACTACTCCAAGAAGTAGCAAACAACCTTGCAAACCTCAAGATAGGAGGCCTTGCAAGACAGCTAATCTGAAGCCTGCTCTACGGCTAGAGGGAATGTTCAAACTGTAATGTTTCGTAAAGGTATGGACGGAAGTCCAGGTGGCGGCAGCACAGATGTCTGCCGCAGACACATTCTTGAAACAAGCCGCAGAGGCAGCTACTCCGGGAGTGGAGTGACCTCTGACTTGACCCGGTGAGGGTCTTGTTGTACTGTCATAACAGAAAGTGATGCAATGAGCCAACCACTTTGACAGGCATTGCTTGGAGACAGCATTGCCTTCCCTTTTGTGAGCAAAAGAGACGAACAACTGATCAGTCTTTCTGAGATCCTTCGTCCTATTGATGTAGTATCTCAGAATCCTGTGGACATCCATGGTATGGAGCAAGTATTCTCCCTGGTTGGAGTACTGCGTGAAAAAGGCAGGTAACTCAATAGACTGATTTAAGGTAGACTCCGCTACCACTTTCGGTAGAAACTTAGGGTTCATGCGAAGAGCTACTCGTTCTTTGTGAAAAATCAGATAGGGGACTTTACACATAAGGGCCTGGAGCTTGGAAATTCTTCGAGCAGAAGTAATGGCCACCAAGAAGAGCGTCTTCCACGATAAAAACTTCAAGTCTGCGGAAGCCGCAGGCTCAAAAGGAGGAAGGGTAAGTTTCTCGAGAACAAAGTTCAAATCCCAAGGGGGAGCAGGAGTCCGAACAGGGGGCCTGAGATGAAGGACCCCCTCTGAGAAAGGTCTTGGATACCTCTAATTGGGCAAAGGCTTTATCAGAAAAAGGAACATGGTAGGCTGAAATAGCAGCCATGTGAACCTTCAAAGAGGAGTGACTGAGACCCAGGTGGAAAAGATGACGCAAATAATCAAGCAGAACGGCCACAGGACAGGAGAAAGGCTCCACGTTCCACCCTCCACTAGAATCTCGGCCACCTTAGGAGAGATGCCAAAACGAGATTGGGCTAGGTCTGCAGGAGCCATGCATGAAGCTGTAGATACTTGAGTCCCGGATGGACCAGAGTCCCCCTGATCCTGGGTCAGCAATCCTCAAGATAAAGGAAGAGGAAGAGGAGGAACCTCTGAGTATTGTTGTAGAAGAGAGAACCAAATTTGCCTGGGCCAGAAAGGAGTGATCAGAATCATTCTCGCTCCTTCCAATGCAAGTTTCTGCAGCACATGAGGGACCAGAGGAATTGGGGGAAAAGCATAGACGAATCTGTCCTTCCAGCTTAGAGACAGAGCGTCGCTCCAGAAAGCTCCTCGCTCTGGAGCGAGCGAGCAAAAGGTGGGAAGTTTTGCATTTTGGGAAGAGGCGAACAGGTCTATCTGTGGAGTCCCCCAAAGCCGGAAGATGTCGTTTAGAACCTTTTGGTCCAGTTCCCACTTGTGTGGCAGAGCCGAAGAACGACTTGTCTGCCAAGATATTGTCGACTCCTGGAACATGGATCGTCGTGAGGTGAAGGTTGTGAAGCGTTGCCCAATCCCAGACCCTCATTGCTTCCCTGCACAGCAGGTAGGATCGAGTCCCTCCCTGCTTGTTGATGTACCACACCACACACATGTTGTCCGTTTGGACAGCCAGGTGACTGGGAAGGATGTACTGGTGAAGGGCTTGGAGGGCATACAGAACTGGTCGTAGCTCGAGCACATTGATATGGAGAGCTAATTCCAGTCTGGACCATAAACCCAGGGTTCGGTGAGGACCCAGATGGGCTCCCCAACCTTCGCCTGATGCGTCCGTGGTCAGAGTCTGGGAGGGGGGAGGATGAAAGAAGGGGACACCCCCGGAACAGGTTCTCTCGAACCATCCATCATTGCAAGTCTCTTATCATCGGCGAGGAGATCAGAACCAGATGATCTAGGTCATCTACAAGTTGAGTCCACTGAGAAATTCTCATGTGGAGTCGCGCGCGCGGAACCGTCGGGATGGCGGCTGCCATCAGCCCCAAAAGACGGAGCACCGACCTCACCGGAACCTTCCTGCGTTCCGAAAGTAGAGAAATCTGTGACTGGAGGGAGGCCCCCCCTGTCCGAAGGCAGGAAGGCCTTGCACAATGTCGTATCGAGGATTGCCCCGATGAACTGGATTCTCTGGGAAGGGTCCAGATGAGACTTGGAATGGTTGATGGTGATACCCAGACAAGTGAAAACCTGCTGGGTGAGGAAGAGAAAATGCAGGCGTTCCTCCCTGGACGAGGCCGCCAGGAGCCAATCGTCCAGGTAAGGAACTACCTGAACTCCCAAGTGCATGGGTGGGCCTACACCGCCAGGCATTTGGTAAAAACTCGGGGAGCCGAGGAAAGACCAAATGGGAGTGCCCGGAATTGGTAATGGTCCCCCTGGAAAGCAAACCAGAGGTACTTTCTCTGTGAGGAACGAATGGGGATGTGCAGGTATGCATCCTGCATATCCAGTGCACAAAGCCATTGGCCCGGCCGAAGAAGGGGCAGAAGGGTTTGAAGGGAGAGCATCCTGAACTTGTTGTATGTTACACAGAGGTTCAGGGAGTTGAGATCGAGAATGGGTCTGAGATCGCCAGTCTTCTTTGGTACAAGAAAGAAATGGGAATAGTAACCAGTCCCGTGGAGGTGAGGAGGGACGGGTTCTATGGCCTGCTTAGCGAGGAGAGCAGATATTTCTTCCCTGACCAAAGGAAGATGGTCCCTTGAGTAAGAGGACTTCAGAGGGGGGTGGCGTGGAGGTTTCTGTAGAAACTCTATGGAGTGCCCCTCTGAGATAATCTGAAGCACCCATGAATCCGTTGTTATCCTCTCCCAACCCGGAAGGTGGAGGGAGAACCTCCCTTCTACCGGTTCCTCCGAGGAGTGCGGAGGTGGTGGGAGAGGGAAGGAGTCAGGTGGTATGGGGCAGCGACGCAGCTGGGGCGCCCGCTGCTTTTTTGGGCGGCGAGGGCCTGGCAGCTGTGGGGGCCCGGCGTTTGGTGGCCCGCCTTCCTTGGGGTTTCGCTTGAGGCCGGCTGCTTCTGCGAAAAGGACGGCGCTGTGGGGGATGGGGACGGTACATGGATTCCACAGATTTCAGGGCCGTCCCCTTCTCCTGCAAGTCGGTGATGATGTCCTTGACATCACCACCGAAAAGCACCGAAACCCTGAAAGGTGACTCCTGAATTGCTGATTGCACCTCCGGGACCAAACCTGACACTCGGAGCCAGGCGTGACGCCGAAGACTTATGGCGAACGCGGAGCTCCGCCCTGCGGTGTCCACTGTATCGTAGGTCATCCTCAGAATGTGACGACTGGCCGAACGAGCAGAACGGACAAGGTCAGCTAACTCCTCCTTGACTTGGGAGTCAGGCAAGGAGTCAATCTTAGATTCCGCCTGGGTAAGAACAGCCTTCTGGTAATCCCCCATATGTGCCACATAATTTAGCGCCCTAATCCCCAGTGTGGAAGAAGCGTAAATCTTCCTTCCATACTGATCCAGAAGGCGGGACTCCTTATCCGGAGGAGACAAGCTCAAGTGTTTAGGGTGAGCGGCGCTAATCACAACCGAGTCTGCACGGGGGGTGAGAATCTAAAAAGTCTACACCCTCCGGAGCCTGATATAGCCTGTTGGACTTCCGAGGAAGTGGGGCTAAAGCAGACGGTTGTTTCCAAATGGTGGAAACAAGGTGGGCATGAGGCTCGATCCAGGGTGAAACAAGGGTAGGGGCCGTAAGGGGCAAGTCCAGATATTCGGCGAGTTTAACCTGCTGAGGATCTGGCTCTAAGGAACACCACTGATGTACTTCCTGGATCTTCCTGAGCAACTCCATGAAGGAAGGATCCTCCGGAGGAGTCCTCGGACGGGGCTTGGACGGAGAAATCCGAGGAGTCTGAGAAAGAAGAAGAAGAACTGGAAGCAGAGTAAGACTCCCTGACTCGTCTAGGGGGAGGAACGGGTTCCTTAGGGGGAATCCCTGGACGCGTGTCCTGCCCCTCTCTGGATCGAGGGAGGCTCGGAATCCGGGAGGGAGTGTGCCGTCTGGGCGTGCACGGGGCCGGAGGTGGCACCGCTCGCCGTGAGGCGGCTCTCGACCTCCTTGGTGAGCTGAGCCTTGGCCTCAGCCCACCAGGAGGCCAGAGTCTCCTGGAGATCCACCGGCGGCCTAGCAGGAGGGGGATAGTTGTACGGATTATATCCGTAAGGTGAGTATCCGTAACCCGGCTGCGGCGCAGGATACTGCGGACCCGGGTAAGCCGGCGTCGGATACGATGGCAGATACCCGGGCACCGGAGGAGCTGCCGGAGCAGACAACCTAGTAGGTATCCCCCCCCCCCGGGTGGATCAATATTGATAGGCCCGTGGGGGGGCCCAATGGAAAAGAAGTATCCCCCGGCGGCGTCTGGGGGCCCGCGTCAGATCCAGTTCCGTGGGAGGGGGATCTGATGGCGGAAAGGCATCCCGTGTCTCGTCTGGGGATGGTGGTGAAAAATCCTCGGACGGCAGCAAAGGCTGCGGGGAACCTGGAACAACAGACGGTGGAGGGTCTGTCGTAGGCTCCGACGCCTGGCGCTCGCCGGAGGAGCAGACTTGCGACTTAGGGGCAGGATCCCGGCGGACGCCAGTGGAGCCGGCATCCGACTTCAGGGGTCCCTCGTCGGAGGCAGGCGAGGGTGGGAAGAGGCCCAGTCCGGGGGACACTGCCGTGCAGCTACCGGAAGAGTTGGGCGTCTTGTGACAGCTTCTCGGCGGGCGTCGGAGGGCGACGTCCGCTAAGGGAGGTGCCCGCGCCAGTAGGCTGCAAGCCTGCGGCAGTACTGGGGGCAGAGGCCTCCTTTTGCCCGGAGGCGCCCAAACGCGAGCTCGACGGGCGGGCCGACACCTCCTCCAAAGCCTTGGAGGCTGTCGTCGGACGATCCCCCGGAAGGGATGTTACCTGAGCCACGGCTCCGGCCAGAGTCGCGGAGGAGGAGGTCTTCTCCCGGTGCCTTTCTTTTTCCCGCTTCTTGTGTTCTTCTGGGGAGGTCGACGCCTGCCTAAGTTTCTTCAACTCCTTCTCCATTGCAGACATCTTTTTAAGGAGATGAGCTTCCAGGACTGCTGGCGTCGTCTGCGGGTGGCAGCGTTAAAATGCAGGCAATCACGGGCACTTGTCGACCCGCGTGGTCGGGCCTAAGCAAAAAGGCAGAGGGTGACCGTCCTTGCTATGGGGCAGTTAGGCGCCGCAGTCGTCGCACTTATTTTTGAAGGGACAACATAAACCGACGCTCACCTGACGAAAGATCTCAAATTATCAATAACTTCGGTAAAAACGACGTAGTAACAGGGCTGAGCTACGAACTTCACCACGAGCTGCTGCACGAGCTGTGAGGAAAGAACTGAGGCGGGCGTCCGGGACCGCCCTTTATACCGACGTGTCTGACGCGGTCACCCGACGGGGCGGTCCCACACAGGACTGCAAGAAGAAATTCTTCCGTGGGGTCCTGCCGCCTGCCGACGTCAGTCCTATATGTAATTACCTACTGCAAGAGCCCTCTCGGAGTAAGATCAGTACTTATTTTTATGCAAATTGGATGGAGTAGGGGACGACAAACACGGCAGATGGATGGTTTTAGGAAAGAAAAAACGGTAATAAACCGACGAACTGACTGACAAATCAGTTAACTTAACCGAGAGGCGCTTTCGCAAGCTAATGGCGGGAAAGAACTGGAAGGCGGGTGGGGGGACTGCCCCTTTATAATGACATTGTCTGACGCCGGTCACCTGACATGGGGGCGGTCCGCCGCCAGAGACTGCTAGTTAGAAATGTTTCCGTTGGGTACTGGTGCCTGCCAGCTTCAGTCCTATATGTAATTACCTACTGCAAGAGCCCTCTCGAAGAAAGATCAACAGTTATACCAACAGGTTTGCAACAATGTATGGACAGCTGGAGTGCAGTGCCCATTAGGTTCCAGTAGGGGAGGAAGGGAGGGAGAGCGCAGAATACAGTAAGATTCCTTTGGAAGAATCAAGATTACTACAAGTAATTTTTTTTTCAAACCCCAGGAAATCTTACTGTATTCTGACTAATGTAGACTATCCAAGCAGTACCTTCGGAAGTGGGTACAGAACCTACTCAGGAAACAGGCTCTGCAGTACTATGCCAAACCTGGCATCACTCCTGGCCTGGGCATCCAAGCAGTAGTGCTTGGTAAAGGTATAGACAGTTTCCTAAGTAGCAGTTTTGCAGATTTCTAGCAGAGGAATGTCCCTGGCAGCTGCTATGGAGGCAGCAGTTCCCCTAATAGGAGCGGGCCCAGAGGTGACTGCTTGCCCACCTTGTTGTAGCAGAACTGAATACAAGCCACAATCCAGCATGCGATGGACTTTTTTGTAGCTGGTTTTCCTTTCCTCACTTCTCCATAGGTTAGGAACAGCTGAGTACAGTCCTGCCTGTGGCTCCTTGTGTGGTCTAGGTAGTAGCTGATAGCCCTTTCAACATCCAGGCCATGTAGCCTACGTTCTCCTGAAGTGGAATGGTCAGTGAAAAAGACAGGCAATGTAACTGACTGGTTGAGAGCCTGGAGCTCACTAATCCTCCTAACTGCCACTAAGAACACTGTTTTCCAAGTTACATACTTGAGCTCCATGAAGACATGGGCTCAAAAGGGGGGGGGGCTGCATGAGCTGGGCAATGCATATACTGAGGTCCCACACTGGGGTAGGGTCCCTTTTGGGGGAATGCAAATGCAGCAGCACCTTGAAAAACTTTCTGAACACTGGGTTGGAAGCCATGGATACCGCCTTGCCTGCTGACAGGTAAGCTGAGACAACTGCCAGGTGTACCTTCAGGGTAGGTGGCTTTAGGCCAAGAGAGTGAACTGATAGTCCAGGATGACTGGCAAGCCCCTGCCTGACTGTGATCCATGTCTCTTCCCTTACATCAGATAGAAAACCTTTTCCACTTGGAAGTATAGTTTTTTTTTTTTTTTTATTTGAAACTTGGATACACCATTGAGCACAAGCTCATTACACAGGTTCCAAGTCAGGGCTGAACAATACAATACAGTAAACAGATGGTAAAACAGTACAGTACAGTAAAATGTCAGATGCAAAATTAAACTCTACAGGAGATCAAATCAAGACACAATAACGTGGAAAAATACAACTACACTGGGTGGGGTGTGTGTGTGTATATTATATATATACATACACACATATACACAGACACACACACACACACACATATATATGTGTGTGTGTATGTTATATATATATATATATATATATATATATATATATATATATATATGTGTGTGTGTGTGTGTGTATATATTCACACACACACACATATACTAGGCTGTACTGTGTGGGGGGCTAGACCATCCAAACTCACTACTCAGAGAAACAAAGCAATGCGTAGGCAGAAGAAACAATGGGGGGGGAGTATCAGCCCAAGGGCCTTATCGGGTGAGCAGGGAATAAGTAAGGCTATGTAAATGAGAGGAATAAATAATTTCACGGTGGATAGAAGAGAAAGGAAGAGAGGGATAATTAAGGCTATGTAAAGGATAAGAGTGGAAGGAGTATTTCAGGGTAGGTGGAAGAGATAGGAAGAGAGGGAGAAGAGAGGGTAGGGAGACAGAGATGGGATAATAGGTAGGCCAAAATGCCAGTTTGGCCGGTAGGTAAGTGCAGGGGACAATGACTGGAGTAGATTAGAAGCAGTCACAACTGGCTTGTGCAGTTCGGTAAGTCTTAAGATTTAGCTTGAAGGTGCCCAGGGTTTCCGCCGAGGCGACTTTAGGGTCCAGGAAGTTCAACCAGAGAGGGGCTCGGTAGGCAAAGGACCTTTGGCCAAGAGACGTGCGACGGAGTGGGATGCTGAAGATTTGGCCATCAGTACTTCTGATAAGACGACGACAGTCATAGGGGGAGAAGTCTTTCTACTCCAGGGAACATTAAGCCTAAGTGTATTTTTCTGGCCAATACGCAGGTTTGGTATTTGAGCCTATCCTTAAGCTGTAATCAGTTTGCCTGGCCGTACAAATCACAGGTGTGTGTCAGGCGGGTGGAACCAGTAATAAGCCGACAAGCTTTAAGCGTGACAGTGATGCGTCGCAGGGTTGTTTCGGAGGCTGACGCATAGAAGATGAGGCTGTAGTCGATTAACAAAACCAGTGAGCTGTGGATGGCTAGACTGAATGCTTCAGTAGTCAGACAGTTCCTATGTCTGTAAAGCAGCCCAATACAGGTGTTAACAGCCTTCGCAATATTATCAATGTGGCAGGCACAGGACATAGAGCAATCAACTGTTATCCCTAGGTATTTAAAGGACTGTACTAGTTCCAGGGTGACTCCCGCATTGTTCATCATGGAAAGGGGGTAGTTTCTATGCTTATTCTGTGTACTGGCGAACAGCATAGTTTTAGTTTTCTTGTAGTTCAAGATTAGTTTACGCCTGAGGAACCATTGTTCAAATTCTGAGAAGCTGCTTTGAAGACTACTCTAGGACCGCAGCATCAGGAGCACTAGTAAACAAAACAGCGTTATTAGCACAGAGTAGGAGATGATGCTAGCAGGAGTTAGGGAGTGTGTTAAGAAAAATACTGAATAAAAGGGGGCCCAGAATGGACCCTTGTGGGACACCAGATAGTACAGGTTTACTATCTGAGAGTGTGTTAGCGATCCTTACTTGCTGTGAACGATTGTGCAAATAATTTTTAAACCAGTATCACATGCTAGGCCAATGCTGGCAAGTTGATTGAGCAGGAGCATGGTTCACCATATCGAAGGCTTTAGTTAAGTCAATGAATGCCGCTCCAACTAGGTGACCCTGGTCTAGAGAGTTGTGAATAAAGCCTGTGAATTCTAGTAAGGCCATGGTAGCACTGTGACCTGCACGGAACCCGTGCTGTTGTAGTCATTGAAGCTGATATTTATCAAGGTATTCCATCAACTCACCGGCCACTCTTCGCTCAAGGTCTTTCGACAGAGGGGGTAGAATTGAGACAGACCTATAGTTTCCAGTTATAGTGCGATCACCATGCTTATTGACAGGTGTCACAGTATCAGAGTTCCATATCTGAGGGAATTAAGAATACTTAAGGGACATGTTTATGATGTGAGTAAGGGGTGATAGTATTTCTTCAAGTGAGAGGGCAACCAGCTTAAGGTCCAGCACGTCACTGCTGAATCTCGATTTGCCTAGAACCTTAAGTAGTTATTTCCTAGTGTCATGAGTTGAGTGTGCTTTAAAGTAAAGTGGTGGGTGGGAGGGGGTCTGGGTATCATTCACAAGGTGATCACGAGTGTACAGATTTCGGAAGAAATCAGATGGGAGGACACTGCTCAGATCTGAGAAGGCAATATTAAAGATGTTGGCAATGGATTTGGGATCAACAACAGGTATACCATCTAAGTTAAGCATGGCTGGTGCAGGTTTGGGGTCTCTTCCAGTGACATCTTTGAGGTTGGACCTGAATTTTCTGCCATCATTCCATGTATGCATGAGAGTTTCCTTGTAATAGTGATTTTTAGCTGCGTGGATGGCCCTCGTGCAGTTGTTTCTAGCTGCCTTATAGTTCTGTAGGTCAGCTTGAGTTCCAATCAACCTGGCCCTAACCCAGACATAGTCCCTAGATTTTATAAGCGATAAAAGGTCAGGAGACAACCACGGATTACAGTGTCCTTTGACTTTATGCTTCTTGATGGGGACATGTCTATCACACACAGCACTGAACTGGTTGATAAGCTGCTCAACAGCAGTGTCCACATTGGTGGAATTATGTACTGCAGACCAGTCCTGTTGGAGAAGGTCAGTTTTTAACGGGTCATTGTGACCACGGATAAGCACTCTATTAGTGACAGCCCTAGCAGGGGGTTTGGTGAATTTACTAGGTCACCATACCAACACAGAATGATCACTGAGGACATCAGGTAGCACAGTGGTGTCAGAGATGTGATCAGGGCGGTTTGAGAGAACCCAGTCGAGTAAGGTACTGGTACCAGTTTTATAAATGAACTTTGTTGGGGACTCTACCAGCTGAGTAAGATGTACTGCAGACACAGCATCTTTGAATGGACTACCGCTTGGGGAGAGCCAGTTGACATTAAAATCACCTAGCAGACTAATTTCTGAGTTCAGACTCAAGGATCTTAGGCACTTAAGATTCAAAACAGGGGGACATCCATTTAGATGGAATATATACGGAGAACACTGTTTTATTATGCACTCCAATGAGCACTTTGATGGCAAGAGCTTGCATATTAGGGTCAGTGGAAGGCAGTGGTAGAGAGTGACCTTGCAAGCTGTCCCTGAGGTAAATTGCATAGCCACCACCCCGCTTAGAGATCCGACCCTGTCTAAAGACAATGTAACCAGAAATGGAGATAGCAGCATCTGTTACTGAGGGTGAGATCCGCGTTTCTACAATGGAAAGAATATCCAGGGTATCAGTGTTCCCCATTCATTGTTTTAGGGCGGTGGGCCACCACCCTATATTTTTTTACCACCGCTCTATATTTTTTACCACCACCACCCTATATTTTTATCCATTTTTTTATAAAATCCTCCAAAATTGTCTTTTATTGACATACTTTATTGCAATACTACCAATTTAATACCAGCACACTATATGTTACTTAAAAGCTACCTATGCACATGTACAGTGCATATAGGAGGTCCTGAAAAATAACGCACCATTTGACCCGATCACCATTGCCACCGCCCTATATTTTCAGAGAGGGGGGAACCCTGGGTATGTTGTAAGACCCAAGCATTTAGATGGTCCATTTTGGGGAGGAGACTGTATATGTAAATTGAGGCACTAAAGAGTGATCCAGCTGTCATCTGAGGGACGTTCTCAGGATCAGGTGGGCCAGGATCGGGATGGATATTACAAGAGAGAAGTAGCAGCAATAGAGCCAATCTGCAGATGTTTTCCTTAACTTGCTTGTTACTGATTTTGTGAAGCTTCACTTGAGAGGGGCAGCTGCACCAGTTATCCAGCATGCTAGAAATCTGCTTGCTGAAAATCCCAGAAAGGTGCACTAAAGTGTGTACTCAACAAGGAGACCGTGGTCCCCATCTACTAGGAGTAGGACCTCTAAATCGCATGTCATTATGAGTAAAGTAGGAGGGAGAGGTGACAATGCCGTAAACAGAGAGGTGGTTGTTGTCAATTGCTGGTGAATTACAAGTTACCAATGCTCCTCTTCCCATGGCTGATATTGCTAGGAAAGAGAGCAGAAAAATGCCAGACGGTATTAAAGAAACTGTAGAGGGCACTGTGGTGCTCCGGAAATAAAATACACCATATCCAGGTTAAAATTGCAAGAAGGAGTTAGAAGGGATTAGGGAACAAATAGCAAGATACAATGTGTGTGATTGTTGCCTAGCAGGAGGGCAAGCACTAGGGCTTAACTGGGTTACACACAGCGGGGTGGCACAACCCAAAATCCCAAAGGGAGTCTAGGAAGTGTAAATGGCAAGGAGCGTAGCAAGTGCACCAGGCATGGAGCAAAGCTGTAAACTGCAAGAGAGAGCTCCTTTAAGGGAACCCAAACAGCTAGCAATTAGCTTTTTTCTTAGTGGAAGGCTTTCTTGAAACCCTGAGTATGTCCATTACCCCTTCCGATTGATGTAAACCGGCATACTCTAAATCTTCAAGAGCCAGGCCTTGAACCTGAGGGATTGGAGGTTGGGGTAAAGGATCCTGCCCTGGGAGGATGCCAGTAGGTTGTGCCTCCTGGGGAGACTGACTGATTTGGCCACTGACATGGCTAGAATCAGAGAATACCAGGGCTGCCTGTCCCAGTCTGGGGCAATGAGGATCATCGTTGCTGGTTGAGATCTGAGCATGTTCAGCACCCTTAGCAGCAAGGGGAAGAGAGGGAAGGCATACAGGAACGTCCTTGTCCAGTCCGGCAGCAGTGCATCCAGTGGGATTGTACCCCTCACAGGAGGTCTGTGCAGAATTGTGGCAGCTGATGACTGTCTGGGGCTGCAAAGAGGTCCACCTCTGGGATGCCCTATCTCTTGAAAATTATCTATAAGACCTGCTTGTTGAGTGACCACTCATGGTGGTTCTGGCTGATTCTGCTGAAGACATCTGCCAAAACACTGTCCTTCCCTGGAAGGTGTACTGCTGAGAGAGATCTCTCTCCAGGGAGTATGTCAAGCTTCAAATTTTCATGGCCTCTGTGCACAGTGGGGTTGACCTTGTGCCTCCTTGCTTGTTTATGTAGTACATGGTGCTTGTGTTGTCTGTCCTGACTTGTACTACCTGGCCTTCAAGTAACCTGGCAAAGGACTGGATGCCTAGGAGAACTGCTCTGAGTTCTAACAGGTTTATGTGTAACAATGACTCCTGTTTGAGCCATGTATCGTGTGCAGAGTGCTCCCCCAGATGTGCTCCCCATCCCAGAAGGGATGCATCTGTGGTTAGCACCAACGAGGGGGCTTGCTGCAGGAAAGGCACGCCCTGTCTGAGATTGGCCCTCTCCTGCCACCAGTGAAGTGCCAGGAGGAGAGTTCCTGTGACTGGCACTAGCTTTGACAGTGACTGATTAAAGTGGAACTCAGAAACCACCTTAGGCAAGAACTGTGTTAGTTCGGAGCTCAACCTTGCCCCTGTGTGGGATGAAGTAGTTGGTCTCGGTGCAGAGGGCGTGCAACTGAGATCCTTCTGGCAGAGGTAAAGGCCACTGAGAATACAGTTTTCCAAGTCACATACTTAATATGAGCCGAAGCCATGGGCTCGAAAGGAGGTTCCATAAGTTTGGCAATACAAAGGTTAGGGGCTCCAAGGAGGAACAGATTCAGACTGGGGGCTGAATGTGAAGACGACCTCTGAAAAATTGTTTGAAAACTGGCTATGAGAAAATCGACTTTACCTTTCCCACAGAAAGGTAAGCTGACATAGTCGCCAAGTGAAGTTTCAAGGAGGAAGGCCTCAGGCCTGATTCCTGTAGGTGTACCAAATAATCAAGAATACTAGGAATAGATGCCTTGAAAGGGTTGATATGCTTCAACTTGCACCAAATGGAAAATCTTTTCCACTTGACTGCAGAAGTCTTCTTTGTACTAGGTGTTTTGGACGCAGTCAGTATCTTCAGAACCTGCTCTGAGTACTGAGAGTCTGGAAACTAAGTCCACAACAGCCAGGCCTTGAGGTGAAGGGGTTTTAGATCTGGATAAGCCACCTCTGTCTGGGGAAGAGGCAGAAGGGAAAAGCTGAAGGGGAGACAAACAGGCTTGCTGCAGGACATGGACATCAGAAGAGGATACCATGCCTGTCTCAGCCAATCGGGTGCCACCAGAATCATTGTTGCAGACTGATTTCTGAGCTTTAACAAAGTTCTGAAAATTGGAGAGAAAGGAGGAAAGGCATACAGAAACTTGCCTGTTCAGTCCAGAGTTAAGGCATCTGTTGGCAGGGTTCCCAGCACTGGGGGATTGCAACAAAACAGAGGAAGCTGATTGTTTAGGGGAGAGGCAAGCAGATCCTCTTCTGGTGTGTGCCCACCTCCTGAACACTGTGGATAACACTTGTTTGTTCAGGCACCATTCACTGTGCCCCTGGTTGATGAGACTGAGGGCATCCGCCAGGGTACTGTCCTTTCCTGGAAGGTGAATGGCTGACAGACTGCCTCCCAGGGAGTAGGCCATGCTCCAAATCCTCATGACCTCTAGGCACAGGACAACAGACTTTGTGCCCCGCTGCTTGTTTATGTAGAACACAGAGTGGTGTCTGTTCTGATCTGGACATTTAGCCCTCTTACTTGAGAGGCAAATGCCTTGAGAGCCAAGAATATGGCTCTGAGCTCCAGCAAACTGATGTGAGCCTGTGACTCCTGTGGAGTCCAGGAGCCACTGACTGAACAGCTGTCCATGTGAGCTACCCATCCAAGTAGAGAAGCATCTGTAGCAATAAATTTTGAGGGGGCGGAAACCTGGGAGGGTACCCCTTCCCCAAACAGGTTTTAGGAGTCCTTCCACCAGGCCAAAAACTGAAGTAGGTTTTTTTGAAACTCGGATTAACTTGGACAGGGAATCTTTTCTTTGAGACCAGCGAGATCTTAAGATACTGCTGAATGTCTCTCATTCTGAATCCGACTCCTGGGACCACCGCTGACATGGATGCCATGTGGTCCAGGAGCTGTAGAAAATGTCTGGCCAGCTTGGGCTGACCCAGGGCAAAGGAATTTGCCACAGTTATAAAATTCTCTATTCTTTCTCCTTGGAGAAAGGCCTTGCTGTGTACAGTGTCCAGCTGAGCTCCTATGAACGTGAGGAGCTGAGTTGGTGCTAGGTGTGATTTCTTGAGGTTTATAATGAACCCCAACCCTTGTAGTGTGTGTCTTGTTAAGGAAAGAGAGCCTGTTCCAAAAGATAAGGAGACTTTGCTACAACTACCCACTCGTCCAAATATGGGTATACTGTTATCCCCTTTTTTCTTAAGTGAGCTGCCACTACAGCTAGACACTGTGTGGATACCCTTGGAGCAGATGTCAGGCTGAAGGGCATGGCTGAAAACTGGTAGTGCCCTGAAGGAAGCTTGAACCTGAGGAACTTCCTGTGGGTCTGCCCGATGGGGATATGAAAGTAGGCATCTCTGAGATCTAGGGAAGCTAGTCAGTCTTCCTACTATAAGGCCTGAATTACCAGATTCAGAGTGACCATCTTGAATTTTTGGCTGTAGAAGGTGCCTGTTTAGGCACCTGAGGTATAAAATAGGCCGCCACTCCCCTGCCTTCTTTTGAGTCAGGAAGTACCCGGAGTAGAGACCATTGTCCCTTTGATGGACGGGCACTCTCAACCACTTTTGCTTCCAAAAGCTGCTTTACCTCCAACTCCAACAAGATCTTTTCTGTTGGGAGTCACAGGTTTGAAAATCTGATTTCTTTTTCAGGCTGGCATCTTTTTGAACCGAAGGGACAGGCCCTTTTCCACTACCTCCAGGACCCACTTGCCTGTGGTAATAAGGGTCCAGGATTGGAGGTAGTGAGAGAGCATGCCCCCTACAGGCAGAGGGGAGGCGACCTGGGCTGAGGAGTCAGGGCTTCTGCTGAGTGGCAGGAGCAGGGGAGGAAGAAGATCTCCTTTGACTCCCTCCTGCCTCTTCCTCTATAATAACACCTGAACTGTGACAGGTCAAACTGAGGAGGAAGAGAGTAAAAAGGTTTGGGATAACAGCCCCTGCCTCTGTTACCCCTGTGTTGAGGCTTGTGGGACCCTTGAGCCCTAGTCTTAGCTGTGTTACTCTGATAGGCTGATTTGTATTCATCAACCTTTTTCACACATACACACATATGTGTGTGTGTGTGTGTGTGTGTGTGTGTGTGTGTGTGTATATATATATATATATATATATATATACATACACACACACACACATCTGAGGAGGGGCTGCTGGCATTGAAGGTGGACAAATCGCCAGACCCGGACAGAGTACATCCAAGGGTACTAAAGGAAGTGACTGAGGAGCTGGCAGGGCCGCTGGCAGACCTATTTAATAGTTCACTAAAGTCAGGCATGGTACCGCAGGACTGGAGAACACCACATGTAGTGCCCCCTCCACAAAAGCGGCCCTAAGGGTGACCTAGGGAATTACAGACCAGCGAGTCTGACCTCCATTGTGGGCAAGCTCATGGAAACCACACTAAAGGAAAGGTTGGTGGAATATCTAGAGGAGCATGGTCTTCAGGATGCGAGGTAGCATGGGTTCATCGGGGGGGGGGGCATATCAAACGTATCTGATTGACTTCTTTGACTGTGTCACTAAGACAGCAGCCAGGGACCAAGTGGCAGACATCCTCTATCTTGATTTCAGCAAGGTCTTTGACTCTGTGTCCCACAAAAGCTTGATCAGGAAGTTGGTAGATCTTGAGATTGGGGAAAAGATGACCAGATGGGTGGAAACTGGCTGAGGGACAGAACCCAGAGGGTGGGTGGGTGTTGGGGGAGAGTTATCTGGTACCAGAGAGGTAACCAGTGGGGTCCCATAGGGCTCTGTGCTGGCACACTGGGGATGGCATTAAGGGCAAAATGTGCCTATTCACGGATGACACCAAGCTCTGCAAGAGAGTGGACACAGCTGAAGGGATACAGGACTTACAGAAAGATCTGGAAAAGCTGGGGAGGTGGTCCAGGATCTGGCAGCTTGGCTTCAATGCCAAGAAATGCAAAGTTATGAACATTGGAATCGAGAATCCCAGGACAGAGTACTACCTGGGTAGAGTCTGAGTATCTGCATCAGAGGAGGAGAAGGACCTGGAAGTGATGATCACTAGTGACCTGAAGCACTCCACGCAGTGCAAGAAAGCAGCAGCAAGGGCAAACAAGACGCTGGGATGCATATCTAGGGGGATCAGTAGTAGGAGAGAAGAGGTTATACTGACCTTGTATAGGTCACTGGTAAAGCCACATCTAGAGTATGGAGTTCAGTATTGGTGTCCACACCTCAGAATGGACATTAGCCTGCTGGAGAAGATCCAGAGGAGGGCTACAATGATGAATAGTGGGTCAGCAGGGTAAGGCGTATGAGGAGAGGTTGAGGGCACTGAACAAGTACTCCCTGGAAGACAGGAGAGAGATACAGGGGACATGATTGGGACCTTCAAGTATTTGAAAGAGATAAATAAGGTTGATAAGAAGAATCTCTTTAAGCTGAGTGGCAGCCATAACACTAAAGGGCACAGTCTAACGCTGGAGGGAGGGAGGTTTAGGAGGGAGGTCAGGAAGCACTTCTTCACAGAGAGGGAGATGGACACTTGGAATTCACTGCCAGAAGAGGTCATCTTGTTGAAGACAGTAGACAGCTTTAAGAGAGGCTGGGATAGGCATGGGAGAAAGTAAGGATCATGGGTAGGGAGGATGAAAGGAGTGGGGAGAGATGGCCCTGTAATACGAACAGACTAAATGGCCTTCTTCATATGTTCGTATATACTCCTCAGTCCTGGAATCAAAAAGGAGATTTCTGTCACAGGGAAAATCTACTGTTTTAGACTGGATGTCCTGTGACAGGTTTGTTGATCTAAACCAGGCAAAGAGCCTTAGGGAAATAGCCTGAGTCATAACCCTTGAGACTGCATCACTGCTGTCATCCGCCATGTGAAACTGGTATTTAGTGGCTTCCAAAGCTGTTTTAGCTGTCTCCACCAAGTCCTTAGCCATGGAGTCTGACCCACGTTTGACAATGGCTAACACAGAGTTCCACAGGGCCTTTTGATATTTAGCTGTATAAGCCATATAAGCAGCTAGGCGAATAAGAAGGGAGGCTCAAGTGTATGTTTTCCTGGCGATAAAATCAGTCTCTTGGAATTTTTTTCTGGGAGCTGGACAGAAAGAGGAACCCCAGCCTTATCACAAGCTGCTTGCTGCACCACTCCCTTGTGACTTGGGTGAACAAACCGAAAATCTGTATCAGTTTCAGGAAACTGATTTTTCTTGTCAGCTCTTTTTTTAACCCCTGGGGCAGAGGTAGGAGTTTGAAGAATCTTCATAGTGTTCTTCCTGAAAGGTTTGTAGATGGGAAGAACTCATTTCTTTTTTTTTTTTTGGGGGGGGGGACCTTTCATCTCTCTATAGTCCTGGTCTTCCTTCTCATATTGGCTGGACTCCTGAGAGGGAAGGTCAAAAGTATCTCATCCATATGTCACAAAAAAGAAAACAGAGAGAAATTATCCTCCTGGTCAGGGGATGCCCCAAAATTAGGGTCAGGGGACACGTCAGGTTCCGGGACCTTACCCTCCGAAATGTCATCCCTGAGCTCATCAAAATCATCATCATCATCATCATACCCCTCATCCACCCTTACAGCAGAGGGAGCATTAGAAGGGTGTCTAGGAAAGTCAGAGGCACCAAAAATAGAACCCACACCTTGAATAGTCTGATAACGGTGCCAAGCTTTTGCCATATCCTCCATGGAGGGGAGGTCCCCTGGAAAATCTTGGGGCCCACCCTTCTGGGGCTCAACATTTTTTGTTTTATCTTTAAAGTCCCACCCGGCATCCCCACCTTTGGCACCGCCTGGAGAAGCAGCAGGATTTTTCTCTTTACGTGTTTTTTTCCTTTTTTAATGCCACTTCATCAGTGACTTGTTCAAATTTTCTCTTGAAACTAGACACTTCATCAGTGCCCTTTGAATTTTCTGATTTAAGAACTTCATCAGCCCCTTTGCCTTAGTATTTGAAGACAATTCCATCAGTGCCAGGCTTAGTGTTCTTTGTCTTAAAAGGCACTTCATCAGCACCTGTACCAGGCTTAGATTTTAGAGCTGTCTCATCAGCACCTCGATTGTTTTTATTTTTAATAGGCCCCCATCAGTAGCCTTGGGTCTATGCTTAGGACCAGATGAAGACCCTTCTTCTGCAATTTCACTAAGCCTTTTTGCTCTATTTCTTAATGTTTTTGAACATAATTTGGAGCAAAGAACACAGTAATGATCTGGACCCAAACATTTCAAACACAGGTCGTGAATATCAGCTTTAGCTAAAATTCTTTGGCAGTTTAAACAATTTTTAAAACCTGTGGGTCCAGTCCTTTACTTGGGGGTTAATGACATGCCCAATTAACAGAAAAAAAACCAACAAAAGAATGTTGAACCGTTTAAAAATGAGGTCCAACGGTCGGTTCCCTCGCGGTTAGAACAGTAACTTTTCTGGGGTAAAATAAAAAGAAAAACGTTGGTTCCCCAACGAAAAAGGGAACCGTGATAAAATACAACAAAACTACACAAAAGGAACCACGAAAACACCAAACACGGTACTAACTTTTAACAAATAAATAAAAAAGGGAACTGCAAGGAACAGAGTGAGAAACGCGGTTCCCGGGAACTGAGAAGAACCGTGGAAATCAAATAAAAATATGCAGCACACTCAAAATAGTTAAGAAACTAGATAAATGTCACCAGTGTTGAAGGAAACAACTTTTTCTTGTCAGGAGAGAGAGAGAGAGAACACCTCAGAGGCAGTGTTGCGTAGCCCAGCGAAGAAAAGATTCTGAAGCCTCCTTCCCTCTCTCTTCTCAGCACACTCCACAATTTTTCTCCGACAGGCTAATTCATAAATCTCACTATCATACATTCCACCTCCGGGGCAGTGATAGCTATCCAGCTGACTGCACTAGTTACTGATGCTAAAGGACCCCTGGGGTAAGAACACTTTTCCAGTCTTTTACCTACTGGAGTTACAGAAGTGGATGTTTGTAGAATTTTAGTAACCTGCCTCTTGAAGGATTTATTTGGATGGGGTAGCAGCAGTCTCTTTGATGCTGGAACATCCATCATCTCCATGTAGTCCTGCTCTTCCTCCTCCTCAGTGGATTCCTGAGTGATAAGGTCAAGAGTCTGAGCAACCGGTTTCATAAAGAAAAAATAGGATGTAAAATCCTCAGATCCCTCATTGGGGGATTCAGGGTGGCGAGGATGAAAAAATTACCATAGTAATCTTGATTCTTCCAGGGGATACTCCAATATTCATAGCACTTATACAGTATGCCTTTAAGCCAGAGATGGAACATTATGCTAATGACGGCACATCATTGGCACATGCCACTTTTCAAATGCTGTCACCTATCAGCTGCCTACATTCTAACCCTCAGATTTCATGGACACCTGACAAGACAGGGCCCAAGAGGAAAATAACTAATTAACACTGTAATAATACTTTAACACCCAAAAACCTCCAACTGGAGGGAAAAGTATGTAAAAGAACCCCTGAATGTCAGAATCAGCTGAAAAGGGTAAAACCAATGAAAACACAGTTTCAACAGAAATGCTAGTGTGTGGTACTCATACCCCTGGTAATACAGCATGGAGTGCAGAGGCCACTGGTTCTAGCAGGGGAGGCAGGGTGGAGAGTTATGAATATTGGAGTATCCCCTGGAAGAAACAAGATTACTAGGGTAAGTAATTTATTCTTCTCACCCCAGGAATACGCCAATAATCCTAACTCTTATGCAGAATAAGAAGCAGTAGCTTTGGAGGTGGGCACAGAACCTACTTTGGAAACAGACTCTGCAGGGCAGCTGTGACAAACCTGGCATCTCCCCTGGCCTGTGTGTCCAAGCTGTAATGCTTAGTGAAGGTGTGCACTGTTCTCCAGGTAACTGCTTTACAGATGTCCACCAAAGGAACATCCCTGGAAGCAGCTATAGTAGTAGCTGTACCCCCTATGGAATGGTCTCCCAGCCCTGCTGGGGTCTCCTTCCCAGCTTTTGAATAGCAAAACTGAATACACTTAACTATATAGCAAGAAATGGACCTCTTAGATGTTGGACTTCCTTTTCCCACAACCCCATAAGTCACGAAAAGCAGTTTCCTGTTCTGTCTATGGACCTTAGTGACAGTCATGTAGTAGCTAAGAGCTCTCTTGACATCAAGACTGTGCAGTCTGTGTTCCCCAGAGCTTGAATGCTCAGTGAAGTAAACAGGTAAGGTAATGGACTGATTCAAATGAAAGTCCGAAACCACCGTTGGAAGAAATGTTCAGGTTGTTCGCAGGACCACTTTGTCCCTCTGGAATGAAATGTAGTCCTGTTCAATGCAGAGAGCCTGGAGCTCACTGATCCTTCTAGCAGAAGTGATTGCCACTAGGAAAACCATTTTCCATGTGACATACTTCAAAGAAGCTGAAGACATGGGTTCAAAGGGGGAGCTTGGAAATGCACACATTTAAGTCCCAAGCTGGCACTGGTTCCCTGTGAGGGGGATGCAAGTGAGACAGACCTTTAAAGAACCTTTTGAAGACATGATCTGATGCCATAAAGGCATTCTTCCCAGCTGATGTGTAAGCAGACACAGAAGCCAAATGAACTTTTGAAGTAGTGGACTGTAGGCCCAGTGAATGTAACTGAGTAACGTAGTCCAACACAGCTGGAACCCCTGCCTGAGCTGGCACCACATCCCTGGTGGAGCACCAGATAGAAAACCTTTTCCATTTAGAGGCGTAGGTTTTCTTAGTGGAAGGCTTCTTGTAACCCCTTAAAATATCCAGAACACTTTTAGAAAGATGCAGGCCTGCATACGCTAGGTCCTCAAGAGCCATGCTTTGAGTCAGAGGGATTTGAGGTTCGGGTATAGGAGTTTCCCCTGACTGGACGTTAACAGGTTGTGCCTCTGAGGGAGGAGTACTGGCTCAGCTACAGACATGGAGAGCAGCATAGAGTACCATGGCTGCCTGGCCCAGTCCGGAGCCATCAAGATCATTGAAGCTGGCTGGGATCTGAGCTTGAGTAGCACTCTGTACACCAGAGGGAATGCATACAGGTACTTTCCTGACCAGTCCAGAACCAGAGCATCCAAAGGTATTGTTCCCTGGTCTGGGGGTCTGCAACAATACTGTGGCAGGTGGTGACTTTTGTAGGATGCAAAGAGATACATCTCTGGGGCACCCCACCTTCTCAAAATCACTTCCACCACTTGCCTGTTCAAGGTCCATTCGTGACGGGCCTGGTTGATCTGAATCGGCGCATCTGCTAGTGTACTGTCCTTGCCTGGTAGATGAATGGCCTGAAGGGAAACTCCTAAGGAGTCAGCCACAGTCCAAATTCTTACAGCTTCTGTGCAGAGGATCCAACCTTGTTCCTCCCAGCTTGTTCATGTAGTACATTGTGGTGGTATTGTCTGTTCTGACCTGTACCACCAGGGGAGTAAATGAGTAGTTTACTACCATTTTTGTGTGGTTTACTCCCACTTTCTGATTTAAGGAATTTGTCTTTCTCCCTGCACATTTTACATTGGCTGGTACACAGTCACAGAATTAGCAGCTTAATACAATGCTACCAGCCATGGATCCACACACTGAGTGTAAGCAGTAGAGCTGGTGATAGAAATCAGTATCAGTTGTGTACAGTGCAGTATACAGTGTTAGGAGCTGCTTACAGGCTGGCCAAAAGGGTGATTGAAACATAGCAAAGTGTTAAAACTATGGTCACAGCACTTCACAGCAGGGGAAAGGAATTATAAGACCCCACAGCAGTATCATATAAATAGTTGTTGGCTCCAGCTTAGTGGGTTTGAGACTTGGCTTGGGGGCCGGGCCCAAGACAGGTCAGTGGACGGCATTACTATAATTTAGATGAAAATACAACCACATGGAAAAAGCTAGTAGTACATACTTCCTTATCCAAAAAATTATCTGAACCAGTGTACCACCCTTCCCTGAACCAGTGGTGTGAAGGCTTCAAGTGCCAGGAACACTGCTCTGAGCTCCAGTAGGTTTATATATGCTGGAGTGACTCTGCACTGGATCAAGTGCCGCGAGTAGTGTGATCCCCTAGGTGGGCACCCCACCCTAGTACTGATGTATTTGTTGTGAGAAGCACTGATGGAGACTCTTTTTGAAAAGGAACCCCTTCCCGAGGTAGGCTTCCTCTTTCCAATGTGTCAGAAGTAACATTTTTGTTACTGGACCCAGCTTTGCAAGAGAATCCTTTCTCTGACACCAATGTGCCCTTAGGTGGAATTGGATGTCTCTCATCTTGAACCTGGAGCCCAGGACTATGTCAGTGGCAGTTGCTATGTGGCCCAGTAAAGTACAGTTAGGTAAAAACTTACCGTAACAGTAGACCTTCGAGAAGAGCTCCTGCAGCAGGCTATATTGTAAGGACTGTGCCACCAGGCACTAGGACTCCATGGAAAACTTCTTGTCAGCAGTACCTAGTTGGGGTCCGCCTCTTACGTCGGTCCGCCCACTGACATCACCTCTGTATGAAGGGGGTGGTCCCCAGACCCACCTCAGTTCACCCGCCAGAGACCCGGAGGTAGTTCAGCAGGAGGAAGCGGAGGCAGGTTCCTAACATTTGCAGAAGGAGAAAGTATAATAGGGGGATGGAGGGAGGGAAAATGGCGCCTGCTGCAGGAGCTCTTCTCTACGCTCTACTGTTATGGCAAGTTCTTGTGGAACTGTACTATCTTACTTCCAGTATGAGCTCCTGCAGCAGGCTACACCGTAAGGACCAAGTCCCAAAACAGTGTCCCAGAAGGAAAGAAAGGAAACAGGGTGGTATGATAGGAGGCCCTGGAGCACAGCTAGGCCGAATCCTGCAGTTTTTCTGGAGGCAATGTCCAGAGCGTAGTGCTTGACAAAACTATGCAGAGTTCCAGGTTGCGGCAGAGCAGATGTCTGCCGTCAAAACATTTTTCATAGCTGCGAAGGATGTAGCCATCCCCCTTGTGGAGTGTCCCTGTAAGAGTTTGTCATACTTGTTGAAGATGAACACAATGCAATTGACCAACCATTTTGACAGGGTTTGTTTTGCAACAGGCTTCCCCAGAGCCCTGGGGGCAAAAGAAACAAGTGGTCAGACTTGCAGACTGACTTAGTCCGGTTCAAGTAGTAACGAAGGATCCTGTGGACATCTAGAGTGTGAAGGAGGGCCGCCCCCCCCCCCCCGATCTGAATACTCAAGATAATAAACCGAAGGCAGAGATCCTGGTTCAGTGTCAGTTCAGATACTACCTTTGGTAGAAATTTAGGATTAGTACGAAGAGACAACCGGCCTCTGTGAAAAACTAAATAAGGTTCTTTGCACAGGAGTGCTTCAAGCTCTGAAATTCTTCGAGCCGGAGTAATGGCAACTAAAAATAACGCTTTCCATGACAGAAAGCGAAGGTCGCAATCTACGGACGGTTCAAAGGGAGGCAAGGTTAATTTCTCTAGAACAAATAAAATGTCCCACGGGGGAACAAGATCCCTAATAGGAGGTTTTAAATGAAGCATGTCTGTAGAAAGGTATGGGGGAGATCCAACTGAGCAATGTTTCTACCCACCACAGGTGCATGATAAGCCGAGATGGCACAGACATGCACCTTAATGGATGAGCAGCCTAGCCCCACATCCGAGAGCGAGTGAAGATACTCCAAGACAGAGTTCATTGAGCAAGAAAAAGGGTCCAGGGAACGTGCAGCTGCCCAGATGCAAAAACATTTCCACTTCATGGCATACGTAGCCCATGCAGATGGCTTTCTTGCCTCTACTAGGACTTCAGCCAACCTCTGCGAAACTCCATGACGGGAGAGAGCTAAGTCTGCAGGAGCCATGCATGAAGGTGTAGGGACCAAAGATCCTGGTGGACTAGTGTGCCCTGGTCTTGAGATAGCAAGCTGGATGATAGAGATAGTGAGAAGGGGAGTTCCACTGCCAATCGCTGCAAGAGGGGGAACTATATCTGGAGCAGCCAGAATGGGGCTATCAAAATCATTGCCGGCCCTTCGACCTGCAACTTGAGCAGCACCCTCTGCAGAAGGGGAAAATGCGTAAAGAAACCTCCATGTCCAGCAGTGGGACAATGTATCTCGCCAGAAAATACCAGGCCCGAGATCTAGTGAGCAGAAATTGGGCAGTTTGGCATTGCAAGGGGATGCGAAGAGGTCCAGCTCTGGATGGCCCCATCTTTTGAAGAGTTCGTCCAACACTTCTTGAAGCAGCTCCCACTCGTGGTTCCTGGATCGAGAGCGGCTGAGTCTGTCTACCAGGACGTTTTGGACGCCTGGAACATGAACCACTGTCAGCATTATTCCGTGTTCTAGGGCCCAGCATACACTCTCATGGCTTCTCAGCACAGAGGATAGGAGTGCGTCCTCCCTGCTTATTGATATAAAAGACTACTGACATGTCAGTCTGAACAAGCAGGGGACCCTAGGAAAGGTGCGTCTAAAAGGACCACATGGCATACAGAATCGTCCTCATCTCTAAAATGTTAATGTGCAGAAACATTTCTAGGTCTGACCATGTGCCCAGAGTACGGTGATTCTGAAAGTGAGCGCCCCATCCTAGATATGATGCATTCGTGGTCAGGATCTGGCTCAGTGAACCCAATTGAAACGGTACTCCCGCTTCCAAATTTGGAGAAGTTAACCATCATAACGGAGTTTGCTGGACAGCACTTGATATACGTATGGGATATTTGAGGTCATCGGACCTCTGGTCCCACTGAGGAACTCTCATATGCAAGCATGCCAGCGGGACCATAGGTATGGCAGCTGCCATATGTCCCAGAAGTTGCAACATAGGCTGGGATATGACCAAGTTGGCTGATACTATTCTGGATGCAAGATCTCTCAGCTGAGTTGTCCTGTCGAGTGGGAGGAAGGCTCTTCCCTGCTTTGTGTCCACAATGGCCCCTATGTACTGCAGACGTTGGCAGGGCCAAGGACAGGACTCAGCCACTAGAACATCTGGAATGTGACCAAAAGGTTGTGTATTAACTGCGATCTGGAAGGAGCAGTTAGGAGCCAATCATCTAGGTAGGGATAAATAAAGTGGCCCTGTCTCCTGAGAGCTGCTGCAACTACTGCGAGACATTTGGTAAACACCCTCTGTGCTGAGGGGAGCCGAAAGGCAAAGCCCGGAATTGAAAGTGGTTCTCCTGGAAGGTGAACCGAAGGCATTTCTGGTGGCTGGAAACAATGGGATGTGCAAATAGGCGTCTTGCACGTCCAGGGAGCATAGCCAATACCCGATTTAGTGCGGGGATCAGTCCAGGTAAGGTCCCATTCTGAACCTTTTCTACTTGATGAATTGGTTTGGTTGACTCAGGTCCAGTATGAGCCTCAAGTCCCCCGTCTTCTTGGGAGTCAAGAAGTAGTGAGAATAATACCCGGTTCCCTGTTGAGGAAGAGGAACAGGCTCTATGGCTCATTTCAAGAGTAAGGCCTGGATCTCGTCCCTGATGAGGGCTATGTGAGCCGGAGAGTATCGAGAGGAGGCTGGAGGATTGTCTGGAAGGAGCTTAACAAACATCAGTGTATAACACTTTCTGATAATGTCTAGAACCCATATGTCTGTCGTAATGTTGGCCCATCCTTCCAGGCAGAGGAAGAATCAACACCCAATTGCCTCCCCCATCGACTCCGCTGGGGGGCAGGCAGGGAGTCATGCATGGGTGGCTGGGGTAGGCAGAGAGGACTGGGAGGATTTGGCACTCCCAGGGCCGCTGTTCCCAGATGGTCGAGAGGGAGCCTTTCTTTTGAAAGGACCTCAGGGCTGTTGGCCTCTTGTTTGTTGGTACCCGGGCCCGAAAAGGCTTACACTTGGGCTGCTGAGGGTCCGACCAGTACATATGATGAAAGGACTGCACCACCTTCCCCAAGTCTTGCAGATCCATTATGATTTTCTATACCTTCTCCCCAAAGAGGACAGACCCATGAAAAGGAGTGTCCAGAATGGAATTCTAAAGCTCCTGTCTAAACCCAGATGCCCACGACCAAGAGTGGCGATGGAGGCAGGTCACAGTGGCTGCAGCTCTAGCAGCTGTGTCTGCTGAATAGTAGGTGTTCTCAACAATGTTTTCCTATGTCCAGACCGGACTGAAGGACGATCAAAAGCTCCGTACATGCCTGATTGTTTTGGGGCCAATTTAAGAGCTTTCTTCCACAAAGATTTCTGATACAGCAGCATATGTGCCAAAAATTTTAAGGATCGAATGGAACAAGTGGAAGAGGCATAAACTCTTCTCCCGAGCTGGTCCAGTTTCTTAAGATTCCTTGATGGGAGGCTGCAAGCTCATGTGCTTGGGTTGCTTGGTCCTGCCATGTGCTGCGGTTAGGACCGTGGAATCTGCCCTTGGATTCTCACCCAAAAAGGGCTCTGCCTAAGTGGACTTGTATAATATGTCCAACTTTTTGGGAACGGCTGAAAAAGAAGAAGGGTGTTCCCATGCCAATCTGGTCAAGTCTTGGAAGGGAGGGACCAGAGGTGGGATGACCAAAGGCTTAGGGTCACTCACGCCCAAGAAAGTATGAAGCCTTCTTCTCTCCAGGTCCAATTAATCCATATCCCATTGGTTTAAGAATTAGATATGGTGCACTACATTGTGGCAGGGGGAACTCCCTGTCACGGTAATGAACCATCTTTTCTCATTTACTGAAACTTCTGTTGCAACAGTTCTCTCATTTCTCCTTTTATTCTATCTCTGTATTTTCTAGTCTAAAAGGCTGGCCACCTTTACCTCCTAGCTATCACCCAATTTATTTTCTTTTTCTTCTTTTGAAAGTCCAGTTATTGAGAGGTTAAGAAAGTGATCTCTGCAACATTTTAATACAAGGAATCCATGTGGGGATTATAAGGAAAAGTACTGGTACCAGTAATGAAATGCCCTGAGCAACAGTATACTCAGGACAGGAATGTATAAACTGTTATTTGCCAGAGCAAATGGCTCGGACGTTTGTTAATGGAGCACTCCCCTTTTACATTTCTGTATCCCTTTAGTTCCCCTGCTACCCCACAGCATTATGTATAAAACTGCTGAGATATTAAACTGAGTCCTGGCTGAGCAGAGATGCAGCCATTGGGTCCTGGTTAAGTACAGTGGCTTTCAATGCATATTAACCTAAAACAAAACTAAGAGGACTGTTTTGATATAAGAATAACAAAAGCTTGTGTCTGTTTCTTTAAGATGTTAGCTGCCCCCTTGTAAGATATATTTTGCAGCAGACAGCATGTTCCTGAGGAGAATTTGGGAATACAACATGTTCTGACCTCAGGTATGACCTTTCCCAATGTTGTAAACATACCTGCAGGTGCCAACTGAACTGTTTTCTATGGAGCAACAGAGGCCCCTAGTGGCTCATTTTTATGTTATGTTTGCATGGGTCACAGGGGAATGGAAATTTCCTAACTTCTAGAGAGCCTATAAAAGCTCTAACTCAGTTCTGGAATGAGTTTTCTAGACTGAGACTGAGAAGTAGAGGGTCAGTTCCTGCTGACTGGTGTAGGTAGAGGACTGAGAGGAGTCCCATAATACTGCTGAGTGGAATCTGAGAAATGGTGGCCACATCCCAAGAACTTTATCTGTGTTCATTTTCTGTTTATTAATTTTTATGAAGTCTCTCTCTTTTGAAGAGATGTTTATGAAGCAATAAACATCACACTAGACAAAGTGTGTTAACCTTATAATAACTGTATTGTATCCATCTGTTATCCCACACTCCTACAAATGGTGTCAGCTGTGGGATAACTGATTGCTGCGTCCTGCTATGGAAAGGAGACGTTCTGGCAGGTACCGCTCTGGTGCCGCAGGTGGACACATGTTCCAGGACAAGAAGTCCAGAAAAGTAGCCACAGGTGTCCTGACAAGGAGAACGGCAGACAAGTCAGGAGCTGCCCTGCATCCAGGCTTGGACGTCCGACCCAAGATGAAGTCAAAACCACAGCAAGACGATGCAAAGCTGGAGGAGGAGAAGGAAGGGGAAGAAAGCTGTCCAGGCCTGGAGGAAGTCCCCCGAGGATGTGGGAGAGCCGAGTGGCTATGAATTAAGCAGATGCAAATGGACAAGGAGCGAGACCTGGAACGCAGAAGTCAAGATGCCAAGTGGGTAGACACGACGCGTGTGCTGCATGCCATCCAAACTGGGACAGACCGCATGAGTTGTCCAAGAGTCATTAAATTATCAAACTTAATGGACTCAGATGATATAGAAGCATACCTCACAACATTTGAGAGGGTTGCCAAAATGTGTGGGTGGAACAATGGGTAGTGAGACTGGCCGGGCCCAAATCGTCTACAGCCATAGGGACGTGATGTGGAGGGCTATGACAAGGTAAAGAGGGAAATCCTGAGACGGTACGATATTAACACCGAGACATACCGTCAGAGGTTCCGTTACCTAAAGATGCAGTCTGCAGATACACCACGGGAAATCTTTGTCAGACTGAAGGATCTTTGCTACAAATGGTTGCAACCGGATAGTAAGACAGTGCATCAGCTGCTACAGTCATCATCACTGAGCAATCCATAAAGATGTTACCCCAGGATGTCCAAATCTGGGTGCAGAAGCACAACTCAGAGGGAGCACAGGAAACAATAGCCTTGGCAGAAGACTTCCTGGCTGCTAGACCCTCGAGATTGCAACACACCCAAGGGACCACCTCCACCAACCTAGTAAGAAACCCACCTTTTTCTAATACTACTCAGACTGGCAAAAGTGACTACAGGACGGAGAAAAAGAGGTTACCCTTGTCAGAAATTGTGTGCTATACGTGTCAGAAGAAGGGCCATCTGATTAGGAATTGCCCCACTATAAAGAAAGAGCTGGGGAACTTGGCCTTTGCAAATTGAGGACCCTTTCTGGCCACGGTGGAGGCGGAATCTCATCAGCTATTGGGGCTGATGGACTCTGGCAGTCGACAGACATTAGTACAGGCTGATCTGGCAGATACCCCAAGAAAACAGGGAAACGGAACCACTATGGTATGCATCCACGGTGACACCCATTGCTACCTCACCGCCCCTTTGGAAATGACTATTCACGGAAATGCCCATTCACGGAAATGCCCATGAAAGAGGTGGGGTTAATACCACATTTGCCTGTGCCCATAATCATCGGACAGGACCATCCGGGCTTTTCCTCTTTTGAGGAATGTCATACTCTTCAGGCACCACTTATTGGTGTCACTACAAGGGCACAGGCAAAACAAGGGCATTTGCCAGACCCGTTTCCTTTCGATGAGGACATATGTGAGGCTCTTGGGAAGGACCGAAAATCCAAGTCCAAAAGAAGAAAAGACAAGAAGGATTGGCATGATAAGCATGCTGTGATCCATCCTGATGTGAGACACTTATTTCAGGATAACAATATGCACGAGAAAAACTGTTGATCCTACCCTAACCCCTTTCTTTTTACAGCTGGGGAAAGAACCAGTTAAAGGGGCCCCAAAATGTGAAATAAATGAAAGGCTGTTGTACAGGGAAAGCACCAACCCCAGGACAGGAGAGGCTGTTACCCAGTTGTTGGTACCTGAAAGGTTTAGGCCACAGGTCATACAGTTAGCTCATGATGTTCCGTTAGCAGGGCACGGTGGTAGGGACAGCACATTACATCGCATACTGTCCCGCTTTTACTGGCCGGCTATCCATGAGCAAGTTGCTGACTACATAAAGTGTTGTCCTGAGTGCCAGAAAGTGGCTCAAATAGGGAGGAAGGATAATGTCCCCCTTCAATCTATCCCTACAGGGTCCCTTCCATTTGACAAAATAGCCATGGATGTAGTAGGCCCCCCCGGAAAAAAGTTTTAAGGGGAATCACTTTTAATCTTGTCATCTGTGATTATATCATCTGCTACCCCGAGGCTGTACCTATGAGGACTGTCACTGCCCCTAGAATAGCAGAGGAACTGTCCGAAGTGTTCAGCTGGATGAGTATCCCTCAGGAGATATCAACAGATCAAGGAAGCAACTTCAATGGCAGTATGCTGAAGGAACTCTGTCGTCTCCTGGGAATAGCTGCAGTCCATACCTCCCCTTACAACCCTCAGACAGATGGGTTAGTCGAAAGATTTAGCCAGACTTTGAAGGCTATGTTGAAAAACTTTGTGAGTGAGGAGGGTAGGGACTGTGATAGGTATCTCCCTTACCTACTGTTTGCCTACTAAGAGATTTCCCAGGCATCTACATGTTTCTGCCCCTTCTCTCTTTTGTATGGGTGGAACCCTAGAGGGCCCTCAGATGTGGTGAAGGAGCACTGGGAGGAAGGCAAAACAGTGGGGCAATGTAACGTCCTAGAATACATGACTAGGCTCAGAAAACAACTAGTGAGATACGTGGAGCTAGCACACAAAAACCTAGGGCACAAACAGGCTGAACAAAAGGTACAGTATAAGCAAGGAGTGGGTGCCAAAACATTCCATGTAGGGGATCAGGTCCTGTTGTTGCTCCCAAGCACAGAGAATAAACTGCTTATGAGATGTCAAGACCCCTTCCCTATCTTGAGAAAGAAAGGGCCAGTGAATTACGAGATTGGGATGCCAGGAAAGGGACCCCCCCAAAAGGTATATCACATCAACCTGCTAAAAAAAATGGCATGAGAAGAGTATCCACGTGTGCTACATCCATCCCGAAGGCAGGGAGTCAGAGTCAGAAATAGCATATCATAGGTTACAGAAACCTGGGAGTGTAGATGAGATGCATGTAAACCTAGAGCTAAACCCCCAGCAGCACCAAGAAGTCGAAGATGTGTTGCAGAAGTATGCCTGCACCTTCACCAACATATCAGAGAGGGCTAAAGGGATTACCCATACTATCACAGTAACACAAGTCAGGCCCATACTTCAGAAACTGTACTGGTTACCTGTAAAGGTAAGGGATGAGTTCATCCAAGAAGTTAAACTTGAAAAGCTGGGAATCATAGTTCCATCAAAAAGTGCCTGGTCTTTACCCACTGTGGTGGTGGATAAGAAAGAAGGAGGGATCTGTCTCTGCCTTGACTTCCGGCGAATAAACAATGCGTCGCTTTTCGATGGCTACCCAATGCTGCGAACTGACGACATCACTGATAGGTTGGGTAACGGAAAAGTATATTTCTACATTAGACCTAACAAAGGCATATTGGCAGATACCCCTCTCCCCAGAGTCATGTGAGATAACCATTTTTAGTACCCCATTAGGCCTGTACCATTCTGTAAACATGCCATTTGGGTTGCATGGAGCCCCTGCCACATTCCAGCGGTTTATGGACCAAATGCTTCGGCCACATACAGAGTATTGTTCAGCTTATCTGGATGGTGGTGTGGTGTTTAGCTCCAACTGGGAAACCCACATGGTGCATCTTGAGAGGGGTGTTACAGGCAATTAAAGAAGCAGGGGTGACTGTAAATCCATCCAAATGTTCCATTGGTAATGTGGAAACAAGGTACCTGGGCTTCATTCTAATAAATGGGCAGGTGAAGCCAGAGATGGAAAAGGTGACTGCAGTAGCCAACAGTCCAGTACCATCTACCAAAAAGCACGTTGGGTCCTTCCTGGGATTAGCCGACTTTTATAGAAGATTCATCCCCAATTTTTCAGCTATTGCTAGCCCCCTATCGGACCTTACTAAAAAGGGTGCCCCAATAAGGTACAGTGGTCCCCTGAATGTGATGCGGCCTTTAGGAGCATCAAGGTCCTATTGTGTACATCCCCTGGTCTCTAGAGTCCTGACTCTACCCAGCCCTTTGAAGTGGATACAGATGCATCAGAGGCAGGAATTGGGGCTCTACTGATGCAGAGAACTGATGGGGAGGAACATCATAACATCTACATCACTAGAAAGTTGCATGAAAGGGAAAGAAAATATGCAACAATTGAAAAGAAATGTTTGGCTTTGAAATGGGCTGTGGAATTCCATAAGTATTAGTTGCATGGAACTGAATTTAAAGTACTGACAGAGCATAACCCCCCCTCTGTTGTCTCCACCAGATGAGACAGACAAACCTCCGCATCATGAGGTGGTATTTAGCCTTACAGCCCTATTGCTTCATAGTATCCCATAGGGCAGGGACTGTTCATTAGAATACAGATTATTTGCCACGATATGGGACAGATGTTGAACTATCTTGACAGACGACAATGTAATGTTTGTTATACAATGTTTGTGTAAAAGATGTACATCATGAAATATAATGTACATATTTGTCTCAGGATAATTGTATTGCTGTAAAACTCACTATGGTATTGGAAAACCTTAGTGATTGTTAGTTATTAATAGGGACCCTGAAACAGAGTTTCTGAAGTGGGTGGATGGATGGACGCTCCATCACTTCCAGGGATAGGAAGGCGGAAAACAGTCAAAGAAAACTGTTCCCTTCTTAAGGCGGGGGATGTGCGGCAGGGGGAACTCCCTGTCACGGTAATGGACCATCTTCTCATTTACTGAAACTTCTGTTGCAACAGCTCTCTCATTTCTCCTTTTATTCTATCTCTGCATTTTCTAGTCTAAAAGGCTGGCCACCTTTAGGTGCCACCCCCCCCCCTTCTCCTAGCCATCACCCACTTTTATTTCCTTTTTTCCTCTTTATAGGTCCAGCTATTGGGAGGGTAAGAAAGTGATCTCTGCAACATTTTGATAAAAGGAACCATGTGAGGATTATAAGGAAAAGTACTGGTACCAGTAATGAAATGCCCTGAACAACAGTACACTCAGGACAGGAATGTATAAACTTATTTGTCAGAGCAAATGACTCGGACATTTGGTTAATGGAGCACCCCCTTTTATGTTTCTGTATCCCTTAGGTTCCCCTGCTGCCCCATAGTATTATGAATAAAACTGCTGAGATATTAAACAGAGTCCTGGCTGAGGAGTGATCCTGCCGTTGGGTCCTGGTTAAATACAGTGGCTTTCTGTGCATATTAACCTAAAACAAAACTAAGAGGACTGTTTTTAAATAAGCATAACAAAAGCTTGTGTCTGTTTCTTTAAGGTGTTAGCGGCCCCCTTCTAAGATATCTTTTGCAGCAGACAGCATGTTCCTGCAGGAGAGTTTGGGAGTACAAAATGTTCTGACCTCCGGTCTGACCGTTCCCAGTGTTGTAAACAAACCTGCAGGTGCCAACTGAACTGTTTTCTATGGAGCAACAGTGGCCCCTAATGGCTCATTTTACGTTATGTCTGATGTCAATCACAGGGGAGTGGAAATTTCCTAACTTCTAGAGAGCCTATAAAAGCTCTAACTCTGTTCTGGAATGAGTTTTTTAGACAGAGAGAGAGAGATAGGGTCAGTTCCTGCTGGGTGGTGTAGGTAGAGGACTGACAGGAGTCTCATACTACTGCTGAGTGGAATCTGAGAAAAGTTTGCCACATCCTAAGAACTTTCTCTGTGTTCATTTTCTGTTTATTTTTTAAAAGTCTCTCCCTTTGCATCTGCCTTGAAAAATGTTTATGAAGCAATAAACATCACACTAGACAAAGTGTGTTAACCTTATAAGAACTGTATTTTGGCCATCTGTTATCCCACACTCTTACATACATCTATCAATGTCGGGTCATTTGGTGGGGATCTGGGCTAACTGAGATGACCATCTGGTTCTGGGGAGTAGCCCTGGTCGAGGAGTCTGAAGAAGAAGGGTGTCCTCTGGAGGAGGAGTCAGACCTCCAACATTTGCGCCTGTGCTGGCGCCTGCTCCTGCCAGAGGAAGATGACCTGGAGGAAGAGTGGCGACACCTGCCCCATGTCTGGGCTGTTCAGAATCCGAACCCTTATGAGTGGGGCTCCTGGGGGTGGGTGGAGGTGCTGGCTGAGTGTCTGGGATAGGAGCCTTGTCCGGGATCGGGGCGGGAGGCTGTGGTGGAGGAGGCGCTGGGGGTTCATCCCTCTTAAGTAAGTCCCCTTTCACTGTGTTCCACCACAATGTAAAAAGTTGCCCGATGTCTACCAGGGGAACCACTGGTGCATGCGGTGGTGGTTCGCCGCTGGGGCCTGTGGAAGCATCCCAAGGATTACTCAATCCTGGCGTCACATCTGGGTGTTCGTCAGGGACAGGCGAAATTTTAAGACCTGTCGTCTGGTCCCATGACATATGGTCGTCAGATACCGGAGCCGTAGGCGTCTGATCGACAGGTGCCAGGCTGCTGATCCGTCCGAGACGACAGCTCTGACGTTGGCTTCTGAGGCGGTAGACTTACAGGTGTCTGAGGTAGGGTGACAGGCCCAGACATCTGGTCACCGGACACTTTACCTAGTGGCATCTGCCCTGGTCTTTCCATTTATCGGAAGGCCTGTCATCCAAGGTGTGTGTCAGGGTTTTTCGCCTTAGCGCCTGATGACTTCCCTCGGGGGCAGCGCTCCCTGGAGCGTGAATGTTTCCAGCATCTGCACCAATCGTCGGAGGCTGACAACGAGCTAGAGGCAGAAGATGCCTGAGCCTTTTTGGCTGAAGTCCTGGCCTTAGACCCCAATGTAGGCTGGAAGGGTCTAAGGCTCATGGAGGGACCTGAAGGTCCTTGCCCCGAAGAACTACCACCCACCGTCAGGCTAAGGGTGGCAGCCTTCATCAACGGCAGGCTATAGGAAACAAGGTCTGGCGGGGGGCAGAGTCTGCTCTCTTGCCAGAGTGCAAACCAGAGTGTTTCTCATGTTGATGAGGAAATCTGGAGCTGGACTCCGACCTACTGTGCTCCTTTTCTCGGTGTTGGTGCTTCCGTCCTGAGTGTTTCTCTTTATGAGAAGACGGCAGTCGGGAGGCTGAAGAGCTTGCCTTCAGACGGGTGTTGATGGGCGGCGAGCTACTGCTCCATTAGGTAGGCCCTGAGTGTCTTGCGATGATGAGTCCTTGTCCGCTGGTTGAATTACCACAGTCTAGGCAGGAGTTAACATAGTGGTCAGGCCCAAGCAGAAGCAGCACCAAGAGTGCTCATCTTTCGCCGGACTCTGCCGCCCGCATGGACACTTGGGACTTCTGTCGCTTGGTGGAAGACGAAGAAGACAGAAAACATAAACCAACTTGATAATACTGATTTTTTTTGTGACAGAAAAAGAAAATCGGGTACTCTAACGAGAAGCTGAAAATGGCAGTCGACAGATGCAACGAGGAGTCTGCAGAGCGGAAGCACATGCGTCGACGACGGGAAAAGAACAGAGCTGGGTACTGCTGGCTAGAAGGTTTCCGTGGAGTCCTACTGCCTGGCGGCACAATCCTTACGGTGCAACCTGCTGCACGAGCTCATACTCGAAGTAAGATCTGTAGAAACTGTCTTGCAATTTTTGGTTTATTCAGGCTGAAGAAGCCTGCCATCTGCAGAATACTTTTTACCCTGTCCAGAGGTAGATAAGCCCTGCCTTTCTGGGTATTTAATTCTGCTCCTATGAACCGCAGCACTTGTGCAGGGCGAAAGACCGACTTTTTGAAATTTACCAGAAAACCCAGCGACTCCAGAAGTCCTTGGGTGAGCTGCAGATGTTCCTCTACCTGGTGTGGTGACTTTCCCACCATCAACCAGTCGTCCAGATAGGGGAAAACTGTGACACCTTGCTGTCACAGGTGTGCCATAACCACTGTCAGGAACTTCATGAACACTCTTGGAGCTTAAGTGAGACCGAATGACAGGACTGAAAACTGGTAATGACCTGAAGGGAGTCTGAACCCGAGGTACTTTCTGTGATACTCCCTTATGGGGATGTGGAAGTAAGCATCTTTTAGGTCCAGGGATGCCAGCCAATCTCCTTTTTGGAGAGTGGCAGAATCAGTGACAAGGTTACCATTTTGAACCTTGGCTTTATTAAGTGCCTGTTTAGCACCCTTGGGTCTAGGTTAGGCCGCCACTCCACAATTTTCTTTGTTGTGAGAAAGTATTGTGAATAAAAAACCCTTCCCCTTTGTTGTTGGGGCACAGGCTCCACTGCCTTTGACAACAGGTTTTGTACTTCTTTTTCCAGCAGCTTTCTTTCTGCATTGGAAGCTGGCTTGAACAGCTTGGTTATTAGAGAGGGAAGGGATTTGAAGCTTAGGGACAAACCCTGACTCACTACTTCCAGGACCCACTTGTCTGTGGTGATCTGTTTCCAAGCCTGAAAATAGTGAGTTTGTCTGCCCCCTACTGGTAGTGGGGAGGTGGCCTGGGAAAGCATGCCAGGGATCTTGCTTTGCCCGAGGCCGAGACTGGGAACCACACCTGGGACCCCTTCTACCCCTGCCCCTGAAGTACCCTTGCTGTGGGTACTGCTGAACTTGGGGTATGGCCATGGCCTGATAAAAAGACCTGATGTGAAACTGTCTGCCCCTGCCTCCCCTTCCATATGGTCTAGTGGACGGGGCAGCCCTTTCCTTGGCAGAATTGCTTCTGTAGGTGGCCTTGTACTAGTCCACTTTTTTCATGCAAGCCTCTGTATGGGTTCCAAAAAAGGAATTTTCCTCAACAGGAAAATCCAGAGCCCTGTTCTGTGTATCCTGAGTATGGTTTGTGGCTCTTAATCAGGAAAACCTTCTCTGGGCAATGATATTAGCCATCCACCTGGCAGCAGTGTCAGCTAAGTCACCTGAAAGACCAGATGGAGCTTTGTCTGCCATAGCCATGATAGACTGCCAGAGAGATTTCCGATAATGGGCTGAATAAGCCTGGAAATTAGCTTGCCTGATGGTCAAGGACGCTGATAAGTTATCCTTCTTGGCCATGCTATCAATCTTTCTGGAATCTTTTTCAGGGGGATGAGAAGCCAGATGAACTTTAGCCTTGTCACAGGCTGCAGCTTGTACCACCCCCTGATGGTCAGGATGGGAGAATAAAAATTCAGCCCCTTCCCTGTCCAGCTGTTAAATCTTGTCCAGCCTTTTGTCTGGGGGGGGGGGGCAGACCCAGGTGTCTGAAGGATTTTGAATACGTCTTTTTTAAAGAATCTAGTCACAGGAAGCAGTAACTTCTTAGTAGGTGTTAACCCCATCATTTCTAGACATTCTGCTTCTTCCTCATCCTCTTATCACCCAGTGGTAGAGATATCAAGAGCATCTACCATTTTTTAAATTAATTTAAAATGGCATGAACAATCCTCTAAGGCCCTGGGAGGAGAGCCAAACTCCTGTTCACAGGAGACTTCTGGCTCTATAGGCTCCCCCTCATCTTCCTCATACTCCCCACAGTCTTCCCTATCCTCATGGAGGGAAGACTGGGTTGACTTAGCAGGGGTCTAAATTGTTGACTGCTGTCCAGCAGGCAGCATCCACTGTAAGGCCTGCAAGACCTTAAAAGCTTGTGCCACCTCCAGTGGAGATGGCATATTTCCAGTTACACCAGAGGTCCCCAAAGGCTGATTAGATCTGTGCTTTTAATCTTCATTTGTTTTTTTCAGTGGAACTGGAGAGCTAGTCGGTTCAGCAAGCCTTTTTGGAAAAGACCTTTGCACTCGTATCAGGGGTAGAAGTAGTGGTTTCACCCAAAGCCACTGAGAGTGTCGGCTGGTCAGAGCCAGATGGGCCCTTAGGTGGAGGCAACTTCTTTTTCAGCTTTTCCAAACATTTTTCAAGCTTTTTTTTTTTCAGGAAAGGTTTTACAAATCTCACAATCTGACTTTAAGACAGCCTGTGTCTGGTAATTGGTGAAGTAAACACCAAGGTAGAGAAGTTATTAGGGAGCAGAACAGAGGTAAATGTAAAAAAAAAAAAAAAGGCAAAGGCAGTAAGGACAGGAATGGGGCTAAAAGTGGTAAGGCTATCAAAAAGTGGAGGGTGATGAGTACCAATGCCTGTAGTCTGTGTAACAAGCTCCCTGAACTAGTGGCCTTGATGGAAGAGGGTTGCCTGGATATTGTGGCAGTCTCAGAAACATGGTACACAGAGAACCATGACTGGGATGTCAACATACCAGGATACACAATCTACAGGAGGGACGGGAGGGTAAAAGAGGAGGAGAAGTATCTCTCTATGTAAAGGAAGGGATCAAAGCAACAGAACTAAAGAGTAAACAGGGAGCAGATGAGGCACTCTGGGTCACCCTGGAGACAGGAAATGGCACCGCAATCCGCATGGGGGTTGTATACAGACCCCCATCTCAGGGGGAGGGAATGTGCAAGGCAATGATAGAAGGCTTCCTTAGAATGGCAGAAAAAGGGGAGATACTGTTGATGGGGGACCCGAATATGCCAGATGTTAACTGGAGCACCTCTGCTGCGGGCACATCCAAGAGCAGGGTCATTCTTGATGCCCTACAGGGGGTATGCCTTAGACAGCTAGTATTGGAACCCATTCGGGAAGGAGCAATCCTACACCTGGTACTCTCAAATGGGATGGAGAAAGAATCTCAGATTCAGAAGTGGGTAGCCATCTGGGAACAAGCGACCACCAAACAGTGTGGTTCACAATAAACACAGCCATACAATAGCAAGAGTATTGGACTTTAGGAGGGCTGATTTTGGGAAAATGAGAGAGTGCCTGAGAAAAGCACTAGCAAACAGGCAAGAAGGAGGGGTGGAGGAACAATGGGGAGTAATCAAAACAGCCATCACAGAGGCAACAAGCCTTTGTGTAAAGCAAATCAATAAAACACAACGAAGGAAAAAAACGCTGTGGTTCTCAAAAGAGGTGGCTTGGAAGGTTAAGGAGAAAAGGATAGCATTCAGGAAATATAAGGAAACACAGAAGGAGCAGGACAGAGAACTTTATCAGTTAAAGCAGAAAGAGGCTGGGAAGGCAGTCAGAATAGTAAAGGACCAAAACAAGGAAAGGATAGCAAATTCTGTTAAGAGGAGGGATAAGACTTTTTATAGGTACATTAGGGAGCGAAGAAAGACCAAAGGAGGGATACTGAGGCTTAATAAAGGGGAGGGAATGTGGGTAGAGGGTGACAGTGAAAAAGCAGGGATACTGAATGAATATTTCTGCTCAGTATTCACAAAGGAAGAGGATGGGGAGGTACCTAAACCAAACAAGAGAGAAACACTGAAGATGGAGGTCGATACCAGTCCATTTAAAGAAGAAAGGGTTCTGAAAGAACTAATAAAATTGAAGGTGGACAAAGCAATGGGGCCTGATGTGATTCACCCAAGAATTCTAAAAGAACTAAGGGTAGAACTAGTGACACCACTGACTACTCTCTTTAACAAATCATGGGAGGATGGGGTGGTACCAGAGGACTGGAGGAGGGCAGATGTGATTCCTCTTCACAAAAGTGGGAGCAGGACAGAGGCAGGAAACTACAGACCAGTTAGTTTGACCTCAGTGGTAGGAAAATGATGGAATCACTTCTGAAGGAAAGAATTGTTGAGTACCTAGAGGCCAGTGGGGCAGGGACCCAAGGCAACATGGATTCACAGCGGAAGGTCGTGTCAGACGAATCTAATAGATTTCTTTGACTGGGTGATCAAAGTAGTAGACCAGGGAGGGACTGTGGACATGGCCTACCTAGATTTTAGCAAGGCATTTGATACAGTCCCACACAAAAGATTAATACACAAGTTAGCCAGCCTTGGAGTGGGTCCCAAGGTGGTAGCCTGGATAAAAAATTGGCTAGACAACAGGACGCAAAGGGTAGCAGTAAATGGAGTACACAGTGAAGAAAGGAGGGTTACTAGTGGGGTACCGCAGGGTTCAGTGCTGGGACCGGTCCTTTTTAATGTCTTTATAAGCAACACTGCAGAGGAACTGAAAGGAAAAGTATGTCTCTTTGCAGACGACACAAAGATCTGCAACAGGGTTGATACACACGATGGAGTGGAAAGGATGAGAAGGGACTTGGCAAAGTTGGAGGAATGGTCAAATGTATGGCAGCTCAGATTCAATGTAAAGAAGTGCAAGGTAATGCATATGGGAAACAAAAACCCAGGAGAAGCTTACACAATGGGGGGGGTGAGATACTGACAAGAGTAAAAATGGAAAGGGACCTTGGGGTAATTATATCAGATGACCTAAAGGTGGGCAAGCAATGTGAGAAGGCAGTAAGGAAGGCTGGGGGGATACTGGGATGCATAGGAAGAGGCATCAATAGTAGAAAACAGGAAGTTGTTATCCCTCTGTACAGACAGTTGGTGAGACCCCATCTGGAGTACTGTGTGCAGTTCTGGAGACCCCATCTCCACAAAGACAGACAGAGTGGAGGCTGTCCAGAGGAGGGCAACCAAAATGGTGCAGGGTCTGCACCAGAAGACATACGAAGAAAGACTAAAGGAGCTTAATATGTATATCCTTGAGGAAAGAAGGGAGAGAGGGGACATGACAGAAACTTTCAAGTACCTCAAGGGAATCAACAAAGTCCAAGAGGGTAGCATATTTCAGAAAAAGAGATGTGCAAGAACAAGGGGGCACAATTTGAAGATAGAGGGGGGATGGCTCAGAGGTAATGTGAGGAAGCATGTTTTCAGAGAGGGTTGTGGTACCTGGAACAGCCTCCCTGAGAAGGTCGTGGAGTCAAGAACACTGGGGGAATTCAAGAATGCATGGGACAGACATAAGGCAGTCCTAGTGGGGGTAGGAGGAAGTAAGCTGTTGGTTAACTGGGATCTGCAGCTTATCTGTTAGGTAGGAAAATGGGCAGACTAGGTGGGCCAAGCGGTCCTTATCTGCCGTCAAATTCTATGTTTCTATGCTTCCATGGGTGCGCACCCCCCCCCCCCATTTTGGTGAAGCTACAGGATATGTAAACTGACCAGGAACCAGTTAATTAACAGACTTCCTTCAGAATGGCATTTTATTACCTTTTTATGACATGCCCAGGCTTTTTGAAGTGCAAACCAAATGTGACTTTATGACTTCAGAAACAAGTCATCATTAGGCTGATTCCGTGTTTTTTTTTTTTTTTTTTTTTTTTTTAAACACCTTGGTGCCAGTGTGGGATTGCTAAGTTCAAAGGAAGCATGTGTAATATAGAGGATAATGGCTGGGGTTGTGCTGTTTACCACGCTGTAATCACCTCGAGCGGTTGCCGTGCCGTGCTTGTAAACCTCGAGAGCGTAGCTCAAGAGGTTTACTGTTGGCACGGCAACCGCGAGAGGCGATTTCAAACCAGTAAACAGCATAACCCCAGCCACTGTCTTTTGTAGTGTATGGGGTTTTTAGCAGGTCCTTGGTATTTTAAAAATAAACCCTTTCACTGTTGTTGAAACTGAAGTCGAAATCACGGTGTCAAATTCGGTTGGACAACAGTCATCATGTGGTTACTCAGGAAGAGGACGCATTAACTGCATGGGACAGAGGGGCTGTGGGAGACATTCGTCAGCCAAGATGAGGATTCACGATCGCCGGAGGCTGCCTGTGGATAAGGGTGGGGGAAGTAAGACAAAAAAGCAAGAATACATTTTTATAAGAATCCAGTCTGCTTTGTTCTGCGCTTGGTGAGGACATTGTGCCATTTATGTCTGTGCACTCTGTTACCATGTTTAAACTACCGCTACTGACTATCAGTTCAAAACGCTCGCATGTCACCTTCTAGGATTAGAATGCTGTCGGGTGACACTGATTCCATCTTGTATTCTCACCGATCTGACATAGGCAAGCAAGGTTTACAGTTCTTACGTCAGAACAATGAGATTACAAGAAAATTATAAGATACCAGGCTATTAGTTATTAGGCTATTATAAGGGCTCCCCATACATTATTAAGGGGTCATATATTTATTATTTATTAAATTTTGATAACCGGGTGAGCCCACTAGGCCCCGAAGGTCCCTTTTTCAGGGGCAACCAGGGGTTTACATGGTATATTACATTGTATAGTATACAGTATGAATACATTACATAAGACACATCAAGACATAACACAGGGTAATACATAGTTGCATTTCAGCTGGTTACATGTGCTGGGTTGGCCATATAGGTTGGTGTAGTCATTGTAGGTATTTCCCTGGAAGGGGGGGGGGGTAAGGCCCCTGTGCATGTTGTGCTGTGATGAGTTAGGCTTTGTCTTTTTTATTCTGATGGCACCTTATTTAAAATACCTTCTTTTTTTTTCTTCAAACTCTTTATCGCCCCTTACCTCCGAACTCTCTCCAATGACATCCTGATCCCCAGTCTCTACCTCCCACTGTGTCTCGGTGTTCCACAGGCCCCTCTCAGACTCCGGGCATCCCCGGGGTCTACCCTCTGGGGAAGGGCCGCCCCTACTCAGGGTGCTCTTTCTCTTAGTGTTGAGTCACCGGGCGGGGGACAGCCTGAGCGCAGAGACCGTGTACGGGAGTGTGGTCTGTGGAGGGAGGTGCCTTCACCTATGAGGGTTTTTTTTTCCTTTATGCTAGAGATCCCCTGTGGAGCCCGGCTGTCATGGCAACGTGCTGCCGTGGCTCCACCCCAAGGCATAAGTCACAGCGCTGCTTTGGGCTACCTTCCGGCCACTGCCAGAGGTCGCTCTTCGAGCAGTCGTATCCCCGTCCTACCCCTGGGAGGAGAGAGCAGCCCTGTGGACACGCTCGATCTCTTCCCTCCCCGCCGACCCCCAGCTCCCTGGGCTCGTTCCCGAACCTAGGTTGCTGGCGTGGTGCACAGCGCCTCAACCCTCAGCGCCACCGGGCCGGCTTTAAAATACCTCCTGAGAGGAAATTATTATTATTTTTTTTTTTTTTTTAATCACATCTCTTTTTCTCACCTATTGCAGCCTCAGTCCTGCAATGAATCCAGCCACCGCTCCTTCCACCGCTGACCCCAAAGCTTGACGTGCCCAGCTGGCATATGCTGTTACATTCATCGAGAGGGGCCCCACCCAAGCCCCTGCGCCCGGCGAGGATCCAATACCGGCACAAGCCTGGTTTCCAGGCATCGTCAGCTGGTGAAACGTCCGGCCATCAAGCTGCTGCTGTTTCCTTTTTCTCCCCAATGGGAGCATGTACATGCAATGACATCCATGCAGAACGTGCGGATGGCTGCCGTGTCCCCCCCCACTACCACTTTACACTCGCGCACTGCAGTTCTTCTGGACGTCTCCAGGGACCGCAAGAGCATGTGTATCCACCCCTTTTCCCCCAGGACTAGGAGAGTTGTCATCAGACGCTCAGTCTTAGTCCTCTCCTGAACCCCGATGACCCAAGCTCGTTCTCGAACCCGGGTCACCGGCATGAAGCGAGGTGTGGCGTCCAGCGCCTCAACCCTCAGCACCACCAGGACAGCTAGGAAATCATTTTTTGTAATTTTATATTCTAAAAAGAGGAGCTAAGATGACTCTCAGAAGGGGTGTGGAGACACAGTTTAAACTGATACTTGTGTCTGAAATGCTGTTACATCATTTTGGGACTCTAGAGAGACACAAGCTCTCTGATCTAACTTTAAAACGCACTTCCACAGGTAATACCTTAGATAGCAAAAATCTAACTCTACTGTGGTAGGAGTTTTGCTTTGGAATTTCCCCTTGTTCTTTTATGTGATTGTGAGCTCTTTGATATATTGTTCTGTGTTTAAACTTGTCATATTTTTATCATCTTTTAGTAAAGTACATTTTCTTAAGATTCTGCCTGGGTCTCCTCCGTCATTTTTGCATGTTGAGTGCCTGTATTTTTTAAGTCCGACAACTGTTCAAGGGCTTGATGGTGTTACTAAGATTGGTAAAAGGTAAGAATATACCTAAGGTCACAGTGTTTTAAGGGTTCATTTTGGATACCTGGTTAAGTGCCCTTAGGCGAAAGATATATTGCATCCTCCTGAAGAGATTATCTGAGCCTGTACATCTGGGTATGCTAGCATAAGGTTCACAGTTTGAATCCCCCACCCCAAAAAGAACTTGAGACTAAAGGTGATTCGAACCCAAAAGCAGACAGGAGGGTTACCCTGTCTGTTACCTGTTCACACTATTGCGCTCTGAGGTTGGCACCGTGGGAGCAGAGGGACTGAGCTGCTGAGTGTGTCTGTCACACAGACCGCACAAGAAGTGTGCTTATCTGCCTTGGCAAAAACTTCTCCACACTCACTACAGTTTTTAAAACCGGGTTCATGGGTCTTTCTCTTACACTTTTCTGACATTTCAGCCAATGCAGCAGAAAAACAGCAACCACAATGAAATTAAAACTTTTAAAAACTAAGATTAGCGGTTGCGGTCCGTTCAGGAACCGATAAGTACAGAGAACTGATCAAAAAGGAACCGGGTTTAACGGTTCAGTAACCAGTATTAGCGGTTACCAAAAAACAATTTTATTCAAACAAAATAGTTTGTTTGCTCTAGTGGTTCCCCCCTCCTCTCCTCACTGGATTCTACCCTCACATCTTGGTATACTCAATGCTGCACTTTTCACCCTCTCCCCACCCTACCTACATCCCTTCTGCCCCCCTTCCCTCTTCCTATAACTCTGGCACTTATTTGTTGTCTATTTTCTCTGACATTTGCCGCTGGCTGCCTTGCTTACAATGCTACCCTTGAATTGTATTAATCTGTACTCTGTTTGCAATGTCCACATTGTTGTAATGTCCGTCTTGATGTTCCCCATAATTTGTATTTCTCTGACGTGGAACCTTTGTAAAAGAGCCTTGGCTCAAAGGTATTTGTAATCCTAGGCTTGACACATAAATACATAAAAAAAGGAAATACTCTAAAATAAATGAGTTTGTCACAAAACTCCGCTAAAACTAAAAAATTCTCAGTTCCCCTTCGGTTATACCGAACGGGGAGAAACTGAGAAAAAAATAAAAAATTTTACTAAAATAAGCTAACGGTTATCTAAAAAAACAAAAGATAAGGGCAGTAGATAAAAAAATTAAAAGAATACTTATATATTTTTATAAGTTTCACGACGAGATGTTAAGGAGAGGATCTCTGAGCATCTAGTCTCGACAGGCGGAGAGTAAAATCTGAATGTCAGAATGAAGGCAGTTGATAGGAGGCAGCATTTGAAAAGTGGCACAGGCCAATGATGTTCCATCATTAGTATAACATTCCATCTACGGGCAGATCTGGCTTAAAGGCATACTGCACAAGAGTTAGGAATACTGAAGTATTCCTGGGGTGAGAACTGGGGAAATATCAGGCTCAATACGATCCCCATAATCATCCTCCTCTTCAAAAAATTCACTACCCTGCTCCAGAGAGCCATGAACCGGAGTGGTACCAGGTGTTTGAACTAGTGTCTGAACCCGAGACCGCCTTTCAACTGGGACCAGGGTTCCGGGCTGTAAAGACTGGATAATCATTATTGCTTTCACAATCTCCTCAGCAGTTGGAAAGTACAGTTACTTAAGAACTTACCGTAACAGTAGATCTTCGAGAAAGGATCTTGCAGTAGGTAATTACATATAGGACTGAAGCCGGCAGGCATCAGGACCTCACGTAAAAATTTCTAGCTAGTAGTCTCTGGCGGGGGACCACCCCCACGTCAAGTGACAGACGTCAAAAGCCCGCCTTCCAGTTCTTTCCTGCAAAAGGCAAGACGAGAGAGAAGCGGATATTTCCATCCTGGAAAAGGAGCTGAAAAAGCTAAGGGGGTGGAAGGCGGGAAGGTATTACTTACTGCAAGAGCCTCTCTCAAAGATCTACTGCTAAGGTAAGTTCTTACATAACTGTACTATCTTCGAGAGGACTCTTGCAGTAGGTAATCTGGAACAAAGAGAAGCTCACGGGAGGAGGAAACTACTCATATACAGATCCTCTGGCTGTGAAGGTCTTAGGAAAGAAGACCATGCGGAACAGCCAACCCGAAGCCAGCTCTACGGCGAGAGGCAATGTCCAAACTGTAATGTTTCATAAAGGTATAGACAGAAGTCCAAGTTGTGGCTGCACAGATATCAGCCGCCGACACATTCTTGAAACAAGCAGCAGAGACAGCAACACCCCTAGTGGAGTGACCTCTGACTTGACCTAGCAAAGTCTTGTGATACTTGTCATAACAGAAAGTGATACAATGAGCCAACGATTTTTAAATGCATTGTTTAGAAACGGCACTGCCCGCTCTTTTGTGAGCAAAAGAGACAAACAGTTGATCAGTCTTTCTGAGATCCTTTGTCCTGCTGGTATAGTATCTCAGAATCCGGTGAACATCCAAAGTATGTAAGAGGTACTCCCCTTGATTGGAATGTCGCGTAAAAAACGCAGGCAGTTCCATGGATTGATTCAGCATAGATTCAGATACCACCTTAGGGAGAGCAACATGTTCCTTGTGGAAAATCAAGTATGGGATTTTGCACATTAAGGCCTGAAGCTCGGAAATTCGTCGAGCGGAAGTAATGGCCACCAGGAAGAGGGTCTTCCAGGAAAGGAACTTCAGGTCTGCTGATGCTGCCTGCTCAAAAGGAAGCAGGGTAAGCTTCCTGAGAATGAAATTCAAGTCCCAAGGAGGGGCAGGTGCGCAAATAGGGGGTCTCAAATGAAGAACCCCTTTAAGGAAGGTCTTAGCGACTTCCAGATGCGCAGAAGATCTGTCCCCAAAAGGAACATGGTAAGCGGAAATAGCCACCATGTGAACCTTCAAAGAGGAGCGACTCAGACTCAGGTTGAAGAGGCATGTAATTCAGGAGCCTTCTGACAGGGCAGGAGAATGGCTCGAAAGCTCTGGAAGAGGCCCAAATGGAGAGCCTTTTCCATTTCATGGCGTAAGTGGAACAAGTGGAGGGATTTCTAGCCTCCACTAGAATCTCCGCCACCAGCGGCGAAACCTCAAACCGGGTTTGAACTATGTCTGCAGGAGCCACGCATGCAGCTGAAGGGATTTGAGTCCTGGATGGACCAGGGTCCCCTGATCCTGGGTCAACAAGAGCTGCGATAGAGGAAGAGGAGGTTCCTCTGAATACTGTTGCAGAAGAGGGAACCAAACTTGCCTGGGCCAGATCAGAGCGCTGAGGATCATGCGAGCTCCTTCTGAACAGAGTTTGTGTAAGACCCTCGGAATCAGAAGGATCGGGGAAAGGCACAGACGAATCTGCCCTTCCAGTCTAGAGACAGAGCGTCTCTCAAAAAAACTTCACGCCCTGGAGTGAACGAGCAGAAGATGGGAAGTTTTGTGTTGAGAGGAGAGGCAAACAGGTCTACCTGAGGGGTTCCCCAGAGTAGGAAGACATCGTCTACTACTACCCACTGATCTAGTTCCCATTCATGAGCTTGGGTGAACAACTGGTTGAGATGGTCCACCAACGTGTTCTCGACCCCCGGAACATGAACCGCTGTGAGGTGAAGGTTGTGAAGTACTGCCCAATCCCAAACCTGCACTGCTTCCCTGCAAAGAGAGTAGGAACGAGTTCCTCCCTGTTTCTTGATGTACCACACTACGCACATGTCGGTCTGGACAGCCAGATGACCGGGAAGCAGATACTGATGCAGAGCTTGTAAGGCATACAGCGCAGCCCTTGGCTCGAGCACGTTTATGTGGAGAGTCTGCTCGAGTCTGAACCAAGAGCCCTGTGTCCGCTGAGATCCCAAGTGGGCTCCCCAACCCTCGCCCAAGGCGTCTTTTGTCAGAGTTTGGGAGGGGGCAGAAAGACAGAAGGGAACTCCCTGGCAAAGGTTCTCCTGAACCATCCACCACTGCAGGTCCCGAGCCATCGGAGGGGAGACCAGGATCTCCCGATCTAGGTCGTCCACCAACTGATCCCACTGAGACTGAAGCGTCCACTGAGAGATTCTCATGTGGAGCCGAGTGCGAGGCACCGTCGGAATGGCAGTCACCATGAGCACAAGGAGGCAAAGGACTGACCTGGCAGAGACCCCGCCTGCGGCTGGACAACATGCTGGCCTAAGTCTGAAGGGTGGCCACCCTGTCCAAAGCCAGGAAGGCCATGCCGGAGGTCTTATCCAGGATCGTTCCGATAAACTGGAGTCTTTGGGATGGGATCAAATGGGACTTGGCCAGGTTGATGGTAATACCCAAGCTGGTAAAAACCTGCAGGGTAAGGGAGAGGGAGCGCAGGATGTCCTCCCTGGATGGGGCTGCCAAGAGCCAGTCATCCAGGTCTGGGAAAACCTGAACTCCCTGGGTATGCAGGTGAGCCGCTACCACTGAAAGACATTTGGTAAATACTCAGGGAGCCGAGGAGACACCAAATGGGTGGGCCTTGAACTGGTAGTGGTCTCCCTGAAAAGAAAAATGAAGGTATTTGCGGTGGGACGGGCAGATAGGGATATGCAGGTAGGCGTCCTGCATGTCCAGAGCGCACAACCACTGTCCTGGCAGAAGGAGGGGGCAGAAGGCCCTGCAGGGAGAGCATTCTGAGCCTCTTGTACCCTACAAACAAGTTCAGGGAGCTGAGGTTTAGAACAGGCCTCATATCACCCGATTTCTTCGGAACCAGGAAGAAATGGGAATAGTAACCCGTCCCCTGGAGATGGGGAAGGACGGGTTCTAACGCCACCTTCAGAGGAAGGGCAGAGATTTCTTCCCGAACCAGAAGAAGGTGTTCTGGGGAGTACAATGACCTTGAAGGGGTTTTTCTGAGAGGTTTCTGAAGAAACTCTATTGAGTGTCCTTCTGCTATTAGCTGGAGCACCCAAATGTCGGAAGGGATCCTCTCCCAACCCGGCAGATGCAGGGAGAACCTCCCTCCTACCAGTTCCTCTGGGAAGCCCAGAGGCTGTGGGACAGGAAAGGAGTCAGGAGGTGAGAAGCAGTGCCGTGGTTGGAGCTCCCGCTGCCTGTTTGGGCGGCGGGGTGTGTGTGTGTGTGTGTGTGTGTGCTTCGCAGCCGGAGGGGCCTGCTTGTTGGCCCGGCTCTCAGCGTTCGCTACCCATGGACGCATGAAAGGGACGGCGCTGAGGCTGATGGGCTTTGTACATGGAGTCAACTTCCTTGAGAGCAGTGCCCTTCTCCCGCAGGCCAGTGATGATATCCTTGACATCACCACCGAACAGCACTGAACCCATGAAGGGTGTGTCCTGGATAGCGGACTGCACTTCTGGGACCAAACCTGATGCTCAGAACCAGGCATGAGGCTGCAAACTTACGGCGAACACCGAGCTCCGCCCAGCAGCATCCACTGCATCGTAAGTAGCACGTAGCATGTGCCTACTGCCCTAACGAGCAGAACGGACCAGGTCTGCCACTTCCTGTTTGGTCTGCGACTCAGGAAGAGAGTCCAATTTAGCTTCCACATCGCTAAGGATAGCCTTCTGGTAATCCCCCATATGAGCGACATAGTTCATGGCCCTAATACCCAGAGTGGAAGAAGAGAAAACCTTCTTCCCATACTGGTCCAGAAGGTGGGATTCCTTATCAGGTGGAGACGAGTTTAAATGCTTTGGGTTGGCTGTACGGCCATGGGCAGCACTGATCACGACCGAGTCAGCCTTGGGGTGTGAAGAAAATCAACACCCTCCACAGCCTGATAAAGCCTGTCCGCCTTCCTCGGAGTGGGGGGCTATGGCCGTCGGTTGTTTCCAGATGGTGGAAACAAGGTCCACGTGAGGCTCGATCCAGGGTGGAACCAAGGTAGGAGCGACCTCGAGCAGATCCAGATGTGCAGCCAGCTTTTGCCACTGTGGATCTGGCTCCAAAGATTTCCACTGATGCAAAGACTGGATCTTTCGTAGCAACTCCGTGAAGGAAGGAACCCTCGGAGGGGACTTCGGAGGAGTCCTAGGCCAGGGCTTATCTGGAGTTTGTGGCTCGTCATCAAAGTCAGAACGTCCATCGGAGTTGTCCGAGGAAGTAGGAGGAGATGAAGACCCCTTCCCGCTTGGAGGAGGAACAGACCCCTTGGGAAGATCCTGGGGTAACGTGCCAGCCCCCATCTTGGAACCAGAGAGGACACCTCTGGTAATTTGGGGTGGGGGGGGGTCCCCGCCCCCGCCCTCGACGACGGGGTCCAGAATAGGTTCCGGCGTCGGAAGGCGGCTCTCTACTTCCTTGGTGAGCTGAGCCTTGGCCTCAGCCCACCAGGAAGCCAGAGTCTCCCTCAGGTCCACTGACGGTTGTGGGGGGTGTGGAGGAGGGGGATACAGATATTGGGGATATCCATATGGCCAGTATCCGTACCCCGACGGTGGGAAGTCCGGTGTCGGGTACTGAAGCGCCGGATACTGTGGCATCTGATATTGTGGACCCAGGTAAGACAGCGTATACTCGGGCGCCAGGGGCTCAGGCGGAGCGGAAGGCCCTGGAAATGGCACCCCCCAGGCAGGCCGGGAACAGGAGACCCGGCGCAGGGAAAGGAATGTCGGCCGGCATCTGACGTCAGGTCATCCAGCTCAGCAGGAGGGAGACCTGACGGGAGAATGCCTGCATCCTCCGTATCGCCCGGGGAAGGAGGATTAAAATCCCCCGGGTCTAACCAAGGAGGCGCTGGGGCCTCGGAAGGCTGCGGGGAGCCCGTGATGGCGGACTGAACGTCAGGGTCCGGCGTCGGCTCCAACACCGTGCAGTCGTCGGAGTTGTCGTCCGACTTGGCGAAACCGGCACCCGAGGAAGGCCGTGAAGGAGGGGCGGTCTTGTCGGGTGGCTTAGGAACCATGCGCTACCCTGAGGGGTCGAGCAACTTAGCGGCCTTCTCTGGGTGGGCGTCAGAGGAGCTGACATTCGGCTTAACGGAGCCACTCACACTGGAAGGCACGATGGCGTGCCATGCCAGGAGTGGAAGCCCTTTGACCCAGAGGCTCCCAAGGGCCCGAGCGCGAGCCAGATGGGAGGGTCGACGCCGTCTTGGAAGCCTACAAGACTGCAATCGTGGAGCGGTCCCGGGGGTTACTTGAGCACGGCGATCCGGCTGAAGTCGCGGTGTCTAAGGAATAAGAGTCCCGGTCCTTCTTTTTACGGTGACCCTCGGGCTAAGTGGAGGCCTGATGAAGCTTCTTCAGCTCCTTCTCCATGGAGATAATTTCTTTTTAAGTATGTGGGCCTCCAGGGACTGCTGCCTCAGTCTGCGAGCGGTGGCGCTGAATTTCAGGCAATGCTGGCACTTCTCCACAGGTTGATCCGGGTCCAGACAGAAGAGGCACTGAGAGTGTCCGTCCTTGTGCAGGAGTTGGGCACTGCATGAGTCGCACTTATTTTTGTGCTCGTAGGGAGTAGGGGACGACATACACTGCACAAATCCTGACTAAAATTTGAAGAAATCGAAAAAAAAAAAAAAAACTGCGATAAAAGTACCGAACGACTGACGAAGCAGTGGAACTTACCATGGCAGTCTTCACAAGCTAATCCTTGGGAAAGAACTGAAAGGCGGCGTGGGGGACCGCCTTTATACTGATGTCTCTTGATGTCGGTCACCTGACGTGGGGGCGGGTCCCCTGCTAGAGATTGCTAGCTAGAAATTTTTCCGTGAGGTCCTGACGCCTGCCGGCTTCAGTCCTATATGTAATTACCTACTGCAAGAGCCCTCTCAAAGTAAGATGCATGGTTTTCCTCTGTTGCAGTTCCTGCGCTGTGTTTTCCCTTTCTTTTTTCTCTTAATCACTATAGCCGGTTTAGCGGCTGTACCTATGGTTTGTCCCCAAAGGAACTTTTGACCCATTTCAGAGGGCTGTTCCTCCGGTTCTACAAATTAAATGAGGGTCGGCCTTAACAAATGGTTCCCCACACCCCGTACAATGGTGGAAACCTTTAGGGCCTGTTCATTTCTTGGTTTTCTGTGACATCTAACCAGAAAAGAAAAATCCTGCTTACTATATATATATATATTTTTTTTTACAGTTTAAATACAACAGCTGGAACCGAGAGTTACCCAGGTAAAAAAGTAACCAAATAGCAACAGTCTTAAAAAGAAGTCGGACAAATTTAAAATTCAATTGAACTTTACTTCAGAAAAGAATGAAAACATTGGCTCCCTCCCGGTTGTGAGGAACCAACACTTACCAGAAAAACAGTCTAAACTAAGTCTACCTGTACACCAAGGACAGTGCTTTAAAAATCAAAAGAAATACTTGGTACTTCAGAAAACCTAAAAAAATAAAGTTCTTCAAGCAAGTGAAGGAGAGCTCTCCAGAGACGTCTTACTGAGGCAAGCGGAGTAAAGAATTTGACTGTTGCAGGAAGTACAACCAGGGACAGTGGTTTGAAAACCAAGCTCGAGCCTAGCATGCCACTATTCGCAGAGGTTCTATTAACCATTTCAGTTCCAGGGCAGTCCTATGGTGAGACCATACTGCATTAGTTAGAATACAGTAAGATTTCCTGGGGTTTGAAAGTGTTCTTTCTCTATAAAAATCTGAAAACAGGTATGCAGTTTCCCATTGAAATACACTGCAGGCCTTGCCAGTAAACATTTTCTGACATCACAATACAAGAATTCAACTGCATTCTTGTTTGCTAGTAGTTGGAAAGATGCAAATACAATGATTAAAAAAAGGTCATTAAAGAAACAAATAAAAGCAAGCAAAATGATTAGAGGTATTTAAATGCCCCAAACCATCATTCTTTAAGATATATATCCTTAATAAGCATCTGCTCTTCAAGCATTAAAAAAAAAAAAGCAACTCCAGAGGGAAAAAGGGTATAAAAAGAATTTCAAAAGTGAGACATGAAACCAATTTTGTTTTCAAAGCTTTCCTAAACATGGTTTGTACTTATATATATATATTCTCCCTTTATGCCCCTTTCTCGCCACGGAGCTTCCTTACTTTTGGGAGACTCCCATGGCCTTGTGTGTCCCTACTCGTCTGTCCGGTCGCTGGTGCACTCGATCACCCCATGGAGTCTTGGTTATACCCCCCCCCCAGGCGGGTACGGGATGGGGCCCCTTTCCGCTCAGACTTATCTGTATATCGTTGAGGATGCTGTCACTGGTGCCGGCAGGGGCACTGGGATCGGGGCCTGGGGCTCCGTCTACAGGGAACACCGCGGGGTATTTTCCCGCTTTCTGGTCCTCCCTCAGGGCATCTGCATACTTGGGAAGCCATGGGGTGACGCACGTCAGGACGTGCGATCGCTCTGGCTCCCGGCCGAAGTCCTCCCCTCCCTTCTACTTGCTGTCCCGCTGCACCTACACCTGTGGTCACCCAGGTTGAGGTAAAACTGCGGAACAAGCAACCCACCCACCTCACAGGACAGCAGCCTCTGGGCGCTCAATCCTCCTCCCTTCGGCCGACCCTCCAGCCACCAGAGTTCGTTCCTCAACCCAGGTCGCTACGCCATCGGTGGTAGCCATACCGCTGTGCCGGCGGGCCGGCCTGGTTTGTACTTTTTGTGACAACTATTAGTGACGTAAATTCTGGCGTGTGGCACAGTGTAATCTACCTGTAATCACCCTTAGTCTCCATACCTACACAAACCCGCACATAAGGCAACTCACTGATCAAGTAACTGGGCAACTGTAGTTCAGGGACTGTACACAAGCAGCCATAAATCATCACAGTTTCATCAACTGCTCAGTGTTTCTCTTGTTTGACTCAAAATGCAGAGTTCTGACCTACCATAAAAGTGCTCTTTGAAGGGATACTGGCAGCCCTTTCCGGCCTCATGTTTTTGAGCAATGACGCATGGCAGCGTATGCATTATTCTAGGAAAACTGCACATCACAGCATGTAAGGCAAGAGGCATGCTGAAGGCCTTGTGTACCCGAGAGGTGCAGTTATCCCACAATTATGCAGAACACTCTGGAGTACCTTACTGCAATTATAAAATGGTTCCTCTGATTTTTATTCTAAAAACTGAGAAACTAAATTTAGAAAGTTAAGTATTTCTGACCTGTGTTGTGCTGGAATAAGAGTCATCTGATCACATGATCATCTGACCAATGACAGGTTGGTTCATCTAAACCATTTTATAATCGTAACCCAAAATCATGTTATGACTGACACCTCCTGTAGCATTTGTTAATATAGCCAGATTTTTTATTTTATTTTCCCCTTCATATTGTTTTTTTATTTCCCTTCTCCCTGCCGTCATAGTTAGGTATGTACTATTATAAGGATATGCCCTGTTCAGGCGACTTACACCTTCATTCTGATGGTAGGTAGCTTTTCATCCCCATTTTTCTCCTGCCAGCTACCCCCCTTCCCTTTGGCATGAGCACCTGATCAGCCTTGGTGATTCACCGTGCCCTCTTGTGGCAGCAAGCTCCTTGACCCACACACTTGAGTCGCTGCACGCTGGAACCCGCCACCAACCAACCTCAGCTGAGGCCTGCTGCCTTCTGGCAGCTGCCTACATCCCGGCTTGCCTCCCGGTGAGAGAACAAGAGTCAGCTCCCAAACCCAAGTTGCCAGCATGGTAATGCGATACGCTGTCACTGGGCCACTGGGGTGGCCAGCTGGATTTTTATATATGCTAAAACTAGGCACAGTAGCCATTTTATTTATTTATGTCTTTGATAACCAGGTAGGTGGACTGATCCACACAGACCGATTTCAGCCACGACCCGGGCCCAAACAGAGGCAACAAGGTGGACATTAGTAAACATACAGAAACCACATAACCATCAGTAATACAAATACATGCAAGGACAGTAAAACAAAATGGACAGAGAGGTAGAGACTAGCTAACAATATGTAGGGGTTGGTCTACTGATCAAAAAAAGTATGCACAAGTAGACAGAACAACAGCTTATTTATGAAAGTTGCGTTGTCATACATTAGACAGAGTTGCTAAAAAACAATAATAATACAGCAGTTTAATCTGTCAGGGACAGCCCTGATTTCCCCGAGTACATAAGATAGCAGGGACAGTAAGCAGAAAGAACATAAGCACAAACTGGTGCTAAGGATGTTGACTTGTGAAAGTCTGAGGTAGAGGCATTTGGTACAGGACAGGCTAGACACGGTAAAAATCCTTATCTGTCCTCACCAGTCCATGTAAAACAAATGTCTGATTTACAGCCCTTCTTATGGCTTACTTCCTGTACTTCAGTGACCAAGCAGCCTTCTCCCAATGCCCTATAAGTGGACAGACTTGTGTGTGTGTGTGTGTATATATATATATATATATATATATATATACACACACACACACACACACACACACACACACGCTGTCTAAGGAACAAAAGGTTTGGTGTACAGTAATACCATCAGTGTAGAGGGTCTACCCACATAGACCGAAAGCCCATGAAAAGTTCATTTAAACAAGGCACAGAGTTGACCTGTAGTTGGAAGCCCAGACTTAAAATGATTCTCAGGGATCCAATGGTTCTGCACTCGTAACTAAAAAGAAACTGCAGGCATCGTGAAATCTTACCAGTCCATTTTATATAGAACCAAAAACGCATTTAGTTCACTCGTGCTTTAAAAGGACCCAGAGCTTTGCCTCTATACGAGGCTAAAATGATCCTTAGCCTTGGAACTTTTTTTGGTTCTACCTACTGTTCGGGCTCCTGTAGCTGAAGTAGTCTACAGCTACAGTGGACTAAATCTGCTGTATATCCTCTGTATATTGATACCACATTGCCACCATTTTATGAAACATTGTGTTGTCCTGGAGAACAAGTTGTGCCTGATTATATGTAGTCACAGCTTGTTCCACCATGGCATCAAAATATTCTGTTAAATGCAGTATCAATACATGGCACACTTGTTGAGCTGTACCTCTGGACCGCTTCCAGCTACAGGTAAGCCCAATACCTCATTTTCATTGGGCTTTCAGATCATGTGGGCCACTGTACATGAATATGTCCCTAAAAAAAAAAAAAAAAAAGGAAGCAAGCAGCTAAACTAGGGGCAATATGAGGCCAGGTGGTGGGGAGACTGGGTCAACAGTAGTTACAGTATGTGGGCTAAGGAAAGTTCCTTTACAGCTGGCTAGCAGCAATTTTAGGAATGAAAAACACCATCACGCAGACAACTGGAGGGAGAGGGGTGGTAGTTTTCTTACTTATGTAAAACTGAAACCTGTTTATCTAGACGCTGTGATCCAGTACATTTTCCAAGTCCTGCCTGCAAAGATGTGAGCTGATAGGTGGGGAAGAGAAAGTACAATCTAATGGAAACACAACTCATGCAAGAAGCATGCAACCAGGAGAAACTTACAGCATGAGCAGGAGGGCAGTGAGAAGCAGTCTTACTGGTGAGAAATAAACAAAGCACATCTGTCGACAGGAAAGGGAGACAGAATTTCTTTACTTAAAAATGTGGCAAGGAGGATGGTGAAGCTGAGCCAAAGCTTGATTCCAGGTGCGGCCGGAAAGGGGGGGGGGTAGGGGAGATGATACAGAATGCAACCGATCAAGTGCAAAATTTGCAGTGTGTAGTAACCAGAACAAAATGTGCAAAACAAAATACAAAAAAACAAGGATGTGCAAAAAACAAATGTAATCAAACAAAAAATTAAAAACATATGGTAGTGCAAGAATCAACAGGTGTGAACCACTGGCAAAAAGGAGTGCACCTCAGAAATCAAAATGTAACAGGCTACTCTGTCCCCTGTTCATTTTGAGTTTTTTTGTTTTTTTTTTGGGGGGTTTACAAGTTCTTTAAAAGTATCAGCCCATCTAGGAGAGCCAGAGGTAGTGTGGGTAGTGTATCACATACAGATTTTACACTTTAATGAGTCTACAACAGGACAGTGAAGCACTGGGCACAATGCAAAGCATGCATGCTGAGGGTGGGATGGCCAGCTACAGTGTACATATGGCTCTCATCATGTGGATTAAGGTCCTGTCTCCAGGATGGAGTGCTGGGAGCTCCCTCCTATTGGGGAAAGACAGCCTGGCACATTAAACCACAGCCGCCAAACCCACCCACATTAACATGCTGCTGACGCTCTGAGACCTCTCCAAACAATTACAATGCTTAACAGTTTGCTTCCTTCTGCTGGTGGCGGCAACAGCAGGGCGCCACTTCACCCCATGCTGGAATGAACTGGACGCCACTGACAGGGAGGCACCTGGGTCGGTATCAGAAGAAGGTTCCTGGAGGACAGTGGAATGTCCTGGCAGGAGCTGGGCTAGAAAGAATGAGGTATCAGGAACAAGCAGCAGCGAAGAAATAACTGCACCTTTTTGCAAGCACCCAAAGCTTAGTGGAACTTATTTATAACTGTGGTCTCACACATTAATACTAGCAGAAAAAACACATACACATAGAGAAAGGGGAAAGAACAGTCATTGAAAAACATAGCGTTTAACAGCAGATTTGTGAGAATCTCTCATCAGGTCACACCTTTGGAACTTATGCCGCACCAGTGCTAAGATCACATGAAACTTTTACCAGCAGTCAGTGGCTGCCCACCACAACATCATGTGTCTCCATACCCATATAAGTTGTGGGAGGCCTTTCTCTCCTCAGTTCTCCACTGGAGATTATTCCTGGAGAATCAGCAATCTGGGGAACCAGAGACCATGCCACCTCTCCCCAACTGTCGGCCAATTTAGGGTGCTATGAAAGACAGCTACTGAATGAAGCAGAGCCAAATAATCTTAGGCAGCACCCATATGGAGGACGGGGGTGGGGGCGGCATGACCTGATGAAACAGATTCTCTCTGAAATCTACTGATGCTGAAATTTCTTATGTAACTGTTCTATCTTATTAGACGATATCGATTTCATCAAGTCACACTTTTGGAACATCTCCCAAGCAGTACCAAAAAAATTCACAAGCAAGGTGGATGGGAAGAGAAAAAAATGACACTCTGGAACATGCCCTTTTGCATAGTGACAGTAGACTCCATCCTCCTATGGAAGGTATTAAGCAGACCATAAGGTTTAAGGTAGGGGTGCACTGTATGTCAAATTACGGCTGCAAAGAGTGTGGCAACAAAAAGTGGAAAAAAAAAAAGGAGGGGGGTATAGCCTTATGTTCTATGGACTATTTATGAACCTCCTCACAAAAATAGCCTACTAGATCTTCTATTACAGAGGCAAAATAAGAGGTCAGGCTGATTTTTTGGATGGGCACTGTGTAAAGGATGAGAGCACCCTGTGTCATATGAACTAGCAAAACAATAAGTAAAGACTGTTTGTTTTTTTTGGTTGGGGGGGTTGTTATTCAAAAGATGGAGCAATGCTTCCTCTGGATTGGCAGACTCAACAGACACGTCTATCGAGACTAGTACTGCTCCTTCCCATCACTGATCGAAGACGTGGAGCAGCACCTGCCGGCAATCAGGCCAGAAGACTGACCAGGGAGTACAGTCCCTTCCCCATGGAAACTACAGTAATAACCTCCCCGAGGGGTCTAGATTGAGATACAAGGGCAGACAACATGCCGTGCTAGGAGTATGAGTATCCCTCCACTTCTACATGGGTGGGGTAGGGGGCACAGTCACCGAACGCCTGGAATTGATAACCATGTGAGGGCACAGGAATGGCTAAGCCAAAACCCAATACCTCCTGATCAGAATCAACAGGATGGCATGTACAGTATATGCCCCAAGTGTTTGTCACTCATGTCCTTGAGTTTATCAGTGTAGCTTGGCTTAGAAGAAAAGGAAAAGAGGGACTCCTGCCCGGAAGAATGTCAAGGGCTTCCAAGCAAGTCCACTGTCACAGTATCCAGTCGCACAAAGTGATCGTTCCTCACTGATGTTTTCTTAGAGCAATATGGCTTTCTATAACTGCCCCTACGCCTAATGATGGACCAGAATTAAGCAGAGCCTTTAGGATCTGGAGACCCTGCATCCCTGCGATTGGGAAGCGACATCTCCTAACTCTTCTGGTGGGGTTTGGGGGGGATCGTGCTTGAGTGCTTAGTAGCTGGTAAGCGAAAGGGTTCTGTGTCTCTCTTCTATAGCAATGGGACAGGGATCTGAATGATTTAATTTCACCACTGAGGACTGGAGGCTTTTTAGGGCGGGTCCAATGAATGTAATCAATGGTGGGAAAAGAATTCAGGAGAGGGTGCTGCCCATGCCTTATATGGACACAGAAATGCACGTCATCATTGTGGGCGGCCCCAGCTGACTGCTAGTGAAAGTTTCTGTGTGGTCCTAGTGCTGGCGTGGTGTAAGTTCCAAAGGTGTGACCTGATGAAAGCCATACTGTCGAAGATCAGTGGGTTCACCCAGGAAATGGGATGCTCAAGTGCTACTATCAGCCTATGACATGAGGCTGGTGATGAGACCACTTTCTTGGTGGTGTAACAGACTGGAAAGTCTTGGCTTGAATGCCAGTCGAGAGAACTAGCTAAAATGGACAATTCTTAACATGCAGGGGCTGCATACCCTAGCTGGGACACTTACTGGATCTGGCTCTCCCTGGTGTTGTGGCCCTATACTCCCTGTACTTAATCTACAAGGATGCATGTCTGACCTTGATAACGCCTCAAAGCAGACTATGTGCCACAATGTCTTGGTGGGTGGGTGTCCCTAAGCTGAAAGTGAGAACTTGCAAATATCAGCCACCACCAATACACATACACACACACACACACACACACACACACACACACACACACACACACACACACACACGCTCTCTCCATCTCTTGGGCCTCAGAACAGCTCTTACCTCCTCGACATGCCTGGATGAAGAACATTTTGGGTTTGTTCTGCAGGATCTGGCACTTGGCATTGTCAAAGATCGAGAACACATCCTGCAGCTAGGAGACACAAAAGTAAGGAATGATAAATTTACTAACTATTTGTAAAATGCACACACTGAATGAGTGAAAAAGCACGGTCAGAGTCAGCTGTCTACGCAACCTTGTGTGTGGGGGGGGGGGTCACACTGTGCCCCTTTGCAATTCAAACCTCAATTTTACACATTTTACACAGAAACATAGAAGCAGTCAGCAAAAAAGGACAACCTGGCCTATCCAGTCTGCTCTAAAGTCCCTACCTACTGTTCCACCGTAGACCCTAATTATCTCTGCCCCTCCCCCCAACCCCGGCTACTAAGGTCCCTCTGTGTCTATCCCATGCATGTTTGAAACCTACTGTTTTGTTACTCACCACCTCTGCTAGGAAGCTGGTTCCAGGCATCCGCCACCCTTTCTGTGAAGAAATATTTCCGCACATTCCCTCTAAGTCTCCCCTTCCTGCTTCATATCATATCGCTTATCCTTGAGCATCTCTTTCTGTGCAATACGCCATCCTCCTGTACCTTACTGATATCCTTGTGCTATCCGAATGCCTTGATCATTTCTGCCTTTTCTCCAGTGAGTACATATTTAACTCCCAGAGTCTTCCCTCGTATGGGCTTCTGATGCAGGCCATGTACCATTCTGGCTGCCCCTCTCTGGGCCTCCAGAACTGAACACAGTACTCTCAAGTGCAGCCTCACCATTGATCTGTACAGGGGTAACACAACCTCCCTTTTTCTGCTGGCGATACTCACCCCATGCACCCCCGCATTTTGCCTTTCCCACTGCCTTGTCACACTGCTTTGCTACCTTCGAGTCATCAGATATGATGACCCCCAGATCCCTCTCCTGTTGTGTGGTTGATACCACCCCCCACAAATGAATACATTGCTCTTGGGTTTGTGTGCCCTGTCTGCATAATTTTACATTTTTTTTTGGCGATGAAGCCCAGTTGCCAAACCACTGACCAGTCTACCAGCTTTTTTAGATCTTCCTTCTTGTTCCCCACCCCGTGTGTCCACGCTGTTGCAGATTTCTGACAGGCATACCTTTTCCTTCCAGCCCCTCCGCAATGTCGCTAATATAGACATTGAAGAGGACCAATCCCTGAGGCACCCCGCTGGTTACCCTACCCTCCTCTGAGTGAACTTCATTTACCACCACACTCTGAGTTCTGTTACTTGACCAGCTTCATTCCCATTTTACCATTTGTGGATTTGCATACATCACCCTCCAATTTGTACTGCCACCTCCCCTGTTCTTGCCCTCTTGCTCTCCCCCCTTTCCCCCACTATTTGCTTTCCTCTCTCCTTCTTCCTCTTGGTTACCTATTTGTGTTTATTCCTTTTTGGACTCCTCACTACAGACAGCGCTAACATGCATCAAAAGGGCAAAAGTTGTATCCTGCCCAAAACGGACCCCTCTTTTCTTTGCCAGTGGGTCCAAATTGATACACCTTCTCTATAACAATATCTAAAGAAAGGGGACGTGAACTGCTCAAAATCTGCCACCGATCATATTTTGACTCAGTAGGTTCCTCTTTAGACCCACTGTTCTTACACCAGTGGGTCCAATTCGACCCATGTTTTAAACCTCCCAGCGCTGTCCCTGCTCCTCACCCTCAGGATTCCCACTGCTGACCCTGTAAGCATGTTGGGGAGGGGCAGACTACATCTTCCTGCCTTATTCAGGCCCCCGCTATTTAAATGCTTGCTACTGTAGCATTTAAACTGTTCACTAAGGATCTCGGTTCCCCTTCTGGAGGGATGCAGGCCATCCTGTACAAGCTTCCATCCCTCCAGGTTGAGCCCCAGTCCCCAATGAATCCAAATCCCTTTGCTCTGCACCACTTCCTTAACCATAAGTTGAAGTCCCTGGTGCAGAGTCTCCTGTTATTCCCCCTTGACATGGACAGGTAGCACCTCTGAGAAATTTGCCCAAGATCCCTCTCCAGTTTCCTGAACTCCTCCTGAACTGCCTCTGGCCTCTCCCTAGCCAGGTCATTTTTCCCCTAAGTGGGCAATGACATCTAGCTCTCTTTCTCCCTCATGATCCTTAGGATCCTCCTTCCATCCCTCCCAGCTGTGGTGCCAGAAAGGCACCTTACCACCCTCTCCTCATCCCTTCCTGTCCCCAACTGTATTCACCTTACTACTGAGTCCCCCACCAGGATTCACTTCCTTCTCCTCCTCTGGGGTCCTCTGCTACCCCCTTTGGGAGTCTCTACCATGGATGACCACCGCATCTGTCCCAGCCACTACCTCAGGTGCCTCATTTATTTATTTATTTCAACTGCAGATTAATACGTTTGAGCCAGGAAGGCTCTTTTACAAAGGTTCCAGGTCATGTGGACAAGAGACAATTTACATAAACAGGTTACAGAACATTCAGAGTATACAACTGGTTACAGGCTGTACAGGTAGCAGGCAAATATGCCAATAACAGTATCAGAAGTGTTACAAGGCAAGGAGTGCAATTAGACATTCTAAACTGGTTACATCAAAAACAGGAAAATGAGTCAAACAGATAAGAACTACATAACAAGGTGGGAGCAACCTGATGGGGCTTTGTCACAGTATAAGGGGACTGGGGCGAGAGGAAGAGCAGAGCTAGGGGTAGCCCCCAAGAGGTTTTCTCATGGGGGAAGGAAGGAAGGAGGGAGGGAGGTAAGCAGAGGTATGAAAAGTTTTGGTGGTGATTAATCACAGGTTTTTATTTACTGCATTCATGTTGGTTCTTTTGGGCCATACGGGTTAGCAGTTCTCTTTTAAAGGGTCAAATATTTGGGTGTTCCAGGGTGGTAGGAGGGAGTCCATTAAACCAGGTGGGCCCCAGTAGGAGAGATAACGCTGTACAAGGCTGGTTCTTTTGAAAGGCACATGGAGCACACCCTTGGCCGAGCTCCCGGTGACTTTTGAGGAGTTGGAGCGCTGGAACAGAGCTGCGGTGGAGTAGGGAGCGAGTCCAAGGAGGGCTTTTTTGCCTATTAGGCAAGCCTTCTACTTCGCTCTTAGGTGTAAAGGAAGCCAGGCAGTAGCGGATTAGAAGGCGCAGGTATGGGTTAGGTGTTTAGCCCCCATGACCAGGCAGCAAGTCTTATTGAGCAGTACTTTTACTCGATTTACGGCGGAGTCTGTGGCAGCACTGTAGATGACGAGGGCATAGTCAATGACCAATAGAATGGAACTTCGAGTGACTAGGCTTACAGCCTCTGGGGTCATGGCTTGCCTATGCCTATAGAGGATTCCTAACTTAATATTAGCGGATTTGACTACATGGTCTATATGGTGTACGAAGGAGAGGGTGTCATCAATATGTACGATGAGATATTTAAAGGTGGTGACTTGTTCAATGCCATCCCCTTTCTGGCTATAGTCAGGTGTTCAGCATTTCTTTTGTCATATGGCAAACTTAGGTGCATACCTTTTGCTTTTTTATAGTTTAGAAGGAGTCTGTTTTGGGTAAACCAGTTCTCAAGCATAGCAAAGCAATGCTGTAGGTTCTGTGTATTTCTGATGTGTGGCTGCCAGGCACAGAGATAACTGCATCATCAGTATAGAGCAGCATTTTTAGCAGGACAGGCTTTGGGAAGGGAATTAATAAAGAGGCTGAATAGAAGTGGCCCCAAGATCGAGCCTTGGGGAATTCCAAGGGTTACCTTTTTAAGTTCGGAGGTTATGCTCCCTATCCTCACACACTGTGTCCTGTGTGAGAGGTACCTATTGAGCCAGGAGATGGAATCAACTGACAGTCCCAGGGTCCTTAGGTGTCTGAGCAGGATTTGGTGGCTGACTATGTCAAAGGCTTTGGTGAGGTCTATAAAAATAGATCCCACCGTTCTGCCCATGTCAAGGGCTTCGTAGATGTGAGAGGTAAAGATGATTAAAGCTGTGTTGGTGCTGTCTCCAATACAAAACACGTGCTGCTGCGGGCAGAGCAGACTGTACTTAAATATTCAGTTAGCTGGTCTGAAACAACCCTTTCTAACGCTTTAGATAGAGGTGGTAGTACTGAGATTGGGCAGTAGTTTCCCAGGTTAGTTCTGTCCCCATTTTTAAACACTGGGGTGACCGAGGCGGTCTTCCACCTATCTGGGAAGATTCCACTGTGCAAGAAGATGTTGAAAAGTATGGTTAGTGGAGAGGCAAGTTCATCCAACACTAGAGCTGGCAACTTCATGTCTAGCGAGTCACTCCCGACCCTGGTTTTGTTTAGGATTTTTCTGACATATTTTATGGTCTGGCCCTAGTTATTTGCCTGAAGTACAACAGTGGCTGGCCTGGTATAGGGGTGAGAGGAGGGTTTGGGTCAATGGAATCTGTTGCTGGCGGGGTGTGGAGAAATTCAGGGGGAAGGACAGAGCTAAGGTCTGCGAAGGCATTGGCCAGGGCAATAGGTTGCTGTAACGGGCTAGATGTGGTTACTATGAGATCCAGTGGAGCTCTGGATTCTTTGCCAGTGGGTGACAATGTTATTCCAGAATTCCCTGCCACTGCTGCAGTTTCTCTTAAGTTGTTCTCTATAGTAGGTAGCTTTGGCATTTCTTACTTGCCTAGTGCACTTATTCCTAGCCTCTTTGTAAGCAGCAGTGTCATATTGCCTGCCTGTCTCCCTGGCAATATGCCAGAGGTTGTCCCGTTGTTTCATCTGGGCAATTAGAGGGCCAGTAAGCCAAGGGTTAAAGGCTCCTTTAATTTTGACAGTTCTGACATTACTGGAGATCACATCACTACTGGACTGAACAAAGGGATTTGCAGAGCAGTGTGGCACAGTGTCCCGCAGTGTCTGGTAACTTATTTATTGTCAGTAAGGTAGGTCGGAGCACAGGCGCGCCCCCAGTGAAAAAACAGACTAAACTACTTGCGACCAACAAACTGTAAGCAGGACAAGAATGACTGGGAGCACCTTTATCCTCAGCAGAAGAAAAATATCTGATGGCTGGTTAAAGCTGGATAGAAGGTGAGTGGAGGCTATGCCGCAGTCTGAAAATCCTGAATTATCTCCATGATCCGTCCACGTACCAGTGACCCTTGGTATATCTGCTTAACTAGATGCATCTCCCCCCCAAATAATTCTTTACCTAAAACCCTGACACTTACCATGGGCATCAGCCACTGGCACATGCCTTTTTTTTTTTGGTATTTAAGCCATACAAACAGAATCTAATTACAATGCAAAATGAATATCAAAAATGGAGTTGAAAAAGTGTAAAGCAGAAACTGACAGTTAAAGAGCAACTCCACACTTCAGCATGAGCTTTCATAACTTAGATGTCTCAGCTGTTTACAGTTTATTAGAGAATACAATTTTTTTATTTTTCGTTTTCAATATTCCTTTCTAGGATTTACAGCACATCTTGGTAGTCCATCTAAACATTTAAAAAGATTTGCCTCTCCCTGTTAACCTCACAGTGCCTTTATTTATGGCATTACAGTACTCACCATGACAACAGACTGCAATGTCACAAACAGCAATTGTGTGGCTAGCGGGGAGAGTCAGTTACAGTCGTGGCCAAAAATATTGGCGCCCTTGCACTTTTTCAAATAACTCACAATTTCCTCTAAAATAAGTTGAAACTAACAGTACAGTATTTGGTCTCCACAATTCTTTATTTCTCTGTTAATATTACAGAACCTTTGTTTTTGATTCAAAATTTAATATATTCTTTTAAATCAGAAAATGAAAAAAAATGGCATTGACAAAATTATTAACACCCTAGACTTAACATTTGGTAGCACAACCTTTGTCCTATAATCATGGATGAGCTTCCTGCACCTCTCTACTGGCAGTTTGGCCCACTCTTCTTGTGCAAACTGTTCCAGTTCTCCCAGATTTGAAGGGTGCCTTCTCCCAACTGCTGTTTCAGATCTCTCCACAAGTTTTCAATGGGATTTAGATCTGGACTCATTGCTGGCCACTTCAGAACAGTCCAGCGTCTTGTCTTGAACCATTCCTGGGTGCTTTTTGAAGTGTGTTTGGGGTCATTGTCCTGCTGGAAGACCCATGACCTTCGACGGAGACCCAGCTTTCTGACACTGGGTTCAACATTGCGCTCCAAATGGCCTGGTAATCTCCACATTTCATGATGCCATGCACACGTTCAACACACCCAGTGCCAGAGGCAGCACAGCAACCCCAAAACATCACTGAACCTCCTCCATGTTTGACTGTAGGGAAGGTGTTCTTTTCTTTGAAGGCTTCATTTTGTTTTTTGTAAACATAGAGATGATGTGCTTTACCAAAAAGCTCTAATTTGGTCTCATCTGTCCACAGGACATTCTCCCAGAAGGATTTTGGCTTGTTCAGGTGTGTTTTGGCAAACCCCAGGTCGGGCTTTCTTATGTCTCTCTCTCTCAGAAGTGGGGTCCTCCTGGGCCTCCTACCATATAACCTCCTTTTCATTGAGTTGGCGACGGATGGTGCGAGTTGAAACTGTCGTACCTTGTGTCTGAAGGTCAGCTTGAATCTGTTTGGCAGTTGATCGAGGTGCTTTTTCCACCATTCAAACAATCCTGTGCTGCAATCTTCGATCAAGTTTTCTCTTGCGGCCACGTCCAGGGAGGTTGGCTACAGTGCCATGGGCCTTAAACATCCTGATAACATTACGTATGGTGGAAACAGGAACATCAAGGTCTCTGGAGATTGATTTGTAGCCTTGAGATTGTCCATGCTTGGCTACAATCTTCTGTCTGACCTCCTCAGACAATTCTCTGTCTTTCTTTTCTCCATGCTCACTGCGGTACACACAGGGACACAAAACAGGGGAACGAGTCCTTTTCTCTATTCAAACTGGTTGAATGAGTGATTTTTATATTGCAGGCACCTGCAACTCACCACAGGTGAGTTCAATTCCAAAGTGAAGGGGAATCACCTGCTTGAAATCTAACTATTTCTAACTACTTCTAAAAGGTGCCAATAATTTTATCCGACCCATTTAAGGATTTCTGTGTGGAATAAGCTAAGACTTAGTAAATTTTTCTGCTTTTTGTGTTTTATTCCACTGCAAACCAAAGAAATACATATGTGGATACCAAAATATTTTTTAATTTCAACAATTTTCTGGAAGGAATGGTGCATTATTAGAAAAAACTGCAAGGGCGACAATATTTTTGGCCACAACTGTACATTTTAAAAGACTCAGCGAAATAATTGCTACATTATCTTCAACATTTAATAGACCAACAGCAGGGGAAAGTAAAAAATAATAAAATAAAGAACTAGAAAGCAGTAAAGTTAAAACATAACTGGTATAAATCTAGCATTTTTAGGCTTCTTATTATAACAGAGTTGCTCTTTGACGATTCCTTCAGTGGAAAAGAAAGATCTGCCAGCTGGAAGTGGCCAGGCGCTATACAGGCACAGTCAATTTCTATTAGACATTCCGAGGGCGGCTTCTTGCGTCAGGATCCTGCTAGTGTGTGGCTATGGATGAATCCCTATTGTAAGAACTATGGTCATCTCACTGCAGCACACAGACATTGTGCATCTTATGCCATGCTGATGACAAATAAATCTGATTAAGTAAGCAGTAAGACACAACATGGTGTGGGTAGTTGTGTGATAAATGTACACCCAGGTGCTTTTAGCACCTGCAAGTGCATTTAAATGACTTGATGCCATCACACCAGTCTGTATACGACCCAGGTCTTCTTGCTTGAGACCCCCCATGGTATGATGAGGCTCTCAAGGCGATTAAGACCAAGGGTCGGAGGTTGGAGCGTTGCTGGCGTAGGACCAATTCAGTGGATAGACTGGCTTTGACGAATCACCATGCTCATTAGCAAAGGGCAATCGACTGTAAGAAGGAAGAGTTCCTGTCCCGGGAGACTTTCGCAGGGAAGAGCAGACCAGCTCAACTCCCTTGGACTGTGGACAGGATTCTTCATCCAGTCTGTCTACAAATGAAAAGAGCCTTTTCAGTAGCACTTTGCGAAGAGTTTGCTGTGTTCTTCTCTAACAGGGTATCCTCTATCCGGGCCAGGATCTCACCAGTGGGCCAGGACCAGTCCCGCAGTGTGGGGCCTGGTTGGAACAGGGGCACTCCCATTGTCTGGGCAGAGTTTTGGCCAGTGGAGGTTGCCAAGGTCACCGAGGTAATTTCAAAGCTCCGGTCCACTTGTTGTGAGCTGGACCCTAGCCAGACTCGTCTCCTAGTGGGATGTGTCGAGGCTATTGGTCCAGTGTTCACCAGGATAGTCGGGTGCTCGCTCTCAGAGGGGGCCTTCCCCACGTCTTGAAGGAGGCGCTGGTGAAACCCCTTCTGGAAAAAAAAAATCTCGACCCTGATGTCCTGGTGAATTATAGACCGATCTCCAACCTCTCATTCTTAGAGAAGGCTGTAGAGAAGATAGTGGCTCTGCAGCTCAAGGCACTCCTGGTGACCTTTGACATCTACAAGCCATTCCAGTCTGGGTTTAGGGCAAGGCACAGCACTGAGGTGGCGCTAGTTCGCGTGCAAAATTACCTCCCCAGGACAAGAGACAGAGGGGAATGGTCAGGTCTTATTCTCATTGAGCTATCATCAGCACTCGATACTGTGGGACACATCGTACTGTAGGATTTATTATGGAATGAAGGAATTCAAACTTCTGTAGAATCTGTCAGAATGTTCACCTCTCCCCAGAGCACAGCCACCCACCAGAAGGCTTCAGTAAAGGCAGGGAGTCAATTTTATCTGAACAGTGATAAGCAGCAAAGATTTCCCTGTTAGTCAGGTAAGGATAGAAAAGGGGTGTTTTGATGGTCAGGAAAGAAGCTTAAAAAAGTAAAGCTATGAGCAGTAGTTCACATTTTTAATTTGTGTGCGAGTGTAAAAAGGGGATTATAAAAGGAAAGAAGTCCCCACGGTCCTGGCAGAGGCTGGCTCGATGGGGGGCTTGTTGAGCAACCGCGTACATGGCCGACAAGGGTTAAGTCCCCCGCCTGTGAGAGCAAAAACTAGAATTGAGGGAGAGAAAAAAAAGGGGGAGACTGAAGCCAGCAGGCACCAGGACCCCACGGAAAACTTTCTACCTAGCAGTATATATCGCCACCCCCCCATGTTCACCTATGGTATAAAAGGGGTGCCCCCCAGCACCACCTCAGTTCTCCCGCTGGAGACCCCAGCAAGCACAATGAATGGAGAACCGAGGTGTTCCTCTGAAAACGAGGAAACTGTCCCTTCTCATCCTTTCCACCCCCCCTTGTGTATCAACCCTGTTGAAGATCTTTGTGTAGTCTGCAAAGAGGCATACTTTTCCTTCCAGTCCCTCTGCAATGTCACTTATTTAAGACATTAAAAAGAACCGGAACCAGTACTGAACCCTGCAGTACCCTACTAGTAACCCCCCTTTCTTGGGAGTGGACTCAGTTTACTATTACCCGCTGTGTACTGTTGTCCAGCCAATTTTTTACTCAGGCTACCACCCGGGGACCCACTCCCAGGCTGGCTAATTTGTTTATTAATCTTTTGTGTGAGACTGTGTCAAATGCCTTGCTAAAGTCTAGGTAGGCCATGTCCACAGCCCCTCCCTGGTCTACTACTTTGGTCACTCAGTCAAAGAAATCGATTAGATAAATCTGACATGACCTTCCTGCTGTGAATCCATGCTGCCTTGAGTCTTGTGCCCCACTGGCTTCTAGGTACTCAACAATTCTTTCTTTCAGAAGTGATTCCATCATTTTCCCTACCACTGAGGTTAAGATAACAGGTCTGTAGTTTCCTTCCTCTGCTTTGATCCCACTTTTGTGAAGGGGAATCAGATCCGCCCTCCTCCAGCCCTTAGGTACCCACACCATCCTCCCATGATTTGTTAAAAAGAGTAGTCAGTGGTGTCACTAGTTCTCCCCTTAGTTCTTTTAGAATTAAACTGGGGTGAATCCCATCAGGCCCCATTGCTTTGTCCACCTTCAGTTTTAGGAGTTCTTTCAGAACCCTTTCTTCTGTGAAAGGACTGGGATCAACCCCCCTATCTAGAGTGCTTCTATTGACTAGATTAGGCACATCCCCCTCCTCTTCTTTTGTGAATACTGAGCAGAAGTATTCGTTCAGTATCCCTGCTTTTTCTCTGCCCACCCACCCTCCTCTTTATTAAGCCTCACTATCCCTCCCTTGGTCTTTCTTCGCTCCCTAATGTACCTATAGAAGGTTTTATCCCCCTTAACTGAGTTGGCCATCTTCTCCTCGGTTTGTGCCTTTGCTATTCTGACTGCCTTCCCTGCTTTTTTCTGCTTTAACTGGTACAGTTCTCTGTCCTGGTCCTTCTTTGTTTCCTTATACTTCCTGAATGCTATATTTTTCTCCATAACCTTACTCACCACCTCTTCTGAGAACCATAGTGTTTTTTTCATTCATTTTGATTTCTTTGCTTCACACAAAGGCTTGTTGCCTCTGTGATGGCAGTTCTGATGTTTCCCCATTGTTCCTCTACCCCTCCTTGCTTGTTTGCTGGTGCTTTTCTGAGGCACTCTCCCATTCTGACAGTCATCCCTCCTAAAGTCCAGTACCCTCACTTTTGTATGGCGTGACTTTGCGGCTGTGTTTATTGTGAACCACACTGTTTGGTGGTCACTTGTTCCCAGATGGCTACCCACTTCTAGGTCGAAGATCCTCTCTCCTTCCCAGTTTGAGAGTACCAGGTCTAAGACTGCTCCCTCCCAAGTGGGTTTCAACACTAGCTGTCTGAGGCATGCCCCATGTAGGGCATCGAGAATGATCCTGCTCTTGGATGTGGCTGCAGCAAAGGTGCTCCAGTTAACATCTGGCATATTCAGGTCCCCCCCCCCCCCATCAACAATATCTCCTTTTCCTGCCATCCTAAGGATGTCTTCCATCATTCCTTGTCCATTTCCTCCCCAGAGCGGTGGTCTATAAACACCCCAGTGCAGACTGTGGTGCTATTTCCGGTCTACAGGGCAACCCACAGTGCCTCCTCTCCTCCTTGTCTGCCCTTTGGTTCCATTGCTTTGATTCCTTCCCTTATGTAGGAAGCTACTCCGCCTCCTCTTCTACCCTCCCTGTCCCTCCTGAAGACCGAGTACCCTGGTATGTTGACATCCCAGTCATGGTTCTCTGTGACTGCCACGATATCCAGGCATCCCTCTTCCATCACAGCCACCAGGTCAGGGAGCTTGTTATCTAGACTATGGGCATTGGTACTCATTACCCTCCATTTTTTGATGGCCTTACCCCCAATTTGCCCCATCCCTGTCCTTACTGCCTTTGCATTTTTCTCCATTTACCCCTGCCCTTCTCCCTATCGACTTCTCTTATCTTGGTGTTTACCTCACTAACAATCCTAATTTTTTTTTTTTTGGGGGGGGCCTAGGATTTCCCTGCTCATTTTCAGTGCCCCCTCCCTTGGCTAGTGTAAATGTTTGCCAATGAGGCATTTAAACCTGTCACCTAGGATCCTGGTTCCCCTCCTGGACAGATGCAGCTCATCATGCCAGTACAGGCCTGCATCCCTTCACGTGGAACCCCAGTCATCAATGAAGCCAAACCCCTGAGCTCTGCACTGGTGTTTCAACCACTGATTGAATCCCATGGTGTAGAGCCCCTAGCCTCACCCATGCCACAGACAAGCAGCACCTCCAAGGTTTCCGTGCATGCTACTTGTCAAAGGCCCCTCCCCAACTCCACAGACTCCTCCTGCACTGCTCTGATCCCTTTCCCAGCCAGGTCATTTGTCCCTAGGTGGACAATGACATCCAGCTCCCTCCCCCCATGCAGCTGCTCCCGCGATCCTGAGGATTTGCTCCCTGTCCCTCCAAGACATGGCACCAGGCAGTCACCTTACCTCCCCCCCCCCGTTCTACCCTCCTAATGTGGAGTCCCCCACCAGGAGTTGTTTCCTTCCCCTGTGGGGTCCCATGCCACCCTCCTGTGGGTCTCCTTTGTGGAGGGTTCCCAGTATCCTCCTTGGTCTCCATCGCGGGTTCCTCCATAGAGGAACCACACTCTGCCAGGATAGCGTATGAATTGTGGAGAGGCACAACTGGAGGGATGCGTCTCTGTTCCACCACCCTCACCCTCCCTGAGCCCACTGTGGTTCAACTGTTCCTCTTTCTTGGCAACCTCTGAGGCAGTGGCAGCGGCCATGGTGGTCCCTGGGTGGAAGGAGGTCGTCCCCCGAATCCTGGCCAACTCAGCCTGGAGATGAGCAACCTCCTACTCAGCCCAGAGAGGTGCCTGCAGATGGGACAACACCGCATCCTGCAGAACGTCTCCCAGAAGACTGCCGCTCCACAGCCACTGCACCACTCCCATCATGTCTTATTTGTACCCCTCAACTTTTGTTTTGCATGCTTACTCTTTCCTCTATTTTTTTTTTTGTTTTTATTTTTTTTCTCCCTACTTTCCTACTGCCTCCATGCCCTTAAAGCTCCTGCTCTTCCTGTTCTGGGACAGAAAATTCCTGTATTCCTCAGTAGCCTCCTTCTCAGAGTCAGACCTCCAGCAGCTGGGGGGAATGGAGAGCTACTCTTTTCCTTCTGGGATAGTGAGTATTTTGTGCCTCTGTGATCATTCCCTTCCTGCTCCCAAACAGGAAGTTCTTGTTGTCAGTCAAATCCTGTGCGTATAAAAGTGGAACTGGCTAAGGGTGGAGGGGAGGGAGGGCTATATAGTCCCAGTAGAGTAGTAAAGTTCTAACAGCACCTCCTTCCTTTTGCTGTTCTCTGCTAAAAGCTATCCAGGTCAGTTTTAAATCCAAACATCTGGCTTCCTGCTGCCTAATCTACTCCCCCTGATTCACAGTTCCCTTCTTCACCTAGCTAACTGCACAGATAACCGTTCCCTTCACCCAACTCAGACAAACACACTAACTAATTTTTTTTTTGTTTCTACCCTAAATTGAAGGTCCCAGCAGTAGAGTTCTAGTTCTTAAGTCCCAATAGAGTAGTAAAGTTCTAACAGCACCTCCTTTCTCTTGCTGTTTGCCAAAAGTTTATGAAGTGGGTGAAGAATCAGTATAAATACATGTTTCTCCAACTTTGTATGCTCCTCACTTTGCACCCCATGGCACTCCATGCCTTTGGGCTTGCTCAGCTGTCCCGTTGCCCACCTTGACTCGCCCATCGCTGCTGATGAACACTGCCTTCAGGTGGCCCAAGGTCTTCAATCTTTTAGAGGTTCCAGTTTATCTGTAGTTCCCCCCCATGAGGGGACGAGGCTACAGAAGGAAGGATGTACCTTGGTCAACAGGGGACACTGGCAGGGAATGAGGGTACAGGCACCCCAGAGTCTCCAACCGTTTTATCCTTGCCCTTCCCAAGTGAGGAGACAAGGTTAGAAAAGACAGAAGTACCTTGGTGAACAAAGGACTGTGGTGGTAGCAGCAGTGACCTGGGGCTGGGTGGCCTCATTTGGTGAGCCAAGATGGGCTCAGTTTTTCTGTTTTCGCCCCCCCCCCCCGCCACTGTGCACCATGTCAGTGTCCTGGGAGGTGAAGCCTGCCTACGCATCATCACCCACACCAGCCAAAGCTCTGTTCTGTCACCAGGTGTTGCTTTCTGAGCAGGAAGAGAGCATGTAAACCAGTGCTTCTTTGCCCTCCCCGCTGGGCCCTACTCCATTCGTTACAGGCTTGGGGTTTGAACGTGGGTCATCAGGATGCCAAGTGGAGGGACTTCCGGTGACATCATCCTGAAAACTGTAGCCTGAGCAGGATTGCGGGGACCCACACCTGATCAAATCCTTCCATAAGATCACAATATCAGTGCCAAAGTCCTAAAAATAAGAAGAAGGATTTCTTAAATACATTAACAACAACCCAGTCCAAGAATGTTGGGATCTGAGGCAGCCGAGGATGGCAGCTGATTCAAAGAGGGTGGATCGGAGAGTGAACTATTGCAGGCCTCAGTGGCCACCTCTCGATCCAGCTGAAGATGGGGAGCGTCCAAGCAAAAGATCAAATCTCCCCCATGAACAAACTAAACCGAAAATTAATCCTAATAACAGAGCTTCACGATTTCTGCCGAGACTCCAGAAACACTACAACAGCTTTGAGAACAGATATCACTAAATTGAAATGCCAAGCAGACAGAGAAACATAGACAATAATGACAGAAAAAGACCAGAGGTCCATCCAATCTGCCCAAGTTCTCTATAATCCCTGGAACCTACCGTTTCTCCAGGGTACTTAACCACCCAATCCCCGTCCTCCATTCTCCTCCTTGGTCCTGTTGTAACTGGTAACCATGATTCCCTTCATTATGTCCCAGCCCTGCTTGAATCCCCTCTTTCTGCACAAGAGAAGTAGCTCACCTCAGCAGATCAGAGAGTAGACACTGTCAAGGCAGCTCTCCTGCAACTCCACACCACCGTACAACTCCTTCAGGATAAAATGGAGGGTCTTGAGAGTTGTAACCATCATAACAACTTGCAGTTGTATGAGATCCCAGAGGGAGAGGAGGGATCTGTGCTCCTTCCCTTTCTACAGCAATTTTTCCTTACTGCTGTCTGCTTCCTGCTCCCTGGAATTAGACAGCATGCATCAGTCCCTTGGGCCTATGCCTACAGCACTACAGACCACCTCCATGCAATCATCGCCTGTTTCTTACACTGTAACGGCAAACGGGAGGTACTACTGGCAGCCTGGAGAGCAGGAACAGTTACATATAAAAACTGTAGGATCTTTTTTTCACCATGATTATCCCGCTACACTGCAGGCACAGAGAGGAGCTTAAGTCCCACTCCTAAGTGTCTTAAAAACATAAAGGCTCCGTTTTTATACCCCATACCCTGCAAAGCTGATGGTTCACTATTCAGAGGGGCAACAGATTTATGACACAGTGGAGCAGGCTGTCCAGGACCTGACTGGTAGAGGCATTTCCCTCCACCGATGCCAGCAAACACTATGACAGCACCCATCTCTACTGCTCCAAGTTGGCTCGCCAGGCATTGCGAACTGTTGACAAAGACAGCAAGCAGCAGCAACCCTTCAGGAGATAAAGCAACACTTCCAGGGATGACAGTCATTTGCCCCAGGGATGAAATCGTCTGCCTGAAACTACAGACTTCCTTTTTTTACCATGCAGTCCGATGGGTTAGCAGCGCTTCGCCCGAGCAAACCATACCTAAGTTACATGCCCCTCTCTCCTTGTTGCCTTCGCTGCTCTACAAATGCTAATTAAGAGGCCCAGTGACGAAGGGATGTAACCTCCTCCAGCTTACGGCACCTCGAGGATAGCGCAGTCATAAAGTACCTCACAGCTTGATTAAATATGCCATTATAATGCAGTGGGCCCCCCGGCATGACTTTTCTCTACAGAGAATAAGAGTTCATGTTATAAATGAGCACTAAAATAAGGGCATGAACATGTGGCTGGATTTAGGATGGACTGGCTTGGACATACAGACCCATATGCAGTGTTGGATTGGTGGCTGGGGCGGGGGGCAGGGATGCCACTTCCCTGAGTCACAATGACAGTTACAGAAACACTGGTGATGTGCATGATCCCCGCTGCTATGATCAGCCTTGGTTTTTAGATTTCCTGATGGGGTGGGCACCTGCTGGAGCACAGCACTACTACAAGCACATAAGTGACAGCACTCCAGGGCTGCCAGGGTGGGGTATTGAGGAGTATGTCATACGACTGGACGAAAGGGAGAGGGGAAGAGTTCCTGAGTGGGGTATGATGGCTGGGGTCTGGAGATCCCCGGAGATATTCTTGGGCAGGCAGTGTACATCCTAGCCTCATATAAGGATCATATGGGTAGCACCTATGAGGCATTGACTCCAACCGAATGGCGATGGACACTGCCCTTCTGTCCTCTCTGATTTAGGGATCAACTATTACAGGGGACTACCCAATAATAAACTCTGGCTCCTGGGGCCACAAGTGACTTGCAGCATGTCAGTTTCCCTCAATACAACCGGCATAATGGACAAACCCATCAGATGAGAAGATGAGTGATGTGTTATACAGACTCACTTGATTTTTGTTTTCTCCCCTATATGTCATTTTCACTCCTCCCAGCGGAGCTGGCAGACCCCTGCAGGGGCTCAGTCTCCAGTCCTAAGCTTCTCCCACACCGACCATCCTGGTAATCCCCACAGGTTGCCCTCCCCCAGCAAGGCCAGGGGCTTCGACTCCCCCTCTCCCCACCGAAGGCCAACATCTAGACACTGGTGCTGTGGGGCCATCATGGAGCCTGTCAGCTCCATTTTTCACCTTTCCTCCCTTCCTCGCAGTTGCTGGCATGCGTGTGGATGCACACGCATGCAGTGACCCGCGGTACCCTCCCTAGTATAGCCGCTCCCATGTACACTACCTCCAGGCCTCCACCGGGGGGGCAGCCTTCCCACTCAGGAGGGGAGAGCTGCTTTACAGCTGCACAGTCCATCTCCCGCCCCCAGGCTCATTCCCAAACCTGGGATCGCCTAAGCGTCAACCCTCCGAGCCACCAGGCCGGGCCAGACTCACTGAATTCTGAACACCCTCTCCCCTTTTTTTCTCCCCAGGTTCTGTTACTTCCCTTTCTTAAAGGGGCAGGGACTGAGCTACCAAGGACTCAATGCAATAGTTACACCCTTACAGAGATTCTGAAGTTATTATTATGGAACAAATTACCTAATCTTCTAATGGGGAAACATACCCTGGAGCCACAATCAGCTTAACCTCAGATTTAAAGCTGAGCCATAGTCAGTTTAACCTCATACTTAAAGCTGGGACGTTTAAGGCTCCTCCAGGCCATCCTGTGGCTAATAAGTAATTTATGAACCAACAGTGGGTTGGACATGACCCAGGACCGGATGTGGTATATAGCATTTTACTCTTCAGCCTATCAGAAGTGGGTCCCTGCTAAGGCCTGTTTAAACATCGGTACCCTAACTTCCCCTGCAATATTGGCTACACTACTGGGGCCTCTCCAATTCAGGAGAAATTACCCAGCCACAGGATTCTCCTGCAAGCAAAGCGCTCTCGAGTGCGGGTCCCACCCTGGAAGTCTCTCACTGCCAGGAATGTTTTGGGGAGCCCAGCTGGCCCCAAATGTTAGTTCCCATTGCCTTGTTCTCTGTATATATGTTTTGTTGAGTATTTCTATGTTAAATCGCTGTGTTTCTTACCACTTTTCACAGACAGAGGTACACTTACGTCTCTCGGAGGGGGGAGGAGGGAGGAATCAGTTAGGCTTGTTACCAATTTGGTTTATGGGGCCAGATATTAATGATTTCTTGCTAAATGCTAACAGACTAAATAACCCTGTCAAACGATCTAAAATATTATCCAGCATTAAGAGAAGGTGTCCAAATGTAATCTATTTACAGGAGATCCATCTACATGCACAGGAAAATGGGAAGCTTCAAAAAACACAGCTTACAGAAAGTGTACAGTTCTAACTTCCCCAGGGGGAAACATAAGGGAGTGGGCTGTACTTATCCCTCATAGCACCCCTTTCCAGGGGCTAAAAGGTGATACGAGATAAGTAAGGACAGATGGCACTTGTGCAGGGCCTACTTCAGACACAGGTTACCTTAGCTTCGATATATGTCCCCACCTGGGACATGTACCCCTGAAGTCAAACATCTTTTTAATATTCTTCTCATGAACATCAGAGGAGTATTAATCTTAACAGGTGATTTCAATATGCGTAAGTCTAATTACTCAGGCACCTCCAATCCCGACCACCATGACAGCTGTCGGCTCATAAACACTGCGCAACCCTTATTCATGACTGGGGTGGACAAATGTTTGGAGGGCTATACCTCCCACACACTATGGATTACATGCGCTGCAGTTCATACACATATATACAGTAAGAACACATGCACTTAGTAAAGTCCTGTGATCTGGGAAGATATCCTCCTTTCAAGGTCATGTGCCTGTCAAGATGACATTTCCACTAGGCCAGGAAAGACTCTGGGCACAGTACAGCTTGAATGCTTTCCATCTTAGATTGGAGGAATTTTGTCAGTTTCTTACAGACAAAATCATTGAAATATGAGATTCCAATGGGGGTGCCACACCATACAGAAGCTACCTGTTGGGACACCCTTGAAACAGTCCTCTGGTAACACTGTAATGAATACCACATTGGGGTGGGGGCTATATCACCTATAAGATCTGCAAGATACCCTACATTTCATGCAAACCACACACAAACAGGGAGACGTCTCAGTTAAAGCCCAATTAGACAGTGTTAAGTGCGAAACTAACACCCTTCTGCATAAAACAGAGGTTGCCCTGACTTACTTGCGTCATAAATATTACAAGGTAGGACCTACAAGGCTCCTCACTCACCATCAATGAAAACAGAAAGCAACGGCGACAGTCCTACATCTTAAACACCCTCAAACAGGTAAGCATATTAGAAGAAAAAATTACTCACCTTAGTAATTATGTTTCTTCTAATGGAGTCTTGCTGTATTCTGACAATATGCAGTTAGCCCCAGCACTTGAACTGCTCCGGAGATGAGAGTTAACTCTATGCTGAGAGCATAGAACGTTGAGCTCATGCTTGGTTCAAACCACTGTCTGCTACACTTTCAAGTGTAACCGTCAGATTCTTACGAGCCAAGACTAAGTACACTTATAGTGTGGAAACTGTAAAAAAAAAAAAAAACACTAGCCATAAGGGCAACCAAAAGTTTTGGAATCCCAAAAGACTCAAGTCAAGAACCCCAAAGCAAAAAACTCAGGTAGTGAACTTAACATAACTTTAAAGAACAACAAATGAAGATCCACTATGCCCAGCTCCTCCAAAAAGGAGAAGTAGCCAATACACCTCTGAGGTGCAGCACTGTACCTGCCAGCCCACTTCCCAAAAACAAGGTTCTGAGAGGGGAGGCGGGGAGGTCAGAATACAGCAAGACTCCATTAGAAGAAACATAATTACTAAGGTGAGTAATTTTTTCTTCAAACAACATGAAGTCTTGCTGTATTCTGACAATATGCAGACTACCAAGCAGTACCTCCCAGGAGGAGGGTACAGAACCTACTTAGGAAATAGACTCTGCAGCACTGCTGTACCAAACCTAGCATCACTCCTAGCCTGGATGTCCAGAGAGTAATGCTTGGTGAAAGTATGAACTGTTTTCCAGGTGGCTGCTTTATAGATCTCTAAGAGTGGAATATCTCTGGCCGCAGCCAGAGAAGCAGCTGTATCTCTAGTCGAATGAGCCCTCAGGCCTGAGGGGGGGACCCTGCTCAGCTTTTCATAGCAGAACTGAATACAAGAGACAATCCACCTGGCAATAGTCCTCTTAGTAGCAGGTTTGCCCTTTCCTACTTCACCATAAGTGAGAAACAACTGGGAACAGTCAAACCTAAGTGTCTTAGTGCGCTCAATCTAGTAGCTAAGAGACCTTTTAACATCCAAACTGTGTAATCTTCTCCCTCCTGAAGAATGATCAGTGAAAAACACAGGAAGGGACATGGCGATTGGTTCAGATGAAAATCTGACACCACTTTGGGCAAGAACCTCCTGTTGGTTTTAAGGACAACCTTATCTCTATGAAAAGAAATAAAATCAGGCTCCACTGACAGAGCTTGCAATTCACTGATACGCCTGGCAGAGGTAATAGCTACCAGGAACACAGTTTTCCAAGTCAAGTACTTAAGTTCTGCTGAGGCCAAAGGCTCAAAGGGTGGTTGCATGAGCTGAGCAATGCACACATTAAGATCCCAAACAGGGGGATCCTTAAAAGGGGGATTAGTATGAAGTAGTCCCTTAAAAATTTTACAGAACACAAGGTGGGAAGCTAGAGAAGAAGGCTTCCCCACTAATAAAAATGCAGAAGCAGCCGACAGATGCACGTTGAGGGTAGCTGGTCTGAGGCCTAAACTATTGAGATGAACCATAATAGTCCAGAACTGCAGACAAGTCAGTGTCTGGTGAGATCTGTTTACTAGAACACCAAATATCAAACCTTTTCCATTTGGAGTTATAGGTTTTTCTAGTGGCAGGTTAGCGAGAAGCCTTGAGAATGTTCAGAACCCCCTGAGACAGATTCATACTTGAATATTCTAGCTCTTCAAGAGCCAAGCTTTGAGATTGAGAGACTGAAGACTGGGATACCAAATTCTCCCCTGAAAGGAAGTTAACAGATTGTATTTTTTGGGGACAGCCAACGGAAGATGGACCGCCAGAGAGAGGATACCAAGGCTGCCTGGCCCAGTCTGGCGCAATCAGGATCACCTTGCAAGATTGTGACCTTATCTTGACCAGAACTCTGAACAACAGAGGAAAGGGGGGAAAGGCATACAGAAATGTCCCCAACCAATCCAACAGTAGAGCATCCAGGGGGACTGAGCCCAATACTAGGGGTCTGCAACAAAAGAGAGGAAGTTGGTGATTGCCTGGGGCTGCAAAGAGGTCTATCTGAGGAGTGCCCCACCTTAGAAATATCACCTTTAGCACTAGAGGATCCAGAGACCATTTGCGATGTGCCCTGAGAAATCCTGCTCAAAGCATCTGCTAACACACTGTCCTTCCCTGGAAGGTGGACTGCTATCAGGGATTTCTATAGAGAATAAGCCAGAGACCAGACTTTCATGGCTTCTGTGCGCAAGGCCGTCGACAGAGTGTCTCCCTGCTTGTTGATGTACCACACGGTGGTGGTGGTGTCTGTTCTCACCTGAACCACCTCGTTTTGTACTGCCTTTGCGAAAGCTTGTAAGGCTAAGTATACTGCCCTGAGTTCCAGAAGGCTGATATGAAGGAGAGACTCCTGACGGGACCACAGTCCTTGTGCTGTGAGGGCTCCCAAATGAGCCCCCCACCCCAGGAGAGAAGCATCTGTGGTCAGAACCACAGAATGAGTCAGACACAAATGGGACTCCTTGTATGAGGTTGTCCTGATCCAACCACCACTGGAGAGCATGGATCAAGGTCTGACTCACTGGAATCAGTTTGGTGAGAGGGTCTTTTTTCTGGGACCAAAAAACCCTCAGGTGAAACTGGATATCCCTCATCTGAAACCTGGCCCCTGGAATCACAGCAGTGGCAGCTGCCATGTGGCCCAGTAGTTGAAGGAAATGTCTTGCTGGACGAGAGACCAGGAGACGAAATGAGGAAGCTAGGTCTGTAAGGGCCTTGACAAGGGAAGAAAGGCCTTTGCCTGGACAGTGTCCAACTCCACCCCTATGAAGGTGAGGAGCTGCACTGGTTCGAGAACTGACTTTGGAAGATTGAGGAGGAATCCCAAGGAAGTGAGCACTTCCTGGATCACTAGATTATTTGACTTGACTTGGTCTGGAGACTGCCCCACAATGAGCCAGTCGTCGAGATATGGGAAAATAGAGATGTTCTGTCTCCTCAAAAAAGCTACAACAACTGCTAGGCATTTTGCAAAAACCCTTGGTGCTGATGTTAGCCCAAAAGGCACTGCCCTGAACAGGTAATGGCATGAGGGCAGTTCGAATCTGAGATACTTTCTGTGGGAGCACCTGATGGGAATGTGAAAGTAGGCATCCTTGAGGTCTAGGGAACTTAGTCAGTCCCCTGGCCTTAGAGAGGGAAGAATTATTCCCAGACTCACCATTTTGAACTTTGGCTTCAGTAAATGCTTAAGCATCTTAGGTCTAGGATGGGCCACCACTCCCCTGTCTTTTTTGGGGTAATAAAGTATCTGGAGTACAGACCTTTGCCCCTGAGGGATGTAGGAACTCTCTCTATAGCTCTGAGAGCTAACAGAGAGGAAACCTCTGCCTCTAGGGCAATGGTTTCGGAGATGTTTGCAGGTGGAAAAAACCTGACCCTCAGCTTTGGTAACTTTTTGAAGCTGAGGGCCAGTCCCTGACTTGCTACCTCCAGGACCCACTTGTCTGAGGTTACAGACTTCCAGACCTGGAAGTAGTAAGCCAGCCTGCCTCCTTCATGGATTGGTGAATCGACCCGGGTTAACACCTCAGGGTGTCTGCTTGGTAGGAGCCTTAGGCTGAGAGGTGGATGCAGCCCTGCTCATCCCCCTCCTACCTCTCCCTCTAAAGAACCCCCTCTGGGGAAAAAAAGAGAGGAGGCCTGTGCCTGGTAGAAAGGCCTGCCCCTAGCTTGCTGCTTTTGAGGAGTTGACTGCCTTTCCTTGGCTTAAGCACTCCTGTAGGTGGTCCTGTACTCATCCATCTTTTTCATGTAATTCTCTGTCTGCTCCCCAAACAGAGAACTACCTACAACAGGGAAATCCATGGCCTTAGCCTGGGTATCCTGCGAGAGGCCAGCACACCTGAGCCAAGCCATCCTCCAAAGAGCCACAGATGTAGCCATGACTCGTGATGGGACATCACTGGAGTCCACAGCAGCATGAAACTGAATCTTAGATGCCTCTATCCCATCAGCAGCCACCTCCTCCAGCTCCTTGGCTAGCTGGGGGGGGGGGGGCGGCCTGCTTAACCAGATCCAAAACAGACTCCCACCTGGACTTTTGGCATCTAGCTGCACAGGCCATGTAGTTAGCCTGTCTGAGTCCTAGAGAAGATGCCAGGTACTGCTTCTAGCCATGACATCTATCTTCCTGGAGTCCTTATCTCGGGGCGCTAAGGGAATGCTAGCCTTGTCACAGGCTGCAGCCCGTACTACCCCAACATGGCTGCAATGCTGGTAAAGAAACTCCGAAGCTGAGCCTGACAGCATGTACCTCCTGTCCATTCGTTTGTCCACTGCAGGCGACGAATTTGGAGTCTTTAGAAGTTTGTGAGTGTTTCCCAAAATATTTGTGTAAGGGAATAGACAGTCTCTTGGACTCTGGGATGTCCATCATCTTTACGAAGTCAGGCTCCTCCTGCTCCTCAACAGCTTCATCCACAGGAAGCTGAAGGGTGTCAGCCACTTTCCTGTAAAACAAAGTGGGAAGGGGACTCAGAAAGCCTGGGAGGGGAAACTCCTGAAGGTCTGTCTGGGGAGACGTCCGGTTCAATGGGCTCATCCAGACCTTCCCCACCGTCTTCTTCCTCATCATCAAACTCTTCTTCCCCTTCCCAATCCGGCTCATAATATTCTTCCAAAGAATAATCGGGAACCGACCGAACCAAGTGCCTACCGAGAGGTGCCGGATCGGTCGGAACCGAACGGAGCGATTCCACAATACTAATCGCCCTGGCAATTTCCTCGGTGGTTGGATGGTGGGGATTTGAATCTGAACCGGCCGACTTTTCCTTCTTTTTTGCAGAAACTGACCCCTCAGGATCGGCTCTCCTCTTGCCCGAGTTAGTCTGGCCCTGGTCAGAGGGCACTTCCCCAGGTTCGGTAGGAACCGAACCGGGCTGGCCATCCAGGTCAGCGGGCTTCTTGGCCTCGCTCTCCTTAAGCTTGCCCAACCTTTTCTCTAGAGTGGCATTAGGAAAATTTTTGCTAATTTGGCAGTCTGAATCGAGGTAGTCAAACCCCAGCCAATAAACACAGGTGGTGCGGGGATCAGCCTTAACAAAGGCCTCCCCACACACACTATAGTGCTGAAACCCAGTGGGCCTGTTTTTTCTTTGGGGTTTCTCAGACATGGCCACAGTAAATCAGAGGGGGGGGAGACAAACAAACAAAAAAAAAAAACTTACCTTCTACATGGCTTCAGGCCAGGTAAGACAACCTTATCGGTTCATAACCGTGTTACGGGTATTGGAAAAAAACATTAATCATTGCTTTTTTTTTTTTTGAAGAACCGATGAGCACTGGAATCACCACAGACCAAAGAGTGATCGGTTCAGACGAACCGACCGGACAATTCTAAATTTTACAATTTCCACAGTATTTAATACAGTATTGAATACAGTCCACTACCACCATCACTTACTGTACCACAGACAGGGATCTGAACCGAGGAAAATATGAAAAACTTGCGGTTAAAACAGACGATTTTCACAGCAAGAATCGAAAGTGACAGGAGAAACTCCAGAGCGACTGTTCAGTTAGGTGGAATAAAGAATCTGAAGGTTACACTCGAAAGTGCAGCAGACAGAGGTTTGAACCGAGCACAAGCTCAACATTCTATGCTCTCAGCATAGAGTTAACTCTTTCATCTCCAGAGCAGTTCAAGTGCTGGGGCTAACTGCATATTGTCAGAATACAGCAAGACTTCATGTTGTTTGAAACACAGCACAGATGGCAGTGGCCTTCTGCACTTTCTATTCTACCCTTTACACTCCAGAGGGACCACATGACATAGTGATTTTTTTTTTTAACACAGCGGACCCTCCCTGGTCTCACTGAGGAGCAGGCAGAGGCGCTTATCAGTCCCATCTTAATGGTTGAACTCGAGTGGGTGCTTCACAGAGCTGTCTCAGAAGGCCCCTGGGCCAGACTAGAGTTTTATAACAGCCAATGGGAATAGCTTCTCCCCTCTTTGTTGTCAGTCTATAATGAGGTCTTCTCTGGGGATGAGATCCCTCCCACCTCTCACTATACCATAATCTCTGTGATCCCAAAACCTGAGAAAAACCCAGCAGAATGGGCCACCTACTGATTGATTTTGGTCCTAAATGTAGACTATAAACTCTTTATGGTTGTGTTGGCTCACAGATTTGACCCTTTCATTGTCCTTGCTGTTATACCTGGATCAGACCGGATTTGTGCAGACCAGACAAACGTCAGATAAACAGCAGTTATATAAGAACTTACCGTAATTGTAGATCTTCAAGGGAATCTCTTTCATAAGGTCACACATCTTTAGAACTACTGCCGTAGGCGCCAGGGATCACACAGAAGCTTTTTCTGTGGCAGTCTACCAGGGGCCGCCAACTCTAACATCATACACTGACATCGCCCTGCTATATAAATGTGGGTGGCCCCACTCCCTCCTCAGTTCTTTTCCCGTCTGGGACCAAGCAAGCTAGGCCTCTCCATAGGGAACCGAGCAGAGAGAAAATGTGCCCAGCTGCAAAGAGGGCTGGAACAACCGGACAGTCAGTCCAGAGACAGAAGGGGGTTGAGGGAGTGACTGCATGACCTGATGAAAGATTCCCTCGAAGATTTACTGTTACAGTTAAGTTCTTACATAACTGTTCTATCTTCTTCGGGGATATCTCTTTCTTCAGGTCACACCTTTGGAACAAGTCCCAAGCAGTGCTGGCAAGCAAAACAGTCCGGGTGGCAGGTTGCCAAAAGCCTAAGAAAGAAGGCCCAGAAGGGTATCATGTGATGTGAGCGAGTATTATTGAGTAGCTCAATATAAGCAACTCAACAATATCGCTTGCATGTAGAGCGAATGGAGGTAAAGAGCAAGAAACGACTACAGCGAGTGTAGCACTGAGGTACACTCGCTACACAGGGTATAAGAGGATCAGTTTGGCCAAGCCCTGCCGAGCTGGCCATGTGGAGTAGTGGCTTGAGCCTCTGCCCCTGAAGCCAGTGGTGCTAGGTTCTGATCCTGGGGCAGGAAACTATTTTTGCTTCCTGTGGGTTTTCTGTCTATGTTCACTCCCCTAGACTTGTTAATCTTAATTTCGGGGCTTGCTTCCATATAAAAATATGTGTTTTATTGTGATTTTTGATTTAGTAAGTGACCATCGCTGTTTGTGACGGTCGGTGTTGTGCAGTTCGCCCTTTTCACATCGGGCACTTATTTCGTCGCTGTATGTGACTGGCAGTCTTTCAGACTCACCCTTCTCACATAAAACACCCTGAAGCACAGCGAGGCCAAATCCTGCCCTTCTTCTAAAGGCAATATCCAGACTGTAGTACCTTGTGAAAGTGGGGACAGTACTCCAAGTGGCTGCAGCATAGATCTCAGCTGCGGACTCATTCCTGAAACAGGTAAACAAAGTGGCCATGCCTCTGATACAATGGTGATGAACTACACCAGGAAGTTCCTTACCATACTTCCTATAACAAAAAGTAATACACTTGGCCAACCATTTGGACAAACACTGTTTAGAAACTGGAGTGCCATCTTTCCCTGAGTGAAATAAACAAACTGAGAGGACTTTCTGCAGTCCTTAGTACGGGTGTGTATAGTACCCGAGAATTACATGCACATCTAAAGTATGGAAGCAATGCTTCCCCTGGATTGGCATGCTCTGGATAATAAATAGGCAGGTGGATAGATCAATTCAGCATAAACTCAGACACCACCTTAGAAAAAACCTAGGATTAGTACGCAAAGAGACCATGTCCTTGTGAAAATCAAATAAGGTTGCTCATACATGAGAGGCTATAGCTCTGAAATTCTTCGAGCAGAAGTAATGGCAAATAAAAATAACTGTTCACGACAGAAAGCACAGCTCGCAAGATGAAGCTGGCTCAAAAGGAGGCAGGGTCAGCTTTTTGAGCACAAAATTGAGGTCCCAAGCTGGGACCGGATTACAGACAGAAGGCTACACGTGTAGAATGCCTCTCAAAAAAGTATGGGCCACAACCAACTGTGCGACCGTACGGCCATCAATAGGCACGTGAAAGGCTGAAATAGCAGGCGGGTGCACCTTAATAGATGAATATTGAAGTCCTGTAGCCGATAAGGACAGGAGATACTCTAGAACTTGGTTGACCGGACAAGTGAAAGGGTCCAGGTGATGGGAAGTGGCCCATATAGCAAAGTGCTTTCATTTCATCGAGTAAGTGGCCCTGATGAAGGGTTTCTTGGCAACCACCAGGACATCTGCCACCTTCTGACACACCCCAAAGCGGGCAATGGCTATATCATCAGCGGCCATGCATGAAGATGGAGGGAACTGAGGTCCGGATGGACCAGGGTCAACTAAGCCTGTGTCAACCAGTTCCTGCAAAGGGGCAGGGGAACTGGAGGTTCCGCAGCTAACTGTTGCAGTAGTGGAAACCATATCTGACGAAGCCAGAATGGAGACACCAGAAATAGGATGGCACCCTCCATCAGTAACTTGATGAGCACCCTCTGAATCATAGGAAAGGGTGGGAAGGTGTAAAGAAACAGCCCTTTCCAGGAGGACAAGGTGTCTCGCCAGAAAACTCCAGGCCCTGGATCTAGCAAGCAGAAATGCAGCAGTTTTGCATTGAGTGGGGACGCAAAAAGGTCCAATTCTGGACGACCCCACCTGTCGAACAGGTCTTCTACAACCAAGGTCAGCAGTTCCAACTCGTGCACTCTGGACTCGGACCAGCTGAGGCTGTCCATGAAGGCATTTTAGGCACCTGGCACATGGATGGCTGACAATCTGGGACCGTGATCTAGAGCCCAGTACCAGACCCTCATCGCCTCCCAGCACAGGGTGTAGGAATGGGTGCCCCCTTGCTTGTAGATGTAACAGACCACACTGAGGCTGTCTGAATACACCAACAGTGGGCCTGGAAAGAGATGGTACTGGAAGGCCTGGAAGGCATACAAAACTTCCTACATCTCTAGAACGTTTATGTAGAAGCGGGTCTCCCACTGGGACCAGAACCCCTGGGTCTGACAAGGGCCTAGGTGCGCTCCCCAACCCAGACCTGAAGCATCTGTTGGGAGGTGTTGGTAGGGGGTGGGGATGAGAAAGGGGACCCCTTTTAAGAGACTGCCTGGGTACATCCACCACTGAAGTACCTTGTGTGCTGGGGAGGAGACAAGGACCAGATGATTCAGATTGTCTGAATGTTGATCCCACTGGACCCCGAAGGTCCGTTGAGGGATCCTCATATGCAACCTGGCAAAAGGGACCATTACAATGGCCACGGCCATTAAGCCTAACAGCCTTAAGAACTTCCTAGCTGGGACATACCGGCACTGAGCCACTGCCTCAGCCTGAGCTATGAGGCAGTCCGCCTATCCTGTGGTAAGAAGGCCTTGCTCAGAGTAGAGTCCAGAACTGCCCATATGTACTGCAACCGCTGGGATGGAGTCAACATAGACTTGGGCTAACTGACGTTGATGCCATAGGATTGGAACTGCAGGGTGGGTTCTAAAGCCAGCAACAGAAGCTCCCTGGACTGGGCTTTCAGTAACCAATCATACAAATATGGGCCTTCACATCAGAGGGCTGCTGCTAAGCACCTGGTAACTACCCGTGGCAAACAGGATAAGCCAAAGGACAATACCCTGAACTGGCAATGCTCCCTCTGGAAGAAGAACTGCAGCTACCGCCTGTGAGGTGAGCAAACCATGATATGCAGACTGGCATCCCTAAAGTTGAGGGAGCACAGCCAGTCACCCTGCTTGAGCAGAGGCCGTACAGGGTTACCATCCAGAAAGAACATTTATGTAAGAACTTACCGTAACAGTAGATCTTCGACAGGATCTCAGTTATCAGGTCTGCTCTCCCTCCCACCATCTCCCTTCTTGGGGCTCTTGTCTTCTGGAGGTGGGCCTTGAGGTATTTGTTTGCCGCAGTCAGAAAACGAGGCTGGTGGAGAAGACAAACTCAATGGCTAAAACACAAAAATTCACTGTTCCCTATTTAAAGAAAAGGAAAATTAAAAAAAACCAAAACAAGGGGGGGGGGTTAAAGCTTGTACTGACTGGCATCTGAATTAGAGCATTTGCTCAAATAAATAGAAATTTTGAAGCATCAACAAATGCCTTACTTGGACCTTTTCTGCAGAGTGCGATTTAAATTTGTAAAGTGAGCACCTTTACAGGGTAGGCTGACAGAGGCCGACTTCAGCAGTGGGCGGTCCCCCATGGTAGACTGCTAGGCTGAAAGTTTTCCGTGTGGTCCAGGTGCCTAGCGGCTAAGTCCTACTGATGTTGGCCTGCTGCTAGAGCCTTTCTTGAAGTAAGATCTGAGGTGCTTGGGCACCTTGGACCTGTCGTGAGCTGCCTTTATAACGAATGAGTCAGTGTCTGGTGGGGAAACATAGAAGGGGTGCCCCTGAGGGGCTTGATAAAGCTTGTCAGCCTTCCAAGGCTTGGCTGGAATCTATGCCAGGCAGCATCCTGTAAGGCTGGCAAAAGTGGGGGAAGTCTTTAGAAATTTAAAAATCTCCAGGAGTCCACTAAGTTTCTTCTGGTGATGTCCACGTCCTCAGCCTGGAACCCCATTGTTGCCTGGAGCTGTTTCATGATATGGAAGAAGGGGTCCTCCAGGATGAAGAGACAGTGGACCTATCTGAGGAGAGGGCCTCCATGTCAGGTTCTTCATCCTCCTCCTCATCAGGAAGGATACTCAATTTCCACTGTTCTAGAACAGGGACTGACGGCAAAGACTCCCTATGACACCTGGGAGTGCATTGAGCGGGAGAGCTAAACTAGCGTCAACCCTGAGGTGGCAGCAAATGGCAGTGGCAACAAAGGCCCTGGTCGTGGAAGAAGCTGTTGAATAAGGGCCGTGTTAGTGGAGATAAGAACTGCATTTAAGTCGATGGGAGGCACAGGAAGCACTGCCATCACTGGCTGCAATGGCGGGGGCATCAAGTCCAGTGCCTAAAGACCTTGCTGTGCAGGAGGTCGCTGCCGCGGGGTGGGCACTGATGACCAGAGCGTCAACTGACCTTCACTAGCCAATGGAGGGCGGCGAGAACTCACTGCCAGAGAAGGCCTGGAGGAAGGCAACGCCTGGGCAGCAGGAGAGGAGGCTGCCAAACCTGGCGACAGCACTAACCCGAACAAGGAGGTGGAAGCTAGCAGGTACCAGGAGCGTCGTTTGGGCGGGGTGAGAGAGCAGGCCTTGGAGCGTTCCTTGTCCTGGTGACAGTGTTTCCCCGAAGACTTATCACGGGCCTTGGTAGCCTGAGAGCTCAATGAAGAAGCCGGCGACTTGGGGGGGCCTCCAACGATCCCTGCTCTGACCTAGCTGCTTGCTGCTCTTTAAGGAAGATCTGCAGGGCTTTCTTACGGCGTCGCCGGGTAGTAAGGTTGATTTTAGGCAGAACTCACAAGCAAGGGCACTGTGGCTAGGCCCGAGGCAGCAGACAAAGATCGTGGTTGTCTGACAAAGCAATCTTCTTTCCGCAGTGGTAGCGACGGAAGAGGGCAGAAGAACAGTACAGTTATGTAAGAACTTACCGTAACAGAAGACCTTCAAGAAGAGCACTTGCAGCAGGCTATAACCATAAGGACCAAGTCGTAGGCACTAGGACCCCACGGAAAACTTCTAGCTAGCAATCTTTAGCGGGGACTGCTCCCTGACGGACTGCCCTGATGTCAGCCGATGGTATAAAAGGGGCGGTACCCAGCACCACGTCAGTTCTCCAGCTGGAGACCCGGTCTCAAAGATGGAAGGAGAACAGAGGAGGTGCGAGATTAAAAAAATGAAAAAGCAAGAAGAATAAAAGGGGGAGGAAGGGAAAGCAGTGCCTGCTGCAAGAGCTCCTCTTGAAGATCTACTGTTATGGTAAGTTCTTGCATAACTGTACTATCTTACTTCGAGTTGGAGCTATTGCAGCAGGCTATAACCACAAGGACAGAGTTCCAAGCAGTCAAGAAGAAGAGACGTACAGGCATGGGAGGAGGCTAAAAATAGCCAAAAATGAACTTCAGGACAACAAGCCTTGGAGAACAGCAAAGCCAAAGCCAGTCCTACGTCTGGAAGAGACATCCAAACTGTAGTGTTTAACGAAGGTGTGGACAGAACTCCAAGTAGCAGCCATGCAAATATCTGCTGCGGACACATTCCTCAAGGAGGCGAATGAGGTGGCAACACCCCTGGTGGAGTGGTCTTTTACTGGGCCTGGTAAAGGCTTGTCGTACTTACAGTAAACAATGCAGTTAATTAACCACTCAAAGTCTGCTTAGTAACTGGTGCCCCCTCAGATCTGGGGGCATAGGAAACAAACAAACAACTGATCGGTCTTTCTGACAGGACTGATGCGGTTAAGGTAGTAATGAAGCGTTCTGTGGACATCCAGAGTATGCAGCAAAGCCTCCCCTCTGTTGGAAAACTCTGGATACTAAACAGGCAGGTGGATGTCCTGGTTCACGGTAAATTCGGACACCTTAGGCAAAAATTTAGGATTTCTCCTCAAGGACACCCTGTCTTTGTGAAAAACTAAATAAGGTTCTTTACACATCAGAGCTTGGAGCTCGGAAATCCTTCGAGCAGAAGTAATGGCAACCAAAAATAACGGTTTCCATGACAGAAAGCGAAGCTCGCAGTCTGCTGCCGGTTCAAAGGGAGGCAGGGTAAGTTTCTCTAACACAAACAGGAGATCCCATGGAGGGATGAGGCCCCAAATGGGAGGTTTCAGGTGCAGGATGCCCCGCAAAAAAGTGCAGGACAAACCCAGTTGGGCAACGGTCTTGCTCTCTACAGGTGCATGGTACACAGAGATGGCAGAACAGTGCACCTTAATAGAGGAGTAACTCGGACAAGAATCGGAAAGAGAGAGGAGATACTCCAGAACAGATTTCCCTGGTCAGGTAAAGGGGTCAAGGTGGCGAGCAGAGGCAGAACCGCTTCCACTTCATAGCGTAGGTGGACTAGTGGAGGGTTTCCATGTGGCCACTAGGACACCAGCTACTCTGGGGGCAACCCCAAATCTGATAACTTAAGTCTGCAGGAGACATGCATGCAGGTGCAGAGACTTGCGGTCCGGATAAACTAGGATGCCCTGGTCCTGAGACTACAAGTGCGAGCTCAGGGGCAAGAGTGTGACGTACACAGCCAGCTCTGAGTGCACCGAGTGCTGTATTCAATTTTTTTTTATTACATATAAAATGTATGATGGGAAGGTCAGTTTGAAGAAACTACTGTCTTACTGGAACTGACACATCACCCCACCCCACCCCACCCCCAGGGATAAGTTCTAAGGACAGGAGGTATTTTAAACTGCAGAGATCTGGGGTGCAATTACCTTGTCAATTTGCTTTCATCCCAGGAAATAAGATTAGCCATTCATAATGCCCTCAGAGAGATCCTTTGACTTGCATAGTTGCCAGGAAGGACTTGTCGGGAGGGGTGTCGGAGAGAGGCCAGAATGGACATTGAAGAGGTTTGATGTCTGAGCCAGGGAGGACCCAGACGAGTTGGGAAGGTCCAATATACATTTCCCGGGGAACCTTTGAATTACATCAGAGGGACCTTTGAGGTGTAGTTTCCAAAGCCCAGATGGGATTAAAGAGGCAAATACACTTTTGCTTTGAATACAGTGACTTAGATCAAAGAAACTTTTAAGATGTATGTGCAGCAGAGCACAAACCAATTCTGACCAGTTACCCTGTGGAGAGGAAAGTCAGTGAGATCACCTATTATGTTTTTTTAAAATATTTTATTTGGACATCCTGTATGGTGAAATATAGATTTTGATACACCAAGGCGGAGTTAGTGACCTCAGGAGAAGGCCGGCTCAGATGTGTGTTTAATTGTTGAGAGAACCTTGACAGGGACACACACGACAATTTTCTGACTGAGAGAAGAGAGACCCTCAAAGCACTGAAAGAAAGTAAGCATTAGACAAGATTAGTCTGAAGTTATAAATTGTAGGAACTGTACCTTTTTACCTGTTTGTTTTAAGGCTGTATGTGTTGGGATATATATTTGTTTTGTAATTATTGTTCTGTTTTGATAGTTTTAAAGTAAAGATATTTTTTTTTTTTTTTACAAACGAAACTCCTGGAGTGCCTTGACATTTCTTTCTATTTTAAGTGGAGCTTTTAAAGGTTATAAGTACACTGTGTATGGACTTATTGTATACTAAACTGGGAAACGGATAGAGTTCTCTAAAGTCTTGTATAAAGTTCTAAGGGTTCATTTGGAAGACCTAGTTGGGTGCCTGTAGGCAAAGATATCTGGACCCCCGAAGACAGAATTATCTGAGCCTGATAATTGGGTATGCTAACAAGAGGTTATCAGTTTGAATCCTTCCAGAGCTTGAGACTAAGGTGACTTGAACCCACAAAACAGACAAGAGGGTTACCTTGTCTGTTACACTGTACACAAATCATACGCTAAGAGGTTGGCACTTTGGGAGCAGAGGGTTGACTGGCTGAGCGAGTTTGTGACAAAGAGGACCAGAGGTTCTGCTGCTAACTGCTGGAGCAGAGGAAACCATATCTGATGAGGCCAGTAGGAAGCAATGAGGATCATCTCTGCTCCCTCAGCCTGCAGTTTGAGTAGTATCCTCTGAAGTAGAGGAAAGGCGTACAGAAATCTCCCTGTCCAAGAGAAGGACAACGCGTCTAGCCAGAAAACACCAGGCCCTGGATGTAGCAAGCAGAAACTGGTCAGTTTGGTGTTGAGTGGGGATGCAAAAAGGTCCAAATCTGGCCAGAAAGGGATCTGGGACAGAAGGGGATCTACTCTGTCTGGAGGCAGAAATGCCTTGCCCTGTACGGTGTCCAGTACCACTCCGATATATTGGAGTCTTTGGCTGGCCAGGGGGATGACTTTGGTAGGTTCAGAGTGATCCCCAATTCTCTGAAGAGAATAAAGGTGTCTCCTAGTCAGTGGTGGAGCTAGAGGGGGGCTGGGGGGGGGCAGTTGCCCCTCCTCGCTGCCCCAGTGTGAGTAGTGGTGCCCCTCCACCATCTTTCTTCACTGTTTAGTGCCCATTGTGGAGTCCATGATTGACTGATTGCCCCCCCCCCCAAGCTCACAAACCTGGCTCCGCCACTGCTCCTAGTGTTCTTAACAGCTAAACCCTTGTGGGTGCCATCAGAAGCCAGTCATCTAGGTAAGGGAAGACGTAATGGCCTTGTATTCTGAGCGCCACAGCCACCACCACTAGGCACTTGGTGAAGACTCTGGGAGCCAAGGACAGGCCGAACAGCAGAGCTCGGAACTGATAATGAAGCCCCTGCAAGAGGAATCGCAGAACTCTTCTGTGGGGCTGGAACACTAGGACGTGAAGGTACGCATCCTTCATGTCCAGAGAGCAGAGCCAGTCTCCTTGGTGAAGAAGGGGAATTAAGCCTGGTAGAGTGATCATTCTGAACATTTTGTACTCTACGTACTTGTTCAGATGGCTGAGGTCCTGAATGGGGCGAAAATCCCCAATCTTTCTGGGTACAAGCAAGAAAGGGAATAAAATCCCTTTCCTCTCTGACTTTGAGGGACTGGCTCTATGACCTGCTTTTGAAGAACAGTCTGACCTTCCCCTTCAATCACAGTGATGTGAGACTGAGGATTGTGGGAGGACATTGGTGGATTGTCCAGTGGCCTCTCCAGGAACTCCAATGTGTGTCCTCTCTATGATCTGAAGGACCCATTGGTTGGCTGTAATTTTGCTCCATCCCTCCAGGTAGAGGGAGAGGGAGAAGCAGCCCCTCACCACCTCTCCTAGAGTCTCTGCTGGGGGAAGGGGTCTGGCAGTGATTCAGGCTGAAACTCCGGGGGGTTGGCAGAGCAGTCAGAGGGTTTGGCGGCTCTGGACGAGGAAACCCCCAAGGACTGGGAGGTGGCCTATGCATCTGAAACCATCTTGCTGCTGCTGGTTTCGGGACTGCTGTCCAGAGGATTTATGAAACGGCTGCTTCCGAAAAGGCTTTTGGTTGGCCCTGTACATCTTCTGGACCGACCAGATAGCTTTGCCAGAGTACTGGAGGTGAGTAATCAACTTCTCGTCCTCGTTCCCAAAAAGGACAGATTCTTTGAAAGGGAAGTCCATGATTCTGGCCTGGAGGTCCTGGGTGAAACCTGAGACCCGAAGCCAGGAATGATGCTGGAGATGGATGCCGGTGGCTGCTGCTATGGCAGCTGTATCAGCAGTATCGTACGAGGCACGCAAAACGTGTGTGCTGTCGTTTGAGCCTGACTTCAATAGATCTAGAAGTTCCACCTTCTGTGGTACATCCAGCAGAGCTTGGGCCAACTCCAGGCTCTTTTCTCACAGGGCATTCTGATACTACGCTATGTGGTTGAGAAAATTCAAGGACCTAATACAGCAAGTAGCGGAAGCGTAAACTTTCTGCCTAGCTGGTCCAGGTGTTGAGACTCTTGGTCAGGAAGCTGGTTGCTAAGGTGCTTAGTCCTCTTACAACTGTCATGGGGCGCGGTAATGACCAATGAGTAAGCCACTGGGTGTTCTGAAAGGAAGGGCTCATCCCTGGGTTCACTACAGAGTCTATCAGATTTCTTGAATATGGCTGAAGAAGAAGAGGGTGCTTCCGAGTTATCCTAGTAAGGTCCTGGAAGGTGTCCACCAATAGGGGCACCACTAAAGGCTTAGGCTCCTTTTGGCAAGGATACTTGGTCAGCCTGCGCCTCTCTGGGTTCAGGTCCTTCGTCTCCCAGTCGTTATTGGCCTGTATATGCCTTATGATGTCCATGAATGATGGATCGTCATGAGGGGACCTGGGGGTGTCATTGTTTGGCGTGGGAGGACGACCCCTGGGTTCCGAGTCCCTGGAGGAAGAGGAGGAAGACTAGTTGCGACTCGAATCTTCTGAATCAGAGGAGAAGGGTGAGGTCTCTTGTTGGCGTCAGCCTGATGACTGAGAGGAGGAGTGCCTGTGTCTCTAACTCCTGTGCTTGGACCTGCCCATATGCCCGTCAGGGTGCAGGGATGGGCTTTTAGATTGCGGGGTCAGCTCCCTGGATTCTGGCTCAGGAACCGCCACTACTGGCTCGGAAGGCTTAGGAAGGACAAGGTCACCCTTGATCTCATTCCACCAGAAGCGGAAAAGGTCCTTCACCGTGCACAGAGGAATCTGAGGAATTGAAGGGCCAGCAGGCGCCTGGGGCTGAGGAGCAGCTAGCGTCGGCCTTCTGGTCCTCAGGAGTAGGAGCCTCGGATGTCAGGCCCGCCGTCGGTGTAGGGGAGACGCTCATTTCTACCAGCAATGCAGGAGGGTACGGTGATGGCTAGGGTGTCACTGGGTTGGATGCTGGGGAACCCAGCGAACGGACAGGTGTCTGCAGATGACGGTCCAGGGACGTGGCCGTCATCAGCTGAGCAGGAGCCCACAGTGAAGAAACCATGGAACTGGGCAGAGGCATCACTGAAGTCACAGAGGTGGATGGCATGATCCTGGCGTCGGGTGGCCTTGTCCAAAGACTTAGAGACAGAGTCCGACACCGGGGCCAGGCAGAGACGGGTGCCGACCTGCCACCCGACTTAACTCTGGCCGTGCCACCTGATGTGGCTGAAGACTTGGGGACAGCCTTCACCTTCAGAGGCTGCAGGGCCGGGACTGAAGCCCGGACCCTGACGAACTTCAGCCTTAATTGCCAGCACCAAGGCGGGAGGTTCAGCCATCAACTGCCCAGAGGGAATGAGAGCAGGCCAGGGAAAGCAAACCGACCTCCCGTGGGAGGAGGAACCAGAAGCGATCTTCTCCTTGTGAGGAGACCAAGAGTGGAAGAGTGTCTGGGTCTCCTCCTTGTCCCGGGACTTGTGCTTCCCTGAAGATTTCTCCCGGTGTATTGCTGACGAGGAGGAGGAAAAAGAAGAGGATCTCTTTCCCGAGGATTGCTTCTGCAGGATGCCAGTTGTTTTTCAAGAAGGCAGGTCTTAAGGCCTTCTGGCGGCGAATCCTAGTCCTTTGGTTGAAGCTCTGGCAATGCTGGCATGCCTCCGAATCGTGGTCTGGGCCCAGACAGAGGAGGCTGGCTGCATGGCTGGCCTTCGACAAAGAATGCTGCTTGCCGTACACACACCTGGACTTTCGACGCTCAACTGAAGAGGTCGGAGAAGATGACATGCAGAGATAAAGGAAAAGAAATCACTATTTTTTTAGAAGAAAATAAAAGAAACTTGGGTAAACGCGCAATGGCGGTCAACTGTAACAGGAAGTGTCCGTGGAGCTGAAGCGAGTGGGTTGACGGCAGTAAAAAGAACTGAGGTTAGGCTGGGGACCGCCCCTTTTATACCATCGCCTGACGTTGGGGGACGGCAGACGTCAGGGGGGCGGTCCCCACTGAAGACTGCCTGCTAGAAGTTGTCCCTGGGGTCCTGGCACCTGGCGGCTTAGTCCTTATGGTTATAGCCTGCAAGAGCTCCAACTCAAAGTAAGATCAGTATTTCTCAACATACAAAAGGAAAGGGAATCGCTTTTAAATAATGTGATTTCAAATGTAAAGGAAAATAAAAGGTACGCAAACTTTTGGTGGTCGACTGAACAACAAAGCTTTCGCGGAGTCTGCACGCATTAGGTTGACGGTAGGAAACATCTGAGGGAGCAGGGCTGCCCAAGTTCATATAGCAGGGTAACAGGCATATGACGGAGTGTGCAGCCCCTAGTAGACTGCTACAGAAAAAGCCCCTGGGAAACAGAGTCTTAAACTTACTTCTCAAGACTGGCAATGTATATGGAATGGGGTCTTTCATGCCAGCTTCAAACATCTGGAAGAAATTTAGATGGAAAATAATTAGTAATTTTATCTAACTTCCAATAGAATAAAACACTACACACAGAACCAGTCTGATAGATGCTGGCACAGCTGTGGGGAGGAAGGTACTCCAACACATTTTCTGGGGATGCCCTACACTACAGCCTTTCTGGGAAAGGGTGGGACAAGAATACAAGCCAATGACAGGTATTCAGTGGAATCCTGCATTTGATGTTTGGATTGCTCCCCAAAGGGAAGAGATCGAATTATCAAAGATCAATTTTGGGAATTTTACTTGCGGTGGTCAATAAGGCCATTACCAAGAAATGGCTGCTTCCAGACTCCCCTTCACTGTAAGACTGGGTGAGCAATACAAAAAGAATCTATCACATAGAAAAAAATTACTGCAGACCTTCATCTGCACATGGAGAAATTTCAGGGCACATGGTATCCTTTAATGGTGTTTTTGGAAGGGTATGAAGGAAAGTACAGTTACGCAAGAACTTATCGTAACAGTAGATCTTCGAGAGAGGTTCCTGCAACAGGTCATAATACATAGGACTGCGCCCCCTGGCATCAGGACCACATGGCAAACTTGTTAGTAATGTCTGGCGTGCGACCGACCACCCAATGTCATGTGGCTGACATCAGTGTGACCCTATATAGTGGGCGGTCCCCATGCCCGCCTTCTAGCTCTCCCGCCGGAGACCCAGGAGACCCATAGTGGGTGCAACAGGAGAAATGGATAAAGTTCCTGGAGCCTAATTCAGAATAGCCCGCAAGAGCATGCAGAAAACTGGGGGAAGGAGGGTGGGAAAAAAGGTGACCCACTGCAGGAACCTCTCGAAGATCTACTGTTACGGTAAGTTCTTTCGAAACTGTACTATCTTACTTCGAGAGGGTTCCTGCAGTAGGTCATAACATACAGAACTGAATCCCAAGCAGTCAAACTCAGTAAGACAAACTGAAGCACAGGAGGAGGAAGGTCTGCAGAAAGACCAGAGCAGGTCTAGGACAGAAGGTGCTGCAGGATGGCTAGGCCAAAACTCGCCCTACGTCTAGAGGCAATGTCCAGACTACAATGCTTAGTGAAAGTGTGGACCGAACTCCAGGTTGCTGCAGCACAAACTTCAGCTGAGGGAACATTCTTGAGGAAAACCGTGGAAGCAGCCATCCCCCTAGCAGAGTGAACTCTGACCTCCCCCGGAAGAGGTTTGCTGTACTTTCGATAACAGAAATGGATGCAGTTGGCCAACCATTTGGACAAGCACTGCTTAGAGACTGCCGACCACAGAGTCTTGGGGGTGAAAGAAACAAACAACTGATTTGATTTAAAGACGTCCTTAGTCCTATTAGTATAGTAACGTAAGATCCTATGCACATCTAAAGTGTGCAAAATGAGCCCCACCCCTTATTTGAATAAGTAGGGTAGTACACCGGCAGCTCGACGGTTTGATTTAAGGTGAACTCAGAAACCACCATGGGCAGAAACATAGTATTTGTGCGCAGAGCCACCCTGACTCTGTGAAAAATGTAATTAAATAAGGCTCCTTACACATCAGGGCCGGAAGCTTGGAAATCCTCCAAGCAGAAGTAATCTCAACTGAAAAGAGAGCTTTCCAGGACAAATAGCGCATCTCACAGCCTGCTGCAGTTCAAAAGGGGGCAACGTAAGTTTCTCTAAAATTTAATTTAAATCGCAAGGAGGGGCAGGGTTGCAAATGAGTGGTTTTAGGTGGAGGATCCCCTACAGGAAGGTTTTGGAGACCTCCAACTGCGCCAGTGTTTTCTCATCCACCAAGGAGTGACAGGCGGGCATGTGGACTTTCAACGAAGAGTAACTGAGTCTTGAGTCAGACAGGTGCAAGAGGTATTCCATCACTTGAGGCACCGGGCATGAAAAAGGGTCCCAACACTTCAAGGCCACCCAAACGGAAAAGCATTTCCATTTCGTCACGTAAGTTGACCTAGTGGAAGGCTTCCTGGCCTCCACAAGAACCTGGGCGACTCTCTGAGATACACCAAAGCATGAAGCGACCATGTCTGAAGGAGCCACACATGAAGGTGTAGGGACTTGAAGCCCGGATGCACCAGTCTGCCCTGCTCCTGCGTCAACAGGTCATGCCCGAGAGTCAAGAGGTACTGGGGGTTCCACAGCCAGCTGCTGCAGGAGTGGATAACAGATTTGGCAAGGCCAGAGAGAGGCAATCAGCAGCATTTGTGCCCCTTCTGCCTGATGCTTCAGCAGAGTTCTCAGTAGAATGGGAAAAGGAGGGAAGGCATACAGGCATCTCCCTGTCCAACAGAGAGATAATGCATCTTGTCAAATAACACCAGGCCCTTGAACGAGTGAACAAAGCTTGGGAAGCTTTGCATTGTATGGGGAGACGAAGAGATCTACCTCTGGACACCCCCAGCAGTGGAACAGTTGGTCTGCCACCTCCTGGTGTAGTTCCTATTCATGAGCCAGGGCTGAAGTGCGGCTGAGGCTGTCCGCCAGGACGTTGAGAAGGCCTGGAACATGCAAAGCTGTGAGATGGAGCCCGTACTGGACTGCCCAGGGGATACAATCAGGTGCCTCCCTGCTTGTTGATGTACCAGACCATACACATGTTGTCGGTCTGTATCAACAGTATTCCCGAAGAGGGCAGGGACTAGAAAGACTGCAGGGCCTGCAAGACCACCCTCTTCTCCAGAATGTTGATATGAAGAGAGGTTTCTAGACGGGACCATGTCCCTTGGGTCTGGTGGACACCCCGGTGAGCTTTCCAGCCCAGATCCGATACATCTATGGTGAGGGTTAATGAGGGAGGGGGTGGCCTGAAGGGCATCCCTCGAGAAAGGTTCTCTGAATCCTGCCACCACAAGAGATCCCTCGAGTGCACTGGACACCAGGATAGTCTGATCCATATCGTCCGTGCGCTGATCCCATTGGACCCGCAACGTCCACTGGGTGACCCTCATGTGCAGCCTGGCCAAGGTGACAGTAGGAATGGCCACTGCCATCAAGCCGAGAAGGTGAAGAAAAGCTCTGGCTGAGGCACGACTGGAGGAGGCTACCAGTCTGACTTGTTCCTGTAGAGTATCTGCCCTGACCGAAGGGAGGAAGGCCTTGCCCAGCACCGTGCCCAGAACTACCCCAACAAATTAGAGTCGTTGGGTAGGTGCCAGAGACAACTTGGGATAATTGATAGTAATGCTCAGTCGTGCAAAAAGGTCCATGGTGCAGGCCAGAGTCTCCTCCAGGCTGCTGCTGGACGGAGCTGCAATGAGCCAATCGTCCAGGTACGGGAAAACACAAATTCCCTGGTGGTGAAGCGCCGCTGCCACTACCGCAAGGCACTTGGTGAAGACTCTGGGTGCCGAAGAAAGGCCAAAGGAGAGGGCCTTGAATTGAAAGTGCTCCCTTTGGAAGGCAAATCTCAGGTAGCGGCGGTGGCCAGGAAATACTGGAATGTCCAGGTAAGCGTCCTGAACCTCCAGTGCAGAGCCAGTGGTTCCTCTGGAGCAAGGGCAGGAGTCCCTGGATTGTCAGCATGTGGAACCTTTTGTATTCCACGAAAAGAGTCAGCATGCTGAGGTCCAAGATCTGTCTTTTTGGTGATGAGGAAGAAATGGGAATAGCATCCTTTTCCTTTCTGTGTCAGAGGTACTGGCTCTATCGCTGACTTTTGTAGCAGAGCCAGGATCTCTTCCCTTATCAGAGACGCATGGTTTGAGGGGTAATGAGATCTTCCTGGAGGAGAGTCTGGGGGCCTTTCCAGAAACTTGATGGTGTGACCTCTTGCTATGTGTTAAATTACCCAGGAATCTGACATGATGCCCTGCCACTCTGAGAGTGAAGGGTGAATCTTCCGCCGATTGGTTCCGCGCTGCTCGGAGGCGGAAGCGGTGGAGGTCCAGAAGAGTCAGGAGACAGAGGAGAGGGAGGGAAGGGTTCCTCCCGCGGCTCGCTGTGTCTTGGAGGCAGGGGGAGAGGTGATGGCGGTCCCCGATGCTCTCCTTTTGGTCTGGCACCTAGTGAAGGGTTGCCTTCTCTGTCGCTTCTGCTGGCACCGAAAGGTCTGTTTAGACTTGAAGCCTCTCCTATACACGGACCTGACTGACCTCAGGGCCTGCCCGCTGTCCTGGAGGCCTGTTATTATATCCTTAGTGTCTCCCCAAAGAGAAAGGAGCCTTGAAAGGGGGCATCCTTTATGGCTGCCTGTACGTCTTGGGAAAGCCCAGAAATACGCAGCCAGGTGTGACACCTAAGGCAGACTGCCATGGTGGAGGAGCGAGCTACAGCATCTACGGTATCGTAGGTAGCTCTCAGTGCATGTCTACATGAGATCTTTGACAAATGCAGGGCCTTGGTGAGTTCCGCCTTAAGGTCAGAGTCCTACGTGGTCTTAAGCCTAGCCTCGAGTTGAGCCATGGTATCCTTTAGATAGGATACCATGGGTGCTACGTAGTTCAAGGGACGTAGAGCACATGTAGAAGAGGCATAGACCTTGAGCCCAAACTGATTTAACTGCCTCAATTCCTTATCGAGAGGGGAGGTATTCATATGTTTGGGTTTGGAAGAGCAATTGTGAGCTGTGGCTATCATGACAGAATCTACCTTGGGTTGAGAGCACAGATAGGGTGTGCCCTCTGGCATGTGATAGGTCCAGTTCACCTTTTTGGGGAATTTTTGCCAAATAGAGGGGGTAAGATCGGTGTGTGTGTGTGCAGCCCAAGGAGGAATCGGAATGGGTAACATCTCTGCCAGGTCTAGGTGCTCTGCGAGGTGCTTGAGTTTAGGGTCTTGCTCCTCCACACACCATCCGTTGGCCTGCTGGAGGATATGGAGGAGTTCAGTGAGGGAAGGGTCCCCGGGAGGAGACTTGGGTGACTCCTTACCCTCCGTGGTTCCTGACTGTTCTCTGGAAGACTAGGCAGAAGAGTCTGCCTACTCGGACTCCTCTATGTCAGAGGTCCTGGCTCCAGTTGATATGACATCCTGAGCAGCCCTTCCTGAAATGTGCACTGTGGCAGAATAGCTTGACCTATGAGAACCCACGGGTGACGGGGGGGTAGTCACCAGGGCTGGCAGTCTCTTGCCCAAATCTGAGACCAACTGGGATATGGCCTCCTACCATCAGGTCTGAAACACGACCTGGTGGTCCTGCTCAGGTTGAGGCTGAGGAGGAGGAGGCTGATAGTAAGGGAGACCCATCCCTGGATACTGAGGGGGAGGATACCCTGGCACCTGAAATGGGGACAGAGCATAGCCCGGCACTGGATATCCAGGCTAGTAACTATGGATGCACAGTGCCGATGTCGGGAAACCTGGCGTCGGAAAGCCCAGGTATTGCGGGTGGCCCAAAGGGGGACCTTGGGGAACGCCATGCTGGTCCAGAGAAGGACCCAGAGGCCACGAAAGGGGAGGCAAGGCAGAAGGACCTGTAGAAGTGTCCGCCGCTGGGTAAGCCGACATCAGGAGATCTGGCATCAGGTCTGCTGGCGTCAGGGGCGACCGAAGGGGCCCTGGCGGAGGGGCTCAGATGGGAGGCTACCAAAAAGGTCCAATGAGGCACCAGGTGTCAGAAGCACGTTGCCTGGTGGGAGGACCCTTGGCGTCGGGGTGAAGGCAAGGCTCGATGGGAGAGGAAGGTCATGTCACTAGTGAGCATCACTCCCAGGTCCTTCTCCCTCCTCTGATGCAGATACTCGGACTCCACCCAGGTAGTACTCTGTCCTAAGATTCTTGGCTCTAATATGCATAAATACAGGTTACTCACCTGTAACAGGAGTTCTAGGAATGGTATATGTTGTTCATCCACACTATCTGGCAGGTTCCTTGCCGCTTTAAATCTTGCCGGAAAGTCTTCAAGCTGGCTCCTCCCACCCACCTGGGTGGTAAAACTCTCAGCTCTCAGCCCATGGCCTTAGATTTAGCCAGCTGGAAGCCAGGTTGTCGCGTCCAAGCGGGGAGGCTGGGTGGGTCATGTGGATGAACAATATATACCATTCCCAGAACTCCTGTTACACGTGAGTAACCTGTATTTCTAGGAACATGGATATGTTGTTCATCCACACTCGTCTGGCAGACGCCTAGCAGTTCTCCGGGAGGAGGGAGGCAAGGCGCACACCCCCTACTTAGGGAATAAAGACTGGAGAACCGAGGCCCCAAAACCAGCATCCCGGCGTGACTCAAGGTCGATGTGGTAGTGGGTGATGAATGTGTGTGCTGACTTCCAGGTAGCAGCCCTGCAGATTTCCTGGATAGGGACGTCCCTGGAAGCAGCCACCGATGCGGCGGTATGGCGGGTAGAATGAGCTCTTATCCCTCTGGGAGGCTCCATGCCCACCAACCTATAGCAGAGATCTATGCAGGAGGTGACCCACTTGCCTATCGTCCGCTTGGCTGCAGGTCTGCCAGGTGCGGGTTCAGCGTAGGTGACAAACAGCTGGCGACCCTATCCCCGAACTTCAGCCATCCACTCCTTATAATAAGCGAGCGCTCTTCTAGGGTCCAAAGTGTGGAGCTTATATTCGGCCTCCGAGCTATGACTGGGGTAGAACACCGGCAGAGTCAACACCTGGTTAAGGTGAAACTCCTACACCACCTTCAGAAGGAATTTCGGGTTGGGGCGCAGGACAACCTTGTCCCTGTGGAAGACCAGATAAGGAGACTCTATGGAAAGCGCCTGGAGCTCTCCCATCCTTCTGGCTGACGTGATTGCCACCAAGAAGGCGGTCTTCCACGACAGGTGAGAGATGTCACACCTGTGCATCGGTTCGAATGGCTTGCCCATGAGCTTAGCCAATACCAGCAGTAGATCCCACGGAGGTGGAGGTTCTCACACCGGAGGGGATATGTGATCAAGGCCTTTGAAAAAGCGCCCAACCACCTTCTCCTGCGCCACCGACTGCTTCCCGGCCCACGCCCGGTATGCAGAGATGGCTGCCAGGTGCACCTTGAGGGTCGTCGACTGAAGCCCTAGCTGAGAAAGGGACCACAGGTAGTCCAGTATGCTTGCCAAGAAACAGGAGGAAGGGTCCAGGCCCTTGCCATTACACCAAATGGAGAATCTCTTCCATTTGAAGGCGTAGCATTTTCTGGTCGACTCCTTACGGGATGCTTCAACAACGTTGAGGACCTCGTCGGAAAGACCCAAGGCCTGGAACTCTAGCCGCTCAGGAACCAGGTCATCAGGTGCAGGGATTGAAGGTCCGGATGGAATACCTTTCCCTGACTGACTGAGATCAGGTCCGGGCAGGCTGGAAGCCGCCTCGGGAGCATGGAGCTGAGACTGAGGAGATCTGGATACCAGAATCACCTGCTCCTTGTCCCTCTTCACCTTGAGAAGCACCTTGTGGATCAAGGAAATGACTGTTTATGCCACACCCCCTCAGCAGGGCTGGCTGCAGGGGATGCCTTCTCGGGCCGTGGACCCCAGGCCTCTTCTACACCTCTCCCCTGCAGCAGCCCTGCTGAGGCGGCATGAAACAGTCTCAGCTCAGATTCGCCCTGGAGGCAAACAGGTCCACCTGAGGCGTGCCCCAGTGGGAGAAGAGATCTTGTACTACCTCCAGCAGAAGAGACCACTCGTGAGACGCAGCCCCTATCCAGCTTAGGGCATTGGCCAGGGTGTTGGAGGCTCCTGCCACGTGAATGGTGAGGAGATCCGCCTCCAGGCTGCGCACGAGAGACCAAATGTGGAGAGCTTCCCTGCACAAAGGCATGGAGCGCGTCCCACCCTGGCAGTTTAGGTAGTATATGGTTGTGGTATTGTCCGTCTGGACCTGAACCACTTGACCCCGTAGAAACGGAGCGAAGGTGGTGAGGGCTAGACGAACCGCTCGAAGCTCCAGCAGGTTGATGTGGCATTGGGACTCCCAAGGGGACCAGAGGCCATGCGCTCTGTGCTCCCCCAGATGGGCACCCCAACCCATCAGAGAGGCATCGGTCGATAGACAGCCCGTCGGCTCGGGGCGGACAAACGGGATGCCCTCCTGCAGATGTGCCGGAACGGTCCACCACTGGAGAGCATTCCACATCCCCTGGGTCACTGTCACTAGCTGATCCAACGGATCGAAGTGCTGTGACCACTGGCTGGCCAGTCCCCATTGAAGAGGACGCATGTACCAGTGGGCCCAACGGACCACGCTGGTGCAGGCCGCCATGAGGCCCAGGAGGCAAGGAAGTCCCGGGCAGGGCGCGATTGCCAAACCTGAAATGACTGGGCAAAGGAGGAAAGAACCTCGGCCCTGTCCGCAGGAGCCGTGCTCTGGCTCGAAGAGAGTCGAGCTCTGCCCCGTGAAATGTATCACCTGCTTTGGTACGAGTTCAGACTTGGCCTCGTTGATGAGGAGGCCAATCTGAGAGCAAACCTGGAGGGCCAGATCTCTGGACCGCTCCACCTCCACTCTGGAGGGGGCTGCAATCCGCCAGCCGTCCAGGTAGGGGTAGACCCGGACCCTTCAGCGCCGAAGAAATGCTGTCACCACTGCCATGCATTTGGTGAAGACCCTGGGAGAGGCCGAAGGGCATGGCCCAGAACTCGTAAAGGGATCCCTCCACTCTGAAGCGGAGGAATCTCTGGTGAGACGGATGGATTGGGACATGAAAGAATGCGTCCTGGAGGTCCAGGGAAGAGAACCACACGCCTCGTTCCAAGGATGGGATTATCTGAGCCAGAGTGACCATCCTGAAGGTCCGAGACCTTAGGAACCTGTTCAGGTCGCACAGGTCGAGAATGGGGCGCCAGCCCCGCCGTCCGTTTTGGGACGAGGAAATACCTGGACACAAACCCCGGGTCTGGAAGAGGATCCGCCACCTTCCTGATCACCTCTTTTTCGAGGAGCAGGGCAATATCGGCTTGCGGGCTGATAGCGAGGCTGCAGACCCCGTGGCCCCCCGAGGGGTGACGGCTCGAAAGGGTGGAGCCTGCTCGAACTCCAGAGGCAGGCCTTTTCCTACCACCTCCAACACCCAGCGGTCTGTGGTGATAGCGGACCAGGTGGGAAGGAAGTGGCGGAGCCGTCCCCCCACGGGGGGAACCCAGGAGGGAATGACGAGGCTGGGGGTGACACCCCTCAACCCGTCACTGGGCAGGCTTGGAGGAGGGACCAGCCGAGGGACCTCCTAGACCTTTATCTCCCTGCTTCCTACTAGAAGAAGCTGCGGGCTTGGGTTTGGGATGCCAAGCGCGAGCCTGCTGGCCCTGGTGTTGGTCCGGACGTGCCGCAGGCGCAGGACGATGAAAGGGCTCGTGCTGCTGCTGTTCGCGGCCTTTGTTCTTCTGGGCGGAGGTGACAAGAGTCCAGAGTGGCATTGGACTTCTCGATCCGCTGGAGGTGACCTTCCACTCCAGGGCGGAAGAGGTCAGTCCCCAAGAAGGGGACGTCCGCCAACCTGTGCTGGGTATCCGCCGTGAAGGTGGATATCCTCAGCGGCGCATGGCCACCGCGGCCGCAACCGATCTGGCACAGGAGTCCCCTATGTCCAGAGCTGTTTGGAGCTGCTGCTTCGCCACCGCCCTACCCTGGTCCCGAACCTGCCGGACCGTGGTCTGCAGGTCAGCCGGGAGATGAGGGATCACCTCATCCAGGAAACCCATGAGGGCGTGGGAGAAGTGTGCCATCAGCATGGTCGAGCTGGCCTGGTGGAGGCCAAGGGAGGACGCAGCGTACACCTTGCGCCCGTAGTCCAGCTTTTTGGACTCGTTGTCGGGGGGCTTGTCCACGTCCCTAGCGTTCCTGGAACACCGGAAAACGCTGTCGGTGACCAACCCCTCCGCAGAGGGGTGCTCCGAAAACCCAGGCAAAGAGCCGGTAGGGACCGCATACTTCCTGGCCATCCTGGCCGAGGGCGCAGGACAGGAAGCAGGCCGCTGCCAAAGCTCCAAGGCTGGGCCAACAATGGCCTCAGCCACCGGGAAGGCCTCCGTGGGTGAATCCCCTCGGTCCAGTATCTCCATCAGGGGATACTTGGCCCATTTGGAAACGGGCTCGAGCTGCATCCCGGTGGACTCTGAGATGAGCCAAGCAGACCCATAAAGGACGATGGGCTTTCGTCCAGTGACTGGCCCCTGGAGGATTCCAGGTCAACCGGCCTGGAAAACAGGGAGGAGTCGTCGTCGTCGGACTTGGAGGAGTCTGCGAAGAGCTACCTAGGGCCTGAGCCACCCTCCACCTGCTGAGGACGGTCGGGAGTGAGGGTGACCGACAACCTGTGGGGCAGGCCTTGACCCGACCGAGAGTCCTTGTTCGGCGCCCCCGATTTCGGTTGTGGAGGCGGAGGTTCCACCATAATCAGTGGGGCAGCAGGTTTCGGCCGAACAACCGTCCCAGGCTTGGGCATCTCGACTGCAGCGAGAGGTTGTTTCGGCCATTCGGGTGACAGCCACTTGGTGGCCGGGAAAGGCGTCGGTATCGACTTGCTCCCAGACAAAAGTAACTGCTGCCACATCAGGTCCTCGTAGCGTCGACGCAATTTGCACCGAAGCCTCTCCTCTTCCGAGGAGGAAGAAGAGGACAAGCGACATCGCCGCTTACCTCGGTGCCGAGACCAAGACCGCCGATGTCAGTGGGATTGGCTGGACCGAGAAGAAGTCCGAGACCGAGATCCTCGGTGTTTCCGAGGATGGGCCTGGGAAGGAGCGGGGGACACCCACTCTTCCCTCGGCTCGGACACCTTAACTGGGGACTGCTGCACCGGTGGCGCAGGCAGATCCTCGGTCTCCACCGAAGGAACCGGCGAAGAAGGGTTGTTGGCTTCACCACTCGACAACCCGTCCGACGGGTCGAGAAAAATCTCGACCGCTTCGACAGGTGTCTTGGCCGGCTGACCTGACGGGGACGCCGTGAAGCTAGCGGCCTTAGCCGCAACCTCGACCGAAGTCGACAGTCAGCTGTCCGGGGAAGGGGACCTCTCCCGCTCCCACGAACGCCGACGATGGGGCTTACCCTTAGAATCCTTCTTTTTGGACAGAGAGGAATGTCCTGATGGCCCCTCTCCCTTCGTGGAAAGGGATTGGCAAAGCTCCTTGAATGAAGCAGAATACGAGGTACCCAAAGAGAGCGGATAAATGCCGCACCAAGGAGGAGGAGGAAGATGCGCCTGGGCCGCGCCTCCTTGAGGGCGATCATCTGCTCGAGCTGCTCAGCCGAATCAGCCACCGCCGGGTAACTCGCCCAACGAGCTCCTTGACTTTACCGGGCGGATAGCGCTTGGGGCGCCAAGCTTTAACCGGCAGCGCGGTCCTCCAGGACGCTGGCCGAGAACTAACAGCATGACTTCCGTGAGGCTCAAGTGGGTTTTGTTCTAGGCCGAGGCAGTAGACGCACGTGGAGTGCGGATCCGTCCTGGACATCTTCTGCCCACAAGGGCACCACCAAAAACCGGGAGTCGATTTGTCCATCGCCGCCACAAGGGAAAAGGAAGACCGAAGTCTTGAAAATTTTAAAACGAGTTTCGGACGAACCGAAGAGTTAGGATCCAGTCCATCACGCAGACCGTTAAGGAGGGAACCTGAGCTTCCGAGCGGTAAGGAAGATCTGGCGTCATGGGGCGGAGCCGGGAGTTTTACCACCCGAGTGGGTGGGAGAAGCCAGCTTGAAGACCTTCCGGCAAGATTTAAAGCGGCAAGGAACCTGCTAGACAGTGTGGATGAACAACATATTCATGTCCCTAGAACACTGCATTTCTTGGCATTGAAGCCAAGCTGCCAGATACTGGACCACCTCCCTAGCTTTTCCAGATCTTCCTGTGGGTCCTGTATCCCTTCAGCTGTGTCCACTCTCCAACAGAGCTTGGTATCGTCCATGAATAGGCAACATTTTGCCCTAAATGCCATCTTCAATGTCACTGATGAAGACACTGAACAACACCGGCCCCAGCACCAAGCCCTGCGGGACCCCACTGGTCACCGGTCTTGTGCCAGACAACTCTCCTCCTACAACCACCCACAGGGTTCTGGAGTCATCAGTTGGACAGACCTCTGGGTTTTGGCTCGGGGGTGTCCAGATGATGACCTCTGACAGGGTGCAGAACCTGGATGTTATTTTTGATGATGACCCGACGCTTACATCTCAGTTGTTGGCCGTTGTCAAGACCTCTTTTTTCATCTGAGGAATATCGCCTGGGTGAAACATCTGGTCCTGCCCGATCTTTCAACTTTGGTCCATGCCTTCGTGACCTCCCACCTTAACTACTGCAATGTCCTTTACCTACGGCTTCCAGGGGTTGATATCCTCCGCTTGCAGCTGGTGCAGAACGCAGTGGCCAGGTTGTTGACTGGCAGTTCCAAGATCTTGCCACATCACGCCTGTGCTCCGTGGACTGCACTGGCTGCCAGTACAGTGGTGGATCACCTTCAAGGTCGGGTTACTGACCTATAAAGCCTATAAAGTACCCATCAACTCTCCCTTAATGCCAAAAAGACTGTCTCTATGACCTTTGGCTCCAGACAAAGACTATCCAGGCTCACCTCCCTTCCTAACTTGCACACCCGTGACAGGACAATGAGGACACTACTACCTTTGGGTACTTAGGGGTTTGGCTTGACCAACACCTATCCTTTTCTGCCCATGTAGACGCTATCCTGAAGAAACCATGCCCCATGCTCGGCGCCCCCTCTACAGCAACCGCAGTAGCCTTCCGCTATCAGCAAGACGTGAAGTGGTGCAGAAGATGATCCTACCTACTTTTGACTACTGTGATGTAGTCTACAGCACTGCTCCCATGCGTATCCCTATCCAGACTGGACCCTCTTTAACTCTTTCTGCCGCTTTGCCCAATAACCGCCCCACTGTGTGCTTTACCAATCACTGGCCTTCACTTCCCTTGGCAACCGTCGATTCGCCATAGTGCCAAATCTGCTTCTAAATTCTGGCTATCCTCCTCCCTCCTCCACCCCCGCCCTCATATCTACCGACACTCGGTTGCTGTCTATCCCCCACTGTCGGACAACAGCTGGCCAAGTCTCCTTCTCCCATCATCTCCCTAAACTCTGGAACGACCTCCCAGCTCAAATTAGTCACTCCTCTTCCATACATTCACTTTCCTCTGCCCTGTCCAATTTCTTCATGGTAAACTGCACCTGCGACTGATACCTCCTAGCTCCTTTCTCCCTTACACCCTTGCCTCACCACTTTATGCAACCCATTCACCACTAGTGGCTTCTTCCCCTCGAGGTCCCCCCCCCCGAATGCCTCCTTACCTTACCTAGCCTGACCAGTGGCGTTAGCTATGCTATATATCTTCAACACTGCACTTGCCCACATCGGCACTTTTAAACTGATCCCCCTGCAATCGTACTGTTCGAAGTTGTGCTCAAACTGTCTATTCTAAAAAAATTTTACCTCCATGTTAAAACTTCTCTGTGCATGTAATACTCCTTTATTGTGTTGCTTATTCCTGGCATTCTTGTAACACTGATTCTGTAATGTGTCTGTGTCAGTTACCGGCACTCCTTTTGTATCCCCTTCCCCCAGGTCGCACCGTGAGAAGAGCATCTTGTTGCTCAGTGTGCCTTCCTGGTGAAACATATCAATAAATAAAACATGGGTAGGGACCTCGGTACTTGCAAGATCCCCTCTGCCCCTACTGCCCACTCCATTGACGAGGGTTTGCTAGAGATTCTCAGGCTTCATCTTAAAGACCTCGGGGGCCTGTTCTTTTGCTTTTGTTGCCCCTACCATGAGGAATTCTCTACCTCGTCGGATTAGGGAGTGCATGACCGTCCACAGTTTTAAGACCTCTTTGAAGTCGCATCTTTTTAGCCTGGCTTTCCCCGACCAATTTGAATCATGATGGTTATTTAAAATGCTTTAGTTGTGAACTGATTATGATTTTAATTATTGTTTGATACTTTTTGATATTATTGTGTTTGATTTTATATAATTGTTTTAGTTTTACTGTAAGCTAAGGAACTCTGTACAAGCGCTTTGGACAAACTGGAATTGCACTTTTTTAAAAATAAAATTAATATTGATACCACATCAAGAATAGAGCAGGGGTTCCAGACGATGGCGTGAGCCGGAAGCGAGCGGGCAGAGTTTCAATGCACTTGCTCTGCTTTTCCTCCCCTGCTGCAAGGGCGGACAACACATGTGTGGAGGCACATGTCACATCGAACAGCAGCCCTGCCCTTCATGTCACTCATGCTGCATCACCACCACGCTTTCACCTGTGGCGGTCACAGAGCGCTCGATCATGTCCCCCCCTTCCCGCCTCTCGACCCCAGCAACCCAAACCAAGGTCATCAGCATGGCATCCAGTACTGCTGCCGCCAAGCCACTGGGACGGCCTAACTTAATACAGTGTATGGTGAGAGCTGGATAGAAATCCATCCAAGCTGAAATGCTGTTGTACCACAGTTCAAAGGTCATGGAATGTGATTCTACCCTACTGTGGTACAATATTTCACCTTTTTTTAAAGCGCACGAGACACAGAAATAGCAAGATCAACCAGATACACACTCTCAGTGGCACCACAATCACCCTAACTCCTGACTCCAACAGGATCAACCAGATAAGAGGCAAAAATACAGGATCAACCAAATATTTTTGCCCAAAAGTAAACATGGAACCACAAGATCAACCAGATATTTCAAATTACTCACAGAAACAAATATAATTCCTCATGGTCACTCAGTGAGAGATACGGCCACCATGTTTGTTTTTTTCCTGAAAATCCCACCCAAACGAAACTTACAAATCAATGGCAGCCTGGGCCACAGAAGAAGGGACATCTGGTCCCCATCAACCACACTAATGACCCTAGCAACCAACCTCAAAACCAGGAATAAGACGCAGCATCAGAAATTTACTTTTCTATTAAAAACAAAAACAACAAAAGAAAACACAAAAATAAACACTTTTTTTTTTTAACATTATTTTTAGTGGCACCATACACTATAAAAAAAATACTGGATGGGCAACTATGCCCAACCAATGTGTTTTGCCACCTTGGAGTTCTGATTCGTTCTCGAAGTCACAGGAAATCGGAACACCTCTGTGGAAGAACACAGTGGTTGTGCATAGTTGCCCATCCAGTATTCTCTCTCTGTTTTCATGGTTTAAATTTCATTCCTTTATTGTGCATGAGGGCTTCAGTTGATAAGAAAAAATTACTCACCGCAGCAATATTATTTCTTCCAAGGGATTCTTCTGTATGCTTAACTACTGCAGCATGCCAGCTGGATTCAGCTGCCCCAGAGGTGGAGGCAATGCTAATGAACCTAAGCACTGGCCAATCGGATTCAGGAATTTGCTGTACTGTGTGTGGTACTCTTACTTCACTTTAAATTCTTTTTGAAACTAGCAGGGCAAAAAGGTCCCCAAAAAACTGAAAATAAAGTTATATAAAAAAAAAAAACAGACAAAAATACTAAAGAAAAAATATAAAAGAGGAAAAAGAGGAACCCATAGGCTAACTATGAACAAAGGCAGTCAAGGGCCAGAACTTTAGATCGATTTGTTTACAGTTAGAAATTTGGCCTATTAGGGACTGCAGAACTACTCTCAGACAGGTTACGTGAGGGGAGACTGGGTGGCAAGGAAAATTTAATTTAAAAAGACGCCCATCCTGGAGGATCCGGGTGCCGTACAGAAGCCAAAACAATTGCAGAGAAAAAAGTATCATAATAAATATATAAATTAAATAGATAATAAATTAACTGAGAATGCTCTTCTTCCTCCACAAGATTTTCTTTATATTAACGCCGCCCCGTGTCAACTCTCTCTTCCCACTCTCAGTCCCAAGGCGAACAACCAGAGGTGCCTCCAGCTTGGTTTTTGACACCCCCTTCTACCATCCAAGCAGGCAGGCACAGAACTCAAACTCCTACAAGGGCACAAAGTTGTGCAACAAACTGCCCCCTGTAATCCAGGCTGTAGATCCATTAACTCTTTCAACACCTCCCTTAAGGCTGCTGCCATGCTAGCTCTTGGCTTCCACCTTCCTACCCAACCTAGTCTTACCTTATTCTTTCCCCAAACTCCAACCCCCCCAACCCCAACCTTTCTCCCTTGCCATGGCCCTGCTCTTAACGTTTTCTCCCTGGGTCAACTAGCACTTTCCTGGCATGCAGCACTTCTGGGTTACCACCTGTCTTATCTCCCTACTCTTTAATATATCTTCCTCTTTTCTGTCCTCGCGTATGCATTCTCTTGCCACTTTATTCACTGTTTATCTTGGAACTGCTGTTTCCTAGGTTTACATTGCCACTGGAATGTTTTTGATACCTCTGCACTGATTTGGAACCAAACATCTTCTTACTCCTCGTCATATACCCAAACAATCAATTGTAACATACTGTTTACCATTTTTTTGTAATGTTCTGTTTCTCGTGCATTCATGCTGTAATTTTTGGACTCTTCTCTAATTTGTACCTCATCTGTTGTCTGTACCGAAATGGGCATTTTTGCTCACATATCCTCCAGTATATAAATAAAAATTTAATTGAATTTAACTTAATAAATAAATAGCAGAGGACAGAATTAAATCAGAGCGGTCAGGACAGGGCAAGATTATAAAACAGAGCACAGGACGGCCCGATTGTACAGAAAGGCCTTGAGGCAGGCTTTGAATACCTCTACTGAAGGGGCCTCTCTTACAACCGGAGGTAGCGAAATTCCACAGGACGGGGCCAGTGACACTAAAAGCTCTGTCACCGGCAGCTTTTAGCCTCGTCATGGGAACTGCAAGGAGGTCCACAGAGGAGGAGGAGGAGTGGACCAAGACAGCAGGTGTGAGGAGGTCCTTCAAGTAACCAGGGCCCAGGTCGTGTAGGGCCTTAAAGGTGAACAAGCCCACCTTAAAGAGGACCCTCCACCTGACCGGAAGCCAGTGCAGTTCATACAGCACCGGTGTGATGTGGCAGTACTTAAGACAGGCCAGTCAACAGCCTGGTAGCTGCATTCTGCACCAGCTGCAGCCAGTAGAGGGTACCTCCAGAGATCCCCGAGATAGAGCACATCACAGTAATCAAGCCTAGACATCACAAAGGCATGCACCTAGGTGGGGAGGTTCGGAGCAGAACTAGGGACTTTATCCTGGTGATATTCCTCAGATGGTAAAAGCTGGTGCGGACGACGGACGATACCAGAGATTCAAGTGTCAGCCTGCTGTCAGGAAGAACGTCCAGATCACACACCCTAGAGGAGGTCTTCAATGGTACACATCCAAGAAAAAGCCCCATCTTTGCACCAGAGACCATCCTATCACGCCCTCTGTTCGACTCCACCACCAGTACCCCTGTCTTATCGGGGTTCAGTCGCACCCAGCTGGAGGCCATCCAGGTGTTTAATGCATCCACAGCATTGGATGTCCCGGGGCAAAAGAAAGACACAGCTGGGTATCATCAGCATAGCAATGAAAACCCAAGCTGCACTTCCTGATGAGCTCTCCCAGGGGCAGCATGTACACGGCGAACAACATCGTCGACAAGATTGAACCCTGGGACGCACTGCATCACAGGAGGCTAAGGGAGAAGGAGAAATTCCCATCACTACCCTTTGCCTCCTGTTGGTGAGAAAAGACTCAAACCAACAGATAACAGTGCCGGCAAGTCTGCAGAATTCCCCTTAGGCGGTCAAGTAACACACAATGGTCCACTGTGTCAAATGCTGAGGAGAGACCAAGAAGAACAAGAATTGTCCCCTCTCCTTGATCTCTCACCCTAAAGAGGTCATTATGCACTAGAACTAACGCAGTTTCTGTGCCATGCCCCTCACAAAACTCAAGACTGGGTGGGAGGTTAAGCACACAGAATAATCCCTTGGAAGAAATATTATTACTACGGTAAGTCATTTTTTCTTCTCACCCCAGGAATTCTTCTGTATGCTCAACTGCTGCAGACTACAAAACAGTGGAGTTGGGAGGCAGGAACACAACCTACTTAGGGAACAGGTCTGGACTGTACAGCAAGGCAATAATGCTTTGTGAAGGTGTGTACAGTCTTCCAGGTAGTTGCTTTGCAGACGTCAAGCAAAGGTATCTCTTGATGCTGCCACTGAGGCTGCAGTGCCCCTAGTGGCGTGGGCTCTAAGGCCTTGAAGTGGTTGTTTGCCAGCCTTACTGCAAAAGAATTGGATGCAAGAGACTATCCAGAGAGAGACAGTTCTCTTACAGGCTGGCCTGCTTTATCCCACTTCACTATAAGTGAGGAAAAGCAGTGTATGGGAGGCCCTGAGCTGCTTGGTATGCTCTAGGTAGCAGGTCAGGGCCATTTATTTTGTACATCCAGACTGTGAAGCCTGCGCTCACCCGGAGTGGAATTGTCTTTGAAATAGACAGGGAGTGTAATAGATTGGTTGAGATGAAATTCGGACATCACTTTGGGCAAGAACTACCTTTTCCCTGTGGAAGATAATGTAGATAGGCTCAGTGCGAAGGGCCTGCAAATCTGAAATCCGTCTGGCTGAAGTAACTGCCACTAAGAAAACAGTTTTTCAGGTGACATTTTAAGTCAGCGGTAGCCATGGGTTCAAATGGGGACTCCACAAGCTTAGCTATGCACAGGTTCAATCCCAAAGGGGAACATGTTCCTTAAGTGGGGGTTGAAGATGCAGCAAGCCCTTACAGAATTTCTTGAAAATGGCATGAGAAATTAATGATGTGTTCTTGCCAACATAGCCGCAAGGTGCACTTTCAGGGATGAGGTCCTAAGGCTTTATGTTTGTAAGTGCACTAAAAAAAAAAACTGAGGGCAGGCTAGCCTGGATAGGGTCAATTTGCCTGTCCTTGCACGAGAGAGAGAAAGAATCTCTTCCATTTAGAAGCACAAGTCCTTTTTGGACGTAACTTTTTGACAGACGAAGGAGTCTCAGGACTTGTTCAGAATATTGAGAGTCTGGAAATTCTAGCTCTTCAAGCACCAGGCTTTGAGGTGAAGGGATTCTCTAGCCTGGGATGTTACCTTTGTCTGAGGCAGAGTCAGAAGACTGAGTTGGAGGGAGAGGAATGGGTCGCCTGACTGATAGGAAGAGCAACAGGGTGTACCACGACTGTCTCGCCCACTCTGAAGCCACCAATATCATGGTTGCTAGTTGATCTCTGACTTTCAATAGGACTCTGGGAATCAGAGGGAACGCATAGAGGAACCTGCCTGACCAGTCCAGGGAATTAGCCTCCACTGGCACGCTGCCCAGAGCAGGAGGCCTGGCCCAGTATAGAGGCAACTGATGACTGAGATGGGAAGCAAAGAGGTCTATCTCTCGGGTGCCCCTCCTCTTGAACAATGTGGATAGTACTTGTCTGTTCAGGGTCCACTCATGATGGCCCTGACTGATATGGCTCAGAGGATCTGCGAGGACATTGCCCTCGCCTGGCAGATGAATGGCCAAAAACTGCACGTCCAGCGAGTAAGCTGGAGACCATATTTTCATGACCTCCGTGCACAGATTCTCAGATCTCGTTCCACCTTGCTTGTTTATATAAAACATAGCAGTGGTGTTGTCTATCTGTTGACTTGGACAGACTGACCCTTTAGCTGAGGAGCAAAGGCCTTGATGGCCAAGAGAACAGCTATGAGTTCCAGGAGATTTATGTAGCACACAAACTCCCTGGGAGACCAAACCCCGCTTATGGACTGGTCCTCCAGATGACTGCCCCATCCTAGGAGAGAAGCATCTGTGGTGAGAATCCTGGATGGTTCTTTGCGCTGGAAGGAAATTCCTTCCCTGTGGTTATGGATTTCCTTCCACCAATCTAAGGCCCAACACAAATGGTCTTGTGACTGGAACTAACTTTGAGCGCGAGTCCCTCTTTTGAGACCAATGAGCTCTGAAGTGGTACTGTATGTCTCTCATTTGGAATCTAGCACCTGGTACTACCACAGTGGTAGATGCCATGTGTCCCAGAAGTCTGAGAAAGTGTCTGGCAGGCCTCGGCTGACCAAGAGTAAAAGTATGCGCGAAGGTCTGCAAATGTTAAGCTCTGTTTAAAGGGAGAAGGGCTCTGCCTCGCAATGTATCCAGTTCTGCTCTTATGAACTCCAACAGCTGAACTGGTTCGAAGTGTGACTTTTCTGAATTGATCAGGAAGCCCGATGACTCTAGAGTGGGTGGAGAGATTCAAGAGGGCATGGGACAGACATATGGGGCTGGCCAGGGGGCACAGTGGGATGTCTCAGGACAAAAGGGATGAGTGGGGGGGGGTAAAGGGCAGACTCGATGGGCCAACTGAGTCCTTTTCTGCTGCCAGATTTCTATGATTCTACGATTATTAGTCTGAGCGAGTCTCCGAGTTGTTGAGGAGACTTGCCCACTATCAGCCAGTCCCAAGTAAGGGAAGACCGACACACCCTGTCTTCTGAGGTGTGCTGCAACCACTGACAGGCACTTTTTGAATACTCAGGGGGACTGAAGAAAGGCCAAATGGTAGAGCTGCAAACTGGTAGTGACCAGAGGGCAGCACGAATCTGAGGTATTTTATGTGGGATGGCCCGACTGATATGTGGAAATAGGCATCCTTTAACTCTAGGGACGTCAGTCAGTCTCCTTGTTGCAGAGAGGAATCACCACAGACAGGGTGATCATTTTGAATTGAACAGGTGCTTGTTTAGGTACCTTTTTAAGTGAGAAAGTACCTGGAATAGAGCCCCCCCCCCCGGGAAGAAGGAACTCTTTCTGCTGCATTTGGTTTTATTTATTTAACATCTCTGATTATAATACCGTTGAGTAAGAGGCTCTTTTACGAAGGTCCCACGTCAGTAGAATTTATAAGAGACATACAAAACAAATTTGACAAACATTCAATATCAACCATAAATACAATTAAGGCAGTTAGATACAGTCAATACATTCAAAAATAACAGTTGTGTATACAAATCAAGGTAGAATAAAGTAGGCTAGGAGAGTATTGACAGACAGTTGGTAGGCAAAAGCAGCCAAAGGTAGGTTTTGTTGGGGGGCGAGTTGGAGTTGGGGTAAGCAGGAGGAGAAAAACATTAACAGAGAAGGGGGGAGTAGGGGTTGGTAAGGACCAAGTTTAGGGTGGGAGAAGCAGCAGCAAAAGCAGGAGGGTGGGATAGAAAGAAGGGGGCTGGGGGGCAAAGGGTCTTTACCTCCAACTCCAACAACATTTTCTCTGAGTGTGTTAAGGATTTTTGAAATCTGTGACCCTGCTGAATGGGAAACTTTCTGAACTGCAGAGTAAGGCCTCAAACCACTATCTCCGGCACCCACTGGTCTATGGTTATGCCTTGCCAGTGGTGGAGGTAAGACAGACAGATGACCCCCACTGGTAGAGGGGAGGTGACCTGGTTGCTCGAGTCAGAAGATTGTTTAGCTTGAGCTTTTGGAAAGGGAGAATTGTCAGCTCATTTTTGTGCCCCTCTTCCTCTCCCCCTAAAGAAGCCAGTAGTCAGTAGTCATAGAGTACTGGCATGGGATAGAAAGCATTGGGATAACAGCCTCTACCTCTGCCTGCCTTTTGGGGCTTGTTAGAGGGCCTTTCCTTAGCCACATTGCTCTGATAGGAGGTTTTGCACTCCTCTCTTTTTCATGAAGGCTCCAGTTTTGTCCCCAAAGAGGGAGTTGTCCTCACAGGGGAAATCCATTTCTTTAGTCTGGGTATCCTGAGAGGGGTCAGTAGACCTCAACCAGGCAAACCGTCTGAGTGAAATGGCCTGGGCCAAGGCTCTGGAGGCAGTATCACTGGCATCAACGGCCATATGAAACTGATACTTTGTGGCCTCAAAAGCAGTTTTATCAACTTCTGCCAAATCCTGGGCTAGGTTCCCTGGAGCCTGCTAATAGCCAGGACAGAGTTCCAGAGAGCTTTCTGGTACTGAGCTGTGTAAGCCATATAGGTACAAAGGCACAGCAGCAAGGAGGCTGTGGAGCAAGATTTCTTACCCATGAAGTCTTTTTCCGGAGGTCAGGAGGAAAGAGACACCTTTGCTTCGTTACAAGCAGCCGCCTGTACTATGCCCTCATGATTAGGGTAAGCGTACAGGTAACTCAGCATTTGATTTTTCCAAATATTTTCTTTCCATTTTCTTTTCCACCCCAGGAATGGCGGTGGGATTTTGTAAAAGTTGCCTTGCGGAGAGATTTATTAACAGGCAAGAGCAAGTTTTTTGAAGGAGGGAGACCCATCACATCTAAAAAGCCTGCCTCGTCTTCCTCATCAACTGTCTCTTGAATAGTGAGACCAAGAATGTCCACTGTATGTTGGACAGATGTAGAATGAGAGGAAAAATCTTCCTGATACTGCGGGCCAAATTCTGGGTCAGAAACATCCTCAGGATCTACTGGTTCTTCCAAATGACATCCCCTTCCAAAGAAACTACCCTGGCCACAGCCAGGGTCAGAGGGGATTGAAGAATTAGGTTCATCAGGGATCCCATAGCCAGAAATGTTTGATACATCTGCCAAGCCTTTGACATTTCCTCCATGGAGGGAATATCTTTGTTAGTCACTGGCGTCTCCCTTTTTTTTTTAGTGGGAGGACCAGTAAAATTTTTTTTTTTTTTTGTTTCTTTTTAGCAGGACCAGAGGGAACCTGCTCATTTTGTCTTTTTTTTTTTTAGCTTGGTCATTACTATTTTTGTCAAGCTTATTTCCATTTATCACAACAAAGGTAAGGTGCACACTGGAGACGGTGGGGCCTGAGCAGAGCAGCCAGCTTAAAACTTGCAAAAATGAATAAAGCTCAGCACTCGTGCTTTAGTAAAGTTTGCAACACAAGTGAAAGTAATTCCTGATCTCTACTGCTGTGATTCCCAAGTCATGTCTGATGGATGTATAAAAGCTGTTAACATCAACTGTAAGCAGACAATAGTCAATGTCCTATAATTTACCAACACGTTTATTCAGGTCCATACTGTCTCTAAGATAGGAGTCAAGTAGAGGCATCTTTGGTTATAAGGAGCTGTCTATGAAATTACACAAATTGTGTGTGAGGGACCCTATTCCAGACACAACAGGTCTGCCCCGGGAGAGGTCCCTACGCATTCTTGTGAATTTTGGAAGCATATAAAAGTTGGTAAACTGGACAGTCTGTTTTTATATATTCTGCCTCATTCTTGGTAAGTCAGCCACATTTCAATCCCTAGTCAATAAATTCACATAGTTCTGCCTGAAATCTTACTGTAGGATCACTCTTAAGTTTTCTGTAGTTAGTTTGGTCATTCAACAGATCCATACATTTAGTCAAATACATTTGTCCTTCCATCATAACAGTATGCCCCCTTTATCAGATTTTTTAGAAACAACCCCTTTTAAATTCTCTGCACTGGGTAGCACTGTATATAAGTGTATGTCAATTTAAATTTATCTGCATAAATGAACACCTCGTTTAGTCTATTCCTCAGCTCCCGTTTGAAGACCTGAAGGGTTGAGGCGTTACGGGGTACTGGTTCACTTTCCAGGCATCTTGCCAAATAAACTTGCACGTGCGTTGCAAACTTTACCAAACCACGAGTGCTGAGCTTTCTTCAATTTTATTTTAATTTATGTCATTAGAGAACTTTTCTTTGTTCTTTTGATGAGGCGGACTCCTCATCTATTTTTCATGGAAGGTGAGGCAGACTATGAAGCCATAGTAAATAGCCTAAAGGCTGAATTAATAACTGTAAATAAAAATAAAAGACTGCCCACAAAATAAAATGTGGTAGTCTGCCAACCCACAGTCAAGGATGAGTGAAAAACAAACAGGGAACAGCCAAAAAAATAGTCTGACAAAGTCAAAAAGCACTCGGAACTTTGCCAAAGTTCAAAAGAAAGGGCAGTATACAATGCTGGGAAACCGCAAAAAAAGGGTTCCCAGCGAGAGAAAACTTCAAAATGTGTGAAAATAGGCAAAAGAGCCTAAAAACACGACAAATCCACGGGAGAACGACAAAAAAAGTCAAAATCTGCAAAATTTTACTTCAAAAGATGGATATTTTAAGTCGGGGAAAAAGATGGCAACTCTGCAGAATGAAAATTGGTGGAAAAAATTTAAAATACTGTAAAACTTACTGAAACAATATAAAAATAGCTCCAAAATGTAGAAAAACTACGAAAATGTTGGAAAAATTACTTTAAAAAGAAGTTTTGAAGAGAGCAATTCGGGGCAGTGTTGTCCAAGCTGAGGAGAAAAGATTATGAAGTGAAACTAAGAGCACCACACACAGCATAACTAACTCCTGAGTCCTGACTAGCCAATACTCAGGTTCATTAGCACCAACTCCACCTCTGGGGCAGCTGAACCCAGATGGCATACTGCAACAGTTAAGCTTACAGAAGAATTCCTGGGGTGAGAACAACACAGTACTTTGGAATGAGTCAGTCACTCAGAATCCATCATCATTTCCAATCAAATAAATAAAAAGGATAAAACGTTAACACAAAACACAGTTAACTCCACATGGGGGTAAGACCCTAACTAACTTGCCACTTCAGCACTCAGAACTTACAGTCTGTGCCATGCAGTAGCGATTCCACTGCAAACCCAATACACCGTCCCTATAATTTGTTGCTTACCTGCAGTAGTTTGCCATCCACCCCGTAGATGGCACCATCCACCCCATGGGAAAGCAGGGACACTATGCAGGAGTCTCTGTGCCGATGGTCTGGTAATTTGGAGAACTCTTCCAGCTGATTCCGCATTGCCTAGTTTTTTGTTTGTTTTGGGGAGAAGGGAAGAGAGAGAGAGAGAGAGAGGGAAAATAAAACATTAATGTTACTCTGGTGACAGAAGAGGAACAGCAACATCTGCCTTTAAGTGGGTGGGTGAGGGGTCTCTTCAAATCATAAAATGAGTTGGAGGTTACTTTGGTCACAGGATGCTTGATAAAGTCCCCTACCAAATGTTTTCATTTATCTGAGCCACCTTCCCTTGTTGCTAGTCACAGCTGTTCCACCAATCATGTTGAGAGCGATACTTATTTATTTAGTTTTTGTTGACCGGGTAAGTGCACTAGACAAATCCTGCCTATTTTCAGGCACGACCCGGGGAGGGGGAAACAGATGAATACCAACTGACCTTGAACCAGATTAAGCTGTTGGTGGTATTTTTAGTGAATGAGGTACCACAATGCTGGTCTGAGTCCCAGTATTTTCTGGATAGATCCAGACGCCCCGATTGGCCATACAGACAGTACTGGAGTTAGGAGTGCCCAAAATAAAAGGTGAGGTGGACAGAAAGGGAGGCACAGCAGACAATGCAGAAAGCACACAGGTTAGGGGACATGGTGGAAGGTATGTTAAAACGTACTTTCCCCAATCATACAAATTTACTAAACTCCAACCGCATAATTTCAAACACGTCATGTCTTTGTAATTCCACAGTAAAGGGACGGAACAGATGGTGTGTTCTGGACACAGAAATGAGGAAAGTCCACTGCAGCCCAGGGGCCTCTTAGGTCTGATGTTTGGAACTCCGTGGAACAGAAGAAGGGAAGCCAGCCATGGTGGTACATGTGGGCCCAAACAACCTGGGCAAAGGGAGTGTGGAAAGGTTCAGTAGCATTCTGCACTGTAGCAGAACATTTGCGGGGAGGGGCGAGGAGGCAGAATCAGTAACCTTCTCCAGGATCTACGAGGCCATGTGAGAAAAAGAAGTGACAGTTCAGGAATTTTCTCTCATGTGTGGCAGAAGGGATGGTGGGGGGGGGTCAGTATCTGGGGGACTGGGATCATCAGCGAAGCAGTGGCAACTGTTGGTTTTCACCTCAATGAGGAGTATATGGCCGGCCTGGTGGCGCCAAGGGCTGAGGCGCTGGGCCTTACCTCACCTGCCTTGACCCATGTTCAGAACGAGCATGGGCCGCTGGGAGTCGGCCGGGGCGGAGAAAGACTGAGCGGCCAACGGCTGCTCTCCTTCTCTGGGGGGGGGGGGGTTACCTGCAAGCTCCTGCCACAATACCACCACGTAAGAGAGCCCGGGTGGCAGGTGCGGTAGGAGGGAGTAGCAGTACAGGGACAGGGTACATGTTGGCATAGGGGCGGAGCAGGAGGCACGTCTCAGCGCGCCTCCATGCTCGCTGGCCTTCATTGCATACCGACGTCGGGAGGAGGGCTCATCATCAGAACAAGTGAAAATGAAGCCCGTCACTCCTAGATGATGACTCCCCTGTAAGCCAGACCGCGTCATGGGTGCTCACCGGAGCAGACTCCACTGTGTTCTGTTCGCTCCACCATTGTGAGGGGGAAGGTTTGGGGAGCCCTTCCCTTGCCCCGCCCGGGGGGGTACACCGGAATACCTAGGGGTCCTTCAGCGAGCGAACACTCTAGGAGCAGACTCCTGGGAGCTCCAAGCACTGTTGAGGAAGGCTACTTGAGGGGGTCTGAAAGAGTGGAGGGACGGTGCAGGTAGGAGGATAAATACAAGGTTACCAAAAAAAAAATGAGGAGTATACCATGGTGTTGGGCAGAGGGTTATTATTTTATTTCAAAGTTCACCAGGAAAGACATACTGAGCTGGTAACGGCTCATTTCCAGATGTGTTCTTGGAGAGGAGTACACTAACAAGATGCAGAATAAATATAATACAAAATACAAGGTACAGTAAGTTTCAAAAAAATAATAATACAGCACAGCTGGGCAGACACAATGTTCAGGAACATAAGCCAGTATAACCGAATATAAAAGGTTCAAGGTCAGTACAGTAGAATATGTGCTATTAATAACCAGCTGCAAACATGAGATTAGGAGCAGAATTAAAATAAAAAAAAACACTCAGCCTCAGCAAGAGTATAAGAAAGAGCAATGCAAGTACAATACAGTAAGGTACAGCTTCAGAAGTGAGCATGATTAGGAGCAGATTAATGAGACACAGGCAAGGAGCTGAGGGTGGTCAAAGAAATGAGGGTTACTCACCTGTAATCGTAGTTCTAAGAGTGGTATATGGTGCACATCCACACTGTGGCAGTCTTCCTTTCTCATTTAAATCTAGCCGGAACGTCTTCCAGCTAAGCTCACAGAATCTGGCAGCAAATAAGGACCATATGGGCCACCAAGTCTCCCATTACCCTACTCAGTGTTGACAGCCCAGATCCTATTTGATCTGCGGCACACCTTCTCTGCCCATCTCCAGGGTACCCTTATGTCTATCCTATGCGCTCTTGAACCCCCATATTGTTTCAGCCCCCACCACCTCCGCTGGAAGGCTGTTCCACAGATCCACCACCCTTTCTGTGAGAATGTACTTCCTGACATTCCCCATGAGCCTTCCTCCCTCCAGCCTCATATCATGTCCCCTTGTCCTTGTGCAATGCTTCCTCTGAAATATGCTTCCCTCCAGTACCCTGTTTATACACCCAAGGTATTTGATTGTTTCCATCATACCCCCCAATGAATACATATTAAGGTCCACAAGTCTTTCCTCATACAGCTTCTGGTGCAGCCCATGTACCATTTTCCTCACCCTTCTCTGGACTGCCTCCATCCTGTCTATGTCCTTTCTGACATGCGGTCTCCAGAACTGGACGCAGTACTCCAGGTGAGACCTTACCAGTGATCTGTACAATGGCATCACCACCTCTTTCTTTCTGCTGGTTATGTCCCTACCTATGCATCCCAGCATTCTGTTTGTCATACCCATTGCTTTTTCACACTGCTTGGTTGCCTTTGGGTCATCTGATATGGTGATCCCCAGGTCTCTCTCTTGCCTTGTGGTAGCCAGAACCCCCCACCCCACCCCACCCCAACTCCTGTACTCCTCTATTGTATTCCTGTGACGCAGGTGCATCATTTTGCACTTTTTAGCATTGAACCTCAACTGCTATACACCTGACCATTCTTCCAATAAGCTTAGATCCTCTCTCATTATTTCTACCCCTTACAGTGCGTCAACTCTGTTGCAGATCTTGGTGTCGTCCACGAACAGGCATATCTTCCCCTCCAGACGCTTTGCAATGTCACTGATGAAGACACTGAACAGGACTGGTCCCAGTACCAATCCCTGTGGCACCCCGTTGGTAACCTCCCTCTCTTCCCACCCACCCAGGTGTTATGCTCCTCAGCTCCGCCCCGTGACATCAGATTTTGCACACTGGAAGTAGGCATCCGTGTGCCACTTGCCAAGGGAGGCCAGGTGGGTTGTGTGGATGTGCATCACATACCACTCCAAGAAGAAAAACTTACTTACCATAGTAATCTTGTTTCTTCCAAGGGAATCTTACTGTATTCTGACTTATGCGGTATGGTCTCACCATAAGACTGCCCCAGAGTCAAAATGGTAAACAGAACCTATGCTAATCATGGAATGTTAGTCTCGAGCTATGTTTTCAAACCACTGTCCCTGGTAAACATTCTACAACTGTCATATTCTTACGAAGCAAAGCTAATAAGCTATCTAAACTACACTAATAACTAACTTAATTTAACAACACCCAACATCAATTATTCCCCTTTTATTTTGAAAAAATATGGGCCACACCAAGACTCAAGTCACTAAGTCCAAAAAAGAAACACCCATAGGATCTGAACAACATGATCAGCTGTGTTGCAGTGCCTATAGGTTCTAGCAGGGGGAACATGGCTGGGAGCTCAGAAAACAGTATGATTCCCTTGAAAGAAACAAGATCACTATGGTAAGTAATTTTTTCTTCAAACCTCAGGAAATCTAACTGTATTCTGACTTATGCAGACTACCCAAGCAGTACCTTTGGAGGAGGGTAGAGAACCTATTTAGGAAACCGGTTCTGCAGTACTGCTGTGCCAAACCAGGCATCACTTCTGGCCTGGGTATCCAGGCTGAAATGTCTGGTAAAGGTGTGAACCGTTTTCCAGGTAGCTGCTTTGCAGATTTCTAACAAAGAGATATCTCAGTTACGAACATACTAAATTTGTCAGCAGATAAAGGCCTAGAGGTCTATCAAGTCTGCTCAAATGTGCAGCTAGCACCCCTTATTCTGCAGCTGCCCAGAGTTGCTATAGAAGCAGCTGTACCACTTGTAGAGTGGGCACTGAGGCCTACAGGAGGAGGAGGCACTCTACCCACCTTGCTGTAGCAAAATTGGATATAGGCAACAGACCAGCGGGCAATGGCCCTCTTTGAGGCAGGTTTGTCCTTCCCCACTTCTCCATGGGTCAGGGAAAACTGGGTTCTATCCTGCCAGAGTCCCTTCGAGTGATCCAAGCAGTAGCTTATAGCTCCCCCGACATCAAGACTATGCAGTCTGCGTTCCCCTGAATTGGTATGATCAGTGAAGAAAACTGGCAAAGTCATGGACTGATTAAGGTGGAAATCTGAAACCACCTTAGGGGGAAACTTCCTGTTCGTCCTAAGAACCACCTTGTCCCTGTGGATTGCTATGTAGTCTGACTCTGTGGACAAGGCCTGGAGCTCACTGATCTTCCTGGCAGAGGTGAAGGCTACCAGGAACACTGTTTTCCAAGCCACATACTTAAGCTCTGCTGAGGACATGGGTTCAAATGGTGGATGCATTAGCTAGCTAGCCGGTACATATACTGTATTAAGGTCCCATGCAGGAGTGGGTTCCCTGTGAGGGAAATGCAAGTGCAGTAGACCCATGAAAAACTTCCTGAATACCTGGTTGGCAGCCAGGGATGCCCCCTTTACAGCAGATGTAAGCAGAGACGGCTGCTAAATGCATCTTAATAGTGGAGGGCCGAAGGCCTAGGGAATGCATGTGTGCCAGACAGTCCAAGGTTACTGGTAAACCAGCCTGGCATTTTCTATCTGTCTCTGTCCACGCCAAATCGAAAACCTTTTCCATTTAGACAAATAGGTCTTTCTGGTGGAAGGTTTTCTAGATACCCTGTGGACCTCCGACACTCCCTCCGAGAGGTGTAGTTCAGCATATTCTTAGTCCTCAAGAGCCAAGCTCCGAGTCCAAGGGATTGGAGATTGGGGTACAGAACTCTGCCCTGGGAGGAGGTTAGTAGGTTGTGCCTTCTAGGTAGGGAGATTGGTCTGGAGATTGACAGGGTCAGTAGCAGTGAGTACCAAGGCTGTCTGGCCCAGTCTGGAGCAATGAGGATCACTGTTGCTGGCTGAACCCTGAGCTTGTTCAGTATTCTGAGCAGTAGGGGAAATGGGGGGAAGGCATACAGAAACTTCCCTGTCCAATCCAATCAAAGTGCATCTAGAGGCACTGTGCCCAATGCAGGAGGCCTGCAACAGAACAGTGGGAACTGGTGATTGTATGGGGCTGCAAAGAGGTCCACCTCTGGGGTGCCCCACATTCCGAACACCACTTGCAGGATCTGCCTGTTTAGTGATCACTTGTGATGGCTCTGGTTGATCCTGCTGAGAGCATCTGCGAGGACGTTGTCCTTCCCTGGAAGATGGACTGCTGAGAGAGAGAGAGAGAGAGAGAGAGAGAGATCCCCAGGGAGTAAGCCAGATTGCATACTTTCCTGGCCTCTGTGCACAGAGGGGACAACCTTGTGCCCCTTGTCTATTTATGTAGTACATTGTGGTTATATTGTCTGTTCTGACTTGAATCACCTTGCATTGAAGCACTGAAGCCAAGGACTGAATGTTCAGACAAACAGCCCTGAGTTCCAATAGGTTTGGTAATGTACCGTGTGCAGTGTGTTCCTCTAGGTGTGCACTCCACCCTAGGAGTGAGGCATCTATTGTTAAGACTGCTGCTGGTGGCAGCTGGAGGAAAGGCACCCCCTTCCCTGAGGTCCTTTTCCTGATACCATTGCAGAGTTTGCAGTAGGGATCCTGTGACTGGAACCATCTTTGGTAGGGAATCTCTTTTCTGGGACCAGCAAGACCCAAGATTAAACTGAATATTCCTCATCTGGAATCTTGAACTTGACACTGTTAATGCAGCCATGTGTCCCAACAGCTGTAGAAAATGTCTTGCTGGTCTGGGGGTATGCAGCTGGAAGGAGCTTGCCAGCTGCACTAAGCTGTCTACCCTTCCAAGTGGGAGGAAGGCTCTTTCTCTCAGAGTGTCCAGTTTCCGCTCCTAGAACTCCAGTTGCTGAACTGCTGTCAGTACTGACTTTTTCCGACTTACCAGGAAGCCCAGCGAACACAGCGTATCCTGAATGGCGGTCAGTGCATCCCTTACCTGCTGAGGAGACTGGCCTACAACCAGTCAGTCGTCCAGGTATGGGAAGACTGTAGCCCCTTGTCTCCTTAGGTGTGTTACCACTACTGCTAGGCACTTGGTAAATACCCCAGGAGCAGACGCAAGACTGAAAGGCATGGCCCTGAACTAGTAGTGGCCTAATAGCAATCTGAACCTGAGATACTTTCTATGGGATTGCTTGATAGGAATGTGGAAGTTAGCATCTTTTAATTTCAGAGATGCTAGCCAATCACCCTTACTAAGTGTAGAGAAAATGGTAGCCAGTGTCACCATTTTGAGCTTTGGCTTTGTTAAATGGCTATTTAAATGTCTCTGATCCAGTATGGGTCGCCAATCCTCTGTTTTCTTCAGAGTGAGAAAGTATATTGAGTAGAGGTCCCTTCCCTTCTGGGCCAAGGGAACAGGCTCTACTGCTCTGTCTTGAATTAGTTTTGTCACTTCCTCTGTCAACAGAGTTGCTTATGATAGACTGACAGGTCGAAAATCCTTGCTCCCAGTTTGGGTAGGATCTTGAAACTGAGGGCAAGCCCCCTGGCCCACTACTTTCAGGACCCACTTGTCTGTGGTGATGGATTCCCAAGTCTGGAGGTAGTGTGGGCCAGCCTGCCTCCTACTGGGAGTGTGTGTGTGTGTGTGTGTGTGTGTGTGTGTGTGTGTGTGTGTGTGTGAGGTGACCCTGGCAGATCCCTCAGGAGGTGTTAGTCTATGCACTTGGCTGACAGCTGGGGCCAGCACGGCTACAGCCCCTTCTGCCTCTGAAGTACCCTCTCGGAGGTTGATAAGCGGGTGATGCCCGAGCCTGGAAGAAGGGTCTGTAATGGGTTCTACCCCTGCTCCCTTTGCTTTGGTACTTCTGGGTGCTGCTGCCTTCTCCTTTGCAGCAACACTCTTATAAGCCACCTTGTACTCATCTATCTTTTTCATGCAGGCCTGTTTGCTCACCAAAGAAGGATGTGGGCTCACAAGGAAAGTCCAGTGCCTTTGTCCAGGTGTCCTGGGACAAATGAGTTGCTTTCAGCCAAGCAAATCTCAGGGACACTGAGGTAGCCATTTGTCTGGCTGCAATATCATTGGCATCCAGTGCCATTCTGAACTGGCATTTAGAAGCCTCTATGCTCCCTATTTGCAGCTTCAGCCAAATCTGATGCCATGGGTCCAGGGCATGCTTTGGCAATCTCCAAAAACTGTATTCCAGAGACTATTTTTTCTTTTGACTATCTGGAGACATAAAACCATGTAAATGGCCTGCCTAAAGGACAAAGAGGCACTTAAACAGAATTTCCTGGCCATAGAATCAATTTTTCTGGAGTCCTTATCCGGTGGGTGTGATACCAGGGGAATCCCTAAATTATCACAAGCCGCAGCCTGCACCACTTCATGGCTGGGATGTCCAAAAAGGAACTGTGCTCCAGACTTGGCCACCCAATACTTCCTGTCCATCCTCGCGGTCTCTTAAGAGACTTGTGGATGGGCAGCAACATGGACTCCTGGGTGGAGAGGTCCAGTATCTGTGCCACCTGCTTCATGAAGGCAAAGTGGGAGGAAAAATCCTCAGCTCCCTTCTCAGGGGAGTCAGGACTTTGAGGGTCAAGGGATACATCAGGTTCAACCGGTTCCCCAAAATCCTCATCATCTTCATCCTCATCCTCCCCTTCCATATAAATTTCAGCAAAGTGTTCAAGTGAACCGGGAACCAGGAGGAACCCAGGTCCTGAACAGAGGTCTGTGAACCAGGCCACTGAACCAATACCGCGGTACCAGTTTGCAGCAACTGTAGAATTCTTACAGCACTCGCTATTTCAACTGTGGATGGAACCAATGTTTTTTTTCGGTTGGAGTTCCTGAACAGTGTTTTTCCTTCCTCTTTCTTGCAGAACTTGCCGGTTCGGCAGCAGTGTCTGTGGTTCTTTTCTTAACCGAAGAACCACAACCCTGGTCAGAGGGTTGTTCAACCGGTTCCTTCGGTTTCTGCTTATGAGAGGAGGAAGATTTGTCCGCAGCTGGGTTAGCAGCCTTCTCGGACATTTTTTCTTTCTGTCAGTTCAAATGCCTATTAAGCGTTGACTGAGAAAACTTTTTACAGATTTCACAATCTGCCTTCAGGTGGTAAAACCCTAGGCAAAAAACACAAATTAGGTGAGAATCTGTTTTAGCAAACAGTTCCCCACACTCTGTACAATGCTGAAAATCCGTTGGGCCAGTTCTTTTCTTGTGTAGCGACATTACCAGAAGAAACCCCGAAGAAATGGGTCTCAGAGTCAGAAACCCACACAAATAAATAGGGCCTAAACCTTTATTTATTTACTTAGCGGTCAGTTCAGCAACCACTGAGAGAAAGTACAGTTACGTAAGAACTTACCTTAACAGTAGATCTTCGAGAACAGCTCTTGCAGCAGGTTACACCATTAGGACTGAAGCCGTCAGGCGCCAGGACCCCACGGAAATTTTCTAGCTAGCAGTCTTCAGCGGGGACCGCCTCCGACGTCGGTCCCGCCCCCGACGTCAGACGTAGTACATAAGGAGGCGGTCTCCCCACAATCCTCAGTTCTCCCGCCAGAGACTCCCGGCCGCTGGATGACATCAGAAGAGGAGACCAAGGATCCGCCATCAGATGGCCAAGACTAAAGACAGAATATCCCATCTCGTAAGATGGATGTTTGGCTATGACCTACCTCCACAAGAAGGGGGATGGTGGGCGGGAAGGTACCTGCTGCAAGAGCTGTTCTCGAAGATCTACTGTTACGGTAAGTTCTTATGTAACTGTACTATCTTACTTCGAGATACAGCTCTTGCAGCAGGTTACACCATTAGGACTGATTCCCAAGCAATAGCGGCAATCATATGCCACAGGGAGGAGGAAAGGTAGGGATCACAACCCTACTCAAGCCTAGGACAGAAGTCCCTGAAGGACGGCTAGGCTGAAACCTGCTCTTCACCTCGATTCGATGTCCAGGCTGTAATGCCTAATAAAGGTATGCACTGAGCTCCAGGTGGCCGCAGTGCAAATGGCTGAGGTGGAGACATTCCTTAGTGCCGCAAAGGAAGTGGCCACTCCTCTCGTGGAATGACCCTTGACCACACCTGGTAAGGGTTTGTTGCGCTTGTCGTAACAGAAAGAGATACACAGGATGAGCCAACGCGATAGAGACGGTTTAGAAACAGGAGCTCCTTTCATTCTCTCCGCGAAGGAGACAAACAGTTGATCCGACTTTCGATACTGTTTGGTTCTGGTTAGATAATATCTGAGGCACCTGTGTACATCAAGGGTGTGAAGCAGTGCTTCTCCTCAGTTGGTGTACTTGGGAAAGTACACTGGTAAGTCAATATCCTGATTAAGGGTGAGGGCTGAGACCACCTTAGGCAGAAACTTTGGGTTTGTCCTCAGGGATACCCTATCCTGATGGAAAATTAAATAAGGCTCTTTGCACACGAGTGCATGCAATTCGGAGATCCTTCTTGCCGAAGTAACTGCAACTAAAAACAACGTTTTCCACGATAGAAAACATAGCTCGCAATCCGCGTCTGGTTCAAAAGGTGGCAGCGTAAGCTGCTCCAGGACAAAGGGCAAGTCCCAAGGGGGAACCGGATTGTTGATAGGCAGCCTAAGGTGGAGGACTCCCCTTAAAAAGGCACGAGTAGTGTCCAATTGAGCCACCATCCGATGGCCTATGGGGGCATGGTAAGCCGAAACTGCGCAAAGATGCACCCTAATCGAGGAGTAAGCCAGTCCAGACTGAAAAAGTGAAACCAGGTAATCCAGAACCAGCTTTTCGGGACATTCTAACGGCGAGAAACCGCGCGCTTGAGCCCACAAGCAAAATCTGCGCCATTTCATGGCATATGTTGTGTGTGTTGCCGGCTTCCTGGCGGCAGAAAGTACATCTGCCACTTCTTACGAGACCCCGTGTCGCATCATGGCTGTGTCTCTAGGAGCCAAGCGTGTAGGTTCAATGAACGTAAGTCCGGATGGACTAATGAACCCTCCTCCTGAGACAGCAGATGGGAGCTGATAGGCAAGGGAATTGGAGGTTCCTGGGATAACTGATGCAGAAGCGGGAACCAAATTTGTCTGGGCCAGAAAGGTGCCATCAAAATGAGCGTCGCCTGCTCCCTGCGAAGTTTTAAGAGAACACTCTGGATCAACGGGAAAGGAGGGAAGGCATAGAGGAATCTGCCCGCCCAGGAGAAGGACAACGCGTCTCACCAGAAAACACCAGGACCTGGATCTAGCAAGCAAAAATTGGGCAGTTTTGCGTTGGATGGGGACGCGAAAAGGTCTAACTCTGGAGTGCCCCATCTGTGGAACAGATCCTCTGCCACCTCCTGTAGAAGTTCCCACTCATGGACTCTGGCTTGAGAACGATTCAGGCTGTCTGGAACGGTATTGTCCACTCCGGGGACGTGAACTGCAATAAGGTTTGCGCCGTGCTGTACTACCCACTCCCACACTCTCATGGCCTCCCTGCAAAGGGGGTAGGAGTGAGTGCCTCCTTGTTTGTTGAGGTAATACATCACTGCAGTATTGTCTGTTTGCAACAGGAGAGTACCCGGTGGAATCTCCGACTGGAAGGCTTGCAGGGCATAAAGGACCGCCCTCATCTCCAAAATGCTGATGTGGAGATGAGATTCCTGGACTGTCCATGTGCCCTGGGACCTCACCCCATCCAGGAGTGCTCCCCACCCGAGCCTTGAGGCGTCTGTGGAGAGTCTCACAGTCGGAGACGGCGCCGTGAAGGGAACCCCCGCGGAGAGGTTCCCCGGATCTAGCCACCATTGCCAATCCCGAATCACGGCATTCATGATTCAAACTGGCTGCTGCAGATGGTCTTGCCTTTGGTCCCACTGCACCCTTAGCACCCACTGGGTTACCCACATGTGGAGCCTTGCCATCGGGACTGTTGCAGTGGCCGCAGCCATGTGTCCGAGCAGGCGAAGGACCAGTCTGGCCGAGACGGTCTTCACCGACAGATCCCTTATGAGGGATCGAATGTGTTCCACTCTGTCCACGGGAAGAAAAGCTTTTCCTCTGACAGTGTCCAGAACCGCTCCCATAAACTGCAGTTTCTGGGACGGTACCAGGAGAGACTTCTCGTAGTTGATGAGAATACCCAGTGACTGAAAAAGGGCATGGGTACGGTGAATGGCCATCATCAGTGCTTCCTTGGAGGGAGCCATGAGAAGTCAGTCGTCCAGGTACAGGAACACGTAGTGGCCTTGTCTCCTTAGAGACGCCGTTACAACCGCCATGCACTTCATGAAGACGCGAGGTGCCGATGACAGCCCGAAGGGAAGCGCTCGGAACTGTTAATGACGGCTCTGAAACTCGAAGCGCAAGAACCTACTGTGCGCTTGAGCAATTGGGATGTGCAGGTAGGCGTCCTGCATGTCTAACAACGCCAAAAAGGCGCCCTGCTTCAGCATGGGGATTAGACCCGGAAGGGTCACCACGTGGAAGCGTTTGTAAATGACCAACAGATTGAGGTCGCTGAGGTCCAGAATTGGACGGAGGTCCCCTGTTTTCTTTGGAACCAGGAAGAAGTGCGAATAATAGCCTAACCCTCTCTGGAACGTGCTCTAAGGCTTCCTTCTCCAGAAGCGCGAGCACTTCCTGCTGTATGAGCAGGGCGTGCTGACCCGAGTAGCGGGAAAGCAGAGGAGGCCTTGTAGGTGGGCTGCCTACTAATTCTATATAGTGGCCTTTTTCGACCAATTGCAGCACCCACCTGTCGGTGGTGATCGACCGCCACCCTGACAGGTGACGTGCGATGCGACCCCCGACCTTCATTTCCCATTGATCCTGAGGAGGGGCGGGGCCGGAAGGAGTCATGCTGTGGCAGCGTTAGATCCCGCAGGTTGGGCCGGCTTTGCAACTCAGTGGCCTCTGCCTGAGGATGACTTAACCTGGGCTTTTCGGGTGAAGGAGCCCCTTTGCTGTTGGCCGGAACGCGGCTGTTGCCTTTGTGTTCGGCCACGAAAGCAACTCTGGTTCCTACGAAAGGAACCAAGTCGAGATCTGTACACAGCCTGAACAGATCTAACTGCCTTCCCTTCATCCTGAAGTTTGGTGATCACCTTCTCCAAGGCTTCACCAAACAGGACTTCACCATAGTAAGGAAAGTCCATGATATTCTTCTGGACATCCGGGGTAAAACCGGAGACACAGAGCCAAGCGTGTCTCCGGAGACACACGCCTGAGGCTGCAGCTCTGGCCGAAGAGTCCGCAGAATCGTATGTGGCTCTGAGCACCTGGGTCCACACGTCTGAACCCGTATGGAGGAGATTTAAAAGCGCCTCCTTTTGACCACCGTCGGGCATCTTTTCAACCAGGTCCTGTCCCTGCTCCCACAATGCATTCTGGAATTGAACCATGTGGGTGAGGTAATTTAGAGACCTGATGGCGCAAGTCGCAGCCGCGTACGTGCGCCTACCCAGGACATCCAACTGCTTGGATTCCGGGTCCGGTGGCTGTGTGATCAAGTGCTGAGGTCTCTGAGACCGGTCATGTGAGGCCGTGATGACCAGGGAATCAGCCAGAGGATGGTTCGCCAGGTACTGGTCCTCCCTCGGGGCTTTGTACAGGCAGTCAGCCTTCTTCGGCACTGCTGGAGTCAAATGCAGATGCTTCCACGCAGCCTTGGTGACGTCCGCGAAGGTGTCCACCAAGGGTGGGACTACCACAGGCTTTGGGTCTTCCTGCCGAAGACAGCGGGTAAGGCGTTGTCTCTCGGGGTCTAGTTCTTCAGCATCCCACCCCATGTTCTCCTGGATATGCCTCATGATCTCAGCAAACGAGAGGTCATCCGGAGGGGACCTGGGAAGGTTGCGTGGGTCTGGGGAGGGGATGCTGATGGGAGGAGGAGATCAGGAGCGCCCTGAGGTGTCAGATCTGGAGTCCTCCGCGGACAAGGTATACCGGCGTCGTCTGGGTCTCTTAGGACTGGGGGACCCTGAAGTGGATCTTGAGGGAGGTCTTCTCCTATCCGATGATCTGCCCCAAGGAGGGGGTGTGTGGGGGGTCTTGGGGGTCGGTGACCGTCTTACGGGCCCCCTAGATGGAAGAGGGGGCGGAGGCGTTGAAGGAGTAGCCAGAGTAGGAGGAGGGTGTGTGGCGACCACATCCTTCCTGATGGTGTCCCACCAGAAGGTGAAGAGCTCCTTCACCTCTGCCAGATTCCAGGCCAGATGACGGGCCGGTACCGTGGCCTGTCGCCAGGGCGGACGTGGTCCCGGGCCCCCCGCCCGGGAGGGTTCCCGTGGAGCTCGACGGTTCCGGAGTCGCCCGCCTGGTCCTCGGGCTGAGTGGTATCCTCCTCCAATAATGCCTTCCGACCGACGTCGGTGGGCGATGGTGGTGCGGTCCTCCCCTCTGGGATAGCTGATGTCGGTCCCCCGGCCGACACCCTTGGGGGCGAACGCCTGGCCGGCGACGGGTGTCTCACTGTAGCCGGCTCCTGGGAGTGCCTATGATGCTTGGCCAACGTCGGTCTGACGTCCGTTTCAGGGGTATCAGCTCCTTAGTCTTGCTCTGGACTGGGTCCGACCCAAGCGGTGGCTGGGACACTGACCTGGCGTCGGAGTCCGGACGACGGGAGGAAGACTTGTGGCGCTCCCCAGACTTGGACGAGGCCTTAGAAGGAGCGGATGAAGCCGAAGGCCTGGAAATCTTGATGGGTTGCAGGGAGGAGGAACCACTGGAGGAACTGACCTGAACCAGGGGAGGTTGAGATTGAGCCCTGGAGGGAGAGCGGTCTGATCTCGAGCTGCAGCTGCGGGAGTCCGAGGCCCTCGACAGGGATCTGGGCCTTTCCTTTTCTGGGTGTTTTTCCCGGTGCCTATGGGTTTTCCCTGACGACTCCCCTCTGGAGGAAGGTTCCCTATCCATGGCCTTGAGTTTCTACTCCAAGAGAAATGCTTGAAGGGCCTTCTGGCGGCGGATCCTGGTGCGACTGTTGAAGCCCTGGCAGAATGAGCAGGCCTTAGTGTCGTGGTCCGGGCCTAGACAATGCACACAGGCAGAGTGAGGATCCTTGAAGGGGATCTGTTTGCCGCAGGCACACTTCGATGGGTGACCTTCCTGAGAGGTATTTGGAGAGGACATCAGATGAATCCAATTTCGATATGAGAAGAAAAGAACGTCGTAGTTCATAGTCGTCGCACGCTAGAAAGTGACCGAGAGGCCGATGCTTGCGATGTCGACGGAGGGAAAAGAACTGAGGATTGTGGGGGGACCGCCGCCTTATGTACTACGTCTGACGTCGGGGGCCGGACCGACGTCGGAGGTGGTCCCCGCTGAAGACTGTTAGCTAGAAAATTTCCGTGGGGTCCTGGCGCCTGACTGCTCGAGTCCTAATGGTGTAACCTGCTGCAAGAGCTGCATCTCGAAGAAAGATCCGAGAGTTACCCCGGTTTCTCTCTAAAATAAACCAAATTAAGATTCGATTACAGAGGCATGGAGAATTCTAAAAAGATATGAAGAACTAGCCGGTTTCAAATTAAATATATCCAAAACAAAAGCCCTGTTATACAACTATACCCCTCCGAAAACTCTAAAGCAAAGCTTGACCTTAAAATGGAATTTTACAAAAATAAAGTACTTGGGCATATGTATTTCCCAACATTTGCAGATAACGGAGTTAATTATGAACCCATGTCTATCTCGATCCAGAAGGATTTGGACAGATGGGCACAACTATTTTCCTTATTTCAACGAACTGAGGCAATTAGGATGAACGTCTTACCCCGTTATTTTATATTTGTTTCAAAATATTCCATATTTTCCATCCTCATACTTTTTTTAAATCCTGGTACAACATGTCTTCATTTGTTTGGAAGAAAAAAAAAAAAAAAAAAACACCACCATGGCTCTCAATATTGAAGTTGTCCTTAGCCCAGGGTGGAACTAATCTCCCAGACCTTAAACGCTATGTAGAGGCGGCATTTCTCCATATACTACTACTCTGGCTTTCTGACAGATTCGAATCCCCCTGGAAGAAACTGAAGTTTAAGTTGAACGATCTACACAACACTAAAAAGATCCTTTTTCCCTCCCTCGGGAAAACCCCTCCTTTAAAAGACTTTATAGAAATCATGTCGCAGGTCCTTAGGATTTGGTTTCAGTTATGTAAAAAAGAACCATTTCTACCAATTTATGAATATTGCAAAGTGATTTCAGAAGATGAACTCTTTGTTCCGTCTCACACTGACTTGTCCTTTTCCCGCTGGAGAAGACTGGGACTAGAACAGGTAATTCCAGTTCTTGGGCCCTACAGGGGTGTTAACATCGGATGACCTAAAGCGGAAATTTAATCTATCAAATGCTGACCAATTCAGATACTTTCAAATTAGAAACCATATACTGCAAAATCGTACCATCCAGGTAAAGCTGATTCACCCAATTCCCCCCATTTTAAAACTATTTTCCAATCATTCCCAAGGAACCATTGGAACCACTTAACTGGAAACCTAAACAAAATTATAAGAGATCTAACTAAAGATTCAACCAATTGAATACTGGTAAGTTGGAATAAAGACCTACACCTTAATATATCAATAGAAGCATGGTCCACCGCAGCTCTTAGGGTGGTCAAAAGCACCCAATCACATCTATGGAGAGAATATTCATAGAAGTGTAGGTCCAGGTTTTTCAGATCACCGGCACGGATGACGAAATACCTCCCAGTTGAATATGGGATTAGCTGGAGGGGGTGCGGGTGTCGAATGGCTGATACTGCACACATAATGTGGCAATGTCCATTTCTGATGTCTTTCTGGATAAATCTTCAAAATGAAATAACAGATAGCCTGGGAGAAAGTGTGGACTTAACAGCTGAGATGGTTTTGTTAACCATTTACCCCAACCATTCCCCCATTGACAAAATCTCTGCTATCTATTTTCTTATTAGCAGCTAAAAAGTCACTTACAAAAAAATGGATGACTCAAGACATCCCCACCATACATGACTGGAGATGAATTATGGTATCAATATATCAGATGTAAAGTTTAACAGCTAAAATAAATAACCAGTCTCTGACTTTTACCAGGAAATGGCAGCGATGGGCACTACATCAGGCAGCAGTAGATCCTGAGTTCTGCCCACAGTATAGCCTAGAGGGACGGGGGGAGGGAGAGAGGTAGCGGAAAGAGAGAGGTGTTTGCCCTTAATAATCTTTCAGCCTTACCACGATATAAATGAAACAAATACAAAAGTTTTTATTTTTATTTTGCCAGTGGATGTGAAAGAAATGTGAAACTGAAGTATTTAACAGAATGTCAATGTTTGTACTGTCTCATTAACTTAAAGAAAAATCTTAAAAAACATTTTAAAATAAACCAAATTAAGCAATCAGCCCAGGGAAAGACTAAAATACAGAAATTTACCTTTTAAAATGTAAATTAAAGTTTGGTTCCCTCCCGGTTAAACGAACCGAGAAGAAACCAAAAAACTTACCGGAATAACACTAAATCTAGACTAATCTACCTGTAAACTAGCCGGCCCAGTGGCGCTGAGGGTTGAGGCGGTGGATGCCACACCTCGCTCCACGCCGGTGACCTGGGTTCAGGAATGGATTGAGCATCCGTAAGACAAATCTCCTTTCCCTGGGGAGGGACTGGGGTATCCATCGCGCTACAGCAGCCCCCGATGGAGATCGGGGCACTATAGGTGCGGGGATACATGGGGAGAAGTACAGCAGACATTGGCACGTTTTGCCTCAATGTCACTGCACATCCGCACTTCTCGGGGCAAAACTTCAAGGAGGAAAAATGGCAGACGACCGAGGCAACTTGGTGGCAGCACTTCAGCAACCAGGGGGCCTGTCGTGGAATTGCACTATGGTAGTGGATCTTGGCCTGGCACGGTGGGACTTAGGGGGGGTCCCTCCTGCAGGTACAGCGCTGTGCCAGCCATATGTGAGTGAGCCTGAGGGCTGATAGGGGATGAAAGCAGCGGCTGGAGATAGTCAGGTCGGACTGCAGGGGGCATAAACTATGATTTAAAAAAAAAAAAAAATCTACCTGTAAACTCAAGGACAGCACTTTAAAAATAAACAGAAATAGTTTACTTAAAAAAAAAAAATGATAAAAATAAAATCTTCAAGAAAGATGAAGGAGGGCTCTCCGAGGCGTCTGCACGAGGCAAGAGAAGCAAAGAATCTGACAGCTGTAGAATGTTTACCAGGGACAGTGGTTTGAAAACCGAGCAAAAGCCTAACATTCCATGACTAGCATAGGTTTTATTAACCATCTCAGCTCCGGGGCAGTCTTATGGTGAGACCATACTGCATAAGTCAGAATACAGTAAGATTTCTTGGGGTTTGTACTATGATTACAGGTGAGTAACCCTCATTTCTAGGGATGTGGATAAGATGGACTTATCCACGCTGTGGCAGACTCCTAGCCGTTCTCTTGGGGGTTTGGGGGGCAAGGTGCACACCCCTACTTTGGAAACAGGGACAAGAGAACTGAGGCCCCAAAACCAGCATCCTGGCATGACTCAAGGTCAATGTGGTAGTGGGAAATGAAGGTATGCGCTGACTTACAGGTAACTGCCCTGCAGATTTCCTGGATAGGGATGTCCCTGGAAGCAGCCACCGAGGCAGTGATATGTCTAGTGGAGTGAACTCTAAGCCCTAGAGGAGGCTCCCTACCAGCCAACATAGAGCAGAGGTTGATGAAGGAAACCATCCACCAGCCAGCGGTCTGCTTAGGTGTGCCAGGTGTGGCTTCAGCGTAGGTGACAAACAGCTGGCAAACCTCTCACTGAACTCCACCCATGCACTCCGTATAAGTGAGCGCCTACTTCAGGTCCAGTGTGTGAAGCCTGTGCACAGCCTCCGAGGTTGGATTGGTGAAGTACATCAGGAAAGTTAATCACCTCGTTAAGGTGAAAAACTGAAACAACCTTCCGGTGGAACTTCGGGTTGGGGCAGAGGACAACCATGTCCCTGTGGAATACCAAATATGGAGACTTCCCTGAGAACACCTGGAGTTCATTGATTCGTGTGGTGGAGGTGATAAGACTGATAGCCACCAAGAAGGTGGTCCTCCACAACAGGTGAGAGATATTACACCTGTGCACTGGTTCAGATGGTTTGCTAATGAAAACTGCAAGTACCAGCAACAAGTCCCGAAGTTGTGGTGGTTCATGCACCGGCAGTGACAGGTGGTTAAAGCCTTTAAAGAAGCAACCGACCACCTTCTCTGCCATCACTGGCATACCAGCCTGCGTCAGGTATGCAGAGATCGCTGCCAGGTGCACCTTGAGGGTCGATCTTAGGTCCAACTAGGAGAAGGACCACAGGTAGTAAAATGCTAGTCAAGGGGCAGGATAGGGAGTCTAGCTCTCCGCCCTGGCACCAAATGGAAAAGCGCTTCCATTTGAAGGCACAGCCCTGGTGGCCCGATTCTTTCCAGGAGGCTTCCTCAACATGGAGAACCTCTTCGGAGAGACCCAAAGCCTGGAGCTCTAGACCCTCAGGAACAAGGCTGTCAGGTACAGGGACTAAAGGTCAGGGTGCAAGACCTTCTCCTTTTGACAGGAGTGCAGAGCCAGGCAAGCGTTACAGAGGTCTGCTGCTGAGGCTGAGGAGAGCTGGGTACCAGAACTGGTCAGCCAGTCGGGGGTTACCAGGATCATCTGCGCCTTGTCACTCCATACCTTGATCAACACCTTGTGGATCGGGGAAAGAGTGAAGGTGTAAACAAGGCTTGGGGGTCCAGGGTCTTGCAAAGGCATCCCATAAGTGTCCCGCACTGTGAGAGGCCAGCAGAGATCATCATCAGCTTTGTGTTTTCCCAAAAGGCAAACAGGTCAACCAGGGGAGTGCCCCACTGGGAGAACAGGTGGTCCACCACCTCTTGATGCAGAGACCACTTGTGAGATGCCTCGCACACCTGGCTGAAGGCGTCCACAAGCTGGTTGGATGCTCTGGCTACATGCATCGCCAGGAGATTGGAACCCACGCTGTGCATGAGGGTCCAAGTGTGGAAGGCCTCCTGACACAACCAGAGAGAATGCGTTCCACCCTGCCTGTTGAGGTAGTACATGGTCATGGTATTGTTTGTCTGGACCTACATGACCTGACCCCGCTCAAATGAAGAGAATGCTATCAGATCAAGGTGCAATGCAGGGAGCTCTGAAAAGCAGATGTGGCAACGGGACTCCCTGGGGGTCCAGAGCCTGTGGGCTCCCAGGTGCGCTCCCCATCCCGCTACAGAAGCATCACTCAGGGTGACAGTTGGCTCTGGGTGGACGAATGGGACTCCTTTCTCTAGATGGTCCAGGATGTGCCACCACTGGATGGCATCCCAAATCAGCTGTGTCACCATGACCAGCTGGTCCAGAAGACCTAGGTGCTAAGACCACATGCGGGCTAGCTCCCAATGCAGGTGGCACATCCACCAGCAGACCCACTGGATCATGCTGGTGCATGATGCCATGTACCCCAGCAGCTGAAGGAAGTCTCGAGCAGGGCACAAGTGCCCAACCCGAAATGATCAGGCAAGGGAGATATGATCTGCTGCCCAGTCTGCTTGGAGTCAGGCCATGGCCCGGAGGGAGTCGAGCTGGGTTGATCAGAAGACCCAAGGTCGAGCAAGTTTGGAGGGCCAGGTACCTGGACTGGTCCACTGCCTACCAAGACGATCTGGCAATCAGCCAGTCGTACGGATATGGATAGACCCAAACCCCATGGCACCTCAGGAAGGCTGCCACCACTGCGATGCACTTGGTGAAGACCCTGGGGGCCGAGGAGAGGTCAAAAGACATGACCCAGAACTCATATAAGAACCCCTTCTGCACGGAATCGAAGGTACCACCAGTGGGATGGACAGACTGGAATGTGGAAGAAGGCATCCTGGAGGTCTAGAGAGCAGAACCACATGCCCTGCTGCAGAAATGGTATTATCTGGTTCAGAGTGAACAGCCTGAACTTGCGCCTTCTCAGGAACTGGTTCAGATCATGTCCACTATGGGACGCCAACCCGCTGTTCATTTGGGGGACCAAGTAGTATATGGAAAATGAAGCCCTGGCCGCCACAGTGCTCGGGACACGGCTCTTTTCTCCAGGAGCTCAGTGACGTTGTCCCTGATGGTGACAGCATGTCCTGAGACAACAAGGACTCCCATGGGCAATGGGCTCAGTAGGGCAGAAGAGACTCAAAATCGAGAGGCAATCCTCAGCCCACCACTTCTAGCACCCATTTGTCCTAAGTGATGGAGGACTAAGTATGCAAAAAAATGGTGAAGCTGACCCTCCACACAAAGCTGAGGCAGGGATCTGACAGGTGAGAGGCAGACAACCCCCAACTTGTCACCGAACAGCCTTGAAGGAGGCTTCGGCAATGGCCACCGGAGGGGCACCACTGCCCCTGCCTCTGGGTTTCTTGGCACCTTCACTGGCAAACTCGGATTTAGGTTACCAGACCAGGGATGGCACCAACAGGGGCTGCTGCAGTGACAGAAAGGACCAAAAAGTGCAGGGATTCTTCTTCAGCTTCTGTCCCTTGGGGTCCTTTTGCGAGGACATCACTAAATCGAAGGTAGCACTAGATTTCTCAGTCCTGGTGAGGTGTCCCTCCACCCCTGGACCAAACAGGTACATGCCCTAGAAGGGGACATCGGCCAGCCTGTGCTGGGTGTCCGCCATAAGGGTGGAAATCCAGAGTCAGGATCTATGGTGCATAGCAACCGCTGCCCGTCACAGACCGGGTGCAGTAGCTGCCGATGTTCAAAGCCATCTGAAGCTGGTGCTTGTCTAAGGAGCGACCCTGGTCTCTGACCCTCCGATTGTACATTCACAGGAAAGGACATGGTCGAGGACACCCACGAGGGTACATGCCAAAGCTGGCCATCATCAAGGCACAGCAAATCTGACGGAGTCCCAGGAAAGGCAGCATAGACCTTTTTTGCTGAATGGTGCAGCTTCTTGGACTCTTGTCAGGGGGCTTATCCAGGTCTCCGATGTTTCCTGTCTTACAAAAATAGTAGTTCACCACCAATCCCTTGGCAGAGGGGTGGTCCAAAAAACCAGGAAAAGAACCGATTGGAACCACGTACTTGCAGACCATGTGGGCCAATGGTGTTGCGCATGAAGCCAGATGCTGCCTAAGCTTGAATGCGGGACCCAAAACAGCCTCAGCCACAGGTAAGGCAACCCCCGGGGAATCATTTGCTGGCTGATCAGCCACAGCAGAGTCCTGAAGGTGACCACACCATGCTCAGTAGAGTGCTCTTCGGCCATCTCATGGTCGAAGCCCAGGATCCTGCAGGACTGCACAGAGGACTTTTCAGAGTCCAAAGACTCAAGTACTACCCTCAGTCTTTTCTCTCCATGAACCACCCTCGACTCATCTGAGTAGGTGATCTGGACAGACAACTGAACGGGAAGCCCGGTAGTGGGACGAGCTGCCTTGGTTGGAGCCCCCTGCAAGGGCTACTTGAGCTGTGGCTCCACCAGAATTGGCAGAGAAGCCAGCAGAGGCACAACTGGACTCAGCATGACTGGAGCGGGCCAGACCAGAGAAATGCTGGGGTCTGAAGAAGGGGCCTATCATGGCCAAAGATTCACTGCTGCCACATCAGCTCCTAGTCACACCGACGCAACTTGTGACGGAACCTCTCTTCATCAGACGACAAAGAGGACCATCGATGGCGCTTCCTGGTTGAAGGCCAAGCATGATAATGCAAAGATTCCCGAAAATGTGATCTCGACAATTAGACTGTCGACAGTGAGGGGATGCCGGAAGAGAGGCAGTGTACAATACACAGACTGGCTCCATCCGCTGAACCCCCAAAGTGGGTATCTCTTGGGAGGAGGAGGCAGTCTGTTTAGCTGGGTTCTCCTTCAACTCCTAAGAGAGGACTGAACTGACCAAGTCCTAGAAATTGAGTCATCCACAAAGTCTTCTGACAACAGGTCAACCAGGTCAAGAAAAATCTCGACTGGCTGTTCGGCCTGCATCACAGCTAACAAGCCCGACTGGGGGTTCCGTGGCGTAACGGCCTGGCCTTTGTCCAGAAAGCTTGGCCGAGGCTGTCAGGTTAACAGCCATTGAGGAAACTGCAGGAGCAGGAAGAGTGTGCTTGTTCAAAGTCCCAAAACCGACAGCAGGTACTCTTGGTCTTCTTCTATTTCTCACCCCAGGAAAGGCCTTTCCCAAGGGTCTGCAAGGACTGGCACATATCCCAAAGGGTACCAGTGAATCAAGCCCCAAAGCTGGTGCCAACCGGGAGCAGTGTGTGCACCAACGACAAAACTGTCACAGCTTGTGCCACTGCCTCTTCTAGGGCAGCATGCTGGGAGGCTGAATCGCAGCCGCCAATACCACTTTTTTTGGGCATCCTTAGTACAGACCAGGGAGGGGGTGGTCCCATTCATCTGGCCGACCGAGGAGGTGGGTGTACTGATCCTCTAGTGAGGAAGGCAACAAGGTTTTGCAAAGCCTGCTAGATTTAGGGTCGTGCTCTCCCCTGAGGCAGTAGATGCAAGAGGCGTGCAGTTCTGTTCAGGACATTTGTTGTTGTTGCAGGCAACGCATCTCTTGAGCCTGGAACCAGACTGAGATTCATCGCGTTCCATCAATAGAAAAGGCACTTTCTTGAAGCCTGGACCAGACCAATCTTCTTGGACCATCTTCACCATTCATTCACACCGCTGGGTTCAAGCTGGAGGCGCTGGGACCCTGCAGGAGCCAAAAATCTTCAGGAGAGCCGACGCCGAGGTAGGTTCTGTGCATGAGCGGCACCACAAGACTAGCTCGTTCCACATAGCCTACCTTGGCAACAGCCCTCAACCGCCTCAATACCTTTTTTACCACGGAGGTACAACGTAACGTAAGTAAACAACTAACCTAATAAGGGTATAAGACAGCCCTTTGGACCCATGTAAGAAAGGTCAACAATAAGAACAGTGTCTTCACAACCAAGACGGAAAAAGGGAGGTGAAAACCAGGAAACCGAGATAGTGAGCTCGGGGGATGGTGGGTGGGCATGTGAATGAATGGTGAAGACTGTCCAAGAAGATCAACAATTATGGTGAGTACGTAATTTTCATATCTTCCTGGACCTTATCTTCACCATTCATTCACATTGCTGAGTTAAGAGTACCAGGCAGAACAAAATTAGCACCAGGAACTAAGCAATGGTACAACAACAACTTAACACAGCAGGCAAAAATATATGCACCCACTGCAAAGCATAGACCACACAATGAATTAACTAGAATTCATTTATTAACAAAATCGTGCAGTGAACATCTCATAAAAACCAGAGCGGAAAAACCACCAAACCAGCACTTCAGGAAAAAATTAAAACTGACGTTTCGCAAGGGTGCACCCGTAACTTCCTCAGAGTGATCTGTTAGTGCTAATTCAAAACATATTTATAGTGACAGCCATAACAATTTCATTAATTGGTTCACAGATGAATGTGATAAAATCAGTCATAGTAACAAGATGTAATTATCAAATGAATTAACTACATGGCAGTATTGTCACCAGGCACAAAAACTTGAATCATTAGAAACAGTTTATCACATTTGGAGTTTTAACCTAATCAGAGTTAGCCAAGTGTTACATGTCATATAGTAACAGAACGCACTCAGCACAGCATCCAGCATTTCAAAGTTTATGCAGGAAGGCAGAAAGATCAATATTTTAATTTCACCCCTCATCACTCCTTGCACCCAAGTGGTAGATCTGAAAAAGTTCATGTTGGACCAACCCCTTTTCCAGGTCGCCCCCTCCCGAACGCAAATGTATTTATTTACTTTTGGTAACTGGGTAAGTGCACTAGGCATCATATCCTGCCTATTTTCAGGCACGACCTGGGAAGAGTACAATATAATAATACAGCAAGAATACAGTAACACAATACAGCAGTAACAAGCAAACAGGCACATAATGCAGTGGAACTATCCAGCAAAATACAATGGAAGAGGACAGCCACAGAAGATAATACACCACCTGGATAACAGCAACAGCAGCGAAGTTATAGTAGCAAACAATTATAACAAAAAAGCACTAATGATTCATTCTGGAGGCCTAGCTAGTAGGAGAACAGGCCGGGAGGCACCGCTCACAGTATATACCAAAAAGTAAGATAAAAAAGGTACCAAGGCTAGGGGTGGGAGAAACAGACAATTAGAGACACTAAGACAAAAGTCAAATACTGAAGGGTGGGCAGGAAACAAGGTGAAAGTCAAAGTAGTGAGTCAGAGACAAAGTAGAGAGACAGAGCAGAAGTTAAGTGCAAACAGAGTTACCTAGAACAAAGAGGTGGGAAAATAGTGCATGCTTAAATGAAAGGTGAGATGAGGAGTTCTTGACATGGATGGGGAGTGAATTCCAAAACCTAGGAGCAAAGTATGAGAAGGTTTGTTCTCCCATTTTCGTAGAGCAAGGCGGAACAGATAGCAAAGGGGAGGTAGAGGACCTAAGGGAGCGAGAGTGAGACCGAGGTGAGCATGTCCCCCAGAGAGCAGGGACAAGGAGATCTGGTTAAGGAATAAACAAAACACCCTAGGGAGTATAAATGAAGGCTTCAAGAAACAGCCATTTTAAAGCAGAATAGAGAAGACAGTGATAGGTTAGGCGGGGAGCCGATAAGGCAGATTTATAGATATTGTTATAAGATGTGTCCCATTTGCGAAGAACACCCGTGTTAGTGTGAGAGAGAGCACTGGCAGGGCATAAAGCAGTTGTGGGAATAAAACACTTCTCGCAACTGAGACCCTTGCAGCTGGAGTGAGTAACGCACTCTGTAGGCCGCACCAATTTTGGCGTTAACCAGGTGACACCTCGTTAACATGCACAGAGTGGTCAAGAACCGGGTCCAGCATAACCCCTAGATACTTAAAGGATAAAGTGTTGGAGACAGCAGTCCCATTGCAGCCACACACCAAGAGTTTAGGGGACTCGGTGGGCACCTTTCTAGAGGATCCAAAGAGCATGGTCTGGGTCTTAGATATGTTTAGGACTTGATAGTTGGATGAAAACCGGGATTGGAGGGTCTGATATGCGGAGGACAGATGTAGACTGATGTGGTCGATAGACTTGGAAGCCGAGTAAAACACCAGGTCATTTGCATACATGATTATGTTGCAGTGAGAAGAGGGAGCAGGGATATCATTAATGAAAAAGGAGAAAAGTAAGGTACCAAGGATCGAACCCTGCAGAATGCCATGGTGATCGGGACGGGGAGGAGAGAGACTTACAGAAAGAGACAGCCCGAGACCAATTTTCTAGGTAGCTGCACAACCAGGAAAGGGTCGAGTCACAGGCACCAAGTGTGTTCAGCTTGGCCAGCAGAAATGGGTGATGAACCATGTCAAACGCTTTGGAGAGATCGATGAACACCGCTCCAGTAAGCAGGCCCTTGACCATGTTATTTTTGACATCGCTGGTAAACTGAGTAAGAGCAGTAGTAGTGCTGTGCCCAGCCCTGAAGCCATGTTGTACAGGGGATTGTAAGTTAAAGTTGAGAAGGCGCGCCGAGACCTGCCGATGCACAAGTTTCTCAAGCAGCTTGCTGAGTGTGGGCAGGAGTGAAATGGGCCTGTAGTTAGACATGATCTTGGGGTCTCCTTTCTTAAAGACAGGTATGGTTCTAGCAACTTTCCAGACCAAAGGCACAGAGGCAGAGCAGTTGGAGAGGCTGAAGTCTAGTAACAGGTATAGCAAGACAAGAGGCAAACTGCCTTAGAATCTTAGGATGAATACCATCAGGGCCTGCACTACCATTAGCCGGGATGACCTTTAGTAGCTTGAGTACTTCTTGACAAATGACCGATGACAGTTCAGGGGACGAGGGAGCAGTAGCTTGACAGGGAAGGGGATACTAGGGAAGTGACGGTAGATGAAGGGGCGATGTGAAGCGTGGAAAACAGGGAGTTAAAGGCATTAGCTATGGTAAGGGGGTCATTGCAGTGGGTATCATTAATCAGCATTTCATTTGGAGTCATAGGCTTGTTGCTCCCCAGAATTTCCTTAATTTGAGACCAGTACTGTTTTGGGTTAGAGGCCAAAGAACTGAGGAGGTTCTGATAGTATAAACTCTTGGTCGAGCGAATCTTCCTTTTACAGGTGTTCCATAAGGACCTGTAGGCCTCGAAGTCAGCTTGAAGGGAAGAGGACTTCCATACTGACTAGGGTTTATTCCTACGTTTTAGCAGCTGAAGTAGGGGGCGCTTGAGCCATTTAGTGACTTTACCTTTTACCCTACCCGTGGTGACTGGAATATGAAGGTTCTGGAGAGAAGCAGTGGGGTGTCATTAAAGTATTTAACCGCTATGTTTATGTCATTGGTTATGTAGAGGGGGGACTAGTCCACCATGTTAAGATCATGCAGAAACGCAGCGTGGTTTAGTTTAGAGATGTTGGAGAAAGATAAGACTTTGGCCAGGTAGGAGGGAGGGGTGGTGTTCCAGGTGCAGTAGACTGGGCAGTGATCACTTATGGAGTCTGGGAGAAATCCCACAGTGGGGAAGTTCTCCATCCTATTAGTCAGTATCCAATCAATGAAGATGGAGGTGGAACCACGACTGGAGAATCTAGTGGGGTTCTGGATAAGCTGAGTAAGGTTTGCCTTGCTTGTAATGGAGGATAGGAGGGAAGAACTGGGCCCAGTCCAGTCTAGATTGAAATCTCCCAAGCAAATTACTTCTTTTTTCCCCAGGCACAGAGGGCACAAGTTCAATGAATTCTTCTAGACCCTGTCTGGAGTTTCTAGGAGGTATGTAAACACAGAAGATGTGGATTTTTTTTTTTTAACTCCCCCAAGTAAGTAGGGGTGGGGTCAGAAAGTAAGCTGGAGTAGCAGAAGTTATCAGGAGAGTAAAAAAGGCGTGAAGAGGGATGCTCAGAAGGACCGGTTAATACTATGAGAAAACACATTGTACCCAAGACTGGCAGGAGGGGATAAACAGTCCTAGAGTACATCATGAGAAATAAAAATTGGCCGTTGTAGGTAGGGATGAGAGAAAACCAGACGTGGAGAAGTGAAATCCCCCAGCTAGAGACAGAGTAAGATCTACCCGAGTACAGGAGGCCTCAAGTGGGGATCCAGTATAAAGTGCTAATGAAAATGAAGGGAGCTAGGGGAAAAAAAAAAGGCAGACGAGCTCGCGCGAGACCCACTACTATATATTAAGTACCAACTAAGAGTCGAAGGGTACTGGGGGCGGGCGGAGAGCAGTCGCGATGCGACTGCAGGGATCAGCTTGGCAGCACCCGAACTGTTGCGGCTGCCTGTAAAATCCGATGCAGCCAAGATTCCAGCTGGTGGCTCAGAGGTGAAATACACTTTTGCACCACTTATGTTCAGTTTTAAATGCAGGGAGTCTGTAGAGTACAGCTAGCAGCTCCATCTGGGAATTATCAGTCTAAGAATGGATTAGATTAGCTGAGGCAGGGCAAGCTGAGTTTAAAGAATTGCTGCAGCTCCCCAGAGGCTGCAATTAAATCACAAAATCACCAGCTAGTTAGAAAATAACTAACATTAAGTTCCCAGGCTAAATTTACCCTTTCTATTCCAACAAAATGTATGCTATGTTGCACATGCGGACTGCTCTTAATGTGTTTTACAACTGCATAACTATCATCACAATTCTGAATGGCATGAATATGCTCGCCAATTCTAATTTTAAACTGCCTTGTTGTTCTGCCCACATAATAGTGTCCATAACTGCACTTCAAAAAAATAGAACACTCCAGTCGTGCTACATGTGATAAACTGTGAAATATGTATACTACACCCAGTGACAAGGTTAATAAATATCTTATATTGAGCAACATAACTGCAGTAAAAACATTTTCTGCATTTAAAAGTGCCATGGGGACACACCTGTCAGCCTTTTTGTTCTTGTGGTAACATACTAGGGGAAACCAAATCCCTAGTGTTTTTGGGTCGCCTAAATACCACCACAGGTCTTCCATCTACCATCCCTTTAAGTTTAGGTTCTAGTTTTACAATATCCTAGTTCTTATGGATATTTTTTACTTCATCAGGTCACACAGAGTCAATCAATTAAAATCTTTACTTATCTAGGCGGGCACCATTGAGCAGGGTTCATTTGCAAGATGGATCTGGTCATACAAAAATCATAGTACAGTAACATGGTAAAACATAATGCAATATTATACAAAGAAGAAAAATATACATATGTACATCAACATTTGAGTGAGAGGGCCTTTACAACAGATAGGCTCATAACTGGGTACAGTCGGAATGCTCACTTAAAAGGAGAGAGAGAAAGGCAAGAAGAGGGATACCAGCTTAGGAAGAAATGACGGGACTGGAATAGTTAACTGGCATAGTAAGTAGTTGCAAAAGGACACTGCTGTGTTCTCTCCCTCATTTTATTTTTGGTCACCAAAGTTATGTTCCTTATTCAAATCTGAAACTGTAGTGATGGCATTAACAATAGAAAGATCGCTATACCCGCTCTGCTTAAACCTATGTACCTGCTCCACTTTAATTTTCTCAAATTCATGAGATTCTGTACAGTTTCTTAGTGCTTGGATCATTTGCCCCTTGGGAATATTTTAAAGTAACGTGGTAGGTGCAACTGTTAAACATAAGTAAACTATTACGATCTGTTTCCTTTTGACACAATGTGGTGTAATCCTCACCAACAGAGTTCCTATAAACCTGAAGATCCAGGAATGTGATCTCCTGGGGGGCGAATGGTGTATTTAATGATGATATGAGAACAGCAAGATGGCTGCTACGCTGGGTGGCTCTGTAGAAGCAGAGCAGAATATTGCCAATTCGTTTTTATTTGTTAGAAAAATTGGTTTTAGTCAGACTTTTAGGATAGAAAGTTAGGGTATGCATTGAGAAAGTAAGATTTCCAAGCTTTGTCGGGAGTGACTGATACTCTTGTGTGTACACAGGGGTAGTAGATTTGCCCTGGGAACATTCGGACTGTGGGACGCTAGGGGAGCCTGAACACTGTTACCCCTTTAAAATATGGAATCTAGCCTGTATTTTGGGGTTACTATTTTAACCTACCTCTATTTTGGTGCTTCACCGTGATATTTGGCTAGACTGTGGACAGAGAGGATCCTGGTGAGAGCGAGCAGCGAGTGAGTTGCAGGGATAAGATGTGTCGGAACATCGTTTTTCCTGGTAGTGGTTGTTTGGGGTGAGAGCCCAGCCGGACCAGACGCAGGAAATACTACGACCGTCGTCGGAAAGAGATGCGATGTGCGTCTTTTTCACTGGAAGAACCAGCTGGTCGAGAGGGGGGCCTCCAAAAGGAGTGAGGTGAGGAGGGGTCCCTCAGGCCGAGACAGGGGAGCAGACCCCACTACTGTCGGTGGGTGGAGTGACTTTTTGCACCCCAACATAGAACAGGGGGCTCTATGGAGGGAGGACCCACTGGGGCCCTTGAAGAGAATGTCCTGAGGACCCCTTCTTAGTTGCAAGGGGGAGGCCTTCCAAGAAAGAAGAATGCGTAAAAGAGGATTTTAGCTCCGACCTTGACCCACCAGATCACTGACAGCATGACCAGGAGGAAAGTTAGTAAAACGTCTTGAAGCTTCGTTTCGCAACCCCTTGAAATGGTACAGTACCGTCCTTTAAGACAGGTAACACCTGGAGGCCTTATGATGGTATTAGACCGTTCGGGTATTCCGTCAGATAGCAGTGACCCAGGGCCTCTTGTGATGGCTTATAATAGGGCAGTATTTGAGGCCCTGGATGTCACTGCTCCAGTTCGCGTTCGCCACTTTACCTGTCACCCGGGTGTGCCTTGGTTTGATGGGACACTAAGGGAACTGAAGAAGCAGGGGCAAAGGTTGGAGAGACACTGGCAGAAAACTCGCCTGGAGGGAGACAGACTTAGATTGTTGGACCATTATAAGGTCTGCCAATCAGCAATTTTACATATGAAGGCAGAATTCCTGTCCAGGGAAATTGCTGCAGCAAGGAACAGTCCAGACCAGCTCTTCCGGACCATGGACAGACTGTGCAATCCAGCCTGCGGTCTGGCAGAGCGCTGTCACAAGAACAATTTGAGGTGTTTGGCTCAGTTCTTCGCTGATAAGGTGTCCAACATTAGGAGAGAAAACAGCCAATGCCTCCCCATTGGTCCTTGCAGTGGTCAACCGAGTGGTACTAATACCCAGGTGACCTGGTCTACCTTCAGCCAGCCAGTAATGATATAAGGAGCATCATCCAGATTCTGCGACCAACTTACTGTAGTTTGGATCAGGGCCCAACACGCCTTCTTCTACGGTGTGTTGAAGTCATCAGCCCGGTCATAGCTCAGATAGCCTGGGCTTCACTGGAGGGAGAGGGATCTTTCCGGATCCCTTAAAGGAGGCGGTGGTTAGGCCACTGCTGAAAAAGCCCTTCCTTGACCTAGACTGCCCTGCTAACTACAGGCCAGTCTCTAACCTACCTTTTACAGAAAGATAGCACTGAGACTGCCCTGGTTCGAGTACTTAATGACCTCTTGGTGGCGAGAGATCGGAAAGCCCGTTCCATCTTGGTTCTCCTAGATCTCTCAGCACCATTTGACACTGTGGATCATGGTGTGTTGCTCGAACGCTTGCGGTTCTTTTGTGGACTGGAGGGGGCAGTCCTTAATTGGTTTCAATCATTCCTCGCAGGCAGATCACAGAGGGTTGTGTCAAGAATTTATTCCTCGTCTACTCGGGGCCTGCCCTGCGGGGTACTGCAGGGTTTGGTGCTTTCCCTCATGTTGTTTGCAGTGTACATGCTGCCACTGGGGGACATTATAAGGTGGTACAGGTTGAGTTTTCACGGTTATGCAGATGATTCTCAACTGTACATGGACTTTGTACCTGGCCAGGAGTTTTGACACAGTCTCGATGTTTAACAACTGCCTACTGGATATACAGAATTGGACGAGTACCAGCTGGCTGAGGTTAAACCTGAAAAAAAACAAGAGGTGTTGGTTGTGGACCCTGATCTTAGGATGGCTGGATCATGGGCAGGAAAACCCTCCAGTTTACAACTTGGAAGGAAGCTGCTCAATGCCTCGGGCCAGGTGTGGAATCTTGGGGTGGTGTTTGACGAAGGCCTGACCCTGAAGGCTCAGGTGTCGGCCGTAGTCAAATCTGCCTTTTATCACCTAAGAAACATCACCAGTGTGAAGCACTTGGTTCCATCCGAGGACCTTTCTACCTTGGTCCACGCCTTTGTCACCACCCCTCTTAACTACTGCAATGCCCTTTACCTAAGGCTTCCAGGAGTGGATATTTGCTGACTGCAGCTGGTGCAGAACGCGACAGCCAAGTTATCAGTTAGAACCCCTAGATCCAGTCATATAACACCTGTGCTGTGCGAACTGCGCTGGTTGCTTGTACAGTGGCAAATCCCTTTCAAGGTCGCTTTGCTGACCTACAATACCCTACATGATCAGAGACCCCAAAACCTGCAAGACCTCATATCTCCCTACCGTCCCACCCAATCACTCCGATCCTCCGACAAGAGATTGCTAGAAGTTCCCAATTTGAAAATGTTTGGGGGAAGATCTTTTGACTTCATGGCTCCTACCCTGTGGAACTCTACCTCATCGGATACAAGACAGCTTGACCATAGAAGGGTTTAAAAACTCCCTTAAAACATATCTTTCTCAAAAAACTTTTGAAGGAAAGTACAGTTACATAAGAACTTACCGTAACAGTAGATCTTCGAGAGAGGCTCTTGCAGTAGGTAATACCTAGTGCAAGCGCCCTCTCGAAGTAAGATCTTAAGATTTTAAGATTGTATGTGCTGATTTTAAGTGGAATTCAGTGTGTAATTTTAATAAGTTTATATTGTATTGTCTGTAAGTATAGTGTAAGGGTGCCCTGAGCTATGGAAGGGTGCCTTGTATAAATACAATTTTACTTACTTAAATTTTAAACACCCGCTGGTGCTCTCCAGCCAGGACACAAAGCCAGTGTATTGATCTAATGCGCCCTTCCAGATCGACAGCACATCATCTCTATAACGCTGCCACAAATTCAGAAAGTCAAAGTAGGGATTTGTGGCGTCGTCATACAGTACCCTATTTTCCCAGTGCCCAACATATAAACCAGCATAATTGGGGCCACAGTGGCGCCCTTAGCGGTGCCACATATCTGCCTATAATACCCCTAATAAAAAAATACTTTTTGTTAACACCATCTAAGCAAGTGCTACTAGGTACCAGGTAGGCATGCTCACCCATGCCTCTTCTGTGTGCTGTTCAAGGTAATACTCCATGGTGGCCAACCCACCTTCATGTGGTATGACCATATAAAGAGAATGTCTAATGTAGCAAAAAAAAAAACACCCTTCCTCAAAATCAATATTTACAACAAGGTTAATCACCTTCATGGAGTCCCTTACATAAGAGCGCACTTTACATACGGCTGCAAAAATTAATCGATGAACACTGAAAGCGGCTCTGTAAGCCACCACTTGCCCGAAATTATGGACCTACCTAAGGGAATCGTGTGCTCTTTTACAGATCTTTGGCGATACGTAAATCACAGGGGCTATAAGATGAGCCAGACAGAGCTCTATAAGTATCCTGGGACAGATATCCCTTTAAAAATCCCTTATTCAATAAGCAGTCCACATCTTTTTTATTGTCCAGTGTTCAGTTGGAAGACAGTCTCTCATAAAATGCACTGTCCCCCAACTGTCTATAGATCTCTTGAATGTAGTTAGCAGTATTAACCACAACGGCTTCACCTTTACCCGCAGGTTTAGTACCTATCTGGCGAATATCGGACAGATCTTTCAGCGCTTGTCTCTCCTGCAGAGTACAATTAAGATGGACATTTCATGGTACTGTTTCCCTTTTCAGGGTTTCCAAATACATTTCTTTTTTTTTTTTTTTTTTTTTTTTAAACAAACATAGAAACCATAGGGTTAAAGTTGGGGCAAAACATTGACCGAGCTCTTAATGTGGGAATATATCTTGAGAATAACCCCGCTTCACTATCCTTATCACAGTTCGAATACAAACACTGAAACGTAGGATTTCTTGCATATTTGTGAAAGTTTACTATAGCTGAGAAAAAAGTAATGTCAGTAGATGGTGCAAAAGACAACCCCTTACTTAACACCTGCATTTCACAATCGGACAGAATATAGCCTGAAATGTTAATGACAGGTAGTAAGTTCATCAGCGGGGTCCACACTATCTGACAGAAGTTACTGTATTAATAAATGCAACTTCTGCCTCTTCCACACACCCCACCCCCTTGCCACGTCGTCTTCCTCATCGATACTGCTGGGACTGCGGCTCCTGAAATCTCGTCCTCTGCTGACTGTGCCTGGGATGTGGCACCTCCTCCTCTGCCCCCCAAAAAACATCAGAGGCATCTGTATCTGATGGGCCAGTCATGTAGTCAAGCACAGTCCCTTCCTCACTGATGACACCAGACACTTTCCACATGGGCCCTACTTTGAGGATGGATTTTGTTTTTTTCTGAGGCACCCTTCTTATTGGACCAATCATATACTTGGTTCAATTTCCAGTCATTCTCGTCCCTAATGAACTTTTTTCTTCGCTTTTTACAACCGTAGATCATAATGGCAAACTTTATCAAACAGTATTTTGTTGCCTATCAAATTCCTCTATTGCGGCATGCTGTTTCAATAATGCCTCAGTTTCAGCTATTTCTTTAGTAAGTTGCTCACGAATTGGGCCGGCTCTAGTTAAAATTAATTAAATATTTTTAAGAGCTGCCTCCTCCATATTAGCCTGCCACTGTGCCATAAACTGCATCGTCAGTGCCATAAGCTGGTTTATTTAAAATGTGAACTCCACGCAGAATTCGCTTTACCTTTAGGTAGGCTTCAAGAGTCACTCTGTGCCAGTACATCCTACAGTGTCTCATTACTTGTTTTTCCAAGTCTTTTAAAGATAGTTGTTACCTCACGCATGTCATGTTGTTCCATAGCTGTGTTTGCAAAGATCGTGTTCACTCCATTTCGGGATTCAAATAGTGTCGCTGCAAAAATATGCAACGTAACATACATTTTGTGGGAACAGAAAGGGTAAATTTGGGTTTGGGGGGAACCTGGAAAAAAGGTTGGACCAACGTGAACATTTTTGGATCTACCATTTGGGTGCAAGGAGTGATAAGGGGTTAAATGAAAGTATTGATCTTTCTGCCTTCCTGCATAAACTGTGAAATGCTGGATGCTGTGCTGACTGCATTTTCTTACAATATGTAATGCTATGAAACAACTGACCGACTCTGATTAGGTTAATACTACAAATGGGATCAACTGTTTGTAACGATTCAAGGTTTTTGTGCCTGGTGACAATAACTGCCATGTAGTAAATTCATTTGATAATTACATCTCACAATGACCAATTTTATCACATTCACTTGTGAACCAATCAATGAAATTTTTATGGATGTCACTATAAATACATTTGAAATTGCACTAACAGATCACTTTGAGGAAGCTAGGGGTACATCCTTGCGAAACGTCAGATTTTATTTTCTCCTCATGCGTTACTTCGGCGTTTTTTCTGTCTCTTTTTATGAGATGTTCACTGCACAATTTCAATAAATGAATTCTAGTTAATTCATCGTGTGGTCTATGCTTTGCAGTGGGTGCATATATTTTTGCCTGCTGGGTTAGAGAACCAAGCTCAGATAAAAATAACCCCCCGAGTAGAGCAATAGGAGACGGAACTTACTCAGGGCAGAAGTCCACCAAGGATTGTCTTGCCAAAGGAAGCATGCTGCCTGGCACAGACATCCAGGATATAGTGCTAGATGAAAGTATGCACTGAACTTCAAGTGGCCACTTTGCAAATATCAGCAATGGGGACAGAGTGAATTTCTGCCAAGGATGTTGCAACTGCTCTGGTGGAGTGGGCTCGAACTTGGCCTTCTAATTTGTCCTGCGCCATAGAGTAGCAGTAGCGAATGCAAGCCACGATCCAAACAGAAATGCATCTGATCTTAACCAGCTGACCTACTCTGTTCGGAGTGAAGGAGACACAAGAGCTGCTTGGACTGACAGATGTCCTTAGTTCTATCAATGTAGAACCTGAGGGCTCTTACAACATCCAGAGAGTGGAAGGTGCGCAAGGAGGCAGTATAGCGCAGTGGGTTAAGACTCTGAGCTGCAGACCTGGAGACCTGGGTTTGAATTCCACAGCCACCTAGGTGCATACTGTGTGATCCTGAGCAAGTCACTTAACTTCCTTGTGCTCCCAGGTCACATCTGGAAACGAGCTTCGGCTCAGTGTGCTGCTCCTGGTTAAACAATGTTCCCATTCTGGAAGTTAGGAAAGTATGTATGCAGCACCAGGGGTTGGTTGAAATGGAACTCCAGCACTTTAGGCAAAAACATCGGGTGTGTACGAATGACCACCTTATCTTTATGGAAGACAGTATAAGGAGGGAAAATGCCTCCTAAAGCAACCCCCCTCAACTTCCTGTATCTGCGCCCTCTATCTCTCCTAGAATGCTCCCCGCCCTCTCACTACTCTGAAGTGCTCAGATCCACTGTAATATTGTTGTACATAACCTTGTATCTAATGTTCTGTATATATCTGCTGCTACTCATTTGTAAATTCACTGTACTTGCTTGTGCACAATCTCTTTACCACGTCTCATCCCCGTTATTGTAATGCTGTATTTTAATTCTTTGTACCCGCCTCCCCCGGGTCGCACCTGGAAACGAGCTTCTGCTTATGGTGCCTTTCCCAGCCATCAACTTTTAAATAAATAAATAAATAAATGTGACCAGTATGCTGTCTCTACAGCGACGTGGTCGATGCCGACAACATCGACACATCTTTGTAAAGTTCACACGGGACCCCAGCACCCTTTCCCAAGGTCCTGCACCCTATCCCCTCTGTCTCAGAGTTGATAACAGTAAACTAGGGAGGATGCAGAGGGTACAGCAACCCACAAAACACACACACACACTTTGTTCTCCAAGGCACCATGCCAACCACAACTGCAGTCAACACAGTCAGGGAAACTTCGGGCCGACAAGAAATTGCCGATGGGGCGTCATGGATCCTCTGTGACCAAAGCATGCATCTCAGAGACCCTATGGGCAGAGGTGATGGCCACCAAAAATGCCATTTTCCAATTAAGAAATCTGTGGTCAAAGTAGCCAGGGATTCAAAAGGCTTATGAATCAGCATGTCCAGCATGAGGTTGATATCCCAGGGAGCAACGTGTTTCCGTACTGGGGCCTTGTGTGCAGTTTGTCTTTTAAGAATCTTTTGAAAAGGGACAGTTGAGCTAAAGTAAGGTTCTGGACTGGCTCGTGATAGGCTGAGACAGCAAAAAGGTGTACCTTTACAGAAAAGTATTGTAGACTCGCATCGGAAAGATCTAGTAAATATTCCCAAACTTTATCTGGTGGACATCGGACTGGATCCATATAGGGCTTGGTGCATCATTCTGAGAAGCACCTCCATTTGGCTGTGTAAGTCTTTCTGGTAGAGGGCTTACCAGCAACCAAGAGAACCTCGGAGACCCTCTAAGAGACCTTAAACCTGCTCACTTCCATCTCCTCAGGATCCATGCATGAAGATGAAAGGAGCACAGACTGGGATGGATCAGGGAACTCTGTGTCAGGAGGTCCATCCATAGAGGTAGAGACCTCAGGGGCCACTGATAACTTATTGGTCAAAGGAACCAAATCTGTCATGATCAAAATGGGGCAATCAGAATCATTTCACCCCTGTGAGGCTCCAACCTGAGCAGCACCCTCTGAACTAGTGGCAAAAGGGGGAAATGCATACAGAAAGCAATTTGTCCACCGCAGCCTGAATGCATCCTGACAAAAAAAGCCAGGGTCTGGATTTCTGGAGCAGAACTGAGGAAGTTTTGTGTTGAATGGGGATGCAAAAAGGTCCAAGTCTGGGATACCCCCCTTGCTGAAGAGAGAGAATATATGTTGTCTGGTTTATTAACCACTCGAAGATCCGCTTCTGTCCCACTGAGTTGGTCTAACAGACTGTTCTAAGCCCCTGGCAGGTAAATTGCTTGAATCACGGCATTCTGCTCCAGGCATCCCTCCCATACCCTCATAGCTTCCCTGCAAAGAGTAAGAGTGTGCTCCTCCCTACTTGTTGATGTAATACATCACCACCTGGTTGTCCGCCTGAATAAGGATTACCTTGTCATGAACGAAGTCCACCAAGGCTCAAAGGGTGTGCCCTTATCTCCAGAATATTGATATAGAGATGACGTTCCATCAGAGTCCAGACTCCCTGGGTGTGCTGGCCCGGACAATGAGCTCACCACCCCAGGAGAGATACATCTGTGGTGAGAGCCATCTAACTTTGGAGAAGGGGAGATCTTGAGGAAGGTTGTCCTGTGCCCACCATGCAAGTGACTGACGCAAAAGTGTCGTCACCGTGATCGGGTGAGATTAAGGATGCACTATCAGAGACCACTGTGTACTAAGCATCCACCAAGTGGTCCGCATGTACAGCCGTCCCAGAGGCACTTTGAAGACTGATGAGGCCATAAGGCCTAACATCCACTGCCTGAAGTGAGCCTGCATGGGGTTGCTCTCAATAATGAACGGTGCCATCTGAAGGATGGCGTTCCCTCTGTCCTTTGGGAGGAAGGTGCTCACCTCAGTAGTGTCCAGGAGGGCTCCTATGAAGAGAAGCTGCTGCAAAGGTTGAAGCTGTGACTTCTTCAGGTTCAGCAGTACCCCCACTGAGGTCAGGAACTGAGCTACTGTGGTCACTGCCTCTTCTGTGCCTTGCCCTGACGGGCTTGCTAGGAGTCAATTATTATGGTAGGGAAAGACCTAAAGTCTGAGCTTTCAAAGATGTGCTGAGAGAACCACTAAGCACTTTGTAAAGACTTGAGACACCAAGGAAAGTCGAAAGAGCAGGACTCAGAACTGATAACGCTGACCCAAGGTCACAAACCATGGGAACATGTGGTGGCTTGGGTGTACTGAAATGTGCTGGAAGGCGTCTTGCATGTCCAGGGATGCCAACCAGACGTATGGCTTGAAAAGTGGCAGAAGGGTCTCTAGGGAGACCATCTTGAACTTCTTGCGGTACAGAAATTTGTTCAGCTTTCTGAGGTCTAAAATGGGGTGCATACCCCCTATCTTTTCTGGAACTAGAAGGCCAGAATGGGGAGGGACCCTATGTCCAGGGTGTAGGTTGCTTCCGTGGAAGCAGAGCCCAACCACTCTGCCCATTGCACATTTGTGGGCCTGGGGAGTAAAGGTGGAAAACGTGAGCTGGTAGGCTCCATGGTGGCCTGGACGCACCCCCTGCAACAAGCCACCCCGACTTGTAGGTGTAGCATTGTGAAGTCAGAAATGGCATGGGTATTGGAAGGGTACAGGAGGCAGAAGGGAACGTGGAGGCTATTTGGGTCACCCTGCTGATGCAGGGGAGTAAGAGAGTAAAGGTTGGAGTGGTATACAGACCACCAGCACTGGTGAAGGTTCTGGAAGAAAGTTTAGTGGCAACTCTCGAGGGACACTGTAGAGTGGGAAAGGGAAGGGTAGTGGTAATGGGGGAACTCAACATGTCAGGAACAGGCTGGGGACATCACCAGTGGCCAGGGAGCAGAGACTGCTGGATGTCTTCCAGGACACGTTTTTGACACAACAGGTGGGTGAGCCAACCTAGGGAGGCCCGGACACTGGACGTGGTCCTGACGGACAGTGATCAGATTAGGGACCTACAGGGAAGGGACCCAGTTGTGGGAGTGACCAAGCCACAGTCTGGTGCTTCCTAGACGGGGTTAGCTGAACAAGGACGGTAGTAACCGACTTTAGGGGTACAAATTTCCGGGAGATGGGAAGAATCCTTAAAGATCGTTTGGACAGGATAAGGCTGGATATGGATGCTGACAGCAGCTGGGGGATCATTACGAGGGGAATACAGGAGCTTACCAGATCCTGTGCAAGGGAAAGGCATAAACATAGAATTTGATAGCAGATAAGGACTACTTGGACCACCTAGTCTGCCCATTTCCCCACCTAACTGATAAGCTACAGATCCTAGTTACCCAACAGCCTACTTCCTCCTACCCCCCACTAGAATTGCCTTCTGTCTATCCCATGCATTCTTGAATACCCCACTGTTTTTGACTCTACAACCTCCTCAGGAAGGCTGTTCCATGCATCTACAACCCGCTCTGTGAAGAAATACTTCCTCACATTACCTCTGAGCCGCCCCTCCCACCTTCAAATTGTGCCCCCTTGTTCTTGCACATCTTTTTTTCTGAAAGATGCTACCCTCTTGGACTTTGCTGATTCCCTTGAGGTATTTTAACATTTCTATCATGTCCCCCCTCTCCCTCCTTTCCTCAAGGCTATACATCTTAAGCTCCTTTAGCCTTTCTTCATATGTCTTCTGGTGCAGACCCTGCACCATTTTGGTTTCCCTCCTCCGGACAGCCTCCACCCTGTCTGTGTCTTTGAGGAGATGGGGTCTCCAGAACTGTACACAGTACTCCAGATGTGGTCCTACCAACTGTCTGTACACAGGGCCAACAATTTCCAGTTTTCTACTGGTGATGCTTATCCTTATGTATCCCAGTATCCCCCCCCAGCCCTCCTTACTGCCTTCTCACACTGCTGGCCCACCTTCAGGTCGTCCGATATGACTACCCCAAGGTCCCTTTCCATTTTTTTTTTTTTATTGTCAGTATCTCACCCTCCATTGTGTACTCTTTCCCTGGGTTTCTGTCTCCCATGTGCATTACTCTGCACTTCTTTGCACTGAATCTGAGCTGCCATACATTTGACAATTCCTCCAACCTTGTCAAATCCCTTTTCTTCCTTTCCACCCCACCTTGTGTATCAACCCTGTTGCAGATCTTTGCGTCATCTGCAAAGAGACATACTTTTCCTTCCAGTTCCTCTGCAATGTCACTTATAAAGACATCGAAGAGGACCGTCTCCAGTACTGAACCCAGCGGTACACCACTAGTAACCTCCCTTTCTTCACTGTGGACTCCATTTACTATTACCCGCTGTGTCCTGTTGTCCAGCCAGTGTTTTGCCCAGGCTACCACCCTGGGACCCACTCCCAAGCTGGCTAATTTGTTTATTAATCTTTTGTGCAGGACTGTGTCAAATGCCTTGCTAAAATCTAGGTAGGCCATGTCCACAGCCCCTCCCTGGTCTACTACTTTGGTCACCCAGTCAAAGAAATCTATTAGATTTGTGCAGGAGTGTAGCCAGAAATTTCCATTTTGTACACAATCTACAACAGTTACACCCCCCAATAAAAAAATGTACACATCCTTTCCAAATGGCACCCCCTTCAAAACAAGTCAGATTGTTGTCAGATGACTCCTCTACTCTCTAAAGAGGTTATACACGTATTGGACACTCCTCAGTGGCCTACACTAACACAAATACTACAGATTAGAATGATAATATTAACAGAGTGGCTTATGGTTTGTGACAGGCACTCAACAAAACTGTACAAAAATGCGTACAGTGAGAATGCCTGTCTACACCCTTGGATTTGTCTGACATGACCTTCCTGCTCTGAATCCATGCTGTCTTGGGTCCTCTGCCCCACTGATCTCTAGGTACTCAACAATTCTTTCCTTCAGAAGTGATTCCATCATTTTCCCTACCACCGAGGTCAAACTGACAGGTCTGTAGTTTTCTGCCTCTGTCTTGCTCCCACTTTTGTGAAGGGGAACCACATCCGCCCTCCTCCAGTCCTCAGGTACCACACCATCCTCCCATGATTTATTAAAAAGGGTAGTCAGTGGTGTTACTAGTTCTTCCCTTAGTTCTTTTAGAATTCTGGAGTGAATCCCATCAGGCCCCATTGCTTTATCCACCTTCAGTTTTAAGCGTTCTTCCAGAACCCTTTCTTCTGTGAAAGGACTAATATCAACTCCCCCATCCACAGTGCTTCTATTGACTGGATTAGGTATCTCCCTCTGCTTTTCCATTGTGAATTCTGAGCAGAAGTATTCGTTCAGTATCCCTGCTTTTTCACAGTTGCTCTCTGCTCCGACACCTTCCTCTATTCAGCCTCATTATCCCTGCCTTAGTCTTTCTTTGCTCCCTAATGTACCTATAAAAGGTTTTATCCCCCCTTCTTATTCGAGTTGGCAATCTTTTCCTCGGTTTGGGCCTTTGCTATTCTGACTGCCCTCCCCACTTCCTTCTGCTTTAACTGGTACAGTTCTCTGTCCTGCTCCTTCTGCGTTTCCTTATACTTCCTGAATGCTATCTTTTTCTCCCTTACCTTCCCCGCCACTTCTTTAGAGAACCATAGTGTTTTTTTCTTTCGTTTTGATTTGTTTATTTGCTTCACACAAAGGCTTGTTGCCTCTGATGGCAGTTTTGATGTTACCCCATTGCTGCTCCACCCCACCTTCTTGCCTGTTTGCTAGTGCTTTTCTGAGGCACTCTCCCATTTTGACAAAATCAGCCCTCCTGAAGTCCAGTACCTTCACTTTTGTATGGCTCGACTCTACAGCTAAGTTTATCATGAACCACACTGCTTGGTGGTCGCTTGTTCCCAGATGGCTACCCACTTCAAGATCGGAAATCCTCTCCGTCCTCATTTGAGAGTACCAGGTCTAAGACTGCTCCCTCCCGAGTGGGTTCCAAAACTAGCCGTCTGAGGCATGCCCCTGTAGGGCATTGAGAATGGCCCTGCTCTTGGATGTGGCTGCAGCAAAAGTGCTCCAGTTAACATCTGGCATATCCAGGTCCCCCATCAGCAATATATTCCCTTTCTCTGCCATCCCAAGGATGCTTTCTATCATTTCCTTGTCCATTTCCTCCCTGAGACCGGGGAATCTGAATACAACCCCTGTGCGGATTGTGGTGCCATTTCCAGCCTCCAGGGTGATCCACAGTGCCTCCTCTCCTCCCTGTTTACCCTTTAGTTCCATTGCTTTGATCCCTTCCCTTACATAGAGAGCTACTCCTCCTCATCTTCTTCCCTCCCTGTCCCTCCTGTAGATTGGGATGTCAACATACCAGGGTACACAGTCATGGTTCTCTGTGTACCATGTTTCTGTGACTGCCACAATATCCACGCATCCCTCTTCCATCACGGCCACCATTTTTGGGAGCTTTTTACCTAGACTACGGGCATTGGTACTCATTGCCCTCCATTTTTTTATGGCTTTATTTCTTTTTGCCCCATCCCTGTCCTTACTGCCTTTGTCTTTTTCTCCATTTACCCCTGCCCTTCTCCCTATCAACTGCTCTATCTTGGTGTTTACCTCACTAACTAGCCTGATTTTTTTTTTTTTTGGGGGGTAGGATTTCCCTTCTTTTCAGAGCCTCTCCCCTGGCTAGTTTAAATGCTTGCCAATAAAGTATTTAAATCTATCACCTAGGATCCTGGTTCCCCTCCTGAATAGATGCTGACCATCGCGCCTGTATAGGCCTGCATCCCTCCAGGTGGAGCCCCAGTCCCCAATGAAGTCAAATCCCTGAGCTCTGCACCAGTTTTTCAACCAGTCATTGAATCCCATGGTGCGGAGTAGCCTAGCCTCATCCATGCCATAGACAGGTAGGACTTTGAGAAAGTTCGGTAAGGTCAGAAAACCCTGCTGGTGAACCCAGGAGGTACAAGAGGTGGTAAGAGACAAGAAGGCGGCCTATAGGCGCTTCAAGCGCTCAAAGAGTTAAAGGGATCAGGAGGAATATGAGCCAACAGCCAAGAGAGTTACCATGATGGGGACAGCAGCTAAGGCAAAAAAGGAGCACTCACTGACCAGTGGGATCGGGGGAAGGGTGCAAGGGTTTCCTTAGATACATAGGGGGAAAAAAGGAAAGTAAAAGGGCAGATCAGCAGGATGAGGATAGGGGATGGTTGGGTACAGGAGGTGGGGGAACACGCAGAAGTCCTAAATGAGTACTTTGCCTCAGTTTTTACCAGGGTGGATAGAGGAGCTATTGTCTTGTGGGGGGGAGTGGGGGCAAACCGGAGGAAGGGGTGGGACTGGTAGAGATCAGGGGCCCTGACGGTTCTGGTGAAAGGGACTGGCCACCACAGACAGGTGGGGGGCCAGCAGTACAGGGTGAAAAGGGGAGGACATGGAGACTGAAATCCCGGTAGAGAGAGTAAGGGAAGCCCTCGGGTCCCTTCGGATGGAAAAAGCACCTGGGCCAGATGAGACACAGCTCAGGGTGCTGAGGGAACTGGCGGGTGTCCTGGCAGTCCTCCTAGCAGAGCTTTTCAACATCTCTCTGAGGACTGGGTGAGTGCCCCAAGATCGGAGGGTGGCCCATGTCTTGCCGATCCACACGGGGGACAAAGAGTGGAGGCGGGAAATTACAGGCCGGTTAGCCTGACGTCGGTGGTTGGCAAGGTGATGGGAGGATGTTGTCAAGGAAAGGCTGGGGGGTTACTGGAGCAAACTGGGTATTTGGATGATAGGCAGCATGGCTTTGTCCCAGGAAGATCGTGCCAGACAAACCTTGTTGAGTTCTATGACTGGGTGACGAGGGCCCTGGACCAAGGTAGGCTGGTGTACATCCACTTTCTGGACTTCAGCAAGGCGTCTGATTTGGTACCCCACAGTGGCTTGCTGACTAAGCTGAAGGAAATGGGGGTAGAGAGACAGTTAAGATGGATAGGAAATTGGTTCTCTAAGCATACTCAGAAGGTGGTGGTTGGAGGGTTAGCCTCATCCCCAAGGTGGGTTACTAGTGGGTTGCCCCAGGGGTCAGTGCTGGGGCCACTCCTGTTCAATGCCTATGTCTCAGATATAAGGAAGGGGATCAGGAGTGAAATGAGTCTCTCTGCAAACAACTCAACGCAGAGTGCAGTGGTGGATAAGGAGGAGGGATGGGGAGGGTGGCCTCGCATGAGGACCTGGAGGCTCTGGAAAAGTGGTCGGGAAAGTGAAAACTAAAATTCAATGTGGGGAAGTGCAAGGTTCTGCACCTGGAAGTCAGAAATCCAGGCCAGGGGTATACCCTGGGAGGAGATGCGGTTCAAGTCACAGAGGGTGAGAGGGACCGGGGGTAGTGGTAGATGTCAAAATGAACAACTCAGAGACCTGTAGGAGGGCAGCAGCAAGGGCAAATAGGATGCTGGGATGCATCGCTACAGAGATTGCCTCTAGAAATGCGGAAGTGATCCTTCCACTCTACAACTGCTTGGTTAGACCACACCTCGAGTATTGTGTGCAGTTTTGGAGACCACATTTAAAGAGGGATATTACACTCCTAGAGAGGGTCCAAAGGAGGGCAAATCAAAATGATCTGGGGCCTGGGGAGAGGACCTATGAGGAGAGGCTCAAGGAGCTCGACATGTACACCCTGGAGGAGAGGATGGACATGATAGAGATCTTTATGTATACGTGAAAAGGATCAATAAGGGAGGCCTAGTCAGGGTGTTCAAAAGGAAGGAGGGTGGGGCAACGAGAGGTCACGGTTGTAAGCTGGAAGGAGGCAGGCTCAGAGGGGAGAGGAGGAGGTGTTATTTCACTGAAAGGGTGGTGGAGCCATGGAATGCACTGCCTAGGGAGCTGCTAGAGGTGGAAACTGTGGATGGGTTTAAGAGGGATGGGAGCGGTACAGGGGAGTAAATTTGACCAGGACCTACTGCAGGTGGAACATCTGGGACTGGGAACAGTATAACCTGGGGGGGACACACACACAAATCAACCCTCAATGTGGGTGCTGAATATCGAAGCAGACTCAAAAGACCGTTAGGCCTATTCTGCTTGCATTTTAGTATGTTAATAATGGGAGTAGAAACCTGTGTTGCGTTCCACTGGAGGGACTACTTCCACTGCTCTGTTTCTCAGAAGGCCCACTCTCTCTATGCAATGAGAAGGTCCATCTGGGCAGCTGGAAGAGTGCTGCCTCTTGGGTGGATAGTCCGGGGATTTCTGAGACACTCAGAAGGCACTCCTCCTCCTGGATGATCATTAAAACCCACTTGTCTGTGGTAACAGACTTCTAGTCGTGTAAAATGAGATAGACGCCTCAATACTGAGGACGACAGGTCCACTTTGGAAAGCTGAGGCAGAGCCAGTCTGTGCCTCTGCTGCGTTTTCTTTTGCGGCTGAGGAGTCTGGTACTTGAGGGTGGCTCCTCTGCATCTTTCACGAAAGGACTGCCTGTTGCAAAAAAAAAAAAAAAAAAACGATGGCCTCTTCCCCTTTGAGGATGTGAAGGGGCCGGTCTTGCAGACTTTATGGCTGTCCTTGTCTTCTAAGGCCTCCAAAGACTGTTCCACCTACTGGCCGAACAAGTATGTGCCATTGAAGGGGACATTCATAACCTGCTGCTGAGTGTCAGTGGAAAATCTTGAGGTTTGCAGCCAGGAAAGTCTTCTTACACAGATTCTGGCAGTGGCAGCACAACAAGCAGTGTCATATGCATCCATGGCCACTTTTAACTGATGACTGTTGGACTCTATGCAGTTTCAAGACTCTAAAAGAAAGAAACTAGGATGGGGGTAGCGTACAGGTCACCAGCTCAGGGGGATGACCTGGACTGGGAGTTGGCCAAGCAGATTAGAACAGTCTGTAGGAAGGGGGACACCGCAGTGGTGGTTGTGGTGTGGGAGGCTTCAACCTCCTGGGGTGGACTGGAACACCACCACCACGTGTGCCAAGGCAGAGAGTTACTGGATTTTTTTTTTTTTTATTTTAGTCTTTGGCAACCGGGTAAGGCCCACCAGGCACAAGTGCCTGTTTTCAGGGGCGACCTTGGAGCACTGGGCGGTTAAGTGACTTGCTCAGAGTCACACAGTATGCAAGTGGAGGTTGTGAGAATCAAACCAAGGTCTGGTCTTCTGGATGTACCAAGCTTGTTCGCACCTCATTCCTCCAACCTCTAGGCTATACCGCCTATAGCTATAGATGCATTTCAGGACTGCTTCCTGGTGCAATTGGTCTGCGAGCCGACTAGAGAGGCTAGGACTCTGGACCTGGTATTAACAAACGGGGAGGCTGTAAGGGATCTGAAAGCGAAGGACCCCCTGGCTGGGAGTGACCATCATACGGTGTGGTTCACACTCAATATGGGAAGGATAACAGGAGGAACAGGTACCAGGGTGACTGATTTTAAGGGAGCGGACTTTACAAGGATGGGGGAAATTTTGGTTGAGCATCTGGTGGGAATTCAGACATGCATGAGTGCCAGCCGAAAATGGAATGTCATTAAGAAAAGGCTGGCAGAGGCTACTGAGACCTGCACCAGGACATGAAGCAAGAAGGGGAGAGCAAAGAAGCTGAGCTGGCTGACTCTGGTGGTAATGGAAGGGGTGAGGGCCAAGAGAAAAGCATTCAGGAGGCTTAGGAAATCAGGAGGGCAAGGGGACAAAGACGAGTACATGAAATCCAGGGAGGTTACCAGGCTAGTCAGAGCAGCCAAGGCTTCCAGAGAGCAGAGACTGGCACAGGGAATCAAGAATGGGGAAAAGGACTTCTTCAGATACACTGGCGAGAGAAGAAACAAAAACCAGATTGAGAGGATAAGGAAAGATGGGGGTGGGTGGAGAAGGGGAGGACCAGGCAGAGGCACTGAATGAGTACTTCTGCTGTGTGTTCACAAAGGAAAGGGGGAAGGCAGATACCCCATGGGAAAGGCAGAGGGGGTGGCGGGGGCAACTGATATCAGAATTACAGAGGGCAAGGTGCTGGAGGGACTAAGGGCACTGAGGAGGGACAAGGCGCCAGGGCTGGATGGCATTCACCCTAGGGTACTGAGAGCTAGCGGACATCCTGGAGGAACCACTGGCAGACCTGTTCATTACATCACTGGACACAGGATGCGTGCGACAAGACTGGAGGATGGCCCATGTGGTGTCCTTTCATAGACAGTGGCCTGAAGGATGATCCAGGCAACTATAGGTCAGTGTGTCTCGCTTCAATCGTGGGGAAACTCATGGAGTCAATCCTAAGAGAGAGACTGGTGACCTTTCTGGAAGACAGTGGGCTCCAAGACGGCCATCAGCATGGTTTTGTATCAGGCAGATCCTGCCAGACGAACCTAATCGAGTACTACAACTGGGTTACCAGGGAACTGGACAGGGGCCATGCAGTGGACATCCTATATTTGAACTTCAGCAAGGCCTCTGACTCTGTGCCGCATGGGAGGCTGGGGGGAAAACTAGAATACACTGGGGAGGGGACAAAAATGGTCAACTGGATCACCGCACTGGCTGAGGAGTAGGCAGCAAAGGGTGGTGGGGGGAGACGGACTCATCACCAAGGGACGTAACGAGTGGGCTGCTCCAGGGTTCATAGAAACATAGACTTTGACGGCAGATAAGGACCGCTTGGCCCACCTAGTCTGCCCATTTCCCTACCTACAGGATAGGCCGCAGATCCTAGTTAACCAACAGCCTATTTCTTCCTACCACCCACAAGAACTGCCTTTTGTCTGTCCCATGCATTCTTGAATTCTCCCACAGTTTTAGACCCCACAACCTCCTCAGGAAGGCTGTTCCATGCATCCACTACCCTCTCTGTGAAAAAATACTTCCTCACATTGCCCCAGAACCACCCCCTCTATCTTTAAATTGTGTTCCCTTGTTCTTGCACGTCTCGTTTTCTGAAAGATGCTACCCTCTTGGACTTTCTTGAGTCCACTGAGGTACTTACAGTTTCTATATGCCCCTTCTTTCCTCAAGGGTATACATGTTAAGCTCCTTTAGTCTCTCCTCGTCAGGCTTCTCTTGCAGACCCTGCACCATTTTAAGTTGCCCTCCTCTGGACTGCCTCTATCTCGTCTATGTACCTGCGGAGATGGGGTCTCCAGATCTGGATGCAGTACTCCAGATGGGGTCTCACAGAAAAGGTGGTAGGTAAGTGGACCAGTGCTGTTCGGGATATTCATAGCCGATATCTCAAAAGGGATATGGAGTAGAATCAGTCTGTTCACAGATGATACTAAGATCGGTGCAGTGGTAGATGACATAAGGGGTGGAGGGGGCTGCAGGAAGACCTGACCAAATTACAGGAATGGTTGGAGACATGGCAGTTGGGGTTCAACGCCAAAAAGAGCAAGGTACAGTACTTCGGAGCAAGGAACCAGGGAAGAAAATATCAGGTGGGAAGGGTACAGCTAGAAAGCACAGAAGAGGAAAAGGATCTAGGGATACTAATAACAGGGCGTATGAACCACTCAGCTCAGTGCAGGAAGGCTGCTGCAAAGGCAAACAAGATGCTGGGGGTGATTAGCGAAGGGAATCTCCTCCAGGCACAAGGAAGTGATCCTACCCCTGTACAGGTCACTGGTCAGGCCGCACCTGGAATACTGCTTGCAGCACTGGCATCCATTCCTGAAGAGGGACAGCAGATTGCTGGTGGGGGTGCAGTATAGGGCAACAAAGATGATACAGGGACTTGAGGGAAAATCCTACAACGAGAGGCTGAGAGAACTGCATATGTGTTCCCTGGAAGAGAGGAGGAATGGGGGGGATATGATCGAAACCTTTAAAGTACCTAAATGGTATTAACAGAATTAATACAGAAGGAATTCTTCAAATCAGAAAGGGGAGGGACATGAGAGGGCATCGACTGAGATGGGGGAGGAGAATTAGGAGGGAAATCAGGAGGTACTTTTTCACAGAAAAGGTGGTAGGTAAGTGGAACACACTGCCCGAGGAGGTGGTATTGTGTACAACAGTGGGAGGATTTAAGAGAGGGTGGGACAGAGTGAAGGGAGGGGTGGTTATGAAGAGGGAGGGAGGGTGGGGCAACTGCAAGCTGAGGGTTGCTGCACAATCGAGCAGACTCGACAGACCATGAGGCTGGTTTCTGCTGGCATTTCATATGTTCCACACCATGACTGACAGTCTGAAGAATGTTTTGTTTAGTATCAGATTCTGGGAAGGGCTCAGCCAGAACCTTAAGCGAGGTCCAGAGGGCATACTTGTACTGGGAGATATGGCCTTACTATCTGGCTATTCACATGTTCAAAGTAACCACTGTGAAAGCCTTTTTCTGCATAGTATCAATCTTATGAGAGTTCTTATTAATAGGATGTGCTGTAATCTCTTGGGGAAGTATGGCCTTGTTTTCTATTTTATCAGCAAGTGTGTGTGAAGTCAAAATAGGTCCATCTTACGGTCTACCTTACGGTCTACCTTCTTACAGACAGACAGAATGGAGGCAGACCTGGCCCTAACCCACAATGCCTCTGAAAGGATTTCAAAGGCTGGACAGACAGGAGGCGTGAGGTTAACTGGGATGTTGGGAACATGGAGCCACCCGAGACACAGCAGTTTACCTGGGTCGAGAGCCAAAATCTCGAGAACTAAAGTAGCCTGCATATTCCTCAAAGTCTGGAAGGAGAGGTTCTACTGAGGGATGGAAACAGGAGCTGGGGGTTGATTTTCCAGGCTGCAAAAGTGTCATCATCGCCACCCTCAGAGAGAATGAGGTCAGGGTCAGACTCATCCCCCCTCTAAAACTCCCTTGAAAGGAGGAACTGGGAGAGGAGTGAACTTTGTAAGTCCTCGCTCAACCCTCGGAGTCAGATAGACAGGCTGACACTGGAACTGGAGTCAGCACCGAACTGGTTGGTGGACCAAAAGGAGCCTGCATCAGACCTGGCACTGGGCCCACAGGAGCCAATGACTGAGTCGGCACCAGCCCTAATGGAGCCAGCACTGCAAACGGTGCCGCCAGAATCCCATAAGAACGAGCTGGCACCGAAGTGACCGGAGAAGGTACCTGTGCAAATCCCTATGAAGAGACACAGCGAGGGAGGGTGGCACGTGTAACCGGCATCTGCAGCATTGTCACCGTCAAGGGATTTGGATCCACTGGTGGAGCCAAACGCTCTACCTAGCCTGAAAACTCCAACCCCGGTCCCAAGGAGCTTAGACCCAAAGGCCCCAGCACTGCATCTGCAGGAAGGGGCAGACAAGCCAAATGATATATCTACAGCTCCGTAAGAGCTGCCCAGTGGTGAAACTGCCCACTGGAGTTCCCACAGGAGGACAGAGGGACTCCGGTCCCAAGACCTGGAACAACTGCAAACAGAAGCCGTCAGAGGGACTGCCGGTGCCAGTGTGGGCCTCCCATTCCCAGATGTAGGAGATCTCTTAGCAGACGTACCAGAGGGGAAACTCGAGCAGTACTGTTTCTTCCCCTTCCAACTGCAAGAGAAAGAATACAAAGTCGAGTGGTGCGGAGTCCTCGACCTAGATCAGGAACTGGTTTCTTTTTGTGTTTACGGGAAGACCACCTCCCCCCCCAAAAAAAACACACAGGACTGCCTGTGGTTGGACCCCCCCCCCTTTACTGAAAGGGGAGTGGACTGGACACAGCCCCACTGCCAGAGCAGCACTCAAAGAGAGACTCCCACCTACGGCGGCGCTGGCCCTCCTTAAGATTTTGGCTCCCGCAGGGTCCCAGCACCTCTGGCTCTGAACCCAGCACTGTGAATGAATGTGAAGAGAAGGTCCAAGAAGATCAGAAAATACTGGCCTACACCACAGGCACAGAGCTGTGAAGGAGGAGACCTGACTCGTCCAGCGAAGATCTGATGCCATGGGTCAGAGCCAAGGAGGGATATCATGTGGGTGGGAGGTGCTCATCTTGAAGGCATTCCGGCTAGATTTATAGGGGAGAGGAAGACTGTCAGTGTGGAAAAGTGCACCATATCCACACCTCTAGAAATAACGGCTTTGAGCCGGGGGGGGGGGCAAGCAAAGGGGGGGAATGGTAAGATCAGTGGTTGGGTGCAGCTGCAGAAAGGGGTAATGAAGGCACTTTGGGAAGGAGAAGGAAGAGGCACAGTGGAGAGACAGGGAAAGTGAGGACCAGAACATGAGCGAAACTGTGTGAGAAAGCAGCTTGGCCCGCAACAGTTTTCCGAGAGGGGAGTGAGTGGGATGCAGTGTTTTGGAATGGATAGCAGGAAGGGGTTGGGGAGAGAGAGGAAAGCAGAAAGACAGGTAGGTAGAAAGCCAAGACAGACTATGGAGGTGAAGGAAGCATAGTGGGTGAGATATCTGGCATTAAGGGAAGGGAGGGAGGGAGAGAGAGAGGGGTAATGGAGCAGTGGTGGATCCAAGGACTGAAGTCCATGGCAGAAGGAGTGGAAGAGGGGGGTCCAGTCTGGCAAGGGAGGACTTGGGAGCACCACTGTGGACAATGTCACCATAGTCGAAGATGGGGAGGATCCTATTCAAAACTAGCTCCCGGCAGGCAGGAAGCGGGATGCTGGCTTTGCTTCTACAGGGTGCATAAAGTTTGGGTTAGAGTGGTTTTTTTTTTTGTTTTTTTTTTTTGTCCAGACGCCCCCTAGCCCCATGAACAGGCTCACCAAGCTCGCTGACCTACCCCTCACTCGGGACCCCCCCGCCTCCGGAAAAAGTCACGCACGACAGAACTGTCGTACAGTGGGTCGGGCACCGGAGCCAGCTCATTAGCGGATGCCAGCATTTTTGTGTGAATTTTTCTTCCCTGAACCACGGGCATGCAATGATGCTAATGGAGGCGGAGCACACTCTTCCAGCGTGTGCCCCAGCTCCACCCTACTGCAGCACAGTGCTTATCCCCCAGCCTCTGCCAAGGGACAAATGGGCATCGATGCGAGAGCCCCCGGAAGGAGACCGGTCCATCAAACGCTCGATCCTTTCTTCCCCAACAGATCCCCGCCGGCCCATGCCCCAACATGGGCTGCGGCACGGTGTGTAGGTGTGGGCCGGCTTTGGGTTGGAGTTTTAAGTGGATGGCATTTACATGTGCCAAGAAGTCGAGGTGACAGTTTAACCAGCCTCCAAGGTACTAGTCTGCAGCGCACATTACAGCCCACTTAAAGTGAGAAAGACAAGGCAATGCAGCTGAGGCTAGGCACACCTTCTCAAAAAAAAAAAAAAGGGTTAATGGTAATCCCTCCCCAAAACAGAGCAGGTGGAATATATATATATATATATATCAAAATGGACTGCAAAGAGACTGGAAACAGTGGGGTGGGTGGGGGAGGAAACTGGCAAGGACTAACAATGAGAAGGCAGAGCTCTGATTGGGGGAAGCACAAAGGATGAGACATGGGCACACTGTATCACCAGAGAGACACAGAGGGCAAGTAACATCCATGAGGGGCAAGTGTGTAAAGAATAGAAAAAAAGGATTAATGTATAAAGGGCAGGTTAAGTGGGATTTCCAGAAAGCGGTGTGTGGAAATGCCTATGAACTCCAGGCACTGAACCTGGTAGCCATGACAGAAACCTGGACAACCCAGCACCATGACTGGGATCTTGTTGTTCCCGCCGACCACACTCCCTAGAGGAAGGAAAGGGAAGAAGACAGAGGGGGTATGGCAGTAAAGCTTCCTGGGAAGGAAGTGGAAGAAGACAGAGTGGGTGGGGTAGTAAAGCTTCCTATTTTCCACAGGAGTTAAAAGGTAGAGGAGGTAACAGACACAAGCCGAACCCTTTGGGGTCTTAAAATGGGACCCCAAAGACTGTTCCCTGGGGCTGCTAATTCTATGGCAGACCAACTAGGATCCTGGGAACTGGAGAAGCGGGAGCCTCTGTGAAAAGGTCCTTCACCAAGACATCAGGGCTGGGGAGCAAGGAGCAGAGAGTCATTTTTGAGGACTAACTCCATCAAAGTGAACTCCACTTTACGGCCAAATAGTTCCTGGCAAAAAATGCAACTTAAGGACAAACTGTTAAACACTGGTGGAAAAACTAGCAACACATCCATGGATATCTGCAAAGTCAGATGCAAATCAAGGTAATTTTATTTTTATAGCACTTCATCCCAATAAGCTCAGTAAAGCAAATTACGGCACATAATATTCATAACATATAAATGCAGTAATACATAACAGGAAGGTAATAAGTTAAGAATACACAGTCAGCTTGTAAGACAAATTCAAACTAAAGATCCCAAGATTTTACTGAAATGCCCACAGAAAAAGTCTTTAACCATTTCAGTGGTTTCAAAGAAGGCCAAAACAGAGTAAAAGGCGTTAACAGTTACACAGGGGGCAGGGGGAAGGCAATAATCCCGCATAGACGCAAGTTCTTGGGCTGGAGAAGGTAAACTTGGGCAGATACTCTTTCTCTTCAGACTGCTTCAGTATTGATCTTAGAATGGCCAGCATGCTGATCTCAGTGTAGCAGAGGGGACGACCCAGTGCACAGAAAGACAAAATGTCTCTTAAGATAGTTGAGATCCAGTCCATGCAGGGCTCTGCATATTAAGATTGCAACCTTTAAAGGCACATACAGACAGATTTGTAGCGACTCTGTTGGTCCAATAAAAGGTAACAAAAGAACACAGGTGCTTTTAGCTTTCGGATTACCCAGAATTCTTTGTCAGAAAACACTGGCAGTTGTTTTATCTTCCAAAACAACTGCCAGTGTTTTCTGATGAAGGATTCTGTGTGATCCGAAAGTTAAAATCACAGATGTTCTTTTGTAACAACTCTGCTGGTCCAACAAAAGGCATCAAATCATCTGTTTGTGTGGATCTTGTGTTACAAGGACCAATATGGCAACAAGTATTTCTGTGACCTTAAAAGGTGGTGTGCCAACAAACTGGCAGACAGTGCAGTTTGTGCAACACAGGCATTATGTGCTCAGAGGACTTAATTCCAGCAAATACCCTGGCTGCAGCATTCTGCACCAACTACAAGCAGTACACTAGCCTACCGGCTAGCCCTCGGTATACAGCAATAACAGTAGTCTAGTCTTGATGTCACAAAGGCATGCACTAGGGTCACCAGGTCCTCCAATGCCAGATAAGGTTTATTCCGGGCAATATTCCTTAACCGAGAGAAGGAAAAAAAAAAAGACTTCCACAGGCTACTCTGATTTTTAGTCATATAAGCCTGGCAGCTGGTGATATTAAGGCCTAGTAATGCAGAAAAACATACGTCTGTTTGCCCAAAACTTCCAATTTTTGGGATTCTTTGTCAGAAAGCAAAAAGCTCATGCGAAGGGCAGCCCTAAATCTGACATGAGTGGCTACAAAAACCACAGAGACAGTTTCAGGTTTAGTGGTTTAAAAAGCCCTAGCAGGCCAGCCCAGTGGTGAAGAGGGCTAAGGAGCCGTAGGTCGGTAGGTGCCTTACCTCGTCCCACGCCGGCAACCCGGGGTTCAAGAACGGACTCGGGCCACTCGAGGGTTGGCCAGGAGAGGAAAGATAGAGTGTCCATAGGACTGCTGTCTTCCATCGGGGGGGAAGGGGGTCAGGGACTCACCACTTCACTGCCACCTGCAGGAATCCATGTAGTGTCACATGCGAGTCACTCAGCTGGGAAAGGGCCCACGTTCAGAGTGCCTGGGGTGTCTCCCCGGATGCAGAGCTCGCACAACATGCTCACTGCACGTCTACGGAGACCTAGGGGAGGAAAAGTGGAGGACAGGCTACATGAAGCCCTGCCCATCAAGCCAACGACCCACCCAATCTCTCTGGTCCAGGGACAGGTCTAGATTTGTGTCCCGGGTTGGGGAGGATGGCCTCCCTTCCTGGCCCTGCAACAGGGGTTAATGTCCCTGGTACTGAAGGAGATACAGGACGGCTGTGGCTGGCGGGGACAGGGTTGAAACAACCACCCGATCATACCAAAGAAGATAAAAACCCTCATAGAGCAGACAGGGCGGATAATGTTTCTTTGCAAGAAACAGCTGGTACTGTATTGGGTCTGTGCCAGACACCCACTGTAGCAACCTCCAAAGTAAATGGGAGGGAATAATTATGGAAGGAAATGTAAGGACTGACCACCAGGAGTCGATAAAAATTCCTCTTAGTGCAGTCCTCTTCCTTAACAGCAAATCCTGGCTTATCATGCATGAGACATCGCAGAGCCTAAAATGAGGCACCCTCAGTAAGAAACCTGGGGGTATATATGTCACAAACCCACTCAGCAGGTCGTCCCTCTACTCCCAAAGTGCCAACCTCTGAGCGTAGAATTGAGAACAGTGAACAGAAAAAGGTAACCCTCTTGTCTGTTTTTGTGGGTTTGAGTCACCTTAGTCCCTTCTGGAGGGATTCAAACTTGTTAACCTCTTGTTAGCGTGCCCAATTGTCAGGCTCAGATAATTCTGTCTTCGGGGGGCCAGATATCTTTGCCTACGGGCACCTAACCAGGTATTTACAAAATGAACCCTTAGAACTCTTATGCAAGACCTAGAAAACTTATCTGTTTCCCAGTCTGGTACCTTTATAAGCTCATGCAAAATGTCAGCTGTAACCATCTAAGCGTCACTTAATAAAAAAAAGAAATTTCAAGGCACACCAGGCAGTTTCTGTTTTTAAAATATATATCTTTACTTTAAAACATGGAAACAATAAAATACAGAACAAGATATCCCCAACACATACAATCTTAAAAACAAAATAGGTTTAAAGTGCAAATTCCTACAATACATACACTCAGACTGGTCTCATCTAATATATGCTTACTTAATCTTTCAGTGCTGTGATGTTCTTCCTTCTCAATCAGAAATTCTCTCTCTCCAAGGTCTGCTCAGTAGACTTAAAAGCAGTCTTGAGCCAGCCTTCTCTCTGAGGTCACCAAACTTTGCCTTGGTGTATTAAAATTTATATTTTATAACATAGAATGTTCTCCTAAAATATTTAAAAATAGGTGACAAAATGAATTTCCTCTTCTCATGTTGACTGGTCAAAACCGATCTGTGCTCTGCTTCACACACACATCAAAAGTCTCTGATGTAATTCAAGGGCTTCCCTTGAATGGTTACTGGACCTTCCAATTTAGTCTGGGTCCTGCTTGGCCCAGACATCAAAGACCCTTTGATGTAATTACTGGCTATCTTTGGGAGATACCCAAAACACATGCATGCTCTTTCCTTTACGACACCTAGTGCAGATCAATTTATTTCCTGGGATCAAAGCAAACTGACAAGGCAACTGCATTTCAGAAATCTGCAGTTTAAACTACCTCCTGTCCTTTGAACTTATCCCTGGGGGTTTGGATGTGCCAATTTCACCTCCCTCGCCCTCTCACTGCCTCCGACCAAGCCGCCTTCTCTTACCGTCTTCCCTTCCTATGGAACAACCTCCCACCCAACACTCACCAGGCCTCTCCCCTCCCAGATTTTAGACGACACCTCAGACTCCTCCCAGCCACACCTTGTCCAAAGTGCACTCAGTGACCCACCCCTACGTAGGTCCCTGAGCAGCTCCAGCCGATTTCCCTTGCTGGTTAATTATCTCTGCACAAATCTTTACCTCAGGTTATTTCATATTACCTTCATCATTATTGTGCTACACCTGGACCTGCTTTCAACTTAATACTAGAACAAAGTTGCTCCTATTTTTTCAAGCTCTGTATGATTATCTACTGCCTGTAACCAGCACTCTTTGTTCAAGTCCAGCCTGTAGCCAACTTAAATGTATTGTAGCACTAATTCTCTTCTGTAACTTCTATGTACTTCTCAGTACCTGGGTCGCGCCTGGAAACAAGCCTTGGCTCAGCGTGCCTTTCCTGGTCAACAAATTTTAAATAAATAAATTTCAGCAAGCCAGCATTTCCTCCTGACAGTTCATATCACATTTTTTTATATTTACAAAAAAATGACACATGGATCAGAACCAGCTGTCCAAGTGTTACAGTATACACCAATGTGTTCACTACAGCTGGAAGACAATCCACTTCCAGGGATCGAATGTATACTCTGTGGTGGTGGTGGTGGTGGTGGGGGGCAAAGACACATAGCTAACACCTTGTGCATCTTAGCATCAGGAATGCACATTCAATCCCTTGACTGTGCAGTAGCCCTCTGTACTGCACAACCTACTGTGCGTTAAGCCCTTATAAGGGCTACACACCCTAGGCATCAAGGGCCAGCCAGGCTGGCTCATATTTCATTTGTTAGAAATAACTTCTGCCACTTTGTCAACATTTAATGTCAAAATGCACAGCACTGCAAAGGGGATATGGATAAATATTAACTTATCTGAAGAACAGCAGGACAAAAACACAGGACTACAAACCCTACAATTTCATAGGTACCTTAAAATGAAGAATTTGCCCAGTCTCTAGTCGGCAATTTACCTTAGCAACTTTACCAGCTGGGCAAAAACTGTAGGTCGACACAGTTTTTGTTTGTACTAGCATATGCTAGTGCAATGTCCTTAAAAAAGGTGACAAGATCAATCGTTATGATTTGGGACACCTGTTGTAGTAGTCCCATAATACGGACGTGGTATTTCCAGGCTGCTACCAAGAGTACAAAGTCGCATTTGATGCAGAATGCTTCCGTTGTTGTTGTACTGTATCAGACTGGGTGCTTCCATGCTCTGAAAGTTTGCATGATGTTTTTGCACACAAGACCGAGCGTGCTTTCTGTGCTACGTGCCCATAGTAGCTTTACTCTTTCAGTACATTAGGTTCCAAAAATGAGTTAATATAAATGTTTCGTGTACATGCGGTACGAGCAGCTGGATCATTCTCAGCAATAGTTTTTTATTTTATTTAAAACAGGAGCAACATTCAGTTCCTTCCCTCTCCTGAATTATAAAGCGCTCTGCTCTAGTCTGTATGACTGACGCTGTATAAAACCAAATTTCTTTCCCATTCCACTTTCCCACCCCTCAACTTACCACAGCACTCAAGTTGTGAAGAACAGTCACTTTATAATCTAGAGCAGAGAAGAGCCTTCTTAATGCCTCATAATCCACATTCCCTCCAGCTCGATCATCCAGGTCTCGAATACCACCAAATGTTACGTTACTGATCACTATAGCGAGACCCCGAGGGGACGACTGCATTTGGTATGCCTGAAAAGATAGAGAGTGGGTAGTAAAATCTGTCTTCGGCACTGCAGTTATAAATAACTTCTGCAGCAAGGCAGTTTGTCCAAGAAAACAGCGAAGTAAAGATGACAACATGTATGCAGGTTAAAATTCTAGGGCAGTGTCTCAGCAAGCAAGGTGGCCAGATATAAAACCTACACCAGTGACGCTGCAGTTCAATTCCCAGGCAGGCAGCTTCACAGCCTACTCGGTAGAAGACTGTGGTCCGACTCCCAGCACAGTGTCTGAACAAGCTAGGCAGACAGCTTCAGAACCGACTGCAGTGAAAGACCACAGTCAATCTGCAGCACAGTAACTCAACCAGCTAGGCAGAGAGCTACTGCAGTGAAAGACTGCTACTGAATTCTCAGTATACTGATGCAACACGTTAGTCAGCTTCATACCTACTGCAGGGAGAGTCCATGTTTCAACTCCCAGCACAATGTTTCAACAAGCCTGGGACACATCTTCAGAGCCTACTGCAATGACAGACCACCGTTTGATTCCCAGAACAGTGACAAGCTAGGCAGTCAGTTTTAGAACCCACACAGTGAGAGACTGCAATTTGACTCTCAGCAGTATCTTAACTAAACAGACAGCTTCAGAACCTAGAGCAGTGAGAGGCTGCAGTTCGATTCACAGCAGACAGCAGTCAGTGTCTCAACAAGTTAGGCAGTCAGCTTCAGAACCTACTGCAGTGAGAATGTGGTTCAAATCTCAGCACAGTGTGTCAACACACTTGGCAGACAGCTTCAGAGACTATCGCAGTGAGGCTGCGGTTCAATTCCCAGTAAAGTTTCTCAAACAAGGTGGACGGTCTTCTGCAGGCTGAGATCTAGTTCCCAGCAGTAAATCAAACTAGCTTCAGAGCCTGCTGTGATGAAAGTGTCATTACCAGCATAAATTTAGCAGTTGCCTTCAGAGCCTGCTGCAGTGACCACACACACACACACACACACACTCACACACGACTGATGATCAGACAGCATCCCTTACCAGCAGCTGGTGCTTGTTGAAAAAGTCGATACTACATGGCTGAACTGGAGGGCTGGGAGGTCCATCTCCATCATCAAGAGAATGCTCCATTGGTTCTGGAAGGCAAGAGATGAAAGCAAAGTTCAAGCACAGTTCTGCTCTCTGGAAACTCACTTTAAAAAGGCACTACGGCATTGAGTGGCAGAGACCGTGAAGAATGTCTGTTCCAGGCCACTCCTACCTTAGGGAGGGTGGGTGGTCCGGCTAATACACAAATGCCCTCTGGCAGCCCAGGGGGAATAATCATGTGGACTGTATACTATCAAAAAATAACAGCCTAGGAACCAGGATCTGGAATTTGTAAACAAAAAGAACAATACCTGCCTACTGGTGCATGTAGGCTTTAAAAATGACTGCCCATATACATAATGTCCATTTATCTTTTATAGCAACATTTCTATTTTATCATTAGTGGACCAAACGTTCATCATCGCTAATAGTCCTACACGCCACGTTCACTTTTTTAGAGCCTTAAGTCTTCCAAGTGATCCGAACAACTACTGGATCAGGAAAACATCAGCTAAAATTATATAATCTCGGATGCACAAACTGCACTCGGGCAAAACATTACACTAGCACAGCATTCCTAAAAACTGATAGTGACTTGCTGATATCTGTAGATTCAAGACTGCACACAAGTGCCATTTCTTTCGGTTTAACTAAGACCTTTAACACAGTAAAACATACCATCCTACTCTCCAAAAAATTCACTGCTATAGATTCATCTAGCTGGCAGACATTAGCATGGTTTGACAACTACCTCTCTCTGGAAGAAAACCGGCAGCAAAAGCAAACAGTGTAACATTCTCACCACAAATGCTCAAATTAGACCTCTACCATTCGGTCTTTTTGTTAATGAGCTCCTGCCTGCGTGTATTAACCAGGAATTCAATGTTCACCTTTATGCTGACAAAACTATTATTTATGTCTCAGCTATTTCATTCTCCAAGTTAAACACAACTGTACAAGTAGCTTCTGACTGAAAAACTCTGATAACCAACAACAGGTTCTTACTGAACCACTCCAAAACTAAACGCATCCAAAGAGAGGAAGGGGGACGAGGACTGGAGCGAATAATAAGTAAAGATGAGAAAGACCAAGAAGGCACCAGGGACACAAATGCAGACACAGAGCTACATATTTCTGAGGGGGTCAAATAAAGGGAAATACAGCTTTTCAGACATATTACGGAAAAAAAAAAAAAAGATGAGAGGGAGAATTGTAAGGCTAACTTGGGGGTGGGGGCTGGGTAATACAGGAGGATCAAATCAAATCTTTATTTATCCAGGCGATCATCATTGAGCAAGCTCATTTACAAGATGGACCTGCTGTTGTCCAAGACAGTTATATATACATAGATTGAGAATACAAAGTACAACATGTGCAAAGAGTTACAAATTTACATAAAAGTGGTAGGTGCACAATACACATTCCAAGCGTTCTTGTAGGAACATACATGCATCACTCAACTTTGCCGTGGTATATACAGACTCCATGTATGCAGAAGTTGAGGTGGCATGTTTAGTCATTCTTAGTCAAGCCTCCATCAGAGGGTACAATTCTTTGCATTTCAGCCCTCAGTGACCGTTTACCATACTTTGGTGAGGGTCCTGGGCTGCATAGGGGCCCCTAATGAGGTCTGTATGTTTCGCTTAAATGGTGAGAGGAGAGTAATATGGGAGAAGTGGTGCCTTGGGTGCCGAGGACCACTATGGTACCTGACTAGTGGACTTGATTAAAATAGAGAGGAGAGGAACTAGGTTCATGGCTGGATGTGGTAAGGATACAGAGTGAACCGTCAGCAGGACAGCCAGGAACTATGGAAACACTTACAGATTTCGGCAAACGTTTTGTCATAAATGATCCTAAACAGGGCAAAACTGACAGGAGAGCAGAGTCTCAAGGATCTTTGTACCCTGTTCCAGAGCGTAGGCAAAACGTGGCTTACGGCAGCCCTGCCAAAGTGGGTACTGATCCTGGGGATTTTCAGAGAAATTAGCAAGTGGCTTCTTAGTGCATAGCTACTGACTGGGCTCAGGGGGAGGCAGGCAACAATGTAATCTGGGAGTTTGTTGGTAAGGGCTCGGAATGTCTAGAGTGCTACATTTCTACACCGCCTATATTGAAGGGAAGGCCACCCTACGGCTGCATATAAAGAGCAGTGATGTGTGGAGGATGGGAGACCAGTTATAAATCTTAGCGCTCTGTGGTACAGGACATCCAGTTTTGCAAGGTGTGAGATGGAGCAGTGGCCATAGATAATGTTGGTGTAGTCGATTAATGAGAGGAAAGTTGATTGAACAAGCTGTCTCCTTGCGTCTGCAGTCAGAAGGTGTTTAATTCTGAAGAAGAGGCCAAGCCTCTGCCTAAGCTTTTTCATCAGTTCTTCTGTGTGCTCCGCAAAGGAGAGTTTGTTGTCCAGCCATATACCCAGATATTTGAATTTAGGCACAAACTCAAGATCTTCGCCTGGAAGGGTATGTAACCCCCCCGTTACCTGGAGTTACTAGAATCCCAGTAAGACCTAGTGGTAGGCAGGGAAGGCAGCTTGTGAAACTCCAGTTAAATGAGTTTCACACTGTCTCACTCTGTTCTCAGTCTCAGCCGAGACTGAGGGATGACATCACCATAGAACTATCGCAGCTACATGAACCACATTGGAATCTGCAGAAGGGAGTTAGAGTGTTGTGAGTTTTTGAACAGCGAGTGGGAAGAGTTGTGTGTGAGCAGTGAAGAAGAGAGGAGCATGGCAGTCTGTGCACAGGCTCTTGGAGCCTAAACTCTGATATAGAGCTACTTTTAGGGAAAGGTGTGCGTTTCCGCCTAAAGAGGAACACTGTAAGCTGTTCTTGAAGTGGTGGAGACCGCTGTTACTGGTCTCTGTGTCCCATCCCCAAGGGGATGGGGTGGAAGGTTTGCCTACTATTCCAGGGGCAACCCCCTGGCTACTGCTAGAGGAGAAGCTGCCTTATTTTTCCAAGTGGGTTGTGGCACAAAAAGATGTCAAGATTCGCCTGTGGGGCACCTGCAACCAAAGGGTGAGTTCTGCTCTTTTCAAAGGGCCTATGTTTCACCTAAACTGTGTTAAAGTGGGGACTGGACTGCTGAATTAGTGGGAGGCCTAGAGGAATAGGCTTAGCCAAAGTAAAAGTATGTTCAAGTCCAGCACAAGGAGAAAGTCGAGACATGTAGAGGAGATGTGCTATACGTCTACCCTTTCATCTACATTGCCAAGCTTTCAAAAAGAGTTGTTTAATGTCCAGAGAAATGGCCAGGTATGGATTGTGGGAGCTGGAGGTGGGAGACCCCCCCCCCACCTTTAGTAACCAGGTTCACCTCTACAGATTTGCTCTGTGGATTTCTACTTTGCCTCATGCAGTTGGCCAGTGATGAGGGAAGTACCCAGACATGGGACTGGAAGGAAATTTCCCTTAAGGAGCCGAAGGCTCTAAGGTGGTTTGGAGAGCCACCAACCAAAAATTTGGTTCACTGCCATATGGCCCGGGATCGAGTGGCCGGCAGGGGAGCCAGGCCGGGAAAACCCCAAATAGTGTACAAGTCGGGCTGTGTACCCAAAGCTGCGTGCAAGTCCAGGCTGTGTGCCTGGTGGGTTCAGAGCCTGAGGGCTGAAATGTTGAAGAAGTGTTCTGTATCTCTTATCTGCATTACCAGGAATGTAGCCCCGTGGGGGTCCGTCTATGCTTTGTTTGTTCAGTTTGGAGGTGAATAAAAGCTACACTTTAGAATCCCATTCCTGGTATAGGACATTACAGTTATTGCTTCCTGTGTTCGGATTTACTTGGGTGCCCCTGTGCAGAGTAGCCAAACCTAGGCCCCTTGTGCCGAGTAACTTAGTCCTCCCCGAACCCAGTACCCACCAGGTACTACTGTCAGCTTCAACAGCATACCACCTGTCGTTTTGCAAAAAGGCAGGGGTGCGGGGCCTTACAGGTAGTTATGGGAGGAAGGGTACCAGCAGCAGCAGCAGCAGCAGAGTAGGCCCTAGGGCTAGATGGGGTAAACAGCATGGTCTTAGTTTTTTTTTGCATTTAACAGTAGCTTTTTGCTGAGAAGCTGATGCTGCAGTGTACTGAATTCAGTTTGTAGATCTGTGCATGAGTCACGGCTTAGACAGAGCACCGTATCATCAGCAAACAAGTGGATACCGGCTTCTGTAATGCATAGGTCCAAGTTGTTAATGTAGATGGCGAACAGTAGAGGGCCCAGTATGGAACCCTGGGGGACTCCTCTTTTTATTGGTTTGAGGAGAGAGCTCACCTTCTGCCTTAATTTGTTGCTGCCTATCAGAGAGATAATCCTGGAACCAGTCCAGTGAGGTTGAGTCCATACCTGTGGTTTTTAAGGTGGAGAGAAGTAGGCAGTGGTCGACAGTATCGAAGGCCTTGCTGAGGTCTAAAAACACAGCACAAACAAATTTTTTGTTGTCAAGGTCCCATTGCCAGTCATTAGTGACTCTGGCCAGCGCCGTTACAGTGCTATGCTTTGCTCTCAAGCCAGACTCCATGGGGTTAAGTAATGTAGAGTTGTCTAGAAATGATCTCAGCTGTAAATCTACGACTTTTTCCAGCATTTTTGAGAGTATAGGTAGAAGAGAGATTGGCCTATAATTGTTCAGGTCGCATGGGTCCCCTGCTTTAAATAGGGGATAACATGAGCGGTTTTCCATTCCGCGGGGATAGAGCCCTGGGCTAGGGACAGGGTGAATAAGTGTGATATAGGTGGGGCAAGTATGTGGTATGCCATTTTCAGAAAGTATGGGTCGAAGGAGTCAGCTCCTGCACTTTTTCTGGTATCCAGTCATAGCATAAGGTCTTCAACTTCTTTTATGGTGGTTGGGGAAAAGGAGAAGATCGTAACTTTGCTACTTTGGTCGGGAGGCTGGGTGGTGAGCTGTGGGCAGAGACTACTTACTAGTGCATTCTCGAATGCCATGCCTGCAGTGGAGAAGTGGTTGTTGAAGGCTTGAAGAATTTCAGATTTATCACTGATAGTGACATTGTCGATGGTGATTTTGGAGGGTAGTGCACTACCTGGGGAATGTCCAGACAGTTCCTTTATGGTGGACCAGAATTTGGTTGGGCTGTTGGAGGCGGACAGTAATTCGGTTTGATAATAATTGGCCTTGGCCTCTCTGACCATTTTCGTGCAGGCATTTCTAGCTGTCCTAAAGAGACACCAGTCTGCATCGGCCTGCGATTTCTGGGCCTTTTTCCAGAGCTGGTCTCTTTTGAGTAAAGCATTCTTCAGATCCGGTGAAAACCAATGGCAGGTTCTGGTTTTTATTCGTGCTTTAACTAGAGAAGCATGGTTGTTTAGGGCACTGGCAATGATTTCATGGAGAACATTACAGGCATCACCCATGGATGACCAAAAGGTAGCCATTCTTCTGCTCAGTATTCACAGTGGAGCACAGCAGGTCTTTGCCAGAAATTCATATAAGGGCTGCTGCAAGAGGAGCCCCAAAACTGGGGCATGTGTTAAACACAGGAGAAAGGATCAGAAAAGGGCTTGCTGCCATGACATTAGAGCATGCTCTAGGGCCAGATGTGATGCGTCCAAGGTTACTCAAGGAACTGGCATAAATCCTGGCAGGGCTATTCAGTAGTTCAATTCAGTCAAGGGTGGTTCTGAAAGACTGGAGGGTAGCAGACATAGTTCTGCTCCACTGGGTGGGTGGGGAGGGGGACAAAAGCAACTGGCTAACTACAGGACCATCAATTGTACCTCCACTGTCGATAAACTGATGGAGATGCTACTCAAGAAGGACCTAGTGGACTACCCAAACAATGGGCTCTAGAACAGTAAACAGCACAGATTTATGGCAACAAGGTCTTGTCAGATCAACATGATAGTATTTTTTTTTTTTTTTTAACTGTGCCGAGGGCAGTGGATAAGGGACAAGCAGTGATTTACTCTACTTTAACTTCAGCAAGGCATTCCACTCAGTGCCACATAGAAGTCTGAAGAAATCAGGGGACCTAGGTGCAGTGAAGGACCTAGTTAGATGGTTGGGGGTGAGGGACATCAGAGGCTGGTGATAAACTGAGTCAAATCAGGGGAGAGGGAGGTCACAAGTGAGCTGCTGCAGGGCTCAGTTCTGGATACAGTCCTTTTCAATAAAATGTTCATCAGTGACTTAGAAGAAGGAATAGAGGGGCAGGATGTGTCTCTTCACAGAGGACATTAAGCTCTGTAGTAGGGTAGACAGCGAGGAAGGGATAAGGGAGTTGCAGAGGGGCCTCCATAGGATGCAGAAGTGGTCAAAGGCAGGCAGCTGAAATTCAACACCAGGAAGTGCAAGGTGAAACACCAAAGGAACAAGAAGTCCAGAACAAAATATTGGATGGGAGGGGTAAGCTGGGCGCTACTTCTGCGAAAAGGGACCTGGAAGTCATCGTAAGCAACGCTCTTAAAACAATCTTGCCGATGTAACAAGGCCTACAGCAGAACAACCAGATTGCTGGGGTGTACTAGGAGGGGTTTCGATATTAAGAGGAAGGAGGTAATACTACCTCTCTATAGTGCACTGGGTGGCCACATATAGAAACTGAGCCCAATTCTACAGTCCCCAGTAAAGGTAAAATGAAAGCTGGGAACGGTGCAGCATATGGTAACCAAAACAATTCAGGGCCAACAGGGAAGATCCTACAAGGATCCGCTTAGGGCACTTGACATGTTCTTGCTGGAGGTCAGAAGGGAGAGTGGCGCTATGACAGAGTCATTCAAAGTTCTAGAAAGGAATGAACAGGGAAAGTGTAAAGAATTTTTCAGAAGAAATAGAAAGTCAAAAACATGCAAATGTTCTAGCAGTCTTTTTTTTTTTTGTGTGTGTGTGTGTTTTTGTGTAGTACTCGTGAAAGGCACCAGGTAGACAAGGAACATCTTTATTAAAAAATGTTTGTGTAGCCATTGCAGTGTTACAAAATGTCATTTCAGTAGCACCAAGAAATATGTGTAGCGTTTGCAGTTAACCTTGATACACCACCAAGTTCTGGTATGAAAGCATGGTGGACTGGTTGGAGCAACTCAGGGCTTTTGGTATGTGCTTCTAAATAAACTTTTTTTGCATGAGGTGTGTGTGTGTGTGTGTGCACACGTTCGTACGCACGCCTGGTGCCGGACTTTCTGCCTGTTATTTAACCTTGAGTAAAGCAGCTGTGCAACCACTTCTGGGTGAACTCAGATGTGTAGCAAGTGACTGCTATACAGCAACTATTTTGTGTGGCAGTTGAAGAAAACTGTGTCGTTTTTTGCTACGCTGTACCAGGTAAAATACTAGCAGTAGACAGTAGCAAAACATTAAGCCCTCTACTTATCCAAATGACAGATGCAGCATTTTGGCAACTGAAGTGCACGCGTTCCTGCACTGGCCCACCCTATCATGGTGGGGCCACCAGGTAGGTGAGAGGTTAGTTTAGACTTTTTGCATATTCAGTTCTTGGCCTCTCGCATGAAAATGCCAAAAGAAAAAAAATCACTTACCATAGAAATCCTGTTTCTTCCAAGGGATCCCTTAGTATGCTTAAACTAATACAGTCAGCCTCCTGTGTTGAACTGCCCCAGAGAGAATGGAACGTATGTAAATTATGGAACCCTAGTTGGCTTAAACTGCTGCCCCTAAGTAACAGCTGCGTTCTAATAAACATTCAGATTCATCATGAAGCCTAAAGGGGAAGACCCACTAACTAGCTTATCTAAATTAAAAACTAATCCCACAATAAAAGACCCCCAGGATCATGGTCCCTGTAAGAAGGGACACAGAAGACAGTACCAACTGGTTAAAAACTCAACAAGTGACCAGATAAAATACAGAATAGTTAGCAACCAGTGGGGATGCAAAATAAAAGACCCCTTTTTCCTGGTTCTGAAATGGGAGGCATGGCAGGAGCTTTAAGAATACTGAGGGATCCCCTGAAAGAAACAAGATTACTATGGTAAGTAATTTTTTCTTCAAATCCCAGGAATTCCTCAGTATGCCTAAACCAATGCAGACTACCAAGCAGTACCTTTGGAGGTTGGGTACAGAACTTATTTAGGGAAAGGGTTCTGCAGGATTACAGTGCCATATATATTTGGCGTCACTTTTGGACTATATGTCCAAGAAGTATTGCTTGATGAAAGTGTGAACAATTTTCCATGTAGCTGCTTTGCAAATCTCCAGTAAGGGGATGTTCCTTGCAGCAGCTACTGATGTAGCTGTACTCCAGGTAGAATGTGCCCTGAGACTGGTGGGGGGTTACCAATTTTACTGTAACAGAACTGAATGCAGGCCACTATCCAGCATGCAATAGTTCTCTTGGAAGTTGGTTTACCTTTACCCACTTCCCAATAGGTGAGGAACACCAGAGTGTGCTCTGGCCTGGAGACTCTGGTCCGGTCAAGGTAGTGGCTGAATGCCCTCTTGACATCCAGGCTATGCAACTTCCGCTCACCTGAGCTGGAACTTGACAGTGAAATACACTGGCAGTGTTATGGACTAATTCAGATTAAAATCTGAAACCGCTTTAGTAGGGAAGAAAAAATTATTCATCATAGTAATTTTCTTTCTTCCAAGGGGTCATTTAGCATTATTGATTTATTTAAAAGTTTTATCAGGAAGGCACACTGAGCAGAGTACTGCTCGATTCCAGGTGTGACCTGGGGGACGGGGGTATAAGAAACACATACATAAATACACACACATACATAAATACATAGATACAATTCCAGGAGCCCAGAGTGAGAACATCAGTAACTATAGCAGTTAGCTGGCTAGGTACAACTGCCCCGGAGGTATGCCTTTAAGATAATTAGCATACTGAGCTTGGGCATCAGCCAATCGGAGAAAAAGAGGGGAGCGTGCCGAGAGGGAGCAGCCTGAAGGGCTTCAGAATTATTTTTGAAGATAATAGGCACATGCCCCCAAAAGTGAACCAACAGCATTCAAAAGACATGAAAATATCCAAAACCAGAAAATAGATAACCCAAGCACAAAAACTCTTTACTAAAAGACCAAATTTGGTAATACAGCTGAGAACAGGGCCCTTCTAAAAGGTGAACAGGGAAGGAAGGAAGGGTGGGAGCTTACTGATGCTAAAGGACCCCCTTGGAAGAAAGCTTACTACAGTGAGTAATTGTTTCTTACCCCAGGAGTCCTTTAGCATCAGTAACTATAGCAGACTACTGAGCAGTACCAAGTAGGAGGTGGGCAGAAAACCTACTTAGGAAAGAAGCTCTGCAGAACTGCCCTGCCAAACTTGGCATCAGATCTGGACTGCACATCTAAGCTGTAGTGCTTAATGAAAGTGTACAGATTTCCAGGTAGCCGCTTTGCAGACATCCCGAAGGGGTATGTCTCGTCCAGCTGCCACAGAGGCTGGAGTGGGCCCCGAGCCCCACAGGAGATTGATGACCAGCTTTCTCATAGCAGAATCTAATACAAGAGACCAACCAGTGGAAAACAGTTCTCTTGGTAGTTGGTCTTCCTCTGCCTACATCCCCGTACGTGAGGAACAACACAGTGGAAGAGCCTCTGAACTGCCTAGTATGCTCTAGATAGTAAAATAGAGCTCTTTTGACATCCAGACTGTGGAGCTTTTGCTCACCAGGAGTGGATTTCTCTGTAAAGAAAACAGGTAGGGTAACAGACTGGTTAAGGTGAAACTCAGAAATCACCTTAGACAGGAACTTCCTATTTGTCCTGAGCTCAATTTTGTCTCTGTGAGGAATGATGTAATTAGGAGCAGTGCACAGGACCTGAAACACTGAAATCCTTCTGGCAGAGGTAATGGCCACTAGGAAAACAGATTTCCAGGTTACAAACTTGAGGTGTGCAGTGGCCATAGGCTCAAAGGGTGGTTCAATGAGCCTGGCAATGCAGAGATTCAGGCTCCAAGGAGGAACCGGTTCCCTGACTGGAGGCTGGAGGTGCAAGAGGCCTTTGAAAAACTGTCTGAACACAGAGTGGGCAAAAAAATTTCTTTCTTCCCCACCAAAAGGTAGCCCGAAATTGCATCCAGGTGTAGCTTGAGAAAGGAGGGTTTCAGACCTGAAGCCTGCACATGTACCAGGTAATCCAGCAGCTTAGAATCTGAAGCGGTAAGAGGATAGACCTTTTTGCTCTTGCCCCAGGGGGAAAACCTTTTCTATTTGGCTGCTTAAGCCTTTTTTGTTTCAGGCTTTTTAACCATTATCAGGATCTGCTCAGAGTATTGAGAGGATGGAAACTCTAGCTCCTCAAGAACCAGGCCTTGAGGTGATGAAAGTGTAAATCTGGATAATGTACTCCTGTCTGGGGAAAGGACAGTAGAGAGTGAGTGGGTGGCATGCAAATGGGCCTGCTGCAGGACAATGCGAGAAGGAGAGGGTACCAGACCTCCCTGGGCCAGTCCAGAGCCACCTGATGACACCAAAAAGCAAATTTATGGGAATAAGCCCACATTCAGTAAAGGTGATGACAGTATTTAAGATAAAGTTCTTAAACTCTCTGTCAATGCCTTGGCAGTCCCAATCACCAACCTACTGAACTGCTCCCTCTGTTCTGGCTTCTTCCCAGTCATCTCGAAAACTGCCACCATTAGACCCTTATTCAAGTCCAGGCCTAGAAACTAGGTGGGCAACTACCATCCTATTTCCTTCCCTACCCCTCTCTCTAAAATTATAGAGAAGGTTGTAGACACTCAACTCGCCGACTACCTGGAATCCAGCAACCTACACTCTAGTGCACAGCATGGGTTCAGTTCTGGGCACAGCACCAAAACAGCCCTGGTCCAGTTCACTGGTGAAATCGTTAAAGCTAATGACAAAAGGACAGTACACTGGCTCCTTTTTTTTTTTTTTTGGTCTACCTTACCAAGGCCTTCGACCTTGTGGACCACACCCTCCTCCTTCACACCCTAAAAGGCCTACATCTTTCTGTTGATACCACAAAATGGGCCAGGCAGCTACCTCTCCAGGAGATCCCACAAGACAGCAATCGAAGGCCATGTCTCCTCGGAATGTCTAATTAAATATGGTGCCCCCCCAAGGATCGATCCTGGGCCCCATTCTTTTCCCACTCTTCACCTTCCCTCAATATGCCATTCCACTCAAACTGTCCTTTACACCAATGGCGCAGCCCTTTTCTGCAGCAACAAAAACCCCGACACGATGTTCCATAATCTGCATTTTGATTTGGTGAAGCTTCACTCCTGGTTCTCTGGTAACGGCCTTGTCCTCAACTCCAAAAAGACCAAGCTCATGATCTGATCGGGACCTACGAAAGCCCCAGCCCCTGGTTTTAAACTCCGACAGTTCTGGCAACCTCACTGAACAGGTGCCAGAATTCAGATACCTAGGCCTCCACCTTGACCTGCACCTCTCATACAATCACCACAACGGTAACCTCATAAAGAAGGTGCATGTCAGACTTGGGTCTGCTCTACAGGATTATAAAGTCCCTCATCCCTGTATCCAGACTTCGCCTCGCTAGCTCTCTACTCCTGCCCCTCATCGACTATGGATCTACTGTCTTCTCTCCCCCTACCTCATCCCTCCTTTTCTCCAAACTTAAGAGTCACATACAACAGCACAGCACATTTCGTCACCGGTCTCACCTGGAAAACACCACTGCTCACTTTATTCCTCCCTCGAGTGGCCCACTCTAGAAGGGAGGTTCCATCTTAAGATGCTCTCCTTCCTCCATAAGATATACCTCAAAATTCTTCGCCCCAGTGTTATCTTCCTATTCCCACTCGCAGTGCCTAGGTGTCCACAAGCAAGTTTCAGCCACCAAGACTAAGTTCCGGGCTAGAGGTTACAGCCACAGAGACCAAGCTCTAGCAGGTATACGTTCAGGCCAGACTTAAAACCCTGAATAGTACAACAATCAGCCAAGTCAACAGGGAGAAGGTTCCATAAATGTGGAGCAGCGTACCTAAAGGAGCGCTTGCCATAGTAAGTTTGGACATGAGGGATGTCTAGGGGACAGCCAGTGGAGGATCTCGGGTCCCTGCACAGGACTTTGGGATTTAGCAGCCCACACAGGTGAGGAGGAGGGCCAACAGTAGTAAATTTGAAGGTCAGGCTCAAAGAGGAGTAGGCTAGTTTTTGTTGCATAGAAGGCCAGTGGAGATCAGCGAGGACCTCGCACTGGTGCCTTCTTGGGGGTAAGTTGATGGCGAAACGAGCCACCCTGTGGTACAGCGTAGTAAGCTTTCTTTGCTCGACCTCCTTAGGGAATGCAGCAGGGGAGCCCCACAGAGGAGGGAGGGGAATAGGGTGCAATTAGATATGGCACGAGCCTTGAGAGACAGAGTCGCCCAGCCTATAGAGAAGTCCTAACTTCTGGTGGGTGGACTTAACAACAGAGTCGATATGAGGCTGGAAGGTCATCGCCTGATCAAGCAGGACTCCGAAGTACTTGATCTTGTCTGTGACCTCTATTCTCTTCCCTTGGGCAGTATGATGTTGAAGGATGCCACGACACGGTCTGAGCCAAGGCATCTGGACCCGAACAGGACTGCCTTTGTTTTTTCTTCATTCATTACAAGTTTGAGGAGAACCAGGCTTACAGTGCAGCTAGACTGGCCTGGAGGTTGGCATCGATTACGCTAGAAAGCGGATCATTGCAGTAGACTGTCATCTGCATAGACTCGTAGAGGATAAGGTTGTTCCTCCCACCAACCCCCTCTATAACACTGACAAAGAGTAAATAACAGGAGACCAAGGACTGAGCCCTGGGATACCCTGGAAATTACCGGTTTAGCAAGAGACTGGGTTCCTCTCCATAGGACTTTTTGGGTTCGGTTGAGCACATAGCCCTCGAACCATGTAGCAGAGAGCCCATCCAGTCCAAGTAGGTGAAGTTTAGTGAGGAGAACTTTATGGCTGACCAAGTCAAATACCTTGGATAAATCAATGAATAGAGCCCCCGTTGGGGAACCTTGGTCCATTGTGTCAAGGATATCCGATGTGAGCCGGATAAGGGCCGTATCAGTGCCATGGCCTTTCTTGAAGCCGTGTTGAATGTCAGCTAGTAGTAGGTGCCTTTCGAGGAAGTCCTGTATTTGACTGCAGACCAATCTCTCCTGCACCTTCGCCAGTGGGCAGAGAATGGAGATTGGCCTGTAGTTCCCCACATTGTCCCGGGACCCTTTTTTGTGAATGGGGACAATGGTTGCCACCTTCCATTTATCTGGGACCTTTCCTTCAAGGAGGGACCTGTTGATAAGCAGGGCAAATGGGCGGGAGATAGCCAGGGCTGCAGCCTGCAGGAGTCTAGATTCAAGCAGGTCATGTCCTGGAGAGGAGTCCGGGTTTATACGTTGCAGAAGGGGAAGTACCTCGGTGGGTTTGACCAGTTTCAAGTGAAACTGGGGTCAGGAGTGTTCCCAGGCAAAGCCTCTGTTGCTGGGGGCACCAGAGGGCAGGTGGGGTTTGGTTCCTCCAGGATGGGAGAAAGCGGCACTAAACGCCTCTGCAATTAAGGTGGGATCATTGGTTAGGGTATTATCGACCAGGGCACTGGAGGCACCCTTTATAAGCAGGTTAATTTGGCCCTAGGATCTCTTGGGATCCCGTAGGTGTCTAGACTGGAGATCTCGTAGGTACTTAGATTTAGCAGACTTGGAGGCTTTCTTGCACTGATTCCTCAGTTCTCTTATACCTCTCCCAGTTGGTTTTCCGGCCTGTGGATTTGTATTCACCCCAGGCCCAATCCCGAAGCAACATGCTCTGTTTGAGGCTAGGGTTAAGCCATTTGTGGCATTTACCCTGTACCCTCTGTTTCTAGCGGGGGGGGGGGGCGTCTATATTGGCCACCGACTTAAAAGTCTTGGTAAAGATGTCAAGCACCTCATCTAGGGTAGGGAGGGAGATAAGGGGATCCCAGTTTATGGCGCATAGGTCAGAGCAGAGAGCCTCCGAAGAGAAACTGCTGTAGTTTCTGGCTTCAATTACTTTGGCAGGCAGTTTGGGAGGCCAGTTGGACCAGATGCAGAAAATTGGGGAATGGTCGCCCAACGAGTCTGCCATGACCCCAGCAGCCTGTATGCAGTCCGAGCTGGATACTAGGGCCCAGTCAAGTAACAAGTGGTTACCAGTCATAGCATTGTGCCTTGTGGGCTGGTGGATAACTTGGGTCAGATTGGTGTCATGTATAGGGTTCTTGCTGGCAGAGGCCTCGAATGAGAGCCAATTTTGGTTAAAGTCCCCCAGGAGAATCAACTCCCCCAAGGAGTGTTCTGCCAAGGCATGAGTTAGCGATACGAGGGAAGACATAGCCATTTGGGGCAGGAGGTACCCTATGTACAGGGGTTTGGTGTCTCCTTCACGAAAATAATCTCATTCACAAAGTTGCAGAGAGGAGAATGGTCAATCTGCATTGCATTAAGACCACTCCGGGTGTAAATGAGAACCCCCCCCCCACCTTTCTTCCCAACACGGTCCTTCCCGATAGCATTAAAGCCAACTAAGACCATTTCGTGAGGAAGGATGCAGGGTTTGAGCCAGGTCTCAATCACTGCAGGTATATCGGGTTTGTAGGGTGTTGTCCAGGCATGGAATGGAGTTAACAGATGCCATGGAATGTCTTAGAAATATGAAAAGAAAGAGCAGTAGCTGCCGTGGCAAGTGGAACTCTATGTAGGTCTGAGGACCAGCTAAAACGAGATTATTTATCAGAAACCGATCGAAGCACAGCAGAATACAGAACTAGCACTGAAAGGAAATTCGGAAGACAGTTAAAGAGCACCTTTCATGATAGGCCAGAAAGTTACAGCTTGTAGTCATTATATGCAGTACTAGACCTGAAATGGTGTACGCATGTGTTATTTTTGGCCAAGATTTATTCTACCTTCCATATTTTGGATTTAAGAGTCCTACTTTAGCCCTGCTGCACTTGCCTTTGCTGTTCAGCTGCTGGGCAGCTGGCTCCTGTTGCTGTCATTATTTGGCAGAGGAGTGACTCACACTGTATAGTACAGTGAAGTTGCAGCAGTTTTGCAAGGGAAAATTACCATTACTAGGTGTACATACTGTGTTCTCCCTTACCCAAGACACCCTGTTAGTAATGTATTATGTCAAAAACCAAATGCCTTGTCAGTATGTTATTTTGTAAAATGGAGTCATTTCTGCCTCTGTAACAAAGCATGGGGAGTAAGGGAAGATAGAGTTGCTGTCAGCCAAGACAGCTGACAGTTTATACATAAGTGTTATTAGTGTCTTTACCTTTATCATTCGAACACAGTAATGCCTTCTTAGCCATGCCATACTGGTGCCTTCCATGTCTTTCTGTAGTAAACTATTTGGCAGTCACTCGATCGACAATCCCTTTTTGCTCCTCTGTCCTAAGCAAGGTCCCACACCTCCTCGACATCAGCATGGCACCACAGAATGCCAAGCTCTAATTCTAATTCTGGTACCATGTAATATAAACAACCTGTTTAAATGTGCTATATGCACTACAGAGGTAGTTTTGAAAACCAGGGGCAATTTCCAGAGAAATTCTTGTTTGAAAAGTAAAACCGGGATTCCGCACATAGAGTCTGGCATTCCGTGGTGCCATGCTGATGTCAGGGAGGCTCGGGTCGGAGGGGCAGAAAAGGGTTTTTGATCAGGGTGTCTGCCAGGCAGTTTACTACAGAAAGACATGGAAAGCACCAGTATGGCATGGCTAAGGAGGCATTACTGCGTTCAAATGATAGAGGTAAAGACATTAATAACACCAATGCATAAACTGACAGCTGTCTCGGCTGCCAGCAACTCTATCTTCTCTCATTTCCCATGATTTGTTACAGAGGCAGAAATAAAGTACAGTTACATAGGATATTACCATAACAGTAGATCTTCGAGAGAGAGGTTCCTTCAGAAGATCATTACATACAAGACTAGCACCACCTGGTGTCGGGCCACACGGCAGACTTCTCTTGCAATACCTGACAGGGGATCACCCACCCGTCACGTGACCGATGTCAGCGTGGCCGTATATAGTGGGCGGTCCCCACGCCTGCCCTCCAGTTCTCCCACCGGAGCCTGGAAGAGGCCTGACAGCAGAAAAACAGGAATGGAGTCCCTGTGTAAGAAATAAAATGAGGGGAAGGAGGGAGGGAAAAATATGACCTACTGAAGGAACCTCTCTTGAAGATCTACTGTTACGGTAAGTTCCTATGTAACAGTATTATCTTACTTCGAGAGACTTCCTTCAGTAGATCATTACATATAAGACTTAGTTCCAAGCAGTCCCTCCAAAGAGAAACTGAGAGAAACAAGAGAGGAAGAGAAAATAACTCCAACAAAACCGGGAACCAGAATGGACCCAGCCTAGGACAGAAGGCCCTGCAAGATGGCTAGGCTGAAGCCTGCCCTCCGCCTAGAAGCAATGTCCAGACTGTAGTGTTTAGTGAAGGTGTGGACAGAACTCCAAGTGGCTACGGCACAGATATCGGCCACAGAGACGTTCCGCAAAAAGCCGCGGAAGTAGCCATGCCCCTAGTAGAGTGACCTCTGATGGGACCCGGTAGAGATTTGTTGTACTTTTGGTAACAGTACCGAATACAGTTGCCTAACCATTTGGAAAGGTACTGCTTAGAAACCGCCTTGCCCACCGATCTGGGGGCAAGGGAGACAAAAAGCTGATCACAGCTGCGGATCTCTTTTGTTCAGTGGGTGTAGCACCAAAGAATCCGATGGACGTCCATGGTGAGCAGGAGAGCTTCACCTCTGTTCGCAAGGGACAGAAATTAAACTGGAAGCTCCACTGATTGGTTCAGTGTGGCTTCTGACACCACCTTGTCCAAGACAGAGAGACAGCGCGTCATGCCAGAAAGCACCATGCCCTGGAACGAGCAAGCAAAAACTGGGAAGTTTTGCGTTAGAGTGGGAGGCGAAGAGGTTGATTTCCGGACGCCCCCACTTTAGGAAGAGAGAGAGAGAGAGAGAGAGAGAGACTGTGCCACTTCCTGATTTAGTTCCCATTCGTGACTTACGGCCCAAGATCTGCTGAGACGGTCTGCTCCCTGCACAGGGTGTATGAGCAACTTCCTCCTTGTTTGTTGAGGTACCAAACTACGGTCATGTTGTCCATTTGGACTAGAAGTGATCCTTTGGAAAGGAGGGTCTGGAAGGCCTATAAGGCATACAGGACTGCCCCATCTCCAGAACACTGATGTGTAACGAAGCTTCCAACCTAGACCACAGGCCTTCGGCTTTGTGTTCCACTAGATGTGCTCCCCATCCCAAGTTCGATGCACATGTAGTCAGGGATGCAGAGGGAGCCTGGTTCCTGAAGGGAAGACCCATGAAGAGGTTACCGGGATCCCTCCACCACAACAATTCTTTCCTAACTGCTGAGGACACCAGGACCGGATGGTCTAGGTCATCCAGGAGTTGATCCCATTGCACCCACAATGACCACTGAGTAACTCTCATGTGGAGCCTCACAAGGGGAACGGTAGTAATGGAGGCTGCCATCAAGCCAAGAAGGCGAAGGACCTCCTGGGCCAGGATGGTCCTGGAGGACACCACCAGAGAAGCCTGACGGAACAAGGTCTCCAGCCTGTCTGGAGGAAGGAAGGCTCTGCACTGAACCGTATATCCAAGACCGCCCCAATGAATTGAAGTCTCTGGGACGGGGTCAAGGATGACTTGGGAAAATTGACGGTAACACCCAGATTTCCAAAAAGGTCCAGGGTAAAGGACAGAGCCTCCAGTAAAGAGTCCCTGTAAGGGGCTGAAATCAGCCAGTCGTCCAGGTAAGGGAAAACTGCAATACCCTGACGGCGCAGAAAGGCCACCACCACCGCCAGGCACTTGGTAAACACCAGAGCTGCCAAGGAAGACCAAAGGGGAGGGCCCAAAACTGGAAGTGTTCCCCTTGGAAAAGGAACCGCAGGAATCGGCAGTGACTGGGGAAGATCGGGATGTGCAGGTAAGTATCCTGCATGTCCAGAGCGCACAACCAATGGTTCCCTAAAAGGAGTGGAAGACGACTATGGAACGTTAGCATCCAGAATTTTTTGTATTCGACAAACAGATTAAGACTGCTCAAGTCACGGATGGGTCTCAAGTCTCCAGTCTTTTTCGGGACCAGGAAAAAATGGGAGTAAAACCCCCTTCCCCTTTGCCGGAGGGGAACACACTCTATTGCTTCCTTGAGCAAGAGGTTTTGGATTTCTTCTCGAAAGAGAAGGGCCTGATCCCTGGAGTAGAGAGACCTTCTGGGTGGAGTTTCTGGAGGGATGTCCAGAAACTCTATAGTGTTGCAGGACCCATGCGTCTGAGGTTAGTGCCTGCCATTTCTGCACATGGCGGGCAAACTTTCCCCCCAACTGCTCCCCGTCGTGAGACTGAAGAGGTAGTGGGGACGGGGAGTCAGGAAGCGGCACGGCGGTCAGGGGAAGGTCCTCCTGAACGTCTCTGGTTTCTGGAGGTGGGAGGGGTGGCGAAATCCATGGCCTTGAGTTTAGCCTGGCGTGGAGCCGGGGCCTGCTTCCTCTGCCTCCAGGTCCTTTTTCAAAAGGGCTGCTGCTGTTGTTGAGTGCCCAATCGGTACATGGACCTTACTGATCTGAGGGCGAGGCCTCTGTCCTGGAGATCAGTAATGATTTATTTGGTGTCCCCACCAAAAATTACTGAGCCCCAGAAGGGGGCATCCTGAATCGCAGACTGTACCTCGTTGGAGGGGCCAGAGATGTGAAGCCAGGAATGCCGTCTTAAGGCGACGGCAGTTGCCGAGATGCGAGATACAGAATCAACGGAGTCCTATGTAGCTCATGTAGCTCGCAAAGCATGCCTACAGGAGAAGCAAGAGAGGCGAAGATCCTTGGCAAGCTCCTCTATGAGGCTCGAGGGTTCCATCGTCTGGACTCGGGCCTCTAACCTGGCTAGGGTAGCCTTTTGGTGTGACACCATGTGGGCCACAAAATTGAGGGACCTAAGCACACATATGGCTGAAGCATAAATTTTCCTGCCGAACCGGTCTATCTACCTCAACTCTGTCTGGAGGAGAGGTGTTCATGTGCTTTTGAGCAGTGGAGCAATCATGAGCAGCTGAAATAATGATAGAGTCCGCCTTGGGATGAGTCTTGAGAAAAGGAGCTCTTCAGCGCCCGGTATATCCTGTCCGCCCTCTTGGGGACAGCCAGGAGAGAATGAGGCATCTGACAGACCGTAGAGGTGAGGTCCTGGTGAGGTCCAATCCAGGGAGGAATGGGGACCGGAGACAGGGACTGTAAATCCAAGTGTTCGGCTAGTCTCTGTCTCATGGGGTCCTGTTCCTCTGACTCCCAGTAGAAAAATATCTTTCATGGACCTCAGAAGATCCGAGAAGGCAGTGTCCTCCGGGGGAAGAGACATCTTGCCCTGTGGACCCTCCGGTTCCTCAAGGCATCCTCCACCGATACATCAGTGTCAGCGTCGTCGTCATCATCGTCATCGTCCACCCCCTCGTTAGGAAGGTTACGAATGTACTGAAGGGTAATGTCCTGATGTGCCATCCCCGAAACGTGTACCGTGGACGGAGGAGAGTTCCTCGGGGATGCAGACCTTGGAGAACGTGGAATTGGGAGTCTCGTCCCCAGGTCAGACACCAACTCTGAGCACGCCCCCTGCCACCAAGACTGGATTAAGGTCTTGAAGTCCGGTATGGCCGGAGGAGGTGGAGACAGAGGAGGAGGAGGAGGAGGAGGAGGAGGCATTACCAGTGGAGGTGGGTAAGGATACCCCTGGTAGCCCTGAAAATGGTGGTAGGGGCTGTAACCAGGGTAGTACTGTCCAAATGAACTCCACTCAGGGAGGAGGACCAGCCAGATAGTGGTCCCCAGGGTACCCAAGTGGGTAATGAGGGACAGTCCGGGGTCTGGAGAAAATCCCTGTCGTCAGGTCTGACGGAGAGGGTAGCCATGTCAGACCCGCCATAGTGTAAATCTGCAGGGGGGTCCGGCATCGGGTTAGCCAACATCAAGGATAATGACATCGGGACTGGCATCGCCCGATCCGGCGCCAAAAAGGGGTCTGGCATCTGGGCCAGATGAAGGGGATCCAACAGTGGGACCGGGTCTGGCGCTGGAGCTGGGGTAGACCAAGGGCCCTGGCTGAGTAAGAGTCGGAAGGTCTGGTGTCGAGAGAAGTATCGTCCGATCAGACGGTGGGATCGGGACCAGGACATTCGTCGGGTCCAAAGGGATCCCACCTGAAGGGAGAGGAGGGGGCCTCCACAGTAAGGCCAGATGGCTGAGGAGGAGCGCGGGACTGACACAGAGGAAGGGTCTTCGACATTGAGGGGTCCCGCACTATCTTCGCCTGAAGTACCTGCCTGTAAAGGGGAGGGTATAGGCGAGGAAGAAGGGGGAAAGGAGCATTCTCCCCCTGGTTCTGCCGGACGTCAGGTGGGGCGCTGTTAGGCCTCAACAGGAAAACCACGCCTGAGCAGCCGGAGACAGGCATCTTACCAGATGGAGCCGGGCAGGCAGGGGAGGAGCCCCCCGGCTGACTTATCAACTGGTGCCAGATGGGTCCTCAAGGCCTGGGGAGCAGTCTTACCGGCCACCAGGCAATCCCCGGAGGAGCCAAGGGCAGACTTAGCAGCTGTGGCGGTGCGGCCGTCGGAGGAGCCGAATGGTCGACTGACCCGCAGAAGATTTTTCTGACTAACCGTCCGAAGTCTTCTTAGGCGGCCTTATTCGCTTAGGGCCGTGAGGCCTTCAGTTGGTCCGTGGAGCGCTCCCGCTCTCGAGATTTTTCCGTGTGGTGTTTCTTGGAGGGAGAAGATTTTTCATTGGAGGAGACTCTGATGCGGTCCATTTGCTTCTCTAAATCGACTCGTTGACTATGCAGACCTTCTGTATGGGCACTGCTCTAGTGTGGCCCTTGCTAAGCAAGACACACTGTACCACTGGGCGCTCAGGTTCATTACCGATGCCCCCTACTCAACACACCACTGTACCCTCTACAACACTGTAGGCTGGGGCTTCCTTAGTCTTGGATGACAAAAGAACACTGTGCTCTGGATCTACAGGGCCATCTCTAACAAGCTGCCTCAATATATTAAGGACTGCCTACCTTCTTGCATTTCTGGCAGCTTTCTGCTGAGAAGCCAGACTCGTATCACCCTTCACATACCCAGAGTTATGATGCACTTCGGTCGGGCAGCAATTAGTCACGCCTTACCAGTCCTCTGGAATACTGCTCAAAATTTACTGCAGCTCATTTCACCAGTATCATTAGCTGCCTTCAAAAATCTTACCCAGTCATTTATGGAGTCCTGCAATTGCTTCTGGCACTGAATCTCTGACTCTCCCTCCTACCTGTCTGTCACCTCCCCCTACTAATGGCACCTTTTCACCTCTATACCCTTCCCCTTACCCTCAGACCTACCGCACCAACCAATGTAACTTTAACAATCCTGAAGGCATTACAACTGCCCCCTCCCACCCCTCCTAACCTCTCCTCCCTCCTCTATCCTTGGCGCATCCTGTGCCCTCAGTGCCCTTGATTTATAGCCTTCTCCTAGGCCATGTAATGCTTTGCTGATCTAGACCGCATCCAGTAAAATATTGTACCCTACTGTCTATCAGAGACCTGCCTTATACAGAACTCGCACATAGCGGTATGCTGACTGCCTTTGGTACCACACCTGTAAATCATGCTGCCTTGTTCCTGTTCTCAGTGTCAAGTCTTACATTGCTCATTTGTAAATTATTGTACACCACTGTGCCAAGCCACGCCATTCTCACTTGTAATGACTGTACATAGGCTGCTAATGTTGCTACGCCTACGCCAAATTGTTGTATTGTAACTTCTTGTTGTTGTTTAAACTACCAGGTCCATCTTGTAAATGACCCCAGCTCAATGGTGTTCCGACTGGCTAAATAAAGATACTGATTGATGGACTGATTAATGAAGCGAGGCGGACTTTTAAAAGGTGGGCCTCCAAAGCCTGCTGTCTCTGCTTTTTGGTGGCCTGGTTAAAGGTTTGGCACTCCGAGCAGGATGGTCTGGGCCCAGACAGATAACTCACTTCAGATGACCGTCCTTATGAGGAATCTGCGTGCCACAGGATGAGCCATTTCTTCTTAGAAGACATAAGCGAGAATTATAAGGAAAAAAAATGTAGAAGAAAATCTGACGTAAGAACTAACACGACGATTGCTACTGGAAGTCTGCTATGTAACTGACACGAGGCGATGGCAGGAAAGAACTAGAGGGCGGGTGTGGGGACAGCCCACTATATACAGCCAAACTGACGTCAGGTGGGCGGTCCCCCGTCAGGTACTGCTAGAAAAGTCTGCCCTGCGGCCCATCAGGTGGCACCAGTCCCATATGTAAATGACCTACTGAAGGAACTTTCTCGAAGTAAGATCTCAGTTTTACAAAATAACATACTGACAAGACATCTGGTTTTAACATAATGCATTGCTAACAGGGTGTCTTGCGGAAGGAGGGACACAGCATGTACATCTAGTTATGGTAGTTTTTCCATGCAAAACTGTTGTAACCGCAGTGTACTATAGTGTGAGTCACTCCTATGCCATGTGGAGACGTCAGCAGCACAACCCTGGGTCCACAGCAACACCAAGCTTGCTACAAAATCTCTGGTACACCCTGCAGTTTTTTAGCAGCTCAGAATGCAAAAAGGAAACACAGAGGACAGTAATGAAATACAATTAAAGAAACAACGCAAGAAGGGGTAATTTATGTATAATGGTCAACAGGACTGGAACAGGCGGTTAAAAATTTTTCCTATCACTTTTAAAGAAATACGTGTGCGTGTGTGTCTGTTTTGGGGGGTGTTATGATGTGGAGGGGGTGCGGAGTTAACAGTTCTAGCTTTTTTCTGTTTAACTTGCATTACAGGAGTACATACCTGTCCAGCGTGGCTTCTTGTGTGGGCTATAGGAATCACTGACTTTAGTAGCAATAGGCAAGCTTGGCTCAAACCCAACACCATTCTGAAAGGGAAGGGGGAAAAAAAAAACACAGGACATCACAACGGTGGTTGAAGTCAGAAAACATTGTTAAAAAAAGTGCATTTAAAGGAAAGGGGACCCCGCTTTCCCTTTGTTTAATACTAAATAGTTGGAAAGAAGAAAATTACTCACTGTAGTAATGTTTCTCTTAAGGGATCCCTCACTATGTTTACACTTGGTCACCTCTGCTAGGAGTGAAGCCCCTAGAGAATGGAATCTATGCAAATTTTAGAATTTGTAATGTAGGTTCAAACTCTGCATCTGCGCGCCACTCAGGCCATTAGTTAGATCTGTTTCCAAGCCAGGGTGCAGTAGTGGCTAGTGAAATTAGCCAAAAAGTTTACCAAAACATTTTTTTAAGATTTTTATAAACAGAATTGTAAAAACACTGAATAAATGGAAAGCAGACTTGCGAAAAAATAGCATAAATACAATAACCAGTTTACAATTCTGGGAACTGCCACAGTAAATACTCAAGCAATCTTAGTATCAAGCATTTGTCAATGCCGAATATTGTCTCGCTGGCACTGGTAGTGCAGGAGTTAGAGATGCATAATAGGAATGGCAGTTAAGTACTACACTGAAGCCAACGCCACCCCCACCCCCACCGACACTGAGAGGCATTGGGGTGTGCCTTTGGGTCATCAGCTATAATGCTCATGCCATTCTACCTCACCCTACCCTGCAGACACTGACAAGTGTTGTGGTGTGCCTTGGGGTCTTTGGGCCTTATACGTACGCCATTCCATAAGGAAATATGCTGAGGTGGGTGCAGTACAGGAGAATGGAGTGAGCTTTAGGGCCGAGCACTACAAGGCAGACGTCGATGCTCATCACTGGCTGCAGGGTGAGGGTGGAATGGTGTGAGCATTACAGCCAATGATCCCAAGTCACACCCCTGATGCCTGTCAGTCTCTACAGGGTGGGGAGTAACAGTTGGAAACCCTAACGCTTGTAGGCGTTTGTTGGTATTTTTACTCCAAATTTTCAACATAGGCTTTTTGTGACCCCACCTCATGAAGAGCGGCACTTTAATTTGTTAGCTGAAAGGTAGTTTTTGCAGTGGCTATGCCATTTGGTGACACAGGAAAACACATGTTGGGCAGATGTGAAAATGACAACTGTATGTTCGTGAGAGGTGTAAAAAATTTACCAGCGTTGAAAATCTGGAGTGAAAATAGGAAAAATTGGTGGCGTCATGAGCATGCATAGAAACTGTGCAACAGGCGTCCATAACCAATTCTTTTTAGGATTTTTTAAACCACATTTTCAACATAGGCATTTGGGACCTCCCTCATGAACAGTAGCACTGTGATTTGTTAATTGTCCCAAAAGTTGATTTCCCACAACGACCATGCCATTTTATGCGCCACAGGTGCGAAAACACATTTGGGGCAGAATGTGAAAAATGACAGCTGTACTGTTCATAAGAAGGTGTGAAAAAAATGCCAGTGTTGAAAAAATCTGGCATGAAAATATTGTAAATTTGTGAAGTTGCAAGGGTGCATGGAAACTGCGCAATGCACACTTGTAACACAGTCACTTTATGGACGTTAGTCACCAAATTTTCAATATAGGCATTTTAGGACCTCTGCTCATGAACAGTGTCACCTGCATTTCCTCGAACTGTCCCGAAAATGGATTTCGCACAGCAACCACGCTATTGTGTGCCGGACGTGCGAAAACACATTTCAGCCAGGATATGTAATACAGCTGTGCTGTTTATAAGAAGGTGTGGGAAAACGCCAATTTTGAAAATCTGGAGTGAAAATATTACAAATGCACGAAGTTACGAGTGTAAGTAAAACAGCCATTTTTGGGATTTTTTCCACCAAATTGGCAACATAGGCTTTTTGAGAGCCCCCCTCATGAACAGTGGCATTGTTGTTTCGTTAATCGGTCCTGAAAGGTGATTCCGTGCAGTGACCAAGAAATCACCTTTCGGGACCAAATAATGCCATGACAGTGACTGAATTCATGAGGAGGGGTCCCAATAACTCCATATTGAAAATTTGGTGTCCAAATTCCGAAAAATGGCCAAGATATGCATCAAAGTTGAAAAAACCTATTTATGCCATTACACAGCTTACCGGCATTTCTTCAGTTCGCGGTCGGCTTTGAAGAGTGCAGACGTGTTCCCAGTCCACCAAAGATCGTCGCTCCGGAGGGAAGTATGGGGAGGCAGGGCACGCAGAGAGTGGGTGCGGGTTGGGGGAGGGGACAAGGAGACCACGAGGGACCGTTTCCTTCTTTCACAGGTTTAAAAAAAAAAAAAAAAACAACATTGCGGGACGGTTTTCTGTTTACTGGGGCATTTGGCTGCGCTGGGGTGGGCTACCTGAGTGTTTTGCCGGGGGATGCTGTAGCAGATGAGGGGATTGGGTATCCCGTCGGCACATACCGTGGGGAGATTGGGCAGCCCTCTCGGCACACAACAAAGTGGGAGGGAAGGGGCCACTATGCTGACAGAGATTGGGCACCCCACATCGACACATACCGGGGCGGGGAGACAGAGCCAAGGGGACTGGGCACCCCTCAACACTAACAAAAGTGTGTGTGGGGGCGATATGCCGACAGGGTGGGCTCCCCTCGGCAAAATAAGCGGAAAGGACTAAAGCCGGCGAGGTTAGGGCCCGGGGGCGGGTTGCATGATGCAGAGGGATGGGGCACCCTCAGCATACATTTTAAATGGGAGGGGTGCATTATGCTGACGGGGAGGCTCCCTGCCGGCAATGAAACGGCCAGGGCACTCTGCAGGCGGTTTCATCAGGACAGGCACATCTGGAGGGCGTGTTATGGTACCACTGCATGATTGCAGCAGACCTTTTCTTAGATCTGGTCGCCACTTGACATATGCCTGGTGTCACCGCCTGCAGCTGCTTACTGGGGAATGAGGGACGCACCTTCTGATGCATGCCCTACATTCACCCACAGTGACCGCACCTCCAAATCTGCTACTAATGCAATATGTTAGCTAGCGGGCATGCATGAGCCAACATAAAAATGAACCGATTCTTGTGTGACCCTACCTCAGGTTCTGGAAAGGGAGGCATGGTTAGGAAATGCAAACACAGTGAGGGATTCCCTTCAAGAAGAAAACATTTCTACAGTGAGTAATTTTTGTTCTTCTAACCCCAGGAATCCCTCACTTAAGTGTTTACATTTAGACTTCACAGCAGTATCTTGGGAGGCTGGGTCCAGAACCTAACTAGGAAAAAGGTTCTGCAAAGCAGTAGTTCCAAAGCTGGCATTCCTTCTGGACTGTATGTCCAAACACTAGTGTTTTATGAAGGTGTGTACTATCTTCCAGGTAGCTGCTTTGCAAATGTCCAAAACTGGGATGCCCCTTGTGAAGTGTGTCCTTAAGCCTCTTGGTGGCAGCTTCCTAGGTTTCTCATAACAAAACTGAACGCAAGAAACTGTCCAGTGAAACAGATCTCTTTGTTGCTGGTTGGCTTTGCCAATCTCATCACAGGTGAAAAAAGCTGGGTGCTCAGGGACCAGACATCTTTTCTCTAGTCAATGTAGATACTCAGGACTTGCTTTTGGTCCAGGCTATGAAACATCTACTCACCTGGACTGCAGTATTCTGGATAGAGTACAGGAAGGGTCACTGACTGATTTAGGTAGAATTCAGATACCACCTTAGGTAGAAATGTTCTATTCGTTCTAAGGACTACCTTATCCCTTTCTGGGATCATGTATGTAGTCTGGCTCTGTGCAGAAGGCTTGCAATTCGCTTACCCTCTTAGCAGAGGTCACTGCACCAGGAATATGTTTTTTCCATGCAACATACTTTAGGTCAGCAGATTCCATAGGCTTAAAGGAAGCCTCCATAAGCTGGGCAAGGCATATACTGAGATCCCAAGGTGGGGCAGCGTCCCTCGCCAGTGGTACAAGTGACTGAGGCCAAAACCTTTGGAAAATGGGTTGTGAGGCCGGTCCAGTGGCACAGCGCCTTACCTCTCCCACACTGGTGATCTGGGTTTGGGAACGAGCTTGGGTCGTCGAGGGGGTGGGGCAGTATTGGCTGGTATCTGATGGCTGGAGGATACTAGCCGGGCCTGCACTGTCAAGCACTCTGCTCTGTCCATCAGCAGGAAGCTCTGCCCTGGGATAAGTTCAGGACCGCCCCAATATACTGGAGGCGTTGGATCCGAGTGAGACAAGACTTTGGCAGGTCGACTGTGATCCCTAGGGCCTGGAAAAGCTAAATGATACCTTCCAGGGTCTGCAGCAAGAGGTCCCTGGAGGGGGCTGTCAGCAGCCAATCGTCCAGGTAAGGGAACACACAGAAGCCCCATCTCCTCAGGACCATGGCCCCCACCACCAGGCACTTGCTAATGACCTGCGGTGCTGAGGAAAAGAAAAAAAGAATGGCCCTAAACAAAGTGGTCCCACTGGAAGCAGAAATGGAGGAAGTGGCAGTGGGCCGGGAAAACATGGATATGATCATTTTTGTTTTGCTGAATTTTGCTGACCCGGTAAGCCCACTAGGTCTAAAGTCCCCTTTTCGGGAGGATGATAGATGGTGCACAACTGAAACTGAACCAGATTAAGCTGTTGGTGGTATTTTTAGTGAATGAGGGAAATTCCCCTACTCTTGCTGCACATCGCGCAGTCACGCTGCAGGAGAGTCGCATGGAGGTTACTGTGCCTCTGACTGTGGATGGGGTAGGTCGTGCTGTGGAGCAGCCCCAATTGGAGACGGTAGCACAACTGAACCATCCCGACATTTCTACTTCTGAGACTGTGGCCCAATTACCTACAGAACCTTTTGCCTCTAGGGATTCGTTTATGGAGATACCGGACCCGGAAGAAGAGACCCTGAAACAGGACTTGGAACAAAAGAAACAACAATTGCTGGATTTAATTACTGTGGCTGAACGAGAATTTTTAGCAAGTAAACTCTCGTTACAAGAACGGAAACGGAAACGGTCTGGGCAAAGCCCTTTATCTGGGGGTAGTAAACAACCCCCTCTGGAGGCTAACGAGGATCCATTTTCCTTTAGTTCGGAACCGACTTCTATGGTGGATCAAGACCAGGTTGCTGACGTCATACCCAAAGCGCCTAGCTCTGCTACTGAATGGACCCCGGGGCTGGCGTTGCAAAATGCCGGCTGGATTCGGGAGGGAGATAGATGGATCCCTGACCCGGTTACTCCATTACCGGGATCTTCAGCACTGATGGCTGATTCTGACCTGGCTGGTTTCCCTGGGTGCATGTCGCCAAAGCTGGTGATTCAGACACCTAAAGTTCAGATTGCACCGGAGGCAGTTTCCTTAGTCCTTCAGGGTGAGGAATGCGACCAACGATTTGAAGGCCCACAGAGGTCTAGTGAGTTGTCTGAATCAGTCCCCTTTTGATGCGCCTCTCACTGCTCAAGGTAAGACGGTTTCTCCTCCTTTGGGACACGATATTGATGCTCCTGAGACACATGCTGCAACCAAGGTACCGCCTAAAACATTCGCAGGATTGTTCCACAAGCCTGCAGAAGCAGCAAAAAGACGTTTTTTGGTACGCCTGAAGTATACAAGGACTGCTCCTATAGTCCCAGATAGGATCTGGGTGGGCAAAACATTGATAAAGGACTCCCTGGGCTTTGCACCCTCTGAGGTGTATGCCTTTATACATGCACCTGGAGACCGCATATATGATCTCAGTTTCTGTTCAATGCAATTACTGGACAAATTCTGGAAGTTATATTATTCTTTTAAAGATTTTGGTGCTTGGCATGACTTTATAGCTATTCCAGTTACAAAACCAAACATTAAAACTGTTACTGTTTTGTTTAGGAATGATGGGGTTTATATAAACGATATTATGTTTTGGTTGGAAAAAAATGCAATGTTATGGAACAGCCTAAACCTATTATTGATGAAAATGCGTTTTGGAATGGGGGATGGTTGTTTCGGGTTCAGCTAAACCAAACCGAGGTTGGGATTTCACATTTGCCCAGCTCCTTTTTTTTGGGTCGAGATTGGGGGGTCCTGTTTTATGCTGGACAACCCAAGAGCTGTTATAAATGTGGGGCCCTTGATCACCTTAATGCTGATTGTGATCAGATTCGCTGTTTTCATTGTGGGATGCTTGGGCATACGGCCCCTCAGTGTACTGCTCGACCCTTTTGTAATTTATGTGGGGGAAGAGGAACATTCATTCCACGATTGCCCCTTGGGCTGCACATAATTTGGAAGTGGATTCAGATCATGATTATTTACTTGACAAAGCTAAGCAACGTTTTTCTGTACCTATGCAGTCTTCTGAGGGTCCCTTTTTCGGTCGAGGTAGAGGCCGGGGTCGTGCCTCTTCCCCCTCCTTTTCACATGCGGATATGGCAGTTCTGGGGATCCCTCCGTCTACTTCCAGTAAGCAACACGGACAGTTACAATCCAAACCGGCGGATTCAGTAACTCCGTTTGTTACTGCACATGGCTCCCCTATACGTACAGTGTCCTTAGCTGATTTTCAGGCACACCAACATACAGACCGTTCAGTTTTGCCTCCCCTGAGTCCTTCTAGGGCGACTGCGGTTGCTGTTGAGGTTTCCCCTTGCCTTGCTACCAGACCTGAACCTGGTATTTCTGCTACTGAAGATGGGTTTGTGCTCCCTGTACAGTCCCAAACTCAGCCACGGACTGAGGAGGTGACTCCCCTTTCTCCTTTGCTCTTGTCAAATCGGTTTTCAGTTTTTTCCTGGAGTGAGCAAGTAGATTCGGATTTACCAATGTCGGGCATTGATCCTGACCGTTTCCACCTCTTGCTGCCACTTCTGCCACGTCAAAAAAAAATCATTCTAAAGCCCAATCAAAACAGGTAACTCGATCTAGTGGTAAATTAGCAGCTGTTCCTCCCTGATGGGTTTGGTTTAAAAATTGCTAGTTTAAATGTAAATAGTGTGCTCTCCAGTAAAAAATGTCTCGTTACATTTGGGATCCTTTATCAGTTATCCTTTGACGTTTTTTTTCTACAGGATACTAGGATACATTCGTCACTGAACATTAGTCAAATTACGAAAGACTGGACGGGAGGTTTGTCCTTTTGGTCAGCGGGTCTGGATCCTTGTAGTGGGGTAGGGTTTTGTTTTAAGACGGACGTTCATTGTTTTCGACTGGTGGATATAGAACCTGGTCATGCTTTTCTGTTGGACGTTGAAATTAATAAAGTATCGTGTAGATTGATTAATATTTATGGTTATCAATCTAAAGCCCTTAGGATTTCTTTATTAAAGAAAATCCGTCCCTTTTTTATATACTAGCAGACTTATTTTTTTTGCTGGGGATTTTAATATTAACATACTGAAGGATGGTCCTTTACATAAAGTATACTGTGATAAAGCATTTTTAAGGGACTTTATATCTCAAACGGGGTTGGAGCAAGTGTCCGTCAAGTCTTCTCAGTCGGCTAAACCTACTTATTATAGGGGTAGGTTGGCCTCCTGTACTGACATGATTTTTATTACCAAATCTTTATCATATGAGAATATGGTTTCTATCCCAATTGAATCATAAGATCACGTTTTGATTGAGGTCTGTATGGATTCTCCTTCTCGTTGAATAGCGGGCCCAGGATATTGGAAGTTGAACTCTGCACTTTTAAAGGATCCTATAGTCTTGTCTTCTTTGTCCGAGATTCTCCATGATAAATTATCTACAAAGTTTTTTTTATGATAATGTGGGGTTATGGTGGGAAGACCTAAAGGACTGCATATGTGATTTCTTTAAGGCAGTGGGAAAGGATCAACAGTATTCAAAATATTCAAGCTATCTACGATTGAGGGAATATTTGGGTGTTTTACTTACTAAACACCATTTGGGAAGAGAAGATGTTTCTTTAGATATCCAAGAAGTAAGATTTAAGATGGAGTTATATCAATATAATAGGATGCTATCCCTACAGCAGGAACAGAGATTTGGCACCCAAGGGAAATTGGATCAAGGTAACCCCTTCTTGAATTGTCATAAACGGACAGAGAAGAAATTGTTCCAGGGTTTACATACGTCACAGAGTGATCTGGTTTCGGATAATAAGGGTATTATGTCTACCCTGGAAGAATACATCAAACTAGTATTTGGGACTTCAGTTATTGATGTGGGCTATAGTGACCAAATTTTGAAATCTGCTGCTTTACCCTATTTATCTTCCTTCTCACAGGATGAATTGCTTCTACCATTTTCGCCTTTAGAAATGGAGACGGTTATTCACTCCTTGAAGGGAGATACTGCACCTGGATCGGATGGTTTAACTGCTGAACTTTATAAAATACTCTGGCGCATTGTTCCGAATGATCTTCTAGAGGTGTTTAATTTCATGTAGTCTGACTTTTATTTACCTTCCTCCATTTATGAGGGATTAATGATTTTTTTGTATAAAATCAGGTAATCGGGCTGAGATTACGAATTGACGTCCTATTACCTTGCTAAATGTGGATTTTAAAATTTTTGCTAAATTGCTTGGTAACACAATGACATCGGTAATGGCTCAACTCATTTTTCCTACACAGTTTTGTTCAGTGCCTGGGCGTCGTATCACTGAGGCCTTATTACTAATACGAGAAATATTGGACAGTAGGACTTCATTGACAGAACAGGTCGGTGATGGGTATATAGTCAGTTTGGATCAGGCTAAAGCCTTTGACGGGGTTTCACATGCTTTTCTTTGGAGTTGTTTGGCATCATATGGGTTTCCGGATTTATTTATACAACGGATTAAATTATGTTATGCTTTGGCTTGTGTTAAACCATACGAGAACGGATGGATGGGGAAGACAATTTTGATGCAAAAAGGAGTTAGACAAGGTTGTCCTTTAAGTCCCATTCTTTGTGTGTTTACGTTGGACCCATTATTGCGTATTCTCCAAAATTCACCGAACATTCATCCTTTGGGTATGGGTGTTACATTACAAACTAAAGTAATTGCCTATGCGGATGATATTTGTTTATTGGTTTATGATGCGAATTCTGTTCGGCTGGCCTGTGCTTTAATTCAAGAACTGGGTAGAATTTCTGGAGCCCGGCTAAATGTGACCAAATCTTGTTGTTTGAATGTTAAGGGGTTTAATGATTGTGAGGATTTTGTGGGTGATATTCCCATTTCAAAGGTGCCTTGCCGTATTCTCTGTATTTATTTTGGTGGGAGGATATAACGACTAATTGACCTCGCCGGGTGTTAGATGTGGGGTATTCTAAGGTTAAATTGTGGAATCGGTGGAAGCTGTCAAAAAAACGTCGGACTTTTCTCTTGAAAACTTTCTTGATCCCTGAATTTTTGTTTGTTAGTTCAATATTTTTTTTACCGTCATGTTTTGTTACTTCATTAATGAGTTGTTTCTTTTCTTGTGTCTGGGGTAGTAAGTTAAATCCAATAAAACGGGATATTTTATATAATTCCATTAAATCTGGGGGTTTAAATATGGTACATCCAGTGGTATTTTTTTTTCCACGATTTTTCTTTATGATAATATTGTTCCTTTAGTCACTGGCTCTGTACAATTATGGAGCAGGTGGGGTACTGCAGCTTTAAGAGGAGTAATTTTGGAATGGTCCAATAATGCTTTTCTGCATAAAAGGTTTCCTCGTCTATTTAGTAGTTGGGATGGAGTTACAGATGCAATTAAGAAATGGGGAGTACGGCTCAATGATGTAGTTCATCTTTCCAGAAAAGCAGTTTATGACCAAATTATTTCCCAGTATTTTAATGTACCTGTATTTACTAATTTTACTTTACTGGAGCAAAAACGGATTTCTGAATATATTTCAGATTCTAGACTTCCGGTTCGTTTATGGGATACTGTCTGGTTGGGGTTACATGGTAGGATAAATGTAAAGGGTAATCATAAACATAAGGCCTTAACTGACCGGTACTGTCCTTGTATTTCTTGTTCCATGAAGACTGAAGCAATGGATCATTTATATTTTCATTGTCCATATGTTATAGAATTTTGGGATATAGTTAAAAATAGGTGGAAAGAGATGGCTCTATTCCACCAGCACCGGAGCTATTATTTTTTGGAATAACTCCATCTTTACCTAGTGGTGTGCATTATGGTACTTAGACTTATTTTTGCTCATTTTCTATACTGGATATGGATAGGTCGCTGTAGGTTTGTTTTGCAACAACAGGTTATTTCCCCCAGGAACTTTTTCAAATTATTAATACTGAATTATGTAAATGGAAATTGGAAGATAGGGTGCAGTTTTCTTATCTTCAGTGGTCTGGCCTTTGGAACAACCTTGCTTTTGTATGCCATTAGATGAGGTTATTTCATTTCCTAGGCATGATTTTCTCTTGGTTATTTCTTTCTTTCCCTTTCTTCTCCCTAGTTGGAGTGGATTGTATTTGTATTTATTGTATTGAATTCTGTATTGTTGCTCTTTACATTTTATTTTATTTTCTTTAGGTATGTGCTGTTATTCCCCCTCCTTTTTTTATTTTCGTTATGAACTTCTTGTATGGAGTACTATCAATGTTGAATTTTATTGATCTCTTCATCAGGATAGGGTGACTATGATGTTTTTTTTTTCTTCTATTTTAGGATTAATGTATAGAATTAATACTTATTTTTGGTTTGAATCTCCTTGTTTTTTTCCTCATTTTTTTCTCTTTTTTGTGTTAGTATGATGTAATACTGAATTGTATATGATATGTTATGGTTTCAATAAAAAATTCCCCCTACTCTTTTCGATAAGCGCCATGGGATCTTTAACATCCACCTGAACTACCACCAATCTAGGCAGATGGGACCTCGGTTTAACGTCTCATCCGAAAGACGGCACCTCAGAAGTGCAGCACCCCTCTCATGCTGCACTACAGTGTCAGTATTGGGATATTAACCCAAGTTACTATTATCCCACATGTCCAGGAAACACAGCCTGGCCCTCTGCTGAAGAAGGGACAACAGCCCCCGAAGAGTGACCCTCCTGAAACACTTGTACTATACGTACAGGTTCAGGTGGCTGAGGTCCAGGATTGGCCGCAGGTCCCCTGTTTTCTTGGGGATGAGGAAGAAGTGGGAGTAGAATCCCTTTCCTCTTTGAGCTGGAGGGATGGGCTCTATGGCCTTTTTGCCCAAGAGTGCCTGAATCTCTTCCTGGATAAGGGAGATGTGGGCCTCAGAATAAAGGGAGAGCAAGGGAGGTCTTTCCATAAGAGGCTCCAGAAATTCGAGGGCATGACCCCGATTGATAATCTGTGGCACCCATTGACTTAAGGTTACTGTTTGCCATGCCTCGAAGTAGAGGGAGAATCGACCAACTGCCTCCCCCAAGGCCTCTGCTTGTGGGGCGGAGGCAAGGAGTCAGGCAGTAGATCCAGTGGTGGGCAGAGCGGCTGTGGCCACTCAAGGGGCCCTAGGGGTAGCCGCTCCAGCTGGTGGGGTGTTTACCTTGCGTTTAAAGGGTCCTTTTGACTGCTGGCCTTTGGAGGACTGGTTAGAGGACCCACAAAAGGTCTGACGCTGGGAAAACCGAGGCTAGGATCGGTAGAGGGAATGCACCGACCTTAGAGCCTTGCCCAGTTGCATCCATTATTCTGGCCTTCACATCAGGTGCAAAGCCAGGCACCCTGAGCAATGAATGGCAGCGAAGGCAGATCCCTGCCGCCACCCCATGCCCAGAGGTATAAACAGTGTTATATGCCACCCTCAGTACATAGCTGCCCACATCCGATCCAGATTTCAGGAGCTGGACCAACTATGTTTTGGTAGAATCCTCAGGCAGGGTTTGAACGAGATCCCTTGCCTGATCCTAGAGGGCATTCTGGTACTGTACCATATGGGCCAGGTAGTTAAGTGCCTGAATGGCCAGTGTGGCAGAGGCAAACATATGCTTGCCCAGCTGGTCCAGTTGGCGAGACTCTGTCAGGGGGGTGGGTACTGAGATGTTTGGGTTTCTTTGTGCAGTCATGGGCTGCATTCATAACCACAGAGTCTGCCACGGGGTGCTCACCAAGGAAGGGCTTGCCCACCAGCATATGATAAAGGTGATCCGCCTTCTTGACCAAAGATAGGGTGGACGAGAGGTGGGTTCCATGACGCCCCAGTAACATCTTTGTAAGACTCAGTTAAAGGAGGCACCACCAAAGGGAAGGTCCCCTTTTTTCAGAGGTATATAGCCAGGCGACGGTGTTCCAGGTTAAGCTCCTCGGTTTCCCATCCTATGAGGGATTGGAGACAATGCATAATGTCAAGGAAGGAGGGATCATCAGGGCGAGACTTAGGGGTCTCCTTAGGATGCTCCTGACCATCAAGGGAGCCCCTGGAGTCCTCCGATGACACTGACGAGGAAGAAGAGTCATCTCCAGACTGCACACTGTCAAGGATCGGGGTCTGAGGGTGACAGTCATCCTTATGCTGGTCAGAGCTTCCTGTGCATCCCCCCAGAGGACCCTGTGGTACAGGGGTTGCTAGGTCCTGCCCAGTCTGAATCCTGAGGAGGGGGGTCCCGGGAGGATGAGAAGAAGTAGGAGAGGGTCACCTGGGTGCATCATTATTTTGCTTGAAGGACCACCAGGCAGTAGTCAGAGCATTATAATCCACCAGTGGAGGATTATTGGGGGGGGGGGATAAGGATACTGAGAAGGAGGGTACGTCAGTGGAGGAGCCAGCATAGGGTACCCTAGAGTAGGTCCACCTGGCGTCGGCTGTGGCATAGGCTAGGGCCGAGGTGACAATGGATGAGTCGACGTCAGTTGAGATGTCAGTGTAGCCGACACTGGCTTGAGAGGCTAAGGCTAGCACTGGTCTGGCGAAGTAGCCAATGTTGGCCCCAAAGGCGAGGCTGATGCCTGCGGGGGGGGGATTCCCCTGAGGCAAGGGAAGAAGCATCGCCTGCGTGGAAGTACAGGTGAGCGCTTGTTCTGGATGATGCCTGGGAGGACTAGTTCCAGCCCCAGAGTCAGGGACTGACGAAAGCAATATCTTGGCCGGGGGGTTGGGCGACAGGCAAAGACCTGCCATTCGAGGTTCCAACCCTGGCCAAGCCGCCTGGCTGAGGACCCATGGGTGATAAGGGCCTGAACATCATGGGCTGGGAGGCAGGGGACAAAGTTCACTGACCCGAAAAGCTGCAGCCCAAAATGGAGATGAAGGCGGGCGGTTGCACCACCAGCAGCCCAAAGGGAGTGAAGGCTGCCGAGGAAGGAGGGGATGACCCCCGTGGGAGGAAGACCTAGAGGCGGAAGCCAGTCTGTGTGGTGACCACGAGCGAGAGGCTGACCGACAACAGTCCCGGTGCTTATGCTTCCCACTTGACTTGTTCTCCCTCTGTGAAGAAGATGATGCCCCAGAAGACTGAGCCAGGGAAGTTAAAGAGCTTTTGACCTGAAGCTCCTTCTCCATTGTGGCCATTGTCTGCTTTAGCAGGTAGCTTTCCAAAGTCTTCAAGTGGTGTCTCCATATGGCATTGTTGAAGCCCTGGCAGTGCTGGCAGGCCTCAGTGTAGTGGCTGGGGCTTAAGTAAAGCAGGCAAGAAGAGTGACGGTCTTTGGTGGGTATCTTCTTGCTGCAGGCACACTCTGTCAGCCAGTCGGAAGACAAGGCTGGAGGAGAAGACAAATCTGATAAAGAAAACACTGAAAATTCATGTTACTAGCGGTAGAAAAGGGAAGAAAGCGTGGGTAAACGCGAGCAAAATGAAGGTCGACTGAAGTAGTCATCCATGGAGGTCTGATGTGTGCGGGTCGATGGCGGGAAAAGAACTGGTGTAGGTCTGGGGGACCACCCCTTTAATAGGATAGGCGGACGTTAGCATGTTGATGTTGGCGGGGGCGATCCACCGTAATAGACTGCCCAAATTATCAATTTATGGGATAGTGGGTGGAAGTCTCACTCCAGCTAGACTTTCACAATGTTCTACACTGGTTCTTGTCCAACCAACTTCGGGTCAACATTATTAAAAAGTGCATCAATGACATTTGGCACTAGCCAGAGTTTGGCCGGGCTCTACCCCCTCCCTGTTTTCTCAATGCTAGATGGCATCCCCTTTGAAGTAGTGCCAACTTTCAAGTACAACAGTGTATGGTTAGATAGCAGGCTTGACTTCTCTGCCCACATTGATGATATCAATGCCACATTCCACCCCAAACTTGATGCCCTATACTGCCTTTCTGTTCCGGACCCCCTGAAGCTGGTCACCAAAATTGTTTTTCCCCCCCCATTTTTGACTATGCAGATATGGTCTATGTCATCCCCCAACTTTCCTTGCCAGACTGGACACCTGCAATGCCTTGTGCCACTCTGCTACCAAGTCACCATCCCGTACCCACCAATGTTTCATATACCCCTCCTTATCCATCCGCCCTCTCCCCTCAAGTTGCCAGTCACACTGTGCTTCCATCATCTCCAAATACTGGTCTGGGTCTCTCCCCTCATACCTATCCTCACTCTTTTCCCCTCTCCTATTCCCTACACTCTAGGGAGCCTCACACCTTCTCCCTCTCCCACCCTTCAGCTGGAAAATCTGCATTCTTCTATTGTCTTCCCACCCTCTGGAACCAGTTACCTTCTTCCTTCCGTCTCTCAGCTTCCCTTCCCTCCATCCGGCACCAGGTAAAATTACTCCCCTCTCCCCACTGCTCCTGTCAACCCTCTACCTGAACCCTTCTTAAACGTTTCCCTGCAATTCTGCCCTCCCCTTATCTTTCCCTCCCCTCCCCAACTGCATGGTTTTGGCTATTCTGTGTATAGTTTAATAAGCCTGTTTCACTACTCCCCTTAAGACATGTTCAGTCTTTGCTCATTCAGTCACTTAGTACTTTTTGAGTGTGTCCAAATACATAGCTGCTTTGTATGCTAATTTAATTGTCCTCTGTTATATGTAACAATCTTGCTGCTTTCTTGTTTGTACTGCACATTACTGTCATATCAACCACATCATCTGCCTTGCAGTCATCTCCGTAATTGTGTTCTCCCCTGGATCACCCCTAGAAACAAGCCTCAGCTCAGGGTGCCCCCCGCTAACAATGTTTAAATAAACAACAAAAGAATAACAAGGCACCTGGGGGAGATGGGTTCCCCGAAGAACTCTATCATTTAAATGTGGATTGGTGGGCCTCTATCATAGCACATCTGTTTGAAAAAATTAGTGGTATATAAGAAACATTAGTTTAATAGGGTAATAGTCCCTATTCATAAACAAAAAAAAAAAACAAAAGGAATATTCCAACCCAGAAAATTATAAGTTGATCACTTTTCGTATTTCTGCTAAAATATATAGAAGATACATTCTTAAAAATAAAAAGTTGTAGCAGTAGTAGCTTTATAATGCGCCCTTCCCCGGAGGTTCAGGACGCCATATAGAGTTATAGACAAACAGCTAAAAAAAACATCATAAATAACAACTAAAACACCAAAATATATGTACACAGCAGCAAAGGGATAAAATAATGAGTCTTTACTTCCCAAAAGCCTGGTTAAACAGGAAGGCTTTCAATCCCCTATTAAAGGCATCCATTGAGGGGGCCTCCCTCAATCCCCTGGGTAGTACATTCCATAACAGAGGGCTGCCCGCCCACCTCAAAGATATGGTCTCCGGCCAATTTAAGCTAAGCCCTCAGGACCAACAGGAGGCTCTCTTCAGAGGACTGGAGAGGGTGCAAAGACTGGACAGGATGCAGGAGCTCTAAAAGGTAATCAGGGCCCAACCCATGTAGGGCTTTATAAGTCAGAAGACCAACCCTGAAGGTAACTCACCACTTTACAAGTAGCCGGGATGACGTCACTACAACTTGCAAGGCCTACTGGCAACCTGGCAGCTGCATTCTGCACCAGCTGCAAGCATCATAGGGTACCTCCACTAATCCCGAGGTAGAGCACATTACAGTAATCAACCCTAGATGTCACAGACACATGCACCAGAATCTGGTCTCCAGGAGAAATAAGGGACTTAATCCGTCCGTTATTCCTCGAATGCTAAAAAACACTCTTAATTACTGCCAACACCTGAGCCTCCAGTGTCAGTCATTTGTCAAAAATAACCACCAGATTCTTCACCTTGGCAGAGGATAACAGCCTGGACAACCCGAGTCAAGTCCTGTCTCTTCCATGACTACCCTCCTCCCTCCCCTTTCAACCCGGCTCGATCACCAGTACCTCAGTCTTCTCCAAGTTAAGCCTCAACCAATTAGATGATTCCATCCATTTCTGGATATCAGCCAGGAATGGGTTTAGCACCTCAACAGCGTCCAATGTCTCGAGTGCAAAAGACAAATATAACCAAGTATCATCTGCAGAGCAGTGAAAACCCAGATTGTGCTGTCAAATGATTCTTCACAGGGGCAGCATGTACAGTGCAAACAGCATGGGTGAGAGGACCAAACCATGGTGCACACCGCAAGGCAGGGGCATCAGGGATAACGAGAAAGTACCCATCACCACCTTTGGAGTCCTACCCTGGAGGCAGGACTCAAATCAGTGAATGACAGTGCCAGTGAGTCCCATGTGCTTCCTCAGATGATCCAACAATAGTCCATGGTCCACAGTGCCAAATGATGAAGACAGATAAAAGAGGACAAGAACTGACCACTCCCCCTTGTCTCTTGCCCAAAAAAGGTCATCACACACTCCAAACGCCATCTCAGTGCTATGCCCAGATTTGAAACCAGACTGAAGAGGGCTTATATATGTCACAGGTGCGTCACCACAACCTTCTCGATAACCTACCTAAGAAGAAAAACTTACTCACTATAGTAATATTGCTTTTTCCAAGGTGTCCTTTAGTATGACTGACAAAGTGCAGTATGCCAGCTGGGTTCAGCTGCCACGGAGAGGAGGAGTCAATGTTAATGAAGTGATGCACTGGCCAATCAGAGAAAAGAGAGAGGGAGTGCTGACTGCAGTTAGCCTTAATGGCTTTAGAACCGTTTCAACACTGAAAAAAGGCAAACTAAGCCCTAGTAAAAAGGACTGTACCAACAAGAATGAAGAAACTCATGAAAAATAGATTAACTACTCAAACACATGCAAACCACTATTGTGAAAAAAAGAATACTAAATACATTATTTTTTTTTTGTTGTTGTTAAATATTGGCTAAAGAAGTAAAAGCAGAGCCATCCCAAATGCCAAGGCTGCAAACTGGTAGTGACCTGATGGCAGCCTGAACCTGAGAAACTTTCTGAGCAAAGGCCTTATTGGAATGTGGAAATGGACATCCTTCAGATCCAGGGAGACTAGCCAGTCCTCTTGCTTCAGAGAATGAATGACCTGATTTAAGGTTACCATTTTGAACTTTGGCTGAAATAGATACTTGTTTAGGAACCTTAGGTACAGAACAGGTTGCCACTCCCCATTTTTCTTCAGAGTGAGGAAATACCTGGAATAGAGGCCTCTTCCCCATTGGGGGTTGGTAACTCTGGCTCCCAGGAGATTTTTCACCTTCAACTCCAACAGTACTTTTTCTGTTGGGGTTAAGGGCTTTGAGAGTTTGGGGCCCTGAAGAGAGGGGAATTTTCTGAATTGAAGAGATAGGCCCTGACCCACCACCTCCAGCACCCACTTGTCCGTGGTGATGAGTTGCCATTGGTAGAGGTAGTGGGAGAGCCTACCCCTACTGGGTAAGGGGAGGCGACCTGAACGCAGTCAGGAGGACTGCTGTTTGGTTTGTGTAGTTTGGGCAGTGGAGGAGCTGGCTCTTCTCCAACTTTTCCTTCCTCTGCCCCTGAAAAAAACTCATCTGTGAAAAATCCATGGGCATTGGCATGGGGTAAAATGCTCTAGGGAAATAACTTCTGCCTCTACCCCCTCTGTTTTGGGACTTTTGGGAGGTAGAAGGCTCCTCTTTAGCTACATTACTCTTGAAAGCAGTCTTGTACTCATCCACCTTTTTCATGTAAGCCTCTGTTTGTTCTCCAAAGAGAGAATTATTATCACAAGGAAAATCCATTGCCTGCGAGTGGGTATCCTGTACCAGATTGGTAGTCCTTAACCAAGCAAAATGCCAGAGAGAGATGGCCTGTGCCATGACTCTCAAAGCTGTATAGTTATCTATGGCCATGTGGAACTGGTACTTAGTAGCCTCTATGGCCAACTTGACAGTATCAGAAACATCTTGAACCAGTGTCCCCGTCGGGCTGCACTATGGCTAGAATAGATTTTCAAAGGGCTCTTTGATACCTGGCTGCATATGCCATGTAGCAGGACAGGCGTAGCAGCAAAGAGACAGTAGTGTAGGACTTTTTGCCCATGAAATCCAACTGTCTAGACTCCTTTTTTTGGAGGCCGAGAAAAAAAGGGACACATCTGCCCTGTCACAAGCTGCTGCTTGGACCACTCCCTTGTGGTCTGGGTGCACATACAAAAAAAAAAAAAAAAATTCAGCGTTTGCTCTGCCAAGCTGATATTTCTTTGCAATTTTTCTTTTTGCTCCTGTAACAGAAGTAGGGTTTCGGAGAATTTTCAGAGGTGCCCTCTTTGAGGCATTGTGAATGGGTAAAATAAGTTTCTTTGAGGAGGGAAGTCCCATCATTTCTACATAGTCCTCCTCCACCTTTTGTTCAGTGTCATCCTGGAGAGCAAGGAACAAGGTGTCCACCATTTGTTTAACAAAAAGTAAAATAAGATAAGATGAGACATCATCCTGATCACTGGAGAATTACCGAAATCTTGATCAGTGTGCCCATCTGGTTCGCCCTCTGCCAAATTATGTTTCTCATCATCATAGTAAAAGCCCAGATCACAGCCAGGGTCTTGAACAGGTACACTAGACCACAAAGGAGCCGAAAAAATATTGCCCATAGATTGTAAAGTCTGATATAAATACCAAGCCTTAACCATTTCATTTGCAGAGGGCATATCTTTATGCGCCACTGGCGTCTCCCCTTGCTTTTCAGCGGGAGCGGCAGTCATATGTTTTTCCTTCTTTGACTTTTTGGCAGGGACTGAATCAGAACACTGCTTGTTATGTCTTCTTGAGGCTTGGTCTGAAGTTTTACTTTTTCCAGACTTAATTTCATGAGGGTCCTTAGAGGACTTGTCTTTATTTTTATTTTGTGAACAAGTACCCTCCTCAGTGCTTTTGGAGGAAGGGGAGGCAGTCAGAGGCCACTGCTTTAATATCTTAAGCTTTTCTGATAAGAATTTTAGAGCAAATTGCACAGGAATGGTCTGGACCTAAACAAGAGTAACAGAGAATGTGGCTGTCTGCCTTAGCCACAATGTTTGCACACTTTAAACAATTTTATATTTATACTGGTCCAGCCCTTTTTAAGGGTCTCACTGGCATGCCAAAAACTGACAAAAAAAAAACCCTTATTGAAGCTTTAAGAATAAACTGGATTGGTTCCTGGTTGAATAGAAACCGCAGGAAAAACGGACCTCACCCATGGAAAAAGTAAGTGAAAAAGTAAGTAAAAGTAAAAAGTAAAAAAGTAAAGTAAAAAATTTATTTTTAAGCGCTTTTCAATGCCAAAGCGCTGTACAAATAGAAGCAATTAAAATACATACATATAACATAAAACAACAATAACAATATAATCACAATAAAATCACTCTCCATATGCCTTTTGAAATAAATAAGTTTTTAACTCTAACTTAAAACTCTCAATGGTCAGGCAGCTTTGTATCCGACGAGGTAGAGAATTCCACAGGGTAGGGGCAGCGTAAGAAAATGCCCGTGCTCCAGAAGTTCTTAAGCGGACCCTGGGAACCTCTAGCAATCCCTGGATCAGCGGAGGCGGCGAGGGACAGTAAGGAATCAGAGATTTTGAAGATACCGCGGTCCCTGTTCGTGTGAGCTTTATAGGTCAGTAACCCGACCTTAAAGGTGATCCGCCACTGAACCGCAGCCAGTGCAGTTCCGCGCAGCACAGGCGCAATATGACTTCTGCAGATGTCCCACAAAGCCTGGCTGCTGCATCCCACCAGCTAAGCGGGCGGATATCAACCCCTGTAGCCCTAGGTACAGGGCACTGCAGTAATCAAGGCGAGAAGTAACAAAGGCATGGACCAATGTCGGAAGGTCAGCGGAGGAACTAGGTGTTTCACCCGGGATATTCTAAAATGGTAAAGGAGGATTTGACAGCGGATGACACCTGAGATTTCAGGGTCAAACCATTGTCAATATGCGCCAGGTTACACACCGGTCTGAGGTTGAGAGCTGGGCACCATCGATCCATCGCCCGAAGGAAGCCCAGCCCTACAACCCGCCTCAAGGCGACCTGGGTCCACCACCAACACCTCAGTCTTATCCGGGTTTAAGCTTAACCAGCTGGCACTCATCCAATCCTTGATCTCGGATAGACAGCTGTTAAGTATGGAGACTGCATGCGGTAAAACCGCAGGAAAAGTTCTGCGGATAAATAAAATATTGAAAATAAGAATCTGCAGGGTTTTTTACCGCAGCAGCAGAAAAAATTACCTCAGAAACAGAAAATCGCTAAAAATGCAGGAAAAACAAGAGAGAATCCACAGCTCCCGGGAACCAAATGGGAACCGCAGGAAAACAATGATAAGGAAAAAAATTACTTAAAAATTGAAGGCAGCACAGAAGAAAAAATTATTCACCGTAGTAATCTTCTTTCTTCCACGGCGTCCTTTAGCATCAGTAACATATGCAGCTAGCTGGCTGGGTGCAGCTGACCCGGAGGTGTGGCCTTAGATAATCAGCTTAGGGAATTAGCCAATCAGAATTTAGGAGGGCACTGTACTGAGAGGGAACTGCCTGAAGTACCTCAAAATGTTTTCGGAGATGGATGGGCACATGCCTTAAAGAATGAACCTACAGGATTAAACAAAGAAACATGCAAATGTCAAATTTATAAACACAATTTCAACAATTTATAACACAATTTCAACAACCTCAAAACATACTACCTTAAGCTACATAGGAAAATTTTATTAATAAACTGAAAACAGCGCCCTTCCCTCAGAAAGTGAACAGGGGAGGAAGGGTGGGAGCTTGATGATGCTAAAGGACCCCCTGGAAGAAAGATTACTATGGTGAGTAATTTTTTCTTCTCACCCCAGGAGCCCTTTAGCATTAGTAACATATGCAGATTCCAAAGCAGTACAAAACTAGGAGGTGGGCAGAGAACCTACTTAGGAAAGAGGCTCTGCAGTACCGCCCTGCCAAATCTGGCATCAGATCTGGACTGTACATCAAGACAGTAGTGCTTAATGAATGTATGTACAGTTTTCCAAGTAGCTGCTTTGCAAACATTCAGGAGGGGTATGTCTCTTGCAGCTGCCAAAGAGGCTGCAGTGCCCCTAGTAGAGTGGGCTTGGGGCCCATCAGGAGGTTGTTGACCAGCTTTCTCATAGCAAAATCCAATGCAAGAGACTAACCAGTGGGAAATAGTTCTCTTGCTTGCTGGTTTTCCTTTACCTACTTCCCCATAGGTAAGGAATAACTGGGTGGGGAGTACCTAATGTGCTCTAGGTAGTAAGCAAGCTCTTTTGACATCCAGGCTGTGCAGCTTCTGCTCGCCAGGAGTGGATTTCTCAGTTAAGAATACAGGCAAAGTGATGGACTGATTAAGGTCGAACTCAGAGACCACCTCAGGCAGGAATTTCCCATCTGTCCTGAGCTCAATTTTGTCCCTGTGAGGGATGACATAGTTGGGCTCAGTGCACAGGGCCTGTAACTTTGAAATTCTCCTTACAGAGGTAATGGCAACCAAAAAAAAAAAAAACAGCTTTCCAGGTCACAAATTTAAGGTGGGCCGTAGCCATGGGCTCAAAAGGGGGGCTCCATGAGCTTGGCAATGCAGAGATTGAGGCTCCAAGGAGGAACAGGTTCCCTGACTGGAGGCTTAAGGTGAAGGAGGCCTTTAAAAAACTGCTTAAACACCACGTAGGAAAAAAATTATTCTTCCTTTCCCACAGAGGTGTAGGCCGAAACAGCAGCCAGGTGTAGCTTCAGAGAAGGTGGCTTCAAGCCAGAGGTCTGCAGGTGCACCAAGTAATACAGCAGCTGAGAGTCTGCTCAAGATTCTGCTAGAATATTCACCCTTTTGCCCCTGCACCACAGGGAAAACCTTTCCACTTGGCTGCATAGGTCTTCTCAATATTAGGTTTTTTGGCCATTCTCAGGATCTTCGGGACCTGCTAAGATTAGTGAGAAGTTGGAAACTCTAGCTCCTCAAAAACTAAGGTCTGAGGTGAGGAGAGTGAACATCTGAGTAGTTCACTCCTGTCTGGGGTAGAGTCAGCAGAGAATGAGTCGGAGGAAGGCCAACAGGCCTGCTGCTGGACAGAGAGCAAGAGAGAGCGCCAGGATTGCCTGTGCCAATCCAGTGCTACCAAATCATTGAAGCAGGCTGTTGTCAGAGTTTCAGAACACTTTGAATATCAGAGATAACGGAGGGAAGCACAGAGAAACCTTCCAACTTATTGAGAAAGTTGTGGCAGCTCAACTGGAGAACCACTTAACCATCCATAATTTATACGAACCTCTCCAATCGGGTTTTCGTAAGAGGCACCGCACCAAGACTGCTCTGGTTCGGGTGCTCAATGATCTCCTGATGGCGAGAAATCGGAGGAACCGTTCCATCTTGGTACTCCTTGATTTGTCATCAACTTTTGACACTGTGGATCATGGGGTTCTGCTCGAGCGCCTGAGGTTCATCTGTGGGCTGTCGGGTACAGTTCTCAGATGGTTTTCATCTTTCCTCGCCGGTAGAACTCACGAGAGTTATCTCGGGAATTTTTTCCTCCGGGTCTTTCTCTCTGCCTTGCGGGGTTCCTCAGGGTTAGGTGCTGTCTCCCATGTTATTTGCCATGTATATGCCGCCCCTCGGAGACATTGTAAGATGGTATGGGTTGAGGTTTCACCAATATGCTGATGATACCCAGCTCTACCTGTCTTTTGCCCCCTACCAAGTTAGTGCTGTCTCGGTGCTGAATGGTTGCCTCGTAGAAATCCAAGACTGGATGAGTTCTAGCAGTTTAAAGTTGAACGCAGGAAAGACTGAGGCTTTGGTGGTGGACCCCGGTCGAAGGACTGAGGAGTTGAGGACTGATCTCCCTTCTGGTTTAGTCCGGGGGGGGAACAGATCCTTACCTCTGAACGGGTGCATGACCTGGGAGTGGTGCTTGATGACGGATTGACCCTTCGTCATCAGGTGTCAGCCGTAGTCAAGCTGGCCTTTTATCATCTTAGGAACATTGCCAGGGTCAAGCATCTTGTTCCATCTAGCGAACTGCCTGTTTTGGTCCACGCCTTTGTGACTTTGCACCTCAACTATTGTAACTCCCTTTACCTAAGGCTTCCTGGGGTTGATATCCGCTGCTTGCAGCTAGTGCAGAACGCTGCTGCACGTTTGTTGACTGGGGCTTCAAGAAGATCTCACATTACCCCCGTGCTGCGCGATCTGTACTGGCTGCCTGTTCAGTGGTGGATCACATCTGAGGTAGGTTTATTAACCTACAAAGCCCTACATGGTCAGGACCCCAGCTACTTCAAAGAGCTCCTTGTTCCTTACACCCCTCTGCGACAGCTCCGCTCGGATGACGAGGGGTTGCTGGAGATTCCGAGGGTTAACTTAACATCTTCGGTGGCCCGTGCCTTCAGGTTTGTGGCCCCTTCCCTCTGGAATTCTCTGCCCCGTCAGCTTCGGGAGTGCAGGCCGGTGGGGTGCTTTAAGCAGGCACTTAAGACCTATTTGTGGGGTAAAGCATACTCTGAATCTTTCTGATTTTAATTGGTATTTATTGTAATTGTTCGGATTTTTATCTACCTGCTCAGCGCCTTGATACTTTTGCAACCCCTCTGTTACCCGGGGTTACCAGAATCCCAGTAAGACGTAGTGGTAGGCAGGGAAGGCAGCTGGTGAAACTCCAGTTAAATGGATTTCACACTGTGTCACTCTGTTCTCAGTCTCAGCTGAGACTGAGGGATGACATCATTGTAAAGCTTTCGCAGCTGCATAAGCCACACTGGAATGTTGTAGTTGGAGGTTAGTGTAGAACGTTGGGGATTTTGAATTCAGTCTGAGTGAGAGACAGTAATACAGCGGAGTGTGTGCAGGCTCTCAGAGCTTTAAGCTCTGTTTTAGAGCTACTTTTGGAAGGTGTGTGTTTCTACCTGAAGAGGAACACAGGAACTGGTAATTGAAGTGGTGGAGACCGCTTTCAATGGTTCAAGTGCCCCATCCCTGAGGGGATGGGGGGGGGAGGTTTTTGCCCGTTTTCCAGGGGCAACCCTCCTGGGTCCAGCTAAGGGAAAGAAGCTGCCTATTCAAGTTGCGCTGAGGCACCAGAAGCTCTGAGAGAGAAATTCCTTGTGGAGGAAACGCCTGTGGGGCACCTGCAACCAAAGGGTGAGTTCACTCTGAAAAATGGCCAAGTGTTTTTCACCTGAACAGAAAGAAACTAAAGGGACTGTTACTGTGGGGTCAGGAAAAGACAGCCAAGTACAGTTGAAAAGTGGGGATTGGACTGCTTAATCTGTGGGAGATCTAGAGTAATGGACATTGCCACTTAATTCAAGTATGTTCAAGTCCAGCACAAAGAGTGAAGGAAATTGGGGACTGGACTGCTTAACTCAGTGGGGGGTCTAGAGAAATGGACAATGCCACTTAAAAGTATGTTCAAGTCCAGCACAAATGGGAAGCAAGACAAGTAGATGGAATGTGATATACATCTAGCAAGACTCCACATTGCAAAGCTTTACAGGATGAGGTGTTTACTGTCTAGAGAAATGGCCGGGTATGAATTGTGGGAGCGAGAGGTGGGAGACCCCCCATCAGCAGTAACAAAATTCACCTCTACGGATTTGCTCTGAGACACCTTTTACTTTCTCTCAGGTACCTGACCAGTGCCTGAGGAAAGTACCCAGACGTGGGACTGAAAGGAGGAATTCCCTGATGGAGCCGAGGTGCCCTTAGGTGGTTTAGGGAGCCACCAGAAAATGTTTCCATGAAGTATGGAAGGTGTCCGAGTGGCCGGCACTCATCTGTGCTAACCAGTATTCTTTCCTTAAAGATGGACCACCTTTGGTCCACTCCCATTATCTGCTCTAATGCCAACCAGATGGCTCCTTAGCACTTCGCCCATTTTCCTGGTCTGCCTCCTTAAATCCAAGATTCTGGTCTTAGTCGGGATGCTTTCCCTGCCCATATCCAACTGGAACCACACTGTGCAATGGTCACTTCCTCCCGTGGCTCCCTGACCATTATTTCCTGTACATGCTCCCCATTTGTGAGCACCAGATCAAGAATTGCCTCAGCTCTTGTTGGTTCAGTGATGCCCTGAGTCAGAAACCCACTCTGCAGTCCTTCCAGGATCACCTGACTCCTAGCACTTCATGGATGGTATGCTCCAGCCCACCTTGGGCAGGTTGAAGACCCCCACAATTATCACCTCTTCTTTTCCTGTAGCTTCCGATATCTGTGAGCTCAGTTCCCTGCCCCTCTCCTCATCCTGACTGGGTGGTCTATAAACCACCCCCAACCTTACCTTTCTCCCTCTATTGGACCTTAACTGAATCCATAATGCCTACACCTCCGCTTCTTCCAACTCCTCCCTCGTGCAAGTTATTCCCTCCCTGATATAAACTGCCACCCCTCCCCCCATTCCCGACTACCCTGTCCCTCCTGTATAGTTTATATCCAGGGATCGCAAGGTCTCAGTCATTGTGTGATGTTGCCCAAGTCTCAGTTACTGCCGCTATGTTCACCCTCCTGTCCGCTAATAATGCCTGCAGGTCTTCCGTAATTTCCAAGACTCCGTGCATTCAGAGACACCACCCTTCACCTAGAATCTGACCTTCCTTTTCTTCTACTCACATTTATCCCCTCTGTGTGCACCCCTTCATGTACCCTTGTTATGTGTTCCTCATCCCTCCACCTACCCTTGTTATGTGTTCTTCACCCCCTACACCCTTTGCTAACTGTGTTCTTGCCCCTTCCACCTCCAGTCCTCTTCCATCACTGTGGTGATCAATTCCATCAATTTGGTGCAGAAAGAGCAAGTTTGATCTGGACCTAAACACTTAAGGCACAGGTCGTGAGAATCTGCTTTAGCAAAAATCCTGTGACAGTTGACACAATTTTTAAAATATGTTGATTCAGTTCTCTGTTTTCGTTTTTCTTAAGATCTCTGACATGCCAATACACAGAGAACCCTGTAATCTACTGTCTGTCTGAAGAGAAAAAGGTTGGTACCCTCGCAGTATGGAACCGCATTTACTGAGGTAAAAAGTGTGAAAAAACATCGGTTCCCACAAGAAAAGGTGAGCCACGATTAAAACACAGAAGGAACGGCTGAATATACTTAGACGTGATTAAAAGAAAAATAAAGCGGAGGGAACCGCAGAACCGACCGAAAACAGCGGTTCCCAGGAACCGAGGGAAACCGCTAAGAACCTTACAAAATGAACTCCGCACACTACAAAATAAATTTTTGAGAAAAACTCTACCAGGGTAAGCAGAAATAGGCTCTTAACAAGGAAAATTGAGAGACCCCCTCACGAGCAGTGTTGTTCAGTAAGCGGAGAAAAAATTCTGAGGTACTTCAGGCAGTTCCCTCTCAGCACACTCACCTCCTAAATTCTTACTGGCTAATTCCCTAAGCTCATTATCTAAGGCCACACCTCCGGGACAGCTGCACTCAGCCAGCTAGCTGCATATGTTACTGATGCTAAAGGACTCCTGGGGTGAGAAAAAATAGATTTCAGAGGCAAAAGCTGGTCTCTGAAAAAGCTGAAAAGAGAGCATTCTGGGGCAGAGTTGCTCAGTCAGCGGAGAAAAAGTTCTGAAGCCCTTCAGGCTGATTGCAGGCAGTGCTCCCTCACTCTCTTCTCTGATTGGCCAATGCATCACTTCATTAACACAGACTCCTCCTCTCCGGGGCAGCTGAACCCAGCTGGCATACTGCACTTTGTCAATCTTACTAAAGGACCCCTGGGGTGAGAAAGGCATATTACAGACTGGGTGATAATTCATTAGAATATATGCGTCCACAGCTGGTTTCTTGAAGAGGGGTTGAAATGGCGCATTTTTCAAAGCCACTGGAAAGACTCTCTGACAGGTAGCACCAGATAATTCCACCAAACACTGGCTTCAGAGACCTCAAGCTGCTCACCAGCACACACAATGGGGCATGAGTCAAGTTCACAGCTCCGAAATCACCTTTTGAACCTCATCCCTCAAGACTGGCCAAAACACAGTCAGGGACCACTGAGTGCATTCTTAAGATTCCTGTCCAACTATGCCGGGCCACACCAGACAGCTCTTCTTGAGAGATCCCGGCCCAAAATGGAGAACACTTTGTCTCAGGGGAAAAAAAAAAATTAGAGCAAACTCTTCAAACCTAGCTGTGGATAATGCTCTCGTCTGCTGAAGACACACTGGATGTAATAACCTGTCCACAGGAAATAAGAGCTGAGATGGTCGATTTCTCCCAGCTGCAATCTCGCTGGACAGAATGCTGCCTTCTTACGTGAGGCTGCCCTTTGATATTCATTGTGATGAACTCTCAAAGCCAGTTTGTCTTATTCCGCCCTAGACCTCCCCAGCAGTGCTCTAACCTCCAACCCTTGATCTTCAACTCCCTAAGCTCCCCATCAAACCATGGGGATACTAAGCATGAGACCCAGGGTCTTACATGGATCAGTGCACCACCCTCCTTCTAGGTCAAGCACTTTTAAATGGCGGTACTTAACCTCCACAGGGAGAGGACCACAGGTGGGAACCTGGAGGAGAATGTCACCGCATAATGATCCAACCAACTGGATTAATCTCGAGGTTATTTACTCCAAACCCCAGGGAGAAAATCAGGTCCAAGGCATGGTCATGTAGGTGAATCACTTAAGTAACACCGGTGCTAGGCCCAGTGAGTCCATCAACTGGAGGAAATCTGTTCCAAAGTACGAGACTTCATAGTCGACCCAGGCACTGAAGTCATCCAGAATAAATCTTCTGGACGACTCCAACGTCCTCTCAGTGTGCTGGACTTGCAATTCATTTTAAGGCCAGGCGTTACTCAAAAAGGGTAATAAACAGGGGGCCTACAACAGGGTGACAGAAACATTCAGGTCAATTCCCTCATTGGTCCAAAGAACAATAAAAACAGAGATCTCCAATAAATTTTAAAACAAAATATATCATTTGAGAAGCAATATTAAAGATGTAGTTAAGAAACACTGGTCTGTTTTGTTATTCGATTCCAACCTGACCAGGATTGTGGGGCCAAAACCTAGGGTTATATTTCTGAGCAGCCCCAACTTAGATGATATCCCCACAGACAGCCCAAAAAGGAAACCTGGCTTCAGAACAGGTCTACAGGTTTATTTTCCTGTAAAAGATGCACAGCTTGCAAATCTGCTGCGAATGGCAGCTGGGTTTGTGTAGGTAATTGTGATAAACCAGCAGAAATCCTCAATTAGCCAGCTGTCACTCTGAATATGTTATTTATGCTGCCTGGTATTCCTGCAATAAAATTTAGGTGGGCACAATAGGCAGCTTAAGGTCAGAATGCTGGAGCGTACTGGATACAATAAAAGTGTCTTGGGGACACATTTTAAATCCCAGCATAATAAAGATCCTATATGCCTCACGTTTGTAACCCTTGAAACTTGTGCCTAGGTTGATTCAGGATGGGGATAGACTACAAAAGCTATTAACAAAGGCAGTTGTGGTGGGCTTTTCACCTGAACAGTCTATCCTCCAAATGGACTGAATGACATCTTGGACCCTAAGAAAAAATTACTTACCACTTCCAAGGGATCGCCCAGTAGGATTAGAAATATGCAGTCAGCTCAGACTCTACAGGCTTGTTGTCTGCAATCCTCAGGGTTCATTTAGCAGCATTACCTGCTTACCTGTCTGCAGGTGCTCAGAGAATAATAGCTTCACACCCTATTTTTAGAAAGTTTTTTTTTTCAAAAGCTTGGCACATCTGTTTCTTCCTGTTAGGGAACCAGTCCCTCCTTGGGACCTGCATTTGTGCACAGCCAGACTCGTGGAACCTCACTTTAAGCCAACGGCTACGGCTGATCTGCAATAAGTCACCAGGAAAACAGTTTTCCTGGTGGCAATTACTTCAGCAAGAAGAGTGTGTGATCTCCAAGCTCTCTGCACTGATCCCAGTTACATTATCTTCCACAAGGACAACGTGGTGCTTAGGACCAACAGGAAATTTCTTCCCAAGGTGGTATCAGAGTTTCATTTAAACAAATCCATCACCCTTCCTGCATTTTTCACAGTCAAGTCCAGCTCAGGGAAATTGAAGCCTCATAGTCTGTATGTAAAGAAGTCTCTTAGCTACTAAAATCAGTCATACTAAGAACCTCAGAGATTCCCACTCACAACTATTTATCACCTGTGGTGAGGTAGGAAAAAAGACAGGCCTGCCTCAGTGAGGTCAGTCTCATGCTCCTTAGTATCCTGCATCCAATTCTGTTACAGTAAGACTAAGAAACAGCTATCACAAGGCCGCAGGGCACATTCCACTCACGGAACTGCCTCTGTGGCAGCTGCAAGGGACATTCCATTGCTGGAAATCTGTAAAGCAGCTACCTGGAGTACAGTCCATACTTTCAACAAAGCACTATTGCCTGGATGTCCAGCCAAGAAATGATGCAAGGTCTGGCATTGCAGTATTGCAGAACCTTTTTTCTAAGTAGGTTCTGTACCCCTTTCCCAAGACGCTGCTTGATAGTCTGCATATGTCTAATCATACCGGGAGATTCCTGGGATTTGAAGAAAAAATTACCACAGTAATATTGTTTCTTCCAAGGGATCTCCCAGTAGGATAAGATCTCCCACCCTACCTCCCCTTACATAACCTGGATCAGGTTCAGCAATACTTTCATAGGGGTTCTTAATCTTGCCATTACTCACTGGCTTAATTTGTTATTTTTGATACACACAGAGATGACTAGGGGGCCTAGCTCTCCCTTTGTTGTTTTTATCCTGTTGGGAGGCCCATCCTCTTTACCGGGGGTGGGTATTATTATTACTATTGTTGTTTGGGATAAAATTACTTAATTCAGTTACTCTAATATTTTTTCAATTATAAAAATGAATCAGATTGTTGTATGGAACACAGTCCACCTAGAGGCAGCAGTATGAATGTAACATTCTGTAACATTCTAGTTCCACTATCTGTACACATTCCACATTACATCACTACAGGTCCAGGGCAGTCAGAGGTTCTGAGCTGATTGCATATGTTCAATCATACTGGGAGATTCCTGGGGTTTGAAGCCCTTTTTGTAAATGTGATCTTTTTCTATATTATTACAAATGATTGTTAAATTATTTAGCTCTTAAAAAAAAAAAAAAAAACTTTGGTCCACTGTATTTCACCCGTATTTCATTTTTGTAGTATGGAATACCATATATTCAAGATTTCTCGTCTCCTAATTAGGAACCTAAAGACTGTGTGGGAATTATTTGAATTTACATTGTGTTCATCATTTGATCAATATCTTGACTCTGTATCTGGACTCTTGTAGCCTGTTCTAAGGTTAGACTGGACCTTGCAGTGAAAAGTGATTTCCTTGTTTGCACCATGTGATTCTGAAATCGAATATGATGCATTCTTCTTATTTTGGTAATGCTTTCAAATGCTATGCACTTTTTTACACCCCAGTACTGTGACACTGTTCTTCTAATATTCTGCATTTTCATCTCCCCCTCAAAAAAATTTCTTAGTATGAAAGAACTCCCAATTATGCATGTAATTTGAACGCAGTGCTTTGTTTTAGTGTTTTTCCTAAGACTGCTAATGTCACTTTGATCTCTAAGAGTTTTTTATAATGAGGGTTTGTTATGACACCAGAGTGTATTTGCACAATTACATGATTTTAATGCCAAACCCCCTTTGGGGCATCTCTTGATCACACAGGGTGTAATAAATGCACTAACATAGCATTGTTCCCTTAAGAAGAACTTGCTAGGCTCTTAATATGAATGAGCCAATATATTTGACTCCTGTTATGATTAGAGGCCATGCCCTATAAAGGGTATAGTTTTACCATGGGGTTCCACCCCCTGAAGGAGGAGCACGTGGCGCCAAATGCACATGGGGTACTTTGGCTAGGGGGTATTTGCACTGATCCACGTTATCTGATTTATATGTATTAATAAATATTGATAACTTACTCCTAAATGCAGGTCTTTTTTTGTTGTTTATGGAGAAGCACTGCTGAGAGGGGATGAGCAAGGACAGGGCTGGAGCCATCTGGGAATAGGGGCAGCACCATCATCAAGGGGGCACAAATAACATTTGAGAAAAAAAAGGTTAATTTAAAATACACTGTATACATTGGACACACAATGGCTCGACTGACTGACAATGCGTCACTTTCACCACTGATGTGGACACAGGATTTTCATGACAGGCTATAGCAATATTCTGAGTGAGGCATGTGTAGTATATATATTTACTAAACAAGGCTACGAAAATACACTGTGGCAGTCTTCCAAGACAGGATGGGGACATCTAAAATGGGGCATAAATGTCCCTCCCTCAAGTGATGGAGCTTGGGAGACAGCCCAGTCTAATGGCCCTCTCAAGAACAATGGTGAATGTAAAAATGCAATCCCTTAAATCACCCAGCCTAAGGAGACAATTTTAAATAAGGTTGGGCACAGAACATAGAATCTGACGGCAGATAAGAACCGCTTGGCCCACCCAGTCTGCCCATTTTCCTACCTAACAGATAAGCTGCAGATCCTAGTTAGCCAACAGCCTACTTCCTCCTACCCCCCACTAGGACTGCCTTATGTCTGTCCCATGCATTCTTTAATTCCCCCACTGTACTTGACTCCACGACCTCCTCAGGGAGGCTGTTCCATGCATCCAAAACCTTCTCCGTGAAAAAATACTTCCTCACATTACCTCTGAGCCGTCCCCCCTCTATCTTCAAATTGTGCCCCCTTGTTCTTGCACATCTCTTTTTCTGAAAGATGCTACCCTCTTGGACTTTGTTGATTCCCTTGAGGTACTTGAAAGTTTCTATCATGTCCCCTCTCTCCCTCTTTTCCTCAAGGGTATACATATTAAGCTCCTTTAGTCTTTCTCTGTATGTCTTCTGGTGCAGACCCTGCACCATTTTGGTTGCCTTCCTCTGCACAGCCTCCACTCTGTCTATGTCTTTGCGGAGATGGGGTCTCCAGAACTGCACAGAGTACTCCAGATGGGGTCTCACCAACTGTCTGTACAGAGGGATAACAACTTCCTGTTTTCTACTACTGATGCCTCTCCCTATGCATCCCAGTATCCCCCAGCCTTCCTTACTGCCTTCTCACATTGCTTGCCCACCTTTAGGTCATCTGATATAATTACCCCCAGGTCCCGTTCCAATTTTACTGCTGTCAATATCTCACCCCCCATTGTGTACTCTTGCCCTGGGTTTTTGTTTCCCAGGTGCATTATCTTGCACTTCTTTGCACTGAATCTGAGCTGCCATACATTTGACCATTCCTCCAACCTTGCCAAGTCCCTTCTCATCCTTTCCACTCCATCTTGTGTATCAACCATGTTGCAGATCTTCGTGTCGTCTACAGAGAGACATACTTTTCCTTTCATTTCCTCTGCAATGTCACTTACAAAGACATTAAAAAAGACTGGTCCCAGTACTGAACCCTGAAGTACCCCACTAGCAACCCTCCTTTCTTCACTGTGGACTCCGTTTACTACTACCTTTTGTGTCTTGTTGTCTAGCCAATTTTTTATCCAGGCTACCACCTTGGGACCCACTCCAAGGCTGGCTAATTTGTGTGGGACTGTATCAAATACCTTGCTAAAATCTAGGTAGGCCATGTCCACAGCCCCTCCCTGGTCTACTACTTTGGTCACCCAGTCAAAGAAATCTGTCAGATTTGTCTGACATAACCTTCCCATCGTGAATCCATGCTGCCTTGGGTCCTGTGCCCCACTGGCCTCTAGGTACTCAACAATTCTTTCCTTCAGAAGTGATTCCATCATTTTCCCTACCACTGATGTCAAACTAACTGGTCTGTAGTTTCTGGCCTCTGTCCTGCTCCCACTTCTGTGAAGAGGAATCACATCCGCCCTCCTCCATTCCTCAGGTACCACCCCATCCTCTCATGATTTGTTAAAGAGAGTAGTCAGCGGTGTCACTAGTTCTACCTTTAATTCTTTTAGAATTCTTGGGGGAATCCCATCAGGCCCCATTGCTTTGTCCACATTCAATTTTATTAGTTTTTTCGGAACTCTTTCTTCTGTAAATGGACTGGTATCGACCCCCATCTTCAGAGTGTTTCTCCTGTTTGGTTTAGGTACCTCCCCCTCCTCTTCCTTTGTGAATACTGAGCAGAAGTATTCATTCAGTATCCCTGCTTTTTCACGGTCACCCTCTGCCCACATTCCCTTCCCTTTATTAAGCCTCAGTATCCCTCCTTTGGTCTTTCTTCGCTCCCTAATGTACCTATAAAAGGTCTTATCCTCCCTCTTCTTAACAGGGTTGGCTATCCTTTCCTCGGTTTGGGCCTTTGCTATTCTGACTGCCTTCCCTGCCTCTTTCTGCTTTAACTGAAAAAGTTCTCTGTCCTGCTCCTTCTGTGTTTCCTTATATTTCCCGAATGCTATCCTTTTCTCCTTAACCTTCCCTGCCACCTCTTTTGAGAATCATAGTGTTTTTTTTCATTGTGTTTTGTTGATTTGCTTTACACAAAGGCTTCTTGCCTCTGTGATGGCTGTTTTGATTACTCCCCATTGTTCCTCCACCCCTCCTTCTTGCCTGTTTGCTAGCACTTTTCTGAGGCACTCTCTCATTTTCCCAAAGTCAGTCCACCACTCTTGCTGCTGTATGGCTTGATTGTATGGCTGTGTTTATCATGAACCACACTGTTTGGTGGTCGCTTGTTCCCAGATGGCTACCCACTTCTAAATCTGAGACTCTTTCTCCGTCCCCATTTGATAGTACCAGGTCCAAGATTGCTCCCTCCCGAGTGGGTTCCAATACTAGCTGCCTGAGGCATGCCCCTTGTAGGGCATCAAGAATGACCCTGCTCTTGGATGTACCTGCAGCAAAGGTGCTCCAGTTAACATCTGGCATATTTTTCATTTTATTTTAATTTTTTTATTTTAGTCTTTGGTATCCGGGTAAGGCCCACTAGGCACAAGTGGCTGTTTTCAGGGGCGACCTGGGTGGTTAAGTGACTTGCTCAGAGTCACACAGTATGCAAGTGGAGGTTGTGAGAATCAAACTCAGGTCTGGTCTGCTGGATGTATCAAGATCATTCACATCTCATTCCTCTAGGCTATACTGTCAGCCATATTCAGTTCCCCCATCAACAATATCTCCCCTTTTTCTGCCACTCTAAGGATGCGTTCTATCATTTCCTTGTCCATCCCTCCCCTGAGATGGGGGTCTGTATACAACCCCCATGCAGACTGTGGTGCCATTTCCTGTCTCTAGGGTGACCCAGAGGGCATCATCTGCTCCCTGTTTACTCTTTAGTTCGGTTGCTTTGATCCTTTACTTAGACAGCTACTCCTCCTCCTCCTCCTCTTTTACCCTCCCTGTCTCTCCTGTAGATTGTGTATCCTGGTACACTACCGGACAAAAGTTTTAGAACACCCCCATTTTTCCAGTTTATATTGAAATTTACGCAGTTTAATGTCTCAATGTACTCTGAAATTATTATTTATTTATTTTTTTTAAATTTATTCTTTATACCCCACACCCCAGCAGCCCGGTATTCTCAGCCCAGTCACGAACCACCAGCTCCCCCCCCCCCATATTGGCCTCGGGCCCTCCGATACCCCGCGGCTTACCCCCAGGTGGGGCTGCGGCACTCTGGGTGCATGCAGGCGTCGGATTAGGTCGGAGGCTGGCCTGAGAGGCTAATTAACGTGGTGAGCTTCATTCAAGGGCCTCCGGCTGCTTCTTTTTCCTGTTTTCGGAGGCGGGGTCGTGCAATGACGCGGAGCGCCCTGCCCCGCCTCCAATACGCCTGTTTGTGCCGGTAGCTGTGTGACTCCTGGTCTCCACCAGGGTCATCCAAGCTCGGACACATCCTCCCTCCCCTGGAAGGAGGCAGTCCCTAGGAGCTCCATCTTCTCTGACCAGCCTCAGCGACGAGTCCGTTCCCGAACCGGGTGCAGCGGCGTCGTGGAAATGAAATCCTGATTGTCAAGGGTCGCTTGTTTCCGAAATTAAAGCACAGAACAAATAAACAATTGGAGATAAAAAGAAATCATAGAATCATTTTGTTTAACAAAATTTAATCGAAATTTTTGACTCATCAAAGTAGCCACCTTTGCAGATATAATCACGAACACACTCGTGGCATTCTTCCCTACAATGGACATCAAATATTGTTCGGGAAGTTCTTCCCAACACTGTTGCAGAAGTTCCCACAAATGTGTGCTGCACTTGTAGGTTGCTTTGCTTTCACCCTTCTGTCCAGTTCATCCCAAACCAGCTCAATGGGGTTTAAGTCTGGAGACTGTGCTGGCAATTCCATGATTTGAAGCCTACCGTCTTGTTCTTTTCCTCGAAGGTAGTTCTGACATAGCCTGGAGGTATGTTTTGGGTCATTATCTTGCTGTAGGATGAACCCCTGACCAACTAGGCATAGACCAGAGGGTATTGCATGGCGCTGCAAAATGCTGTGGTAGCCCTTTTGGTTCAGGGTGCCAGTCACTCTGTGCAAGTCACCGACTCTGGATCCAGCAAGAGAGCCCCAGACCATCACGCTTCCTCCTCCATGTTTGACAGTTGGTGTCACACACTGAGGAACCAACCTTTCGCCTACTCGACGGCGTACAAAAACCCTGCGTGATGAACCGAAGATTTCAAATTTTGATTCATCGGTCCATAAGACCTCCTTCCAGTCTTCAGTAGTCCACTGGCGGTGCTTCATGGCCCAGGCAAGCCTCTTTCTTATTTTGCCATCTTAGCAATGGCTTTCTTACTGCCACTCGACCTGTCAAACCTATAGCTCGAAGTCTTCTCTTCACAGTTGAAACTGAGATTTGCTTACTTCGACCAGTGTTAAGCTGTGCTTGAAGCTGTTGTCCTGTGAGCC